>CM028131.1:878377500-879632500 GCA_016271365.2 Neoceratodus forsteri | reverse complement strand
CCAACAGTGGAGACAGAGGCCCTGGGACTCTAAGGTTTAGCAGAGCACAGCAGTCCTGTCTGTGGAGACTGGATCAGGGAGCAACAGGTGACATTGGCCCTGATGGAGGGGCAGAGGGAAGCAGGGTGCAGTAGCCTTAACTGAGGGGCAAGAGACAGGGGCATTAGGATGACATATAGAATGTCTAGTTACAAACATACATGATGTAAATCCATGCAGAATCCCTCAGAGAAATGAATTTTGTTAGTTCATACATTACATATTCCTGAAATAGCAAAGCGTGGCAGACACCTGTTTGTCAATCTGACACAACAACAATATTGTTCTCACATGAACATATGAATGGAGGATACATCAAGGACACATTACTTCTATGACTTAAACTTTAGATTTATTTTATATACATTAAACAACCCTGGGTTTATATAGACAAGAAACAATGCAGTGTTTTGATGTGACAGAACTCAGCTGTGATACAGACAGATTTCTCTCAAGCATTAATTTATACCACGACCACTTCAGTTACCCACTGAAACACAGATGACCAACTTTTTATGAGAACAGAATGATGCAATCTATCTAAACACAAACCAGACGGGTTAGTAACACACTTTGTAGTAAAGACAATTAGCCCTGCAGATTGCTCTGACTAGGAAGTGCAACAGCTACTACAGGCAGTTAAGGACTTCGTTGCTGCAGAAAAAGGCTGGACAGGAATTATGTCATCACTCAGTAATAGGGACAGAACATTTTTCACTGTTTTTCACTGTTTTCAGTTACTGCAGAAGACATTAACAGATGCTGATTTAAAGAAACCACAAAACCAAACAGCATGATATTTTCAGGAAACACTAATCATGATACAGGGACTTGAATTCTGTGTTTATTGTAAATCTGTAAAACGCTGGCATTTGATCTTTAAATTTATGTTACCACTTTAGTAGTAGAACAGCAGAAAAAACATGCTGCAGAAAGGCCCTGGCATCCTGGAGCTCAACTCTCTTGTAAAACCTATGAAATACAGGTTGTTGCAGCAGCCACCATTTTCCAGGTAACCTAACTTGTCACGGAGACAATGTATGAAGAAGCTTTGCTCCGGAAAGTTGTTTTTTAGTTCTTGTTTCTCACAGTCATGCCCTTCAACTCTCTGCTCTGTTTGGGTCAGTCTAGCATTGATCTTAGCTGTTGCCTGTGTGGTATAGTCAGATGCTTCCTTTACCTTGTTCATTTGAGCCAGTAGTCTCTGGAACATTGATTCTATGGGTCCAGAATTGTTAAAATTTCCAGCTGTTGCTATCTTGTCTGATGTCAGTGTTTGCATGGACGTTGTCAAATAAACTAGCTGGAGAGTGAGGAGAATTCAGTTTAGGTGCTCATCCCATTATGGCTTAAGCCCACATAGAATGGTTTAAATGGTTTTACAGATATTTAATATTTTGAAAATAAAGGGAAATAGCCTGCAAATAGCTCTATGATTGAAAGGCCAGTGCCCCTCTAATGGCAACCAATAGTATCTTAAAAGATAAATCTCTGAAAACACAGTTGCTGAGTCCCACAGGATTAGGAAAAAGCAGATGCCTATAAACAGGAGTCCAAAGAGGTCTTTATACTAGAGCTGTACTCATATGCCTTTGCCTTGAGAAAAGAAACAGAATTTGAACACTTCCTTGAGACAGACTGATTAGTTAAAAGAGCAGGCTGCATGACTAAAGCCTCAGATGGAGAAACAGGGTTCTGTTTTACCTTCTTTTGGTTTGTTTTGAATAATTTATGTCTGGTTTGTCCTGTTAAAGCTGCAAACACTCCTCAAGCATTTTTTTTTTTAATGAGTTGCAAGAGATGCACAGTGCTTCCCTCAGCTGTGGAGCATGGGAAATCCTAACCTCTTGCATGGTCAAGAAGCCTGATTACACCGATTGCTTTGAGCTAAGCAACAGATGAGGGAAGTGGGTGAGGTACCTGAACTGTGCTAGGGGTAGCGATTGCAGCAGTGATAGCGTAGACAGGCGGAGCGGCTAGTGAACAGGGAAGAACTGGGCAAAGGAGGTCCAGCTGTTACTGAGAGAATACTGGTGAAGAGTGAAGAAGGATGCCTAGAGAAAAGAGCATCTTTTCTCTTTGTTCTTGTGTTTCTTTTTATTAGCTGATACAACCAAAAAGAGCTTGTACACGCACTGTTCCAGAGGGTGCTGTTCCACGTTTGCCCCTGGCAGCAGGAAACAAATGAAATAAGGGCGGTAGAACTGCTGCCTTGCTGAGATACTTGCTGATGTGAGGAATGGAGGGAACACTGGAAGGGCATGGGAGTGCAGCGAGAGCAAATCATGACTGATTGACTCTCTCTCGAGGGACTCGGATAGGCCCAAACCTGACTCCCTGAGCTAATTGGCATTTATAGGGGAGGTGCTGAGCCAGGATTAGTGGCTGATGCTCACAGGTGCTGCTGTGGGACTGATAGATTTCTCCTGACAGGGCAAAGGGGAAAACAAGGAATAGTAGATACCATGGCTAGCCCTGTTAAGGGGAAACATCCCAGGGGATGGGACAGGCAGTATGAGATGGGAGCAAGCTCGATGGGTGGTAGGGGGTCAGGTGGGACATGGGGATGGTAGTAGGCTGCAAAAACTGTGGGGCAGCTATCCTTTTAGGGGTTGCATGGAGGACATGTGGTTGCCTGGTTTGTAGGCAACTGAAACAGCTTGGGGAAGAGATTATGTGGTTAAGGGCAGAGATAGGTAGAGTGAAAGAAAAAGATTGAGGAAACAATCCAGGATTGAGGGCACATGGGGTGCCCCAGAATACGGCAGCCCAGGCCAGGGGTAAGGGGAAGGTATATTGACCAATAGGGCCACTGCTAGAACCACAGTGTACAGATGAAGAGGGTGGAGGATGATAGGCTGCAAGGGCAGAAAGGGCCCTAGAGCAGGTATCAAATGAGGGCCTTTCAATAGTAGGGACAGAGAGGACTCTAAATGGAGGGAATCATGAAACAGATTCTCAGTGCTGGCTACTCTGGAGTAGATGAGGCAGGAGGACCAAGTAGGCAAGGCTGGCCGAGGATGGGATTACTAGCAGCCCAGTGGACATTGGAAGGGTGGCTGGAAGGGCAAGGCTTTGAGGGGAAGGATAAGGGTCAGGGGCTGGGAGACTGGACAGGGGGTCAGTGGCTAAGGGAGGGAGGTGGGGTCACGAGGAGATAAGGGTTGGGATGCATCAGGGGAGAAGGGCAGGTGAGGACCAGTAAAGAAGGGTGGTGATAGCAGAGGGATAGGGTGGGGGCCGGGCAGAGACAGGGTGGAAGGGAGAACAGCTAAGCTGCACTTGGGAACAAAAGACCTGGCAGGAAGGGACAAGGGACAGATAGGACAAGCAATATGGGAAAACAAGGTGGATCCTAGTGCTGGGGGATTCAGTCCCAAGGGACTGATGGGGGGACAAGGGGATAGACATAGTAGAATATGGGTGGAGGCCATGCCAGGCATGACAGTGGACAGGGTGGGCAATCCATCCTGAAATATGCTAGGAAGGGTAGGAGAAGCCTCACTTAGTTCTGCATTTAGGAACTAATGACCTGGCAAGTAAAACAGTTGATCTAATCCAGGAGAGGTTTGTGGAGCTGGGTCAGATTTGTGAGGAGGTGGGAGGATCAGTAACTTTTCAGAGGTGTTTCCTGTACCCAGGGTGATCATGGCAAGGAAACTAAGGACAGAAAAGTTTAATGCTTGGCTAAGGATTGGTGCCTATCCAAAGGGTATGGGCTAGCATACTCTCAACCTTTGTCCCCAAAAGTGGAACATTGCCTCACGGAATGTGGAACATATAAGTAATATGTGGAACACTTAATCAAATTTTTATCTAGGAAGCTCAGAACACTGTTAAAATGTTTGCATTTATGTTCAGAAAGTCTGTTATTAATTGAATAATACATTGTTTGCATCATTTACTATAGATTTTTGCTTTAAAATGTTAATACTGAATGTGGGACAAGTCCTCACAATGTGGAACAGGGAGCTTTTGTGAAGTAAAATGAAGAACATTCCTTGTAATGTGGTACAGTTGAGAGGTATGCGGGCTGGTGAGGGGTGAGGAACCACATGGGAGGTGAGGCACTCTATACCACAGACAGGCTCTCTTAAGTGGGGAAGGTAGGAGGATCCCGAAACAGAAGCTGGAGGAGTACATAGCAAACAACAAGAATTTAAACTAGTAATGGGTGGTGGCAAGTGGGCCGAAGCTCAGCAGGATGTTTAAGCATGGAGGCCAAACGAGCTTACCCCCCATGCTGGTGGCAAGGGGGCTTAGGGAGACATCGGGGGGGGCAAAGAAAGGGGAGCAAGTAGGAAGAGGGTGAAGGAAGCAGGGTGGAAGTGGTAAAATTGAATGCTAGGAGTATAGGGAACAAAGTAGCAGAATTACAGGCTGTCATGGCAGATGGGGAAGTGGATATGGTGGCCATAACCGAGACATGGGTCACCCACTACCATGATTGGGACCAGGCAGTACTGAGATAAAAGTTATTTCGGAGGGATAGGGTACAAGGTAAGGGAGGGAGGTGGTGCTGTATATGAGCGAAGATCTGAAGTGCATCAGGGAGGAGGGTGAGGAAGGCAACACAGAGGCATTATAAGTGCAGATCCAGGAATCCAAACATAGGATCCTCAGGATGGGAGTGGTGTACAGGTCACCCTGTCAGACAGAACAGTTAGATAGAGAACTAGCAGGGCAGATCAGAAGGATCTGCCGAGGAACACAATACAGAGATTGTAGGTGACTTCAACGAGTGTGGGTGAATTGGGGTGCCTCAGCTACCACAAATAGGAGAACAGGTACTTCTGGACACCTTCCAGGACAACTTCCTATTACAGATGGTCAACGAGCTGACCAGGTTAGGGAACACCATTGACCTCGCCCTGGCATAGTGAGTTCATGAGGGAGCTGAGGGTGGAGGAACCACTGGCAAGGAGTAACCACCACTCTGTGGTTTAGGATAACCTTGGGGGAAAAGGGAGTAGGATCACGCACAAGGGTGTTAGACTTCAGAAAGGCCGACTTCTGGAAGATGAGAGAAATAGTGCAGGGGTCTCTGGCAGGGATCAATCCAGATACGGACACTAATCAGAGGTGGGAGCTCATAAAAAAAGAATATAGAGGAGGCAGCCACAACATGTACAAGGGTACAGAGTAAGAAGGTGAGGGCCCATAAGCCTAGCTGAGTGAGCGGTGGGGGTCATGGAGAAAGTAAGAAAAAAAAGAGTTGTCTTTAGAAGGTATAAGAGAACAGGGAAAGGGAAAAGGAAGGGGAACACTGTTTAACCAGGAGTAGCACACTAAGCCAAAGCTTGTTTCCAGAAATGACATGGGAGAACAAGGAAGTTGAGTGACTTGCTCAGGATCACACAGTATGCACCTAGGTGGCTGTGGGAGTCAAACCCAGGTCTCCAGATCTGCAGCTTAGAGCCTTAACCCACTGCACTATACTGCCTCATATAGAGAGGGGGGAGGACAGAGAGAAATACCTGAAGGAGTCAAGGGCGGTGACAAGGGCAGTAAGGGCAGCCAAGGTATCCTGTGAACTCAGGCTAGCATAGGGCATTAAAGATGGGGAGATGGACTTTTTTAGGTACATCAGGGAGAAAAGGAGCTACAGAGACCAAATTGTGAGGATTAAAATGGGGGGTGGACACTAGCGCAGAACAGGCAGAAGCATGAAATGACTACTTGTGCTCTGTATTTGCCAAAGAGAAGGGAGGGCAGTACCCGGGGGTTGGGGTGGTCATTGGGGAGAAACAGACAGAGAAATCATAGTGGCAGGGTACAGGAGGGCTTGAGGGCACTGAGGGTGGACAAAGCACCGGGTCAGGATGGCATACACCCCAGGGTGATAAGGGAACTTGCAGATGTCCTGGCTGAACCACTTACAAACCTGTTCAATGCCTCTGTGGACACAGGGTGTATACCGCAGGACTGGAGGATGGCACACATGGTGCCCCTGCACAAGAGTGGCCCCAAGGACAAGCTGGGGAACTACAGACCAGTAAGCCTCTCATCCATTGTGGGAAAACTGATGGAGACAATCTTGAAGGACAGGCTGGTTTCCCTCCTGGAAGCTAATGGGCTGCAGGACAGGAGGCAGCATGGGTCTGTCTCAGACAGATCCTGTCAGACTAACCTGGTGGAATACTATGATTGGGCAACCAGGCAATTGGACAAGTGCCATGCAGTGGATGTCCTGTGCCTGGACATCAGCAAGGCATTCGATTCGAGTGCCACATAGGAAGCTTGGTAGTAAGCTGGAGGGCACAGGAGCTGGGGCAAAGCTGGTGGGATGGATAGCAAACTGGCTGCAAGGAAGACAGCAGAGATTGGTGGTGAGAGGGGAGCTCCCTGCTGCCCAGGGCAGATGAAAGTGGGGTGCCACAGGGATCTGTGCCAGGGCCAGTGTTATTTGGGATCCTCATAGCAGACATTTCAATAGGCATCAAGAGCAAGATCAATCTGTTTGCAGATGACACCAAGATAGGAGTGGTAGTGGATGACCGAGAGGGGTGGCAGGGGCTGCAAGACAATCTGGTGAAATGAGAGGCCTGGTCAGACACTTGACAACTGGGGTTCAATTTTAAGAAATGCAAGGTGCTACATTCTGAAGCAAATAACCGAAGGAGAAACTACTGGATAGGGGGTAATCAGCTTGCCAAGATGGAGGTGGAGAAGAATTTAGGGGTAATAATAATAATAACAGGAGCAATGAACAACTCTGTGCAGTGTAGAAAGATAGCTGTCAAGGCTAACAAGATGATGGGTTGTATTATCAGAGGCATAACCTCCAGGAGGGAGGTGATCCTGCCACTGTTCAGGTCACTGGTCAGACCACACCTGGAGTACTGTGTGCAGTTCTGGTAGCCACACCTGAGGAAAGACATTAGGTTGCTGGAGGCTGTGCAGTGCAGGGCAACAAAAATTATCCAAGGGTTAGAGGATTTGCCCTATGAGAGTAGGCTGATGGAGCTGAACATGTACTCCCCGGAGGAGAGGAGGGACAGGGGGTCATGACTGAAACCTTCAAATATATGAAGGGGATAAATAGGACAGACACAGGAGGGCTTTTCCAGTTAAGGAGGGGGAGAGACACCCAAGGCACAATCTGAGATTGGGGGTAGGTTCAGGAGGGAAATGAGGAGACACTTTTTCATGGAGAGGGTGGTGGCAGGTTGGAATGCATTACCAGCGGAAGTGGTATCTGGGTAATACAGTAGGCTGCTTCAAAAGGGGCTGGGACAGGATAAGGGTGAGGGTCACTGGGGGGGGGGAGGGGACAGAGGGGTAGCTGCAGTATAAGGGCTGCTAGCTGCCCAATCAAGCAGACTCTATAGACCATAGGGCCTTTATCTGCTGGCAGATTTATATGTTCATATTTTCATACATTTGTACACTACAGGTCCTTGAACATTCGCAAGGGAAAGGTACTTAGAGCATAGAGGATATTGACTTTTTTAGCCTTTTCATCAGTTGCTAGGTTTCTTTTCAACAACAGCCAGTCCAGTTCATGACAGCCAAACAGCAGGAAGCAGACAACAGGAGTTGATCCTCATGAACGCTCAAGCAGCTCAGGAGTTGAAAAGCTCCTCAAATATTCAAACTTGACAGAGTGAGTCAGGGTTAACAATAATCAGTCTTGCTTCCTGCAGTGTGGTACACCAGGGGGGAGTCCAGAGAAGTGTGCTAGTAGGCTCAAATTCTGGGGTGTAGCTCTGAGGTTCACACTGCTGCCCAATTACCTCACGGAGATGCTTATGTTCATAAGGGGTTAACCAGGCAAGAGACAAGGCAGATGGGTTGTGGCTGTGAGTGTTGTTGAAACATAGCTGTCATGCGACAATTCTCAGCACCAACAAATATTCCAGTGGCATGAGCGAGTTCACTGTACACCATGGAAAGTGTCCTTCTTGAGAAAACTAAAAGGTACTCTTCTGGAAAAACTTAATACTTTGTGGGGAAAGAAGGTTGCAGAAGTGAAGCTCATCCAGTTTCATGCGCCATCTAGGCAATGGCTGGCCATATCCCTGGTATTTATGTTTTTTCGTGTTTGCATTCAGCATGATAAATTTACCCACATCATGTACTGCTATAGACTGTGTGCCTTCCTCATTTTCTCTCAGCTGAGTAAGTTTTCTTGACCATTTAGGGGCAAACATGGGCATCCAATTTTGAGATCTGGTGATGGTGTCACTTCTTGTCTAGGGGAAAGCAGCTGTTGGCTCTTGAGAGGCTCACTATTTAAGTGACCAACTTGTGAACTAAGAGTACTGGTGTGGTGAATTTTACATACTGGCAGATTTTAACTACAAAAATAGAAAAATAAAAGCCCTCGACAATCTATAGAACTTCTCTAGAAATCCCACCCAGCCTTGACTAGTTGGTTTCCTCCTGTGTGTGTGTGTGTGTGTGTGTGTGTGGGGGGCAACAGTTATAGTTATACTGTGGTGGCAGACGTGGTGGAACCTGCTCTGTGGAGACAAAAAGTCAATTTTAGTTAAGGACAAAGGTGACTGAACAAGTGACATAATTATGCCAATTTCAGTCTTCTGGACCATTGGGGTGTTGGCTTTAGTACGATGCAGCCTCTAAATGAGAGGTTTTATAACTTTTAACTTTGGGTCCCAGTGACAATGACACCACTGACAGTTATTGGGGATATAGCAACTGGCTTTTTCAAAGCTCACTAGCTAAGTGACCCCTTGCTAAGGCTTTGGTATGATACAAGACCCCACACTCAAGTGTGGGTAGTTCTGATGTGCACTTTGTGTGCAAAACATTTTGGTTTACTTACTGCTTACTGTAGTAAAGTAGAGTGTATCAGACTAATTGTGTTAAGGTCTAGGTTGATATCTTCTGTTGCTACAAATCCCAGAATCCCTTGCAGCTGACATCAGAGCAGTAGGCAGCAGTGTAGATTAAATAGCCTGCAGTGCATGTTAGCGTTTACGTAAGCTTTCAACTTTTGGTTGCTGGTTCCACTGTCCTCCCTGGACTAAGTACCGTCACATAGGACTTTACTTAGCCCTTGGAGAAAAACAGAGCTGGAAAACATGCTGAGGCATTGTGCAGAGCCTCGGCTGTTTCTTCTACTCTAACCTGATCTCAATAACCAACATAGAAATCCCTGGCAGTCTGGTGGTACTGTACCCCTATCCCACCCTTGTCACTGAAAGATAAACATTGAACTCCCTAGCAGTCTAGTGATACCCCTTCTTACCCTTATCCCTGATTTACAAATATGAAATTCCCTGAAAGTCATATAGTGCCCCTCCTGCCCCCATCCCCAATATAATATAGTGAATGTTCTTGGTAGTTCAGTGGTATCTCCTTCCCACCTGATCCACAAGATATATATGTGAAATTCCCTGACAGTTAAGTGGTACCCACAACAGCCCCGATCCCAGTTATACAAATGTGAGATTCACTGCTCATCCTACCCAATCCTCAAGATATAAATTTGAAATTCTATGATAGTTCAGTAATAGCTCCCTTATATCCTAATCACAGAAATATAAATGAAATTCTCTAGTAGTCCAGTGGTGCCTCTCTTCTGCCCGATTCCTGAGGTATACATGTGAAATTACCTAGTAGTCCAATAATACCCCTCCCACACCAGTCCCTGAGATATGAAAGTGTGAAATTCCATGATAGTCCACTAGTCCCCTCCTGCCCGGATCCCATTACAGCACATTATACACCCCTAAGTGTGAGTCAATGTCATTAAGACAGTGGTTGACTGAGGTGATGAGAGGAGGGTCTATTCTACTCTGATGGCTAACACTC
Source organism: Neoceratodus forsteri (assembly GCA_016271365.2). Lineage (NCBI taxonomy): Eukaryota > Metazoa > Chordata > Ceratodontiformes > Ceratodontidae > Neoceratodus > Neoceratodus forsteri. The sequence goes on along the minus strand of CM028131.1, from coordinate 879,622,681 downwards.
TACCTACCAATATGGACAGGATTTACTAGTATGAGTCATGGACAGATGCGGGTTAAGTGGGATAGGGGTGCAGAGCTGGTGGGTCGGGGAGAGGGTGGGGTATGTGATGTGGAAGAATGGGGAGTGGGGCAGGAGGGGGTAACACTGGACCACAGGGAATCTCATATTGATATATTTGGGATTATAGCGGCAGGCAGTACTATTAAACTGGTAGGTAATTTCAAATTTATATCTTAGGGAATGGGGCAGGAGGGGTTACAACTGGGCTACCAGGGAATTTCACATGTATAGCTCAGGGTTCAGGGTGAAGGGGTGGATGTCACTGGCTCAAATGCTGCTGGGTGGTGGGGGTTGCACACTACTGTGTAAGTTGAAAAGTATAGGGTTTTAGAAGCAGTGAATAGTGCTATTTTTGCAGCTTTCTAGCACATCCACAATCTTCTTGCTATACCACTGTGCCCTGTATGCAAGAGATTTCCCTCATTTGCATGGGTACAGTGGTGTATTTAGCACAATCACATTATCCACTGTGTGCTGTACTATAGGGCTCTCTTAATATGTCCCTCGTCCTCTTCAACTGCACCATGTCCATTAAGCATAGCACTTGTCACATTAGTGCCTTGCTAACCTTCTAAATAAGGGTATTCTATACATACAGCATACAGTAGGGTTTCACAGCAATACATCAAGAGTTATAAATCTCCTAAGTTTCAATGGAAACTTCCCTTTCCTTCCCTTCCCTCCCACCCATGCACCCACTCAGGTGTTGCTCAAAATATTGGGAGCAGCAGCTCAATGACAGCAGAAACTTCCTGCTGGGACAGGAAGACAAAGGTTGCTTGGTCCCTCCACAGTGAGGAAGTAATCATTTTGGTTTACTTGCGTGCTTGACAGGTAGAAGACATCCTGTTGTGAAAAAAACAACAGAGAGGGGATGAACAACAAACTCCAGATCCAGAGGAAGGCATGATATCCAGGGGTTGGATATCATTGGTTGCAGGTGTGGAGCACACTCTCCACAGAAGGCATCTCTGGGCAATAGGGCATTGCCCCATTTGCCGAACCCTGAATGAACTAAATGGGCAACTAAATGAAGCATGGACAGAAATCTCACTATTGCAGCACAGGCTGTACAGGGATGGGACATTGCACCCTCATACCACAGACCTGAATTTCTGACTGGAGGACACTCCCACAAAGGCATTCCAGTCCAGGAGGATGGCGTGGTGTGAAGGAAATGCAGAACTAGTGGTTCCATTTCATAATAGTGATCGCAAAAGAGTGATCACGATTACAGCAAGTGTACATCACCGTAAAGCAAAATGGTGACGTACACTCACCGGTGAACTCAACAACAGCAACCAGGGGGAAAAAAGAAAACAAGTAAAAGATTTACCCCTACCAAGCCCGAAAACTGGACCTCGCTCACTGCAGGCAGCCACCCTCTCCACCAAACCAGAATGCCAGCTCTGCAGCACACACCCAAACCAAGCCACATACCTCTAGCTTCCAGTCTGAACCCTGCTTCCGCTCCTGAACCCTCCTCTTCCTGTCCTTCACGTCCTACTCCTTTGCCATTTTATTCCCTTACCTAGTTGTTCTAACTGCACTCACTACCCTTTCAGGGTAGCTCAAACCAAGTGCACAAATTGAGTCGCTCAAAATCGAAGTCACCAACTTGAGTCGCTATAATAACGTGATACCAAAAGAAGCAAGGGAGGTATCAGGTGAACGTAGTCCACACCAAACTGATTAAACTAAGAAATCACTTTTCTCCTCCAATTGAGGAAGGGGACACAAGCCACATAAAAGAGGAGCACAAACCACTAAAAGAAGCAGGATGACATCCTGGAGAGAAAAATAGAGGAAGGATTGCATTAAAGAAGAAAACAAAAGCAAAACAATATATACTTATTGTGGGAGACTCCATGTTAAGGGGAGTGGAAGACTGCTTAAGGGACAGTGCACAAGCAGAAGTAATGGTCAAATGCCTTCCTGGAGCTTCAGCAAAAAGGGACACCAATTGCACTGGGAAGTTGGCAGAATGTGCAGGAGAGGCGGACACAATCATTGCACACCTGGGGATGAATGACCTGGCTAGCCAGTCAGTGGAGGAGGCCAAGCACAACCTAATTGAAATAGGCTATTGTTTGGCCACCATTGCCCTCTCTAGCCTTCTTTGAGGTCCTCCCATGTGGGGCAAAAGACGATAGCTCAAATAGGATAAGGAAAAGGAAATTGAGAAATTTAACGTATGGCTACAGAGCTGGTGTCAGGCTAAAGGCTACCATTTCATTGAAGCATAGGAAGATTTCTGGGAAAGGAAGTTATTCAGGTACAATGGCCTGCTCCTGACAAGAGAGGGAGTAAGAGCTCTAGGGCAAAGTTCTGGTGTCGGCATCAGGCCTTTAAACTGGGGGGGACTGAGGCACAGGATCCCAAGAAGGAGGGGAACTTGGCCTTCACTCCCCCAAAAGCAGGTATGTCACACGATAAGCAGAAAATGGCAAACAACAATATAAAGACTAGACATAGAACCCTATCTGAGAGTGATAGCATAAAGGAGCTGGAGGGATCACACATGGGAAAAGGTAGGAACACTAAGAAGATCAGAAGCAAAACTTGGAAAGGCATGTATAATAATGCCTGCAGCCTTGCAAACAAAATCCCAGACCTGATGGCCTAAATGGCTGAGGCAGAGATGGATTTTGTGGCTGTAACCAAGACATGATACTCAGAAATCCATGCATGGGATGTAGAAATACCAGGGTATAAACTATAATGGAGAGACAGGAGTGGGGAAAAAGGGGAGAGGCTTGGCTATGTACTGTATGTTCAAGAAGGAATTAATGTGACAGAGCTACAGGGGGATCAGGGAGGAGCAGAGGCAATGTGGTTAACACTGGAGTTAAGAAGGGGGATGGCAGTCCAGACAGGAGTGGTCTAAAGACCGCCAGGATAGGTGGAGGAGATAGATAAGGAACTATTGGAATCCATATATAGAATGACAGACAGAGGAAATGTACTAGTTATGGGAGACTTCAACATGCCCGACATTGACTGGAAAATGTATACTGCAGCCACGGCAAGGAGCAGGGCTGTCCTGGAAGCTCTGCAAGGGGTAGAACTCGGGCAGCTGGTGATGGAGCCCACCAGAGAGGGAAATATCCTGGAACTGGTGCTCACTAATGGGACTAGGGTTACAGTTGTATGCGTAGGCAGCCATCTTGGGTCCCGTGATCACTGTACAGTGTGGCTTTCCATGGAAAAAGAGAAGTCATACCACACAAGGATAAAAATCACAGACTTCAAAAGGGTCAATTTCGCAAAGTTGGAAGAATGTCTAGTGAGAGCATTACAGGGTAGGGTGGGAGGGGAGATGGTGGACAAGTAATGGGCAAAACTAAAGGGTGCAATAGAAGAAGCTACTAAGATGTGCATCAGACAGGTTAATAAGAAAAGGAGAAGGAAGAAACCACTATGATTCATCAATGAGGTAGCTAGGAAGGTGAAGGAAAAGAGGAAGGCACTCAAAAAAATCAAAGAAACACAGGGCGAGGAAGAAAGGGAAGCATACAGGGAAAAACTGAAGGAAGTCAGAAAAGCAGTTAAAAGGGCCAAAGAAAGTACAGAGAAAAGGATAGCCCACATGATTAAGAAAGGAGACAAGACCTTTTTTAGATACATCAGTGAAAAAAGAAAGACTGGGGAGGGATAGCAAAGCTTAAAAGGGAAGGAGAAGGGTCTGCTGCGAAAGATCATTAAAACGCAGAAATCCTGAATTAATATTTCTGCTCAGTATTTACAAGGGAAGGAGAGGGCAAGGGACCACCATTGAGAGAGAAATGTGCACAGGGACAGGGGGTAAATATCAGCCCATTCACAGAGGACAGGGTCAGAAAAGAGCTTGAAAAGCTAAAAATAGACAAAGCACTAGGTCCGGATGGAATTCACCCCTAATACTAAAAGAGCCCAGAAATGAACTGGCAACACCCATAGCCAAATTATTCAATAAATCATTGGAGACAGGAGTGGTCTCAGTGGATTGGAGAAGGGTTAATGTTGTCCCTATCACAAGAGTGGGGGTAGGGAGAAGGCAGGTAATTATAGACCAGTCAACTTATCCTCAATGGGGTGAAACTGATGGAAGCATTGTTAAAGGAAAGAACTGTGAGTTCCAGGAATCCACGGACAGCAAGATCCTAAGCAGCATGGTTTCATGGCAGGTAGGTCCTGCCAGACAAACCTGATAGAATTCTTTGATTGGGTAACCAAAGTGGCAGACAGAGGGGTGGTGGATGTGGCCTTCTTTGACTTTAATAAGGCCTTCAGCACAGTTCCACATAGAAGGCTAATAAACAAGTTGTGCAGGCTAGGAGTGGAGCATAGTCTAGTGAGTTGGTTTAGTAACTGGCTAAGAGAGAGGATGCAAAGAGTGGCAGTGAACAGAGCACAGTCCATGGAGAGGGAGGTGACAAGTGGGGCATCTCAGAGATAGGTACTGGGCCAGTCCTCTCAATGTCTTCTCATGTGATATTGCAGGAGGAGGAAAGGTGTCTATTTGCAGATGACACAAAGATCTGCAATAGGTTCGATACACTGGAGGATTGGAAAGGATGAGAATAGATCTGGACAAGCTGGAAGAATGGTTACGGGTATGGCAGCTGAAGCTCAACACTAAAAAGAGTAAAATTATGCGCTTGGAGTGCAGGAATCCTGGAGTAAAGCATTCGATGGGGGGGATGCTGACAATCACCAAGCAGGAAAGGGATTTGGGGGTGATTATAACAGACAAACTAAAAGTAACCAGACAGTGTGAGAAAGTGGTAAGGAAGGCTAGCGGTACATTGGGGTGCATAGAGAGGGGGTATCTCCAACAGAAAACAGGAAGTGAAGATGCCACTTTATAGATCACTGGTGAGGCTTCATCTGGAATACTGCATACAATTTTGGAGGCCGCACCTCAGAAAGGACATAGATAAGTTGGAGGCAGTCCAAAAGAGAGCTACAAAGATTGTAGGGGGGCTGCACCAGAAGACATATGAGGAAAGGCTAGCAGACCTCGACATGTATTTGCTAGAGCCGAAAAGGAAAAGGGGGGGATATGACAGAGACTCTTAAATAGCTCAAGGGATTTAATAGGGTTGGGGAGGCCTCTCTCAGAAAAAAGAATGGTCAAAAACTAGGGGTAATGATTTGATGCTGAAGGAGGTAGAATCAGGGGGAATGCTAGGAAATACTTCTTCACGGAAAGGGTGGTGGATGTTTGGAACAACCTCCCCAAAGAAGTGACAGAGGTGCAAACAGTGAAGGTATTCAAAATACATTGGATAGGCTTAAGGAAACACTAGCGACAGCACAGAAAGGGTAGCCAAGGGGCACGTGGGGAGGGGGGAGGAAGGGAATATGGGCAGACTAGATTGTCCGGGCAGTCCTCATCTGCCATCAAATTCTATATACAGTATCTATGAAAAACTGAGTAGGGGGCTGAATGATGGGAAGCCTGTGGATACCATCTTTTTGAACATCAGCAAGGCCTTTATGTATTTTATTTATTGATTTGTAATTTGATTTAACACCACATCTAGCAATAATTATGAGAATGGAAGAAGGAGCTATGAGTAATTATGGATATAATTACTTATCTCGAAACTGGCTGAGGTGGTACACACAGAGGGTCAATATAAACTGCTTTTATCCTCTGAATGAAAGGGGACAAGTGGGGTACTACAAGGTTTGATTTGGGGCCTGACCCTGTTTCAAACTATTATATACAACCTGAGCCATGGAACTGTAAAAATAAAATAAAATGTGGCTGGTATAATTTTGAGGGGTTGTAGAAGCTACTAAACAAACAATTTCCATTCAAAAGGACCATGGCGGGGGGGGGGTGAAATGCAACACACATAAATGTGCAATAATGCATTTCAGCAGTAGAAATTGTGAAGCTACATACTGTATTCAGGAAACACAACTAAAAAAAGAACACTTTTACAGAAAGGGACTTGAATACAATAGTGGCAAACAATCTGAAGCACTCTGAAGCACTTACGGCACTCTGATCAAACTGGTAGTAGGACAAATGGGATTCTGGATAGATTGAGAACTTCCACAGCCACGGTTAAGATGGTGTTTGGATTGCTTTGCAGATCCTGTGTCAGAACTTATTTGAATTAATGTACTCAGTTCTGAGCCCCCTCAACTTGTAAGGGATGTTGCCAGAGTGGAGAGAGTGGAGAGGTGGGAAACAAAGCTGGTGAGAGGACCAGAGGATAAGACATATGAGAATAGCCTGACTGGATTAAATCTGATGAGCTTGGAAAGGGGAAGAATCAGAGGTGACATTTTGCTACTGAATGATATCAAGGATCAAACACTATTACTTCTTATTTTTATTTAGAATTTTGCACACCAGGATATCCTCATTTAGGTGAAACTCCTGTTTTCCAAGAGTGTCCTAATAGATGATATTAACATTAAGTCAACATATGTTTACAACACTTGGAGTGAGCATACTGCAGAGGCAGTTTGCTTGAAAAACAGTAGAAGGGATCCATAAAAGGATGCTAGGAAAAAAGAAAAATCCAGATTGTTTGGTGTTTGTCCATCTCTCTCAGCCATACACATTCCAGTGCAAAGCATCATGGATATGCAAATCCTTGCGCAAGCCAAGCTGGCAGGGCTTCATCAGAACAGACATAATTTTCTGTCACTGTAGTTATGGTTGTTTGGCTTTTTCATTTCCATATCTGTTGCACAAATTATCATCTCCTTGTATCATTCTCTGTAATTTTATTTCTGTATGTATCCTCCTGGGTCATGCCTGAAAGTAGGCATTGGTTTGCCTAGTGCACTTACCTGGTAAACAAAAACTAAATAAATAAACAGGCTTGTTCATCTGATCAAGTATAGCCTGAGAATGACAAAGTACAGACACATATTTCATCTTTTTGCCAGCATCCAAAGAATAAGGGGACATAGTAAATAAATATTATTCATGCCATTTGAAGTGGTAGAAGACACTGGTTCTTTACACAGAGGTGTTGAGTGCATGAAACAAGTTATTACAACTTGGTATACTGCTCATCCAAACAATTGTTTTAAAATTACCTAGACATCTACCTATTACAGGGTAATCTATTAAGATTTTACCACTGTGAGTTGTGGGGGCAGCCACAATGGGTTTTGTTGCCTTCTTCTGCTCAATAGACCTCAGTATGAACTTCAGTATGCCATCATAACTGCATAGCACCAGAACTTCTGGACTGTTTCCTTCAGTGGGACAAAGCCTGGGCAAAGTACAAGGTGACTGTCAATGAGAGGGACTGGTACAAATATAGCCAACTTAGGAATGCAGTAGTATCTTCATCAAAGAGGGCTAAAACAAATTACTATAGTATTCTGGTCAGTGAAAAGCATACAACAACAAACACAAACACCTTTGTACTAGTATTGATCCCCTACTGTGCAAATATAGCCTCCAAGCCATGTCACACCTGATCTACAGCAGTGATCTAATCACTGAAATACTGAAATAGCTAATGCCCTTAATCAGCGTTTTGTAAACTTATAACTGATAAAAACTGAATAAAGGAAGCACTCCACTGAGTTGCCATATTAAACACCTTTAAGTACAAACATTGCTGCATATAGCATATAGCCTTGAAAATAGGAAAATACAAATATCTATTAATGTGAAACCTATATGGATGACTAACAGTGACTATTCACACACCTCAACATTTTAAAACACACTACTGCTTCTTCAGGGAGTGAGGAAACTTAAACCTGCTTACATGTACACTGCTGTTCACCAGGTTAAAGAACTCTGTTATAAAATTGCCACACTTTCTTCCATGACAAATTGGAAAATCTGCCATTGGATTAAATTGAAGTAATGGGGCCCGATTCTAGAAAGGTGGCGCAAGTTGCAGCTGAACGCAACCTGCGCCACCCATAACTGCAACATTGACCCTGCGCCCTATTCTAGAAGGGGCAGGGTATTTGCAGCAAAGTCCTGTGACTTGCAACATGTGGCAAGGTATGCTCCACAGAGGGCATACCTGGCCAGCATGTCGCAACCCACTGCCGCAGGTCGCAAGTGCACCACCACCCGTGCCCCGACCCAGGATCACCTGCCGGATATGCAGCACTACAAAACTGTACAGTACTACTGGTGAAATCGATCCCATGTCCCTGGTAGTCTAGTGCCCCCCCAACTGTACAATATTATAATAGAACATATCCCATGTTCTTGGTAGTCTAGCGCCCCTCCCCCAATGTGCATGTAAAAGCAAACATAACCATGTTTCCCTCGGTAATCTAGTGTGCCCCCTGAACTGTACAGTTGTAAAGAACTCATAATCCCCATTTCCCTAGTAGTCTGGTGGCCCCTGATCACCCCACCTGCTGTGCAGCTCACCAGCACTTCCTTCACATCTTCAGCCAGCAATCGGTACACTCCCACCTCACACACGGGTTGTGCGCCAACTGAGTGCAGTAGTAGCGCCATTGCACTCCAGCTTGGTGGCTGGCCATGGAGGTGAGAGGTAGGCTGTGCCAGTTGCTGTGGCTGGGGATGGTGGGGTGGTGCTGGGGCTGGCATGGCTGGGTGGGGGACCACTAGACTACCAGGGAAATGGGGATTATGTGTCTTTTACAACTGTACAGTTCGGGAGGGGCACTGACTACCAGGGAAATGGGGTTATGTTTGCTTTTACAAATGTACCAGTCAGGGGGTACTAGACTACCAGGGACATGGGATCAATTCACCAGTGAGTACTGTACATTTTTGTAGTGCTACATATGCGGGTGATCATGTTTGGGGCACAGGTGGGACAGAAAATAAGCCATGGGCTTCTGCCAACTGCTGTTTCAGGGCTCTAGGGGTATGGGTAGCCCTGTGGGACCCCACCGGGGTATGCTGGGCATTGGGGGGGTGGGAAACTGTGCACTCCCCACAGGACAGCCGATGGGTCTACAGGACCCCCGGGAGCATCCGTAAGTTATACCAGCTAAATGCTGGTATAACTTACGTTGCCGGATCTCCTCCGGGGGTTCTTGTAGAATTCAGATGTGGGCACTTTGTGGCTGCCCTTCTAGAATGGGGTGCAACTGCTGCTGTAAACCCCCTAACACCATGTCGCAGGGTGTTTATGCGGTGTAACAGCTATCTGGCGCAAGTGGACTGCGACATGTCGAAGGTCACTTTGTAGAATCGCGCATGTCGTAACTGCTGGTGTAAGTTACTACATGCACCATTCTACTTGACTCAACTGCTGTTACGCCTGGCGTAACTCTTCTAGAATCGGGCCCATGCACTGTATCAATCTTTACCTCCTAAAAATCCATCCTACACATGTCAGAAGGTGTGTCCCACATGTATAGACACTCTATTTAGCTTCACAAATGTCAGCCAGGAGGAAGTTCACTTCTCAAGGAGCTTGCTATCTCAGAAAGTGATGAATCCTGAAAACTGTTGCAGCTCAAATGGCAACACATATAAGTTGTCTATTCAACCCCTTGCTCAAATCAAGCACCTTCTCTTATCAGACCAACTGCAGGCCCATCTCAGTGCTACCAATTAACATTATGCTCTTCTAAAAGCTGGAACCCAAGCAACCACTGGACTTCATCCTCCACAACTACTGTAGCTTCAATCTGATGCACAGTCAGGCTTTTGACCAAACCATTCCATATGCATTGCTCTACTCAAAGTAATAAAATACCTTGTTAGATACTGAATGCCACACAGTTGTAGGTTTCATTGATCTCTCAAAGGCTTTTGATTCTGTGGATGATGCAGTTCCTCTACACACACTATATTGTTCAGGATAGTTGCAAATGCCTTGATTGCCTCAAAGCATCCACCTGCCAGCTCTTGCATGAGATTGCAGCAATCACGCATGGTCCCTGGTTTTATAGCTTACAGAGCAATACACTGCTGTACTGTCATTAGTCTGGCCCTACTACATCTTTTTAAACCCATTATTATCTTTCCTGTCACACTTATGTGCAATGACCTCTGTTGTGGCTCATCTTCAAGTGAGGGACAGATATAATATGGTCACCAGCAGTTTTAAAGCCACTTCCAGTCCCAAGAAAGAGGCATGTACATGGCAAAGCAACCCCCCCCCCTGCAACTGAGGTATATTGCTTCTGACTGGCTCTCCAGAGTGCCTCAGTCTAATATTGAAAGCTAGGCCCATGGTGCAAACCTGGGTCTCCCACAAGAGAGTGCCATGTGCTCCCCCTGCACCACCAAACTGTGCTACCATACAATTAGAAACACTTCTGCACTTTTATAGGGGACACAAACATTGCTGGGTTACCAACATTTTGAAAGATCATGAAAAGATCTCTCGAATGCGGTATCGTGCTTGCCTGTATGCGTCCAGAGTCATGAGGTATAAATATCTAAACCATCCGTAAATTAAATCAAGGCAGCAGCTACATCATGGAATCTTGAGACAGAAACTGATATCACTAAGGGGCAAGCTGTAATTAGCAACATACAGCTTGCCCCTCAGTGACATCACCCTCTGTCTCAAGATTCCATGAAATGACTGCAGCCATGATCTAATTTATAGCTGATTTTGGTACTGTATTTATATTTGAAGATTCCTGACAACTAGAGATAAGAACAGTAAAGTACCTCAATATCTTTTCATTGGCTGTCAGAATGCATGTAAGTATGACCCAGCATTGTTTATTTCCCCTTTCAGAATCTAGAAAACAATGACTTCTCGGAATAATTGGCTAAGTCAACTTTAGAAGCAGCTAAGCCATATTCCACAGCTACTGCAGTCCAGTTGTGGCATTTAGGTTGCTGGAGAGAGTAAAGTGTCCCTTTATTAAATATTTCCTTCATCATGGTAGACATTCTGCCCTATATTGGCAGCATTGTAGAAAAGTTAACTAAGACAAAACCATTGAAACAAACATTAGGATACTTGTCATGCAGAGCAAAGACTTGGCCCCCTGCTTCATTCCATTCCAGCTGTGTTCATGTGTACTGTATAACTGCAGAGATCCACAGTGCCTGATTTTAGATGAGGACTGCTATATAACCATTCATTAATGGCTTTACTCCAGAAGGTGCAGAATGAACACAAAACAAATAGCACCTCTATTTCTTGCAGCAACGATAATGAGAAACAGTATGAAATTAAATCTATATCTAATTAATGAAAATGCACCTTTTTTTCTAATGATTCAAACATTAACTTGGAAATTACTTTATGCGTAATGATTTACAGTCCAGCACCTCATAAAGGGGAATAATTAAAATCCATGCACAGTTTAATTGGGATTATCTGAGTAAATTCATTAAGTTCTTGTTGATTTACGGTGCAAAACTAATGTGCACACAGGTCTTCAGAAAGTTCACAGGCATGATGTATGCAGAATTAGATTTTTACTACAGCAGTCTCTGTGATTTCTACAATTAAGGCTTCCAATTAAAGACATTCGGAGATATGTGCAAACCTCTATCACTGCCAACGTATATTGTTTTTGTTTAAAACTGGTTTTTTTTTTTCTGTTATTATTATTCTTAAGTAACCAGATAAGGCCCACAAGGTCCAAGGCATGTTTCTAGGGGTGAACAGGAAGCATTGTAGAGGTGAAGTAACTTGCTCAGGGTCACACAATATGCAAGTGGAGGTTATGGGACTCAAACACAGGTCTCCTGAATATACCAGGCTCATTACGAGTTCATTCCTCTAACCCTGGAGCTATACTGCCAGCCCAAGGTTTAGTTTCTACATGGTAAGAGATAAAACATTATAGTTACTTGTATGGTAACAGACAAAATATTACATGTGTATTATATATAGAATAATGTGTAGGTGAGTTTAACCAATTGTAGACACTCCCAAGGGTTTATACAAGCATCCCACACTGAAGGTGTGTATAAAATTCTGGTTCACACCCACCCACCCATATATTATTTTATTTAATTACGGGCAACATTTTTAATGCAGTGGTCTTGTGAAGTTTTGCACCATTTTCACACTGAGTGTTTTGTCTGTCAAGAAGTCCATTCAGGTGGTTCAGAGCAGGTTGCTTAGCTTGCGCTAAGGTGAGTGTGAGCGAGATTGACAGGTGCCAATTACAACCTCCCAGTTGTAATTGAAAATATCATCCAGGAGGTTGTAACCGGGAATAAAACTACCGTTATCTGTGCATAAAAAATGCTGGCTGTTAGTTAAATGTATATTAGGGTTGAGTGAGCACTTTAATGTTACACCCCTGATTTTTGTGCCTTAATAACTTGGCCCCTGTTCAACAGATTTGCCTGTAACTTACCAGGATCTCTATATGCTGTAAATTTTGTGCCAATAGATAAAGTGGGCAAAGTAATAGATGAGCAAAAACACAAAAATTCACCAAAATTAAGACCTTTTTTCTCACCTATATTTTTTCAGACTTGAAATGTTCAGGTTTCATAGAGTTTGTCCCAAGTTACACACTTTCATGATTTACATTTTAACTCATATACTGTGTTTTTTCAAATGTAGTTAAAAACTATACAGTTTTTCATGCTGGCTCAGCATGTAAATTTAGTGTTCTAAAGATAACTGTTTATTTTCTGCAAGCAGTGTACATTAGTGTTTTCTTTTACACTGCTTCCATTTTCCATAAATGCTGTGGTGATAAGGGGCATGGCCTGCACAGCTTTCGTGGAAAATAAAAACAGTGCAAGTGAAATCACTACTGTACACTGGTTTTGTTTTCCGCTATAATTAGAGCAATACTAACAGAGGTGCAATCCCACCACTGATATCTCCCTTCCACCAGAGCCAGATATTTTAAGGCAGGTGCTCAGTCTTGCTGGCCGTGTCACTCCCCCCCAAATGTTCATTTTTTGAAAATATGTGAACCAGCAGTGGGTGCTGCTCAACCCCAGCGCAGGTAATGTACTCTCCCCCCACACCATGTTTTGACACTGGGAATGGCCATCCTGGTACTACCAAAATGTGTCACATCTACAAGCACACACGATTTATATGTATGGCATTAGGATGTCCACCCCAGTGCCACCAAAGATCATTGACACTGGTGCCGATCCCAATGTTGGACCAGATAGAACCAGAAAAAAAGGAAACAGTCCCTCATTGTCTGTTTACTTTTTTTTTATTAAACCATTAAAAGAGAAAATCGTCCTCAACGTTTTCTGATTTTTGCCCAGTCCTTTCCTCCTACCCACAATCTACCCCCACTCAGCACCTACCACCCTACACGCACCTCACTTACTTATTTTAGGTTTACCGCTGTAATCCACACTTGCCCCAAATCCATTCTGCTGCTTCAGATCCCAGTGGTAAACTGACTGAAACAAGGTACAGTACTGTATGTGCAATTAATGGCTTTTCAATGCATTTTGAACTTCTATTCATAATGTGGTTATTTTTGTAATAGTTTTTCCCAAAATTTTCAGCATGGCCTTTTTTTGACCCCACTTCATGAACAAAGGAGGTGATATTTTTCAAATCTGTCCCAGAAGATAATTTTGCAGTTGCTCCACAAAATCACCTTTTAGGTGGGATTTTAAAAAGTTCACCTACCTACAGTAATTCATGAGGTGGGGTCATAAAAAGACTATTTTGAAAATCTGGAATAAAAATCTCTAAACACAGAAAAGTTGTGAAGGCATATTGGCATTTTTAAATGTTCACTCATAACATTGGTAATGTTTAATATTTTGATCCAAATTTTCAACATTTCCGTTGTTTTACCCCAGCTCATGAATGTGACAGGTATTGTTTTTTAAACCCCAATAGGCATAGGAAATGATGAAGCCACTCACCCACTGATTACTGTCAATAAATTTATGTGCACTCATTTCTGCTAGTGTCAAAGCACCAATGTTTCAGGGCAGTAAACCCTTTGTCAGGATGAATAGCATAGCTACAGATACATAGCCTGGGAGGGATGGCCCACTGTTCTGGCACAGGATGGCACCTTGCAGCACAATGGGATCCTTCCTCACAAGGGGTTAGCATGTGTGTTGAGATCTGATGGGGCTATGCACTGCATCAGGAGAGGTGGCTGTGTATGAAAAATGGGAAAATTGCAGCTGGGAGGATGAAGCTCCAGCTGCTGCAGGGCCCACACCAGTGACAAGCCCCTGACTGCTATTACCCACTGATACCGTCACCCACCATCACATGATCATACCTCAGATCTTTGTCATCCTCACTGATTCCACCTGTGGTGGGGCCAGGCGAGGGAGAGGCATCCAACTTCCCTTCACCCGAAGAATGTCAGCCAGTCTGGCACTATGGCACTCTCTCAGTGGCATGGGCATGCAACAGGTGACTGCCTCATTCTGCCATGGTGGCAGTCAATGAGGAGGGCAGCATGGCCTCCCAGAGTACAGTGACCCAGGGATGCTGACTTCTCTCCCACCCCACTGGGCCTCTTGCAACCTGAGTCTGTTCCCAAACCAGGGTTACTGGTATGGGACCAGTATCCTCCCTCCTGCCCAACTAAGTTTAAAAAATAATAAATAAAACCTCAGCAAGCCCTTCCCACCTGACCCAGATGACTGGTATTTTTATTCCTCATACTAAAACATTTTCCTTTTTATATCTGCAGGTCTGACAGGAAACTGACCAAGCTGTGACAGGACATCAACCCCAGTGTGGCATGACACCTACCATGTGTATCGGATAAGTACCCTACCTTGATTGTCCCAGTTAGTTCCAAAAGATCTGCAGATCCTTTGTGACTCCTTTGCTGTTCTTATTTCACAGGAACTATAGGATGTTATCTCAAGACTCCTCCACCCCAGGCTCCCCAGGACTCATGTAAGTGATATCTTATTCATTATCTGTGCTAGGATGGTAAGGTGTAACGTTGCAGCTCCAAGTATTAAGATACCATAGGGTTTCGCTTGTTAGGTGGTTGGTAAAGTAGGGTGTTGGGGCCTGTGTGAATAAGGACACTATTCCACTATCACAAAAAGGAGGGAAATTCATTGCAAAAAAAAACCTACATTAATGCAGGCATTAGAGCTGAAGAACTCAAAGTGAACAAAATAAGGAAATGAAAACATAAGGGTCTCGAATCTCAGGATTACTGGTGAACTGGTGGTGTGCTGTTCCTTGGGGTTCTTAACCCTAAAGCTTAGTTCCTCCCCCAGCCCAAAAAATTAAACATAATCTGATGCTTTGCACAGAGCCCACAAGATAGCACAAGACCTGTCACATTTCTTAATGCAGTTGTTTGATGATAATGCGTGTATGCATCTGAGGAGGTGGGCCATCCTGACACTAAACAGCATCACTTTCTATTTAAACAGTTTTCATTTAACACTGGTGGGCCCTGCTGAACAGAGATGTATATACTTTTTGAGTTAAAGCACTGTGGCTGTCATTAGCTGCATCAGTAGCCTGTTTATTGTAAACCAGACACCAGGTTCCCAGTCCCCAGTGCCAGCTGAAGAATGAATTTTTCTGACATCGGCATACTTAACCAGGTGCTGATTTAGCCCCCCTCCATTTTTAATTACCCACCCCGACATTGGGGTGCCCAGTCCTCAGTGCTGGTTAAGTCTCCCTGTCTGACCAATTAAGATGCCAACACTGGGATGTCCAACACTGAGTGCCCAATCCTCAGTGTCAGCTTACACCCCACCAGCAATAAGTCTGTGACACCAGAGTGCCAACACCTTGTGCCACCAAACAGAAAACTGACACTGGGTTGCCCAATCCCTAGTGTTGGTATCAGTGAGAAAAAAATGTCTCTCATAGTCTTTTTTCACGTCACCTAAAATAAAGAAAACCATCCATCAATGTCTGCTGTGGCTCCTGTCTCCACCCACCCACCTTGACCCCACCCTTACCCCCATGCCCTCACTCACCTAAATCAGGCCACTATTATAGATCCAGTCTCCAAGTCAAAAATGGCCTTCCTGAAAATGTGACTGCAAACTGAGGAAATAAGGTAAGTGTAGGTAATCAGTTTCCAATGCACTTTGAACTTTTACTCATAACTTGGCTATTTATTAATATTTTGCCCCAAACTTTCAACATGGCCTTTTTGGGAACCCACCTCATGAACAAGGTAGGTGAAATATTTTAGATCTTGCTCAGAGGGTAATTTTGCAGTTACTCCACAAAATCACCCTTCATGCAGGACTTGAACAATTTCACCTACTGGCTTCATGAGGTCGGGTCATAAGAAGGCTATGTTGAAATTCTGGGGTCAAAATATTACAAAACAACAAAGTTATGAAGGTACATTGGCATTTTTCAATACTATCTCATAGCTTTGGTAATTGTCAATATTTTGATCCCAAATTTTAAACCTAGCCATTTTTTCTCACCACCTCATAATCGTGACTAGTGTAATTTTTCAGATCTGTCTCAAATGTGTTTTTGCACTTGTGTAGTGATTGCCTAAGTTTTGGTCTGAGCTCAGTGAACCTGCTGAATAAGCCAAGACTGGGTGGAAGGCGTTGCGGCATGTGGCACCAGCCTCAGCCTAGAGAGAGAGAGACAGACCAGTGTTCTGTTGTACAGATGGCACCTTGTGATGGGCCAGGGAGCCTTCTCTCACAGGTGGTTGACATACATGTTAAGGCCTGAGGGGCCCATGCACTGCATTGTGACAAATGGAGTCACAAGAAAAATGGTGAAAAGAGTACCTGGCAGGGTGAAGGTCGGGTCACTGTAAACCCTGAGCCACCCACAAGCCTGTGAAAGGCCCCTTACTGCTGTCTGCCACCCAGCCTCACGAACTTAGCTTGCACATTTGGTACCCCCCACACACAGATTCCTCCCATGATGAGGATAGTAGGAGGATGGATGTTAGCCCCCTTGATTGTCAGCCAGCTTGGCAGTCTGTCACCATGTCAGTGTTGCAGGGCATAAAAAGGTGGTGACTTTATCCTGCCATGGTGGTGGTTGATGAGCTAAGCACCTGCCTTCCCTCATGGAGAGAGTGGGCCCAGGATGATAAGCCCTGTCTGCATTCACCACCTTGATCTCCACAAGTGACCCAAGTCCATTCCCAAACTCGGTCACTGCTATGGTACTGCTATTCATCTGCTTGACCAAGTCACTTTAAACCCTCCAAAATCTGTAATCCCTTTCCACCCAACACAGCTGATTGGTATTTTTGTTACCCATACTAACCCATTTTCCCTTTAAGTCTACAGGGCCAGTGGAACAATTAGAGGACACTCACCATGAGTATTGGGTAAGTATTGTTTTATGTTTAGAGTACCTTGTTTCTTCCAGTTAATTACTAAAGAGCTGCAGATTATTTGAAACCCTATTGCTATTCTTATTTTACAGATGTGCTGGATTTTCCTCAAGATGTCCAACCCCATCCACAATCTACAGAATACAGGTAAGAAATTATATTAGTATCGTACCTAAGCTAGGATGGTACTGTGTAATGATGCAACTACCACTATTAAGACACTGTTGTCTTTCACGTCTTAGTTTCTTGGTGAAGCAGGGCTAGAAATATCTCCACAGCTCAGTTTATTCAATTTCACACATGTCCCGAATGAACCTCTGCCAATGAGAATATGATCCCACTATCAAAAAAAGAAAGGACATTTTTTTGCAAAAAAATAGTGTTAATACAGACATTGGGGTTGAGCACCACTGAAGAACACAAAGCACACAAGGTAGGGAAATGAAAAATATTAGGGTTCTGGGTCTCTGGAGTTATGACAGATCAGTGGTGGGGTGTTCCTTGGTGTCATCAGTCCTAATGCCCACCACCTCAACTGAGCAAACAAGGTTAGATGTGATCTCTTTTCTTCATGCAAGGTCCTGTGTGAAGAGGACTATGACTGATTTGGTTGCCAACATGTGGCAAGCCATACATCTCTACATTCCATGAGTGGATCACTATGAAACATAAAAGCTGATGGCAGATAAGGACTGCAAGGCCCATCCAGTCTGCTCATTTCTTTTTCTGCCTTATGAATGTGCCACAGGTCTTTATTCTGTCAATGGCCTATCTATTCATACTAATGTTCCCTTATGCTTATCCCATGCCTGTTTGAAGCCCTGCACTGTATTCATGTCCACCACTTACTGAGGTAGGCTGTTTGTTGCATCCACCATCCTTTCTGTGAAAAGAGCTTCCTCACATTACCCCTTAATTGGCCTCCTCTAATCTCATGCTGTGTCCTCTTGTCCTGCTATTTTTCTTATATTGAAACATGTTAGACTCTTTCATCTTGTTTATACCCTTAAGGTGTTTGAATGTTTTGAGCATATCACCTCTCTCTCTCGCTTTTGCTCTAGGGTATACATATTGAGCTCCAGTAATCTGTCCTCATACATTTTCTGATGCAGTCCATGCACCATTTTGGTTGCCCTTCTCTGGACTGCCTCCATTTTGTTAATGTCCTTGTGAAGGTGTGGTCTCCAGTACTGCATGCAGTACTCCAGATGGGGCCTAACCAGTGTCTTGTAAAGAGGGATTATTACCTCCCTCTTCTGACTTGTGATACCCTTACTAATACACCCCAACATCCCTCTAGCTTTACCTACTGCTTTATTGGTCTGATTGGATGATTTCAGGCCATCTATGATGATGATGCACAAGTCTCTTTCTTTCCTTGTGATTGCCAGCAACTCCACTCCCAACCTATAGGTGGCTTCAGGGTTTCTCTTCCCTATGTGCATGATCTTGCACTTCTTTGTGTTAAATCCAGTTGCCACTCTTCCGATCATTTTGGCAGTTTATCAAGATCTTCTTATTCTGCCCACCCCATCTGGATCATCTACTCTGTTGCAGATCTTGGTGTTATCTGCAAACAGACAAACCTTACCCTCAGTCCATCTGCAATGTCACTAAATGAAGATATTGAAGAGGACTGGCCCCAGGACTGATCCCTGAGGTACCCAAATTTGTGATTTGCATCTCTTCTGACTATATACAGTTTACCATCACTTCTGTTTTCTGCCCACCAACCACTTTGCCACCCAGTTGACCAACTTTTGACCCACCCCAAGCCTACCCATCTTATTAATCAATCTCCTATGTGGAAAAGTATCAAAAGCTTTGCTGAAGTCAAGGTAGGTGACATCAACTGCACCCACTTGGTCCACCACTCTGGTTACCCAGTCAAATAAATCTATGAGATTAGTTTGACAGGACCTTCCTGTTGTAAACCCATGCTGTCTTGGATCCTGTGCTCCTATGGATTCCAGGTGTTGCATTATCCTTTCCTTAAGGAGTGCCTCCATAATCTTGCACACTACTGAGGTAAGATTGACTGGTCTGTAGTTCCCTGCCTCCTCCCTGCTACCACTCTTGTGGAGTGAGATCACATGAGCCCTTCTCCAGTCTTCTGGGACCTCTCCTGTGCTCAGAGACTCACTAAACAGTTCTGATAATGGTTCTGCTAGTTCCACCCTTAGCTCCTTTGATACCCTGGGATGTGTACCATCAGGTCCCATTGCCTTGTCCACCCTGAGCTTAGAGAGCTGTTGTAGGACCCTTTCTTTTGTGAAGGATTAATGCACACCCCTCCCGCCTGTGTCCATGGTGCTGAGCTGTGGGCCTGCCTACCTTCTCCTCAGTAAATACTGAGCAGAAGTATCTATTTAGGATAGATGCTTTTCCTGGTCCTCCTCCACACTCCCCTTATCCCTTTGATATTGGTAATACCTTCTGGACTTTCTCCTTTCACTAATGTATCTATAGAAAGTCTTGTCCTCTTTTTACTGTTCATGCTAGTGTTCCTCGGTTTAGGCCTTTGCCTGCCTTACTGCCTTCCCTACTTCCATTAGCAAAATTTGGTATGCCTCCTTTTCTTTATTCCGCTGGGATCCCTTATATTTCCTGAAGGCCTGTCTTTTGGCTCTGACCTTTTCTGCTACTGTTTTTGAGAACCAAAGTGGTTTCCTCCTTCTTTTGCTTTTGCTTTTCTCTCTAACACAATGAGATGTTGCTTTAAGTATTACATCCTTAATGCTTGTCCACTTTGCCTGTACCTCCTCACCTGTATTTCTTCTTGTCAAGGCTAGCTTAACTTTTTTGGCCATCTTATCAAAGCCTGCTCCTCTGAAGTCCCATATTTTTGCATTGGAATGGAATGATTTAGTTCTAGTTGTCAAATTGAACCATACCATGTGATGGTCACTGGCCCCCAGGTGACCTTCTACCTGGAGTTCTGTGATCCTTTCCCCATTAGTCATTGCTAGATCTAGGATAGCCCTGTCTCTTGTGGGTTGTTGTGCCAGTTGTTTGAGGCCCTCCCCTTCAGGGAATCCACTATGTGTCTAGTTTTGGTGGATGTTCCTGCTTGTATTGACCAATCTGAATCTGGCATGTTGAAGCATTCCATTATCAGAACCTCCCCTTTATCTGTCATGTTCTATATATCTTCTAACAGTAATGTGTCTATGTCCTCTCCCTGGTCTGGAGGCCTGTAGACAACGCCACTTCGTATGGCTGTCCCATTTCCTGTTTCCACAGTGACCCACAGTTCTTCAGGCTCCCTATGTGTATTCTGAATTTCTGTAGATTTGATATTTTAATTGACATAAAGGGCTACTCCCCACCCCCTCCCTTTTTTTGCATCCTCGGTCTCTTTGGAACAGTATGTAGCCAGGTAGTGAAGTCTCCTGAGTGTGGTTACTGGTGAACTATGCCTCGCTAATGGCTACTATGTCCAGTTTAGCCTCTGTCATTGTTGCCTGCAGATCTGGGATCTTGTTTACCAGACTGCAGGCATTCGTGTACATGAGTGCACATGAGTCAGTGGCTTGGAGCTGTACCTTGTGCTTCTGACAGGAGGCTACAGACTGCGGGGCTGGGCATTAGGGTTGACAACCCCAAGGATCCTACCACTGATTTGCCAAGACTCTGGAAACCCAAAACCCCAATTTTTTTTTCATTTCTCTAGTTTGTGCTGTTTGCGTTCTTCAACCCTAATGTCTGCATTAGCATAGTGTTTTGCAGTGATTAGTTTATTTAGATAAGTTCTGTTCTGTATATTAAAACTGAGTTTCACTGAGTTCTCTATTTCTGTATAAGTCCAGTGGAGAAGTGAAGAAAGAAACAATCAATAAGCATTTTCCTGTATCGAGGAAAATGTTGAAAATGTAATATTCAGAATCAGCTCAGCTTATGTCATTAATTTCCTGTATTTATATAAGACAAAGTGGCTGGAATGTGGTCTAAGCATAAAAGGAGAATTATACAATGGGCCACAAAACAGAATGTAAATTCTCTATCGTGATTGGCTGACTGGCACCCCTCTCCCGTTGTAAAATCTACAATCACCCCACGGGAAGAGGTGCCAGCCGCTGATCAACCACATCAGGATGTCCCCCGAAATCACTCCAACAGTCACCAACACAGCACTCGGAAAGACGGCGAAAATCCCTGCTTGATAGCGACCAGCAAATCGAGTTACCGAATAGTTACTACAACACAAAACCGCATACCTCAGATGAAATTGTAACAGCGGCTTTCTCCCATGTTCATTGCTATTTCTTTCATACTCTCTTCTGTGCCACATGCACAATTTCTACATTTCCCAGCCCCTCAAAAACACACTGCAACCGGCAATGCTAACTCAGTACTGCGCATGCACAGTAGCAGCGCGGCTCCAGCAACCAGGGAGTATTTTTTTCCCAGCAGAACAATAAACACAGTAAACTATAGCTTAAAATGAGTAAAAAAAACTTTTATTTACTATTTTTTCTATGTGCCAAAAATAGGAGGACATTGTATAATTGCAATATGCCACTTGAGGGTGTTAGTGATGCCAGGATTTATCCACGCCTGGTGTGTTGTTGGTCCCTCGGCTGCGCCTCGTGACCGAACAACACCCCAGGATGTGGCTAAATCCTGGCATCACCAACACCCTCTCGTGGTATATTGCTTAATGAAACTGCAGTACCTCAATTCATATTAGCCAGGTAAATAGCCCTGAACCAAACAGGTAGTCAGGATTTGGCAATTCTCTGATGACTTTTGTTAATAACGTGCCCTTGTTTAAAGTATGACAAGACAAAGTAATAACTTTAACTAAGCATATAAAAGAAATATGTGTACATGCCAGTTGTGGCACTATCAGGGTGCACACTCGACTTTATCTATTGTTTTTTCTATTTATGTCTCCTCGCTCTTTATTATTGAGGCCATTTATGTAAAAACAGGATCTTTGTGTCACAGACGTTATCTGAGTCTCCTGCTTTTCTGATAAAGTCCTAATTCCTGTGCTTGTGAGGTCATAGTTATTTTAATGCCAACAAATTGTGACATCATGAAAACTGCTATTACTTCAGTGAAGGAAGCAAGAAAACGAGGTGAAGGAAAAACAGAGATGCAGTTTTCATGTAAATGTGCACAAGACAGGACAAGTACAGAACATTAATGAACTATAAATTGAATTGCATCTGAATAACATAATTAAAAAAGTTTTCCTTGACACTAGAAAAATGACTTAAGGCATTAGAACATAGCAATGGGTCACAACTTTATTTAGGATGAGT
This sequence comes from Neoceratodus forsteri, assembly GCA_016271365.2. Taxonomy (NCBI): domain Eukaryota; kingdom Metazoa; phylum Chordata; order Ceratodontiformes; family Ceratodontidae; genus Neoceratodus; species Neoceratodus forsteri. Next base: position 879,600,197 of record CM028131.1, on the reverse strand, counting down.
TCAGAAGTGAACAAGACAGTGTCTTGTTCACTTCTGGCCACTCACCCTCTGATGTAACTACCAGACTTCAGCTTGACTTCAATAATGTTCAATGCTGGCTAAGTTCACATCAGCTATTTCTCAATGCCAAAAAGACAGTCTCCATGACCTTTGGCACTAGGCAGAGACTCTCAAGGCTGTCCCCCTCCACCCCTTCCACACGCTTGATGGGACAACATTAGAGGACTCCACCTCTTTTAAATTCCTGAGTGTCTGACTTGACCAACACCTTAACTTTTCTGAACATATTGACTCTATCCTGCTTAAATTGTACCCCAAGCTCAGTGCCCTTTACATGAACTGCAGTTCTTTACCACTACCGTTAAAGGCGTTCTTGTTGAAAATTATACTCTCTATTTTGACTATGGTGACATAGTCTACAGTGCTGCTCCTGAGTCTTTCCTTGCCAGATTGGATCCCATCTTCAATGCTTTCTGTCCGTTGTAGACTCCCCTTTGGCACACGTCACTGCACCCTATATCACTCTCCAGCTTTGCCTTCCTGGAGTTCAAGTGCCTCTCTCACTGTGCTAAATTAATTTCTAAACTCTGGTTGGGTCTCTCTACCTCTCCTCCTTACTTATTGGTCCACCACCTGCCTCCCACCCTCTTAGATCCTCTGACTCCCACACCTAGCTATCCCTCGTTGCTGGACCTCCATAGGCCAAGATGCTTTCTCTTATTGTTTTCCTAAACTCTGGAAGTTGCTCCCTCCTCCTAATTTGATGTTCCTCGACACCTTCATCCCTATCTCTCTAGCACTATGCAACTTCTATTATCCTAACTGCTCCTAACCACTCCCCGACCCCTCCATTGACCCAACCATCTACCCTACATACCTCTAAATCCCTATATCTTCCCATACATGTTTCCCTACCCTTTATACCCCTTCATACCTCTTGTACTTCCTCTTGTCCCATTACCCTCCCCCTGCCCTCCATGCTTACCCTTCCTCCTCCCGTCACTTTTCCACCTTTTGCCTCTTCCTCCTTACCCACCTCTCTCCCCCCCAACCCCGATCATGTCTCCCTATAGGTTCTCTCCATCTCCCACCCTTCTAATCTTTATTTTCTCCCTAAGCTTGACTCCTACCACTCTCCTGCCCTACACAATCTCCTATTCCCCATAATCTCTATTTAGTTTAGCCCCTTGTCAGTTACTCGCCCCACTATTGCATATCAACTAATCACTACAACTCCTCCACCTTGCCCTTACATACCTATTTACCTCCCCCTTCAGCCCCCTCAAGTTCCAAACTTACCTTATAATTCTAGTGACCCCTTCCTGCTTCACTCGTCCTCTCACACTCTAGCAACTATCCCCTCCTGTCTCCTGTCTCCCCCAACCCTCCTCCTCCCTCCCTATCCCTCCCTTCTAATCACTTCTGGTCCCTCCTCCTCCTTGCAGGGTTCTCACCATCCTGAAGGGGTTTTGGGCCTGGCTATCTATCCCCACATCCCCCTCTCTTCTGCCTCTCCCCATGACCTCCTCTCTTCTTTAGGTTTTACACTAGTGCCTAGTAAACCCATGCCTCCCACTATACTGGCACTTCAGTGTTTTACACTCTGACTGGCCTCCAGGTCTTCGACTCTGAGTGTTACCATGTAAGTTTTCCTGCCTATGGTTTTGCTTACTCTGGCCACACTCTTGTTATATAGTGTTTTATAGTGCTGTAAATATTCTACAATGTTATGAATAATTTTTGTTCCTGTACTGTATTAAGTTTATTTGCTCTCTCAACCTCTGTAACCCCCTTCCCTCAGGACGCTTCTGGAAATGAGTTGTTCCCCAGTTCATGTTGCCTTTCCTGGTGAAACATTTGGCAAATAAAAGTAAATAAAATACTGTTGTTTGTCCATCGACACAGTGGTAGCACTACCATTTGTGATGCCAACCACCCCAGGTTCAGAAATGAGTCTGGGTTGTCAGAGGACCGTGCATGGGAGGGAGAACTGAATGTCCCAGAGGATGCTCTCCTTCTCTGGGGCAGGTGGTTCTCCTTCCTTGCTGCAATACTGCCACCTATGTGACCACAGGTGGCAGTGCAGCAGAGGATTCTGCAGGAGGGACTGTCACAGGATGAGGATCTGGCACTGAACACATGCCCTGTGTGTACTCACACCCAGGACCTCCCCTGAGTGCCAGCATCAGTGGAGATGGGAGGAAACAATAAAAATCTCTGCCCCAGAAGATGATGGACCCTGATGGATCAAAGGAGGACTGGTCCTGTACACCACACATGGCTGCCTGATAATAATTATGAAGGCAAACGGGATCTCCCCCCCTACCCCACCCAGCGAGGATGGTCCAAGGTATCATAGAAGTAGGCTATTGCATACAGTAGACAGGGACTAGCTGAGCATCCTTTTTGTCGATATAGGAGAAGTAAGTCTATGTGTTTGGTCTTTTGCTACAGGTCATGTACCTTTTTCCCTAAAGTGGCTATTGAGGATTTGAAGGATGACATTTCCTTGAGAACTTTTTGTAGCATGCTCCTTATTTCAGCACATCTGTTGATGAGGAACCTGACATTGTGTCCTCTGCCATTTTTCCACCGATATTACCAGCTGCTGTGGTTATACATTAATAACTTTAACCCCATTCCAGATTTCATTCTGCAACTTTCAGTGTCATTCAGAATGATTTTTTTACATCATTTGCGTCCCAGTTGGGTGCATCAGGTTCAGGAATTGTGGAGATATAAACAAATTATGTGCCGGGTGGCACAGAGACATTGGTTCAAGCTGCCATCCTGACTCATGGCTCGTGCAAGCATGCCATATATTATTTTTTTTTTAAAACCTTACCTGAACTTGACCATTTCCAGGGCAGCTGCACATGAGACACACTTCACAGAATAAGAGTGTCTCATGTACGGAGGAAAGGAGTGCTCTGATTGGTTGGGAGTGCTCCCTCAATTTAAAATACTAATTTTTGGAGTAGTGAGGGGCAAAGGCGACTAATTTGTGGAAGGGTATAATGGTAAGTGTACAAACTATGTGAGGGCTGCAAGAGAAGGGATGTAGATGTTTGGCAATTTTACAAATTTAGCTATTTGTGCAGGGAATGGAGTAAAAGGTTTGGGAAAGATGTGGAGTGTGGAATGATTTTGGGAGGGGTATAGGTAAAGGAGTAGAAATCTTGGGTAGAGTGGAGATAGGGGTATATAGTTTGCAGAGTGTGGAGTAGGTGTGAAACATTAGAAGATTCCAGGGGCAGTGGTGTGAATTTGGGGAAGGCAATGGGGTAGAAGGTACAAATTTTGTGTTGGGTTGAGGGGACACATTTGAGGAAGGATGTAAGTTTGGAGATCTGTGCAGGGGAGGTATAAGTTAAAAGAGTCAGGGGGAGTGGGGTTCAAGTGGTTGGAGAAGTATGCATGGTATAAATCTGGGACATGGACAGATGGGCGCACATTTTGGATGAGTGGGAATGAGGTACAAATGGGGTACGGTGGGAGTACAAATTATGGGAGGGGTGTGAAGGGTGAGTGTGCAAATATTGGTATAGAGGCATGGTAGGAGAACAAATATTGAGGGTGAGGGGATTCTTACCCTCAGGCACACTGCTGCAACTGAACTGTTCCTGCACGAATGTAAGCAATGGGTTCCATCATCATTTGCAACAATTCCAATGCTGAAACACCATCACCACTTGGCATACTCCTGCTCTAAAAGAAATGTAACCTCTACCTGTCAGACCTACACCTTTGCACCCTGAAACTTGTGCTCCTCCTACTGCTACTGTCAGGTACAGTTCACTAACCCTGGACCGAACCTGCCAATCAAAACAAATCGGCTGGCGCCTCTCAGTCATGTGCCTAAACCTTTGTAGTTTGCTACCAAAGCTGATGCACTGCAAGCATTACCACCCAACATAACCTAGATATTTTGTCAGTTGTCGAAACTTGGCTCACCCCCAAGGTTCCTGACCAAGCAATCACCCTCCCTGGCTACAAGGTATTCTGGATTGATTGAAAACCTAAAAGAGGTAGTGGGTGTACGTTATACTGGAAAGACACTCTTTTAGGCCACCCCATTGACCTCACACCTCCGGCTACCCCTGCGCAGATTATTCCAATCAGACTTCTATTAGGTACTCACAATAAAGCCCTCACAGTTGTCACTGTCTACATCCCACCTAAAGAACAAGGACCTGGTCTAACCACCGTCCTGGACTTCATCAAATCCCAACCAGCAGACTCTGAAATCATCCTCCTTGGTGACTTTAACATCAACTGGCTCTCAGCAGAGGTGGGCATTTAGGACTCCATTGCATCAGCTAACCTGACACAGATGGTTGACTCCACAACTCGAAAGAACTACAGAACTGGGACCTGCACCCTGCTCGATGGATCCTAACCAACTACCCCTCTCGGATCACGAATACTACAGACCTCCCTGATTCCCTCAGTGACCATTCCCCCATCAGCTGTATCTGGTCAAACAAATTCTGCAAACCACCTCCAAGGATAATCACCAACAGAGTCCTACCCTGGGGTCAGTTATCCCATCTCAAAACATACCTCCTCCAGCAGGACTGACCCCCTATCTTTAATGCAACAGATACTAATACTGCATTGGAGTAATTTATCCACATCTTCAATGAAGCTTGTAATAAATATGCTTCCCACAAAAAAGCACAAAGTTAAATCGCTCAATAATCCTTGGCTATCTGGAGATTTCCTAATAAGACTTAAATCCAGGGACCGCCTTTGGGAACTGTCTAGAAACTCCGGTAAGCAAGTTGACATCCAAAATTACAAACGGGCACGGAACGACTGCACCAAAGTCATTCGGCAACTGAAATCTGACTACTACAAGAATGCCCTCACCAACACCTGGGGAAATGGGAGGGACTTCTGGAAAAACACAAAAGATGTCACTGGAAAGCAGCCCAAATCCTCACCTGACATACTCAACATAAACAAGCCCACTACACTGGACTCAAAAACTTTTGCAAACACTTTTAATGGTTGCGTTCACTGACCTAAGCAGTATTCTCCATGCTGATTTCTGCCAAGATGCAACTACTCCCACTCCCCCCCAACCCCACCACTCATGCCAGTCACCCATCCTTCTACTTTAAAGCAGTAACGAAGCATCAAGCTGGAAACTACATTGCTAAAGCCATCAGCAAATCTAGAACAAGCAATGACACGCTAGACCTCAAGCTGCTGGCCCTCACACTTGATGAGGTACTTAGACTCCTCACCAAGATTTTTAATCTCTCCCTTTCCCTCAGTCAATTCCCAGACAAATGGAAAATGGCCACTGTCACCCCGATCCACAAAAGTGGTGATAAGATCAACCCCCGTGAATTTTCACCCTATCTCCATTCTGCTTCCCCTATCAAAGGCACTGGAACGTATAGTTGCGGACCAACTTACTGAGCATCTGGACAAATATAACATTCTCTGCAGACAGCAACATGGCTTCAGAAAAGGTCATAGTACATCCTCTGCCCTGCTCGAATTCACCAGTTCCATTCACAGCTCCCTCAACAATGGTCAACTAACTGGTGCTATCTTCATTGACCTGACTAAAGCTTTCGATACTGTCCACCATTCCCTCCTGCTGGTCCAACTAAAAAACGCCGGCCTCTCCCCCGAATCAACTTCCTGGTTAAAAAGCTATCTCGAAAACCGCACTCAGAGGGTAAAAATAGCGGACGTGCTCTCTGATTCTAAACCTGTTCTTTCCAGAGTCCCCTAGGGCTCTATCCTGGGCCCCCCTCCTTTTCAGCCTATTCCTTAACACACTACCTGACTCCTGTACTGAACAAATAATTTTGTACACTGATGATGCAGTTCTCCTTGCCTCCCATCAGGACCTGAAGAAATTGCAAGATGACCTCAACTCGGCTTCTCCTCAGTTGAGAGCTGGTTCAAGCACAAACTGCTCCTTAATCAAAAATACAAGGCCATGATATTTAGCAGCTCCCACAATATTCATAAGCACCATCAACTCTCTGTTATCACCAGACAAGGTGCCACCCTGAAGCAGGTCCATACCTTCAAATACCTTGGGATCGCCCTTGACCCTCTCCTCTCCTCTCCTACACCGCCCACACTGATAATGTTTCCAAAGCTGCTAACTTCTGACTGGGCTTGCTTTTCCGCCACAGGAAAAACCTGACCTCTGAAGCTCTGGCTGTCGCCGTCCAGAGCTCCGTCATCACCATTATTGATTATGGCCTCATAATTTATGGCTCTGCTTCAACTACTGCACTCAAACGTGTCTCCACCGTGCTCAACACGGCCTGTCATCTTGTCACTGGCTCCCAACGCCTAACTCATACCTGTGACCTCTATTCTCTAACCGGATGGCTGAATCTTGCTAATCATGTAAAACACCAAACTTGCTCTACTACTAAGAAAATTATGCTTGGCCTTGCCCCACCTGGAGTCTGCGTTCTCATACAACTGAGAAACCACAACTGCCTTACCAGGGGATCAAAATAACAGCTGCTGTAAATCCTCCTTTGCTGCACAACGCAAGGCCAAAGATCCTTTGCTTACTGAGCCCCTCTTGGTACAATGGTTTACCCAGCGACATCTCATCCATGCTATCGCTCAGCACTTTTAAGTCCCGGCTTCACCTATCACTCATTGACTCCAACTTTTGTAACTGTTGTGGCTAAGCACATTGATTGGTTCAGTAGCTGAAGGTACAGTTTTGAATCCTCATCTCCTCCAGCCCCTTTCAGCGCCTCCTCAATCTGCACATTCGTTCAACTGCCTATGACAATGCCTCCTGGCGCTCAACTTCTCTCCTTTCCACTTCCTCCTCTCCCCTCTGCCCCCTACTACCTTCCCCCTACTCTAGCACCCACACCCTATTTTCCCGTTACCCCCATTTAAGTTCCCCTGACTACCTCTGCTCCTTCTTTCCCTTTCCTCATTCAAGGTCACACACATGCTGTCGACATATCTATATATTTTTCATTAGTTTAGATGATGTTAACTTTGCTCATGTTTGTCAATTTTGTTTTGTGTGACGTGGAACCTTTGTAAAAGACCCTTGGCTCAAAGGTATTGCAATCCTAGATTCTAATAAATAAATAAAAATAAATAAAAGCCAGGCAACTAGAGATTCCTGAGGACTACAGGGTGGTATAGGGCAGGGGATATAAATACAGAATATATGTAAGAAAGCATGAGTATTGTTCACCTACAGGCATAAAAAAAAATATTCTAGCAGCTTTTTTGTGGGCCATTATTGACTTTGCTAGTCAGAAGGACACTGCCCTTCCATTTAGAGGAAACTAGCATTAGTGTTGCACTATCACAGCATATAGTTATGGTCATGGACACATTGGTAATGTCTGTATCTGTCTCTTAGTTGTTCTTCATTGGGACTCAGACATCAATAGATGGATCAGGTTGAAATGAATAGGATTCACTGATGGTGCCAGCATCTACAAACCCTGAAATGTTTAGTGTTCAGCCCAATACAACATGGTACAGAGAGAGGGAGAGGGAGAGGGAGAGATGTTACTTAGTCCTAGAAGTGGTTGACATGGAACAGGGTGAGGAAGGAGGAGCCACTGAGCATAAAGAAGTGCTTGGTGTGTGAGAGGGAAAGGAAATGGGTGCTTCTGCTGCTTTTGTGTGCCAGGAAGTACATGGCAAGGAATGCAGAGAGAGACAGAATTGCCACTAACACCACTGGGTGCATGAGATGGGGATGAGGCCACTCATGGCATTATAGACCGGCACTGGGAATGCTGTGCTGGACTTATCATTCAGAGGGGGATTTAAATGTATACACATTTGTTGTAAAATCTACAATAATGTAATTTAAGCAGCACAGTTAGATGGAGAACAGCTCAAAAGTATGACTGTTAACTGAATTTGTCTAAGTTAATAAACTTTTCATATTTGTGCTGTAGCTGACTGTAAAATAAAGGCCTAAACATACAGTAGTACAGTATCCATCAAACAGCTTGTACTCATCTAATCCAAAACTGAATTTAACAGAATTCATCAGTCAGGTTATCTGGGGTTGATTACATAATGTGAAAGATTAAAGTTAGCAGCAAAGTTTGGTGTGTGGGGGTAGTGTGTTTTTTTTCTATGCAGAGGGTGACAAGGTGGGTTTCCTTGCAGCAAAGGGCAAGTAGTACATATGGGATGACAGTACAGTGGGTGAAGGATGATAAGTATTTCTAAAAAGTGTTTTTGGAATGCTAAAAGTTTGGTGAAGTTGGTGCAGTGGTCGTGGACTTTGCAAAGTCTTTACAAAGTGTGAAGTTCATGACTTCACACCAACTTCACAGGCAGATTAAAACTCTGCAACATCTCTACCGCGATCCATTCTTCAGAGCCATGGCCTGACTCCCTCTATGGAATGGTTAACATAGAATTCCCAGTGAAAGAAGTTAAGACTTCTATGTCTGTCCCCTTTAAACCTCCTGTCTCTCTCTCTCTGTCTCTCTCTCTCTCTCTCTCTCTCGATCTCTCTTTTTCTGTACCAGAGTGTGTCAGATTGGCTGAAGCTGATTTCAGACATAGTTCTGGGGTTCTGCTTCTGCCTTGATACCTAGCCAAGGTGCCAAGGACTGTTGGACAAGTCCCTTCCTCTCAAAGGTCATTTAACATAGCAAAATAATTAGTTATGCCCTGCCTTTCCATCCCCAGATGAAACAGAGTCAGTATACTGTAAGTATGTGGACATACTTATTACTTGGATTTCTTGTAATGTTTAGTAGCAGTTACAAAAAATACAGAATATGGTCCCTTGAGCTGGAAACTAAGAGGCAGGGAGCCGAGGGTCAAAGGGTGGAGTTGTTTCAATAAGGACTCTAGGTGGGTACTTTTAGAAGACACTTTAATAGTTTGTTTGCCCACTAGCCAGGGAGCACTAGTTCCTCCATTTTCTGTGTAACATAGAAACATAGAATTTGTGCGAGTAGGAACCGCTTGGCCTAGCCAGTCTGCCCATTTCCTACCTAATGGATAAGCTGCAGATCTTAGTTAACCAGCAGCCTACTCCTTCCTACCCCCACCTCCTAGAATTGCCTTATGACTGTCCCATGCATGCTTGAATTCCACCACTGTTTTTGACTCCATGCATCCACAACCCTCTCTGTGAAAAAATACTTCCTTAAATTACCTCTGAGCTGCCCCCCTCTATCTTCAAATTGTGCCGCCTTGTACTTGCACACCTCTCTTTTTGAAAGATGCTACCCTCTTGGACTTTGTTGATTCCCTTGAGGTACTTGAAAGTTTCTATTATGTCCCCCCTCTCCCTCTTTCCTCGAGGCTATACATATTAAGCTCCTTAAGCGTCTCTTCATATGTCTTCTGGTGCAGGCCCTGCACCATTTTAGTTGCCCTCCTCTGGACAGCTTCCATCCTGTCTATGTCTTTGCGGAGATTGGGTCTCCAGAACTGCACGCAGTACTCCAGATGGGGTCTCACCACCTATCTGTACAGAGGGATAATAACTTCCTGTTTTCTACTGGTGATGCCTCTCCCTATGCATCCCAGTATCCCCCCAGCCCTCCTTGCTGCCCTCTCACATTGCTTGCCCACCTTTAGGTCATCTGATATGACTATCCCCCGGTCCCTTTCCATTTTTGTTGTTGTTAGTATCTCACCCCCCATTGTGTACTCTTCCCCTGGGTTTTTGTTTCCCAGGTGCATTACCTTGCACTTCTTAGCATTGAATCTAAGCTGCCATACATTTGACCATTCCTCTAACCTTGCCAAGTCCCTTCTTATCCTTTCCACCCCACCTTGTGCATCAACTCTGTTGCAGAACTTTGTGTCATCTGCAAAGAGACATACTTTTCCTTCCAGTCCCTCTGCAATGTCTCTTATAAAGACATTGAAGAGGACCGGTCCTAATACTGAACCCTGTGGTACTCCACTAGTAACCCCCCTTTCTTCAGAGTGGACTCCATTTACTATTACTCTCTGTGTCCTATTCTCCAGCCAATTCTTTACCCAGCTGTCATCTTGGGACCCACTCCCAGGCTGGCTAACTTGTATATTGATCTTTTGTGTGGGACTGTGTCAAATGCCTTGCTAAAGTCTAGGTAGGCCATGTCCACAGCCCCTCCCCTGATCTACTACTTTGGTCACCCAGTCAAAGAAATCTATCAGATTCGTCTGGCATGACCTTCCCACTGTGAATCCATGCTGCCTTGGGTCCTGTGCCCCTCTGGCCTCTAGGTACTCGACAATTCTTTCCTTCAGAAGTGAGTCCATCATTTTCCCTATCACTGAGGTTAAACTAACAGGTCTGTAGTTTCTTGCTTCTGCCTTGCTCCCACTTTTGTGAAGGGGAATCACATCTGCCCTCCTCCAGACCTGGGATACCACCCCATCCTCCCATGATTTGTTAAAGAGGGTAGTCAGTGGTGTCACTAGTTCTACCCTTAGTTCTTTTAGAATTCTGGGATGAATCCCATCAGGCCCCATTGCTTTGTCCACCTTCAGTTTTAAGAGTTCTTTCAGAACCCTTTCTTCTGTAAATGGGCTGGTATCAACTTCTGTATCCAGAGTGTTTCTACCGTTTGTTTTAGGTACCTCCCCCCTCTTCATTTGTAAATACTGAGCAAAAATATTTGTTTAGTATCTCTGCCTTTTCACAGTCACCCTCTGCCCACCCTCCCTCCCGCTTTATTAAGCCTTACTATCCCTCCTTGGTCTTCCTTCGCTCCTGATGTACCTATAAAGGTTTTATCCCCTTCTTAACTGAGTTGGCTATCTTTTCCTCAGTTTGGGCCTTTGCTGTTCTGACTGCCTACCCAGCTTCCTTTTGCTTTAACTGATACAGTTCTCTGTCCTGCTCCTTCTGTGATTCCTTGTACTTTCTGAATGCTTCCTTTATCTCTTGAACCTTCACTGCCACTTCCTTTGAGAACTATAGTGGTTTCTTGCATCGTTTTGTTTTGTTTATTTGCTTCACACAAAGGCTTGTTACCTCTGTGATGGCAGTTTTTATTATTCCCCATTGTTCTTCCACCCCTCCTTCCTGCCCATTTGCTAGTGCATTCCTTAGGCACTCACCCATTTTGGCAAAGTCAGCTCTCCTAAAGTCCAGTACATTTGCCTTTGTATGGCTAGACTCTTTGCTGTGTTTATTGAGAACATACTGTTCGATGGTCGCTAGTTCCCAGATGGCTACCCACTTCTACATCTGTGATCCTCTCTCCATCTCCATTTGAGAGAACCAGGTCTAAGATTGCTCCCTCTCAAGTGGGCTCCAATACTAACTGTCTAAGGCATGCTCCTGTAGGGCATCTAGAATAACCCCACTCTTGAAGTGGCTGCTGCAACTGCACTCCAGTTAACATCTGGCATATTCAGATCACCCATCAGCAATATTCCCCTTTTTCTGACATTCTAAGTATACTTTCTATCATTTCCTTGTCCCTACTGCTGAGAACAGAGGTGGTGGGGTGTGGTTAATGCTAGTATGTCTTTCTGCAATATTGGAAGCAAGCATTAGATAGGCAGATATTGTGTCTGGCACTGATTTTGAAACATGAGCAGTCATATGCTGGCTACTAGTTATTAAAATGTCAATTAAGTGTGAGAAAGAACTTTCATGATAGAAACAGGAACAACAAGCATGATGCCTTAGTGATCCTTGACCCCAGAAAAGAATGAAAGGAGTCCCAGATAGCGAGAACAAGCCTGTATTTGCAGTGAAGGATGTTAGAGGTAAAATTGATTAAAAGATCTAAAGAATCCCAAAGTGACACAGACAGGGAATAAATTACTGAACAATACATCAAAAATTTCTTACCTGAGTCAAATTAGGGTAACATTGCAAGAGTCTTTGTCACTGAAGCAGGAATTGTGGGTGAGTGGTGCAGTCTAGTCGATACACATAGGAGAACTGGAGATTTCCTGAGACGGTCTGCACTAGGAAGTCAGATTTCAATCTGTCATGTGCACCTTTAGCCTATCAGGTGGACATAAGAACCTATGAGGTAAGGAATGGAAGTGACATAGAGATTGTGACCTACAATGCCTCTTGCTTTTTGAGGCTGCCTTGCACATGAGATCTTTCATATCCACTCTGGCCTTGCTTCTGGGCACATTTTATATACTTAAACCTGGATTTTGTCAAATGGTAAACAATTCAATGTCGTTACAGAGAAACTAGTTCAATAATCACAATGTCTAGATATCATAGACCATAATTTGGCAAGTGTTGGGTAAGGTATGCTAAGGTTCATACTAAGGTCATAGGAGGCGAGAGAGAAAGGCTTTAGGCCCATATGTGCTCCTGTAACTATCTAATAGTAAGTCAGAGCATTACCCATAAATAGGTAATTCAGTCTATTTTTAAATTGTGTTTTGTTCTTACTATACAAAATATTGTCTGGTAGAGCATCCATGGGTTAATTATGCATTGTGTAAAAATGCCTACGTTTCTCTGTTCTAAACTTTCTGTGTTTTAATTGTAACTTGTGTCCCTAGTGCTCTTGTTGTGATCCTTAGTACTTAGATAGAAACATAGAAACATAGAATTTGATGGAATAAGGACTGCTGGCCCACCAGTCTGCCCATTTCCTGCCTACTGGATAAGCTGCAGATCCTAGTTAACCAGCAGCCTACTTCTTCCTACCCCATCCCTAGAATTGCCTTATGACTGTCCCATGCATGCTTGAATTCCACCACTGCCTTTGACTCACGACCTCCTCTGGAAGCCGTTCCATGCATCCACAACCCTCTCTGTGAAAAATACTTCCTTAAATTACCTCTGAGCTGCCCCCTCTATCTTCAAATTGTGCCCCCTTGTTCTTGCACACCTCTTTTTTTGAAAGATGCTACCCTCTTGGACTTTGTTGATTCCCTTGAGGTACTTGAAAGTTTCTATCATGTCCCCCCTCTCCCTCCTTTCCTCGAGGATATACATATTAAGCTCCTTTAGCCTCTCTTCATATGTTTTTCAGGTGCAGACCCTGCCATTTTAGTTACCCTCCTCTGGACAGCTTCCATCCTGTCTATGTCTTTGCGAGACTGGGTTTCCAAGTGCCGCAGTACTCCAGATGGGGTCTGACCAGCTGTCTGTACAGAGGGATAATAACTTCCTGTTTTCTACTGGTGATGCCTCTCCCTTTGCATCCCAATATCTCCCCAGCCCTCCTTGCTGCCCTCTCTCATTGCTTGCCCACCTTTAGGTCATCTGATATGACTACCCCCAGGTCCCTTTCCATTTTTGTTGTTGTTAGTATCTCATCCCCATTGTGTACTCTGCCCCTGGGTTTTTGTTTCCCAGGTGCATTACCTTGCACTTCTTAGCATTGAATCTAAGCTGCCATACATTTGACCATTCCTCTAACCTTGCCAAGTCCCTTTTCATCCTTTCCACCCCACCCTGTGCATCAACTCTGTTGCAGATCTTTGTGTCATCTGCAAAGAGACATAATTTTCCCTCCAGTCCCTCTGCAATGTAAACATAAAGATATTGAAGAGGACCGATCCTAATACTGAACCCTGCAGTACCCCACTAGTAACCCCTTTTCATCAGAGTGGACTCCATTTACTACTCTCTGTGTCCTATTTTCCAGCCAATTTTACCCAGGCTGTCATCTTGGGACCCACTCCCAGGCTAGCTAACTTGTATATTAATATTTTGTGTGGGACTGTGTCAAATGCCTTGCTAAAGTCTAGATAGGCCATGTCCACAGCCCCTCCCTGATCTAATACTTTGGTCACCCAGTCAAAGAAATCTATCAGATTTGTCTGGCATGACCTTCCTGCAGTGAATTCATGCTGCCTTGGGCCCTGTACCCCTCTGGCCTCTAGATACTCGACAATTCTTTCCTTCAGAAGTGATTACATCATTTTCCCTACCACTGAGGTTAAACTAACAGGTCTGTAGTTTCCTGCTTCTGCCTTGCTCCCACTTTTGTGAAGGGGAATCACATCTGCCCTCCTCCAGTCCTTGGGTACCACCTCATCCTCCCATGATTTGTTAAACAGGGTAGTCAGTGGTGTCACTAATTCTACCCTTAGTTCTTTTAGACTTCTGGGATGAATCTCATCAGGCCCCATTGCTTTGTCCACCTTCAGTTTTAAGAGTTCTTTCAGAACCCTTTCTTCTGTAAATGGGCTGGTATCAACTTCTGCATCCAGTGTGTTTCTACTGTTTGTTCTAGGTACCCCCCTTCCTTTTAAATACTGAGCAAAATATTTGTTTAGTATTTCTGCCTTTCTGATCTCCCTCTGCCCACCTCCCCCCCTTTATTCAGTTCATTCATCAATTCAGGATCCTGTAATAAATTGTAACTTAATATCATGTCACCTAATCATTCTCTTATTGAGTGGCATAAAGTTTAGTTTCATCAACCTATCCTCATATCCAAATTCCTGCATTCATAGATGATTTTAGTAGATTGCCTCTGTATCCTCTTGATGTTGTCCCTATTCAACCCCTTTATTGGTCCCCATAGCAGGTTACCATAATCCAAATGAGGTCTGATACACACTCTGTACAGAGCATACCAACTTTAGCCTCTCTACTTTTGAAATTTATTTTAATGGTCCATAGCACTCTTTTGGCTTTGGTTACCTTTGTCCTACAATGTGTTTCAAATGTTAGTTTATCTGATATGATAATTCCCAGATCTTTTCCTAGCTGTTACTTTTGAGGAGATATTTTTCATGGAATATGTAGTGTTTATATTGTAATTTCAAAATGTAATACATTGCATTTTCCTGCTAAAAATCATACCTGCTGAATCAGCCCAGTCAATCAGATTATTTAAAGCATCTTATAGTTTTTGCTGTCAGTTCTATCTGAAACCACACTGGCCAGTTTAATATCATCTGCATATTTGCTTATCCATACATTTGCATCATGTTCTAGCTTGGATATGTATAGATGGAATAGCAATGGGCCCAGAAGTGAGCCTTGTGGTACCCACCGTTACAGGGTGTGTGCTAAACAAAATCCATTGATACTACCTTTTGGGTTCTCTCTGCTAGCCAATTCTGAATCCAATTTACCAATTTACCATCTATTTCCAAATTAATTAATGTTTGGATTATTTAATTGTGGAGGACTCTATCAAAGGCTTTGCTCATATCGTGGTATATACAGTTTACTGAAAGTCATTGATCTAAAACTGATTATCTATTTTCATAGAAACATAGCTGATTTGTTATACACAATCTTCCAGGCATGAAACCATGTTGTATGGGGTCTAACTGTTTACTATCCCTTAAATATTTGTAAATGTCTTCTTTAATTAAGGATTCCAATATATTCCCTGGGACTGATGTTAGGCTGATAGGCCTGTAATTTGTACAGTTTAATTCATTACCATTTTTATGAACCAGTATCACTGTTACAGTTAGCTAATCAGTCAAAACTATTTGTACTGAGAGGATTTTATTGAACAGCATGGTTAGGGGTGTGGCAATGCATGATGATAATAGTTTGAGCATTGCAGATGAGATATTGTCTGGTCCTGCTGACATAGTATTTTTAATGCATTTATTTTATTAATTATTCTGCTGGAATTAATCTTAATATCTAATTTACCCCTCTGATGCAGTTATATCTAAGCTGGATTTTGCAGTGAATACTGATCCAAAGTATATGTTAAATATATTGGCAATATCCAACAGTTCCTCAATGTTTTGATTATTATGTGTTATCGATCTTTTTCCAGTGTTGTTACCCCTGAAAAGAGTTGACATGACTATATAACTGTTTAATGTTGTTCTTTGTTGCTGCATTTGCCATTCTTTGTTCCATTTTTACTTTTACTAATCATTTTACATGCCTTTTGACGTTTTATATTGTACCCATAATTCCTGTGATTTGGACTTAATATATCTATTGTGTAAATTCCTTTTTCTTGTGCATTTTCCTTATTTTTGTGTTAGCCATTTTGGTTTTTATACTATTTTATCACATTTCTTTGATTTGGTTAGATATTCATCACAGACATGAACTACTCTCTCTTTTATTGTCTCCCACATCTGTATGTTATTTTTCCTTGTAACTTTGTCTCTCACGATATATTATTTATTTCCCTATATACCCTTTCCTTATTTACAGATCTGAAATTATATGTTGTTTTACACCCTCTGGAATTGCTCATTTCTTCAGATAGACTAAAATGAATACTATTGTGGTCACTATTTCCTAGTAATTCCCTGATATCACAGTCAGTAACCCCAATATTATTTGTAGTTAATATAATATCAAATATGTTGTTATCCCTTGTTGGTGCTTTCACATGCTGTACTAGGCCTAATTCTTGAGTTGTTCTTAAGAAATTTGTTCCTGTGCAACTACGAGCTTTTGATTCCTCCCACGATATATCACCATAGTTCATATCTCTTAGAAAAAGTACTTGTCCCAATTCACAGGCCTTTTCTAGTTCTTCATTAATTTGATTGGCATGCTCAGTACTAGAGCGGGGGGGGGGGATAGCATAGGCCAATGATTATATCCCGCTATTGGCATACCTCAATTTTAAGTCATAGTGTTTCAGCAATGGATAGTGGATATCTAATTTTGTCAGATATGTCAATGAGAGTATACTATTTGATATGTAAGCTACTACCTCTCTCTCCCTAATATTGGTACCCATTGATGTCTGTTCCCCAAATACCATTTCTGCTTCACCAGGTCTCTGTCACAAAAGCCATATGTATTCGCTCCTCAGATGTACTTAAAATACATCTGAATTCATCCATTTTGCTTTGTAAGCTTCTGGCATTTGTTAAATAGCAGTTCAAGTTGAGATTTCTGTTATCATCAATTATGTGCAGACTATTTTGTTTAATACGGTCAGACTAATTATCCTTTGAATCAAATAAGACAGCTAAATTAGCCAAATTGTGTGATACACCTCACCCCATTTGGCTAGTTTAAAGGTAATTTAGAGTTAATTTGATCTGCTAACATTTTAGTACCCTTAAAGTTTAGATGAAGGCCATCTTTAGCATGTAGTCCCTTCTGATTCTTAAAAGAATTAAACGTGTCAATGTACAATACGTTTTTGTCACTGCACTTATTTTGAACTCTCATGTTGACCCTTTCAATGTTTTTTTTTTCTGGATAACATTTTATTATGGGAAATTTATTGGACACAATATGTATTTGTCTGTGACTCTTTATGAGGTCTGTTAACTCAAGTATTTCCCCTACAATGTCTTTTTCATGGTTTTGGCCTTTGTTGTTTACTCCCACATACACAATTACCATTTGGGTCCTTGGTTTCATCTCAATGATGTTTAGCAGTATTCTCCTAACATCCCTTATTCATGCCCCAGGCAGGCAATTTACTTCTCGGTTTTCCCATTCTGTCCCACATATAATACTGTTGGTACTTCATATTATAGAGTCACCTATAACTAAAAGTTTGCTGGGGGTTGTCCATAGTGTCTGCTAGAGGCGTAAATCTATTTGACCGTGGTATTTGGGGCTGTACCATTGCTCTATGACCTTTTTTCTAGGCATTCTATCTACAAAGGACCATTCATCCTCTTCTTGTGTGTCTATAGCGGCTAAAAGTGAGGTTCCTTCCCCGGGGTCAGTATATGTCTCTATAACTTCCACATCTTCCCTTTTTCGTTTGTCCTTAGGTACTGGATTTACATTTTGTCATGGATTGCCATTGTTTAGCTCCTTTAAGCATTTGATCTCCCATAACAGCTGCCCTAGAGCAATACATTTTGACATATATATATATATATATATATATATATATATATATATATATTTGTCACAATTCATTTCATTAATGTTGGCAGTATATGTCACAAACCTACTCAGCAGGTCAGACCCTCTCCTCCCACAGTGCCAACCTCTGAGCACAGTCTTGTGAACAAGTAACAGAAATAGGTTACCCTCCTGTCTGTTTTGTGGGTTTGAATCAACCTTTGGTCTCAAGTTCTGGAGGGATTCAAACTGTGAACCTCTTGCTAGCATACACAATGTACAGGCTCAGATAATTCTGCTCTTTGGGGAAATGCCAGATATATTTGGCCTATAGGTACCTAACCAGGTGTACAAAATGAACTCTTAAAAATTCTATGAAAGACCTCAGATAAACTCTTAACTTTTCCCAGTTTGATATTACCATAAAGCTTATGCACCTTGTCAACTTTAACCATATATGCCTCACTTGTCAACGAAAGAATTTCAAAGGCACACCAAGCAGTCTCTTTAAACTAGAGGTTTACTTTAAAATAGATAAAAATGTAACATGTAAATACAGAACAATATATCACAAAACATACAATCACTTAAAAGAACAAAGTTAAAGTGCAAACTCCTACAAACCATACACTTAGACTTGTCTATCTAATGGATTCTTATCTTCTTACAGTGCTGATAGATGTTGTTGCTTCTTCAGAGTCCAAACATGAATGTCTCTCTAAAGGTCAGTCACAGCATAATTAAAAAAACTGTCTTGAACCTGCCTTCTCCATGATGTCACCCAGCTCCTCCTCTGTTTATTAAAAATTATACAACTAGGATGTCTTATCATTCAGAAGGTAACTTAAATGAGGTGACATCAGCAAAAACTCATTTCCCCATATACCCCTTTGATCTAGTGTGTCTTCTTGCCCTTCACAGACATCAAAGAACATTTATGACTTAGCACCAAACAGACATAACCTGGTTTCTTCCTCTAAATGTCATATAAGTTTATGATCTCTATCCTGCCAGCTGTCAGCTACAATTAAGCCAGATAAACAGGAGATCCTTAATTTATGTCTCTTTTAGTCTTTAATTATCTCCTGGCTTTCAGGGTAACATCTTGTAGCTGAAACCTTGGGGGGGGGGGTTATCCCAGAGGCACAGGATTTCTCATAACAGACAATCACACTACATTTTACAAAAATCATACAGTGATCAGAACCAGCTGTCCACGTGTCACAATCCTCCCCACCTAGACTGAATTTGAGGGCTCTATCCCCCTGCATGGGATGAGCTTCTCAAATCAGTTCGCTCCTCATAGACACGAGACAACCCATCTGAGTTCTGATTTTTTGCTCCAGCCCTATGTAAGATTGTCATGTCATACCCTTGCAAAGCAAGACTCAATCTTAACATTCTACCATTGTTTTTTTCCCATTTGCGTTAGCCAAACCAGGGGGTTGTGGTCAGTCTGTGCCACAAAATGCTGCCCATATAAGTAAGACTCTAATTTCTTTAGGGCCCACACTATGGCAAGACATTTCTTTTCCACAGTAGAGTATGCCTGCTCCCTAGGAAGTAACTTTTTACTCAGGTACACCACCGGGTGATCTTTCCCTTGGCTGGATGTCTGACTCAGTACTGCCCCCAATACCTACTTCTGAGGCATCAGTCTGAACTATAAAGGGTTTGCTATAGTCAGGACTTGTCAAAACAGGAGCTCTGCACAGTGTCTCCTTCAGTCTGGTAAAGGCTTTCTCACAGGCTAGGTCCCAGGTAATTTTCTTTGGCATCCTTTTCTTTACCAGGTCAGATAGAGGCAGCCAGGGCACTGTAATTGGGTACAAATTTTCTATAGTACCCTGCTGTCTCTAGAAAACTCCTGACCTGCTTCTGCATTTCTGGTCTGGCCATGCCTGGATCACCTCTATTTTTATTTGGTTAGGATGGAGCTGTCTCAGGCCTACCACATTCCCGAGGTATGCCACTTCTCCCATGGCCACCTGGCACTTCTCAGCTTTGACAGTGAGCCCAGCCCTCTGTATCCTGCCCAGCACTTCCCTAAGGTGGGACAGGTGTTCCTCCCAGCTGGCACTAAAATGGCAATGTCATCTAGGTACACCATGGTGTACTCCTCAGCACCATTTAACACCTGGTTCATCAACCTTTGGAAAGTGGCTGGGGTGTTTTTCATTCCGAAAGGCATTACTTTAAATTCAAATAAACCTATCAGAGTGATGAAGCTGACCTCTCCCTAGCTCTGTCCATTAACTCTACCTGCCAATACCCTTGGTCAGATCAATGGTCGTAGAGGTAGTCGCCGCTCCCAGCTTGTCCAGGAGTTCATCCATCTGGGGCATCGGGTGCATGTCTGACTTTGTGACTGCATTCAGTCCATGATAGTCCACAGAAATGAGTAGAGCCATCTGGTATGGACATAAGGACTATGGGTGAGGCCAGGGGCTGAGGGATCTCGATTACCCTAAATCCAGCATCTCCTACACTTCCTCCTACTGTCCTTGTTGGACAGCCTCTGATACCTGATATGCTGTCTGCCGTATGGGCGTCTGTGTCCCTGTCTCTACATTGTGCATTGCAAAGGGGGTTTATCCAGGCTTGGCACTAAACAATGGGGCAAAGTCTGCTAAAACCTCCCTTACTTCCTGGATCTTGTCTGGGATCAGCTGGAGAGACAATTTTACTGCCTCCTCAGAGGACTCCCACTTGCTTTCTTCTAGCAAGTCCAGAAGGGGGTTTCCTTCATCTGTTCCTTCCCCAGGACTACATGCTGCAAGCACCATGTCAGCCCTGTTAGCATAGGGCTTCATCATGTTGATATGGTACATCTTTTCTGGCTGTCTCCAGTCAGGTAACTCTATAATATAGTTCACGTCATTAATCTTCCTAACCACTTTGTACGGTCCTGCCCACTCAGCCTGCAGCTTGTCTTTCCAGACCGGAATAAGGACCATGACTTCCTGACCCACCATGTACAAGCGAGCTCTGGCTCTGTGGTTGTACCACACTTTATGTTTCTGTTGGGCAGCTACCAGGTTGCTCTGGGCTGTCCCCATAGGCTCCTTCAGCCTTTTCCTAAACCTAAGGATGTAATCCACTATGGGAGTTCCCTGGGTGGCATGCTTGCCTTCCCACTCCTCCCAGATCAAGTCTAGGGCCCATGTACCTGGCATCCATATAAGAGTTCGAAGTGGGAAAATCCTGTTGACTCTTGGGGCACCTCCCTGTATGCAAATAACAGGTGGGGATGGTATTTCTCCCAGTCCCTCCCATGCGGTTCAGCAAACACCCGGGGCATTGACTTCAGGGTACCATTGAATCTTTCCACAATCCCATTGGCTTGTGGGTTTGTTTAATTATTGTTTATTGATAAATATCGGATAACACCTTTGAGTCAAAGACTCTTTTACAAAGGTTCCATGTCATACATTAGAAGAGACAACAATGTACAGAGAGACAAGTAGCATAGTAGTTAAACATAGTGGTTACAGAATGGTTGCAGATGATTACAGAAAATACAAAGAAATAGCAGCTGGGAATAAAGGTTGCAGGTATATGCATAGCATTTCAGGGTGATGGCACTAGCCATGCCCATGAGTTATTCATTGGCCAAGGCTGGACAGCGATGTCCATTGTCATGGTATAGGTATGCTCAGGGTGGCAGACCAAGCTAGGTCCATAGACATGGGGAGATGGGAGGTGGTCAGGTTTAGGGTCAATCACATAATGATCCTGGGTAATAAGGTCCATTGGTTGGTACATGAACCAACCAAGTTTGGGTTCAATAATAAGGGAGTTTGGGAGTGAGTTGAGCCAGGTTGGGGCCAGAAAGTGAAACATTCTTTGGCCAGAGGTGGTTTTGCAGCAAGGTGCCCTAAAGTGGGAAGTTGCTGACTGCCATGTGAGGTTGCTGGACAGTAGGGCCTCAAGTAGTTGGGAGGGGGCTGGAGGGAGTAATCCTGAGGTGATTTTCTTTGTGAAGAGGCAGGCCTGGTATTTTAGCCTTCCATCAAAATTGAGCCAGTTTGCTGAGGTGTAGAGGGTGCATGCATGAGTGAGTCTAGGACAGCCTGTAGCAAGTCTGCAGGCCTTATTAAGGGCCAGTCTAATCTTGTGTAGGTGAGTGCTGTCAGCCACACCATAGATGATGATACCATAGTCAATTAGAGATAGAATAGATGTAGAGATGGCCAGGAGGAGAGATTCAGGAGGCAGGCAGTGCTTATGGCGGTGAAGGAGACCAATCGTACATTGGCGATGGTGTTTAGTAATCTGATATGGTCATGGAAAGTGAGGCCTGTGTCTAGGGTGATGCCAAGGTATTTGAAAATGTTAACCTGTTCAAGGGGTCATTTAGTGAGTTCAGAATGTGCAAGGGTTGTCCTAGGTTCTTATTTTGGGGATGTGCAAACATCATGGATTTAGTTTTTTTGTAATTTAGTACTAACCTATGCTGAATGAACTAGAATTCAGTTTCAGAGAAGGATTTCTGAAGTGCAGAGTGGAGGGCTGTGGGATCAGTGTGAGAGCTGTAGAGGACTGCATCATCTGCATACAATAGCATTTTCCCAGAGCAGGCATTGGGCAGGGTGTTGAGGTATAGGGAGAAGAGAAGTGGGTCAAGGATAGAGCCTGTGGGACCCCAGACCTGACTTAGTGAGGGATGACAGGGAGTGGGCAATCCAGACTGTGGGGTTATCTCAGACATATAGCTGGCAAACCAGTCAATGGTCTCATGGGAGGGCATAACTGAGTGAGAGTCCAGGAGAAGTGAGTGGTGCATGATATTGAATACCTTTGAGAGGTCTATAAAGACAGTGCCAGTAGTGTTACCAGTGTCCAGGGAGGTATGTAGGGCATTTGTAAATTCCAAGAGGGCAGTGGTGGTGCTATGGTTCTGGTGGAAGCCGTGTTGTTCAGGACACAGAATACTATATTTAGTGAGGTAGTCTGTTAGTTGTATGGCCACGATTTTTCCCAGGGTTTTAGAGAGGGGAGGCAGGATTGATATTGGGAGGTAGTTCCCAGGCAGTGTGCGGTCACCACTTTTAAGGATAGGATTGATGAGGGCAGATTTCCATTTGGATAGGAACTAGCCCAGAGAAAGGGAGCAGTTCAAAAGTTTGGTAAGGGGCAGGAGAACTTTGTTGAATGTGAGTCTAAGCAGTTTTAGGTCAGTGAGTCACTGCTGAAATGGGATTTGCTGAGGGCTTTGAGTAGGAGGGGCAGCTTCACGCTGAGAACTGCTTTAAAGTAGAATGGGGGGTTGGTGAGGGGGCAGTGTGGAGTGGGGTGGGTGGGGGAGAAAAAATTTGGGGGGAGAACACCAGAGAGGTCAGAGAAGGTGTCATTTAATGTGTCAGTGATAAGGGCTGGGTCTGAGGTGATAGATCCATTGGCCCAGATATGGGTAGGTGGGGCAGTGGGAGCTTTTCCACTTAGCATTTTTAGTGAGTACCAAAACTTGTGACCTGTGCCCTATGTGTGGGTGAGCAAGGTTTTATAGTACTCAGCCTTTGCTTTATGGATATCCCATGTGCATTTATTGCGTGCTTCATGATAGCGTTTCCTGTCAGAGGGTTTTCTGGTATCCTGTGCAATGTGACACAGATTGTCTCATTCATGCATCTGGTCCAAAGGACTTGGGATAGCCAAGGTGTGTTGGCACCTTTAATTGTTTGTTTGGTTAGGGGTGCAAGCCGGTTGCAGGCAGTGTTGAACATATGAATGAAATAGTTGAGGGCAGAGTCAATGTTCTGAGCATTTCTTATGGGGGACCAGTCAGTAACTAGGAGGTACTGTTTAAGTGATTGTAGTTTGCCAGGTTTGAGGCGGCATTGTAAGGCAGTTTTGGTGGGGCTTGTTAATACAGTATGACCATTGACATAGCACTGGGGAGTGGTCACTCAGAGTATCAGGTAGTACCCTGATATGTGTTGCTTTATGTGGGGAGTTAGTGAGCACTAGATCCAGGAGGGTGGCAGTACCAGTCCTCTGGTTTATTCCTGTGGCAATAGTCACAAGCTGGGTCAGGTTCTGGGCAGTTGCAGCATCCCTAACAGGGGCTGAAGTCCCAGTCAGCCAGTTTGTATTGAAGTCTCCAAGGGCAATGATGTCAGCATTGTCAGGGAGACTCTGGAGATGGTTGAGGACAGAGAGGAAAGCGGTCTTCTGATTTTGGGGAGGGATGTATACAGAGGAGAGGAACAGAGGGTCTCTATTATGGGCAGAGTGATCTTCAGTGTGAGGATTGGGCCCGTGCTCAAGTGATGGGGAGGATAGGAGACACTTTAGTGATTCCTGAACATACAGTGCACAACCACCCCTTTCTTTGAGGTTCTATCTGCTTGGTATAATGTGAAGCCAGGAAGTGAGACCACAGAGTCTGGGTTGTGGTTGTTGAGCCAGGTTTCAACTACTGAGATGACATTGGGGCAATTCTGGGCAACCCATCCCTGAAAGGAATCAAATTTCTTGAGGAGGCTACATATATTGAGGGAGGCAATCATGAGGCTCTGGGATGTAGTAACCCTAGGGGTTGGGAGGATGGGTCCTGGGTTGGGGTGTACGTCTCCAAAAAAAAGGAGTAGTAGTAGTAGTAGGATGTGCAGGGATGCCAGCCTTAAATGTTTCTTCATGAGCTTAGGAACCATTAGGGAGGGGGAACAGCACTGTGTGGAGGTGGGAGTAGATAGGTCCTGTAGGAAGGGAGAGGCCAGGCAGAGTAGTGTCTACTGTGGTACCACGGTAGTACCAGTACGGTGATTGGAGCATAGTGAATGCATGGTCCAATGGTGGAGTGGGAGGTATGGGTCAGTGGCCAGGGTGGGTAGTGTGGCTAAGGTGAGGAGCTTGGTGCTAGGTACAGGAAGTGTGCATAGGAGGTGGGTTATCATGATGACAAGGGGTTGGGTACCTGGCAGAAGGATGACTAGGGGGTTGTGGTCTGCAGGGTATCAAGATAGCTGTACAAGGAGTACTGCATGTGTGGGGGTTGAAAATAGGCACTGGTAGAGAGTATGTGCAAGTGTGGTGACGTAACATGGAATATCATCCATTTCATCTGACATCTCCTTCTCTGAGATCCTTCCAGTCTGGGAGAGGGGCAGATGGACGGAAGGTCAGAGAAGGGAGATAGGGGAGCTAAACATGTGGCTCAAGGGCTGGTGCCAGGAAAAGGACACAGATTTGTGAGGAACTGGCAACAGTTCTGGGAGGCGAAAGTTCTTTAAATTTGATGGACTGCATCTGACTAAGGAGGAGTCAGTGCATTGGGCAGAAGTTTGATGTCTTTGCAGAATATTTAAACTAGCAAATGGGAGAGGGTGCAGCACCCCAAACGTCGAATGGAAGAACACCTTCCTCCCTCAGCTAGTGGTCAAACAGGGATTCAGCATGTTTGCAGTTCATTTGTATCACCAGGTAAGAAAAAAGGTCCGTCTCCCCATAAGACACACAAGGGAAATGCCAAACCTCACCCAATGACTAACACACTGAAATCTGGCCAATGGAAAATCATGTACACAAATGCTCACAGCCTGGGAAATAAGATCCCAGACCTGCGGCAGTAATGTCAGAGGATAAACTGGACATAGTAGCAATTAGTGAGATGTGGTTCACCAGCAACCACACTTGGGAGACTTCAGTACCTGGCCATGTACTGTTCAGAAGAGACTGAGGTGCAAAAGGGGGGTGGAGTGGCCCTGTATGTCAATGAAAATATCAAAGCTGCAGAAATTCAAAATACACATAAGGAGCCAGAAGAACTGTGGGTCACCCTGGAAACAGGAAATGGGACAGCCATAAGAACTGGGGTTGTCTACAGGCCCCCAGACCAGGAGGAGGACATAGACACATTACTGTTAGAAGATATACAAAACATGACAGCTAAAGGGGAGGTTCTGATAATGGGAGACTTCAACATGCCAGATACAGATTGGTCAATGCCAGCAGGAACATCTGCCAGAACTAAACACATGGTGGATTCCCTGCATGGGGGGCCTCAAACAACTGGTACAATAACCCACAAGAGACAGGGCTATCCTAGCTCTAGTACTGACTAACAGGGAAGGGATCACAGATCTCCAGGTAGAAGGTCACCTGGGGGGCCAGTGACCATCATATGGTATGGTTCAATTTGGCCACTACATCTAAATCATCCCATTCAAGGCAAAAATATGGGACTTCAGAAGAGCTGACTTTGATAAGATGGCCAACAGAGTTAAGCTAGCCCTGGCAAAAAACACAGGTGAGGGGTACAGGCAAAATGGGCAAGCATTAAGGATGCAATACTTGAGGCAACATCCCATTGTGTTAGACAGAAAAGGAAGTGCAAAGAAGAAAACCACTTTGGTTCTCAAATACAGTAGCAGAAAAGGTCAGAGCCAAAAGGCTGGCCTTCAGAAAATATATGGGAACACAGCAGGATGAAGATAGGGAGGCATACCAAACTGCCCTAAGTTAAGCAGGGAAGGCAGTAAGGCAGGCAAAGTCCCAAACTGAGGAAACACTGGCATGAACAGTAAAAGAAGGTGACAAGACTTTCTATAGATACATTAGTGAAAGGAGAAAGTCCAGAAGGGTATTGCTAAGCTCAAAGGAGAAAAGGGAGCATGTGAGGAGGAGGACCCTGTAAAAGCATCTATCCTAAATAGATACTTTTGCTCAGTATTTACAGAAGAGAAGGTAGGGTAGGGCCCACAGCTCAGCGCCATGTACACAGGGGGAGGGAGGTGAGCACTACTCCCTTCACAAAAGAAAGGGTCCTACAAGAGCTCGCTAAGCTCAGGGTAGACAAGGCAATGGGACCTGATGGCATGCATCCCAGGGTACTTAAGGAGCTAAGGGTGGAACTAGCAGAGCCATTAGCAGTACTGTTTAGTGAGTCTCTGAGCACAGGAGAGGTCCTAGATGACTGGAGAAGGGCTCATGTGATCCCTCTCCACAAGAGTGGTAGCAGGGAGGAGGCAGAGAACCACAGGCCAGTCAGTCTTACCTCAGTAGTGGGCAAGATTATGGAGGCACTCCTTAAGGAAAGGATACTGCATCACCTGGAATCCATAGGGGCACAGGATCCAAGACAGCATGGGTTTACAAAAGGAAGGTCCTGTCAAACTAATCTCATAGATTTCTTTGACTGGGTGACCAGAGCGGTGGACCAAGGAGGAGCAGTTGATGTCGCCTACCTTGACTTCAGCAAAGCTTTTGACACTGTTCCACATAGAAGATTGATAAATAAGCTGGGTAGGCTTGGGGTGGGTCAGAAGTTGGTCAACTGGGTGGCAAACTGGTTGATGGACAGAAAACAGAGAGTGGTGGTATCAGAAGAGATGCAAGTCACAAGTGGGGTACCTCAGGGATCATTCCTGGGGCCAGTCCTCTTCAATATCTTCATTAGTCATATTGCAGATGGACTAGAGGGTAAGGCCTGTCTGTTTGCAGATGACACCAAGATCTGCAACAGAGTAGATGATCCAGATGGGGTAGGCAGAATGAAAAGAGTTCTGGATAAATTAGCAAAATGGTCAGAAGAGTGGCAACTAGGACTTAATGCAAAGAAATGCAAGATCATGCACATAGGGAAGAGAAACCCTGAAGCCACCTGTAGGCTGGGAGGGGAGTTGCTGGCAGTCACAAAGGAAGAAAAAGACTTGGGCATCATCATCACAGATGACCTGAAATCATCCAAGAAGACCTCTAAAGCAGTAGGTAAGGCTAGGGGGATGTTAGGGTGTATTAGTAGGGGTATCACAAGTCATAAGAGGGAGGTAATAATCCCTCTTTACAAGACACTGGTTAGGCCCCATCTGGAGTACCGCGTGCAGTACTGGAGGCCACACCTTCACAAGGACATTAACCAAGTTGAGGCAGTCCAGAGAAGGGCAACCAAAATGGTGCAGGGACTGCATCAGAAGACATATGAGGACAGATTAACGGAGATCAATATGTACACTCTTGAGCAAAGGAGGGAGAGCGGTGATATGATCGAAATATTCAAACACCTTAAGGGCATTAACAATGTGAAAGAGTCTAACATGTTTA
The DNA here is from genome assembly GCA_016271365.2 of Neoceratodus forsteri. Lineage (NCBI taxonomy): Eukaryota > Metazoa > Chordata > Ceratodontiformes > Ceratodontidae > Neoceratodus > Neoceratodus forsteri. Next base: position 879,572,467 of record CM028131.1, on the reverse strand, counting down.
AATATAAGAAAAATAGCAGGACAAGAGGACACAGCATGAGAACAGAGGGAGGCCAATTAAGGGGGAATGTGAGGAAATTATTTTTCACAGAAAGAGTGGTGGATGCATGGAACAGCCTACCTCAGGAAGCAGTGGCTATGAATACAGTGCAGGGCTTCAAACAGGCATGGGATAGGCATAAGGGAGCAATACAGATGAATATGGATAGATAGGTCATTGACAGTGTAAAGGTGTGTGGCACATTCATAAGGCAGAAAAAATGGGAAGACTGGATGGGTCTTGTGGTCCTTATCTGCCATCAACCTCTATATTTCTATGTTTCTATGTAGGTGGGTTTGGGGATTAGCAAGATGGGGCAATACCAGGTAATTATATATTGGCCAGCAGAGTGGCTGTTGTTTAATGTTAGATCCTGAGGGGCAGTAGAGCCATATGGGGATCATAGAGGCTATAAGGATAGCTACCAAGTGAAGTAGTAGCATATTTATTGTAGAGATGGTTAGGTATTTGGGATTGAGAAGAGTGGCCACTAGTGGGAGCTTGTATAAGCTGCAGATGGAGAAGTGGGTTGATAGGTTAATTTTGCACCACGTGGCTGCCTACTTCCCTATATAAGTAAAGAAACAGACCAAGGGTGGTGTTGGGGCAGTGGGAGCCAAAGCAGCTCATCTCTGCACCACCCACACTTCTCCACAAACATTTCATTAGATCCAACATGAAGGAACCCCTAGATCGGTGATAACCTCTCATGAAACCCAACACAGAAGAAAATCCCAAGTAAGGCATCTGCCACTTTGTCTGTCCTCAGTGAGGATAGGGCGACTGCTTCTGGTTACCGTGCGGCACAATCCACCACAGTCAGGATGAATCTCTTCCCTGGGGAGCTGGAGGTACTTAAAGGCACCACAATATCCATTCCCACCCTCTAGAATGGCTCCTCCACTATGGGTAATGGAATCGGTGGCTTGGGTTTTCTTGCCTACTTTCCCTATTTCTTGGCACCAGTGCCAAGACCTGCAATACTCCTTCACCTGCTTGGTGAAGTTGGGCCAGTAGAAATTCTGGGCCAACCACTGCATAGTGCACACAATTCCCAGATGACCAGACAAGGGAATATCATGTGCAATCATGAGCAACTCCTTACGATACCCCTAGGTAATGACAAGCTGCCTGCCTAGCACCCCTCCCCTCTGTCTGCCCTAGCCTGAGTATACATCAGTCCATTTTCCCAATAAACCTTATGTCTGCTGTCACCTCCTGTGCTCCATCAGAGTCTGCCCAAGCCCTCAGCTTCTCTAGACTAGAGTCACTTCTCTGAGTAGCTGTCAACTCCTCACACATTCCCAAGGCATGGGACAGGTCCCCTTCTGTCTCTAAACTAGGGTTCCTAGCACTCATGCAGGGCACTCAGGATCACTGTCATCCCTAACCCTCTGACAATGGGTCACCCCTCCCTCTTTGGAGTAACCCTCTGTAGCTGTGTGGTTAACTGCTACTGGGGAAAGTGAGCTGTACAGTATCAAGCTGACACACTGAACAATAAAAGCTTGTAATACCAAAATTATCTGCACTGCTGCCAACCAATCTGTCATAAACCTACTCAGCAGGTCAGGCCCTCTGCTCCCACAGTGCCAACCTTTGAGCGCAGTCTTGTGGACAGGTAACAGAAACAGGGTAACCCTCCTGTCTGTTTTGTGGGTTCGAATCAACCTTTGGGCTCAAGTTCAGGAGGGATTCAAACTGTGAACCTCTTGCTACTTTACCAAATGTACAGGCTCAGATAACTCTGCTTTTCAGGGAAATGCCAGAGATGTTTTGCCTATGGGCACCTAACCAGGTGTACAAAATGAACTCTTAAAAACTCTATGAAAGACCTCAGATAAACTCTTAACTTTTCCCAGTTTGGTATTACCATAAGGCTTATGCACCTTGTCAACTTTAACCATATATGCCTCACTTGTTAAAGACAGAATTTCAAAGGCACACCAAGCAGTCTTTTTAAAATAGAGGTTTACTTTAAAATAGATAAACATGTAACATGTAAATACAGAACAATATATCACAAAACACACAATCACTTAAAGAACAAAGTTAAAGTGCAAACTCCTACCAACCATACACTTAGACTTGTCTATCTAATGTATTCTTATCTTCTTACAGTGCTGATAGATGTCGTTGCTTCTTCAGTGTCCAAACATGAATGTCTCTCTAAAGGTCAGTCACAGCATAATTAAAAAAAACGGTCTTGAACCTGTCTTCTCCATGATGTCACACAGCTCCTCCTCTGTTTATTAAAAATCATACAACCAGGATGTCTTATCAATCAGAAGGTAAATTAAATGAGGTGATATCAGCAAAAATCTAATTTCCCCATATGCTCCTTTGATCTAGTGTGTCTTCCTGCCCTTCACAGACATCAAAGGACATTTATGACTTAGCACAAAAGTAGCATAACCTGGTTTCTTCCTCTAAACGTCATAAAAGTGTACAGTATGATCTCTATCCTGCCAGCTGGCAGCTACAATTAAGCCAGATAAACAGGAGATCCTTCATTTATGTCTCTTCTAGTCTTTGATTATCGCTTGGCTTTCGGGTTAACATCTTGTAGCTGAAACCTTGGGGTGGGGGGTATCCCGGGGCACAGGATTTCTCATTACAGACAATCACACTACATTTTTATTTTACAAAAATCATACAGTGATCAGAACTAGCTGTCCAAGTGTCACAGTATAATTAGATAGCTAGTACATTTCTTTATCCTGCCAGTTCTACTTAATAACCCCAAAAGTCATCTGATGGATTATAGGGCTCCATGTTAAGGTGTTTGATATTATGAGCAATAGGCCTATGAAAAGATAGTACTGCTATAGGTACTTACTATATTAAAGTGTCTAGTCCTGTTTCCCCTGGTCCACGCAGGACATGCAAGACATATGCTAGGATTCATGTGTCCCTGTGGACATCTCTGTGTTCATCCACCCGAGATTGCTGCACTCATTTGTTCTCCCTCTTATGGAGTTGGGGACCAAGAAGTAGGCCCTGATCATGTGTCCTCATCCTCAAGATGTGCTGCACAAATTTAAAAACAAAAAGATACAAACAAAACATTGTATCTCTCAGTTTACCAATTCCCTGTCCTAAGCATTCACTTAAAAAACTATAGTAGTAGTCTCTAGGTAGGACTGATATGTGTTTATGTAGTACACTGTAACAAGAGTATGCAAGACTTTCCTCAACTCTTAAGCTGTCTACAGAGGTATACAATGTACAGTCTTGTGTTTCTATTTGTAACTGTTGAAAACCTACCTAGTTGGGAAAAGAGTCAATCCAACTTTACAAACAGTCCAAGATGTTGCTGCATGTGCAACTTTACTATATTGAATAGCTGAAAGTAATAACTGAAACAGTACTGCTCCATGTTAAATATAAGCAAAACAATTATGGGTTGTAAATAGCTTTCCTAGTTGCAAAAAAAAAAAAACTAAATGATGGCAGAAAAAAGTCTGACAGCTAATTCATTCTGGGCACCCCACTTAACTGCATTGTATCAGCCATAGTGGACATCCCACCCTCTTAGCTTTGCCCCCTTACTATGGCCATGTTCCTGTCCCAACCCACCCTCACTGTTTTAGGCTGTACCACCCCCTTGGGCAGCCTATTCCACATATGCACCACTCTTTCATTGAGAAAGTGCTTGTGGGCATCTTTCTTGACCTTACAACCTGTTAGTTTAAATGAATCCTCCCTCATTCCTGTGTTCTTGCTTAAGGAGAACATACCATTGAGCTCTACCCTATTTATGCAATGCAGGTACTTTCAGGTTTAGTTAAGCATGAGTTTGTGACATTAGTGTGGAATTATATGTACTAGGGTATACAATGTTCAGGAGGGATAAGGAAACAGGGAGGAGGGTGGAGTAGAAGTCTTTCTTGAGGGCATCTTAGGATCAGAAAAACTGGAAACAGACCAGGTCAAGGGACTTGAGACAGTATAGCTACAGTCAATTTCAAAGGGATGGAGGTTGATTACAATAAAATGGTGTACAGAATCCTGGTGCAGAAGAAGGAACATACAATGCGCTAGTAGAAAAGATCAACATGATAACAGGACTGGGAGAGGTGCTGATGTTGGTGGATTTCAGTATGCTGCATGTGAACCAGACCATCCAAACAGCAGTGAGCACAAAGAGCCAGCCTGTGGTGGAGAAGATGAAAGAGCAATTTCTGAGCAAGAAGGTCACAGAACCCATGATTGAGGGTGCCATACTGGACCTGGTTCTAACAACCATGAACAGCATGTGGGAGGCCTGGGTAAGGGAACCACTTAGTTCTAGTGATAATACAACTGTAAAGATCAATGTTAAGCTAAAGGCCAATAGAGTACACTCCAGGACTGTGTTCCTGAACTTCAGAATGGTGAATTTTGGTAGGATGAGCAAGGTGTTGTGGGGGGTTCAGGATGTGTCACTGGCAGTAAGAACAGACAATAAATGGGATATGATTAAAATGAGAGTACTGGCAGGGACCCCCGGGTCGTGCCTGAAAAAAGGTAGGATTTGTCTAGTGCACTTACCCGGTCAACAAAAGCTAAATAAATAAATAAATAAAATAAATGTCTCTGTGCCAAGATGGTGTGGAAAGGTAAAAAGGGTAAAGAAATCACTGTGATTTTCAAAAGGGGAGGTGGAGACTGTGAGGGAGAAAGGTATTCATCAGATACAAAATAAGTCAGACAGAAAAGGACAGAGGCATATCAAAAAAGGGTGAGGGTGACAGAGCAGAGAGACATGCAAAGGCAGAGCTGAGACTTGTAGGGAGTGTTAAGGGTGGTAACAATGCATTCATTTGCTGTACATAACATCACACACAATACAGAATAGTAATCTCAGTCCAGCATTTGTGGTCTGAGAACAACTCCAGGTGTGATTGCAAAGTTTAAAAAAATGGATTATGCTGACTGCTGCTTTGCAGATGGAACACTGTCCACAGCTAGGAAGATCTGCAGACAAATATGTAAACTGAGCATGCCAGCCAACAGACTGTACTTTCAACAATGCTCTACCCCACTTATAAAGCAGAAGTTAGCTTCTAACCTCCCAAATAGCAAATATAACAGTTTTCGATGTGTGCAGTTGCTTCAAAAAAGAATATTTCATACAGTATCTACTTGACAGGTATATGCACTGTTTTGGTGCAAAATAGAAAAGAAAATTTGGTTTTTACAAGAGACTGTATGATTTTCCATTCTCTCTCTTCAGATTAGCAGCAACAGACATGGAGCTGTATTTCAAAATGGCCTTGCAGTACATAATGCCCTTATAATTTCTGCAAGCTCTAATTTTTATCACTTTCAGATTTTACATTGTGTGTTCTTTATAAATTGTTTAAATTATTTTATTTCTCTGGTGCTCCAACCAGGTTGGTTTCTTCCACCCCAGCCCCTCATCCCAGTCAAGAGGCACGTGCCAGGGTGCAGAAGGATTCTCCAGTAGTGATTTGTTATATCACACAGGGGAGGGTTGGTTTCCTCCAGCTTTTCATAATTGAAGCTTTTTCCTTAATATGTCTATCTTCATATGAACTAATAGCTCCAGTATCATGCATGGGATCCTGATCCTTCTGGCTAACATATGTGATTCTCAGTGCCATACTTCATGATGGCTTGGGATATCAAGAGGAGGACATGTTGGAGTAGGTGGCTTTGGCAACTATATCTAAACCTTGTGTGTGTGTGTGTCTTCATCATGCCACTTAAACTCTGGCACGCTGGGTCTCCTACATTTTGTTGCAACCACACAATGAAGCCTTCCTGTTCTTTATCACACTGAATCACAAATGTAATCATTATTACAATATGAATTAAAAAAAAAAAATCTAAACAAATATCAGTCCATTACTAACAGCCAGTGACCAGACTGAGTCATATTAGTCCTCAACGCCCAGTGATCACACACTTGTGCAAACATTCCATTATTCAAAATTGCAGCTACTGATAGATGGATTTCTCAGTAATCATGCCTTAAGAGAGAACGCTCATTCAACTGAAAAAGTGCCAATTAACTTCCTGCAACATCAAAATTCAAGACTGCCTGTGTTTTTCCAGTATCTGTGTGGTCTCATAACTTATCTCTCAATGGAAGCTAGTGACAGCTCCTGGTAATGTAATATAAGCAGAATATTTTTATAACTGGGAAACATATCCTTCAGAGAAAAATTAGTGGTTGGAAAACTGTGGAAAACTTTGATTTTCTAAAAGGTGACTTTCATAATAATTAGCTGTTACAGAATACATATTGTTAAAATGCATAAAGTCCCATCTACCAATAGAAAATATATGCTATTGTTTGAATACCTTTTCAAAAGTAATTAATGCTATTGAAAGAAGCTCTAGCACAGAATAAACTGGTAATAAATATACACAAAAATGATATATTGAAATGCAAGAAAACTAAAGTTAAATTCCAATGGTATTCAGGAAAAGAAGATTTGAGATAAGTTCAAGATTACAGTTATTTGAGGCTTTTAATATGAAATGAAAAAGACATCTTGCTAAGCCTAAAGAACAATTAAACCAAACCTTTGTGGCCTTCAGAGAGTTAGGATAGGATAGGATAGGATAAGATAGGAATTTTATTTATATAGCACTCTATCCCAGAGGCTCGGAGTGCTTCACAAAATAAAACATACACATTCAAAATAACTTACAGTGGCGTGAAAAGTATTTGCCCTTCCTGATTTCTCTATTATTGCATATTTGTCACACTGGATGTTTTCAGGTCTTTAGAGAAAATGTAATATTAGATAAAGGGAACCTGAGTGAACAAATAACACTTGTTTTTTTTTTATTTCACTTATTTAATGAAAAAAGTTAACCAACACCAACTGGCACTGTGTGAAAAAGTAATTGCCCTTACACTTAGTAACTGGTTATGCCACATTTAGCTGCAATGACTGCAACCAAACACTTCCTATAATTCAATATCAGTCTTTCACATCGCTGTGGAGGAATTTTAACCCACTCTTCCTCGCAGAACTGCTTTAATTCAGTAACATTTGTAGGTTTTCGAGCATGAACTGCCTCGTTTCAGGTCCTGCCATAGCATCTCTATTGGGTTTAAGTCTGGACTTTGACTAGGCCACTCCAAAACTTTAATTTTACTTCTTTTAGCCATTCTGATGTGGACTTGCTTTTATGTTTTGGATCATTGTCTTGCTGCATGACCAACTACGCTTCAGCTTCAGCTGACGGAAGGATGACTGGACATTCTCCTGAAGAATTTTCTGGTACAGAGCAGAATTCATGGTTCCTTTAATTATGGCAAGTCATCCGGTCCTTAGGCAGCAAAGCATCCCCACACCATCACACTACCACCACCATGTTTGACTGTTGGTATGGTGTTCTTACTGTGGAATGCTGTGTTTGCTTTTACGCGAGACATTATGGGATCCATGTTGTCCAAAGTTCCACTTTGGACTCATCTGTCCATAGAACATTTTCCCAAAAGGCTTGTGGATCATCCAGGTGTTTCTTGGCAAATGAGAGATGAGCATTTATGTTCTTCTTGGTTAGCAGTGGTTTCCTTGCTGCTCTCACATGAAGCCCATTTTGCCCAGTCTTTTCTGATTGTGGAGTCATGAACACTGGCCTAGCTGAGGCAAAGTAAGCCTGCAGTTCTTTGGATGTTGTTTAGGATCCTTTGAGACTTCTTGGATGATTTTACACTGCCCTTGGAGTAATTTTGCAGGTCGCCCACTCCTGGAAGGTTCACTACTGTTCCAAGTGTTTTCCATTTGGAGATTATGGCTCTCACTGTGGTTCGATGGAGTCCCAGAGCCTTAGAAATAGCTTTGTAACCCTTTCCAGACTGATAGGGGCAACAAATTTTTTCTGATCTTTTCAGGAACTTCCTTTGATCATGGCATAATGTGCTTGTTGAATCTTTGTGCTGGCAATGTGACTCTGATGGTAAGGGCCAAAATAAGTGAGGTTTATATTGAGCAGGGCTGGCTGTAATCAAGCCTGGCTGTGTTCAATCAGCTGACTCTAATTATCTCTTTAATTGGGTTGATTTAACTAGGGGGCAATACTTTTCACACAGTGCCAGTTGGTGTTGGTTAACTTTTCATTAAATAAATGAAATAAGTAAAAAAAGTGTTATTTGTTCACTCAGGTTCCCTTTATCTAATATTATATTTTGTCTAAAGACCTGAAAACATCCAGTGTGACAAATATGCAATAATAGAAAATCAGGAAGGGCAAATACTTTTCACGCCACTGTATGAGGCAGAGACTAATACAGTTCTATCTGTCCTACACTAACAATAAACAATATTCCAATAAACAAGATAATAACAAAACCATAAATCCAGATACAAGGTAATAGTAGTTTAATAAATTAATAAATCAGCAGGTGATAATAGTTAATATCAGATCAGATTAGACGCCCACTCAAAATACTGGGGTAACACCATCATAGCTGTGTGAACTACTCCTGGTGCTTTTGGATTTTTATCTGGATGATTTGCCGCTTTCCCATTTGTTTTACAGCTGGTGAAGCTGGTGAAGAACGCTGCGAGTCCAATAGCACTATTGGGGTGTATCAGGGTGTCACTGGGATGCCCTGAAGTGAATTCTGGGGTTGTTTCACTGACCCCATAAAAGAAAGAAGCCATTACTTGTGGAGCCCATGGAAAGGAGAGTGAAGAGCAGGCTGGGAGTGTGAGAGCAGGGTGTGGAGTCTTGGTGGAGTGAGCAGTGATTTGGATTGCTTGATTGGAGGTAAACGTTGGTGGACTATGGAGAGGAGCTCCTTCCTGGTCCCTGACTTTGACCTGGTGGTGTGCTATGGCGCTGCTGCCGTTGGGCTGCCGTATCCGTGGCACTTCCGCTTCTGCCACTCAGTAGCTGGAGGGCAGCTGTGGTGGGGAGCGGGTCTGGGAAGAGGTTCTTGGGGTCTGGTTGGGTCTTTCCAGGATTCTTTGAGAATGGCTGAAATCCTGACATCTTTTACACCTAAAGCACTCTTTCAGCCCTGATATCGGCTGACGTAAGGAATCCGGTGGAGTTGTGAAATTGGATCGTGATTCCTGGGTGCCTTTACTAGTTTTCCCTGCTCTCTGACTTGGATCTCACAGTGAGTTTTTGTTTTCAGCTGCAAACTATATGTACTTTTCCCTGGATTTAAGATCATTATTTGGGGCTTGGTTGACTCTCAAGTGGAACTGAGAGCCCATGAGGGAGTTTGAACAGTGCTACCTTTCTCTGGAGGTGAGAGATCCAGGGTATATTCCATGACTAGTAAAGAGGCCTGTCATTTACTATCTGTTGATTTGGTTTTTCACCTGTGAAAGGGGTGAATTACCTTTTGGCCGACCCTGCGCTTTGATTAACCTGTGACTCTCAGTTTTTTGCTCTCTATTTCTTATTGGGAACTGGCAGTTTTTGGGCTCTTTCTGTGCACTGGACTTGGCTCTATGAAAGAGCCTCTGTTATATTCTGCTGTTAAATTGTTATATAGGGTGTTGTATTTGTTTAATTTTTGTGGTTGTTTGTTAGAGTATTTAAGTATTGTTTGTTTGGGTGTGGGTTAAATCTGTATTTTGGGGTTGTTTATTTACTGGTATTTATTTAGTGTGGTAAATATATGTTGGGAAGGTATAAGGATGGTCAGGTATTATTCCCCCTCCAGGCTCAGGGACTTCTGTTCTTTTTTTCTTCCTCCCCTTTCGCCAGTGGTGTACAGATGGTGTAGAGCTCTGGGGATTGCTAGAAAGAGGAGGAGAACCAGGGTTGGGCCTGGAGAGGGAATGAAAAGGAGTGGGTGGATAGGGATAGTGGGGACAAAGAGATGCCCTGGGGTGAAATGGGTCCAGGAAAGGGGTCCGCCCTGTCTGGTTCCCATACCCAAGGGTTCTGCTTGCAGTTGGCAGGTAGCACGGTCATCCTCGGATTCTCATCCTACTCGGGTGGTGTTATGCAACATCAGGTCTATTAAAAACAAAACCACTATTATATCAGATTTTGTTGGATCATCTGACCTGGCGTGCATCACTGAGACCTGGCTGGATGAGAATGCTGGCCCAGTTTTGGCATCAGCAATTCTGGCTGGGTACTTGGTGATACACTGCCCTAGGATGGATCATATGGGTGGGGTGTTGCTATCTGTTTTAGACCGGAACTGGGCCTGCCTAGTGAAGGTACCAGTGGGAACTACCAACTCCTTTGAATGTATCATGAGCGAGGGTGTGGGGTACAGGATACTTCTCGTTTATCATCCACCAGGTGATGGGAATGTTTTCCTGCAGGAAGTTGCAGACTTCATTGTCAGCCTGACATTCGGATCCCCCAGATGGTTGGTTCTGGGGGATTTCAATGCCTGGGTCAACAATGAACTCTCGCAGTTTGGTCAGGACTTCCACCAGTTAATGATTGCACTGGGCTTCACACAGGTTTATTCCTCCTTGACTCATATTGGTGGTCATTCATTGGACTTGGTGTTCCTACTGGAGATGGAGATATCTGATTTGGTGGTGGAACCAGTCGGGTGGTCTGACCATCATACCATTGGGTTCAGCTTTGAGGCCATCCTAGTAGGCCAGCCCCTATGAGATGGTCCGTACCGACCTTTGAGGGGTGTCTCCTCAGATGGCCTGATGGCGGTACTGGATCTATCGGTTTTCTGAGTGATTGCATGGATCCAGGGAACTTAGTACTCACCTATAATAAGGCAGAAGTAGGGGCCCTGGATTCCATTGCTCCTGTTCATGTTCGTCCCCTCACGTTTCACCCCAGGTCTCCTTGGTTTGATGAGATTTTGAGGGAGTTGAGGAGAGCTGGACGAAAGTTAGATAGGTGCTGGCAGAAATCGGGCCTGGATTGTGACAAACTTAGTTTGGTGGACCATTATGTGGTCTATCAATCAGTAATCTCTCGTAAGAAGGCAGAATTCCTATCCAGAGAGATTGCTGCTGCACAGAATTGACCAGCTCAGCTTTTCCGGTCTGTGAACAGATTGTGCAATCCAATCTGTCTTCAGCCCAGAAGAACTTTTCTCAAGAATGCTGTGAGGAGTTTGCCCAATTCTTTTCAGATAAGGTTGCCACAATTAGGAATGACGTCCACTTGACCTCCCTAATGGGAGCTGTGATGGTCGGCAGAAGATGTCGGACACCCAATTTGTGTGGTCTGACTTCAGCCTTCCCACAGTTAGTGACATTGCAATGGTCATCCAGTCATTGCATTCGACCAACTGTCATTTGGACCTGGGCCCCACATGTCTCTTAGTGGGCTGTGTGGATAAAATTGGTCCGGTCCTTGCTGAGATAGTCTGGAGGTCTATGGAGAAGGGGATTTTTTCAAATTCTCTGAAGGAGACTGTTGTTCAGCCCCTTCTTAAAAAGTCCTCTGTGGACTCGGATTGTCTGGCAAACTACAGGCCTGTCTCTAACCTGCCCTTTGTGGGTAAGGTTATTGAGAAGGTGGTCGCGTCGCAGGTGAATGATCATTTGACCAGCCACAGTGTCTATGATTCTCTCCAGTCTGGATTTAGGAAGAGACATAGTACCAAGACAGCTCTTGTCCAGGTACTAAATGACCTCCTAATAGCGAGAGATCAATAGACCCATTCCCAGCTTGGTCCTTCTTGATCACTCTACAGCATTTTACACCATGGACCATGGTGTGCTATTGGAGCACTTGTGGTTTATCTGTGGGCTGTCTGGTACAGTCGTCAGTTGATTTTGTTCTTTCCTTGAGGGTAGGACTCAGAGGGTGGTGTCTGGGATTTTTTCCTCTACATCATTCCCCCTATCCTGTGAGGTGCCATGAGGGTCTCCATTTAGCTCCCATGTTGTTTGCAGTGTATAAGCTGCCATTGGGAGCGATTATTAAGCGGTATGGTTTGAGTTTCCACTGCTATGCAGATGATACTCAACTGTACATGTCCTTTGTACTCGACCAAGATGCTGCCATTTCAGTCTATAAAAATTGTATAGCGAAATCCAGGACTCGATGAATGTGACTTTGCTGTGGTTGAATCCAAAGAAAACTGAGGTGTTGGTTGTGGACCCAGATCACCAGGAGGCGGGTTTGTTGGTGGGATCACCCTTGGGTTTATGGCTTGGGGGTATTCAGCTAGCTACCTCAGACCAGGTGCAGAACTTGGGCGTTGTGTTTGATGACTGTTTGACACTTAAATCTCAGGTGTTGGCAGTTGTCAAAGCCTCTTTTTACCATCTGAGGAACATCGCCCGGGTGAACAACCTGGTTCCTCCTGACGATCTTCCTACTTTGGTCCACACCTTAGTTACCTCCTGCCTTGACTACTGCAACACACTTTATCTTGGGCTACCAGGGGTTGATATTCGCCACCTGCAGCTAGTGCAGAATGCGGCAGCCTGGCTATGACTGGTTCTTCTAGGGCCAGTTTTATAATGCCTGTGTTCCTCGGACTGCACTGGCTGCCAGTATGCTGGCAAATCACCTTCAAGGTTGGTTTGCTGACCTATAAGGCCCTACATGATCAGGGACCTGGTTATCTGAAAGATCTCCTTTGTCCCTACTGTCCCTCCACTCTCTCTGATCCACTGATGAGGGATTGCTGGAATTCCCAGGGTTCGTTTAAAGACATCTGGGGCAAGATCTTTAGTTTTATAGCTAACCCTGTGGAATTCTCTACCTACCAGGTCTGGATTGCCCGACTGTCCAAAGTTTTAAGGGGGTGTTCAAAACATTTCTTTTTAGCCATGTGTATATTGATTTTTAATGTTGCCATGTTGCATAAATTTTTAACATTGTTTATTTATTGATTTTTGTTATGTTATGTACAGGCGCCTTGGTTTTGGAAAGGTGCCTTTTACAAATAATGTCTGATTTGATTTGATAAGAGCAGTGCAGTGTAACCGAGATAACCAAACAATTTACAGATCTGAAATTTGTGATCTTGCAAAATCTGATTTATTGAAACAACCATTAAACAGGTTTTAGAGTCTATTACTAGGCCTCCCACAGGGGATACAATGTTATGCTACGTGAGCAGAACTTGATGTCACTAAGATACAAGCCAAGGTTAAAACCCAACTTATGGGCTTTTGGATCAAATTAACAAATATAAAAATAACAACTTACTATCTTTACATTTAATGGAAAAATTGAAGCTACAGTTGCAGTCAAAGACATGGCGGATATTTACCCCAAATTTCTGAGATATTGCTAGAGAATTACTTGCCTGCAGTTCCACAAAGGGACCACCAGAGAGATCTGTCAAGTCTTTGGCTGCAGCTACAACCATACAAGGCTTAAAATGCCATAGTCAAACTCTTCCCCTCCTACTCAGTATGCACATGATCCAATCTAACCTTATGTAAATTTTCTTGAGAACCACATCTAGAAAAAGGCACTCAACAAGTTCAAATTTGTTACTAAACAATCAAAGATTCTGGAGGCAAGGTACAAAAACTGTAACTAAGGGCTGAACTCCCCAGAGGATTTAGTACATCTAATATTATTTTACTGATGGCATAACACAGGGACAAAGGGCTTGACTTGGTCCTCAAAAGGACCTTTTTGTTAAGATATTCTTCTTACATCAAATTAGTCCCATCTGCTCCAGTTCACTCATCCAGAACATTCACATTCACTAGGACATACCTCTCTGCCAGCAAAGTTCCCCCACCAGTTCCCCTTCATGGTGGGACTCTTGGGATAGGACAAGACCCTCTTAAGAACAATTCCACAATCCAGATAGCTCCAGCAGAGGAACCTATACAGTGGTGCAGGCTTGTAGAAGACTAAAGTACCATCCTGCTGTTGGAGATTTTCCTCTATTTTCCCCATAGGGTCACTGAATATGCCATGATGCACTGCCCATGCATGTGGAGGCATGCACAAATGTATGAGAATCTGGGGGATGGTCCCTTCCAGAATAGTGACTGCCACTGTGCTGCCACCTGGCTACCACCAGGTGGCATGCAAGATTGCTGTGGCATGTTTCACCTCCCCAAGAGAGTAGAGCAGTCTTTGTCTTTGGGACACACTTTCCTATCCTCTGACAGGTCACCATGTGACCTGAGTTCACTCACAAAGCTGGGTAGCTTGCATGGCAGGCAGTATCTCTACTATTGAGCCACTGGGCTGGCATCAAAAGGACCTCTTTAGTTCAACAGAAAACTATAATTATCTTATTAAATTCTCAGGATCCTAGAATTCTAGCAAGATTTAGTCTATTTTGGTGGATACAATGAATGAAAGGAAAAATATTTTTAGTGAGTAAAATGTTAAACAGTATTTAAAAAAAATCCTGTATGGCACAGATGCCATTTAAAAATAGAATATTGTAAATATATATTAGAATCATGATTGGACAGTGTAGAATATAGTGGGGAACACTTCTACTGTATGTGTATAAATGTTTAAATGTATAAATGTCATCATTGTTTTTCTAATGCAGCAATGATTTTAAAATCCTTTTTTTGTTATGATCAGATGTGATTATAACAATAAAATTGATACATACATGCATTCTCAAAAAGGGTTTGATAATTTTTAATCAATAAAATCATGGATGTTTGAAAAGCCAGTACTCTAGTGATTTATGGCTTGTTGAAGAAGTTGATGGCCCAGACCACCCAGTTGTAGATTCACCAGGAAATGCCCACAACAGAGGTCATTATTGTTATTGCTAACTAAAAGCTACAGCAACATACAGAACAGTAATTACTTTGTTAATGGGAATTTCATATTCTTCAGATGTCCATTTACCATACCAGTCCTTTCTAGGGAGCTAAAGCATCCAATCAAAATTGCAGGGTTGTGGAATCAATATTTAATTTGTTATGGAATATTTATTGTTTTAATTTATTACATAGGCATAAGTAATAAAAAGCTGACATTATTTTGTTTATTAGATGTAAAATTCAATCTACAGTTTTGAACAATGCACTACAATATTTTACCAGCTTGCTTTATTTGCCATGAAAGGGTTGGTTTATGTAGTATTAGACCACTACCAGGCATGGGAAATACAATTTTAGAAATACATATCTATATCTACATATATATATATATATATATATATATATATATATATATATATATATAAAGAGAGATATCTATAAAGAGATATGTGGGAGGGTGACTGTGTGATAACTCATTTATCTGCTACAGTTGCTAGTGACCTCAATAACCTCAGTGGGCAAAGCGGCAGAAGTAACAGTTAGAAGAGGTCACTGCAACTGTACCACAATGAGTTATCACACAGTCACCTCCCCACACACACACACATGTATTCTATTTATGCAACAGGTTTTATTTGATTAATACGCATTTATGAAAACTGAGATATTGCCCATTAGCACTGGATAGCGACAATTTGTGCACTTGGCACAAAGTAACTGTGTGGATAAAGTTATATCACAGTGACTCAGATACATGGATTCATAACACAGTTTTTATTTGTACACCTGTTGCATAAATAAATATATATAAAAGACAAAGAATCTTAGTGATTAAGCACTGAGGCAAGGGTTACCCCAAAGGGCATTGGCTGGGAAGCCAAGTTTAAAGAAATACAAAATCACACATTCTCCTATAATGCAAAGCATCATGGGCTATATATGCAAATCACCACACAATGTTATGCTGGTTCAGCTTTGGGGTAACCCTTGCCTCAGTGCTTATGCACTAAAGTTCTTTGTCTTTTAGCTTGTTTTTTTTTGTATTGGGCTCACCACAACCCTTACCCGATAGACCAACTTAGGGTAACTGGTTCATTCCACTGGGGTGTCATACAGATGAGGCACACTGATGAGTCCTGGCTGGATGAAATGCATGTCTGTGTCTTCTGTTGGCATCCTTTGCACACTGTGTGAGAGGCCTTTTGGCACCATGCATTTCTGCTTAAAATTGAACCAGCATAACATTTTGTGGTGCTTTGTATATACAACCCATGATGCTTTGCATTATGGGGTACGGTGATTTGTGTGTGTGTGTGTGTGTGTGTGTATATATATATATATATATATATATATATATATCCATTATAAAAATCTTGTTAATGAATCAGTTAGGGTTGAAGTGACAAAAGTAGAGAAATGAGGTGTTAGGGTTGAGACCCTAATGAACTAACCACCCTATCACCCCAACCCCACCCTCCACAGACCAACTGGGCATGGAGTGTGCCTTGGGGTCATTGGACCTAACTCTCACTCCATTCCATGTGCAAGAAAGCTGACATGGTAGAGTATAGGATAGCTATGACCATAGGGGAATATGGGTTGGAGTAAAGGGTAAGGAAGCAGGAAGGATAGGAGCAGCATGGAGAATTGTTTCACTAAATGCTAGGAGCCTGGGGAACAAGTTGGCAGAGTTGCAGGCATTGATGGCAGAGGGAGAGGTAGACATAGCTGCCATTACTGAGACATGGGCAACCAGGCACCATGATTGGGACCTAACCATCCCAGGGTACAAATTATTCTGAAGGGATAGAGATAAAGGGAAGGCTGGGGGTTTCCATTTACATATGGGAAGGGATCAGATGTAATAGGGAGAAAGGGGAGGAGGGCAGATCGGAAGTCATATGGTTGCAACTACATAGCCAGAAAGGGACCAAGATCCATCTGGGGGTTGTTTATAGACCTCCGGTGCAGAAGGAGGACATTGATAGGGAACTGGGGGAGCAGATAAGGAGGCATAGTGACAAAGGGAGCACAGTGGTGGTGGGGGACTTTAATCTACCAGGGGTGGATTGGAGTATCCCAGCAACCACTTGCACCACAGACCACATCCTCCTGGAAGCATTCCAGGATGACTTCCTTACCCAGAGGGTAATGGAGCCAATGAGGGAGAGTAATATACTAGACCTGGTACTGGAAGATGGGGAAGAGGTCAGGGATGTAAGGGTGGAGGAACATCTGGCAAGCAGTGATCACTGCAGAGTGTGGTTCTCAATCAATCTGGGTTGGGAAGTAGCCACTACAAAAACTAGGGTCCTGGACTTCAAAAGGGTGGACTTTGGCAGAATGGGAAACATACTGGAAAGTCATATAGCAAGCATCCTACAGAAATGGACATGGAACAAAAATGGGCAGACATCAAGACAGGACTGGCAGAAGCCACTAAAACTTGTGTCAAGAGCCAAAACAAGAAATCCAGGACCAAGAAACCAAGTTGGATCAGTAGAGAGGTAGTGGAGAAGGTGAGGGAAAAGAGGAATACATTTTGGGCCTACAAGAGACCCAGCAGGGCAGAAGACAAAGAAGAATATGTGAAGAAATCCAGAGAATTGAGCAGAGCAGTAAGGGCAGGAAAGGTGGCTAGGGAACAGAGGTTAGCACAGTGGATCAATGAAGAGAAAGGATTTCTTCAGATACATCAGAGAGAGGAGGAAGAGCAAGGATCAAATTGTTAGGATCAGGAAGGGAAGTGGATGGGTAGAAAAGGGGGCTGAGCAGGCAGAAGTACTTAATGAATACTTCTGTTCAGTCTTCACCAAAGAGAGGTATGGGCCCATACCTGAGAGGAAGGGCAAGGTGGGAGAGGGTGGGGGAGAAGCAACCATGGAAGAGGAAATCATGGTGGAATGGGTGAGGGAGTGTCTTAAGTCCCTGAAGGTGGACAAGGCACCTGGCCCAGATGGAGTCCACCCCAGAGTGCTGAGAGATTTGGCAGAGGTCCTGGCAGGGCCATTGGTGGACCAGTTCAATACCTCTCTGAACTCAGGATGCATGGCCAGGGACTGGAGTGCATGTGGTACCTCTCCATAAGATTGGGCCCAAGGACGAACCTGTGAACTACAGAATAGTGAGCCTTACTGCAATTGTGGTAAAACTGATGGAGACAATCCTCAAATTAAGACTAGTGCAATTTCTTGAGGATAACAATCTCCAGGATGGTAGGCAGCATGGGTTTGTCTTGGGCAGATCCTGCCAGGTGAACAAGGTTGATATTTATGACTGGGTTACGAGGGTACTGGACAGGGGACAAGCGATGGATATCCTCTACTTGGATTTCAGCAAGGCCTTTGACTCAGTGCCACATGTTATGCTGACCTGCAAGTTGGATAGTCTAGGAGCAGGGGAGAAACTGGTCAGATGGGTCAATAACTGTCTGCAGGGTAGACAGCAGAAGGTAGTAGTGGGGGGCATCTCATCCCAGGGCAGTAACAAGTGGTATACCATAGGGCTCGATGCTGGGACTGGTACTGTTTAACATTTTCACAGCCGACATTGCAGTAGAGATTAAAAGCAAGATCAGTAATTTGTAGACAACACAAAGATTTGTGCCAAGGTAGATGGGGGAGGGAGCAAAAGTACTTCAGGAGGATTTGGCAAAACTGGAGGAATGGTCTCACACTTGACGGCTTGGTTTCAATGCCAAGAAGTGCAAAGTGATGAATTTAGGAGGCAAGAACCCAGGACACAGTTAATGGCTGGAGGATGTCCCATTAAAAAATCCAAGTAGGAGAAGGATCTGGGAGTGCTGGTAACCAGGGAGATGAACCACTCTGCTCAGTGCAGGAATACAGCAGAGAAGGCAAACAGGATGCTAGGGTGCATAGCAAGGGAGATTACTTCTAGGAGTGGGGAGGTCATCTTGCCCCTCTACAGGTCCCTGGTGACACTGCATCTAGAGTACTGCATGCAATTCCGGTGCCCCTACTTGAAAAAGGACATCAAACTAAAGGAGGGGGTACAGCACAGGGCAACGAAAATGATCCTGGGGTTGGGGGACAGACCATATGGGGAGAGACTGAGATAGCTCAATATGTATACCCTGGAGGAAAGAAAGGAGAGAGGGGATATGATTGAGTCCATCAAGTGCCTGAAGGATTTGAACAGAGTAGACATCAGGTGTATGTTCAATCTCAAAGGCAGAACAGAAATCAGGGGACATTCTATGAAGTTGGAAGGGGGCAGGTTCAAGAGGGAACTGAGGAGGCACTATTTCACAGAAAGGATGGTGGCAGGGTGGAAGACTCTGCCAGAGGAAGTTGTATCACTGTAGAGTGTTGGGGGCATTAAGAGGGGGTGGGACAGATTTAAGGGGAGGGTACAAACTGGGAGGGGGCGGAAGATGGGGAGAGAGCATATGGGGGGCAGCTGCAGTCTAATGAACTGAAGTGCTGCACACTCGAGCAGATTAGATAGACCAAATGGCCTGTATCTGCTGGCAATTTCATATGTTCGTATGTTCATATAGGAGAATGGAGTGAGAGTTAGACCTGACGACTTAAGGCACACACCATGCTCCTGCTGGTCTGTGGAGGGTGGGGTGGGGTGGTAGGATGGGGTTAAGGTTTCAACCTAATGCCTCATTTCCCTACTTTGTCACTTCAACCCTAACTGATGCATTAACAAAGTTTTTTTGCAATGAATTTCCTTACTTTTTGAGAAAGTGTAATCTTACCCTTATACAGTTTTGGGACCTCCCATGGTATCAATGTTTAGGAATGCAGGCCCCTGTCAACCATGAGGACTGCATGCACACAATGTAATTTCAAGACACACTGAGCTGTGACTGTCATAAGAAATTACCATGAACTGCAGCAGACTGCAAACCTGAGTTACACACAGATATAGTGGAGCTGTGCTTTGTACATGTTAGTGGTCCTCTAATAATGGTAGGCTTTAACCCAGTGGTACAGATAATACTGTGCAAGGTCTGTATACTCATTATGTATTTAAAAAATAATTTCCATAGCTGTGAAATAATTCCAAAGCCATGAATTAACAGCATTAGAAAATTAAAAACTGACATACTTATTGATCATTGCACATTGTTGATACTCTAACAATAAAGGATTTTATCCTGAGGGTTCAGCCAGCATTATAAGGACTGCATATAAACACTGTAAATTGAAGAGCTATCACATGACCAGACATTCAAAATCAGTAAAACTATATAGTACAATTATTAGCGAACTCTCCTATGTAACTTTTACCCAATGAGTCAGGAATTTATATGCAGCCATGGTGTTTTTAATTGTAATCACTTCATGTATTTTGAAACACCTCCCATCCTATCCCTTCCTTGTCCATGTCCCTTTTTTCTTTTTCTTTTCTTGTCTTTTGTATCTATTCTGTTTTTCCATTTTTCCTATCTTCATCAGTATTGTGGTTATTTCTTACATAAAAATTGTTGTCTGAAAATGTTCTTGAATTTTGAATCTATAGGAGAGATCATTCAGAAAGTTTATATTAGCTTTATTACAAAATAAAATCTCAATTGCTGGACTGCTTGATGATTCAGTTAGTTAAGCAATGTACCTCGAGAAGGGTGTTGGTGATGCCAGGATTTACCCATGCCTGAATTTGTTAGGTCCACGGATGAGTTGAGTGACCAACAACACCCAGAGGTGGTAAATCCTGGCATCACTAACACCCTCGAGGGGATATTGCTATTATACAGGTTAATATTTTGTGTTTAATAATTTTTATTTTAGTAATTTTTTATTTTAAATGGGAGAAATAGTGAAAGTGTTACTCATAGAAAATAGTCCATTTGGTGGAGATTCGGAGTTTGTTTTTCTAAGATGGTAAGCAGTACTTCTAGCTTCAACCCCAACATACAGTGCAGGATCTCAAAATTCTGATCACTAAATCAGTTTTAAAAAGCATTATCTATAAAAAATATAGGAAAGCTGCTACTTTGTGTTTCATCATTCCTAGCATGAACTCAGTTCTGCACAACACCTACTGGAATCTGCAAGGGTAGCCCATTCTGACACTGTATACATAGAAAACATACTTGCAATGCTATTGGCTGTCTCAAGTTAAGGACAAAATCTGACTCTAACATAGGCACCATCACTGTCCCGTATTCCGCATTCCACCCATGCTGCTTCCTTCTGGCATTACCCCACATCCAATATACACGGAACCTGTGATTTAAATGTGGGAAAATAAAAATTCAGCACGCACTCTAGACATCCTTGAACAGCGCTAACATGGAGGTGCAGCTGATGAGGAAGAGAGAATTGGTGACGGAGTTCGAGAGGAGCGGTACTTGGGAGGTACATGTGTATGAGAGAAAAATATGTATGGAGACGGAGTAAATGGAGGGGAGCAACTTATGTATTTGCTTTTTCGTAGTCGAGTTTTGTGAACGGAATGTAAGTTGTGTGGCCGAAATGACAGTTGCGGTAGTGGAGTTTGGGATGGGTGTTTAGCAGGTATTCTTGTGTTATAGACTTAGGGCTGGTGATGGTCGGAGTGATATTTACATACTTATTCATGTGTTGAAGGGTGGTTGATACCTCTTCCGTGGGGTGATGCTGGATTTTACAACGGAAGAGGGGTACGAGTCAGCCAATCAGGATACAGTATTTACGGTAAGTTTTCCTGCCCATTGTATAATTATCATTTTACCACATATTGTGTTCTATCTTCTAGGTCACCTAGAATTCTCCCTTGATTTGTCCAGTCATGTAATCTTAACAAGCATTTGTCAATGCCGAATGTTTGCTTACTGGCATTGGCAGTGGTAGTGTAGAAGTTACAGAGCTGCGTAATAGGAATGGCATGAAGTAATGACAGCTCAACCACCACCCTGCAGAGAGTGACAGGCATAGGGGTGTGCATTTGGGTCATCAGGCATAACAGCCATGCCATTTCACCACACCCCACTCTGCAGAGACTGACAAGTGTCACGTGTTCCTTGGGGGCTTTTCCTTATGCGACCATTTCATTAGGAAATACGGTGAGATGGGTGCAATATAGAGAATGGGGTGAAGTTTGGGGTCAAGAGTCCAAGGCATACCTCGATGCCTCTCAGTGACTGCAGGGTGTGGAATGGTATGAGCATCACAGGCAAGAATCCGACACACCTCTGATTCCTGTCATTCTCTATAGGGTTGGGCGATTTAGTTGAAAAGCCTAATACCTCAGGCATTCGTTGGTATTTTAACTCCAAATTTTCAACATGTTTGTTTTGTGACCCCACCTCATGAACAGGGGAATATCAGCTTAGCTCCAAAGCTGCTTATGCGACAGTGACTACGGATTTAGGCACCGGTAAAAATATTCAACAGGTTGTAAAATGACAGCTGTACTCTGTCATGGGAGGTGTAAAATGGCTATGTTGCAAATGTGTAGTAAAAATATTTAAAAAATGGTGAAGTCAAGCAGTACATAGAAACTGTGCAACGACAATCTTGCGGTATATGTAGGTTAGGGATATTTTATAGCAGATTGTCAACTCAGGCATTTTGGTGCCTCCGATCATGAACAGTGTCACTGTGATTTTCTTTATCTGTGCCGAACAATGATTTCTGACAACGACCACGTATCTCTGCACTGAAAGTGTGAAAACACACTTCGGCCATGTTGTGAAAAATGGCAGCTGTACTGTTCATAAGGAAGTGTTGAAAAATGCCGCTAGTGAAAATCTGGACTGAAAATATTACAAAGTCATGAACTAACGAGGATGCATGGAAACTGCACAATGCTCACTCGTAACACAGTCATTTTATGGACTTTTGTCACCAAATTTTCAACATAGCCATTTTAAGATCTCTGCTCATGAACAGTGACACTGTGATTTCCTTAATGTGTCCCATACACTGAGTTCGCACGACTGCGCCATTGTGCGCTACATGGGCAGAAACACATTTTGGGTGAGATGTGAAAAATGACAGCTGTACTACTCATAAGAAGGTGTGGAAAATGGCAATGTTGAAAATCTGGTGGAAAAATTGAAGAATTCGCAAACCTATGATGCGTGGAACTACGCGCGCACCTTCCGTCAGAAACAGTCATTTTTAGGATTTTTTTCACCAAATTTTCAACATAGCCATTTCAAGACCTCTGCTCATGAACAGTGTCACTGTGATTTTCTTAATTTGTCCCGTACATTGATTTCGCACACCGACTGCGCCATTCTGCGCTACAAAGGCGGAAACACATTTTGGGTGAGATGTGAAAAATGACAGCTGTACTACTCATAAGACGGTGTCATGAAATGGCAATGTTGAAAATCTGGAGTGAAAATATTGAAATTTTGTGAACTTACGAGCCTGCGTAAGAACTGCGCAAACGACGCCATTAAACAGTTTATTTAATAGCTGTACTATTACCACTCACGATAGTCTCTCTCATGAACACACTGTCATCGGCAGTATTCAGTCCCTAGGGCGATTTCATTAGTCACCGCGCAGTAACCGCGCTGAATCACCTTTCAACCTGAATAACGCCATGACAGTGACATCATTCATGAGAAGGGTCCTAAAACCCCATGTTGAAAATTTGGTGCAAAATTCCCAAAATGCCTGAGATATGCAATAAAGTTCAACCCTCCTATCTAGCCCATTATACAGCTTACCGGCATTTCCTCAGTTCGCGGTCGCTTTGAAGTGTGCAGACGTGTTCTGGTCCACCAAGATTGTCGCCAGAGTCCGGAGGTAAGTATGGGGTGAGGGGGGTGCGGGAGGCTGGGTGCGAGGGTGGGTGGCGGATGGGGCTCGAGACGCTACTGCGGACAGTTTTTGTTTTACAGGGAAGAAAAAGACATCGCTGGATTGGGCTTGCCATGCTGGGGTGGGCTCCCCAGCATGGGCACAAATGACTTTGAGGGGCTGCTCAGCCAACGGGGATTGGGCACCCCATCGGCAAAAAACTATTGCACGCTTGCCACGCTGGGTGTGCTCCCAGCGCTGCACAAGGACCTTGAGGGGGGTGCCCAGCCGATGGGGGATTGGGCACCCACGCCAGCAAAATATTTATTGCCACGCTGGGGTGGGCTCCCAGCGTGGCACCAAATCTGGGAAGGGGAGGCGATGCAGGCGCCAGCCGGCGGGGAGTTGGGCACCCGTCATTTGTCAGCTAGATGAGGAAGGCGTACATCTGTGGCTGGGGCGTGAGCAGCTTCTTATCACTGCTCACCAAGCGTAGCTCCCTTTCAATTGTAGCGTACTGCATTTTGGAGCGTGTCATACACAGCTCCAAAATGCATTGGCATACAGGGGCCGTGCCTGCCAGCTCGCTGCCTGAATTGGAGGAGGAGGAGGTGACACACCTCCGAAATCTCTGATGATGGCACTATGTTTCTTGCACATGCGTGCAAGCAAACATAAAAATGTTATCTCTGATTAGGCTTTGGAGTTATCTCTTATTGATTGGCCTTATCTAGACCTTATACCAAATGTTGATTTGGCTTTGGATTTTTCCATAATCAGCTTCTCCCCATTCAGAAAAATGTTTTCCTATGTGCACAAGGAGAGTCAGAGGTTCCCCTAATAATTGGATATCTGAAAATATAAAGAAAATGATAAAGTAAAGGAAATTGGCTTGGCTACTTTTAAGTCTTCTCCTTCAGCTGATTTGTTGTCCCAGTATATACAAATTAGAAACAGAGTTAAGTTCATGATAATATCTGCCAAAACTGAATATTACAAAAAGAAGTTGGGAATTGATTGGTCTAATTCTCATCGTGTTGGGGACAATGTCAATTTCTTGATTAACACTAAAGACAAAGATAAAATTAGATTTTTGAAGGTCAATGATTACAAGATTACAGACCCTTTTGAAACAGCTAATTCCCTTAATTCTAGATTTTCTGGTTATAGCGTGTTCATCCTTCCTGAACACTCCCTCTCCTCTTCTGAGGAAAATGTTCCCCATAATTGGCCTGTTTTTTACTTTAAGCATATCACTTTTAGTGAGATTCTTAATGATCATGTGCAACGGTTTTTACATATTTTTAATAAAGGCTTGAAAGCTGAAATTCAAGTCCATGTGTCATGATTAGTGTTTCCTGAAAATTTCATGCTGTTTGGTTTTGTGATTTTCTTTAAATTAACATTTGTTAACTTGTTCTACAGTGACTGAAAACAGTGGAGATATTTCTGTCCTCTCAGCCAAGCTTAGAGTGCGATAATATAATTTTGGAATAGCTTACTGTTTCAGATTCCCAATCAGAGCAGCACTCTGCAGAGTTAATGGTTTGCTGAGTTTGCAGGTTTCTTACAAACCCAGTCTCTGGTTTGTGTGTTGATAGATCAGCTTAAAATCTATCATTCTCTTCCTTTAAAAAGCCGATCATTTCAGTTTCAGTGCTGAATTGAAGTAGTGGAAATCTTTCTCTGTGAAAAATCAGCTTGTCTGTATCATAGCTTTCAGGTCTATCTAATTAAAACTCAGATTTTTTTCTAACTATATAACACAAGGCTGATTAATGAATAAAAATAAATCTAAATCTTCATTCACAGAAACAGTTTGTCTTTGATGTAGCCTTCAGAAATACATTCATGTAAGAACATATTTTTTAATGTCAGATTGACAAGCAGGTGATTGTCACACTCTACTACAGTATTTCAAGTGCATGTACAATCTGAACTCACAAATTTCAAGTTATTTGGTGGTTTCCATGTGAAAATACATCATGTATGTGTATAACAAGAAACACTATATGGCATCTCAGTGCACTGTGTCTGCCCCACAGTTGAGGCAGCTGCAGTCTACTGCCACCAGTCCCCTGCCCCACAAGCCCCCTGCATTTTGCTACATATCTGAGGCTGCTGCACCCTGCTGCCCACTGTCTTTTCCCACACATTCATGGATTGTGCACACTGCTGCCTCCATCTCCTGCCTAAAGAATCAGGACTGCTGCACCCTGCCACCCCCTGCCCAAACAGTTGGGATTGCTGCACCCTGCTGCCCCCTCTCCCCCACCCTCACAGTTAGGGACACTGAACCTGTTGCCCCCTGTTCCTGTCTCCCCAGTCAGGGCTGCTGTGCTGTGTTAAGCCATAGAGTGCTAGGTTCCCTGCCTCCACAGCTGGGGCTGCTGCATCATGCATGTTGCCCCAGTCATGAGAGGTGGGGCTTTTACTATGTCCTACTACCCACTTCCATTGCCCCAAATGGGCAGAGCTGCTGCACCACATGTATTCCATCTCACAGTCAGGGCTGCTGTACCCTGATTCCCCCTGTGTCCTGCATCACAGTTGAGACTTCTACACCATGCTCTCCTCTACCCCTGTTGCCACAGACAGGGCTGTTGCACCCTGCTTCTTTCTACACAGTTAGGGTTGCTGTGGCTTGCTGTGCCCTAGATCCCCATGCTTCTGCAGTTAGGGCTTCTGCACCATGCTGCCACTTGCCACAAGATTCAGGGCATTTGCTGCACCTTGTTGCATGCCTTTACAGTTGAGACAGTTGCACCCTGCTGTCCCCCTGTCAGCAAAGTCAGATCCTTTGCTACACCTTGCTTCCCACATCTCTTGTCCCAAACAGACATGGCTGCTTCACCCTGTCCCACAGTTTGGGCTGCTGTACCCTAATGCCAACCCTTTCTCCTGCCCAAACATTCAGGGCTGCTGCACCCTGCTGCTGTCTGTCCCCACCCCCACAGTCAGGGCCATGGCACCTTATTGCCCCCTGTTCCTATCTCCACAGTCAGGGCTGCTGTGATGTGTTGCACCCTAGAGTCTCATGCCCCCTGCCTCCACAGTTGGGGCTGCTAATCCCTGTTGCACACTTCCATTGCCCCAAAATGGGCTGTGCTGCTACACAATGTGCACCCTGTGCCATTGTTAGGGCTGCTGTACCCTGATGCCCACCTGTGTCCTGCCCCACAGTCAAGGCTTCTGCAGCATGCTGTCCTCTGTCCACTACCACCACTGTGTCCTACTGCACCATAGAGCAGGGGACAGGGTGCCATAAATGCCCTTACTCTTGTGCTGCACCCTTCCCAAACAGTTGGGGTTACTGTACCATGCTGCTGTCCCTCTCTCACCCTCACAGTCATTGAAACTGCACCTATTGTCCCGTGTTCCTGTCTCAGCAGGGTGTAGCAAAGGATCTGACTCTGGTGGCAGGGGGACAGCAGGGTGCAACTGCCTCAATTGTAAAGGCATGCAACAGGGTGCTGAAAATGCCCTGAATCTTGTGGCAAGTGGCAGCATGCTGCAGCAGCCCAAACTGCAGAAGCATGGGGTTCTAGGGTCACAGCAGGCCACAGCAACCCCAACTGTGTAGAAAGGAGCAGGTGCAGCAGCCATGCCTGTGCTGACAGGGAGAGAGGACAGCATGGTGCAGAAGTCTTGACGGTGGTGCAGGACACAGGGGGCATCAGAGTACAGCAGCCCTGACTGTGAGATAGGGTACATGTTGTGCAGCAGCCCTGCCCATTTGGGGCAATAGAAGTGGGTAACAGGGTGCAGCCAAAGCCCCACCTCTGATGGCTAGGGCAGCATGGAGCAGCAGCCCCAGCTGTGGCGGCAGGGAACCTAACACTCTATGGCTTAGCATAGCACAGCAGCCCTGACTGTGGAGTCAGGAACAGGGGGAAACATGTGCAGCCTCCCTAACTGTAAGGGAGAGGAAGAGAGGGCAGCAAGGTGAAGCAACCCCAACTGTTTGGGCAGGGGGTGACAGGGCACAGCAGCCTTGATTCTTAATGCAAAATTCTTTATGAAAAATTGTTCTCCCCATAAATATGTCTACCTTCAAAATGCTATCTGCATGCTCCTTCAAAGAGTCCTGTAACTGCTTCCCTAGCTAAGCCTTATCAATTGGAGTGTGTCCTCACCCAGTGTGTCTCTAGGATTTCTCACCCTTCTCTACACTCTAGCCTTCTATTCTTTCTGGAACACTTCCTATGAATTGTCCTTGTAATACTGTACATTTTTTGCTGTATATTTGCTGTATAGTTTTTTTTTCTATTTTATACATATTTTTGGGTTCACTTGTAATTGTTACTGTGTCTGTTAGTACTTGTTATTGTATCTTTTTATTACATGTATATCTCCACATCTGTGAAACTTTTTACTATTCTGTATTATGTCCAGGTCCACCTTGCAAATGAGTTACCCTCGATGGTGTTTCACCTGGTAAAATGAAGATTGATTGATTGATGCAGGGGATGGAGGCAACACGGTGCACAATACCTGACTGTGTGGTAGAAAACAGTGGGCAGCAGGGTGCAGCAGCCTTGAATGTGCAGCAGAAGGCAGAGGTCTTATGGGACAGGGGACAGGTGGCAGTAGACTGCTGCTGCCTCAACTGTAGGGCAGAGACACGGAGCATCAGGATGCCATATAGTGTTACTAGTTATACACTTACATGATGTATTTTCACACAGAAATCACAAAAGAACTGAAATTTGTGAGTTCAGACAGTACATGTGCTTGAAATACTGTAGCAGATGGAGATTAGTGTCCAAAAGGTGGATAAGCAGAAAAGGGGCAAAATTCAGCAGAAGGGCAGACAGCAAGGAAAACCAGGGATAAATGACAACCAAGGAAGGGGCTGGAGTAGAACAGTGAAGCAGTCTAGGGAGGTCAAATCATGGAAAGCCATGTGTGCAAATGCCAGGAGCCTTAGCAACAAGATGGAAGATCTGGAGGCTGTCATGGTACAGTCAGACCTGGACATTGTGGCCATCACTGAAACCTGGTGTAATGATAACCATGACTGGGAGATGGCCATACCTGGCTACAACATATTCAGAAGAGACAGAGCAGGCAGGAAGGGAGGAGGAGTAGCACTGTATGTGAAAAATGACATAAGGGCCACACAGATCCAGGAGGAACAAAATGGGGGAGAGATACTGTGGGTTAAGCTGGAAAGGAAAATGGGGCCAGCCATCCACACAGGTGTGGTCTATAGACCACCAGCCCAGGAGGAAGAAACAGATAGGGAGCTGATGCTAGCCATCCAAAGGATGGCAGACAAGGGTGAGGTAGTACTGGTTGGAGACTTCAATATTCCAGACGTGGACTGGAGCATCCCAGCAGCAGCATCAACTAGGATCAGATTTATCCTGGACTCCCTTCAGGGTGCCTTCCTCAAGCAACTGGTCATGGAACCAACTCGGCAGAAGGCAATACTGGACCTTGTGCTCACAAACAGGGACAGTGTGATGGGGTAACAGTGGGAGCACCTGGGTAACAGTGACCACCAGTCATTGTGGTTTGAAATCACAGAAAGAGAGAACCAAACCACACAAAACACGATCCTGGATTTTAGAGGGCAGACTTTGGGAAATGGGAGATGCTTGAAAGAGGCATTAAGGGTAATGGGACAGGAATCAGGGATTGAGGAACAGTGGGCAGTATTTAAAATGGGGATTATAAGAACAACAGAATTATGCATTAAGCAGGTTAGCAAGAGGAAAAGAAAGAGGAGACCATTATGGTTTTCCAAAGAGGTAGCAAAGAAAGTGAAAGCCAAAAAGATTGCATTCAGGCAATACAAAAGACACAGGCAGAAGGGGATAGGGAGAAGTACCAGGAGAAACAAAGGAGGCAGGGAAGTCAGTAAGGGAAGCCAAAGCTCAGACAGAAGAACACATTGCATAATCAGTGGTTAAAGGGACAAACCTTTACAGGTACATAAGTGAAAAAAGAAGGACAAAGGGAGGATAGTGAGACTGAAGGGGAGGATGGGAGCCATGGAGGATGACAACAGTAAAGCTGACATATTGAACAGGTATTTCTGCTCAGTCTTTACTAAGGAAGAGGGGTAATGGGTCTGAAGGAGTACAAGGGGTGAGAATGGTGCAGAAATGGACACAGAGTCCCTTTACAAGAAAGAAAGGGTCCTGAAGGAACTGGAAGTAATAAGAGCTGATAAAGCAATGGGGCCAGATGGGATTTTTAGGGTCCTTAAAGAACTAAGAGAGGTGGTGGCTGAACCTCTGGCTATCCTGTTCAGCCAATCACTGGAAACAGGGAGGTACCCAAAGACTGGAGGACAGCAGATGTAGTCCCCTTTATACAAAAGTGGGAACAAAGAGGTAGCAGGGAACTACAGACCAGTCAGCCTCACCTCGTAGTGGGAAAGATCATGGAAGCACTACTGAAGGAGAGATTGGTGGAACATCTGGTTGTCAATGGACTACAGGACCCAAGGCAGCATGGTTTCACCAGGGGAGGTCATGTCAGACCAACCTCATTGAATTTTGACTGGGTGACTAGGAGGTGGATCAGGGAGGGCAGTGGACATGGCCTATCTGGACTTCAGCAAGGCCTTTGACACTGTGCCACATAGAAGACTATTACACAAACTGGGGAATATGGGTGTGGGCAGGACAGTAGTGTGGTGGGTAGGTAACTGGCTGGGTGACAGGACACAGAGGGTGGTGGTAAATGGCTGTCACCCACAGAGGGAAGAGTGACCAGTGGGTACCACAGGGATCAGTGCTGGGACCAGTCCTATTCAACATCTTCATCAGTGACATTGCACAGGATATAGAAGGCAGAATTTCACTGTTCGCTGATGACACAGCTCTGTAACAGAGTAGACACACCAGAGGTGTAGACAGAATGAGAAGGACCTGCAGAAACTTGAAGAATGGTCAAGGGTTTGGCAGTTGAAATTCAATGCAAAGAAATGCAAGATAATGCATATGGGGCACAAAACCCCTGGCACAATATATCAGTTGGGGGTGAGGATATAGCATGCACCAAGCAGGAAAGGGATCTTGGGGTTGTCATCTCTGATGACCTCAAGGTAGGGAAACAGTGTGACAAGGCATCAGGTAAAGCAAATAGGATGCTGGGATGTATAGGCAGGGGCATCACCAGCAGGAAAAGGGAGGTCATAATTCCGCTATACAAGACACTAGTGAGGCCCCACCTGGAGTACAGTGTACAGTTCTGGAGACCATACCTCACGTAAGGACATAGACAGGGTAGAGAAGGTTCAGAGGAGGGCAACAAAGATGGTGGCATGGGTTGCATCACAAGTCCTATGAAGACAGGTTGAAGGAACTGAACATGTACTTCCTGGAGGAGAGGAGGGAGAGGGGATATGATAGAGACATACAAGTATCTTACAGGAGGAACAGGGTGCAGGAAAACACTATTTTTAAGTGAAAAGATGTTTCAGGACTAGAGGGCATCTATCCTCATAAAGAAAGTTGCCCTCATAGTCATCTATGTCTGAAGTCTGACCACTGGGAAATTCTGTCTCTATTGTGTCGTCATCTAGTCAGTGGTGGGCCATTTCATGCTGCCACTGCCAGTGCCCTCAGGATGGTCCATTTCTACATCACCAAAACCACCATGACTAGGCGGGGTATGAATACTGGAGGTTGCAGTCTGTGCTGGTATGTGCCTGTCATTCATTTTATGAATGTTAGCAAACTAACATTTGCAGGAGAGAGGTTTGTCCAATGATCCCTGACTATTGCACCTGCTGAGCTGAATAGCCTCTCAACACTTACACTGGAGGGTGGGCACGTGAGGTACTTCAGTACCACTGCAGTCAGCTCTGGCCATTCACTGACCTTTCCACCCCAGTACAAAAGGATCATCAGTTATTGACAGAAGCCTGTTTTCAGACAAATATGACTCAACCATTCTCCGTGCACACTAAGTCCAGTGGTTGATGCATCATCCTGTTCTCCGGAATCATTTATTTCACAAATCCCACATGAGACAAAGCCTCCCAAAGTAGGTTGATGCCAACCGCTTTGGATGACAGACCACCTGGAACTGCAGTCCCTTCCCTTTCCGGATATGTTTGATGGTCCTCCAGGTACACCTTCAGCCAGATTATGCTGCTGAGGTTTGCTGACCTTGGCACGTGGCTTCTGTGCCCCATGAACCAAACTCACCTGTTGCCTACTGACATTTTTACCTGTTCAGGCCCTCCTCCAGTACTGATGCAATTCCATGTTTGTATCGTGGGTCCAGCATTGTTGCTATGGCAAAGTTGTCACTATGCTGAATGCTCAAAATGTGATGATTCTGGTCGAATACTGTTAGCATGTGTTTCAGCAACATATTGCTAGCACTGTCTCCGGAACATCAGGGCCATGCTGTACATTCACCAATGTCTGCCTCAGCACCCACAGCAGTGGAATTGATTGGCTAATGGAGGCAGACTCGCACTTACTGCCTGTGTGGCATGTTCAAAGGCCACAAAATTGTTATTACATAGTCCATGAGGCGCCACTGTTCAGTCGTCATAGACATGGAGGTCCCAGAACTGTCACGGCTAGTGTGCATCACAAGATATTCAGAGATGGCTTTGTATTGTTCATACAACCTCTATGACATGTATAAAGTGGAGTTCCACCTGATGACAACTTCCAGCTTCAAGCGGTGCTGAGGAAGGTGTTTTGCATCTGCAACTGCCGGTTGGTCACAGGCCTTTGCAGATCATGAAAAGTGAGAGCAGATATGGCATGCAACTGTCAGCATTTTCTTTACATCAGAATGCTGCAGAAACTCCTGCGCCACAAGATTTAAACAATGGGCCATGCATGGAACATGAAAAAGCCACCATTCATGATGCATTTTAATACATTTGATCCATTGTCACTTGCTATGAACTCAGCACTCAGGGACGGGGTTCAGCAACTTGCCAATTTCAGTCAGTACCACATCCAGCATGTTTTCACCAGTCTGTGAACAGGTCACATTGCGCATATCAATTGCTGCATGCTGTTGAATTCCTGGAAGATTGCTACCATAACACTCCACCTTACTGCACTGATTATTCACACTACCAACATCACAAGCAACCTCCGGCACCTGCGCCCAGTGTACAGTTCTACACAAATATGAACTCCCCACTGTTTTGCCACTTGTCCATATATCCATACTTAAATGGATGAATGGAGAGGAGGAATGTTGAAGGGCATGTCTTACTGAGT
The DNA here is from genome assembly GCA_016271365.2 of Neoceratodus forsteri. Taxonomy (NCBI): domain Eukaryota; kingdom Metazoa; phylum Chordata; order Ceratodontiformes; family Ceratodontidae; genus Neoceratodus; species Neoceratodus forsteri. Next base: position 879,539,869 of record CM028131.1, on the reverse strand, counting down.
CGGACACAGTATGGAACAACTCAGGGACAGCACAAGTCGAAAAGTTTGTCCTGGATGGGACTTTCCATTTTGGACAGACGTGCAGCAAACCGCTGGAACCAGAATTCTCCACAAAGGAGAAGGACAAAAGATCAATTGTCAGCATTTCCACTACAGCAGCATTAAGTTCACATGATACTGTATGATAGTGTGGGTACTTCAGCTTATGCGTAAAAACACTCTGTAACATGGGCTGACTTAAATGTTTTACACGGGTGTGATGACAAATGGTTCTGCTCTGCAAATGGCAGGGTGGAGTTTGACATTGGAAGAAGATGGTTGCACAGGTGAGGATGACAAACCCAGAAATGCAGTTATTTTGCCAGGTTTGCCAACCAGGGTTGATATACCACTTGCACTAGACATACTGCATTCACCACCACCACCAAAACTGCTACTTTCACCAACACTGGATGACATTTTAAAATCATTATGCTCCTCCACCTCATCATGCCTGTAGTAATCCTCTGCCCTTATTTCCTCACTACTGCACATGTTTCATTTCCTACTGGACTTAACACTCATGGAAGGGATAACATGCTTGTAATGGTTGATGACAAGGTTGAACACCCCACTGTGGTATTAGCTGCCATCTTGTGCTGGGTCCACAGTGCCATGTGCCTATTCTTAAGATGCATATACTGCCCTTCTGTGGCCAGTTGGTTCCCTTTTCCTCAACTCACACGCACATGGCAAACCTGGCAGATTGCAACTGACTCATCATTTGCATCTTGAATAAAAAAATCCCAAACAAGGGATTGTGATGCTCTACTTTAACATGTCCATAATGCTTATTGAACACCATTCTTTAAGCAACGAAGTGGAGGGTGTGCTACATGATTTTTCAGGCAGTGCACACCTTGACTGCAACTGACCACCATGACTACTTATAATTATTACTGGGCCATCATCATCATCAACTGAAACTGGTAAATCACAAGTTTTTACGGGGAGGATTAATGCAAACAGACCCAGACAAGCCACCTTGAATTTATTTTTCTCTGGTTCCCAACTGGGGTCAATTATATTATCATCATCATCATCATATTCATCAACATCACCCACATCCACATCTTCTGCTTGGATGCTGTCATGCAGACTGCATGTTGCAACCACAGCAACATCATCGTCATCACATTCATCATCATCATCAACACCACCATCACCTGATATTTTTCACCACACTGTGAATCACAGCATGGAAAATGCGTGACATGAACTGTGGTGGAAGAAATGTCACATTGTTTGCTATCATTGACATGATTACCAGAATCCTCAGGTTCAGTTACTGGGATGTTACTAGAGGTACGACATCATCTACACTGCCACTCACTTGCACTGCTTCACACTCCACTATATTTTTGGACATGGTACACTGGTCAGAAGTTGAACTGAGGCAGCAATACTATACTACAACCACCAGCAACTGCACTAACACCGGCTGGGATAACATCATCTCCTCCAAGTATGAGTGAAACTACTGATTGGGCTGTAAAAACATTGCATGAGAAGTACCTTTCCTCACATCAGCAATGCACTTCTGCATCTGTGTACCACCATACCCACAGACTATCTTACTGGCAGCAGTGCCATGGCAAGAACCAGCTTTGCTTGCACATCTCTTTGTGGGCACTTTGGGGATCAACAATATTCTAAACAAATTTAAATGTTGACACATTCACTCTGATCGGGGAATGCTGGATGTGAAGCCCAAGAACCAACTGTGGCTTCAACAACAGATAGAGATGCAAATTCACAAGTGAAAACAGCACCTTAACTAACCACCAGTGGTGCTGAGGTCACAAACAATCCAATATGGAAAACAATTCCTTTGCTGGTGGGGGGTGGGGAGCACTGGCTGCAGATTTTATGGCAGTACAAGCAGCAAAACAAAGAACAGATACCATGATGGCAGTACAAAATCACACAGCTGCAGTGGATAGCAGGTTCACAATGCTGCACCTGTAGTTACACTGTGGCATAATAAAGGTGTATTATTTTATGTCATGCAGCACCGCACACCTCACACTCACACACAATTTGTCTACAATGAGTAATCGTATCAAATTGAAAAGTTCAGTAATATGCCGTATATTGTAAACAACCTGAAATTATGAACTGCTGCAACAGATTCACAAAATACACAATCTGCAAGAAAATGTCAACAATTACTGACAATATTACTATGTGTACATTAACACAGTCAGTTACTGTATATAACAAAAGTATAACCAAAAACAAAGAACTCCCTATTTCTCCAACTTAAATCTACCTACACCACAGATACACCCTCTCCCAAAGCATACTTTCACTGTCTTTTACTACACACACTCAATGTTGTACATTAACATTCAAAATCCACACACAAACAAAAATGCTCAATCATATGAGCATAGGAGGGTTTCCTACAATTGACGAACTAAAGTTTGAGCAAAAAAAAATACTCAAAAGGCTTTTTAACAGCTTTGTTTGAATCACAGACAGCTCTCAGACCACACTGTTTCCTACAGCCTTCCTACACACACTACCCCGAACTGAGACTGTGCAGATCAATATAGAGCCCATGTGACCTGCAATCCCATGAATCACTGCAAAATTCTCCTTTGGAACTTAAAACAAGGTGAAATGAGGCGAAGTACATTGTTTTAATGCACTTCACCTTTAAAATTGGTGGAGCAGTGGTCTGAAGGCAGAGTAACGCCAAGTCATTGTTTTCAATGGACTTCACGTTACCCATCATAACACAAATTATTCCGCTTGCATTGTGGAGTACTCTGTGAATCACTTGGTGGAGTGGATTGAACCCACTTTGTCCACCACTACCCACAAACAGGTAATGGAGGAGGAATGTGGGGGCAGCATTAAAGAATACGTGGAACAGATGATTAGCTCACTGGGAGTGGGGGATTGGGACACATAGAAAAGGTTTTATTGAACATTAAAGCAGGTCAGAATGGGGCAGTAAATGGGAAACCCCACAAAAGGACCAGGAATGGGATGGGGTCAAGGAAATTGGTGCCCCAGGCATGAGGATAGGAGAACATGTGCCAACGGCCTCAAAGGAAAATAAATGGAAAGGAGAAAATGTGGATATCTTCACATTGGTGAGTAGGGAAGCGATGACAAAATATGATGAAAAGAGAGCATAGGAAGAGAGAGATAGTGGCAGCAGTATTACTACTAGGGAAGAAACAGGAAGATAAGTTCATGAAAGAGAAAACATGGGACTCTTGGGTCGTGGGTTTTGCTGCATACTTAGCTATAGTCATGGAAAAGAAACCAGAGCTTGGGATACCCTCATCACATATTACTTAATTATGTGATGGGCAAAAGTCAAGGGGTTTGGGTGGATATATTATGATGAATTTTTCAGACAATGAATGGCAGCCTATGGGGATGTCAGATGGGACATAAAACAACTTGACCTGTGGATGGATTACATCACAGATCAATCAGTCCTTGAGGAGAAAGCAGCAAAAAGCTACCCTTATACAGAAATGTTGTTGAGGTTACAATAGGGCATTCTGCTCCTGGTCCCAGTGTAGATTCTGCCATGCTTGTTTGAAGTGAGATGGAAGTCATCCTGCTTCTAAGTGTTGGATGAACTGGAATCAGGAGGACAGGTCAACAGGCCACAGGGCATATAGAACCAGCCCTTTCAGGAGGGGATGGACACAGGCTTACAGGGGCCAGACATGGGATAGAGGGGTAGAGGTAGGGTTATAATGGAAGGGGGACAGGGTTATTGAGGGAATTGAGGTGGTAAAGAGGGACAAGGGGTACAGGGAGCAGAGAAATTGGTAGAAGAAGGTAGAGGGTGAAATGGGGTAGCAAGGGTCAGATATCGGCAAGGAGCAGTTTTTCACAGGCGACAACCCCCATCAGGGTAGATGCTGGAAAGACAGCTAAAGGGTCACCCAGACAGTGCAGCAGGGTGTGTCATTGACAGTTTTAGGAGAGGTGTCAGTTTGCAATCTCATGCCCCAGAGGAACAAAGCAGGAGAACAACCTAAGGTCAGTGAAGGGAAAGAGGAGATTTTGAAGAGAAAGATCCAAAAGGAGAAGGATGGGGGATAAAAGGACCATTCGTAGAGCCACCATTACAGGGTTTGAGGGTATACCCCATGTTTAGTGCCCAAGAAGCAACTGTGAGTACAGGGTCATTCATCACCTGTCATACCTCGAAGCAGATTCCATCAATGACTATATTGATGAGAAAGAAAGCAAGGTGTCATATGCCACATTAGAAGAAACAGTCCAAATCATCAGGGCCACCCCAGATGCCTGGTTGGCCAAGACAGACAAATAATCAGCATTTAGGTTGCTGCCAGTATGGCCAGAGGATTGGGACCTCCTAGGTTTTAAGTTGGATGGGCAGTATTACTTTGATAAGGACATACCTATGGGGTGTTCCACAACCTGTGCCACCTTTGAGTTATTCAGCATGTGCTTTCAGTGGATTTTTCAAGAAAGGCCTGGCTACATGGCAATTATACAATATCTAGACAATTTCCTGCTCACAGGAATGGGGAACAGGAAGCAGCACACATGATGTCCTGTTTTCAAGACCTATGTAAGAAATTGGGTAGCCACTAGCTCCAGACAAAACAGAAGGACCAAGCAGGACCATAGAATTCTTAGGAATAGAGACTGACACACCAGCGCAGGTGTTCCGCTTACTCAACAGCAAGGTAGGATGATTGAAGGAACTAATGTGCACACTTGGATAGAAGGAGAGTGCAGTTGTGGCAAGTAGAACAGCTACTGGGCCACCTCAATTTCACCTGCAGGGTGATAGGACTAGGATGGCATTCACCAGTTGCCTGGCCAGGGCAACTAGGGTGTGGTCAGACCAAACCACTGGGTTGGCATCACAAAGGGAGTGAAGGATGACTGGAGGTATAGAGTACCTTTTACAACATTTCAACAGGACAGCTTTCTGGCAGGAGGACTGGGTGTGCAATACGGACTTGGAATTGCATACAGATGGGGCAAGGGGCTGGGCATGGGGTATTTTAGAGAAAATGGTTTTCCAAACTATTGCCAGTGGAATGGGTTAGCAAGGGTTTAACCAAGGCCATTACACTATTGAGATCACACTGACCTGGGTCAGCACAGTGTTGTGGGGAGGAATTTCAATCAAAAGTGACCTTTGGTATGACAATAAAGTGGTAGTGGACATATTTAACAATGGGGAGTGACATCGAGTCAGTACTCAGGGTATTACAACAGTTGATATTGAAACAGTTACAACTCAACATGTCTTTTAGGGCTAAACACATTGATGGAGTACAGAATACCATAGATGACAACCTTTCCAGTCTACAGCTGAACAGATTCGGGCCATTGCCTGAAGGCAGAGGAACAAAAAAGCCTATTCCACTGAACACATAGGACATTGGTTGGAAGGAGCTGAATTGTTGTTTCACAATTCCTGGGTGCCCAGGACCTTGAGGGTATATGAAGGGTCATGGTAGTTTTAGTCATTCAGGGAATGACACCTCATGGAGGTAAGTAGGCCAATAATGGATGAACAGATAGGGAAGTTCATTGTGGCACAGGGGGAAAGGAGAAGGCTCATGCCATGATACGAGTGCACTTAGAATCAATCAGCATAGTATGTAACTTGAAAGGCTGGCAGGATCCTACCAAGAGCATGTTCATAAAACAAATGATGCAAAGCTGGGGACATCTGAGGCAGAGGACAGTGGATGAGTGGAAGCTGGTCTCGGTCACTTATTGGGTAGGCTGGTGACCACCCTACCCCAGAATATGCAAAACAGCAAATGAGGCTAAGTTATTTCATGCAATATATGTGGTGATGTTTTTGGTCCCTGAGGGTGAGTGAGGTAGTGGGTCAATGGAAAAGAATGACAGCAGAGGTCTAGAGTGGAAGGACTTGACCTGGGAGCCAGTATAGATTTGGATAACTATCAAGAGCTCCAAGATGGATCAAGAAGGAAAGGTTGTTAGGTGACTGTGAGACAAAACAGCAATACAGGGATCTGTCTGATGCAAGCGTTGTGGGCTTATGCCACAACCAAACACAAAAACAAAGGGATGAAAAGGGGTCACAAGCTATCAGATTATAGCTGTGCTTAAAAAGGCATGGAGTTTGTGGGGAAAGACCCGTGAGGTATTCGTCCATTCATTCAGAATTGGGGCAACATCACAGGCTGCCACAGAAGGGGATCCTGAGAAAGGTTCAAGAGATAGGGCGTTGGAGGTCTGCATGCTATAAGAAATATATATGACCTTTACATTAATGAATAACTGACCAGCTCTCTTTACCTTGCAGGTGTAAGTGAAGGAAAAAAGGGAGACGGAGGATGAGGGAGGGATGGGTAAGAGGTTTTAGAACTCGGCTCAATTATCATTTTGTCTCCTTACCAGGATGCAACCGACGACTGAAATTTGGATATGTGGGCATTCCTACATTTACTGGCAGAGAAGAGAGCTGAGAGAAAAGCAGGGGGAAACAGCTTTATCAAGATGTCAGACTGTGTAGTCTGTCCTGAGAGGAATACGGGAAAGAAATGGGTGCAACTATTACCCACCCTCATGGATGATGAGGGAAAGATGCCCTACGCCAGATCTGATCATTATACACCTTGAGGAAAATTACATTGGGTCCAGGCCTTGGCTGGACATTTTCTTACAATAAAACTTGATTTAGAAATAATAAAACAATGGTGGCCTGGGGTGACCTTAATGTGGTCAGATATGATACCAAGGAGAGTATGGTGAAATGAGCACAGCCATATTGCTATGGACAGAGCCAGAAGGAAAATGAATAGGAGGGTATGCAAGCTGTTTTGAGCCATGGGGATGGGTCATACTGAGGGGAGTGGAAGAACAGGTGGATGATTTGTACTGATCAGATGGGATACACTTCTCTGACATGGGCATAGACATGTTCAACACAGAGACTATGGGCTGCATAGAGGTGGAAGAGACATGAAGAAAATGAAAGGAAAAGAGGGAATGTCTGTCATCCAGTGCTGGCTGGAGACAGGCTATGGGGAACAATTTATTAAAAAGGGCCAATGGGGGATGGGGGAGGAGAAGTTCAAAAAATATCGAGAAGGACAACAACAGAAATTGAGAAAGCGGCAATGGTCTACACCATTACCTCCAGTTGAAAGAGAAGAATAGGCACTCAGGTTTACACCTGGGAGGAAAGAAAGAAAAGAGAGGAAAAGGATGATGTACTGTAAATATTTAAAAATTAAAATGATATCGCATTGAATAGTAAGAAATATTAATATGAATAAAGACAATGTAAAATGACAGAAATGGAAATGTTGAATTGAATGTACAAAAAGTGGTTGTAAATAAATTAATTGTTGATCTGAGCACCACCAATATTTGGTGTTTCTCATCACTGGGAGGGAAAAATCCAGGACAATGAAGTCTGCCTACTAAAAGGCAAACCTGGTTGTCCTGGTGGCACCAGTCAATGGCTGGGTATGGGTTACACAATAAGAAGAAAGGAGATAGGAAGAGGTGGATGGGAAGGATAACAAAAATGACATGGAGGGACTAGCAGGACTGTTAGTCATAGATGAGGTCACCAGAGAGAAGGGGCATGGCAAGGGGGGCAAGAGGGCCTGCACAGGAGAAATCAGCCTGTTTTGCTACTCTCTGAATTTGCTCTTCCACCCACCCTGCAACTAGGAAGGGTTTTTCTGTTTCTCAATTTTAAAAAAAAAAGGTATGTATTTTGGAAGAACAGGACCAGGTCATAGGTTATAAGAAAATATTGACTGCCAAAGGTGGATGGCAGAAAAAGAAGAAATGAGGGGGAAAACTCATGGTAAGGTACCCACAAGGTTGACAGCTGGGGTGGTTTGGCTGAAAAGAAATATTCACAAGAAGGAGCAGGGGACAAATTGATTAAAAAGGCCAAAGTGGGTGATGGAGGAGGAGATGTTCAAAGAAACAAACAAGAAGGACAACAGAAATTGAGAAAAGCGGTAATGGGCTACACCATTACCTCCAGAAGAAAGATAAGAATGAGCACCCAGGTTTACACCTGGGAGGCAAGAAGAAAGAAAAGGATGATGTACTCTAACTATGCAAAAATTATAACGATATGACATTAAATAGTAAGAAATATTAATATGAATAATGACAATGTAAAATGACAGAGATGGAAATGATGAATTGAATGTACAAGAAGTGGTTTTAAATAAATTGTTAGCCTGTGCACCACCAATGTTTGGTGTCTGTCATCATTGGGGTGGGAAAAATCCAGAACAATGTTATAAGCAACTTTTTTATTGCTGAGTGATCATTGGGATGGGGTACTTGAAATGGGTGTAGAGACCACATGGCAGATAGAATGCATACCAAAGATTGTTCCTTGGCAAACATTTCTGAAAGCTACAAGTGCCACAAGTATGTTTTACTTACTGTAGGTTCATGCATCTGTTTTTGCATCAGGTTTGGCTATTCTTCAGTCATTTTGGTGTGTTTCACTGTTGAAGCATAAAAGGGAATATCATGAGAAGATTTGTGAATGTTTTGGAGGGCTGGAGCTATGAGGGGTTTGAAATAAAATCTTTACTATATCATTAGCTCAAGCTGAAGGAGGTTGATTGTTGTTCCAAAGACAAAGTTCACCATGCCACCAGTGATATTTGGATTTTGGATATCAAATGGTATACATGTGGCAGGAAATGATTTATCAGGAGAATTTTGACTGCTGTATTTTAAGTTGTGTAGGATATGCTGGCACTCTGTGATATATTGTAATTATGGTGATTGCACTGCTCATTATTGTGGGTTAGTTGGCTGCAGTTCCAGTAATACAGCTGCACTGTTGTCAGTCTGATAGGGAAGCCAACCAGTAGTTTTTTAATGATTGCTCACATTGATGGCCCGTAACAGACATTATCTACCTTGGTACAAGTCATGCTTCAAATAAACTATGTGCTATTGTGCTTCTCAGGCAACGATTCATGTTTTTGCTAAGAGTTCAGCTTTTAGACAAATGGGGCATCATTATCCCTAAACGATTTACCCCCAGGCTTATGTAAGTACCAGTATTCCTCATATTTTAGGACAACATGAGGCCACTTTAAGGGTGTAAATAAAATGCTCCAGCCTTTGGGAAACATTTTGATCCATATTTAAGGAAGAATCTGACATAGTACATGTCTCCAGTTTGTTCAAACATAAATCCTCAGAGAATGCCCTTGTTTGTTTCTGTGGGAAGTTTGTGATTCTTTGTATTTTCATTAAAGCTCAAAGGATGAATTTCTGTCCACTTTGTGTTGTGTTCACTGTAAGTGAGTCAAAGACAGATCTCTAAGTCCTTTTCTGCCCCTACAGGTGAAATACATCTGGATATCTAACCAGAACATTTTAACCAAGCCAGCTACCATTTGACTGGAGACAGTGAAGTAACGGAGAAGGGCCAAATCGGCATCACTGTTGTGACCATTGTGGCAGGTCTTATCCTTACCAGATTTATAGAATTGTTTTAAGACAGTAGGAAAAGCATTGCTAGTTTTAAAATTGGAATCAGTTACAATGTTGAGAGTTCACTGAATTTTAACCAAATTCATGTATCTATTTCAAGATGCTCACAGGGAAAGGAATGTAGTGATGCTATAGTCAGCACCTGAAGAGCTTCTTATTGTAGTCTATAACTCTTATAAGAGAGAGTTTAGCTCTTTTGGAGTACTATCTTAAAATCAGTTTGTACACTTTCCTGTTGTGCCCAGTCATGCATTGCATTTATTGCCTACTTAGAGTTTTTTTGTGTTACATTCATCCATTGTTGACTCAGTTTAATTTAGTGCTCCTCAGAAATACCTAGGTGTCTGCACACTGTTGTTTTATCTAAATGTTTTTCCTTTCTTGCTTTTGTCTAGGCGGAGAATCAGCCTGAAAATATTGTTCAATCTATGCTTAATGTGTACTGCTGTTATGAAGGTCGAACTGGGAAGCTGGGAAGTCATCATTGCAATGCTATTAATTCTCCTGTGTACCAGTTAGTAAGTAGAAAGATGGTTGCAGTTGGTTGCTGTTTGAATTTCTGGGGTAAAAGCAGGATGAGTGATACCACTCTTGTGCCATGTAACTAGGCTAACCTGGCATGAGGTGTGTATTTAAAGAAATTTAATGTACTGTATCATCAGCTGACTTGTTGTAGCCAATGAGAATGATGTATTTTAGAAGTCCAGTTTATAAACAGTGCTAACAATTGCCTTCCCTTTATAATGATTCTTTTTTTTTTTGAAACAGTACTCTGCATTTCTATTTTGTATTGAGAATCCACAGTATCCTTTCAATTAGGCAGTATCGCAAAAAATGTCAGCTCATGCCACCAAAAGGAAAAAGAATTATAAAATGATATATGTGCTCTTTCTGGCTCCATTTTTAGCATGTAATGTAGAATTTTAGTTGCCCTGTAACTGCAAAATATGTTATTGAAAGAAAACATGACTAGTTCTACTTGAATGAGAGTTAATTAATTTATTTTTCTGTAGCAATATCTTCAATGCCACTACAAAGACCTACCTGCAAAGCTCGTAATATTAGATTTCCTGGAAGAAGTCAAAATCTGCATAGAAAAATCATTTAATTTTTACAATAAAACAGCTGTCTGTGTTTCATTGTAGAAAGAACATGTTGTATATATTGTTTAATAAATGGCATAAATTAGGGTTAACAAGTGTACTAACTTTATGTTTACATCTTTTAGCAATTACATGCTCAATAATCCACTCAACAAGATCACCTACTACAAAAAGGCACAATATGCCCTTCACTTTGTACTTTCAATGTGCCTTCTATTTCAATCTGAATATGTGGAGCCTAATGTTTCAAAATCATGCAGCTCCTCTTCAACATCCTGTAAAAGACTGGGAGAAATATATTAGATGTTGTTTCACAATGAAACTGCAACATACTTGCTAATATTTCATCTTTCCATAAAATGGTAGGAAATCAGATAAGTCCTTTCAAGCACAGTGCATTAAAACTGACAGAACAAAGATCTTATGGAGACCTCATCAAACACAGACAATATGCAGCATTAATTTGGTGTCCATTTTGATTCTTCACACTCAGATATGAGATTGGGCTTGAGTGACAACTTTATTTAGTAACCCATAGGTTGTTGAAATTTTATGAAATGATGTGACTTACATGCAAATCAGAGCAGCTTTTTATTAGCATGGTGATGAGACACAGTTGAACATGTGGATAATTCTCATTTAGATATCGTTAATAAAGGACATGAAATATAAATTAGATGGAAACCTGATCTGCATAAAACTGGGATCTGCTTTTGTGCTTGCAAGGTACCTTATCACAGCCTTTATTGAAATACAGATCTCATCAGTATAATATCCAAATGTTGCTTGTCTTACATATGTTCTTTGTATGAATAATAATACTGAACAATCTTATTTTAATTTAAGTTATAAGAACATAGAATTCTATGCTTTTCTTGTCAATCTACCCTTCTCATACACCAGACTTTCTGCTCAGATACTTTGCATTGAGTACATTGATGGTTGAATTGAGGGAATGCTACATGAAGTGATTTTTACACCGCATGAGACAGTTATACCCATGTGAATATCACTCATAGCAGAAAAGCCATCACACTTGAGCATTTAATGAGCAATGTCTGTTGCATGATTTACTTTTGAAAACAGGAGGCCAAAGAAAACAGGATTTCAGTAAATGTGTATTAAAATGTAATGTTTATGGTCTGCTAAAATAGCAAACAAATATCTGTGAGTAACACTATGTATTCTGTTTGTGAGCATTACACTTAATAAACACCAGACAACTGTCATATGTACATTATGAGGTCATTGCTCATACAGAAGATAAACTATTAATCCTTGCAGAAGATGAGAGTGAGAGAACATTATGAAGCTTATTGAATATAAAAATGAATCTTGAATACCTTCTTGTGTAAGGTTATCCTCCACAAGGACATTGGGATGAGTTATATATATATATATATATATATGTGTATATATATATATATATATATATATATATATATATATATATATAACTTGGGTGTGTTAGCACCCCAATTGTAAGGTTTGAATAGGCATTTCTATGTTAAATCATTTGCCCCTTAAGAGCCCAGAAGTCCCTTGACAGAATAACCTGAATTTGGCAGTGTAGTTAATGCCAGGATCTCTGGATCCTGTAAATTTGATAATGATCAGTATAACAGTTTAAAAGTCTTAGACAGTTGACCATACATCAGAATATGTTTTAAGACCTTCATTTTGCTCACCAATAGAACAAAACCAGTTGCAGGTTAAAATGTGAAATTTTTGGTTAGTTGCAGTTTGACAAAACTATTTGATAGATGCTTTACTGAGAATTTATTTTTCCGATTATTAAGGCCACACCACAGGTGAGGCCACACCTCGAGTACTGTGTGCAGTTTTGGAGGCCACACTTGAAGAAGGACATTAAACTCCTGGAGAGGGTCCAGAGGATGGCAACCAAAATGATTTGGGGTTTGGGGACGGACCTATGGGGAGAGGCTTGAAGAGCTAAATATGTACACACTGGAAGAGAGAAGGGACCAGGGGACATGACAGAGGTCTTCAGGTACATGAAGGGGTAAATAGGAGAGGAAACAGTCAGGGTGCTTCAAAGGGAGGAGGAGGGGGCAACTAGAGGACATGGGTGGAAGCTGGAGGGGGAAGATTTAGGGAGAAAGGAGGAGGTGCTGCTTCACTGAGAGGATGGTGGAGCCATGGAATGCACTGCCCAGGGGCTGGTGGAGGCAGAGATGGTGGAGAGGTTCAGGAGGGTGGGACAGGTACAGGGAAGGGTTCTGGAAGCAAAATCCAGTGCAGTGAGAATATCCAGAACTGGGAAGGGAGAAGCCAGAGAAGGTGAGGGCAGCAAGGTCAGCTCCTGGGGTGGGGCTGACCAAGCGCAGACAGAAAGACCATTAGGCCTATTCTGCTGGCATTTTAGTATGTTAGTATAAGAGACCAAGATACTGTTTTCATGTATGTGCAGCTAATATAGTAATAGTATATGATGTCCACCACTTCAGGTCAGGCAGCCTTCACATACTGCATGCCTAAACTGTGGAACTCCCTCCCTAGTGGCATTTGGCACATATTCTCCACCCACTCAGCTCCTCCTCAAAAGCACATTTCTCCACCATCTGCACATGTGACTAAATATTCTGTCCTCCAAGACCCATTTCCTCCAACTGTACTTATTAATGTATTGACCTGAAGTGTCCAAAAGTGTGTGTTTATCCTAGTTGACTGTTTACATGCCTTGCACTACTACTTGCTGCTGCACTGTATTTATGCACTGTACCTGTACCTTGTATTTCTGAATTTTGTATTGCTTTCTGTATTTCCTCCTAACATGTATTTTTGACTTTGTGTGCAATTCTTGTCTTTGTTACTGCAGCTCATTCACTCTCTCCCTACCCCCCACACACACACCCTCTGGATGCATCTGAATCGAGCAGTAGTCTGCTCAGCATGCCTTCCTGGTAAAACTTTTAAATAAATAAATAATTGTTTCATAAATCTTTATAACTTGAATTCTCAAAATTGATGCATGTCATATTCATGGGAAAAACTACTTTCTTGAAATAATAATCTTGCTTCATGAGCTTTAGTGGTAATTGAAATAGAGGGAAAAGAGAAACCTTTGCATATGAAACACAAGAAAATTAGTTGGAATTTAATTCTGAAGGATATGATGTTGAAAGCAGGGTGTAAGTTTGATTCTATGCTGCTCCAATAGCCCACATTCAGGATGTTTCACTGCTGCACAAGTGACCTGGGTTTAGGAGGACCTGGGTTGCAGCACTGGGGACAGGCCTGGCTGAGGTAGCCACTGCTCAGCATTGTACCTCAGCTGGGGAGGGTTCAGCTGGTTTTGTGTACAGCAACCCCTACAGTTGAGCCAAGGATGTTGCCTCTAGCTGTAGGGATGCAGTGACATCAAAGCTGATGGAGGAACAGCCCATGTCTCTGGGGTCAAGGGTGGGATTGGGGAAAACTGGGCAAAAACCCTCCAGTCATCTCCATTAAAGAACACAGAACCTGAACATGGTACATCCCAGATTACAGGGTATATCCCTGAAAGGATAGATGGGGTGAAATAATAGATCTTAAAAAGCATGATTCCACAACTGTTTAGTTAAACAAAATTCAATATAGCAATATTCTTAAAATACTAATGAAATTAGGCTATTAAATGTCAAGAAAGTAGATCCTGTTTTCCTGACTTGTGAAGCTGCTTTTGTGACTTGCAAACCACTTTTATAAGGCCTAGCAGTCATGACAGTGGGGAACAGAACAGAACACTTTCCTCTTTACAAATAAGAAAATCTTTTGGAAGTTATGTCTAAAATGTGTGCAGTCATCACTGTAGGGTATAAGGCTGACATTTCAAGTGATTTTGTTAAATAATAATGAAATTAGCTGAAGTGTGCCATGAAATCAGGTCGTGATTTCATCACTATTAACTAGTTTTGTGACACACAAAACCACATTTGTTAACTAAAGCATTTGTAGCAGTCTCAAAATAAGAACAATCCAGGTGGCTTTGTAGGGACATATCTGTGTACATGCAGCTGGAGTTTACTACATATGAAGTTGTTTTCATGAGTGATCTGCAGGGCCACAGACAAAGTGAGCTACATGACTGCTTCAGTGGGCATCACTTGCAGTGTTTTTCAAATGGATGAGAATGGTAAAGCTTTAGGTGACAGTGCTGTATAGGTTTTTCAAAAGTAGGAAAATAAAATGAAATGCAAAAACTACATTGCTGCATTTATTACGGTTGAAGCAAAAAGTGTACAAAGTAGTGAAATGAGAAATTAGGGTAAACTCTCTGAACCTTAGTGAATCTTTAATAGGGTGTTCCTCAGAGTTGGAATGATCATGTGACTTAATGTTGATATTAACCATCAGCAGTGTCTTGTCAGACAATGATAAATCACTAATGTGATTTCAGCCGATCCACATGCAGAGCCACTGTACCCTTTATTCTGAGTACAGTGTGATCTTGTATAGGGCTAAGAAGGAATGCTCCACTTTGGTGCTTGGGTGATGCCGCAGAATAAAATAAAAAAAATACTATAAACTTTTATAAATCACTTAAACTAAACTCTAGTGAGTAATGATAAGAAAATATGGCCTCTGAGGGATGACTTTGTGCTATAAGAGACTCCTTTGTGAGGTTTGGGCAGATAGAACTGCTTAGTTTTGCTTTATGGTTCTCATGCCCAAACATCACTTTTGGAGCCTCATATACCATAAGAGGCATCCCTCAGAAGCCCTATTAACATACTGTAAAATAGTGACTAAGTAATGTTTGCATAAGGGGTGCTGATAATAGGATAATACCAACACTGTGCCACTTGATTGTTCAACCCTGAAGAACACCACACCACAGAAACATGTATCTGTACTTTGTCATTCTTAGCCAATAATAGATGAGACAAGTAAGCAGGTTTAAAAGACAATGTCTGTTCTGTAGTCTTTATTTGCCTGACTTGCACAAATATTTGTATACCCATGATCCCTTGCACTGGGAATGAAGCTGAGAGCATGTGAATGAGATGGATAGATGCACAAAACATAGACCACAGATTTTCCATGGTTACAGGGACTTTTTACATATGTTTTTGTTTCCATACTTTGTAACATTGTGTTTCAACTCTAACAGATAAATTAATGACCTTTTTGTTCTATATATATATATATTTCAAAAACTGCATTAATGCATCAGTTTGGGTTGCTTCCATAGTGACAAAAGCAGGAAATTTAGTGTTAGGGTTTTAATCCTAACTCTGCCTCCCCCACCTCCCTCCACACACACACAGCACACATACAAGCATGGACGTACAAGACAACACAACCAATCAGAAACAGACACCATAAAGTAACAGAAAGAACATACAATTCTGCAAACATATCACAAGTGGCATACTTCATCATGTTTCAGCAACTGTATCACTTCTGCTGCCATCCCAGTGTCTTGGGGTACACCCACATGATGTGCAAACATGACGGAAGTGTTAAGAAGGCTATGTAGAACATTTTACATTTAAATTCTTTAATAGGGTATGTCTATGACTATTTAGTACTATTTTGCTACACCTACTCATAACTTTATGAATTGAAGTATAGGGCTACAATCTACTGTATTACTAAAGATAGATACATATGTCCATCTGTGGAGGGATAGGAATGCAGGTCTAAACCAACCTACAGTGTGACTATAACATATAGACACTGTTCTTCTGTGTGAATGGAGGTATGCAAGTGCAGGATGTGATGTACCATGTGGTTCCACTGTTAGGTATGTACACTCTTCTACTATCTGCATGTAGAGATGTGACTGCACAGTGAATTACCACACACCTGAAACCTCATCTATCCAAACTGTTGTAGTATCTAGATGGAGGAATGGTGTTCCCAATCTTACATATGGACACTGTTGTATTATGTTAATGTGGGGCTGGGAGTGCACTGTCTTTGCACCATGCACTCCCATCTGTACATTGAGATAGTATGTCAGAATCTGTATTACACACTATTCATATGTCACTGTGGAACACTGCCTCCCAGTCCTACCTCAAGATAGTACAACACTATTCATATGTTACATTGTACATATATCAGAGTGAAAACACAGGGCCCATTGAACCATGTGCTACCATACTTAGTAAAAGAGTGCAACACAATCCATGTGTCACACTAGCCATATGTTGTACTGTTCTCATTCTGATGTATCAGCTGCATGACTTATGTATTATGTTGCAGTATATTAATGGAGGAATGGGATTGCAGGATATGTAGCACCCTGTACTCTCACTGTGACATATGGATAGTGTGACATATTGATTGTGTTGTACTTATATCCTGATGGAGAGGTTGGAGTGCACTATCTGAGCAACCATGAGGTAACACTCTAACACATGGGCAGAGTGACACATAGATAGTGTTGTGCTATGTTGATACAGGGATGGGAGGGCAGGTACATATGACCCTGCAGTCCCACTGTGACATATGTACAGTGGTGTTCTATGTCAATGGAGGGATGAAAGAACAGGGTCCAATTCACCATGGGGTCCTCCCATGACTTATGGGTATTGTTGTACTATCTGCATGGAAATATACAGTTAATGTAGTTGCCATCTTGCATAGTTGCACAGCATGTGGATGTACCCCAAGACACTGAGATGGCAGCAGAAGTGATACAGTTGCTGAAACATGATGATGGATCCTCTTTGTATGTTTACAGAGTTGCATGTTCTTTCTGTTACCTTATGGTGTCTGTTTTGATTGGTTGTGTTGCCTTGTTCTATCCCACGCTTGCATGTGTGTGTGTGTGTGTGGGGGAGGCAGAGTTAGGGCTAAAATCCTAATGCCAAATTTCCTCACTTTTATTGCTGTGGAAGCAACCCTAACGGTAGCATTAACAGAGTTTTGCAATGAATTTCCTTACTTTTGAAAAAGACATACAAAATCTTTAAACCTGTTTTTGTGACAGCAAGCAAAAGTTTTCTATGATAAAACTGAACATGCAATTTATTGTCAAACTACTTTTTTGACATTAGCATCACAACTTGCAGCTGACTGCCTCTTGCCTTCTGCCCCTTCCATCATGATGATTCTCTTTAGAAGAAGTACATGTTTAGTACTGTTCTCAACAGACAGTTATTTGTCTCTGTTTGCTGAAGGAATAAAATTACATTCCCAAGTCCTTTGAACTGTGTCACAACCCCATTTATAAATGCATAGATCTCTAAATACAGTATTGCTTTGATGTGAACAATGACAATGTAATACATATTGTTCAGAACTTGATTAAGAAATAATACAGAAGATACAGAGTACAAGTTTAAAAAAAATTATTTAAGTAATCCAAATGCAGGTGTTGCCGAATTGGTTGTTGTTCCTGGATGGGCGGAAAACCAGTTCTGTAGTACACTATATAAAACTATTGTTATGACTGTGGTCTTTGAATTTGTTTTGTATCAACACACATCACATAGCCTTCCTCACAAAATAAAGATATTCTTTTTATGTAAGACAAAGAACAATATTAGCAATATAATTAAATCAATATATTTATTGTAATTATAAAGAAGATATTATCACAATGCTAAAAGTAGCGCCCTATCTGTTGTTTTATATTAAAAGTTATTAAAGCATATATGTTTGTGCCTAGTACATTAACTATATTAAAGTGCTTTAAGTAGATTTTCAAAGGTAACAGATACACTAAAGATACATATTTATAGCTCTTAAAAACATTGTGTTGGCATTGACTTAATTACAATATTACATTACCATTAGAACTATTTATTTTTGTTAGAATAGAATTGTTTATATATATAATTTATGATTTTTTTTTTATTTTCAGTAATGGCAAGTCATTTTTTCTGATATTACATTTATATAGTTAAACATGTGTATCTCACTTTTCCTGAAGAAATAGTAATCAAAATTTATACATATGTTTTTATAAGTTAGTTTGCTATGCCTGTTTACCATAACAATAGTTTACAGTATGAAATGCATTTGATTTTACTCAAAATTTTAGAGCTAGACTATCTCTTTAAAAGGACAGGATTTTGAAACCACAGCTAAGTATACATTTTGTTATCATGAAATACATGTCAATAAGTGTAGTATACTACATCAAGACATGCATAACAAAGAGCACAGCAATGTTATGCACTTTTCTACGTCAATACATATATGATTATCAATGTTTGTCTTGTACATTTAGTAAGAATTCAAATAGTACAGTACACACATATTGTTGTAGTGACTGATTACTTATACAAATTGCTGTGCTGTCACTATATTAGACACTGTATGAGGTATATGTTGTAAACTGTCAAACTTTACTTGTATGCTAAATGTACTGTACATGTAACCACCTGAAACCACACAGCATATCATGTAAAATATAGCTGAGGTTTCAAAATCACATCCTGCATAATTTAAGTAAATATTCATTGAACTGGAAAATTCCTCATCCAATCCCTCAATAAAGGTGATCCTATAAAACAGCAGGAACACACCAGTGGTTTGCATTATAATAGATGTGCACAACTAGCATTCTGTAAAACAAAAGACAGTAATTGTGCAAATTTACACATAGATACATATATATAGATATATATATATATCCATATACACGTATACATGTGTATATGTATATATATATATATATATATATATATAGATAATCCACTCTAGTGTGTACTGTCACACTCTGATATACACACTCCTTGGTATACATTCAACCACCCACATGTATATATCAGAGTGTGACCACACCCTAGAGTGGATTATCAATCTTGTAAATGGACATAAATATCGTGGGAGGAGAGCAAAAAGTAGTCCCTTGTCTGGCATGAATAAATG
Organism: Neoceratodus forsteri; assembly: GCA_016271365.2. Classification (NCBI taxonomy): domain Eukaryota; kingdom Metazoa; phylum Chordata; order Ceratodontiformes; family Ceratodontidae; genus Neoceratodus; species Neoceratodus forsteri. Next base: position 879,520,409 of record CM028131.1, on the reverse strand, counting down.
AGTTGCTGCCAAAAGTTTAAAGTAAGACTAACTGTGTTGAAAAATTAAAAAAGTTTTTTTCATTTATTTCCTTTACTTTTCTAAGAAAGTCACCATCTTTACAGGGAGGAGACTGTGGGAAGTACTTTCACTTTATTATGACATATAGCATGACCAAGCTTGGTCAACAATGATTAGTAATATGCAGGCAGAGACTGAAAGTAAGTCCTCACTGTTAAAAGTTGATAGTAACTGTATTTTATGTTATTTTATTTAGAATCCTCTCTAAAGAAGTCACCAGCTGAAGCGAGTGACGTGCGAGTAGACACTTTCAGTTTTATTAGTGTAATTTAGTGTGACCAAGCGTGGACAATATTGATAGTAATATGCAGACAGATACTAAAACTAAGTCACTCTGCTAGAAGAAAAGAAGAAACTGTGCACTCTATGGTATTTTAATTTAGAATTCTCTAAAAAGCTGCTACTTGAAGGAAGTGGAGAGCTAGCACAGAGCTGACGGTGTCAGCAGCTTCAGAAGGGTAATGCGGGCAGAACGAGTGTTGCTTTAGCAACACCTCGCCTGCCTTGTGTTACATTTCTGAAGCTGTTGACACCATCGCTTCTGCATACCTCTCCACTTGCTTCAGGCGGCAGCTTTTTAGAGGATTCCAAATTAAAAAAACATAAAGTGCACAGTTTCTTTGCTTTCTAGTAGAGAGTGACTTAGTTTCAGAGTTTGCCTGCATAGTATTTATCATTATTGACCACACTTGGTCATGCTACATGTCACTAATAAAACTGAAAGTTCCGCTACTTGCTCTTCACTAGCTTCATCTGGCATCTTCTTTAGAGGATTCTAAATAAAAATAACATAAAATACACAGTTATTTGTTTTTTTAACAGTAAGGAACTTACTTTCAGTGTCTGCCTGCATATTATTTATGATTATTGACCATGCTCAGTCACGGTACAAGTCACTGATAAAAGTGAAAGTGCTCGCCACTCATTCTCCTCCCTGTAAAGATGATGACTTTATTCTAATAATAGAAAGGAAAAATAAGAAAAATAAACCTTTTTTAAATTCTTCAACACAGTCAGCCTTACTTTAAACTTTTGGCAGCAATTCATTTACCAGGGAATTGTATATTAATGTCTTTAGCAGTCTGAATGTACCACTTGTATGTATGTGGCTGCCATCTGTGGCAGGTGTGGAATGATCTCACTACTGGTGAGAAGGTTTTGAAAGCTAAAAAGTAGTTCAGGTGAGTGGTCATAGGGAGGCATGCAGTCATTGTGGAACAATACATGGTCATGAGACGTGTTTCATCCAATCAGCACACTGGATTTTCAGTGATTTTACTTACCCATTTTATTTATTTATTTATTTGTTTTGTTAACCAGGTAAGCACACTAGGCATGAGTGCCTATTTTCAGGAGTGACCCGGGAGGTTACAGTACAGAGAAACAAGATACAAATACAGGGCAGCATACAGGCCCACCACAAGTGGACGAGAGTGGAAAACAGTACCCAGGACATTGAATGGACAATAGAATATTCATGCCCACACACAGGTGGGGCCAGGGTAAATATATATAAATATATATATATAGTGTATATATAAAATTAGAGGCAAAAACTCAGTTTAATGCATCAGTTAGGGTTGTTCCACAGCGAAAAAGTATGGAAATTCGGGTTAGGGTTGAAAGCCCCTTGGACTAAGCCCACCTCCAGCTGGCATCAGGGTGCGCATTAGGGTCATTGGCCCTCTCACCCAATCACATGTAAAGAAGCAGAGGTATAGGAGAATGGATGAGGGTTAGGACCGATGACCCCAGTGCACGCCTGATGCTGGTTGGAGGGTAGGCTGAGGGGTCCAAGGGGGCTTTCAACCTGAACCTAATTTCTCACTTTTTGCTGTGGAACAACCTTAACCAATGCATTAAGCAGAGATGTTTGCCTCAATTTCCTTTTTTTGAGAATGAGGATGATAAATGGTGAATGGAATGCAGTGGTGGGAGGGCGGGCCCAATGTCTTGTTATATAGTAACAGGAACTGCAAAGCAAACACAGGCAGCAATGGTAACACACAAGGCAAAGCAAACATAAATGGTAAAGCAAATATTAATAGAAACACAAAGCGTAAAGTGATGCGAAGCAAACAGTTACGTAAATGGAGACATCAAACAGAAGTGCATACAGAGCGCAACTGGTAACATACACATTCATGGCACTGCAATTGTAAATACAAATGGTAACAGTAACAGCAACAATAATGCCAAGTAAACAGAAATGCAAGTGCATATGCAAACGCAAACCGTAATATGCACACCACGGAACCACAGTTGTAAACGCAAATGGTTATGGTAACAGCAACAATAAAGCCAACAGAAACAGAAACGCAGTGTGTATGAAAATGCAAACTGTTGCATACAAGGTAATGGTACCACAATTGTAAATGTAAATGGTAACAGTAATAGCAACAATAAAGCCAACAGAAATGCAAGCACATACAAAAACACAAACCGTAATGCGCATGGGCATGGTACTGCAATTGCAAATGCAAATGGCAATGTTAACAGCAACAATAACGTGAAAGCGAAACAGAAATGCAAGTGCAAATGAAAATGCAAACTGTAACGCACATGGTGGCATAGACAGGAACGGGTGATGCGAATGGTGACAGAAGCAACTGGAAACGCTAACTGAAACAGTAACGACAGGGCACACCCTACTTTCCCAAAAACTGCACTGAAAAACACATTGAAAACAAAGAATGTAAGCATTATAACTGACTTCGAGCAGAAAATTATGACTTAGAATACTAAATTGCTTATATCTCAGGAACAGTGATGAAGAAAAAATTTAAATTTTGTATGAATTATTACTTTCCTGGTTAGTTTTATGCTTAGCCCCCATTTGGGGTGGTGCTAAGCATTTTTGATGAAAATTCATATCTTGAACCGCTTCTGAGATACGGCCCTGAAAGACGTAAGGGACACCATAATGTTATTTTATGGCAAAAGTGTCAATTTCAGAGTGCTGTCCCTTTGACACCCTGTAATATTGTTTCACCTAACCACCAAAAGGCACATCTGTGGGATGTTGGCTTTCTTCTCTCAAAATTTCAGCCCAAATGACCAAACCGTTATTTTGCAGCAGTGCAGCAAACAATTCCTGTAATCATAAGCGCTGTAATGTTATCCTATGGGAAAAAATTTCAACTTCATAATGCCGTAACTTTGCTGCAATGTAATAGTTCTTAAACAAACTTCCAAAACCACATCTGTGGGATATTGCCTTTTTTCCTCCAAATTTCTAGTCAAAAGACCAAATAGTTCCCAAGATATTCAATATGAAAGATTACTAAAATTCCCTATCTATTCCATTATAACAAATCTTGCCATCTTGCCTCCCTCACGATCAAAGATGGCGATCAAAGAATCTCATGATCAAAGAATTTGCAGGCTCACGATCAAAGAATTTGCAGGCTCATGAACAAAGATTTAAAACATTATAAATAAAAAATTGAAGGTATTGCGGTAAACCACCACCATGGCTCGACAAAATGAAGCCCCTGAATAAAACCCACTATCATTTGACTTCCTACAACACCCCTGGGCTGAGAAAATAGTTTTTTAATTGAGCCATCTCCCCTCACTTGTGATGCACGATTTGATCAAAGAATCTTACGATCAAAGAATTTGCAGGGTCACGATCAAAGAATTAAAAGTCTTATAATTTAAACAATATACATAATCATGGTAAATCACCACCATGGTTCATCAGAATGAAGCCTCTGAGTAAAACCCACCTTGTTTGACTTTCTCACGACACCCTGGGCTAGAAAATTGATTTTTTCATCTGGCCATCTCGTCCTCACTATGAAGCATGATCGCGATCAAAGAATCTTGCTGTCAAAGTTTTTACATCCTCACGGTCAAAGAAATTGCTAGCTCCACGAATAAAGAGAGGGACAAGATGGCCAGATTTAAATTTCATTTTCTCAACCGAAATGCCCTAGACAATGAAATAAAGGTGGGTTTTGCTCAGTGAAATTCATTATGCCCATCTACTTGCCCAAAATAATGTTATAATGATCCCTGGTAGTCTAGTGCCCCTCCTAATAAAATGTTTACACCCTGGTAGTCTAGTGGCCCCCACAATAAAATATATCAATAAAGTAGTGCCCTGGTAGTCTAGTGCACTCCACCCCTGTTTTTTCAGATCCCTGGTAGTCTAGTGGCCCCAGGCTGTATTGTGTTATAATATGTCAATGTTTATATCCCTGGTAGTCTAGCACCCCGGCATAATGCAAGAAATAATGAGTTGATATTATACCTAGTAGTCTAGTCCTTTACTCATCCATCCAAGCTCACCAGCACCCCCCTACCCTTCGTCAGCTGGCGACTGGCACACTGCCCTCCTCTCACCTCCATGCCAGCTGCTGACTTTCTGCATTATGAATGGTAATGCAAAGAGGCATTCGAAAATATTTCTGAGTGCCTCTTTGCATTACCTCATGATGCAGACAGTCGGCAGCTGGCAGTGGAGGTGAGAGGAGGGCTGTGCCAGTCACCAGCTGGAAAAGGGTAGGGGGTGCTGGATGGGCTTGGATGGATGGGTGGGGGCCACTAGACTACCAGGTATAATATCAACTCATTATTTCTTGCATTATGATGGGGGAGCTGCTAGACTACCAGGGATATAAACATTGACATATTATGAGACAATACAGCTCGGAAGGCAACTAGACTACTAGGGATCAAAAAACAAGGGTGGGGCACTAGACTACCAGGGCATTACTTCATTGATATATTTTATTGGGGGGCACTAGACTCCAGGAAGTAAATATTTTATTGGGAGGGCACTAGACTACCAGGGATCATTATAACATTATTTTGAGCATGCAGATGGGCACAATGAAGCCCCTGAGCAAAACCCACCTTTATTTCACAGTCTAGGGCACCCTGGGCTGAAAAATCAATTTTTAATCTGGCCATCTTGCCCTCGCCGCTATGCACGATTACGATCAAAGATTCTCACGGTCAAAGAATTTGTAGGCTCGCAATCAAAGATCATTTATAGAGCCTCGAATGAAGAATTTAAAAGCTAAAACTCTATTTTTGGACCAATTTGGATGGAACCAAAGCCGTGGCTCAGTAGATCGGGGTCCCCTGAGTACAACCCATCGAAGTTTTACTTCAGAAATAATCCCTGAGCTGAGATATTTGTGTTTGTGCAATTGGAAAACTGAAAACAAGATGGCAGACCTTTGGTTGAATAATTTTGAAATTCCTCAGGATCAAAGATTCTTGAACAGTGAAGCTGCAAATTCTTTGACATCAGGTGGGATGAGATTGCCAGAACCCCATTCTTTGATCGCAAGATATACTATAAATTTTCCTTTGACTTATAATGGGAACTTAAAAGTGCCCTAACGTTTGAATGCCTTAATATTTTTCACCATACAAAAGCGTATGTTCAACCACCAAAGCTCTTTCAAATGAGCCATCTTGTTGAGCAGCATTCCATACAATGGCCATGCAGGACTACATTAAGAATGCCAAAAGGTGCCTCCAAAATGGATAATTTTGCTTTTCAGCCCTTTCATACATGAAGACCGGCACTCTGACAGAAATGCAATTTGGCAAATCAAGAGATCTAGTGTGCCCAAACACTGTACCAATTTTCAGACAAATCCATTGAATGGGTCCAAAGTTATTAACTTCCAAACATTTGACTTTAGTATGTAACTGGCTGCTCAACTAACTATAGTGGTAGCGACTAATATATTATATATATATATATATATATATATGTATGTATGTATAGGTGATACATGATGGGCATGAGTGTGATATATCAAATATTGTCACTCCTGCAGAGTGAACTCTGGATATTCAGAGCTCACGATGCAGGAGTACAATATTTGCTATACATATGATCTGCACATCATGTATTCGATTTTTACAATAGGGCAAGGAGTTTCAGTAGTATTTTTATGTTGTCTTGTGTTCTGTTCCTGTTTATGTGTTTGATCATTCTGTGTGAGAGTTTTCTGAATGGGCTGGCAGTGTTACAAACTCTGAGAAACAGATGAATCGCCTTTGCAATGTTAAATGAGCTAGTTTTAGGTAGGAGTGAGAAACAGACTATTTTGTGAAGCTGTATTCTTTAGAAGTCTTGCTGCACTCAAGCCAAGAGTATCACAGTAATTGTAATGGGCTGAGACGCAGAATTTGAGGAAAAGGTGAGTGTTTTAGCGGTAATTGAGTTAGCTGGAGGCAGCAGTGAGGAACAGACTGTTCTGTGAAGCTGTGCTCTTTAGAATTCTGGCTGCAGTCAAGCTGAGAATATCACAGTAATGAGCTGGAAGTTAGAGCGTGGGAATAGGTGATAGTGTTGTAATGCTGAGTTAGCTGCAGGCAGCAGTGAGACCTCTCATGTAGTTCTGCATTTGTGTCTATGGTAACAGCACAGGTGTTTTTGTATGCTGAGAGGAAGCTGCCTAGAGTGATGATATCAGTGACCTTTGTGTGACCTGTGTATGTGAATGATTGATATCATCACAGTACAGCAGAGGTAAAAATATCATATATATATATATATATATATAAAATATAGGTATATATATATATATATAAAGCTATAATGTACTGGGCAGCATTTAATGTAATGTAAAGACATTAAATACTACAGATACTTACAGAACACAATATTCATAAAAAACATGCACAATAAGAACAATTTTTCCCTCAAATAAACAAAATAAAATGAATGCAGCATCAGTATGCTACCACTCTGCACAGTATCAGACGTATATACTGTACATATTTACACCTCTGAGTCATATTTTGGTGGTTTCTGCAGTCATATCCAGTGAATCAATGATATTTCCATTGAGAAAGATATTGCACAGCCATCAATGGTGTTAGAATTATATATTACTATGAACCTATGTCATTATCAAAACAAAGCCATAAAACAGTTCAGAAAGATATAACTATCATGTGCCAGTTATAACTTACTTGCTGACATATAAGTGCTGTCCAGCTCCCTCAAGTCTGCTTGGACTGTGCTGATGCCAGTCTCGTAAGTGAAAACATCAAGGTCAGTCAGTAGAGTATAACAGGAAAAGACATAATATAGTTTTACCTCTTATCAAGTCACAAATCTATTTGCTGTGAGTAGATATCAGTCTGTCATGTCACTCAATAAGAGCTGAGATATGCAAAGAGAGTGTTCTACTGTTTGGTACTCCTCCGAATGTAGCAGTACAATTGACACAAGTTATGAAATACAGACTCATGAATGGGAATTCCTGTCAGCAGGTGTCACAGAGATACATCAAGAGCACTACATACTTCAACAGTTGCAGAGACCTTGACTGTACAAAGATAGATAAGAAGCAGTCACAGAAATTATTCTGAAACACATATCAGTCTTAAAGACAAAGACATGTAATGAATCAGCATCTTTCAATTACATGTGCCAAGATATTACTTACTTGATGTCACATAAGTGCTGCCCAGCTCCCTCAAGCCTGCTTAGACTGTACTCATAGCAGTCATGTTAGTAAGTACTTAAAAGTCACTTAAGTAGAACATAACAGTAAAAGACATACCAGCTTTAACTGTTAGTAGTTCCCAAATGAATTTGCCATGGACACAGATGAGTGTCAAACCTGTCTCAATAACAGATCATACAAACAACAAAATGACCGTGATTGTTCTTGTGGTCCTCTGACAGTGCTAGTACTAATGAGAGCAAATGTGACATGCTTCATAGCAGTAGAATAGAGTCCCGAAAAGTTTCACAGTAGTACTTCCAGGTTACAACAGACTCAATGACCTAACAATATATTGTAGGCCTGATAGCAGATAACAATTCACTGCAAAAGTAGTATATTGTGAATGTGTTTAATGATGGCATAGATATTATTACCCTCACATTATGCAGTCTGTAAGCAGAAGTGAAATACATATGATGTCAACGAATATGGAGCATATGTTAGCATTCTGTGGGTCTCTAATCAAAAAATCACTCCTCAATGTGTTGAGTATTACCTATGTTACAGTGAATGATTACATATGCATCTTTTAGATTCCTGGGAAATCATTCTCTCATAGTGCACACTGTATCATTGCGCCCACCCATCCAGTTCTAAATCTACATCATGTGACATAATGTCTTGACTGAACAGAAGGTCCAGAATTGAAAATGATGGCATGTGTGTCGAACTGAGTGCCTGAGAACATAGTTCTTCTAGCAATTAAATCAGTAATAGGCAAGGTAACTTTTGTGCCCTGAGAGTTGAATCAGTGAAGCGCAATGATGATGTATGAACTGAAGTCAGTCATCCTCAAAGAACAGACAGTACTTTGGTCACATCTGCGACACTCCAAACAAGTGGCAGCATTCCTAAACAATCTATGGATTTTAACAGATGTTTCTTCAGGAATGTAGACAGATAGCCATAGCAAGTCATTAGTTGCCTAAGACTCTATGTGTTCTACATGACAAGTAAGTGTACTTGAACACATAGTTAACTGTGAAGTACTGTTTATGGAATCCCATCATCAGCCAAACTATTCAACACACCCATCATAAATTCAGTCACATCCTGTTGAGCATTATCAGTAAACATCCTCAGTCCAGGATAGTTGAACAGAGTAAGCCACAGAGGATTTAAACTCTGTAAGCTAGGTGCTTGTTTTGAATACCTCTTATAACTCTTTATAGTGCATCAGAAAGAGTTGTGGATTGGCAGCACTCAATAGGAGAACAAACCTGGCATATGCAAAGAGCTTGCATTGCAGCATTGGCATAGCAGTTCACTCAGTGCTACTGTCAAAGATCAACAGTCTCTCAAGACCAATGCACTTTTTCAGTTGGTGAACTGACTTGATCAGCAAGTGACTGATTGCCACATACAGCAGATGGTGAAGAAACTGAAGTTTTGCTCTGTTTCCTTTTCAACTTATGTGCTGTGTCCATTGATACATCTCACATAGAGATGTTTCTAGAACAGGAATAAGAGTTGCACTTGGTTGGCATAGTGTTCATAGCTGGTTGTATTCCACAATACATTTCACATCAGCACGACCTTATTCTTTGCAAAGCTCAGTATATGCACACCAGAAAGAGATCTGACTCATGACAAAGCAACATATGCCATGCCATCCTTGAAGATCCCCATTCCTATGTCAACAGTGGCACTAACAAGGCTGAGTCCTTGTGATTTGTGAATGGACACAGCATAAGCAAGACTCAGTGGAAACTACTTATGCGCCACATAGATATCCTTCACAATCTGAAACTTGACAGTGGATCTGACAATAGGAAAAGGACTGTCATGGTTGTCAAATTGATTATGACAAATTCAACAAATGTGTTCTGTGCATTATACTGAAAGTCAACTATGCAACCCATTGCTCCATTAACCAGGCCATGATCAACATCAAGGTTTCTTCGCAGCATAACACGTGCATTTTTGCATAGTGTTAACACAGCTTGCAAGCCAGCAGTTCGTGACACATCAGCTGTGAGTTCTTTCCATCATTCAACCATTTTGTGACCAATGTGACGTTAGACTAACACCATCAATTGCATCGACTGATGTAAGGGTAACACTAGGTTGTCGTTCTCTTTGTAGCATGATCTGGTTGAACTCAGCATATTATTTTAGTCTCGACAACAAGCACACAATACATTTCCTGCCTGCAGCTGTGTAAATAGTTTGCATGGTTCTTGCATAGAAGTCTCTTTTGTGCTGATAATGTGTTCTCTTAGCATTTGTAAATGAGAAACTGATAAACTGCCAATCTGAGCTTCATCAAGTAATGCTCTATAAGAGATAGCACCTCTCTGTCACATATTCTGGAACAGTTCAACATAAAGAAGAACTCCCAGAGATTAACTCCACCTATGCACCCAATCGTCTTCTTAGCTTCCTTCACTGAAAGAGTAGAAAAGACATGTTGGCAGTGACAGGAACCAGTTGGAGAACATCTGCAAAGTCAACAATGTTTTACCTCCAAGTAGTACATCATCATCACTACACACTGTCTCCTGTAGACAAGGGTGAATTTATGTAAGAAGAATGTTGGAAACCATGCTGATTTCATCAGTGATCAGTAACTCCATTTTATCAAACATGGACCTCAGCTCACTTCAAATTCAAAAGACAACTTTCTGTACTGTCCAGTTTTGCCATACTCAACTGGCAGCATACAAAGTCTGTGCAGAGTGACACCACCTGTGTTGTAGCTATTAGGCCAGTTGGAGCAGATACTATCACAGATGTTGGTGTGTCAGTACATCTACGACACCTGCACTTATTGCTTCAATCACAAAGTTTTGTCAGTGCCAGCTGCACCACTGATGGACATCCTAACTGGCATATGTTTGTCACACGGACATTCCTTTTTACAGTGTGCCACACCATGCTGAACAGCATGCATCACCCAGCATAAACAACCTGTTGATGGAGCATTCAATTCATCTACAGTGCTGACCAATTTATCAGTAAACCACATGCTTTGCTGCATAGCACTTTCTGTCTCTGACATCAACACAGTTGGAACATTTGCTGGCAATGGAGCACCAAGTGCTCCTTCACTCTCAGGATCAAACATGTCCTGTGAGTTCCTGGGTATTGTTTTCCAGTTGTTGTCTTGCTTTGACAAGTTGTTCTTTCTCAAGATCCAGTCTCTTTATATATGCAGTTGACACTTCAGTTTTGAAGGAATCATAGCTCAAATTGAACTGCTCTTCAAAACAGTCACATGTATCTTTCAAAGTACTCTAATCTCTCCAAGGTTAAACAGAAATAAAGAGCAAAACAGTAGTACTCTTTTCTTTCTGTAGTTGTCAAGCTCAGTTTACAGTGGTCAATCAACCATGATTACGCCTCTTCACAGAGACCCAGCTAGGCCTGACATCTTGTATATGTTCTTTTCAGGGTCAGAAGGGCACCTATTTTTAGTCATACCATTGAGCAACCTCAAACAAACACAAATCATCCATAGGACTATGGTGCTGTGGACAGTAGTTATCAATCAGGTTGCTCTTCAGTATGTTGTAGATGTTGGTCTGCACACAGCAAGGTCTTCAATCTTGTTATGACGTCTAAGTACAGAAGTCTCTTCTCTTTAAAGTTCACATTCAAGTAGCCGATTGACTAAGACTTCCCATACAGAAAGGTTCCTGTAAGACGGTAACTAGCCTCATATGCTCCAGCCTCACCGTGTGACAGAGTTCTCAATCCAAGTGACCGCAGTTGAGATGAGATAGACCTGTTTCAGTTAGACAAGTCTTCCCATAGTTCTTGTAAATAGGTTTGCTCATGCTTAGTGATATATGAAGTAGCATAGCTCACAAGAGCCATTGAATTGTTAGCAACATACTGAACATCAATGTTGCCTGCCACATCAACAACAGAGGAGAGCTGTAGTCATTGATGAATACTTCTGACTCCCTACAGGGCAGCTCATACACTCATTTTGTTGATTTTGCCTTCAAATGATGTTGCATGGCAGACAAAACATCATTTAGACATGCACTCATGCAGACTCATCTTGGGAATCTAAACTGGCACCTTGAGTATCAGTTCCTCTGTTTTTACCTTTCTGTGACAGTATTTGCTGCACAAGTGTCACTGAGATTTCTGGACCAGCTTCCACAGTGTTGGGCTGTCACACTTGTCAGGAATCTGGCAAGTCACATACCTCATAATGAAGCTTAGAATATCAGCTTCATCACTATCACCAATCCGTGGAGCATCTTTCACCCACAACAACATGTGTATGTGGAGTGCTCCTCATGCTTGGTATTCCATTCTCCAAAATAGATGCTCAACAATACCAAGAGGTGGATTGGTTTTGGAAAGTATGAATCATAACAGTGCCTGAATCTGATGCTGAAAATATTGTGGCACTGAGACTGGATCCAGTGAACACATTTCACCAGATGTCATACTCTGTATGCCATCCACATCTGAGTTAGCCCACCTAAGAAGGTTGACCAAGTCATCACATTAGTATTCTGCACAACTGAATGTGATGAACCATGTTCTGGACCAAAATCTTTTTAGCATACACATCACCTCAGAGTACCATCTGTACCAATACTTTTTAGTATCATGCATGCAGGACTGAATTGAAGAAGAATAGCTTGCAGTATTTCATCTTCTTCTCCAACCTGTGGACCAACTCTGCAGCTGTTATATTGTTAAATTCTGTACCGAGTTGCAATGTATGTGCAATGCTCATGGACAGAAAGTTAAGTTCACTCTACCTCAAAGGTGAAAGAGATATGATATGATATGATATGATATGATATGATATGATATGATATGATATGATATGATATGATATGATATGTTTCTACTGAACTTCTCATCTGAATAAGCTCTGTCCTCAGCTCCAGGTACCCGCACATCACAATCATCCAGACTATTCACCTGTACCATGTGGAAACAGATCAGAAAAGCAACATGCCTCAAGTTTACTCTCCCAGATACTCACAGGATTACCCTCTACCTGTTTCATCTGGTATAAATCTATATTATCCACAACTGGGTCCTTCCCATGCAAGAGGGTGGATTGTGTATTGTCTATACACATTTTCATTGGTGGCAACCTCTACTTTTTCATTCATAGCTTTTGGACACTCAGACACATCAGCTTGCATCTGTACATCAGCAAAGTAACTATGTCAATGTCCTTATAGGATGAATTATGTTGTTTAAGGTATGCAAAGCATGCTTGACCTTTTCAAGATTCACAATCTGTTGCCATATTGTTTTGGTTTTAGTTGGAACACCATTTACCAGAATGACACCACTATTCTCTTTAGAGATGGTGTGTAAATTTTTCTTGCAGAGGTAGAGGCAGATACATAATAGAGCCCTTTAATGACCTAATGAGCTCTTTTTTCAGCACATCTTTCATTTTGATGTTCGATCACAGAATGGTTGAAATGGCTTCATTGTCTGGATTAAAATTCTCTCAAACAAATTCAAGCCAGCAATCTCTGCAGGGGTCTTCTGTACTTCCATGCCATTTAGTATAGACCAAGAAGGCAAAGTGTCAGACTTAAGCTTACAATAACAGTATGTACATAGTGACACTGTGCCCTGTAAAGTAAAGTCTGTTTTCAAAGCAAATATGCAACGGATGACCCCACATCTAATTCCATCATGCAATATTGTACAGGTTAACAGTAACATACTGTTCTTTGTAAAACAACCGTTCACAGGAGACACACACATGTCAAATTTCTGAGTTTAGCAATCTCTGTACCAGATTTTCTTAGCAATTGTGATTCTTGCACTGTGCCAGTCTGTATCACATTTATGCTGCCATTGGTATCAATAGTTTTCCTCTACTTATTTTTCTGTTGTAATTCTTTGATAAGTTCAATGATGCCATCAACATCTCCATTATTTAACAAAGAATCAAAGCATGTGAAGGCTCTAACAACAGATCTTACATGATACAGCTGTTGTACAAATCTCTGCATCCCAGAGTTGTGACAGCAATCATGCAAAGGTAATGGAATATACTGTCACATGCTCCAGTCTGCAAACAAGCAAGTGAATGTCCCATCAGACCACTAAAATGTCTAATATCGCACTTGTCAATAGTGGTAAACAGTTTGTGTCTTAAACATCTTTTGTATCTAAAAACATCAAAATAACTTTTAATGACAGGGAAAGAGTCTTCCCTGATATTGCACATTCATCACAAGGCCATTTCATAGCATGTGACCCCTTTGTGAGATGTCTTCAGAAGTGACATTATCCTCATCCATGACATCATCATGTGACACAAGCAAAATGTTCTGAACTTTGCCACATACATCCAATGTCACAGTTACATTTCTATTTGAACACTGCATGTTTCCTCAAAACAATATGCTTCAGAATGCTCATAATGCATCCACTTCCCTTCAAACACTGAACAAAGATTTTCTCTTTAAGTGTTCAAATGTGATTAGTCTATTTCTCATGTCTTCAGTTTTGGCACTCAGTTTATCAATGGCTGACATCGCAACAGCCCACAACTGTGAACGTATGTTCATGGCCATATTCACAAAGCGTGTTGCTCGCAAGCGATTTTCATGACAGAAAGTTTTCTTAACTTTCTTTCTTTTGCACTGACAACTGCTAAAATGATTCATTCAATCTTAGCAGCATGTACCATTTTTTTTGAAGAAGCAGGTTTTACTGTGATGCCAAGAACCACAACTGATCCACGAACACCACTTTTGTGTGTTTCACAGAGCTAGCACTAATATCTTTTTGAGGTCATAGTACAGGTTTTTCAGTGAAACAGTTTTTTTCTTTTTATTCTTCAATGCCAGTTTCCAGAATTAATACATTTTTTACATGTGCACATTTCTTAGACACTGTACCACTAGACGAAGAACTCTCAGTTATTTTCTGTTGATGAGAAATACTAGTTTTCTCATTCTGACATGACAGGAGCCACCAAGACACCGGTTTTGCTTTGAAACTGAGTGCACTTTTTGTACAACAGTAATTTCTGTAACTCTTTTTGGACTGTGTTAGTCTGCCTCTCTTCATAAGTAATATCTATAACCAAAAAAAGATTAAATGACTATTGGGATACAGAAATCAAACTACAATACACCACCCACTTTAAATAGTTTGAAAGAAATAACACTATGTATAGGTCCTTACTTGAAGGATCTGTCCGGAGCTGTGGAAGCAGGTGCATGTGGTCCCAATTCATAAGGAGGGCCTGTAGAACCAATTGAAAACTACAGGCCTATCTCCCTGCTGTGTACCCTAGCAAATATACAGGAGAAACTTCGTCTAAGCCCAACTTAGGGAATACCTGGAGGCACACATGCTGTTTTCCCCTATCCAACATGGCTTTAGAGCCAAACACGGGACAGACACTGCCTAACCAAATTCTTTTCTGACATACTCAGAGACCTAGACTCTGGATCCAATACAGGGTGGTTTTATAGACCTTTCCAAGGCCTTCGACTGGGTGGATCACAGACTACTCCTCCTAAACTCCGCTGCATAGGCCTCGATGCCCATGCCCTCAAATGGGTGGAAAGCTACCTCTCTGGTCACACTCAGAGGGTCAGGTGTCAGGATAAGCTCTCCAAACCAGAGTCCCTAAAGGATGGAGTACCTCAAGGGTCTATACTTGGGTCTCTTATGTTCTTGCTGTTCGTAAATGAACTGCACAAACACTGTGGAAGCAACAACACAATCCAATATGCGGATGATGCTGTTATCTACAAAACCTCAGACAATCTGGATGACCTATGCACTTCTCTCCAAAAGGATATTCACATCATGGAGAGGTGGATCATCAAGAACAAAATGGTCCTTAATATCAATAAAACCAAAGCCATGCTGTTTGGACCAAGAGCCCTTGAACAAGATAGATCACAACTACTCCAACTCTCATCCCTGGAGGGCAACAAGCTGGAAGTAGTCACCTCGACAAAGTACCTCGGCCTCACCATTGACCAAGGTCTCACGTTCAAACAACATGTGGACCAAGTCACTAAAGTAATCCACACAAAACTTGGATTACTGCATTGGCTCAAGGAACTGTTAACCCCAGAAGCTAGGGACTGCTATTGCAGCTAGTGTCCTACTTCCAACACTAATATATGCTGCCCTGGTCATTCAGGGTATCACAAAGCTGGAGTACGGTAAATTACAGACTTATACAACAAGGTGGCCCACTTGCCACCTTATCCCACTCTAGGATCCACCATCATGAGGCGTTAGCAAGCTTAACTGGCCATCCTTTGAAGCTCACCTCAGTTACCCTGTACTCTGCCTGGTGAAGAAGATAATTAACCCACACCTCCCCGAGTCTTGGGGACCTCACAGTAAAAAGAAACCAGTGCAGCCTTAGGTCCTCAGGTCTAACATTACTAGAGGTCCCCAAGGTTAGGACTAAGGCAGGCCAGAAATCTTTCTCGCATGCTGCCCCTTCCTTGTGGAACAACCTCCCTTTGGAGGTATGAGAAACCCCATCGGTGCGTGCTTCTGCACAAGACTCAAGACTCATCTTCTATCAACAAGTGTATGTCAGTGCCACCTCACCTGATACTACTAAAATGACCACAATTAGCCTGTTTACCAAACTAAAATCTCTAACCCCCAACAATGTAGCACTAACTTTTCCTCCCCCTCTGAACCATCCTAATGCTCTTGAACTATGTCACCTAATGAATCCACAGTACTGTCTCACTAATATGTAGGACAAATGGAGAATGTAATGAACAACAACTTACCAACTAGGTATATGAAACCTATATAACTACTGCTATGTGTAAACAGACGAATACTGTATACCCATGATAACCTGTATATGCATATTTTCAACTGTTTATAATATCAAGTACTGTTATTCCTGGTCGCCTCTGAAAAGGGACCTTGGAGCCTAGTGGCTTACCCGTCATCAAAATTCAATAAATAAAAATAAAATAAATAAAATGTATGCTTAGCAACAATTATATGACACACCAGCATGACAGTTCACCCTGCTAGAAATGTTTGTCTCTTTGTTTTATGGAGTCGCAAATTTTTTTGGCTGGGTCTGTTTCTTTGCTACTAGTAACACACACAGGTAGGATTCACAAAGCAATCATGATCTTCATAAATTGAATGCCCTGATACAAATGAGGTGTTCCAACTGCAAACAGTGGTATTCACATCAGATGTACTGGATGAAGCTCATAGTGCACCTCCTGTCTTAATAACACAATTGTGTCCACCAATAGATGTACCAGCACAACCCTTAGGCAGGCTGTGAAGAAAATGCACCAGTGAATTGCATGATGCTCTGTGTGCAATGTTGGAATTCAGAGTCAGTAAAATGCAAATGGTTCATTATACATTCATGGTACAATGGGAAAATTAAACATGTCATTATGGAGTCATTTGCATTTCTCTTCCAGACTTCCGCCAGTATAATGTGGGTGCACCCAGCAATAGCCACAGCCACATAAACCCCAATGACACAGCATGCACCTCCAAACATATTCCCAACCCATTTTCCAGTGTGTGCATGCACATAACACAGTCCATGTACTCTACAGCCTCACAATCCACCCAAACTCCTGCTGTAAATACCACATCCTATATTGCCAATGCCATGCCTCAAGAAAACTAACTCCTGCCCAAATCCCAGCCTTCAAGCCACACTCTGCAGTGCCAGATACATGCACATAGAAACCCCAGAACCCACCCATAGTTCCAATGTACAGCCGCAGCAAGTGGAAGCACCATCCTGTACAAAGCATTCCTGCATCCACACCCATCATGCACACATCTACACCAGACCCAAAATCCCCGCCATTCCAGCAGCCTTCCACTTCATCAACCAGTTATGCACCATCAGCACACCCTGCTCCCTTGGTCCCATCAGATCCCAAAGGCCAACAGGCACCACTGCCTATCTGCACACTGTAACAGCCACCCACCAACAGAGCTGTATGAGATTGACAGGTACTGTACTACTGCAAGTGAATTTGTGGACTATATTCACCAATTGCCCTCCAACAGGGGTGTTGGCAGGCATATGCACTGTACGCAACAGAGTACAGTAAAAATCTGACAGGGGCAGCAAGTCAGGCAGGGGCAACAAAAGAGGAAAGCATGGACGTTGTGGTCACATTGTGTCTGTTATGCTGAGCCCTTTGCTCTTTGCTGTTTGTTTGCTATGGGGAACTGATGCCACCAGCCAAATACACAAACAAGAACAACTTACCAGGCAGGCAGAAAAACAAAGGAAGGAGGATTACAGGAGGAAACTGATTACTGTACTTGAACCCAGACATGGCAAATGGGGGGGCAATGATGTGGCGGCAGCACATATTTTGGTTTATGTTTACATAATGGGGTTCAGAGGCAACAGTTCATCAGTTTTGAGTACAACTTCAGAATTCCTGGCTACACCCCTGCCCTCCACTAAACACTGCGCATTGTCATAGTACCTTGATATGGTGAAGGAGGGTGGGGATGGGACCAGGTTCTTTTAAATTGAAGCAAATATAATATTAACAACCCTACCCATTCCGCTTGGCAAAAATACAAAATCTTTTTTTAATCAACACTGCCTGAATAAAAGTAAAAATATGACATTGGTAGCATTCACCCACAGTGGTATTTTTTAGTGAATGAGGGAAATTTATGAGGACACTGAGGAAATTCCTCTAGTCTTTTCGATAGTGCCATGGGATCTTTAACATCCACCTGAACCACCATCAATCCAGGCAGATGGGACCTCAATTTAATGTCTCATCCGAAAGATGGCACCTCAGAAGTGCAGCACCCATCTCATGCTGCACTACAGTGTCAGTACTGGGATATTAACCAAGTGCCAGATGTGGGAACTGAACCCACAGCCCTCTGATCTCCCGGCCTCAGAGGGTGATGGCTACCTGCTGAGCCACTGACACTGTTATTTGACTTGCATGTCTGTCTGCTGCTCCTGAGAGGGAGAGAAGATAATTATTTCAGACTAAATCCAAGTTTGTGTGACTAAAGTAAACAACTGAAGTGGGCCAGGCTCAACCTGAAGAAGACTGAAGATTTTGTTGAATGTGATCAGCCTCTTCAGGAGTTACAGCTACCCCTAAACTCCGGTGTGTGCAGAGACTTTGACGATTGTGACCAGGGAGTGCTTTGCCTGGTACAGTAGAATTCCCGTACATGTAAATGTGCTATGAGCTGCTAGTGGGTTGTGAGTTACTTCCCACTGTGTGAACTGTGTTCTGCTTGCCGAAGCTGTATCCAGCCCAAAATGGACAGCATCCGAATTTGCCTCCATGTGGTCTGGGGCTTGCCAGACTGGCCCAGCCAGACTACCCACTGCACAGAGATGCCATCGATGAGAGACCTGTCTGGGGATCAGCCCCTGTTCCACGCTTGAACAGGAATGATGCCTCTGTGACTTGTATGGGCCAGCTTCTCCTTGCATTCCAGACCAACCACCTGCAGTCTTAATTTTCATCCAGCCTGTGTCCGGTCTTGGGTGTCATGAGTAAATATCAAGGTAGCTCCTCTACAACAATAGCTTAATCTGAGTGTGTCATCTGATTGTCTTGTTTCATTTCCTTTATTAATTGAGCCCTCTGGCTCCAGATTCAAATATTGTGTACTATGTATGCTGTGTTTTTCCATCACAGGGCCACAACCAGCTGCAACCCGTGCAATGGTCCTGGCTAGCCCATTTCTTCCCCACCTGGGTACCCAGAGGTGGACTGTGTGGGGACTCAAAGTGCATGCATAACTGCTTGATTGATATAACCTTTAAGCTAATTGACCTGATTTTGCCCCTTCCCTTGTTCAAGTCCCCAAATAAACCAGATCTAACTTTTCTACATGTGATCTGACTGTGGTTCCAGTTTGTGCTCAAAGTACTGTACTGTTGCTATTTGCTGTGCATAACATTGTTTTTTAGGGGGTCCCCTGTGTCGAGCTAGAGGAACCAGCCCTGCTGGTAAGTGCAAACAGTGTGGGTACTTGTGTGGTATACTAGGGGTATTGTGAAAGTGATTATTGTACAGTGTTCAGGCCACTAGAGGGAAAGAGGGTGGTTAGAGTGTCCCAGAGGGCTGTGCCCAGGTTAGCTTGACCACTGCCAACCCTGACCTCTGAGTAGAGGCACCCATTTCAGAACTCAGGCTCTCTTAATCTGCTGCTATTCAAGCAGGCAGGGGTGGTAACCCTTGGGATAGCGCTACCTAGGGGTTACATCTTGGAGGCTCACTGCTGCAATTTTGTGCCTTTTAGTGGTCAAAACTACAAATTATTGTCAAACATAAATGGCTACCCCAACAGAAGTGGCTGTGCACCAGTTGGTGGGGTGGTGGTACAGGGCAGAAGATTGACCTCACAATGCCCTGCTTGTATTGGATATTCCTGAACATTGGTAAAGACACTGTAGAAGGAGTACTTTCCAAAGTGGAATGTTTAACAAACACTGTGGTGGTGGGGCGACAGGCTGATTTTACTGCCCACTCTTTCATGGTGTCAGTAGAATGTAGTGACCCAGTGGACAGTTCCAAGTACCATGGACTGTTGCCCCAGAAGGACCCCAGTCACCTGGAGAGTGATAACTAGAGATGGTAAAACCCTCAGGGAGGATGAGCTCCCTATTGTTTGAGACTTTTGAGGAGAAATTTGCTAAATTGTTGCTGGAGGAAGGAAAACCATAGAGGACTTTAAGAAACTATTCATGCCACCTGGGGTGTTCTTTCCCCAACACCCTCCCACTTCAGCACCTGTTACTGCCCGCCTTCTGTGCCCATGACAATGCTGGCCCCTATAACCGTACCTGCCATTAGTCACAACTCCTACTGAAGGTTGACAATCTTCTTGGACACCCTCCCACCCCAGGGGAGGATGACTGGAAGACCTGGATGACTATGTTGCCTCTCTAGTACTTGAATGGCAATGCTCAGAAGCAGAGAACAGTGGTGGGCGAAGTGGCTAATTCACTCTGAGAAGTGATCCGTGGCATGAAGATGAATTCATGGAGTGTTCCATAGCGTGAAGCGGAGTACTTCACGTTACAAATAGGTAACGCGACGTCCATTGAAAACAATGACTTTGCATTATTCCGCCTTCCCAAACCACTACTCCACCAATTCTTATATGAAGTACATTAAAAACAATGTAGTTCACCTTGTTTTAAGCTCCAAAGGTGAATTTTGCAGTGTTTCATGGGATTTCAGGTCACATGGGTTCTAGATTGTTCTGCACAGCCTCAGTTTTGGTTAATGTGTGTAGGAAGCTGTAGGAGACAATCTGGTCTGAGAGCTCTCTGCAATTCAAACCTTCAAAAAGCTGTTAAAAAGCCTTTGAGTCATTTTTTGGCTGAAACTTTAGTTCATCGATTATAGGAAACCTCCTGTGCTCATATCATCGGCGTTATTGTTTGTGTATGGATTTTGAATGTTAATGTACAACATTCAGTCTGTGTACTGAGAGACAGCGGAAGTGTGCTTTGGGAGGGATGCATCTATGGTGTAGGTAGATTAGTTTGGAGAAAAGACAGTGCTTTCTGTTTTGGTGATATTTTCCTTGTTTAACTGTGTTAATGTGCACAGTAATATTTTCAATATTTCTTGCCATTTTTGCTGATTGTTGTGGTGCAGCAGTGCATAATTTAGTTTGTTTAAACTATGTGGTTTACTACTGAAGTTTTCAATTTGCTATGCATTACTTATGTGTGTATGAGTATGTGTGTGACGCTGTCATCAAATCAGACACCTTTATTGTGCCCATAATACATTTTAGCAATGTGAAGCTGCTATCAACTGCAGCTGTGTGATTTTTGTACTCTTTGTGTATCTTTACTGGTACTAGTACTAGTGACTGTAATTGCAGCAGTACAGTACACTGCCCAGCTGCCCGCCCTAACTGTAAAGGTATTTTTTCCAGATTTGAATTTCTGATGGTGAGCACTGGTTCAGTGTCGGCCTTTGTGTCTGCATCTCTTCAGTGCACAGTGCAATCTTAATCTGTCTTGCATTTGCATCTCTTTAGGGCCCAGTCTCCATCTGTAACTCAAGTCACAGTTGTTTCTTTGGCTTCCTTCAGAGTACTGGACAGGTGTGGTGCTTAATTCTGCATTAACATTGTACTCACTAATATGCTTTTAAGTCAGGACCACCATCATGAGTCATTCGTGATACAAATCACATTCTTCATCATCACGGTCACAAATGCAGTCACAAATCACGATTCACGATCATTCACGTTATGAATCACATTATTTTTTTTCTAGTTACTTGATGTATTGTAAGCCTGTTTGTAGTATCTCTCCAGGCTTCACCACCCCACCATTGTACTCACTGATACAAGTTTTTAAGTCTGGGAGTTTTAAGCTACAGCTCATCAGGGAAGTACAGCCAAGGCGGTAAGCATTCACGCTTCATCCTCACGGTCACAAATGCAGTCACAAATCATGATTCACGATCATTCACATTACTAATCACAACATAAATTTGTTTCTAGTTACTTGGATGTATTGTAAGTCTGTTTTGCAGTATCTCTCCGCTTCATCACCTCCGGCTTCATCATTGTAATGCATTGATATGTGTTTTTAAGTCTGGGAGTTTTAAGCTACAGCTCATCAGGCCTGGGAAGTACAGCCATAGGCATTCATATTTCTTTATCATCACAGTCACAAGCGCGAGTCACAAATCACGATTTACTTATCACATCGTGAATTACAAAATACATTTTTTTTAATAGTTACTTGGATGTATTGTAAGCCTGCTGGTCATGGTGCTGAACAGGGATGAGATCCACACCTGGGCCTGGGGAAATGGCACATCCTGCTCCAGAGGATCTGGTGCTGGACTTGTGGTGGTGGTTCAACTGCCCCAGATTCAGGACAAGAGGTGGTGCTGGTCCTGCTTTGGGGACACTCACAAGTTTTGAGTGGTCCAACAGAATGGGCACCCATGTACATGGTATGATGCTGACCACTACCATGCTCTCACAGAGCTCCTCGTCCCAGACATTCCCTCACCCTGGTCCATCTCTCCTACTGAGCTTCCTCAGTCTGAGCAATCACTACTCACACTGTCACACAACACACACTCAGTCAAACAGACACATAGACACAACTAACTACTTATAAAGGTAAGAAAAATAAAATTTACAGAAAGAACAAATTAAGTAAAAGAGTACAGAAAAGACCAAAAATGTGTTGGGTCTAAATCAAAGTTTAAATCTCATCCTCGCTCTGATCTAAAAGTATCAGCAGTCACAAAACACACTACTCTCTCTCCATCTGCACAGGAGAAAGTAAAAGTGTCTGCTTTTATGACTCACTTTCTTCCTGCCTAGCTAAAGAGCATATGACTTACAGTACTGTAAGCCATGTGATGTGTGGGGGCTGCCAAATCTGAAACACCAAGTGGATCACTTAGAATCCTAATGAGGCAGCGAAGTCCATTAAAACAATTGCCAGCTTACTTTGCATTGTCATTCAGCCCAGCAGTGGTAATGACAAGGCTTAAGGCACTTTGCATTACCTACTCCACATAGCAGAGTGGTAACGAAGTGCCCACTTCATGAAAGACTTTCAGTGAATTTTAAATTACTGCATCTCTAGCAGAGAAACAAAAGATGTTGAGTGAAAGCCTCCAAGTCCTGCCATGGCTATCATCCATGCCAAGTGGGCCAATAACCTCGAAGCAACTGCACAGAAGTATCTTGATGCATTGGAGAATGTGTATGGGAGCCTCTATTCAGATGAGGGCCTGTGGTGAAGAGTAAGAAACATCCAGCAGTACTCAGGAGCCATTGTCTGTGTATGTACCTCAGCTTGAAAACGCTACAAAGAGTGCCATAGAAAGGGTTGTTTGCCATCAAATGGATTAGATCGAACTAGGCTGGACTGGATCCTTAAGTCTGTTCCATTTTCAGAATTGTTACTGCTTCAGTTGTGCCTCACCAACCGACTGGAATAGCCCCTTTATGACGAGCTAATGAAAGAAATTTGGAGAGTTGACCAATGGTGACCCCAGGGGAATTTCACCAATATCTGCTGCTACTGTGCAAGTGACAGAGAGTGATCATCCAAGTGGGGTTCAGGGGCAAACGCGGCACTTAACAAGCACTCTGAGAATGCAAAGGACTTCCGCCCTGGGCCCAGTTTTTGAAATTTGAGCTATTAAAGGAAGTCCGAGAGTTAAAGATAGGCACTTCTGCAAGGGCTCCCCACATGGAACAAGATTCTGGTTCCTCTCAGGACATGACTGCCATGGGAGTGGGGTGCACCATCAGGCATCCTCTACTAAGGATAGCTCCCAGGCTGAAATCAAATAATTGAGTGCCACCCTAAAGGAACTATTGAGACACGTTTCACCCTCTCACCGCTGCAAGCAGATATTGGACCCCGATCCCTTGCTACTACTTCAGTTCATCATGTAATGTTCTCTTCAAGGATGACCCAGGAGTCTATCATTTGTCACCACGTGGAAAGGATGGCCATATGAAGAGGGAATGCCAGTCTCAGAAAGACTTAGAGAAAGTGGTGAACCGGCTTCAAGGAGAGCTTCAGAAAATGAATCAGTGGTAAAGGAGGCACAAAATGACCACAGTGAAGGCTTCAGACATCCTAACTCAACCCCTTTGTGGCTAAATCATCCATCCAGGCCCCTGCTGCTGTCCCTCCAGACTGGTCCAAAATACTTGGCCTTCAATGGAGACTACCATGACTGTGAATGGTATTCCTACTGGCTGTGTCGATAGTGGGTCACAGGTGACCATTGTATTCATTGTATTTAAGGACTGGTATGACAATCACTTATCTGCTGTGCCCTTACAATCCCTGGAAGGCTTACATGTGTTGGGCTGAGTGACAAGTCTTATCCCTACCTAGGGATGTATCCACCTCTGGTTGTCATTTCCTGCAGCTGTAACTGGTGTAGAGGAGCAAGTTGAGACACTGGCCTTAGTGTGTCCCCCTACTGAGCTGTATTATGGGGTTCCCCTGTTAACTGGGACTAGTGCCCATATGTTTGAGAGACTGGCATAGCTCTGTCATGAGAAACAAGGGTGATGAACTGGGAGGGCCCTATGAATTCCCACTCCTGATTTGCAACAGAACCCCAAGGGAGTGGACCAGGATGAAGCAGTAGGGGTCATGGGAAAGGATCCCCATTCAATGGTACCGTCCCTAATGCCCAGTGTACCTTTCAAGGGGAGGTCCACTCCACAAAGATGTCAAGAACAAATACTGATGTTGGACACCAGGTGATGGAAAATTGCTGGAAGGATTATTAGTTAAGCCAGCATCTTGCCAGTTCATGCTCATGCCTATGCATGATGAGTGATGGTCCAGATTCATAATGTGTCAGATCAGGAGATCCGGTGAACAGAGGATGCACCCTAGCTATGGTACACTGCACAGACACTGCAGTATTGCCCAACAACAAGCATCCTGGCAAGACAGATAGAGTGACTCCTGACTTGTTTCATTTTGGTGACTCCCTGTTGCCCACTGAATGGAAGACTAGAATTAGACAGAAACTTGCCCAAGAGATCAAGTGTTTTCTTTGAAGGAATGGGACATGGGATGTGTCCAGGGTGCGGAGAATCACATACATCTGCACGATGAATGGCCATTTCGAGAGAGTCTCGATGCCTTGCCCTGCAGACATAGCGATGTGAGAAGACACTTGCAGGAAAATGTTCGTGGTGTGCTAGGGGCTAGGGCCTCAAATCCTGGCTCAAAACACCCTGGTTGCTTCCAGCATCTGCATCGGTCATGGGATAATGTCTATGCAATCCACTCTTGCTATCACTCTTTTCTATATCTAGCTCCTTACACAACGCACTTGCCCTAGTTTGCCCTCTACCCCACATGCTCTACAGCACCTGACAATGCCACCTTCCTGGCAGCTCCATCCCACCCTCCTTATCCTTACCTGCCCCCTCTCCTCTTCTCATTTTTCTACCTCCTTGCCCTCCCATTTCTTTCTACCACCCCATTGTCCTCTTCCTTTCCACTTTACCCTGTCCCTGTCTGTTCAGAATTAATTTGATATCCTTTACCCTTATTTGTGTAACAATTTTGTCTATTGTCATGTGATACCTTTGTCTTGACGGAACCTCTGTAAAAGAGCCCTGGGCTCAAAGGTAATTGTAATCCTGAATTGAAATAAATACATATATAAACAAATAAATAAAGAAAAGAATCCAGGAGTCCATATGCTTCTCCCATTGTGGTTGTACATAAGAAAAATGGATCTGTGAGAATGTGTGTTGATTATCAACTCTGAATCGGTGCACCATCTCGATCAATACACCATGCACATCATACAAGATGCTCTGGATTGTTTGAATGGGAGCAAATGGTTCTCGATGTTGGATCTTTGCAGTGGATATTACAAGATTCCGATGGCTCCAGAGAACCGTGAGAGACAGCCTTCATCTGACCTTTGGGGTTCTATGAATTCCAGAGAATGCCACAGGAGATATCGACAGCGAGCCACTTTCCAGCGACTGAAGGAACATGAGAGTCGGGCTGTTTAAAATAGAATGACTAAGACTTCAGCTTCAAGCTGTCCATTGACAAGTGCCAGTTTTTCCAAACCTCTGTGAAGTATGTGGGGCACATAGGTCTCACGGAGGGATAGTGACTGATCCTAGTAAAGTTGAAGCCTTGACTACTTGGCCCTACCCCACAATTTGAAAGAACTACAATGTTTCCTGGGATTCTGTGGCTACTAGTGCCGGTTCATAAAGGACTATTCCAAAGTGATTCGCCACTCTTGAATCTTACCCAGGGTTTCCCTCCTACCAATTGTAAATACAAAAAGGGTCCATCAAAGAACCAGATAAAGCATATTTCTACCCAGGTGAACTTTTTGGGTCCTGTTGGATGCCTGACTGTGAGCAGCTTTCCAGCAAGTCATATACCAGCTCACCAATGTCCCAGTCCTCGCTTAATGCTGATCCCACCAAACCCTATGTGCTGCATACTGATGCCAATCTGCAGAGTCTAGGAGCTGTACTGTATCAAGACCATGAGGATTGTTTGAGACCAGTGGCATTCACCAGTAGGAGCTTGACCTCGTCAAGTGAACCTGCCCTGTGCATGGATTGGAGTTCCTTGCATTGAAGTGGGCCATTGTCAGCCAGTTTCATGATTGCTTCTGTGGGGCAACGATATTGGTGAGGACAGACAATAACCTATTGACCTATGTACAGACTTCAGCTAGGTTGGATGCCATGGGACACCAGTGACTTTCTGCATTATCAACATATGATTGTGCTGTTGAATACAGACCGGGCCTGAATCATATTGATGCTGACACCCTATCCCAGAGACCCATTTCCAGAGTGACTGGGTCAGGCTGTCTGGACCTGACATCTGAGCATTGTGCCAAAGTTTGATAGAAATGAACAGATGTCTGGACACAGCAGACTGCTTGGTAGATTACTTGGGCCCTCTGACACCTGTGTACCAGCTGTGTGTTGCTGCTTCTCTGCTCTAGATATTAGTGCACTGCCTCAGTTTGATGATGACAGGATTCAGTGGACTCAGTCACGAGATCCTGTGATTCAGATGGCACTTGATGCCCTTCGTGCAGGAGCAATGTGTCCAGGTTGCATTCCTCTGATCTGCAGTCCGCTTTGTTGTTTAGAGAGGGCCACAGGTTGAAGTTGCTTAATCGTTTGTTGTATAGAGAGACTGTAGATTGAGGTGGCCAGATAGACAAGCAACAATTGGTCCTGCACACAGCCTTCAAAGATTTGGTACTGAGGTCCCTCCTCAATCATATGGGCCACCTCGGTATCGACTGGACTCTTGAAATAGTTCGATCTTGATTCTACTGGCCTAAGATGGGGGCCAATGTTGAGAACCATATAAGGACTTGTAGTTGCTTCCTGCAGAGAAAAAGCCCTGCCTCAGAGGGCTGCACCTGTCAACATTACTGCCAGCACCCCAGTGGAACTGGTATGCATAGACTTTTGAGTTTAGAGCCTGATCAGCAAAACATTGGCAATGTGTTAGTGGTTATGGACCATTTCACACGATATGCACAAGCTTTTCACACCAAAGATCAAAACATCTACCATGGCCAAGGTGCTAGTGGAATATTTCTTCATCCTCTATGGTGCCCCCAGCTAATTCACTCTGATCAGGGCTGGACTTTGAGAGTCTGCTAAAAAGAAATGCTCTCTCTATGGGGAGTATGAATGACAAGAACCACTCCTTATCACCCGCAGGGGATCCTCAACCAGAATGCTTTAGCCGCACCCTTCTAGACATGCTAGGCACCCTCCACCCAAAAGATAAGCATAGATGGAGCCAGCAGATTAGCACCTTGGTACACGATACAATTGCACAAAGAATGATGTTACCGGGTTCTCTCCCTACCACCTCATGTTTGGGAGAGAGGCACGGTTGCCTGTTGATGTCTGTTTTGAGGTTTCTCCTATGGGGTCTGAGCCAAAGATTACCTGCAATATGTACAAAAACTGAAAGCTCAATTGAACTATGCCTATCAACTGGCCCAGACAATGGCCACCAAAAGAAATCTAGCCAACAAAGAGAGACATGATAGAAAAGTAAAGGTTCAAGAGCTTAGGCCTGGAGACCGTGTGTTGTTACGAAATTTAGGATTGCATGGTAAACACAAGAGTTGGATCAATGGCACCATCTTCCCATGTCATAGTTGGAAAGTTGGATGATTTGCCAGTGTACAAAGTGCGCAAGAGAATAACTCCAAAGCTGTCAAGATCATGAACCATAACCACTTGCTACCTATTGGTCAAGTTATAATTTAGGCTGAACCCACCATGATTGATTCCTGGACCAGTGAGTTGAGCCGCTGCAAGAAAAAACAAGTCAGCCTGCCTCCGTAGTTGCCAATTTAAGACTTCCCCGCAGCAGGCCCAGAATGATAGTGACTGCCAGTCTAACTCGAATGACAGTGAGTGTGATAATGCCTATTACCCTCATATGAACTGAGTCAGCTGTTTTGTGGAAATTCTATGTTGAATTATGGGGATGAAGCTGGGCCTTCTGGACTACCTAACACCCCAGCATCATCCTTGAAGCCAATGCTCCCTGAAGGTGAAGTTCAAAGTATCATGTCTGAGGATGCTGAGTCTTTGTGTTTTGTGAAACTGTATGATTTGCCTGAAAAAGAGGCTGATGGTATGCATCTTTCTGGTGACATGCCAGAACTTTAGGAACACTATAGAGAGTGCTGACAACCCCCTTCAGTGCCAGAGTGTCTTCAAAATGAGCCAAGTGTTGTAGAAACAGAGACTACAGAGCAAGGGGCTGACAGTGCTCCCAGCTTGGACATTCCTCTTCATCCAAAGGCACCCCTCACAAGTGATGAAAGGTCCAAGACCATTGCAGAAAGTACAGAGACTGTAGTTGTTCACCCCAGAAAGACTGGCTGAGCTGTCAAGCCAGTGGTGTGCTTCAGTTATGATTCCCCAGGGAGACCAGTAGATTTGCCTCTCAATGTTGTCCACAAAGGTGTTTATGTCTCTAAGAGAGCTCACTGCCCAAATTGAGCTTGACGGCCAGTCCAGGATATTTATTTTGCCTTCTCACCATGGTGGCCCTGCTCCATCCAGCCCCAAGTTACCTGATAGGGAAGGGCCCCTTGCATTGTTTAGAGCAAGAAGTTATTACATGATTCTGTGATAGTAATGTTCAATTTACCTGTGTGAAATATGCATAATGTATTGTCAGAATGGAAATGATATAGTGGAGTACATTGAAATGTATAGTAAAGTAACAAGTTTTGCCAATTGATGAATCAGATAGTACTTGTATAGCATACTAATGGTATAAATGTCTTGTATATGTTGCATTTTCAATGTTATGATGGTACAAACTTGATGCGGACACCTACGTTTCCCTGGCAAGGAAGGGTGTAACCCCCTACAAATGGGAGTTCCCAAAAAGTCTTCCTTGAGCTTGCTACATGCTCACTGCCAGGCTGGTGTCCTGCATTTTAGCAGTTTAAATGTGATTACCAGAGCCTGTATAGCCACTGCGTATTATCTCTTTAAGAGCTGCTTGATTGCAGCTTAAGTAATCTGAGAGGGAGCTTTGTTGAAAGATGCAGCTATTTACTGAAAATTATTTATAGTGATAATGATAATGTAGTTTGTCTAACCTGCTTTCTTTGTAGGAAGGACTGTTTTGTTTGTCTCCACTATCTTGGTCCTAGACTGCAAATTAGATCAATCAGTTCTGGTGGGACCTAAAATGTATCCGGACTACAGGAGCTGTCTGAATTCAAAATCTGTAGGGACTGTAGTTTGAGCTTTTTGTACCTTTTTGCAACTGAAGGGGAGCTCTTGCTTTGACTAACAGTCAAATCAGCCAACCAAATCTTTTGGATCTTGGGGACGTCCCAGGCTGCTTCAGTTTTCAGTTAGTTCTGAGCTGGGAAGTGAAATGAGAGGAGCTGAAGTGATTCTGAGCAGCAATCCTGAGTGGATTCACATGGGAAAACTGTGAAAGGGCTGAGTTTTGACTTGCATGTTTGTCTGTTGCTTCTGAGAGGGAGAGAAGAAATTATTTTGGTCTAAATCCAAGTTTGTGTGACTAAAATAAGCTACTGAAGAGGGCCAGGCTCAACCTGAAGAAGACCGAAGATTTTGTTGAATGCAATCGGCCTGTCAGGAGTTACAGCAACCCTAAGCTCCCAGTGTGTGCAGAGACTTTGACTGTGACCGGGAGTGCTTTGCCTGGTACAGCAGAATTCCCGTACATGTAAATGTGCTATGAGTTGCTAGTGGGTTGTGAGTTAGTTCCCACTGTGTGAACTGTGTTCTGCTTGTTGAAGCTGTATCCAGCCCAAAATGGACTGCACCGAATTTATCTCCATGCGGTCTGGGCCTTGCCATACTGGCCCAGCCAGACTACCCACTGCACAAAGAAGCCATTGATGAGAGAACTGCCTGGGGATCATCCCCTGCTCAACGCTTGAACAGCAATGATGCCTCTGTGACTTGTGTGAGCCCTGCTTCTCCTGGCATTCCAGATCAACCACCTACAGTCTCAATTTTCATCCAGCCTGTGTCCGTCTTGGGTATCGTAAGTAAATACCAGGGTGGCACCCTGCAACAACAGCTTAATCTGAGTGTGTCATCTGATTGTCTTGTTATTTCATTTCCTTTACTGAACTGAGCCATCTTGCTCAGGATTACAAATATTGTGTACTGTGCATGTTGTGTTTTCCATCACAGGGCCCAAACAGCTTCAGCCCTGGGCAACGGTCCTGGCTAGTCCATCTCTTCTCCACCTGGATACCCAGAGGTGGACTGTGTGGGGACTCAAAGTGCATGCATAATTGCTTGATTGATATAACCTTTAAGCTAATTAACCTGATTTTGCCCCTCCTTGTTCAAGTGCCCTGAATAAATCAGATCTAACTTTTTCTGCATGTAATCTGACTGTGGTTCCAGTTTGTGCTCAAAGGACTGTACTATTGCTATTTGCTGTGCATAACCTTGTTTTACAGGGGTTGCCAGGGTCAAGCCAGAGGAACCAGCCCTGGTGGTAAGTGCAAACAGTGTGGGTACTTGTGTGGTGTACCAGGGGGTATTGAAAGAGATTATTGTACAGTGTTCAGGCCACTATAGGGGAAAGAGGGGGTTACAGTGTCCCAGAGGACTGTGCCCAGGTTAGCTTGACCACTACCAGCCCTGACTTCTGGGTGGAGGCACCAGTTTCAGAACTCAGGCTCCTTAACCTGCTGCTAGCCAAGCAGGCAGGGGCGGTAGCCCTTGGGATAGTGCCACCTAGGGGTTACAGGTGTATTCAGGCCATTCACTTTTAATGTGATTATCTTAATTTTCTCCATGATGTCTTTTTTGTTTTTTAAACTATAGTACCCTTCACTTCAAACCTGGTTTCAGCATTTACCCTTCATAAGCATTTCTTGTTTCAACAGCTACACATTTAAACCAAAACAGATATAATAACAGCTTAATCTGGTTCTAAGTCAGTTGGCATTCATCTGTATCCCTCTCCCCGGGTCATGCCTGAAAATAGGCAGGAATTGTCTAGTGTACTTACCGGTCAACAAAACTAAATAAATAAATAAAATAAATTCTTCCAACGAAAAGTGAGAGCCCACTGAGTTCTTTCTCAAAACATCAAATGTGATTGTAACACTCTGATCCTTCAAATTACATTTTCCTCCAAGGTAACCTTCCTCACTTAGTCTAGTATAACATATTAGAGTATATTAGTAAGTATCAGGTACCTTGTAGAGAAACAAAAAACTAATTTGTGAAGCAAGTCTTTATTTTCTTTCACCTTACTGCTCGCCGCAAATATTCATATATGTTTCACTCTCATCATTTTGCTCTGTTTCTCTCTCCCTATATCTTTCATCGCTTCCAGCTGGACCCCTGCTGTTTGCACCTCCACAGCTCTCCTGTCACCAGCAGCGTCTTCACTTTTATGTTGGCCATCTTAAAAGCAGGAAAAAGTTTGTCTCTACAGGTAACTCTTCCCTGTCAGTCACCGAATGCTCTGTTTGCCGCTTGCCTGATTTACTTTATTGTTAAAGCCTGCAGCCATTTTTAATTCCAAAGTGCTTAATTTGGATTGTTTCCCTTTGTTTGTGGCATTTACATACGTTTGGACTCCTGTCTGGCAGACATAATCCGAATGCATAAAGATTTTCAACGATCTTTTTGTGAGAGAACTCTTCATAAAATATATTTCCTTGTTTACTCAAGCCCTTCGGTCACTTACTGATAAAGCCTGAACTCCATTTAATTTGTGTGCTCTGAGGGTGGGGATAGTTCTTGCAGCTCTAGCTCTGCCGGCTTCTAATCTGTGGCATGCTGCTACCTCCCTCCTGTTGGGAGGTGCTTCCAGGACTCTGCCATTAATGTATTCTGTATCATGATGGAAATTACATGTATCTGATGTACCAGTGATAGCACTCTTTTTGTTTTCTGTATGTAATTTGTGTTAATAAAATTCCCCTACTCTTGCAAAAAGGGCCTTGGGTTCTTTTGCTTCTACCTAGACACCCAACAGAACAGCATCAGAGGTGGGTAGACGGGACCTTGGTTTAACGTCTCAGCAAAATTACAGCACACCATGACAGTACAGCACTCTCCTCATTGCACTTGGCTGCCAGCATTTTGGTATGAGCTCAATCCCAGTATGGGACAGGAAACCACAACCTTCTTTCCTAGGGCAAATTGCACCCAACTGAGCCATTGTTAACACCTGTAATACATGTTTGATCTCTTCCTCTATCTATTTCTGAGAAAGTACCAGCCTTTCAGATGAAGGTATGGCCCTACATATCCTGGTAGACTAATGAATGTCAGGATGTTTTAAATCCCTGCCCCACAGGTCATGGCCCCTGGTGCTCTGACTGGTATCTACATTAGAAGTGAATCTGGAGTGACCTCTGATGATGTCACCAAGCAAGAAAGACATCTAATCTGGAGCTTCAAAATTCAGGCATACCAACACCCTGAAATTTTGTATCTTGTTTGTGAGTTTTCTCACTGTTTTTATCAACTTGCTCATGCATGATATGGTGTGTAAAATTAAGTGCTTGTAGTCTTAATGCTCACTGGACAACAGCGGGCAATCCACTAAGATATGACAAGTCAGAACTTGCTACCGTCCAGCACAGCGGCTTCTCAAGAGCACTCACCTGAGCCAGCTCCAATGACATTTACTACTGTTCACCTCCTGCAGAAGTTACATGATTTCAGAGCTGAAATACAGGATTTCTTTTGATACTGTGAGCAGACTTCGATAAATTAGTCAGTGTCTTGGAGTAGAGAGAACTGGTGGACACCATCACAGTTCTGTGACACTTTCAGTGAACTACATTTCTAACTCCATCAGAAGCGACAAAACCTGGAGGAGAACTGCAGAGGTCTGGAGGGCAGATTTAGATGTAAATATCTGAGGAGGCATACCAAAAGTGGAGGAAGGTAGCCAGATCATTAACTCTGTAGATAACTTTTACATGATAAACTGAACCTGCCACAGGATTTGAATCTGCAGATTGAAAGGGCCCACAAGCTCTTGGCCCCAAATCTGCACCTGTAAACCATCCCTGCTCAATTATTCCACAGTTTCTGAGTTACCACATTAAACATTAAGTTCTTTCTGTGACATAGGAAAAGAGATATTTAGGAGGACAGACCTGACTTTATATTGATAATCACTATATATCTCAATTCTGGCCAAAAGACTAAGTTATGCTCCCTGACTGAAAGCTCTTTGCCAAATAGAATATGTTTTCAGACAATACTTCTCACAAGTTTTGGTTATTTTACAATGACGGAGCGTCCTCTATCATACTGCTTCTGAAGCCACGTAGTATATGAAACTTCAGGCATTGTGTTGGACACATAAACATATCCTCTATAGCATAGGTATTACTAGAGAATGAAGTCTCAATGGACTGAGAAACACTTAAAGACTCTGAGCAAGGAACAGCTGCAATCACTCTACAATGTGTAAAGGACCTTTTGAAGACTTCTCAACAGGTGCCTCAGTAGAATACTTAAAGCCATCTTGTAATTGGTGGTTACTTGAGATTTGGACCTGTGTTGTGTTTTGTGACTCTTTCTGCCAAGTATGGTTTCTACTGCAAACTGCAGGAATTGTGAGGGGAGTTTGAGGCAGAATCTCATTTTGGACTATGGTGGAGGGGGTTCAGAACAGTGTGGTACCCTAGTTGGGATACAGGAATGAAGATGCAGGGCATTAGTTTGGCAGTCTTGGATGCTCACAAGGTGGTTGGTGGCCCCCTCTCTCTATTTCCCTACCTCAGTGCCTTGGGGACCCAGGATCTGTTACTGCAGTTCAGGTGCTGGGGTTGTCAGCACCCATTGCTCTACAATGGCAGGCTAAATTCTGACTGTGTAAGAGGGAAGTTTTGTGGCTCTGTTGTTCAAATGAACCATATAATTCTGAGTCTGATTTTCTGGCATGTTGGAAATACAAACCTCCATGGTTAACACATGTGTTGATATTAAGTCCTTTCTGCCCTATGTGGTTTTAAAGGCCCATATTTTGTAAGTTATTTGTTGGTCCTTCTTTTCACTGGTGTTAAATGTCCCTCAATTTATGAGTTTCTCTTCAGGCCTCATCTCATTGTAGTTTAAATAGATTGTCCACATAGGTCATCTTTGTATGATTTTGCCCACAGGATACTAATCAAATTTGCTTTGCCCTAGTCAGGACTGCTACAGGTATTGAATACTAGTTATCTCTTAACTTTGTGTCATACTGCACTTATTTAGTCATCGTGGTTTTCTTTCTTAACAGAGGTCTTAGGTTTTAGCCCTGGATACCCTCCACAGGTGCACACCTGTCCTTCTGCTCTTAATGTCTAAGATGAAGGGGGTTTAAATGTTTCTGCTGCCACCTGCATTGGAGATCAACATATATAGAGAGTTTATTTGTACTATTCCCATTGTTTATGTTCATTGTGCGCTGTCATTATGTGAGGAGCACCTGTGCAGGGAGATGGGTGAGCTGGTGGGGATTGTTGGCCATACTATACATAAAAGTGCTTTTAGGTCTCAGGATGGCTCTCTTCCAGTAAGCTGTGTCTCACTTAATGTTCATGGGCTGAACAGCATGATTCAACAAACTAAATTACTGAAATATTTGTGTTATTTCTTTTTGTATGAAACCCACTTATCAGCTCTTGAGTATAAGTTATCTGATTGTGTCAGTGGCTCAGCAGGTTACACACTCACCTCTGAGACTGTCAGATCAGAAGGCTGTGGCTTCTATCCCCACACCAGGCACTTCTATGCTAAATCCCAATACTGACACTGTTTTGCAGCATGAGGGGTGTTACACTCCTGAGGTGCCATCTTTGGATGAGATGTTAAACCAAGGTCCCATCTGCCTGTTCTGGTGGTAGTTCAGGTGGATGTTAAAGATCCCATGGCACTTCTCAAAAGAGTAGGGAATTTTATTCAAACTTCAAGAAATTATAATACATTACCAACATAACAGAAAGTAAACCATTAAAGCAAAATAAGTATTTAAAGCATACCACACCTTCCATAAATATTAAAAACATTTTCTAAATCATAATATAATCATTAATCCCTTATACTAAAACAAAATACATATTACTTCATACCATTCACAAAAATCCCCACCCCAGCCCTAAGAGTACGGGATTTTGTTTTATTCAAAAAATCATAATACTGTGCAGAAATAGCATAAAGCAAACTCTTAAAGCAGAAGTATTAATTCATATATCCTTTTCTATAAATAATAAAAGATAAACCAATATAGCAAATTAAGCATTTGAAGTACACAGTCTGTCCTTACATTTTGAAACTAAAAGTGAAATCATACTAAAAGTAAAAAAAAAGTGAAACTTCAACAAATGCATATTACTTGATATAATATCTAAACCCCATCCGTCCTTCTAAAGAATATAGGACTTGTCTAGTCAAACTTTATAAAATTCAACCAGTGTTTAACCATGTTGTCCCATCCCACCAACTTTTGTATAGTTCCAGAGACAATCTTTGTCATTCTTCTGTGCAGATTTTTATGATCTTTTCCTGTCAGGCCCAAAATAGTTTTCTGGTGTTATGCATATTTTTCTTAAGGACAATTGACAACTACTGTACCAGATTTGATATTTAATACAACACAAGAAAAATAACAAGTCCCTGTGTTGTAACCTTGCCATGACCTAGGTAATATACCCAAAAACAAACTATCTGGAGTCAATATCTTGAACAGAGACTTTTTCCAATACTGATATAAATAGTTCCAAAACTGCATGGCATATGGACAGTCAAAAACAGATGTTTCATGGTTTCTATTTGTTGATTACATCAATGTGTTCTTGGACACATTCTTTCACTTTGTCTTTGTGCTTCAAATTGTCTTTAACATTTAACTTTTGTTGGCACTTAACCACAGAGGATCCCCACACATGCAGGTGTTCTATTTTGAGTCAACCTTTTTCTATATATGAAATTTGCTCTTGTGGCTTATCATAAAAGTGGAATTTTCCAAAATAAATTGAGCTAAAATGGTTTGATACAGTTCTTTTTGAGACAACGTAAGACACATTGATTTCTGTACTTTCCAAAGTTTCAATTATCCCAAACAGTGCTGCATACATGGGGATAAACTGTGTAATGATTTTGTTTAGAATTGCTTTGTCCAGACCCCATGTATGTAAACCAAGGGCCTATCTGATCCCAAATCCACCTATTCCAAGCCCTTTCCTATTTTGTAATAAAGGTGTTAATATTTTTAGTGAGGAACATGCAAAAGAAAAATAGCACTGGTTGTACCATCCTAGCCCCACCTTCTTGATTGGCAATATGTGATACCCTTTTAAGTGGGTTGAGGCGATTGCCCCATATTCCTGAAAGAACACACTGTATAATCAAGTTTCTAGTTGTTTAGGGATCATATAAACCACACTGAGATGTAAGAACATACTTAATAAAACATTTTGATCAGTATATTCTTTTTGTTTAGACAAAAACCATTTGTTCCATCTAGTAACTTTCTTCTGGGCTTCACTAAACAATATCCTAATTATAAAACTCATGTCCCTGTACCAAAATATATTCCTAAAATTTTACACGGGAAGTCGATAGAGGGTATACTTAACAGTGTCACCTCTCCAGAATGCAAATCACCTATTATGGCTAAACACTTATTTTTGGGATGTTTATCTGCAAGCCCATTCCTCGAAGTGAAGTAATTTATCATAGCTTCTAACACTCCACCAGAGGGCAGGTCAGCTACAACAAAACAGAGATCATCAGCATAGGCAATATATTTCACTTCTTCTGTAACACTAGAAAACGACAAACCCATATCATATTTGTTTTTAAAGAAACCTTTCTTATTAATGGTTCTATAGATAAGATGTACAAAACAGGACTAAGAAGACATCCCTGTCGCACTCTTTTTAATTTTACATTCTTTTCCCATATATCTATTAACAAACAGAACTGTAGCAGCAGAATTGTAATATGTTTTTAGCCATTCTATGAAGATACCTGGAAATTTAAATTTGTGTAAAACTGCCCAAAGATAGGAATGTACCACTCTATCAAAGGCCCTGGACTGGTCTAAACTAATCAAAAACCTGAAACTTCTCCCTGTAACCTTTTTCCATATCTTTCTCAGTAATTTTAACCCATCTGTTATTTGTCTACCTGGTACTGAACAAAACTGGGTGGGGAAATAACATCAGGAAGAACTGTGGATATATCATGTTGTTCAGTACTTTTGTGAGTATTTTAATATCTGAATTTAATAATGGAGTTTGCCTCTAAAGGGCAAACCAGATTATCAGGTGGCCACCAAGTAAACGCTGTGTGGAAACCAAAAGAAAGAAAAGAGGGAAGAGAACTCATCAAATGGGAGGGCTAGGAGGGTGACTCAGAGGAAAGGAGGGCCAGAAGGAAGAGGAGTTGAAGGGGATGACATCACGAGAGGGGTGGAGCAAAGAAGGTGGGAAGCAAGCCAACTGGAGAGACAGACAGGAAAAGGAGGGGCTATACTAGCCTTTTAAGGGGCTGCAGAGGGGAAAGAGCCTCTTGTAGCTTGCTACTTCCAGTGGTAAAATGCAGTCTATAAGTTGTTTAAAAAAAAACAGGTCGCAAATCACATCTAGCAAATGCAATCTAGGTGTTAACTATGTAAATAGGCAAGTTGCATCTAGCAAATGCAGCATACATTATGGGAGCAAAGATACACATATGCATATAGCTATATTACAAATTTAAGGACAAACCTGGGAAAAGTGAGGAACTAGGCTGGGCTGTGGAGGTCAAACAAGACACATGGAGGGTTGGCAGAGGTTTGAAGATCCAATTAGCAGGTCCATTTCTTCAGACTGAAGGAACAAAGCAGGAGGACATTGGGAGGGATTACATTGAGGAAAGGGGAGGGAGCAGAATTTTAAATAGATGGTTATTTTGAGGGTTAGTGTACACACACACACACACACACACACATGACTCATAGAAAGTCATTTACATTGAGGATTTGGGAAGTGAAGAAAAGCTTAGCGCTTTACAGAATACAACTATTACGGGATGCAACTATGGGGATGTGAGGTGGGACACCAAACTGTTGGATCACTGGACAGATTATGTTAAGGATCAGTCCACACTAGATGGAGAAGGGGCAAGGAAGGCCAAATTGGTGCAAAAGTGCTGTTGGGATGCAATCAGGCTTTTTCTCTCTGGCCACAATGTAGGTTCCACCACGCATTTTCCAAATGCGGGGGACTCACCCAGTCTTGAGATGCAGGACAAGCTGGGTGGCTGGGGGCAACCTAATGGGATCCAGGGCACCAACAGTCAGTCCTTTCGGGGGACCAAGGAGGTTTCAGGGGACAGACAGAAAAAGGTGTTTCAGTGGTAGGAGATTTTGGGAGGGAAGCAGATATTAAGACAAAGCCTTGTAGATGGGGAGGGCAGACATTTGGCATGGCAAGGACACCAATCAGGATCAGGAATTGGGAGGTGGCATTAGAAGGACACACTGACCAAATAGCAGCACAGAAACTACTGAAGGGTTTTAAGGAAGGTTTAGCATGCATTGTCAGGGCTCTAGGGAGTATCGGAAAGCAAAAACTTAGGTTCAGTGAAGGGAAAGAGGAGATACTGAGAAAAAACTGGGGAAAGAGAAGGAGGCAGGGAGGATAGAGGGCCCATTCCAGGCACCCCCCATTTGACAATCTGAGAGTATCTTCACTAGGTCTAGTGCCTAAGAAACAGCAAGGGAATTTAGGGTGATTCACCATCTATCATTCCCAGAGGAGTCAGTAAATGATTACATTGAGGAAAGACACTCCAGAGTGACATATGCCACCCTGGAGGAAGCAGTGAAATCATTAGGGCAACACCACATGGCTAGCAAAGACCGACATAGAGGCGGCATTCAGGCTCCTACCTGTCTGCCCACTAGACTGGGACCTGTTGAGTTTTAAACTAGACAGGAGTATTACTTCAACAAAGTTAAGACCATGGGTTGCTCCACGGCCTGTGCTTCTTTCAAACTGTTCAGCACATGCCTGCAGGGTATATTTCAAAGAAGGTCAGGGTATAAGACAGTGATACAATACTTAGATGACTTCCTACTGATTGAGAGTGAGAGAAGAGACTGAGGTGATGCTCAGGAGTTTTCAGGCACTCTGTAAGGAGGGTCCCAGCAGAATCATAGAATTCCTGGGCATGAAAATATACACACAGAAGGAGGTGTTCAGGTTGCCAGATAACAAGGTAAATAGGCTGAGGGGCTGTTAAGGAGCATAGTGAAGGAAGAAGGAAACAATTGAGGCAGATCCTTCAACTGATAGGGCATCTCAATTTGGCATGCAGGACCATTGGCCCAGGAAGAGTCTTCACCAGGTGATTGGCACATGCCACCTGGGGTGCGCACAAAGCCACACCATTGGGTGGATGTCACCAGGACACAAGGGAGGATTTGAGGATATGGGAAGTATTTAGAAATGTTCAATGACACATCCTTTTGGCAAGATGACTGGGTATTTAATACAGACCTGGAGCTTTATACAGATGCTGTGGGAAGACTCAGGATGGGGCTACTGTAAAGGAAAATGGTTTTCCAAAGCATGGCTGCAGAGCTGGATAGAAGGGGTTGACCAAGGACACCACCCTGCTAGAAATCATGCCAATATGGGCATGCACGTTGGTATGGGGACCCGAGTTATGTAAACCAAAAGTGACGTTCTGGTGTGACAACAGAGCAGTAGTGGAGGTACTCAACAACAAGAGGGTATTGACCGGACCTGTGCTACAGGTCTTGAAGCAACTGGTATTACAAGTTTTGAGGCTTAACATGACATTCAGAGTTAGGCACATAGTGGGATCCAGAACACTATAACTGACAACCTCTCCCGTCTGCAGCTGGACAGGTTCAGGGCCTCAGCAACGAAGGCAGGGAGCAAGAGATGCTGATACCAGAGGATATAGGGAGGTCATCTGGAAGGAGCCAAGACCTGTTTCACAACTCCTGGTCTACCAGCACACTCCAAGCCTATGAAGGGCCTGGGGCACATTCTAGAGTTTCAGGAACAACAACGTATGGAGGTAAGTGGGCAAGTCACAGCTGATTAAGTGAGTAAATACATAGTACACCAATGGAAAATGGGAAAGGCACAGGTTACTATGGGAGTACACCTGGCAGCCATTAGTTTAGTTTGTAACCTGAGGCCACTACCTCAGAGGTTGCCAAGAAAGAGGAGAGCTGGACCAGGGTGGGCTCAGGAGGAGAGGGTGGTGGAACAGAGTTGCATCCTCCAGCTGTACCTCTCCACAATTCATTTGCTCTTCTGGTGGATAGTGGTTCCTCTATGGAGGCACCTGCAGTGGAGACCAAGGAGGATGCTGGGAACCTCACAAAGGAGACCTACAGGAGGGTGGGATGAGACCCCACAGGGGAAGGAAACAACTCCTGGTGGTGGGCTCAACCATTGAGGGAGGTAGAAATGGGGAGGAAGGGAGAGGGAGGTAAGGTGCCTGCCTGTCCGGCTTGAGGGTCAGTGCCGAATCTCTCAGGATCGTGGAGCAGCTGCACGAAGGAGGAGCTGGATGTTATTGTCCACCCTGGTGACAAATGACCTGGCTAGGAATGGGACTGAGCAGTGAAAGAGGAGTTTGTAGAGTTGGGGAGGGGCCTTGACAAGTAGCACATACAGTAACCTTCTCGGAGGTGCTGCCTGTCCATGGCAAGGGTGATGCTAGGTACTCCTCAACAGGAATTCAATGAATGGTTGAAAAACTGGTGTGGAGCTCAGGGTTTTAGCTTTATTGGGACTGGGAGCCACCTGGAGGATGCAGACCTATACTGGCACGATGGTCTGCATCTGTCCAGGGGAAACCAGGATCCTAGGTCAGAGGTTTAAATGCTTCATTTGGTGCTATTTAAACCAGCCAAGGGGAGGCATTGAAAAGGAGCAGGGAAACTCAGCCTCCCCCACAAACAACAGTAATTAGTGAGGTAAACACCAGGTAGAGATGTCATTAGGGAGCAGGCCAGAAGTTATTGTAAAAAGGCAAAGGCAGTAAGGACAGAAATGGGGCTAAAAGGGGTAAGGTCATCAAAAGTGGAGGGTGATGAGTACCAATGCCCATAGTCTGTGTAACAAGCTCCCTGAACTAGTGGCCTTGATGGAAGAGGGTTGCCTGGATATTGTGGCAGTCACAGAAACATGGTTTACAGAGAACCATGACTGGGATGTCAACATACCTGGATACACAATCTACAGAAGAGACAGGGAGGGTAAAGAGGAGGAGGATAGCTCTTTATGTAAAAGAAGGGATCAAAGCAACAGAACTAAAGAGCAAACAGGGAGCAGATGAGCACTCTGGGTCACCCTGGAGACAGGAAATGGCACCACAATCTGCATAGGGGTTGTATACAGACCTCCATCTCAGGGAAGAAATGGACAATGAAATGATAGAAGGCTTCCTAGAATGGCAGAAAAAGGGAGATATTGTTGATGGGGACCTGAGATATGCCAGATGTTAACTGGAGCACCTTTGCTGCAGGCACATCCAAGAGCAGGGGTCATTCTTGATGCCCTACAGGGGGCATGCCTCAGACAGTAAGTACTGGAACCCACTCAGGAGGGAGCAATCTTAGACCTGGTACTCTCAAATGGGGATGGAGAAAGAATCTCAGATTTAGAAGTGGGTAGCCATCTGGGAACAAGCGACCACCAAACAGTGTGGTTCATGATAAACACAGCCATACAATCAAGCCATACAAAAGCAAGAGCATTGAACTTTAGGAGGGCAGATTTTGGGAAATGAGAGAGTGCCTCAGAAAAGCACTAGCAAACAGGCAAGAAGGAGGGGTGGAGGAACAATAGAGAGTAATCAAAACAGCCATCACAGAGGCAACAAGTCTTTGTGTAAAGCAAATCAACAAAACACAACGAGGAAAAAATGCTATGGTTCTCAAAAGAGGTGGCAGGAAGGTTAAGGAGAAGAGGATAGCATTCAGAAAATATAAGGAAACACAGAAGGACAAGGACAGAGAACTTTATCAGTTAAAGCAGAAAGAGGCTGGGAAGGCAGTCAGAATAGCAAAGGCCCAAACCGAGGAAAGGACAGCCAACTCTGTTAAGAAGGGGATAAGACCTTTATAGGTACATTAGGGGACCAAGAAAGACCACAGGAGGGATACTAAGGCTTAATAAAGGGGACGGAATGTGGGTAGAGGGTGACAATGAAAAGCAGGGATACTGAACGAATATTTCTGCCCAGTATTCACAAAGGAAGAGGAGGAGGAGGTACCTAAACCAAACAAGAGAAACACTCTGAAGATGACGGTCGATACCAGCCCATTTCAGAAGAAAGGGTACTGAAAGAACTAATAAAATTGAAGGTGGACAAAGCAATGGGGCCTGATGGATTCACCCAAGAATTCTGAAAGAACTAAGGGTAGAACTAATGACACCGCTGACTACTCCCTTTAACAAATCATGGGAGGATGGGGTGGTACCTGAGGACTGGAGGAGGGCGGGTGTGATTCCTCTTCACAAAAGTGGGAGCAGGGCAGAGGCAGGAAACTAGAGACTAGTTAGTTTGACCTCAGTGGTAGGTAAAATGATGGAATCATTTCTGAAGGAAAGAATTGTTGAGTACC
Source organism: Neoceratodus forsteri (assembly GCA_016271365.2). Lineage (NCBI taxonomy): Eukaryota > Metazoa > Chordata > Ceratodontiformes > Ceratodontidae > Neoceratodus > Neoceratodus forsteri. The sequence goes on along the minus strand of CM028131.1, from coordinate 879,477,233 downwards.
CAGAGGCCAGTGGGCAACTGGACCCAAGGCAGCATGGATTCACGATGGGAAGGTCATGTCAGATGAATCTAATAGATTTCTTTGACTGGGTGACCAAAGTAGTAGACCAGGAGGGCTGTGGACATGGCTTACCTAGATTTTAGCAAGGCATTTGATGCAGTCCCACACAAAAGATTAATACACGTTAGCCAGCCTTGGAGTGGGTCCCAAGGTGGTAGCCTGGATAAAAAATTGGCTAGACAACTGGACGAAAGGGTAGTAGTAAATGGAGTCCACAGTGAAGAAAGGAGGGTTACTAGCAGGGTACATCAGGGTTCAGTACTGGGATCAGTCCTATTTAATGTCTTTATAAGTGACATTGCAGAGGAACTGAAGGAAAAGTATGTCTCTTTGCAGATGACACAAAGATCTCGCAACAGAGTTGAAACACCAGATGGAGTGGAAAGGATGAGAAGGGACTTGGCAAGGTTGGAGGAATGGTCAAATGTATGGCAGCTCAGATTCAATGCAAAGAAGTGCAAGGTAATGCACCTGGGAAACAAAACCCAGGGCAAGAGTACACAATGGGGGTGAGATGCTGGCAACAGTAAAAATGGAAAGGGACCTGGGAGTAATTATATCAGATGACCTAAAGGTGGGCAAGCAATGTGAGAAGGCAGTAAGGAAGGCTGGGGGATATTGGGATGCATAGGGAGAGGCATCAATGGTAGAAAACAGGAAGTTGTTATCCCTCTGTACAGACAGTTGGTGAGACCCCATCTGGAGTACTGTGTGCAGTTCTGGAGACCCCATCTCCAGAAAGACATAGACAGAGTGGAGGCTGTCCAGAGGAGGGCAACCAAAGTGGTGCATGGTCTGCACCAGAAGACATACAAAGAAAGACTAAAGAGCTTAATATGTATAGTCTTGAGGAAAGGAGGAGAGAGAGACATGATAGAAACTTTCAAGTACCTCAAGGAATCAACAAAGTCCAAGAGGGTGGCATCTTTCAGAAAAAGAGATGTGCAAGAACAAGGGGCACAATTTGAAGATAGAGGGATGGCTCAGAGGTAATGTGAGGAAGTATTTTTCACAGAGAGGGTTGTGGATGGATGGAACAGCCTTCTGAGGAGGTCGTGGAGTCAAGAACAGTGGGGAATTCAAGAATGCATGGGACAGACATAACTGCAACTTATCTGTTAGGTAGGAAAATGAGCAGACTAGGTGGGCCAAGCGGTCCTTATCTGCTGTCAAATTCTATGTTTCTATGAGGCAATGGAATGACTAAATGAAGACCATGTTAGTAAGACATATGGTTCAAGGATGGGGCAGGCTGGGGACAAAAGCAAGGGATGAAAAGAGGCCAGTATCAGAAGCCTGATGGACAGGATGGGGCAGACAACAGACCATATGCAGGACAGAATTTGAGAAACTATTATTCCAGGCCATATCTGCGGCCATGTATCATGGGGTCGTAAGGGTGAGTGAGGCAGTAGGGCATGCGTGGGGGGCAATGGGGAGGGCTGAAATAGGATGACATTACATGGCAGGGGGACTTAATTGAAATATGGATCAAGAAATCAAAGACAGATCAAGAGGGTGAAGGGCCCAGCTCATGCTAAAGAAGCAGTGAGCAAACTAGTTGCCTGGTCAGGGTACTGTGGCCTATGCTGCAGTTCGTCCTGCTCAACCAGGGCATTTCTTTATTCACAAGTGTAACCCCTAGGTGGTGCTATCCCAGGGCTACTACCCTGCCTGCTTGGCTAGTAGCAGGTTAAGGGCCTGAGTTCTGAAATGGGTGCCTCCACCCGGGACAGGGTTGGTAGTGGTCAAGCTAACCTGGGCACAGCCCTCCGGGACACTGTAACCCCTCTTTCCCTCTAGTGGCCAGAACACTGTACAATAAGCACTTTCACAAAACCTCTGGTACACCACACAAGTACCCACACTGTTTGCACTTACCACCAGGTTTGGTTCCTCTGACTCGACCCTGGGTTCCCCTGTAAAACAAGGTTATGCACAGCAAATAGCAACAATAGTACATATTTCAGTGTCTTTAAACCGCAGATCAAAAGGCTCAGACCGCTCCTTTCTTTGTAGAAGACTGTCATAGAATATGCCCAGCCAGGTAGAATTTGGTGAAACTTGTTTTAACTGAAACTACTGCTATTTCAAACAAAAAACAAGGTACGATTGTTTTAACATACAGATTCACAGTGCATCTATATATTTCATTTCATTATAGCTTATAACCGTAGCAGAACGGAAGTAATAAAGCAACAAAATAAGCAGGTAAAACTTTCAACATCCTCACAGAAAACGCTTAGTGGGTAAACAAAGAATAAAGCTTAACTGTTAAACAATTTAAAATAGCAAAACAATGGGGAATAACGTAATTAAGGAACCTGTACTGACATATACAAGATAATTAAAAGAAACTGTTTTGTTTATTTGTAGAAAGCATAATGATTTAAAGGAACACTAATGAGTGAATCATAAGAAGGTCAGCCTATAAAAGCACATAAAAGGTAAAAATACAATACATGAGTTTCATTTTTTAATAGAAACCGAATCAAAATCAGAATTCAGTTCTATAAAATAACTCTTTAAATTTAATTACAGGGCTTTCAATATAATTTAAGATTTAGATGAATATGTTGGAAAACTGGTAAATCATTACCCAACCAACACATATCTGAATTAAATGTTGGCACAGTAAGTACTGAATTAAATATTAATATATAAACAAAATTGAATGAAAAAGGAATTGAACTATAACACAGTTTGTTTTATTAAGAGCACAATAAACTGAGGCTGAAGTTTGAATGCATAATGTGAATCTAACAGTGAAATGGAAATATCAAACACAGGTATGAAATTAATACACTGAATACAAGTGTTAAAAAGTAAAAATGATAAATATCGTTTAAAGTAAAAATAAATTATAATTAAAAATAATTATTTAATTGGTAATGATGTAAGTTTATTGAAAGTAACCAGTAAAATTAAGAGTAGGATTCTCTTGTTATGTGATAGTGCGGTATCTTAAAAACTGTGTATTAACTAAGTTTGTGAGAAACAAGAATATCAATACAACATTTTGATTTTATTACTTGTTAATGTTTAGAATCAGCACTGTATTATAAATCTGGCCTGAAGAAGTGGTGTGAAACTACGAAACTATAGCCAGTTGATTATGCATGGTGTGAATTTATATGAAGAATAAAAGACTATTCAAGATTTTTATGGACTATTGGATTGTAGTCTTACTCATTTACGATTGAATTTAACATTTTGCCAAAATAAGAAGGTCCAGATGTACAGTTGTAAAACAGGGCAACCTATACCAACTGAAGATAGTACACCACACAAGTACCCACACTGTTTGCACTTACCACCAGGGCTGATTCCTCTGGCTCGACCCTGGAGACCCCTGTAAAACAAGGTTATGCACAGCAAATAGCAACAGTACAGTACTTTGAGCACAAACTGGAACCACAGTCAGATTACATGCAGAAAAGTTAGATCTGATTTATTCAGGGACTTGAACAAGGGAGGGGTAAAATCAGGTTAATTGGCTTAAAGGTTGTATCAGTCAAGCAGTTGTGCATGCACTTGAGTCCTCCCACACAGTCCACCACTGAGTACCCAGAAGGAGAAGAGATGGGCTAGCCAGGACCATTGCCCAGGGTTGCAGCTGGTTGGGGCCCTGTGATGGAAAACACAACATGCACAGTACACAATATTTGAAATCCGGAGCCAGAGTGCTCAGATCGTAAGAAAGAAAATAAGTATTTACTCACAATTCCCAAGACTGGACACAGGCTGGACAAAATCGAGACTGCAGGTGGTTGATCTGGAATGCCAGGAGAAGCAGGGCCCACACGAATAGCAGGCGTTGTTCCTGTTCAAGCGTGGAGCAGGGGCTGATCCCAGGCAGGTCTCGTCGATGGCTTCTCTCTGTGCAGTGGGTAGTCTGGCTGAGCCAGTCTGGCAAGGCCTAGATCGCATAGAGACAAATTCAGATGCAGTCCATTTTGGGCTGGATACAACTTCCAGCAAGCAGAACACAGTTCACACAGCGGGTAACTAATTCACAACCCACTAGCAGCTCATAACACATTTACATGTACAGAATTCTACTGTACCAGGCAAAGAGCTCCCGGTCACAATCGCAAAGTCTCTGCACACACCAGGAGCTTAGGGGTAGCTGGAACTCCTGACAAGCCAATCACATTCAACGGTATATTCGGTCTTCTTCAGGTTGAACCTGGTCCACTTCAATGGCGTACTTTAGTCACACAAACTTGGATTTAGTCCAAAACAATTATCTTCTCTTCCTCTCAGGAGCAGCAGACAGACATGCAGGCCGAAGCTTAGCTCTTTCAGTTTTCCCATGCGAATCCACTCAAGATTGCTGCCCAGAATACACTTCAGCTCTTTCTTCTTCAGCTTCCAGCCAGATCTAACTGAAAACTGCAAGCAGTCTGGGACTTCCCAAGTTTCAAAAGATTTGGTTGGCTGATTTGGCTGTCAGTCAAAGTAAGAGCTCCCCTTCAGTTGCAAAAAGGGCGCAAAAGCTCAAAACTACAGTTCCTACAGATTTTGAATTCAGACAGCTCCTGTAGTCCGCTACATTTTAGGTCCCATCAGTGCACAATTTGCAGTCCAGGACCAGGATAGTGGAGACAAACAAAACAAACCTTGCTACAAAGAAAGCAGGTTAGACAAACTACATTATCTTTATTACTGTAAATGATTTTCAGCAAATAGTTACATCTTTCAACAGAGCTGCTTCTCAGATTACTCATGCTGAAATCAAGCAGCTCTTAAAGAGATAATACACAGAGGCTATACAGGCTCTGGTAATCACATTAAACTGCTAAAACACAGGACACCAGCCTGGCAGTGAGCATTTAGGCAAGCTCAAGGAAGACTTTTGGGAACCCCATTTGTAGGGGTTACACCCTTCTCTGCCTGGGAAAACATGGTGTCCACGTCAAGTCTGTACCATCATAACATTGAAAATGCAACATATACAAGACATTTATACCATTAGTATGCTATACAAGTACTATCTGATTCATCAATTTGCATAACTTGTCACTTTGCTATACATTTCAATGTACTCCACTATATCATTTCCATTCTGACAATACATTATGCATATTTCACACAGGTAACTTGAACATTGCTATACAGAATCATGTAATAACTTCTTGTACTCTAAACAATGTAGGGTTCCCTTCCCCATCAGCTAACTTGGGGCTGGATGGGGCAGAGCACTCATAGTGAGAAGGCAAAACAAGTAACCTGTAATGTGCCATCAAGCTCAATTTGGGCAGTGAGCTCTGAGAGACATAAACACCTTTGTGGACTACATTGAGAGGCAAATCCACTGGCTCCGGGGAATCGAATCTGAAGTGCACCACTGCTTGACAGTCGGCCAGTTTTTCTGGGGTGAACAACTACAGTCTCTGTTCTTTCAGCAATGGTCTTGGAGCTTTCATCACTTGTGAGGGGTGCCTTTGGATGAAGAGCAATGTCCAAGCTGGGAGCACTGTCAGCCCCTGCTCTGTAGTCTCTGTTTCTACAACACTCGGCTCATTTTGAAGACACTGTGGCACTGAAGGGTTGTCAGCACTCTCATAGTGTTCCTCAAGTTCTGGCATGTCACCAGAAAGGCTCATACCATCAGCATCTCCTTCAGGCAAATCATACAGTTCCACAATACACAAAGACTCAGCATCCTCAGACATGATACTTTGCACTTCACCTTCAGGGAGCATTGGCTCCAAGGATGATGCTGGGGCATTAGGCAGCCCAGAAGGCCCAGCTTCATCCCCATAATTCAATATAGGATTTTCATGAAACAACTGACTCGGTTCATATGAGGAGTAATAGGCATTTTACATTCACTGTCATCCGAGTTAAACTGGCAGTTAAATCGGCAACAACAGGGGCAGGCTGGCTCTGTTTTTTCTTCAGCAGCATGAGTCATTGGTCCAGGGAATAAATCTTGGTGGGTTCAGCCTCAATTATAACTTGACCAATAGGTAGCAAGTGGTTACTGGAGCATGGTCTTGAAAGCTTTGAGTTGTTCTCTGGGCGACTTTGTACACTGGCAAATCATCCAACTTTCCAACTATGACATGGGAAGATGGTGCCATCGATCAGCAATTTTGTGTTTACCATGCAATCCAAAATTTCAGAACAGCACATGGTCTCAGGCCTAAGCTCTTGAGCCTTTACTTTTCTATCATGTCTCTCTTTGTTGGCTACATTTCTTTTGGTGGCCACTGTCTGGGCCAGTTGATAGGCATGGTTCAATTGAGCTTTCAGTTTTGTACATATTGCAGGTAATCTTCGGCTCAGACCCCATTGGGAAACCCCAAAACAGACATCAACAGGCAACCGTGCCTCTCTCCCAGACATGAGGTGGTAGGGAGAGAACCGTAGCATCATTCTTTGTGCAATTGTATGCATGTACCAAGGTGCTAATCTGCTGGATCCATTTATGCTTCTTTTGGGTGGAGGGTACCTAGCATGTCTAGTAGGGTGCATTTAAAGTATCCTGGTTAAGGATCCCACTGTGGGTGATAGAGGTGGTTCTTGACTTTTGCACCCCCACAAGAGAGCATTTCTTTGATTAGCTGACGCTCAAAGTCCCGGCCCTGATCAGAGTGAATTCACTGGGGGCACCATAGTGGACTTAAGAAATTTTCCACTAACACCTTGGCCACAGTAGATGCTTTTTGATCTTTGGTGGGAAAAGCTTGTGCATACCATGCAAAATGGTCCATAACCACTAACACATTGCCAATGTTTTGCTGATCAGGATCTAAACTCAAGAAGTCTATGCAGACTAGTTCCATTGGGGTGCTGTAGTAATGTTGACAAGAGGAAGCCCTCTGAGGCAGGGCTTTTCTCTGCTGGCAACGACTACAAGTCTTACATGGTGCTTCAACATCGGCCCTCATCTTGGGCCAGTTGAATCGAGATCAGACTAGGTCAAGGGTCCGCCATCACCGAGGAGCCCATATGATTGTGGAGAGACCTCAGTACCAAATCTTTGAAGGCTGTGGGCAGGACCAATTGTTGCTTGTCTATTTGGCCACCCGATCTACAGTCTCTCATACAACAACTGATTAAGCAGCTTCAACATGGGGCCTTCTTTAAACAATAAAGTAGTTTGCAGATCAGAGGAATGCAACTTGGACACATCTTTTCCTGCACGGAGGGCAACAAGTGCCAGCTGAATCATAGGATCTCGGATTGAGCCCACTGAATGCTGTCATTGTCAAACTGAGGTAGTGCACTAATATCTAGAACAGAGAAGTGGAAATATGCAGCTGGTATGCTGGTGTCAGAGGGGCCCAAGCAATCACTAAGCAGTCCGCTGTGTTCTTAGACATCTCTTCATTTCTATCAAACTTTGGCACAATGCTTGGATGTCAGGTTCAGACAGCCTGACCCAGTCGCTCTTGGAAATGGGCCTCAGAGATAGGGTGTCAGCATCAATATGATTCAGGCCTGCTGTTTTCAACTGCATAATCATATGTTGACAATGCGAAAGCCACCGGTGCCCTGTGGCTTTTAACTTAGCTGAAGTCTGTACATATGTCAATGGGTTATTGCAGTCCTCACCAATATTTTTGCCCCATAGAGGTAGTCATGAAACTGGTCGACAATGGCCCATTTTAACACAAGGAACTCCAACTTGTGCACAGGGTAGTTTCGCTCTGATGAGGTCAAGCTCCTATTTGCAAATGCCAATGGTCTCAAACCATCCTCATGGTCTTGATACAGTACAGTTCCTAGACCCTGCAGACTGGTGTCAGTATGGCACATAGGGTTTGGTGGGATCAGCATAAGTGAGGATGGGGGCATGGGTAAGCTAGTATATGACTTCGTGGAAAGCTGCTTCAATAGTCAGCCATCCAACAGGACCCGAAGGTTCACCTGGTGGAAATATGCTTTGTCTGGTTCTTTGACGGACCCTTTTTGTATTTACGATTGGTAGGAGGGTAAACCTGGTAAGATTCAAGAGTGCGAATCACTTTGGAATAGTCCTTATGAACTGGCAGTAGTGATCACAGAATCCCAGGAAACATTGTAGTTATTTCAAATTGTGGGGTAGGGGCCAAGTAGTCAAGACTTCAACTTTACTAGGATCAGTCTCTATCCTCTCTGTAGACACCTGTGCCTCACATACTTACAGAGGTTTGGAAAAGCTGGTACTTGTCGATGAACAGCTTGAGGCCGAAATCTTCCAGTCAGTCTAGTACTTTGAACAGTCGACTCTCATGTTCCTCTAGGGAACTCCCCAACACAATGACATCATCCAAGTACACCAGGCATTCTAGCAAATTCATGTCTCCCACTGCTCATTCCATCAGCCATTGGAAGGTGACTGGGGTGCCCGCCATCCCCTGTCCATTCTCAGGAATTTGTAGAACCCCAAAGGACAGATGAAAGCTGCCTCCTCATGGTCCACCAGAGTCATTGGAATCTGGTAATATCCACCATGAAGATCCAACACGAGAACCATTTGATCCCATTCAAACAATCCAGAGTATCTTGTATCGGGGAATGGTGTATTGATCAGGTATGGTCCGTGATTCAGAGTTCGATAATCAGCACAAATTCTCACAGATCCATTCTTCTTATGCACAACCACAATGGGAGAAGCATATGGGCTCCTGGATTATTGTATCACACCAGCCATGAGCATTTCCTACAAGTGTCTTCTCATCGTCCAATGTCTGCAGGGGCTAGGGATCGAGATCTCTTGAAATGGCCATTCATCGTGCAGGTGTATGTGATGCTCCACACCCTGACACATCCCATGTCCCATTCCTTCAATGAAAACACTTGATCTGTCTGGGCAAGTTTCTGGCTAATTTAGTCTTCCATTCAGCTGGCAATGGGAGTCACCAAATCAAACAAGTCGGAGTCACTCTATCTGTCTTGCCATTGTGCTTGTTGTTTGCAACACTGCAGTGTCTGCACAGCGTACCATAGCTAGGGTGCATCCTCTGTTCACCCAGATCTCCTGATCTGACACATTATGAATCTGGACCATTACTCATCGTGCATAGGCATGAGCATGAGCTAGCAAGATACTGGGCTTAACTAATAATCCTTCCAGCAATTTTCCATTGCCTGGCGGTCCAACATCAGTATTTTGTTCTCGACATCTTATGGAGGTGGACCTCCCTTGAACGGTACACTAGGTGTTAGGGGCCAGTACCATTGAATTGGATCCTTCTTCCACACGACCCCTACCGGTTCATCCTGGTCCCTCCCTTGGGGTTCTGTTGCAAATCATAGGCTCTCTTGATCAGAGCGGGAATTCTTAGGGCCTCCCAGTCTGTCAAACTTGTTTCTCATGATAGAGTTATGCCATTCTCCCAAACATATGGGGTTGGTACCAGTTAACAGGGGACCCCCATCATACAGTCCAGTAGGGGACACACTAAGGCCAGTGTCTCGGCTTGCTCCTCTACACCAGTTACAGCTACAGGAAATGACAACCAGAGGCAGACATATCCTAGGTAGGGATAAGACTTGTCGCTCAGCCCCCACACATGTAGGCCTTCCGGAATTGTAAGGGCACAGCAGATAAGTGTTTGTCATACCAATCTCTTAAATACAATGGTCACTTGAGACCCACTGTCCAGCACAGCCGAGAAGGAATACCATTCACAACCATGGTAGTCTCCATTGAAGGGCCCACTATTTTGGACCAGTTTGGAGGGACAGCAGCAGGGCCTGACAGATGATTTAGCCACATAGGGATTTGGGTTACTATCTTGAACCTCATCATGTAATTTTGGGCACCCTTGACCACTGATTTGTTCTCTGAAGCTCACCTTGAAGCCTGTATACAACTTTATCTAGGTATTTGTGGACTGGAATTCTCTCTTCATGTGCCCATCCTTCCCACAATTATGGCAAAATATGTTTTCTGGGATTTGGGGTGGCGAGGCATCACACTGGGAGCTGGGGTGGTGGCACTACCAACTGAAAACCTTGGTGCCATCTCTGTCTGCTGCGTGGTGAGCATTTGGAGACATCTTGTCAATTCTCTTACTTCCATAGTCAAGACATTGAGTTTTGAGTTGCTGTCTGCCGGAGATGCCTGGGTGACACCCCACCCCATAGCAGATGCAGTTTGATAAGGGTCAATGCCTGTACTTGCAGGAGTGGCCTTCATAAAGAGACTGTTTTTGTTTCCTGAACTCCTCAGCAGTTCATCCCATGGTGGCACACCTCATTGATTCCCCACTTGGAAGGGCCTTCAATGCCGTGATCACTTGAGCTGCTGTCACCCTAGAATTACAACCCCTCTTCATCTTCAACCTTCCAGAGTTCTTTTATCAAGTCACAATAGTCCGTGGGTTACCCTTCTATCTGGGAGCCTTAATTGAAGGATCTGAAATTTAGAATGCTTTGCATGTTGCAGTATGTGCCCCAACCTACATAGTTTAAGTCACTGGCGGCTACCCCACCTTTTCAGTAAGCCTTCTGCAGTGCTCTTTCCAGATGAGTAACATATGTAGACAAACTTTCCCTGGCCATTATTTTGTACCTTGAAATTTCCACATCAAGTTCTTCCTGACTCAGTGCTCCCAAATTGCCTTTGAGTGCAGATAGGTACTTCTGGGCAGATGCATCAGGGTTTGTGGAACTCAGAAATTTAATCGCCTCTAGGGCGGGACCCCTCAAACTTTCTATGATTCTTTTCCATTTCTCAGCCTCCGACACTGCCATTCAGGTACCAAACGGGCAACACAACCCATCGAGGTCTCCCAATTATCCTCCCTTGGGGAATGGGAAGGGTGCAGGTGAAGATTCTCAACCTACAGTAAGAGTAGTGACTAATGGCAGGTACAGACATAGGAGCCAGCATTGGCACGGCACAGAAGGAGGGGCAATAGCGGGTGCTGGAGTGAGAGGGGTGTTGGGGAGGAACACCCCAGGTGGCAGGAATAGTTTCTTTTTAAGTCCTCCACAGTTTTCTCCCTCCAGCAACAATTTAGCACATTTCTCCTCAAAGTCTCAGATAGTGGGGGCTCATTCTCCCGGGTCTTTACTGTCTTTAGTTATCACTCTCCAGGCAGTGAGGGCTCTTTGGGGTGACAGTCCATGGCACTTTGGAACTGTCTACTGGGTCCTTACATTCTACTAAAGCCATGAAACTTTGGGTGAGCAAATTAGCCTGTTGACCCACCACCACAGGGTTTTGTAAACATTCAACCTTGGAAAGTATTCCTCTACAGTGTCCTTATTGATACCCAGGGAAATATCCAGGATAAGTATAGCATTTGGGTCGATCTCCTGCCCAGTACACCATCTCACCAACTGGTGTACAGCCTACTTCTGTTGGGGTAGCCATTTATTTTTAACAGCAATTTCTCAAATTTGGCCACTAGAAGACACAAAATCCCAGCAGTGAGCCTCAAGATTAACCCCTAGGTGGCGCTATCCCAAGAGATACTACCCCTGCCTGCTTGGCCAGTAGCAGGTTAAGGGCCTGAGTTCTGAAATGGGTGCCTCCACCTGGAAGTCAGGGTTGGTGGTGGTCAAGCTAACCTGGACACAGCCCTCTGGGACACTGTAACCCCCCTCCTTCCCTCTAGTGGCCAGAACACTGTACAATAATCACTTTCACAATACTCCTGGTACACCACACAAGCACCCACACTGTTTGCACTTACCACAAGGGCTGGTTCCTGTGAGTCGACCTGGGGACCCACTGTAAAACAAGGTTATGCACAGCAAATAGCAACAGTACAGTACTTTGAGCACAAACTGGAACCACAGTCAGATTACATGCAGAAAAAGTTAGATCTGATTTATTCAGGGGACTTGAACAAGGGAAGGTAAAATCAGGTTAATTGGCTTAAAGGTTGTATCAATCAAGCAGTTGTGCATGCACTTTGAGTCCCCCCACAGTCCACCTCTGGGTACCCTGGTGGAGAAGAGATGGCCTAGCCAGGACCATTGCCCAGGGTTGCAGCTGTTTGGGGCCCTGTGATGAAAACACAACATGCACAGTACACAATATTTGTAATCCGGAGCCAGAGTGCTCAGTTTGTAAAAAAATGAAACAAGACAATCAGATGACACACTCAGATCAAGCTGTTGATGCAGGAGCTACCCTGGTATTTACTCACGATACCCAAGACTGGACACAGGCTGGACGAAAATTGAGACTGCAGGTGGTTGATCTGGAATGCCAGGAGGAGCAGGGCCCACACGAGTCTCAGAGGCATCATTCCTGTTTAAGCGTGGAGCAGGGGAGCTGATCCCAGGCAGGTCTCTCCTCGATGGCTTCTCTGTGCAGTGGGTAGTCTGGCTGAGCCAGTCTGGCAAGGCCCAGACCGTATAGAGACAAATTCAGATGCAGTCCATTTTGGCTGGATACAGCTTCCAGCAGGCAGAACACAGTTCACACAGTGGGGAACTAACTCACAACCCACTAGCAGCTCAGTAGCACATTTACATGTACGGGAATTCTGCTGTACCAGGCAAAGCACTCCGGTCACAACTGCAAAGTCTCTGCACACACCGGGAGCTTAGGGTAGCTGGAACTCCTGATATGCTGATCGATTCAACAAAATCTTCGGTCTTCTTCAGGTTGAGCTTGGCCCACTTCAGTAGCTTACTTTAGTCACACAAACTTGGATTTAGTCCAAAATAATTATCTTCTCTTCCTCTCAGGAGCAGCAGACAGACATGCAGGCTGAAGCTTAGCCCTTTCACAGTTTTTCCATGCGAATCCACTCAGGATTGCTGCCCAAAATACACTTCAGCTCTTTCTTCTTAAGCTTCCAGCAGAGATCTAACTGAAAACTACAAGCAGCCGGACTTCCCCAAGTTTCAAAAGATTTGGTTGGCTGATTTGGATGTCAGTCAAAGCAAGAGCTCCCGCTTCAGTTGCAAAAAGGCACAAAAAGCTCAAAACTACAGTTCCTAAAGATTTTGAATTCAGACAGCTCCTCTAGTCTGGCTACATTTTAGGTCCCAGCATCACTATTTGGTCCAATTTGCAGTCCAGGACCAAGATAGTTAGGCAAACAAACAATCCTTGCTTCAAAGAAAGCAGGTTAGACATCTTTCAACAGAGCTCCTCTCAGATTAGTCATGCTGCAATCAAGCAACTCTTAAAGAGACAGTACACAGAGGCTATTCTGGCTCTGGTAATCACATTAAACTGCTAAAATGCAGGACACCAGCCTGGCAGTGAGCATTTAGGCAAGCTCAAGGAAGACTTTTGGGAACCCTATTTGTAGGGGGTTACACAAGGATGGGAAAAGAGCCACAGGCTATCAAGTAACAGCAATTCTTAAAAATGTGGGCCTCTCAGCTGGTGGCAGCAGGAGGGTCAGTCGAACAAGTACAAGGGGCCAGATGTTGGAGGTCCGATTGCTATAAATGGTATGTAAGGCCACTAAGAAAATGACTAACCATATCTCCCCATTTTCTATTCACAGGTGAAGTGTGGTTTTGAGGAAAGGGCAATTTAAAAAAAGAAAAGAGAAACATAAAAACAAAGGGACAGACACAGACACAATAAAGAACATCGACAACAGGAATATCCCATTACACACATGCTTTAATCTCTCAGCACATAAAGGGAAACTGGAGGTATGGATATGTGGACACTCTTACATTTATTGGACAGAAAGGAGAGCATCCAAAAGGAAGGGGGCAGACAACTATACCAAGACCCCAGACAATGCCGGTGACATGGCAGTGAATCAGGGGCATGAATTGGGCCCAGCTGCTCCCAACATTAAGAGACCTAAGAGAGAGAGATGGGTGCTGCCAGACATGATTGTTATACATCTGGGAGGTAATACATTGGGGCCAGACCATGACTGGACATTTTCTACAAATCAGATATGACATTGGCATAATAAAGAAATGGTGGCCACAAGTAACCCTGACATGGTCAGACATGGTAACCCACAGGGTATGGAGACATGCACATAGCCACCTAGCAAATGAATATGGTAATGAGAAAATGAACAGAAGAGTAGGTACATGGTTCATAGCACATGGGGACCAGGTTATTAGGAGGACAGAAGAATGGGAGGATGAATTTTACAGATCAGATGGGGTACACTTGTCAGACATTTAACTCAGAGACCATGGGGAGCATTGAGGAATGGAGAAAGAGCTTGGCTTAGCAGGAATCAGTCCCAGAACAGGGGAAGGCCATCATCCAACACAGGCTGGAGATGGTCTAGTGGCAACAAGAGTATAAGAGCTGCCAAGAGGGGAGGGGAGGAGCACACAGGTAGAGAACAAAGAAAGAGGAGAAGAGATGAAGGATGGATGTCACACCATTACCTCCCAAGAAGAAGGAGGAGAAGGCCCCCAAGATTCTACACCTTGGGGTTGAGAAGACAAATAAAGAGGAATACAAAAGAAAGAAAATCAATGTTTGATATTTTTGGTATAAATGCAATGGACATAAGCATAAAAATGATGTATAAAAACTGGGAAGATTATTGGAAGTTTGGGACCAACAGTCTTCAAATTGTAAACATGATTTAGAGAAAGTAATGATATATGGGGCTGTATAAAGAATAAAATAATTGCTGATCTGAGCACCCACAACTACTGTGTAAGCCTCTTCTTGGGAAAATCAGGATAATGGAGTTTGCCTCTAAAGGGAACTGGATTGTCAGGTGGCCACCCAAGCAAAGGCTGTGTGGAAACAAAAGAAAGAGAAAGGGGAGACAACTCATCAAAAGGGGAGAGGCTAAGAGGGTGACTCAGAGGAAAGGAAGGGTCAGAAGGAAGAGACGTTGAAGGGGATGACATCATGAGAGGGGTGGAGTAAAGAAGGAAGCAAGCCAACTGGAGAGACAGACAGGAAAAGGAGGGCTGTACTAGCCTTTTAGGGGCTGTGGAAACAGCCCTCATTTTAGCTTGCTACTCTTCAGTGGTAAAACCCAGCCACCCACGCTAAAAAGTGCAAGAAAAAGAAAGATACGGTTGGATCCGCTGAAGGTGGATGGCTGGGAAGGAAAAGAAAATCAGAGACCAATACAAGGTGATTACAGCCAAGGTGGATGGCTGTGAGGGAAAAGCAAAAAGAGTATAAGAGCTGCCAAGAGGGGAGGGGGAGCACACACAGGTAGAGAACAAAGAAAGTGGAGAAGAGATGCAGTAATGGATGTCACACTGTTACCTCCAAGAAGAAGGAGAAGGGCTCCCCAGGTTCTGCACCTGGGGGGTGAGAAGATAATAATAATAATAATAATTTTATTTATATAGTGCCTTTCACTATATCAAGGCGCTGAACAAATTAATTAAAACTTCAATGTTCAATACAAAGCATCAAAGACCATAAACATTATAAAACATATCATAAAAATATAATAAATTACAGTAAAATTTCAAACAATTTACAGTACACATTAACTTTCCAAGAAGGCCATTCTCCATAAGTGTGTTTTCAATTCTTCTTAAATATCTCCACGGAGGTTTCATTCCTGTAACTCGCATGGTAGAGAATTCCAAAGAGTGGGTAGCTTGAGAAAATGCTCTGCTGCCAGAGGATTTCAAACTCACTTGGAATCTCTAACAACCCCATGTCGGCCGAGCAGAGTGATCAGTCAGCAGTAAGAACCAGTAGGTCTTTCAGATAGGACGGACCCTGATGAAGTTAAAGAAAGAGGAATACATAAGAAAGAAAATCAGTATTTGGAACTTTTGGTATAAATGAAATGGACATAAGCATAAAAATGATGCATAAAAATTGGGAAGTTTATTGGAAAGGTTGGGACCAATGGTCTTCAAGTTGTAAACATGATTTAAGGAAAGTAATGATACATGCGGCTGTATAAAAGAATAAAATAATTGCTGATCTGAGCACTCACCACTACCGTGTAAGCCTCTTCTGGGAAAATCTGGGACAATGTGATTGGTCTCCAGTTCTGCAACAAATCCCTATCTCCGCTTTATATAATAAAATTACCAATCCTGTGTTTAAAGTAAAGAGGTTGTTGTTTTTCAAACAGTCTCTGAACATTTGTGTTAGTTTAGTCAATAATATCAGACAAATATGAGCATAAAGCTCATTTGGTATCCCATCTGGGCCTGAGATTTCCTGGAATGCAACTGTGGTACTACATTCTGCATCTCTATTGTTGTTATTGGGGCAGTTAAAGCTAAAAAATGGTCTGGAATTTCTGAAACCACACACTCCTGTAATCATTCTAGTATTCTAGATTCTTGTATCTCCAGATCTACTGAAAACATTTTTGTTATATATGTTTCTATTTCCTGTAAAATGTCTGCCTGTGTATATATAATACCCTTCTGTTAGCCTTACTTGTTTAATCTCTTTTGTTTTTGTTGTTGGTGGCAGAAGTCATATGGACTGAAGAAAGCTGTTGTCCCATGTGTGCAAAATCTTGCTCTAGCTCTAAAGATTTAATTCTGTTGTACTGTAAAGTAATCATATCCTGCTTAATTTGTGACATACTCTCTTGAGAAAACTATTCATATTTTGAAGTGTATGTAACTGATGCAACTCATTTCTAAGAAGTCTGTATGTGTCTGTGTTATACTTGCCCTTAATTTTACCTATTTTTTTGAAAGTATTCTCAAATATCTTTTTGTGTATTCCCACCATACGTGTGTTGAGTCATAAAGAAAGTACACTGACTTTCTGGCTGCCAGTACGTATTGGAAGCCTGTTTGAACTTCCAGTATATCCAGCAATGACAGATTTAATTTCCAATAACCCAGACCTCTAGTTGTTTCCTGAAAATTTGAAATCAATAAAGTGAGTAATCCATGATCCAAGGTAGCCACCACCTTTTATGAAAATATAATCTATACTAGTCCTTTTCTTACTCTGAAAAAAAGTAAATAATGGTTGCTGGTTCTGTCTAAAAAATATCCCTGAGTCTTGTTTTATGAAGTAGGTCATTAAGGAAGTTTGCATCATAATATTGTTTGTCATTCTTTTGATCTTTGCCAGAAAGTCATCTACTAACATTAAAGCCCCCAAAAATAATGTTTTTACTTGAAAATAAATAAGGTTGAATTTTTCTTCAAGAGGTCTATCCTCAGAATCTTCCCTTGAGGTACATAAATATTTATCAATCTGAAACCCCCATCTGAATATCCACTAATAGTGCCCTTCCTGGGTCAATATTTACTATATGTATCATTTAAAGTCTGAAAATGTAAAACATATCCCAAGTCCACTAGCTATTCCATACCCCCGATCAATAAGAAGGGCCCCAAAACCAAGCATTTGAGGCTGTAGAAAAATCCTCTGAGTCATATAACTGAGTATCTTGTAAAAAACAATGTCATGCCTGTAATCAGAAAACATGCATAAGTGGCTAATCTTTTCTTCTCAGAATGAATATTTTACATTTAAACTTGCTGAAGTCGTCATACTTTTGGTGAGAAGTCAACTAAGTGTTTGAGGTTGAATAAGGTTTATTTTTGCACTCTTTCTGACCCCAGATTAGAACCCATTCTTTTTTTTCCTCGGGGCCTTGACGGATGCAGAATTGCATTTTGCTCTGACACCCTTCCATTTGTGAAGAAGCCATGATTCTGCCTTAGATATACTTCCATCATCTAGTTGTTCCTGTAATAAAACTTCAAATTTATTAGACACAGACATTCCTGCTATAGTATGATTCATCTCAGTCGACACAGGGTTGGAATTGTCTGTTGATGTGGTAGGCTGAAGTTCAGATATAGGTGCGGGTATGGAGGAGCCATAGAATGCATCTCTTTTCCTGTGTTCCTGACCTAAAGGCAGGGATGTAGATATAGAAGGAGTAAGTTGGATGTGTGCGGGATACAAAGGTACTCTAGGTGGTGGGTTCTGTTTTGTTGCTTCTGTATAAGTGCTGCTAGTCTGTGGTGGTGAAGTGTACATCATAGAAGGTGGGTCAGAGGCAGCTTGTGGTCTAGACAGAAACATATGTCTAGATGCTTAGAGACATAATAGTCTTGTATGCCATAGTCAGCATCATCCATGTTGTGTGCTGCCTTTGGGCAGTCAGCAGTTATGGCCTGATTCTCCACAGAGGTTACAAATAGGGGTATTATTACAATAGTAACCAGAGTGTCCCAACTCATCACAGTTATTACACTGAATTTCATCTCATGAGTTGCTCATATGTCTGTTTGACCCACATTTGTAGCATTTTCTTGGTTGCCCAGGATAAAATAAAGCCTTTATCTATACCGAAAAAAGCAATTGGGCAGATGCTTAAAATAATTTTGTAATTGTGTCAGTTTTACCTTGATACTCCACCCCCATTCTAGAATCCTTTATAATCAAAGACTGGTTCAGGTAGTCGTTCCACTTCACAATGTCGCTCCAACCAAAGAATAATATCCACAAAATTTACCCCTCACTTCTGAATAACACTGTAATGTAATGGGCTGCCTGATTTGTAAGGGCATCACCTGGAAAGGAGTCCATAAAGGGTTTGTTTTAAGCACAGAGTACTTGGCCCAGAAGCATTCCAAAAGTTATGGTGTTCTAAAACTAATATCAAAAGAATGTTCCCCATAATGTGGATTAGAGCATACACTTTCCCTGGTGAAGCCTAAAGATTGCTTCAAAAGAATTTGTCCAACATATTGTCTATTTGGGGTTCGTCAGACCCCCCAGGTATCGCTGCTCTAATGACATTTCTGCATTTAGCAAGCTTTATTACTGTGCTAAAATGATTTACAGATTTAGATCTACTATTTGGGCACCCTCCCCATCTCTATCAGTGGGTGTTTCTAATGCATTCTGTTCACTTTGCTGTAGTATTGGTGCTGGGGTTATAATTCATTCCTGCTCCATTTCCCTTGGTAGTATCAAAGAATAGTTCAGTCTGGCCGGTGGCACAGAGGGTTGAGGCACTGGATGCCACACCTCGAACCCACGCCGACAACCCGGATTCGGGAGATGACTCAGGTCGTTGGGGAGGGCTGGCTGAGGAAGGAGGAGGATTGAGCTTCTGGAGGACTGCTCTCCTTTCCTGGGGAGGGTGGGTGGGGCGCATCACACTAGTAGTGGCCCTGGTGGAGACCAGTGGTACTACATGCAGTGGGCGCAGGAGGGACAACCAGAAAGCTGGAAAACAGCCGCACCACTGGATGATGGCCTTCATGCTACATGTCCCTCAGAACCTCTGGGAGCATCCTTCACCACAGCAGCACCTCTGGACCATAGAAAATAGTGTACTGGGGTTCCTGCCACCGGTGCCTTCCCTCGGAGAAGGGGACCCACCCTAGCAATGGGATACATCAGGACAAATGATCGGTTAGTGTGTATGTGGGAGGAACTCCAGAAGAGGACAGCCAGGCATGGAAGCACTAGGTGGCTCAAGAAGAGGTGGATGCCAGAGTGTGAGGGGAGGTAAAAAGAGTATACAAAAAAAAGAATAGTTCAGGTTGTGAGTCTAATGGCGAAAATAAATTGCACATGTGGGTTCCTGCATGGTTTGTGATGTAGATGCAGCATGCTTCATGGGAGCTTGAAGCCCTTCTGCCTCTCATTCCATTTCAGGTGGTGCTGGTGCAGTGTACTCCTGATTTGCTATCTATTGCCCAGTCGCGGGCGTTTCCAGCCTACATTCTGTAGTGCTTTTTCCAGTGACCATTGTTCCACTTGTGTCTGTGATGGCTCTTCCAACAACATTTCAGGGCTTCTGATTCCTATTGCTTCTCTGCTCCAGAAACAAAAAGGGTGCGTTCAGGGCTTTGAAGACACCAGCTGCTCTTGCTGTGCAGCAGTTTCACATAAATCTCCTCAGTCTCTGCAAGCTGCTGTTTAGTTTGTCCCAGATTTTGTTCCACTCTTCATATATTTTGCAGCAAAGGTGTCTTTGATCCCTTTCCATTAGGCCAAATATCAGTAGTGCTGGGGATTTCAGAGACTTTCTCAGAAGGATTATTCAAATTTGGGTACCAGCTTCCATTATATCTCTTGGTTCTTCTTCCTCAAGTTTACTAGCAGTATTCAGCTCTCCTGTTGATGCCATCTTGGTACCACAGACAAAGTGGTCATTTCTGCTCACAGGAAGCAAGGCCCTGCAGGTAGAGAGTAGGGAATTTTTATTTAAAGCCAAAACAAACATTACAAAACAATGTACAACACTATTATACAGATATTTTGTACAACATCCAGAATCTTTACATTTTAACATATTCTCCTGGTTTCATTTTATCCAATTCCTGCTATATCTACCCATAAATGTTTTGATTTTTCTTCCCCAAACAGTTCACATTCTTTACATGGTTTACACGTTTGTTTAGGTAGAAGACCATCTGACCCATCGAGTCTACCCTCACTCTTCGTGGGACAATCAGTTATTTACCCAGTTTTGTAAATGTTTATCTAAGTTGTTTTCAACTGATCCATAGTGTTAAAACTAATTATAGATTGTGGCAGTTTATTCCATTGTTTAGTTGATCTTATGGAAAAGAAACATTTTCTTTTATTCTTAAATGCTCTTGGTACAAAGAGTTGAGTGTATTACATTGAAGTTTAGTAGGTTTAGAAGCATATCTTATCCACATTCCTGCATTAGGTGTTCATCTTGGAATATTTTATAGAGAAGTAACAAGTCACCTGTTGTATGCCTAATATCTAGTGGGTATAAATTTAACTCATTACATCTGGTCTCATAGTGTAGATTTCTAAGTTTTGGAATTAACGTAGATGCTTTTCTTTGAACACCCTCCAGCAGCTTCCTATCTTTTGACATTAATGGTGCCCCAAAGGCTGATCCATAATCCAGATGGGGTCTGATATAGTAGTTATATAATGCCAGGACACATGGTTCCTGCCTACTAATGAAAGATTTTTTTTATAGCGTTTAAGATGTAATTAGCTCGGGTAGCAATTTGTCTGCAGTGATTTCCAGGAAGTAATTGATTATTGATCAGGATACCTAGATCTTTTCTGAAGGAACTTCCTTTAGTAATTTATTATTAAGGTAATACTCAAAATTCAAGTTGTGTTGGCCAAAGTGCATCACTACACATTTGTCCTCGTTGAAGGACATATTTTATTTTTGCCCACTTCTCAAATACTTTAATGTAGTTTTGTAGAGATGCAATTTTGTCACTGCTATTTACTTCTCCACTGATTTTGGTGTCATCAGCAAATTTGCTACTGTGACATGTAATTCCATTATGCAGATCAGCTATGTATATCCCAAACAACACTGGCCCCAAGATGGATCCTTGTGGCACTCCATAATCTTCAATAGGGTATGATAACGCACTATGTATTTTAACAACTTGTTTTCTATTGGTTAACAAATTGACTATCCAACCTATGATGAACTGATCCATTTTGATTGTAGCCAGTTTTTTATCAAAATGTGATGTGAGACCTTGTCAAAGGCCTTTTGAAGTCTAAATGTATTATGTCAACCAGTATACCCTTATCCAATGAATTACTAATAGGTTCACAGAAAAAATTTAATTGGTAGTACAGGACCTTCCCTTAACAAATCCATGCTGCTTGTAATCCTTGACTCCATTTTTTCCATCTGACTGTCGATTCTATTTTTAAGAATCCTTTCCATCACCTTACACATGACTGACATGAGACTAATTGGTCTATAGTTCTCAGTCTCCTTTCTATTTCCTTCTTTTATATATGGGGACAACTATTGCTTGTTTCTAGTCAGAGGGTATACTACCTCAAATTAGTGATTTGTTAAATAACAGTTTAAGGAGAGGAACAATAGAGGAGATTGTATTTTTTTAATTTAGGGCTTATGCCATCAGGCACTACTGCTGAATCTGCCTGCATTTCCTTAATTGTTCTAACTATTCATCTGTGGTTATTTGGTCAGGGAAAAATTTCCTGTATTTAGAAATGAGCCCTAGGGTCAGAATTGAATACAGATCCAAAACACTTGTTCATTTTATTACCTATATCAAATGGGTCAGTGGGTTTATTACCATTGTCAAGCAAGGAAATTGAATTAAAGCTTTGTTGTTTATTGTTTATATATAAAAAAGCTTTTGGATTTTTGTTGTTGCCAATTTGAATTCAACCTTTCTTCTTTCCTTTCTAATTATATTTTTGTCTTTTTAATTCAATCTTATATTTGGCAATATCTAATGAAGTCTGATTGTTTTTCGTTTTATAAAGGCTTTTTTCTTTGTTGGAAATTTGATTTTTGACCACTTTGGTTAACCAGGGTGGTATTTTCCCTTATGATTGTGTGTTTTTGAATAGGAACATACAAGTGTTCTAGTTTTATAATGATGGATTTAAACAGAGTCCAGCATTGTTCAACGCCAAGTCTTTAAACAATATCTCCCAATTATACCCCAAGATTGCTTTATTAATTTTAATATAATCAGCACTATTGTAATTATAATCATAGTGTACCTTACTTTGACAATGTTTTTGCTTATTAATATTGAAGATTATAGTATTATGAGCACTGTTACCAATAGGACTGGCAAGTACAGGATTGAAATATCCAATGCCAGGTTTGTTAGTACCAGGTCCAAAATATTGACTCCTTAGTAGCTTCATGAATTATTTGTTCCAGCCCTGCATTTATGAATGAATCCAAAAGAGGCCTTCAAGAGTGGAGCTTGTAGTAAGTTATTCCAATTAATTCTGGGTAGATTAATGTATCTACTTCATTTTGCACTTTAAATAATAAATCTTGCATAGTCAGGTCTCTGTTCTGTAAGAATCTCTGACATCTCACTTGTGAAATTTACCATTTTAATATTGCAAAAATAACATATATTGTAAGTTTGTTCCACTTCTCCCATTCTTTTGTTAGTTGACCATATACCAAGACATAATATATTATGTTTTTAAAGCAATTCATTCCTCAGAAATTGGCTAAAACTCCCCAAAAATGTTATAAAGCTACATCCAAAAATAAATGTTCCATACTTTCTTCAACCAGTCTACAACTAACTTCAGTACAAATCCTTTCTTCCAATGTTTTATCCTTCTGAATACCTTTAACATTTAATTTACCATGTCCATACATCTATGTAGTTTCTTTCATTTTCTTCAGGATCCTATTTTCTAATGTTATTTCTAAAATGTTGTTTGTATCAATTTCTTTTCCGCCTTAAAACTGAGTCTCATAATAATTTTAATCATTATCTCTCTGTATGGCTGCTTCCTATTTTTCCTTGGTAAAGATCTGTTGTTACTCCCCACTGTGTCAAATACTTCCTACTTATTTCCATGTATACTGGTATTTTATTTTACCCTTTATATTCCCTTTATTCCTATATTACTTAGCATATTCAAACTCCATCGTTGCACCATCTGAGTCCAGATTGTTTATTCTCCCTTCGACATTGGTACAATATTGTTATAGAAAAATAGATTTAATTAAAAACTACAGGTTGGACCATATTTAAACCTCCTTCTTTTACTGGTCTATATGTATGACATATTTTACTGTATTCAATCTCGAACCCCATAACTATAACAATTGAAAAATAATCCCAGGATTTTACATTGCATGTGCTGTGGTAACAGAAATTTATAGATTACATATGAAAAGATTGGCATGATAAAAGTCTTTAACAGGTAAACTCTTTTTCCTAGTCATATCTTACTCTTTCCATTTATTTATTTTTCCTTGTGCTATTTTATACTTAGAGTCCAAGTTTACTTGCTGCATCTTTTTCCCCAAATTAATACCTAAGATATTTATATTTCCTGTACTACCTCTAATTGCCCTACCTTCAGCACTTACCTCCCCAATGGGTACATTTTACTTTTACTTATGTTGGCCAGTATTCCTGTATATTTACAGTGTTGTTTGAAACTATTTAATATTTCATTCCCTGATTTTTGGTCTTTAACTAATACTATACAGTCATCGGCTTATGCACATGTTTTATGTAACTCTTCAGTTCTCCATGCTATGATCTCAATCTTTTCTCATTCTCAATACTTCAAGCATTGGATCCAAGCAAAAACATATAACAAGGGATTAACTAACACCAATGTCTTTCTCCATTTTTAATGAACATTGGAATCCCTAAATATCCATTTATCATTGGACAGGCTTATACTTCTGTATATAATGTTTTAATTAGCTGTGTTAGTTCCTCTGGAAAATTATACTCTCTTAACATATCCAAAATGTAACTATGATGAATGGCATTGAATGCTGTTTCTTGGTCCACTATGTACAAATATCCTTCCAGGTTGTGCTCTTGTCCTCATTTATTATTTCCTTATGTATATTCAATTTTGACTGGAACTGCACATGTTTGCGTCTGTAAATCAATTGATTGGTATAAGCTACCATCCTCTAATTTATGATTTTAACTAGTATTTTATAGTCTGATGTTAACAGACTAATTGGTTTCAATTATTTATATTTGGTTTATCTCTTTTTATGTAAGAATATTGTAACCCCTTGTCCCATGCTTTCAGACATTTTCCTCCTCTCCATATTTCATTATATACTAGCATTAAGAATTTTGACATAATGTTTTCATACTTTTTATAAAAATATTAGGTATCCCATCTATTCCTGGAGCTGTGTTTAATGTTAAGGTTTTAATTGCTTCCTTTACTTCAGTCTCTGCTATTAATCCTTTTAAGAGCCTTCTTTCTTCTTTCCCTAATTTTGGTACATTAGCTTTTGTCCATAAGTCATTACTTTTTCTCCACCCTGCTTCTTAAATTTCTGCTTCATATATTCCTGTCCTATCAGTTTCATTTTCCTATATTAGTCTGAAAATTCCTTCTTATCTCTTAATTCATACATAAATCTCTTTCTTATCCTATCCTTACTACAATCAAATGGGTTAGTCTGATATTTGGTCCCCTGTGTTGCCCTTTTTTGATCCACTGCTAAAATTTAGTTCTGTTATACTGAAAATTCCCATTTTCTTTTTAATTTATTCTATCTGTTCTATTTCATTAACCTTGTTTTCTATCTGGTATGCAATTAGCTTGTATAATCTTGCCCTTAAACGTAAGTAGTTCTTATAGTTTGTGGACTTGTTTCTTTTGCGATTCTTCCATCATTAGTTGCTTAATATCCCATTTGGTGTCTTCCCACCATTACATAGAAACATAGAATCTGATGGCAGATAAGGGACACGCTTGGCCCACCTAGTCTGCCTATTTTCCTACCTAATGGATAAGCTGCATCCTAGTTAACCAGCAGCCTACTTCCTCCTACCCCCACTAGAATTGCCTATGTCTGTCCCATGCATTCTTGAATTCCCCAATGTTTTTCACTCCATGACCTCCTCAGGAAGGCTGTTCCATGCATCTACAACCCTCTTTGTGAAGAAATACTTCATCACATTACCTCTGAGTTGTCCCTCTCTATCTTCAAATTGTGCCCCTTGTTCTTGCACATCTCTTTTTTCTGAAAGATGCTACCTCTTGGACTTTGTTGATTCCTTCAGGTATTTGAAAGTTTCTATCATGTTCCTTCTCTCCCTCCTTTCCTCGAGGCTATACATTTTAAGCTCCTTTAGTCTTTCTTCATATGTCTTCTGGTGTACACCATGCACCATTTTGGTTGTTCTCCAATGGACAGCCTTCACCCTGTCTATGTCTTTGCAGAGATGGTGTCTCCAGAACTGTACACAGTACTCAGATGTGGTCTTACCAACTGTCTGTACAGAAGGGCCAACAACTTCCTGTTTTCTACTGGTGGTGCCTCTCCTGTGCATCCCAGTATCCCCCAGCCCTCCTTACTGCCTTCTCACATTGCTGGCCCACCTTTTGGTCAGTCTGATATGACTACCCCAGGTCCCTTTTCATTTTTGTTGTTGTCTGTATCTCACCACCCATTGTGTTCTCTTTCCTGGGTTTCTGTTTCCCAGGTGCATTACTATGCACTTCTTTGCACTGAATCAAGCTGCCATACATTTGACCAATCCTCCAACCTTGCACAAGTCCCTTTTCAACCTTTCCACCCCACCTTGCATATCAACCCTGCTGCAGATCTTTGTGTTATCTGCAAAGAGACATACTTTTCTTTCAGTCCCTCTGCAATGTCACTTATAAAGACATTAAAAGGACTGGCCCCAGTACTGAAACCTGCGTACCACACTAGCAACCCCTTTCTTCACTGTGGACTCCATTTACTATTACCCTCTGTGTCCTGTTGTCCAGCCAGTGTTTTACCAGGCTACCACCCTGGGACCCACTCCCAGGCTGGCTGATATGTTTATTAATCTTTTGTGTGGGACTGTGTCAAATGCCTTGCTAAAGTCTAGGTAGGCCATGTCCACAGCCCTCCCTGGTCTACTACTTTGGTCACCAAGTCAAAGAAATCAATTAGAATTGTTTGACATGACCTTCCTGCTGTGAATCTATGCTGCCTTGGGTCCTGTGCCCTACTGGCCTCTATGTACTCAACAATTCTTTCCTTCAGAAGTGATTCCATCATTTTCCTCACCACTGAGGTTAAGCTGACAGGTATGTAGTTCCCTGCCTTTGTCTTGCTCCCACTTTTGTGAAGAGGAATCACATCCACCATCCTCCAGTCCTCAGGTACCACACCATCCTCCCATGATTTATTAAAAGGGTGTGTGTTACTAGTTCTTCCTTAGTTCTTTTAGAATTCTGGGGTGAATCCATCAGGACCCATTGCTTTATCCACCGTTAGTTTTAAGAGTTCTTTCAGAACCCTTTCTTCTGTGAAAGGACTAATATCAACCCCCTATCCAGAGTGCTTCTATTGACTGGATTAGGTATCTCCCCTGCTCTTCCATTGTGAATACTGAGCAGAAGTATTTGTTCAGTATCCCTGTTTTTCACTGTCAATCTCTGTCCAACCACCTTCCTCTTTATTCAGCCTCAGTATGCCTGCCTTAGTCTTTCTTTACTCCCTAATGTACCTATAAATGGTTTTACTCCCTTTTAACTGAGTTGGCTGTCTTTTCCTCGGTGTGGGCCTTTGCTATTCTGGCTGCCTTCCCTGCTTCCTTCTGCTTTAACTGGTACAGTTCTCTGTCCTGCTCCTTCTGTGTTTCCTTATACTTCCTGAATGCTATCTTTTCCCCAACCTTCCCCACCACTTCTTTTGAGAACCATAGTGCTTTTTCTTTCATTTTGATTTGTTTATTTGCTTCACACAAAGGCTTGTTACCTCTGTGATGGCAGTTTTAATGTTTCCATTGTTGCTTCACTCCACCTTCTTGCCTGTTTGCTAGTGCTTTTCAGAGGCACTCTCCCATTTTGAGAAAATCAGCCCTCCTGAAGTCCAGTACTTTCACTTTTGTATGGCTTGACTCTACAGCTAAATTTAAACCACACTGTTTGGTGGTCACTTGTTCCCAGATGGCTACCAACTTCAAGTTCAGAGATCCTCTCTCTGTCCCCATTTGAGAGTACCAGGTCTAAGAATGGTCCTCCCAAGTGGGTTCCAAAACTAGCTGTCTGAGGCATGGCCCGGTGGGGATAGATTATGGCCCTGCTCTTGGATGTGGCTGCAGCAAGGTGCTCCAGTTAACATCTGGCATATTCAGGTCCCCATCAGCAATATCTTCCCTTTCTCTGCCATCTTAAGGATGCCTTCTATCATTATCTTGTCAATTTTCTCCCCTGAGATAGGGGTCTGTGTACAACCCCTGTGCAGATTGTGGTGCCATTTCCAGTCTCCAGGGTGACCCACAGTGCCTCCTCTCTTCCCTGTTTACCTTTTAGTTCTGTTGCTTTGATCCCTTCCCTCACATAGAGAGCTACTCCTCCTCCTCCTCCTCTTTTCCCTCCCTGTCCCTCCTGTAGATTGTGTACCCTGGTATGTTGACATCCTAGTCACAATAGAATCATACAGTTCTATTACAGTTGCTCTAGCCTTCAGTAAATCCAATATTTTCTCATTACAACTTTCTTCCTGTAATTTTTCTGTATTCATTCTCCAAAAACCCTCTCAAATTTCATGTGCTGACCTAGATATATGCTAATTTAACACTCATATGATCAGTTGTTCTACTGGAAGTTTTAATATTCTTAACTTTAGCATTTTTTGATATCAACCAAAAGTCTGTCCTAGCAGACAACTTCCCTTGTAGTAGGTATGTTCTATTTTCCTTTTATTTTATACCGTCTTCTAGCCCCTTTTTCTAAAATACCCTTTAGCATGTTTGTATCGCTAAAGATTTTCTCTGTCTTCCTACCCCAGTCCTCTTTTGCCAACTTGCAATTAAAGTCCCTCCTCATAACACTAATTTAGAAGTATGCAGACAAGGTTCAATAGCTTCCATAACTTTATTTCTTCCTGCCTTAGTCTGGGGTTGTAAATGTTAGCAATTCTGATTGCTATATTTTTAATAAATACATCTGATATGAAATCCCTACCTTGTATTCAATCAGTAATTTTAAGTATTTGCACCTCATTTGTTAGGAAGGCTATCCTCACCCTGAACACCTTTCTTCCCAATGGACCATATTAAGGGACCCATCTCCTCCTTTTGTGCTTGTTTTAATTCATTACTTGTGTGCAATCTCATATACTGTATTAAAATTACATCACATTTTAAATCACTTAAAATTTGAAGTGTTGTCAACCATTTAAGAGTACATTTAATACTGTTAACATTACTAGTCAAACAGGTTAATTGATCCATTTTTATGTGGAAAGTTACATCTATCCTTCATCCATACTTTGCTTTTTTCCTTTTTATTGACTCTTGTGTATCTGTTGTGCCCCTCTGTAGAGTCTGCTGATTCTGATAATTCTGCACCTGATGATAAAGTATCTTCTTCCACAGTGGCCCAGTCCTATTCTTTTAGTAAAGCATATCTATTTTTAGTTCTATTCCTCCCTGTCTTTTCTAGATGCATCTTTTTGGAGTTCTGAATTGGTCTTTTTTCCTTCATCTAGCACCATGGTAAATTTTGTTTCTGATTTCTTGTCCTTTTTCTTAGATCCATGTCCTTTTCTCCCTTCCAGTATTGCCTTCTACCTCCTTTCTATTGCTTTGCTGATGCACTTCTTTTGTTAAGTCACTAGAGGGAGTCTTAGCTCTTATAATGTTCTTTGCAGTTCTTTTTCCTTTTCTTCATTTCTTGTATCATACACAATTTTATCTTCTTTCCTTTTCTTTTTGAGATATTGCCAAGTACACATCTTGCTCCATAGTTTCTCCTGGATCTAGGCTATTATGTGCTACCCACAGACATTGCATGAGCACATGACCTTCCTCTTCACACATGCTACATCTCACTTAGTTCTTACATTCCATCCCATGATGCCCAATGTCCCCACATAGGCCACATTTCATTTCATTGTATGCATTGCTCAGATGCCCCTTCTCTCCACATCTATAACATACCTTCAGTTGACCTGCATAAATACAACTCCATGGTCTCTTCAAGAAAGAAACAGTTTGTCCGATGTTAGATTTCACTGTTTAACTGCTTTAAAGTTACTTTAAATTTCCACCCACCAGTCCATAGGCATTCCTCATCCAATATAGGTTCTGGGGCCATGCACCGTACATCTTTGCTAAATCTAAAATGTTATATCAGATACATTTACCCCTCATTCCTGAAGAGGACTGTCAAAATTTTAAATACTGGCTTGGTTAATGGTATTGCATAAAATTGGTTCCATTTTGGAGTATTTTTGATCTGGTGAAAAGCTTCTAGAACCTGTCCAGGCTTCCTGGATTTTTAAAACTAATGTTATGTTCAGTGCTTCCAGGAATGTGTATTAATGCATAAATTTCATATGGGTAGAATTTCATCCCATCTTTTAGTAGCTGTCTCCTGCAAACAGCCTATCACTTTTAATTTTAACCTGACCGTGTTTCTTCTTTTTGTCTGTTGCATATTTTGCTCCTCTGGAAATAACATTTTCCTTGTGTTACCCCTCCCCCATACTTATTTTTTCTGCTCATTATCTCCTTCACTCTGTTCTTTGTCTGTTTGGACAGTTTTTTCCTCTATTTCCATAGAGGCTTTCTTATTTTCTTCTTCAGTTAGGCCTAATATTTATTTTGTGTCATCAGCTTCTTCTATATTTAAATGTTTACTTTCTATTTCATTTACTTTTCCTCCTTTTTCCACTGTTTTTGCTTGAGTTTCCCTCCTTGTCCAGAGGCACTTGGCCTATTTACATCACATCCTTTATCATCCTCTGTTTTTGTTTTCATACTGCATTTTATAATGCTTCAGCAATCCAACTCTAAATTCTATCGATGCATCATTCTCAAAATCACTTTGTTTCCCTAATATATGGGGCCCCTATTATTTGTCACAATATCTGTTTGTTTTCTTTCTCTTGCTTTTCAGTTATTCCTCTGTCTTGTACTTGATTTTCACCATCTTCGCCCATCTCAGGCCGAGTCTTTTGCAACTCTTTTGCCCATTCCCATCAGGGCTTTTCTTTCTCCATTATCACTGACATTTTCCTTCACAAAGTGCGGCCTGCTTTGATGTTGCTTGTCAGCATTACTCAGCTGATTCTGACAGGCCACATCCTTGTCAAATCCTGCTGATACTCCTTCCTCAATTCTCTCAAAGGCACTGTTTTCTTTCAAGCAACAGTCTTTCTTCCTTTTCTAATTTTGAAAGTAAAAGAGTGTTTCTTTTGTGACTTACTGCTTTGATGATTCTTCTGCATCCTTGGTAGCCAGTTTTACAATGACTTTCCTTCCATTTTCATCTTTCCATTTTGCCATTCTTGTTCCTCTGTAGCTCTGTCAGCATCTGCAGTAATCTCACCTTTATTTCTGCTTTCATACATACTGGTCTCCATGGGAATAGAGACCAGAGAGGAGACTTGTTCCTCAGCCTCTTGTACATCCTCACTCATTCTGAACCACTGATTGACTGACTCAGGAATCAGACTTGGGTCCCCTACTGGCAGAGTAGGGAATTTCCTGTCCTGACCAAATTTCCCCATTCACTAAAAATACCACCAACAACTTTATATGGTTCAGCGTCAGTTGGCATCCATCTGTATCCCCTCAGGATGAAGCTGAAAATAGGCAAAATTGTCTAGTCCTCTTTTCCGGTCAATAAAAACTAGAATAAAAAGAAAAAATTGGAGTACCTTATGGTCTTTGTAGACTCTTACAAGCCATTCTTGTATCCTCACACACACCTTTAGTGGTGATCATAGTTACTGGCATAGAAGGGAGCTACAAAATTCTAGCTTTGTTTTCTTTTTCAAGAGGCATGGAGGGTGGGTTAGCTAATGTCTGCTTTTTCCTGATCCTCTCCTGTGGTGCTAAAATAGTACTGTAGAAAGTACTTAAATACCTTAAAGGGATGTCATTTATGGCAGAGATTAACCTAATCTCAAATCAATCCTTAAATATCACATCTCTGAACAGAGGGAGACTCATCCAGAAACATAAATGTTTAAAAGATCTCTGGCAGATATAGTGGGATGCTGTTTCCTCTGGTTGGGATTATAATTGCAACCAAGCACCCTATGACATCTATTCAATGATTTATTATTTTTTTACCACTATGGAATCTTTTACTAATATACAGGACTTAAAAATAGACCTTATTATACTCTTAGATCACTCTCCTTTGATTTTAAAATGGGTACAGGTACAGCCTAAACTGAACTTACATTGGTATTTTAACCCAGCCTTACTGAGTGATCATAAGTGTATGCATCTTGTGAAAAATCAGCAAAAGGAGATTTTTTTCCTACTGACAGTGTTCCCAAGAGTTCTATATAAACTTTGTGGGACATGGCCATAGGAATTTTGCATGGGGAGAAATTATTTCCTATAATTAATTTCAGGAAAAACAGGAGCAAAATCTTAGCATTCTTTATGACATTTTAGCCTCCTCAACTATGGTGCAGAAGCAGGGTTATAAAACTGTCCTTTCTCAAATAAAAGTGGACAACTGAAGATTATGGACATTCTGCCCTATAGTACAAATTAAGTCCTACTTTGTTTAAAGCATTGTTACTATGTGGGGTTCAAGGGAATTAAGGTTTTAGCCTACAAGTTCAGAATAGATGAACAAAAGGGTAACTATTTGTAGCAAAACACTCAGATGTTCAACTGGTATGTAGGACAGACCAGATTTTAAAATATTTACTGAATTGTTATGCAAACCTTTATACTGAGTATGCCACTGTGGACCAATCCAGGATGCAATAATTTGTGACTTTTACAGTTACCTAAAATGACAGAGGAGTGACAAATGGTTCTAAAGCCCTTTGTTGGATAAAGAGCTGAAAGATGATATTACAAGACTGAAGCAAAATAAGTGTTCATGACCTGATGGATATCTAGAAGAGCTTACAAAAGCATTTAAGGAAGATATTTGTTCTAATATATTGCAGACTTTTCAATCAATTATGCAGAGAGATACTCCTCCACCAACATGAAGGTATGCTATACCATCTCTGCAATCCTGAAACTCGATAAGGATGCTATGAAAGCAGACTGTTAATGCCCGATCTCCCTCTTAAATGTTGATTGTAAATGTTTTTCTTCAATCCTGGCAGACCCATAGAAAAGATAGCTCACTGTCTCATAGATGGTAACCAATGAGGTTTCATTTCAGTTTTATTTATTATACTGGTAGACATATTGAACACAATTGCCCATTTTCATATCTGAACAGTTGAACACTATATTATATAAACAAGCAGAATGACAACAACAATAAACATACAATTACTGTGTACAATTACAAATATAATGAGGTTTTTGTATATTAAAAAGGAGATTAACAGTAACAATAGATATATTCAGTAAATGTCCTTCCTAGGTAGATTATAGTAAAATCCAGTTTCCTGGTACATAAGGGCTTTTGACTAGATGAAGTCTTGCTAAAATGGACCTGAAAACACAGACTATCTTGAGATACAGTACCCAGGATATATGGAGTAAATAGGAACAATTATGTAATTTGACAGGTAGTAGCTACATAGTTATTTTTGTGCATAATGTCTGAGGCCTTAAATTTATGTCTAACATCAAAAGATAGACAACCACCAGGTTTGTAGAATGTACTGTGATGGAAGAAAATGATAGCTCTGATATAAAATGACATATACAACTATAAAGTACCCTGACTCTGGATAGCACTTCCTCCCCAGCTGCTGAATAAATCAAAATTCCATAATCAGCTATACACAAGTGTAGGCTATCCACTAAAAGCCTTCTTGTTTCAGAAATCAAACAATGCTTGATTCAGTAAAGAAACCCAGTCTTTGGTGGATGGATTTTACTGGATTTTTAGATGAGGTTCAAAGGAGAAAACACTAGCCACACACTCCAAGATACTGAAAATTTTTAACCAATTCAACTAAATCCTCATTTGAGGCCTTTGTAACAAAATCAAAATCAATGGTCTTTCTGGGACCTGAGAATATCATTAATTTTATGTTTTGGTATCTAATCCCACTTTTGTAGGTCATACCAGTCCTGCAAAAGATGAAATAATTTGCAAGATTGTTTCTCCAAGTGTTTACTGCTTTTGCAAAGTATAGCATCATCTGCATATAGGATCATTCTGATAGATGGACATGCTAAGAGCAGTGAATTCAGAACCAGAGAAAGAGTAGAAGCCCAAGATCCCACAATTGATTCTCAAAAATCAAATGCTGGATTTAAAATATTAGTTCTATGAGTTCTTTTAGCATAAGCTTGTGATCTGTCATATACATTATACATATAGTTATACATAGAATATCCAAAAAACGAGCACACAGCAGCTCATATAACTCAACATCAGAGATTTGAAGCAAAAATCACTATTTATTAGAACAATAAATATCTGACGTGTTTCAGATTAGACAATCCTTTATCAAAGGCTTTGGACATTGTCATACATGCATTTCCTAAATGTATACTGTATTACCGATGATAGAAACATATTTACTGTTATAAGTTAGATTTTTGGGAAAGTCATTTTTTTTAGTTTTTTTTGTTTCAGCTCAGAGCATGGGTAAATTGATCATCCATGACAATGAGAATAATCAGAACCCATAGCTCTCATCATAGCCAACATTTCCTACCTACCTAATTGTCCTGCTGCCCTATTTATGAACCTAAAATCAATTGCAGATAATTTATAAACAGATACCACATTTGATAAAATAAAAATCCTGATTTTCTAATTTGTAGAATGCCCTTTCACTTTTATTCAAATTGAACATTAACTTGAGCCACTCAAGGAAGTCAGGGTTTTGTAATTTCTAATGAAGTAAAATAGCTTTTATAGCAATCAATAATCCTAAATTTATAAGAGTGACTTGATCCTCTGTACTGATTTCTAATGAGACCAGCCCAAAGAGGGCAATCCCTGGGTCAAAAGGAAATCATGGCATAAACCTTACTAAAAGTCAAGAAAATTCTATGCCAAAACATCTTTTATTTACTACAAGACACAATCATATGTTCCAGGGTGACTCTTTCCGATGTGCATCTTTGACACATCTCCAAAATATTACCATTCATTTTATGTTATCTGATAGGAGTTAATATGTCCTGTGAAGGACATTAGTAGATATTTGTTTTAATCTATTGTTTTAATTTTTAACTCTTCAAGATTATTAACTTTTTGCCACATAAAATCAGGTATCATGGAGGATCTTTCCTTTTCTGAAGCCTTCTTTACACATAGGAGTGAAGAACTATCAATATTTTGGCTGTTAAAGTTTTAAATTTTGGCTATAACATGTTCAGATATATTTAAGTTAGAAACAAAATTCTTCCAACTTTGAAAGAGGTGGAATCAAAACAGTTTTAGTTTTTTAAATAGAAAATTAAATAAGGAAGTATTGCATTGTCAGACACATTCAATTTTAGTTGTAGGACTTGAAGAGATAAGAAAGCATGGCTGTCAAAAAATCAGTCAATGCAGAGATCCCTTATTCAGAAGTTGACTTTTCACCAAGCCCTTGTTAAAGAAGTAGGAAAATGGACATTGTCTATAATCGGAGTATACCTTAAAGAGGGTTCACATCCCCAACAATTTAGAAACATAGAAACATAGACTTTGATGGCAGATAAGGACTGCTTGGCCCACCATTCTGTCCATTTCTTACCTATTGGATAAGCTAGTTAACCAACAGCCTACTTCTTCCTAACCCCATCTGAATTGCCTTATGTCTGTCCCATGTATCCTTGAATTCACTCACTGTTTTTACCCCACAGCCTCCTCAGGATGGCTGTTCCATATGTCCACAACCCTCTCTGTGAAAAATACTTCTCACATTGCCCCTAAGCAGTCCCACCTTTATTTTCAAATTGTGCCCCTTGTTCTTGCACATCTCTTTTTCTGAAGGATGCTACTCTCTTGGACTTTGTTGATTCCTTGAGGTACTTGAAAGTTTCTATCATGTCTCCCTCCTCCTTTCCTCTAGGGTATATGTATTAAGCTCCTTTAGTCTATCTTTGTATGACTTCTGGTGCAGACACTTCACCATTTTAGTTGACCTCCTCTGCATCCATTCTGTCTTTGTCATTTTGGAGATGGGGTCTCCAGAACTGCATACAGTACTCCAGATGGGGTCTCACCTACTGTCTGTACAGAGGGCAAACAACTTCCTGTTTTCTACTTTGATGACTATCCCTACACATCCCACTATCCCCAAGCCCTCCTTACTGCCTTCTCACATTGCTTGCTTTCCTTTAGGTCATCTGATATGACTACCCTAGGTCCTTTTTCCATTTTGTTGTTGTTAGTAAACCTCTCATTGTGTACTCTTCCCAGGGGCTTTTGTTCAACAGATGCATTACTTTGAACTTCTTTGCATTGAATATAAGCTGCAATACTTTTAACTATTCCTCCAACCTTGCCAAGTCCTTTCTCATCCTTTCCACCCCTTGTGTAGCAAACCTGAGTAAAATTCCACACCTGATTGGTTACATTAGTGAAGTATGAAACTGGAATGTAATGACCTGGTTCATTCAAATTTACAGCCAATGCTTGTGTAAGGAGGAAGTATAGTGCAGTGGTTTAAGGCTCTGAGCTGCAAATCTGGTGACATCCAGTAGACCAGACCTGGGTTTGAATTCCACAGCTTCCACTTGCATACTGTGTGACCCTGAGCAGCTCATTTAACTTCCTTGTGCTCCCAGGTCATTCCAGTAAAAAGCTTTCAGCTAAGTGTGCTACTCCTGGTTAAACAACTAAAAAAAAAAGATTTTAGAATAATGTATTTGTTAATTCTATATTAAAACAAGCAAGATCCCTGAATCTTCCCTAAACCAACATTGAAGGCACTACAGCTAAGTAGCCATGTAATACAACCAAAAATTAGGTACTGCCAGACCTCCCTATATTTCGGTAAGTGAAGCTTACAGTACAAAACTCATGGAGTTTTTGGTTCCATAGGAACTTTCTCACAGCTTTATCCAATGCACAAAAATGATTTTGGAGCCATAATAGGAAGTGCTTGGAAAAACATTACCCTAGGTAGGATATTTATTTTCAGAATATTCTAACGGCCAATATGAATCAATGGGAGACTTTGCCATCTATCTAGGTCTTGCTTAAGTTATTTTCTAATACTGGAAGATAATTTAGAGAGTATGAGTATCAGATGTTATTTGTACTCCTAAATATCTAATTAAGAGCTTTTGTAATTTGAGCAAAGGGTGATGTTGTGGCAGATTGTTATCATCTGACAGAATTATAGCTTCACTTTTGCCCCAATTAATGTTGTACCCTAATATCTACTGAACTCTACAAAAAGTTGTAACATAATAGAGTATTCCTTTACTGGATCTCCTAAAAACAATAAAATGTCATCTGCATATAGAAACAATTTATGAGTTTGTTGATAAATTTGAACTCTGTTTAGATCTAAATGTTCTCTGATTCTAATTGCTAATGGTTCTAAAAAATTAAAAAGCAGGGAGATAGGGGACAACCCAACCTCAGAAAATATTAAAGGAGTTAGAAATATTGTGATTAGATTTCACAAAGCCCCAATGAGAAGAATATGTCATTTTTATCCAATCTAGATACTTTCCTTCGATGCCAAAAGCCAAAGAAGCTGAAATGAAACTTGCCATAGAACCCTGTCAAAGGCTGTTTCACCATCGAGGGAAAGTACCACCAGATTAGATCCTTGAGAAGAATCCATTAAATTCAAAACCCTTCTAATGTTATGATGTGACCCTCTTCCTAAACGAAGCCAGTCTGGTCATTATGTATAGTTTTAGGAATGATATTTCTTATCCTATTAGCTAAGATTCTTGTAAACATTTTATAGTCATTGTTCAATAAAGATATCAGCCTGTAAGATTTACACTGATCTGACAGTGTATCCTTTTAATAATAAAGAATTACTGGCTTCGTTTAAAGGAAGGTGGAAAGTTTTGAGAATCCTGAAAACTTAGAAATAGTTGAAAAAGGGGTCAAAACATCTTTTAATTTCTTATAAAATTAAACTAAAAAGCCATCCAGACCTGGAGATTTTCCATTAGGAGGTTAAAGACTACATTCTATATTTCAATATGTCCAATTTCCCTAATAAAATAATCTTGCAGATTCTGAAATTTGAGGAAATTGTATCTTGGCGATATAGTTCTGTACATCAAACGTTGAGACAGAGTTATAAGTCGGAAACAGTTCCAAAAACATTTCTCAATCTCTTTGGTAATATCCAAAGGGTTAGTAACCACTTGTCTGTTTGGCAACGTAATTATATCAATTATGCTCTGGTTTTCTTCTGATTTTAGTTAATAAGATAAACATTTGCTTTGGGTGTCAGCCAAAAATAATAATTCACTCTTGACCTATACATTTGTCTTTCAGCCTTCTCATGTAATAAATTCTCAATTTTTTCCACTTTCATTTTATTTTCTTCAGTTCCAGACTGAGCCTGTACTGCTTCGCCACTATAATGCCCTGTCCCATACTATCCAGAGCTGCCTTATGTTTTCTTTCTCCTATTATTTTCATAAAAATAATGCTCCCCTTAAATACATTTTTAAAGATTCCCAAATATATACCCACAAATAATCTTGAGGATTATTCCTAAATTCAAAAATGAATTTCCTAATTAAGCATATTTATAAATTGCTCCTCCTGTAATAATGAAATATCTATCCTCCATCTCCTGGGATATAATTCACCGGTTGAGAAAAATTCAGTTCCATATAACAGGAAGCATGGTCCGAAATTATAATAGAGTTGTACCTAACAAATCTTATTCTATATAGTAAAGTGTTAGATACTAAAAAAATCTATTCTTAAGAATGAGTTGTAGATCTTAGAGTAATAGGAATATGTGGATAAAGTTGGATACAGAAACCTGAAGGGGTCTAGTGAAGCTAGATCTTGTGCATAATTATTTATTAAATGTATTGTTTTGCCTTTATGCTTAGGAGCAGATTGTGTACTAACCATTCGAGTGAGAGAGCAACATTAAAGTCCCTCCCAAAATTATAGGTCCATTAGTGGCAGCAGCCTGTAGAAAATATTGGTGAAAAGTGAAAGATCCTTTTCATTTGGAGCATACTGGACATAATGAATATAGATAATTGAGTTTGCTGTATTAAGACCTTGGCAGTCACCCATCTTCCTCAGTGTCTATAAATAAATTCAGAATTTGCAGATTTAAATATTTTTTATAAAGATTGCAGGCCCCTGAGCATTTCCTGCATATGTAGTAGAAACCTGTTGCCAGGAACACATTAAAGAAGTAGACCACATCCCTTTTTTCAAAATGCGCTTCCTGGAGTGGCACACAACCCACTTTTTTATTATTAGTATAATTAACTATTTTACAAATGTTCACTCTATCTTTGGCCCCATTTAAATTACAGGCCATTATTCTAAGTTTATGCATTATGACAATTTCTTTTACTATATGTAGTAAACAAGACTCCCAAAATATAACTCAGATTTGGACTTGGGCAGCAGAAGAGGTGAATACCCATCTGAAAGACATTCCAATGATATCTAAACTACTTCTTCTAGCCCCATAGTATCCATGCTTTTTGTTAGTAATAAAATGTTTTGATACAAGTGCTGAGCCTTTTTACACTTTTTATACTCATAATACCTCCCCTTCCCTACTCTGAAAACCTCTTGTCTCAAATTCTGTTAAATTACACCTAACTTTAAGCCCAAAATCCTACACCCCACTTAATCTGCTCACCTGAACATAGGTGTTCCTTCCCCTCCCAAAGAAATTACAAATGGCTTACTATTTGCAAAGTGTATGCTGGAAAGTGAGCCAATCTGACCTGACTATCAAATTATGATATACGATAAAGTACCATAGTTAAATACACTTTTATGCCCATTTCTTTTGCCTCCATCTCCCCTTCATTATTTTGTATTGTGGATCATCATTTTTTCTTTTCCTTCCTCTCTTCCTTTTTCTCCTTCCCTTCTTCTGATTCAATCTTGAATATACAATGGTTCAAGTGAACATATTTCCCATATCTAGTAAACTGTAATCCTTACAATTGCCCCCACCAATAACAAGAAAAAGAGAAAGAATAAATGAAAAGAGAAGCTCTGAAAGAACCTTATAATATCCTTATAATTCAGATTAAAATGTTTATAAGGTGGGGTTGCATTATTGTCATTCTCCAGATTATGAGGTGGAGTAGAAGCCCTGAAAGAGACATTACTTGTGGATTAATATTGGGAGGATGATCTCGTAACAAGTTCTAGTTTGTAATGCCACACATGCACACTCCCCACAGCTAAGCTTTTAAGTAGTGTAGTCAGCTTCAGCACTGCAGGGCACAGCTTTGGCTTTTACTGCTATGTGATAGATGTTAAATAAATAAATAAATGTTATGTATTTAATGTTATCTCATTCTGTGCTTTACAAATGCTCAGATGTTATCCTACCACAGTTAAACCCCACCGCTTGTTTTGCCCCACCACTTCTGCTGGAAGGAAGACTGTTCCAGTAATCCACCACTCTTTCTGTGAAAAAGTACTCTCGCTCCTCCTGAATCTATCCAGTTTCATATCATGCCCACTTGCCCTTGAGCATCCTTGTTTCTGAAAATGCCTCCTCCTGTACCTTCTTTACCCCATGTGAGGTATTAAAAGGTCTTTATCATATCCCTCTCTCTCTCTCCAGCGTGTACATATGTAGGTCCTTTAATAATCCGTGTAGGGCTTCTGATGCAGACCTGACACCATTTGAGTTGCCCTCCCTGACAGTTTCCACTCTATGTCCTTTCTGAGATGTGGTCTCCAGAACTGGACAAAGCTCTTTAGGTGGGGTCTTACAAGTGATCTTTACAAAGACAGCACCACCTTCCACTTTCTGCTGGTGATACCCTCCTGTGCACTCCAACATCCCACTTGCCATCCCAACTACCTTACTGCACTGCCTGACCACCTTTAGGCTGTCTGATATGATGACTTCCAGGCCTCTTTCCTGCTTGGTGGTCATCAGTACTGACACTCTATTTTGTACTCTGCCCCTGGATGTCTGTGCTGCAAGTGCATTATTTTGTAATTTTGTGAATTAAAAACAGCTGCCAAACCCTTGATCATTCCTCTAGTTTTCTCAGGTCACTGCTCATCATTTCCACCCCTTGGAGTCTCCACCCAATTTCAGAGTTTGGTGTCATCCACAAAGAGGCAGACCTTCCCTTCCAGCTCCTTTGCCATGTCACTACTAAATACATTAAAGAGGACCAGTCCCAGCACTGATTCTTGAGGCACCTCACTGGTCACCTCCACTTCCTCAGAGTGAACTCTGTTTACCACCACCCTCTACTGCCTATTTCATAAACAATTTTTTACCCAGTTTACCACCTTTGGACTAACTCCTAGTTACCCAACTTGCTTACTAGTCTTCTATGTGAAATGGTGTCAAATGCCTCACTGAAATCTACATAGGCCATATCCACTGCTCCACTCTGATCAAGTTTCTTGGTCACCCAGTCAAAGAACTCTATCAGATTCATTTGAGATGACTGAACCCCACCCCCACCACCATCATGAATCCATACTGCCTCAAGTCTTGTAACCCACTGGATTCAAGATATTCCACAATCCTTTATTTCAGCAGTGATTTCATTAAGTTTCACACCACTGAAGTCAGTTTGACTTGCATATAATTGCCAGACTCTTCCCTGCTACCACGTTTGTGAAGTGGAACAATATCTGCCCTCCTCCAGTTCTTTGGGACCACTCCTGATTCCAAAGAGCTGTTAAATAGAGCCATCAGAGGTGCAGTTTGAACTTGATGAGCTCCCCAGTGCTTTTGGGTGGACCCCATCAGCCCCATTGCTTTGTCAACTTTCAGATTAGTGAGTCCCTTCAGAATGTCCTCTTCCAAAAAGGACCAGTGTCCACCTCCCTCTCTCCAACTCTATTGTTACATTTTTGTGGTCCTTCCATCTTTTTCCTCTGAGAACACTGAACAAAAGTATTTGTTCAGGATGTCTGACTTTTCCTATCCCACTTTCCTTCTTAACCTTACAGTCCAACCCCATGCTCTTCCTTTTTTGTTTGTATACCTAAAAATGTCTTGACCCCTTTTGTTACTGCCTTGGCCATTCTCTGTTCAGTTTGTGCCTTTGCACTTCAACTGTTCTCCTGCTTCCTCCTGTTTCCTGATGCACTCCTCCTCTGCATCTCCCTGTACCTTCTGAATGCTACCTCTTACCATTTACCTTTTCTGCCACCTTTTTGATAACCATAGCATTCTCTTTTCCTCCTCTTTCTTTTGATTCCATGCTAAATTTGCTTCCATTGTAGGTAACTGGTAACAGTTTTGGGAATGAAAGTTCTTTAAATTCGATGGACTGCATTTGACTAAAGAGGAGTCATTGCATTGGGGAGAGGGGTGCAGCACCCGATAAGTAGAATGGGAAGAACACCCTCCCCTCAGCTAGTCATCAAACAGGAGTTCAGCATGTTTGTAGTTAATTTGCATCACCAGGTAGGGAAAAAGGTCTGGCTCCCATCAATGATGAGCAGGGGAAATGCCGACCTGCCCAATAACTAACACACCAAAATCTGGTCAATGGAAAATCATGTACATATAGTTCCCACAGTCTGGGAAACAA
Organism: Neoceratodus forsteri; assembly: GCA_016271365.2. NCBI lineage: Eukaryota > Metazoa > Chordata > Ceratodontiformes > Ceratodontidae > Neoceratodus > Neoceratodus forsteri. Next base: position 879,435,278 of record CM028131.1, on the reverse strand, counting down.
GATCCCAGACCTGGAGGCAACAAAATGACAGAGGCTAAACTGGACATAGTAGAGATTAGCAAGACATGGTTCACCAGTAAACACACTTGAGAGACTTCAGTACCCAGCTATGTACTGTTCAGAAGAGACAGAGGTGCAAAAGGTGTTGGAGTGGCCCTTTATGTCAATGAAAATATCAAAGCTACAGAAATTCAGAATACACATAAGGAGCCAGAAGAACTGAGGGTCACCCTGGAAACAAGAAATGGGAATGCCATACAAACTGGGGTTGTCTACAGACCTCCAGATCAGGGGAGGACATAGACACATTTATGTTAGAAGACATACAAACATGACAGCTAATAGGAGGTTCTGACAATGGGAGACTTCAACATGTCAGCTACAGATTGGTCATACCAGCAGGAGCATCCACCAGAACTAGACACATAGTGGATTCTCTGCAGGAGGGCCTCACACAGCTAGTGCAACAACTCACAAGAGAGAGGGCTATCCTGGATCTAGTACTGACTAATGGGGAAAGGATCACAGATCTTCAGGTAGAAGGTCACCTGGGACCAGTAACCTTCACATGGTATGGTTCAATTTGGCCACTAGAACTAAATCATCCCATTCCAAGGCATAAATATGGGACTTCATAGGCACTGACTTTGATATGATGGCCAACAGTGTTAAGCTAGCCCTGGCAAGAAGAAATACAGGTGAGGGGTACAGGTAAAGTGGGCAAACATTAAGTACGCAATACTTGAAGCAACATCCCATTGTGTTAGGGAGAAAAGCAAGACCAAAAGAAGGAGGAAACCACTTTGGTTCTCAACAACAGTAGCAAAAGATCAGAACCAAAAGGTTGGCCTTTAGGAAATATAAGGGAACACAGTGGGATGAAGATAGGGAGGTATATCAAACTTCCCTAAGGGAAGCAGGGAAGGCAGTAAGGCAGACAAAGGCCCAAACCCAGGAAACACTAGCATGAACAGTAAAAGAAGGGATACAATTTTCTATAGCTACAGTAGTGAAAGGAGAGAGTCCAGAGGGGTAATTGCTAAGATCAAAGGGATAAGGGGAGTGTGGAGGAGGTCCAAGGAAAACTATCAACATTTTCATTTTAAATCAACTTTACATGTATGTTGTCATTTTCTCCGCTTCTAATCCTGCTGCTCCTGCTACTATCAGGGAATATTCACCAAAACCCTGGGCCCCTCACTCTAAAATGGCTAAACTTCAAGGTCAGCTTACTATAGTATTATTAAATATTGTCAGTCTCCTTGCAAAGTTTACACAATTCCAGGTATGCATGGAGGTGATCAACCCAGACATTACAGCACTCACTGAAACCTGGTTTTCCCAAGACACTGGATGCACCTATCTCCCTCAATGGCTATAACTCATCCCAAAAAGATAGGATTCCTAACCGTGGGGTGGGTGCCTAGTATATGTCAGGTCTGGAATAAAGGTGCAGGCCCTTGATAACAGCCTTAATACAGAAGAGGCCCAAATTCTGAACCTCAAATTAAACATAGGAACACAGAATAAAGTCCTGCTGGTCTCTATAGTATACATATCTCCAAGGCACCAACCTACTGGGCTAAACCATGTCATGGCAAGCCAAGAGCAACTAGGCAACCACTGGGAGAAGATCATTGTAGGTGACTTCAACATAAACTGGCACTGCAGAAAGAAACAAAAGCCAAGGATCTAATTACTAGCCTTTTCCTAAAACAGATAGCCACTGCTGACAGCCGGCTAATCACAAAACAGGGAGCTGCTCTGTCATAGACTGGCTCCTGACCACACACCCTAAGCATATATCTAATGTATCTGTCCTGCCTGACAGCCTCAGTGACCACTCCCTGTGAAATGTACCTGGTCTAAGAATTTCCCCAAGAGTTCACCCAAGGTGTGAAAAACCACTGCCTAAGGCCTGGACTACTTGAACAGTTCAAGCTGTATGTGACACAACTGGATTGGTCCCCACTGACTGGGAATATAGATGGTAATGAAGCACTTAACTACTTCATAATGGTTTTTAACCATGCTTGTGATATTTTACACCACAGAAAATTAAAACAATTAAGGGACCCTCCAATCCCTGGCTCTCCAACTCCTTATTGGACTTATGAAGAACAGAGACAATCTTTGACATATAGCAAAAGCAGTTGGTACACCTGCTGCATTTAATATCTATAATGCAGCTAGAAACGCCTGCACCAGACTCATCTGACAGGCAAAAGTCTCTTACTATAAGGATCTATTAACCAAAACCTGGGGTTCTGGAAGAGGCTTTGGTGCTCTCTTAAATCCTTAACACGCAGCACCCAAGACCCCGATCTACTATTGACTGCAAAGGGCTCTACAGGTACTCATTGAAATTGTCAATGAACTCAACAACGCATTCACTGACCTTTCAGGTGTACTCCTGGTGACTACTTCAAAGATATGCATGTTCAACAACGCCCAACTGCCCTCAAGTTCCCCAAGGAAAGATGTACCACCTTTACTTTAGACGTACACACAGCCAAAACCATCAAGCATATTAAAAGGGTGAGCTTGGCAAGGCCAGGATGGGGGCAGATCTGCTTGACATGAAGCTGGTTGGTCTACTCCTTCACGAACTTACTGGTCCTCTTACCATGGTGTTTAATGCTTCTCTAAAATCAGGAGTATTTTCAAATGCATGGAATTCAGCTAATGTAACGCCTGTCTTTAAAGCTGGGATAAACCAAAACATCCAACTACAGACCTATACCATCCTTCCTCCCTTTCAAAAGTACTTGAAAGAATGGTCTTGGAGCAGCTTACTGACTACCTTGATAAATATAACTTACTCTGCCCGCAACAGCATGGCTTCTGTAAAAAGCACTCCACAGTCACCTCTCTAGTTGATTATTCATTCCAACTATATAACACCTTGATAGTGGTCAGGCAGTTGGATCAGTCTTCATCGGCCTTGTGAAGGCTTTCAACTCTGTTAATCACAATCTCCTCCTAAGTTGCCTTCTTTCTACAGGTCTATCCCCAGATATGATACTATGGTTGGACAGCTACCTCTCTAACAGATCACAATGAGTCAAAATTGGTGATACCCTATCTGCAACTATGGAGGTGCACCTCGGGTTCTGCAGGGATCAATTCTCGGTCCTCTACTCTTTAGCCTTTTCTTCAACCCCCACCCCAAGGCTTGCTCAGCAAGCACAGTTCTCTATGCTGATGATGCAGTGATCTCTGTCACTGGCAAAGACCAACAATCCATCACAACTGAACACCAAAGCAGCTTCCATAAACTTAAATCCTGGTTTACGGAAAACAAACTACTATTAAACATCAAAAACAAATAGTATGCTCTTCACCACCTCCCAAAGCAAAAGAAATACCTGCCCTGTGTATTCATAACCAACAGGGTGAGATCCTAGCCCAAGTATCTAACTTCAAATATATCAGCATTGCCTTTGATGACATGCTCACCTTCTCAAACCACATTGACTCTGTTATCAAGACTGCAAATATAAAACTTGGTGTACTTTATTGTCACAGACATTCAATGACACTGGATGCACTCAAACTAGCTACCAGTAGCTCAATACTGTCTACCATTGACTATGGGTTGCCTATATATGGGGCAGGCACAAAACTGCTCATAACAGAACACACTCCTCAGTAAGGCCTATCATCTTACTTTGGGGCAACTCTCGACACCCACACCTGCTTGCTGTACACTAAAATTGGGTGGCTCCCATTCCATCTCAGAGGAAATACCAAACCTGCCTACTTCTAAAAAAGTACTACTTGGACTGACATCCCCACACTGGGCGGACACTTTAAGCTGGCCGTCCTAATGAAATCTACCCATAGTGCAGTCGTGACAAGATGGTGATTTCCTTCAAAAGGAAAAAACTTTCTCAGAATTCCATCCTGTATCAAGGACCAAATGATACAATGAGCTACCAGCTGACCTCACTGTTACTACCAAATTAGTACCTTCAAAGCTGAGCTCAAATCTCTCCTTGGCTGTAAAATGAATTGTATCTGCCTGCACTAATGTGATAGTACCTCACCCCAGTTTTCCATTTACCTACCCCTCTACATCTTCCTGCTATGTACCACTGTTTTCTTAACTGGCCCCTACACCAAGGTACCGGACAATGGCCTCACTTGGTTGAAAGTTCCGCCTTCTCCCACCTAAGACGATGCCACCCCAGCTGACCCCCAACTCCCTCTTATCTAATCAGTCTATCTGTTAATATGTACTAATTTGATGTGTATAAGTTCAGATTTTACTATTACTGCTTGTGTATATGTTTCAATGATTTTCTTTTTTTCTCTGTAAACCTTGTATTTTTGTAATGTTTGTTCAACACTGACGTGGAACCTTTGAAAATTAGCCCTTGACTCAAAGGTATTAATCCCAAACTGAAATAAATAAGTAAATAAATAAAAATAAAAGCATCTATCCTAAATAAATACTTCTGCTCAGTATTTACAGAGGAGAAGGTAGGTAGGTCCCACAACTCAGCACCATGGACACAGCAGGGAGGGTGTGTGCACAAGTCCCTTCACAAAAGAAAGGGTTCTACATGAGCTACTAAGCTCAGGTGGACAAGGCAATAGGACCTGATGACATACATCCCAGGATTCTAAAGGAGATAACGGTAGAACTAGCAGAGCCATTATTAGAACTGTTTAGTGAGTCTCTGAGCACAGGAGAGGTCCCAGAAGACTGGAGAAGGGTTTATGTGATCCCGCCTCCACAAAAGTGGCAGCAGGGAGGAGGCAGAGAACTACAGATCAGTCAGCGTTACTCAGTAGTGGGCAGTAGTGGGCAAGATTATGGAGAAACTCCTTAAGGAAAGGATAGTGCAACACCTGGAACTGACAGGAGCATAGGATCCAAAACAGCATGGGTTTACAACAGGAAGGTCCTGTTAAACTAATCTCATAGATTTCTTTGACTGGGTAACCACAGTGTTGGACCAAGGGGTGCAGTTCATGTCGCTACCTTGACTTCAACAAAGATTTCGATACTGTTCCACGTAGATGATTGATTAATAAGCTGGGTAGGCTCGGGGTGGGTCAGAGGTTGGTCAACTGGGTGGCAAACTGGATAGCGGGCAGAAAACAGAGAGAGGCGGTAAATGGTATACAGTCAGAAGAGATGCAAGTCACAAGTGGGGTACCTCGGGATCAGTCCTGGGCCAGTCCTCTTCAATATCTTCATCACTGACATTGCAGATGGAATGGAGGGTAAGGATTGTCTGTTTGCAGATGACACCAAGATCTGCAACAGAGTAGATGATCCAGATGGGGTGGGCAGAATGAGAAAAGATCTGGATAAACTGATAACATGGTCAGAAGATTGGCAACTGGGTTTAATGCAGAGAGTGCAAGATCATGCACATAGGGGAAGAGAAACCCTGATGCTACCAATAGGTTTGGAGGGAGTTGCTGGCAATCACAAGGGAAGAAAGAGACTTGGGCATCATCATCACAGATGACCTGAAATCATCCAAGCAGACCGCTAAAGCAGTAGGTAAGGCTAAAGGATGTTGGGGTTTATTAGTAGGGGTATCACAAGTCGTAAGAGGGAGGTAATAATCCTCTTACAAGACACTGCTAGGCACCATCTGGAGTACTGCATGCAGTACTGAGGCTGTACCTGCACAAGGACATTACCAAAATGGAGGCAGTCCAGAGAAGGGCAACAAAATGGTGCAAGGACGGCATCAGAAAACATATGAAGATAGATTAACGGAGCTCAATATGTATACACTAGAACAAAGGAGGGAGAGAGGTGATATGAGCGAAAAATTAAAACATTTTAAGGGCATTAACAAGGTGAAATAATCTAACATGTTTCAATATAAGAAAATAGCAGGACAAGAGGGCACAGCATGAGATTAGAGGGAAGCCGATTAAGGGATAATGTGAGGAAGTTCTTTTTCACAGAAAGGGTGGTGAATGCATGGAACAGCCTACCTCAGGAAGTGGTGGATATGAATACAGTGCAGAGCTTCAAACAGGCATGGATAGGCATAAGGAGCAATACAGATGAGTATGAATAGATAGGCCATTGACAAGAGTAAAGGCCTATGGCACATTCATAAGGTAGAAAAATGGGCAGAATGGATGGGCCTTGCAGTCCTTATCTGCCATCAACTTCTATGTTTCTGTGTTTCTGTGCTTGATGCAGAGGTTTGTTGTCTTCACTGTGGCCCTTTTAGTTTCCCCACTGCTCCTTCACCCCACTCTGTTCATCCCACCCCCATACAGGTCATCCCTGAGGCATTTATCCATCTTTTAAAAACTGTCCTCCTGAAGTCCAGAACCCTTGTCTTTGTGTGGTTTGATTCCTAGCTATCCTTCTATTGAATCACACTGTATGGGGATTACTGGTCCCCTGTGGTCCCCACCTTGACATCTGCAACACTGTCCCTGCTGGTGAGCACCGCATCCAGTATTGCCCCATCAAGAGTGTGTTCACTGATTAGGTGCCTGAGTAATGTCTCCTGTAGGAAGTGCAAGATTTCTGCTTCTGGTGAAGCTGCAGCTGGAGGATCCAATCTACATCCAGCAGTTTGAAGTCCCAACTAGCAGCACCTCCCGCTTTATGCCATCTTCCCAATGGCTTCCATCACTACCTTATCAAACTCCTTCTTCTGTGCTGGAGGTCAGTAGGTCACACCAGTGTGACTAGAGGTTCCATTCTCCATCTCTAGGGTGACCCACATTACCTCAGCCCCTGTATTCCTGCATCTCCATTGCTTTAATGTCCTCGCCACATAAAGTACCACACACCTCCTTTCCTTCCTACCCAATCCTTCTTGAATAGAGTACAGCCTGGTATGGCTAAGTCCCAGTCATGGTTTTCTGCATACCATGACTCAGTAATGACCACAATATCCAGGTCAGCCTCTGACATTGAGGCCTCTAGGTCTGGAATCTTATTTCCTAGACTACTGGCATTCACACAATGGCTTTCAAGGTTGTGTTACCACCTGTTTGTTGCTCCCATTTTCCTTTTGCTTTCCTTCCTAACCCCTCTTTTTATGCACCTACTCCTAACTCCCTTAATTTCTTCCACCCCACTTCCTATATTAATTTGAATACCAGGGATTCCACCCTCTGAGGTTCTCCATGCTCTCTACTTCAGCCTGTGGGGGTGGTGTCTTCTGGCATCACAATCTCTTCTGCCACCCTCATCATCTGGTTTAAATGTTCATCAAAATAACATTAAAACCATCCACTGAGGACTGCAGTTCCTCCCTGATGGATGCAAGCCATCATCCCTCTATAGGTCCTAATCCTCCCAGGTGAGTGCCCAGTCCCCAATGTAGCCAAACCTCCTCTCTACACCACTCCTTCAGCCATGAGTTGAAACTCCTGGTGTGGAGATGTCTCTCCTTCCCATTCATTAGGCCAGGCAGCACCTCAGAGAAATCCACTGAGTGTGCTACCTGTCTAAGACTCTCTCTCTCCAACTCCCAAATACCCCATCCTCTATCCCAGCCCCATTCCAAGCCAGGTCATTAGTTCCCAGCTGGACAATGATATCAAGCTCTGCCTCCCATCCTGTTGCAACAGTGATACTTGGGATGCATTTCATATCCCTCCAGTTCACAGCACCATGTAGGCACTTAACCTCCTTCTCCCTCCCTTTCCTATTCCCAAATCTATCCACTTCATAATTGATTCCCGACCAGAATTTGCTTCCTCCCTTCTGGAGTCCTCTTCCACCCTGATTGGGGTCTCCACTATGGAAGGTCACCACATCCTCCTTAGTTACTACCACAGGTGCCTCTTCCTAGCAGTCCTGCCTCATCTGAGCAGTGTAGGAATTGTAGAGGTACGGTTGGGAATGTACCTTGACCCATCACTTCCACCCTTCTGGAGCCCACCAGAATCCTGCCATTTCTCCCTAGCATCTTCTGAGGCAACAGTGGCAGACTTAGTGACCCTGGGATGAGGAGAAGGTTGTAAAATCCCAGCGAACTTGGCCTGGAGTCTATTGAGATCCTCCTACAAACCAGAGAGATGTGTGTAGATGGGGCAGCTGTGCAGTCTCTATAAGATCTCCAAAACTGCTGCCTGACAGCCACTGCAGTACACCAATCCCAGAATTCCCAACTTCTATTCTCCTGTGTTACCTGGAAATATTTTTGTACCCTTTCCCTGATAGGGTGTTTCTAGTTTTCCCTTTAGTGTTTCTATTTGTGTTCCCTGTGCCTGTTTAAATCTCTTTATACTCCTACCCTAGATAAAGTGTTGCTTCCATTCCCAGTTTTCTCTACCTTTTACCTTTGGCCCTTCTGAGCAGTGACTGTAAGAGGTACCTTACCTTAGTCAACTGACAGAGTCCCCACTTTCCAGCTTCCTTCTGCTTATGCCTGCCAATGCCTGAGATGCCATTCACCTGTTCCACTCTTTGTGTTATACTCACTTGCTAGGCAATGAATGTGCTGAACACGTTAGAGTGCAAGGGCTTTATAGTGCTCTTGTAAAAGGCACTAAGCCACTGTCAGCTCCACCACCAATTACACATCTGATTCACAGATCTTACCGAATCTACTCAGCCCAAGATTAATCTCCTGAGCTACTGTAGTTTTCCCACACCACCTCTTACGATTTAAAACTGAAGTTTCAAAATACTCCAAACATTGATTATAAAGTTTCAAAGAGCCACAAACATAGCCTTTGGATCGCTTCTTTTCTCCCTCCTTACCTACTTTCTGTATGAATAGAAATGTAAATAAATATCAATATACCTTTAAGGTAAAGCTGGTTGATGCCACCTCTGATTCAGCAAGTTCTGGTCTTCCACCTCAGGACAACTCACTTGACCTTTTAAATCTGCCTTTTGCTAGAAGGCACTAAGCCTCTGCCAGCTTCAGCCCCAATTTGTATTTATTTTACCAGGAAATGCTCCAATAAGCAGTACTAATTTATAAAGAGGTCCTGAGTAGACAACATACAATGGGTAACAATGCAACTTCATAAGATACAGAGACCTAAGAAACGAGTTTTTAAACACTGGCTAACAAATATAACCTAATACAAAAATAAGAAAAGCAGAAGTATTAATGCATAGGACTTACATAAACATACAGTAATACACAGTTTACATAGATTTTTTACATCCTGTTTCATAGGGTTTTCCAAAACTAATATTACAAATGGATTGCCTAGTAATTTCTGGCAGATTGCAACAAATAAATAAATACATAAATAAATCAATACAATAGATTTGTAAGTTCATTTTATCAAGGATTGCTCTAGAATGCAGTTCTGTGAGCTTAACTTTGGGAAGGCTGTCTGTCCAATGTATAGAGATAGCTGAAAATACTGGGGCATGCTCAGTGCAACCTAGAATCATGTCATTTCATTCATTTTGTGCAAAACCCACATGGTGCTCCAAAATGTCTTCCATATCACATGAGTACATCTATGACCCCCAGTAGTGGCACTCTCTATAAAAAGTAGAATCCATGCACATCTACACTTTTCAAAATAACCTCTTTCCTTGTTCTTGTCCCAAAAATTCACATCCCTTATATACAAATGCAAGGAGTCAGTTATGCCCCTACTTAAGTATAGTGAGGAACCAAATGATGGGTTTGTAGCAGATGGACAGAGTGCCCCAACAGGCAGTCTCACAGTCTGACACCCTGGCTGACACCCATCCCTGACACTCATTCTATTAATGCACCTGCCACCATATCATGTTACAGCCCAGGGTAACAGCCCAGACATGCAGAACACAGCAGGATCACATATACAGTACTTAGACCCTAGCCCAGTCTAAACATAGTCCTACATCCTACTGTATATGCATGCATACATCCATACCTGTCAAATGCCACACATTATGATATATGTCACCATTCTACCTGTGAAAAACCTCTGTCTCACACAGGGATAGTAAGATTATACATTACCCCTAAGGCTTTAAAGTTTAAATTCATAATGATATGTCATGCTTATTTAATAGCACACATTATAAAAATTATACAGTGTTATGAGCTTGCAACGCCTTGTTTGATGTGTCACACATGTTATCCTCTGTCACGCATTTGGGTGATGAACATGATTAATTATGTCGTGCCAACTGAGTAAACATGGCACCTTCCTTAATGAGTTTTGTCATTTCCAAATATCCTGCAAAGGGGAAAATAGTATGTGGTCCTCCTTTACAGAAGGATGAGAAACAGAATGCGTATAGCCTCTTTTAATAGTGACATTTTTGCGAAACATTAAACACACACACAGCAGATGGCACACTGCCACATTCCAGTGTCATATCTCACCTCAAGAATCCCAGCTCAATCACCTCTATGAGATGTAAACACACAATTATGCACACACCTCTCCTAACAAAGGTACCCCTTAACACTAGGAGATACTATAAAACATAAAGTGCACACAACGCCACATAACACTCAGAGTCAATGCAAAATTGGTTTGTTGGGTGTCTGCATGTTAGCACACAAATGAATATATGCATTTTGCACTGACCTTGAGGGTGGGATATTCAGAGCAGTTGCGCCATGCACAATAGGGATGCACCCATAATATCGGATATGCGCACAAAGTGTGGTATTCAACAGGAAGCGATTACAGGTACAAAACCAATGGCCACAGCAAGCAACAAAATTAATGCATGTGCAAGTGCAGGGGCATAAGAGGAATAATGTGCAAGTGCGATATTCAACAGTAGGTGATGTGTGCAATAGCAGAGCAAGCAGAAGTTGCGAGAAAGCGGAAATGAGCCAATATAAAGGGGAGCAAGTGAGGGAAGATGATTGCGATACAGAGGAGCTATAGTGGGGAGCATGGAGACAGAGTGGCAGGAGGTAAGCCAAGAAGCAGGGGCAGAGTGTAGCCAGGAGGTGGATGGGGGGCCACTGGGGTGTGTGCGAGTAAGTGACAGTGGGTGTGTGTATATGTGCAAGAGGGCCTAAGCGTGCCACAGAGGAAAGAGGGCAGTGGGTCATAGACAGGTCACACAGTGGTGAAAGGCCAAGGGTGTACCAGATGCAGGGTAAGTACCAGCAGCACACAGCTGGGGGACCAGGTAGACAGCTGCTCCGGGGAAACCAACCAGGGATATGGACAGTGCCACCTTCCAGATGGAGTCGGTAATGACGGGTGTGAGAAGGCAGCCAACAGGAGGTGCGGCAGTGGAAGGGCCCAGCGGCAGTATGCCCAGAACAGGCTGTACAGTGCTCATCAGCTAGTGAGCAGTACAGTGACATCACGAGGGCGCAGTACTGCCTCAACCAGGCTATTCTGAGGCAGCCTGTGAGCTGTGCAGGCACCCACACGATGGAGCCATGCACTGTCTGTGGAGACTAAGATCACAGCTGTCATGTGCCTGCTCACCATGGGCACCTTCCAGAGGCCAACAGGGGACATGACAGGCATAATCCAGTCAGCCACATCACGCCTACTCACACAGTTCCTCAGCACACTGCTGCCACATGCTGAGGAGTATACCCATTTCCCCAGCACACAGGTGGAGCGCACAGCAAACATGCAGGAGTTCCACAGGGTAGCACAGTTGCCTGGCATGCTCAGAGCCATAGACTGCACACATGTTGGATCCGCATGCCACCTGGCCCAGAGGGGTGGCTTACATCAACCACAAGGGTTACCTGAGTGTCAACTGCCAGGCAGTGTGCGATGCCAGGGGTGCATAATCAATGTCTGTGCCATGCACCCTGGGGAGCACATGATGCCTTCATCTGGCACCAGTCCACACTGTGCCACAGGTTCGAGAGTGGGACATCCCCACTGGTGATCTGGTAGGTGAGTATGCATTGCATGCTGGGCGATGGGTGCAGTTGGAGGGGTTGTGGGGTATGGGCAGGGTGCCATGGAGAATGGCCAAGAAGGCCAGTGGCATGGTGTTGCGGACCACCATGCTAACAAAACCTCTCTACACACAGGTGACAATGGGTACCCGCTACTGCCCTGGCTGCTCACACCATACCAGTGCCCATTGACCCCAGTGCAGCAACAGTACAATGAGGTACATGCCACAACATGGAATGTCATCGAGCGGGTGTTCAGGCTGCTGGAGGCATGGTTCCATTGCCTGCACACATCAGGCAGTGCCCACAGTATAGCCCCTCAAAGGCCTGCAGGATATTCCTGGCCTGCTGTCTCCTGCACAACATGGACACCGACTGTGGGATAGCCTTTGAGGTCAAGGAGGGGACAGCGGTGGGGATGATAAGGATGCCGGTCCAGCTGGTGTTGGGCAGCCACCCCTGGGTGAAGGGATCCCTGGCTGGCCTGGATGGCCCAGCAGCACTGGGACACCATTGCAAAGGAGCACTTCAGACCACACAGGTAGGTCAGCAGAGCCACGTGCAAGCACCAGGGCAAGGGCACAGCCCCAGACAGGCAGGGGTGAACACCAGGAAGGTCAGCATCAGGGGCGTGGAATGGGCAGGGACTGCACACAAAGACAGGGAACAACAGGGCTGTACACGGCACGTACACACAGGCACACACCCCTACCCATGCCCACAGGACCACATGCACGCCCACCCCTACAGGCCCCCTACACCCACACAGGACCCAACACAACCACACCCAGTGGCTGACACTGTGCATGCCTCAGACACTGAGCACCATTGCACAGTGGCAGACAGTGCTATGCTGGCATCATCATGCACACACCACAGTGGCCAGCAGCTGGGAGGGTGTGCACAGGGACCGTGTGAGTGCAGGACAGGGCACCACACCCATGCAACGCACAGAACACCACAGTACATTGGGCTGAGGCAGACAGTAGCTGTGGAGGGGAAGGTCAGTCATAAAGCACAGTAGCATGGCCACCACGGATGCATGGGTGGCCCCACCAAGACCTAGCCAGCCATACCAGGCTGACCTGTGACCTCATGGGGTGGCACCAAACAGCCCCTAGGGTGATGCTGCATGAATGTGACCATGTCTCAGAGGTATCTGCAGGCCACTGAACATGCCTGCATCAGGTGTGCTTGGCATGCCCACAGCCAAACCCGGCATCGACAAGGCAGTGGTTGCCTGATGCCAAGAACAGGGGTGGACATTGCACTCTGTTGGGTGTGAAGCAGCCAGGCACACAGCCGGTCAGCCAGTGCAGCCACGACAGTTGCCATTGCAGTGGTGTGCCTATCAATGCCTGCAGTCACATCTGCCCGCTGAATAGCTAACTCTGCCAGGGGCAGGGCATGGTCCCTGCTTTGCCGCTCTCTGCCTGGTGCAGCTCCACATGGAGTGCATCCACTGCCACCACGAGCAGCACCTACTGATCCACAGAGGCCTGGAGAAGATGGCTGTGGTTGTCCAAGGGGTCGACTGCATGGCCAGCATGTCCCCCATGCTGTTCCTGGCCCTGCTGCACAGTGCCCCTCAATGGAGGGCACCGCATGGCGGTGCCTTCCTGAGAATGTCCTCATGTGGTGTACTGCTGCTGCCCCCACCCCATCCCCACGTTGACACTGTCCAGCTGCTGATGCTGCCCCTCCGGCCGCCTATCGTCAGGCACCACAGGCGGGTCAAGAGCGACAACAACAGCCCCACTACCATGGCTGCATGCGAGTGCTGCCCACTGGATCCTACAGACATAGCCTGACAAGGGCTGGTGGGCAGGCAACCATGCCAGCACTGCCCGCACTGCCGCCTGGGCAGATGTCATCCGTGGGATCCCACTGTGTCTCACAAACATCACAGTCTGGGACATGCATCACATTATCATTGGTGCTGGAGTCAGCCCCGATCTATGTCTCAGCATACAGGACACTGTTAGTGGCGTCATGTGGAACACAGACTGGGCCACATCCACACCCACACCACAGGCATCAGTCTGGACAGATGTGCAGGGCTGCAGGCGGTTGGTCCCTCGGACACCTGTGGAGGTGGATGGGTGCTCCACCGGTTCCAGGGCCACCCCTCAGTGGACACACCCACCACCGCTGCCCCATGCAGATGCTCAGGAGCTGTAAAGGAACACAGTACCGTTAGTGGTTCTGCCTGGCCTGGGGCCTATCCCTCCTGCCTTCCACACACTGCCAGCACCAGTCCTACCATGTAGTGATGGGCTGCTGCCTGTCTGATAGCCTCCACTGGGAACACCTCAATGGCACAATGTTGCATGCTGCTGGCCACTTGCTCCTCCAGTGGCATCAGGCGAGTATGTCCTGCTGGCCCCCACCAGTGACAGCACACGCTGCCCTGATGGCAGCCACCTTATCCTTAATCAGCCTCCTGTCCATGCCAACCTTCTTCTTGCACTCCTGCACGGACCGCTGGTGGCTGCCCTGTTGGTTGATGGCACATACCACCTCACACCATGCCACCACACGGGCCTGTGGTGTGCCCTCTGTCCACTTGAGAAGTGACTCCTGTCAAGGTAGACCTCCAACAGGGCATACAATTCCACCCATGGTGAGTTGGGCCTCCTCTTCTGCACCCTCCCTGCTCCTCATCATCCTCATGTTAGGTCATGCTTGTGCCTGGGAATGAACAGGTGTTACCATGGACTGTGCCATCCCATACAGCCCTCCCAGACCACTGTCCCCACGTCTCCACAGCATGGCACCTACCTCCAAAGGCTGCAATACTGATCCATGTCCTGTGCATTTCCTGGTCGCTTTTATAGTGCATCGCATGCAAATGAGGGCATGCACAACTGTAATGGGATGCATATGAAGTGGATGCACCGTGGATTGGCTCATGAGCTGATAAGCCTATCCTGGCTGAATATTGTGCTGTTGTACCTTGCGCAATGGTGTTGAGCATGTTCAAACTGTGGCACACCTCTGTGATGTGTGCAGTCAGCACCACACCATGCGCCCATGGTGCTGATGTCTATGCTAGCGGGCAGCAGATGCACTGTGCACAGAAGGCAGTACAGAGCACTGCCAGTACTGTGCCTGTGGTGCTCATGTGCAATATGTCTGAAGGGCAGACATGCCATGGTGCTCCATGGGCATCATGGTGCCTCTGCATGGTAGGCCACTGCATGCATCACACACATGCACCCTACCATGCTCCATTCCAGGGCCTCCCAATTGCACTGTGGCACACCGTGCGTGGACAAACCCTTGACCCGGCTGCCCTTTGCCCTCTAGGGCACCATGTGGCCACATGACTGCAACCCTATTAGCAGTCTGGGGCCAGTGTGATTGTGACTGGCAATGCAGTACTTGCGCTGCCTCTGCACGGGGGGCACGCGGTGCTACCAGGTGCCATTTTGAGCTCAGCAGAGGCTGCATGATGCCACGCACCAGAGCCCCAATCTGGAATGCAGTATAGCTGGCAAACCTGGTGACTCTTGTGGAGCCTCATGCAGGTGCCCCTCCTGAGGTCACACACAGAGGTGTGGCAGGAGGTAGCAGAAGACCTTGAGGAGGCTACATGGAGCTGTAGGACTGTGGAGCAGTGTCACCCTCACTATGGGGAACTCCAGCAGTGTGACCCCAACCACCCAGGGCAACTGCAGACACGTTCCCAGCAGGAGCTGTGCCACAGCCAGGTAGGTGCTCCTTCACCATAACTAGTCATATCCATCTGTCCTAGTGGCACAGTGTTCGGCAGGATATGCACCGGTGAGGCCAGAACCTGTATTGCAGGTTGGGAGGGGTGCATCGGTACACCCTGCACCATCGTGGCACAGACAGGCTGTGCAGGCATGCGCACTGTTGGGGGGGCTATGGGTCAGATGTGTACTGATGAGACCTCTCCATGTTTCCCCACTAGGCCCAGAGGACGCGAGATGGCCCAGGAGTGTAGAGGCAGGATGACACTGGAGGTGTGGCCATGTAGTCAGGGCACAGTGGTGGTGCTGGGGTCAGCAACGCCCTGCTCACCGGGATGCAGGTGAGTGCCATGATCTCTTTACACCTGAGCATGATGGGTTACAGAGGTGGTGGTGAGGCATGGCCCTGCACATGGCTCTTACAGCTGTGCACATTCCATGGTGCTCTCCACACTGTTCTGTGGGTCTGCACATGTGGATGGGTGTCACAGGTGGTGTGGGTGCATCAGCACCTGCTGTGCCACTGCCATCCCACTGCATTGGCATGATGCCGGATGGCCACGATGGTGCTGTGAGTGCATAGGTGGTGGTGGTGTGCAGCAGTTTGCATGGCTGTGGGTGTCTTGGTAGGCAGATCATGTGGGCGCACCCACTGTGGGTGATTGCATGCCATCCCAGTGGCCCAGGCTACTGATGTACTCCGTGCACATTGGGTGGCTGCGTTGGTCTGGCCTGTCACTCATACCTGATTCTGCTCCCTTGTCCTAGGTGGACCACACTGGTTGGCCATGGAGGCGGACCCTACAGGAGATCCTGCAGGTCAACCCAGGCCATGCTGGAGCTTCTGCAGAGTATGGACAGGGGTGACCATTGGTGGCACAGAAGGTGCCACAGGGAGGACAGAAGACTGGGGCTGCCAGTAGGGCCTGCAGCTCATGCCCATAATCATTCCCTCCCTGGACTGTACCCCACACACCCATGTCCCCCACTTTGACTTTCCCATTGTCCCCTGCCTTTCCCCCCACCCCCTTGTTGTGGACTTGAACATCTCCTCCCCATGTGTGTGTGTATATATATATATATATATATATATATATATATATATACTGCATATATATATATATTTGTACATAGTTTATGTTGTTGTGTTTATTCTTAATATATTCTTTTACAACTATGTCCGTGTCAGTCTCTGATTTGCAGCGGGCGCATGGAGCCTTGCTGCAGTGGTGTGATGGCTACTGTGGGGTGGTGCTGGCCTGGCCATGGGTGTGTCTGGTGGGGATCCTCCACAGTATGGGTGGGGGCCATGGGCTCTGTCCAGGGAATGTGTACTGTGCACTGTGCACTGTTTGCCTGTGTGCCGCGGGCTGTGGTGCATGTGCTATGTCCCAGCCACCCCTGGCGGTGT
The DNA here is from genome assembly GCA_016271365.2 of Neoceratodus forsteri. NCBI lineage: Eukaryota > Metazoa > Chordata > Ceratodontiformes > Ceratodontidae > Neoceratodus > Neoceratodus forsteri. The sequence goes on along the minus strand of CM028131.1, from coordinate 879,418,353 downwards.
GCCCTGCCTGTCTCGGCTGTGCCCCTTGCGTGTCTGTGGTATGCATGGTCATGCCAACCCCACCACTGCATGCATGGATGCTGGCGTGACATCGGGGGCAGTCCATATCAGCCACCACCCAGGCACGGCACCCTGGCAGCTGGCATCCCGACCCCTAGTCTATTGCACATCTGCTCCTGTTGCCACTGTGGGCGGTGCTGTTGTAGGCCCTCCATACAATCTATGGTGCCTGGGGCGGAGCCTGTGGTCTGGTGTTTGTCACATGGGGTCCTGCTGCATGCGAGAAGTGGCCTGTTCATGGTGCAAACACCACATGGCAGGCTCACTGGCACCATGGTGGTGTGCAGGCCGCAGGTACATGGCACCATGGGCCTCACAATGGCAGTGTCTGTGTGTGTGGCTGTTTGATGGGGTACCCATGGGACTGTGTTGGGGGCATTGTGTGTGCCCTGTGTTGCCTCCTGTGTGGCGATGCTCCATGTGGCACAGTAGGGTGCTGTGCTGTCTGTGGGTCAGTGCTGAGTCAGGTTGTGTGCATGGGTGGCAGACTGTGCACAGGTCCTGTGTTTGGAGTGCTTCCTGCTGATGGCAGTGTCTGGGGCAGACCTTGTCACATGCAGGGTCCCTCAGGTACTGATGTCAGGTCAGCCACCTTGCTGTGCCTCTGTGGGAGCCATGCAGGAGGGTCTTGTGTGGGTTGTGGTGGTGTCAGTGGATGGTGTCACCACATGCAGGGGAGGTCATGGTGGGGATGTGGTGCATGTACATGGTGCCATGGGGCACCAGGATGCATTGTGATGGTGGTGGTGGAATGCCTTCTGTGCCATACACTGTTTGGTCATGCTTTGAGCTGGGTGTCTCAGGCTCACTGTACTGGGGTGGTCGGCATTGGTGTGGTGCCATGGCATGGGTGGATCCTGGCCATCCTTGTGTTCTGGTCTTCTGTTGGCTGGGGACGGTGCAGGGGCACCTTGCCCAGCAGGTGGGGCTGCTGGCCCACGACTGCTGTTGGATCAGCACTGGATTCATAGGCCAGTGGTCCGTCCTGCCTCATGTCTGGTTGTGCAGCTCATGAGGGCCTTGCCCTGGCAGGGGGTGGGGGTGGCTGTCTGTCCTGGTGCATGCTACTCGGTGCATTGTGCATCCATGGCTGCTGCACAGCTACTTCCTGTCTCTTGTCCCTGTGCATCCCTAGGGTGCTATTGTGCTTGACCCTGCTCCATTGGCGCATCCTTTATTGCACTATGTGCATCGGGCACAATATTCAGCCATGTTGCACAGGCACACCCTTGACTTGTGCATGGTTTGAATATCACACCCATTACACCATGGCACACTGGGCTTGCACCTGCTACCTCTATTGCATCTTTTGGTGCAGTTTGAATTTCCCATCCTGAGTGTTCTGTGCTGCTGTGTGCACCTTTTTTGTTTTATAGTATTCACCTTTGGGAGAAGGGAAAGGAATGGGTGAGGAGCACCTTGAGTTATTTTACTGCTTCTGCTTGAAAGCATACCTTTAACCAGGTCTTTTAACAAGAAACAAGTCTAAAAGTACACTGTGTTAACACTGGGGATGGATGCTGGCAGAGAGTGGCAAGCCCCAAACAATACTAACATACTAAGAAGCCAGGAGATTAGACCCTATGATCTATTGAGTCTGCTCGATGATCAATGCCTTGTCAGGGCACTCTTCTTAGCCCTTCCTCCCAATACACATGAAGTGCAAAAGATCAGCACTCCAGACAAATTCAATGCAGGCAAAATGAAATCACAGCATGTGCAAATTTATTGAAGGCAAACAAGGCCATACAAAGAACCTAGGACTTTGGCGGTCAGGCCTTCATTAGGGTTGTGTCGAGGAACACCCTGGTACCATTATATACACAAAACAGTGTGACATCATCATTAAGTACCCAATGTGCAATCACAATACTAAAGATATATATATATATATATACAAAAATACAAAAAGCTATACATAATATCTTAGATTCATAATTATTTTTTTGTTTTGTTGTTGTTTTATAGTACATCGCCTTAAATTCATAATCATTTTTTGTTGTCATTGTTTTCAATACATTCAAGACATAACAATCTATGCATTCAAAATAAACTGTTAAAGACCAAAGTAAACATATTTAACTTCATATGTAACACAACCCTAATGGTCACAGGAGGGGGATGGGAAAGGGAGGAAGGAACAAGGAAAGGACAGGTAGGAAAAAGAGGCAAAGGAAAAGGGAGGGGGAAGAAAGAAAAAGGAAAGGATAGGGAGGGCTAAGAAGGAAAGAAGGAGGTGGAGAAAAAAGGGTGAAGAAAGGGTACAAAGCACAATGCAGGAAACAATCATTAGATAAAGCACAAAGTTGAAACTTTTCTAAAAGACTAATATTGAATTTGTACATTGGTTACTGTCATGTAGAGGTTGCTCTGTATGTGATAACCCCACACAATTTCTTGTTAATTTCATGGGATCTACAAAGGTGCAGGAGATTCACGCAACAGATCTATAGAAGAGAGAGGAAAAAGGGGATTTTTTCTCAAAGTACAGAATCAGATTAAACATATTTTAAATCTTTCTCACTCAGAAGCTCAATTCTTATAAATATATTACAATGTGAGCCTTTATTTTCTCAAAATGTTTTGAGGTCTCAGTGGTTGCTAAGACCATCTGGTTTGACACTCTGCACCTGAAAATCCATTCACTTTCTTTCTTCAATAATTCATTCACCCTATCTCCACCATAACACATTGGGACCTGCCAATCTATGCCCATAAATTTTAGATTTGCAGGATCACAGCCATGGTATTGTGCAAAATGCATCCTTACTGGTGTATCTGTCTTTTTGTTTGCAATATTCCTTACATGTTCCTGCATTCTCAGTTTAAGGGCTCTGGTGGTTCTTCCTCTATAAAGAATGTCACAAGGGCACCAAAGGACATAAACAACAAAGATGGTATCACAATTAATGAACTTTCTCAGATCATATGTCTTGTTGGTACCTGGGTGTATAAATTCCATTCCAGGATTGCAATATTTACAAGAAATACATCTTTGACATTTATACATGCCCTTTGGTTTTGTACCCAGCCATGTACCTGTTCTAGCAACTGGCAGGATCCTGCTGTGGGTTAGTTTATCTTTAAGACTTGGACCCCTAGAAAGTAATCCTAGGGCTACAGCCCACAACATCCCTCAAATTGCCGTCTGTATGTGGCAAGTGCCAATTTCAGTGTACCACATTGCCCAATTGATGTGCCCAGTTGTTGAATAATTTTACAAACGTGATAGGACCAGGATCCAATGTACTTTTCTCTCTAAGTTTAGTAATTCATCCTTCTTTTCTCTAAGGCCCTATTTCTAGCGTCATTTATGACTGAAATGTCATATCCTCTCTGTAGGAATCTTCTGCTAAGCTCTATAGATTGTTCAAGAAAATCTGACTCATCTGAGCAGTTTCTCCTTAACCTTAAAATTGACCATAAGGTATAGATTCCTTTAGTCTCACATGGTGTGCGCTATCAGCTCTAAGCAGAAAATAGGTGGCAGTATTTTTCTTGTAGCATGTAGTTCGAATTTCTGTATTCTGCACCAATGGTCTTTTTAGGTTTAGGTCAAGAAACTCAATACTTTCTTTATTTGCCTTATATGTAAAGGTCAGATTTAGTTCATTAGAATTGAGTCACTCAATGAAGAGATCGATTTCTTTCATGTCCCCTTACCATAGACACAGACTATCATCTATAAAGTGCATCCAGAACCTGATCCTGGCTAGGAAAGGGTTTAGTTCATTGTTGAATACATGTGTTTCTTCCCACCTGCCCAGGAACAGGTTTGCATACTGATGGTGCCATCGAGACACCCAATGCGGTACCGCACCACTGCAAGTAAAACTCTCCAGCAAATTCAAATAAACTACTTTCTGTCTTAGTAAGTTTCTTTTTAGATAAATTAATTATTTGTAGCTCCTGCCTCTCCGTTGCCAATGTTCCTCTTGTTTGCCTCATCTCCACCACTGGCTTGGACCTTGTCCCTTCCACCTCTCCTTGTCTTCCTCCTCCTTTTCTCACGGTGCCCTGAAGTGTTCTTCTCAAAATGGCCCCTTGTCAACTTGATTTTGGGATGAGGTCTGATTTTCATTGTAAAATCTTTCTCTTGAGTGTCCCTGGCTTCTACTCTCACTGTTTTGTGTATAATGATATCAGAGTGCTCCTTGATACACCCCTAATGAAGCCTGACCACTGAAGTGCTGGGGTCTTTTGTATGTCCGTGTTTGCCTTCAGTAAATCTGCACATGCTGTGATTTCATTTTGTATCCATTGAATTTGTCTGTAGTGCTGGTCTTTGAAATTTATGTGTATTGGGAGGGAAGAAGGCTAAGAACGGTGCCCTGGCAAGGCACTGATTATTGAGCAGACTCGATAGATCATAGGGTCTAATCTCCTGGCTTCTTAGTATGTTAGTACTGTGTGGGGCTTGCTGCTCTCTGCCATCATCCATCCCCAGTGTTAGCACAGTGTACTTTTCGACTTGTTTCTTGTTGAAAGGCATCCTTTCAAGCTGGACTTCTTTTAAAAAGAAAACTCACAACCTAAGGCCCACACTGGAACCCATTATCCCAGGCAAATCCTAGTGCTAGCAAAATGTTTTCAGGGGTTCCAGACAAGTTTGATATTTTCCCTGTAAATCCAGAAATTTTCCTGTAGATTACGTTGGTCAATTGAACCTTAATTGCTCTATTTTCCTGTACACTGAATTCAAGCCTATGGGAATTTCCTGAGATTGCACCATTTTCTTATAAAATAAAGAAATTATTGTAGATCTGGGCTGGAAGCCTGGCCTTTGTTCCCACTTTTCTGTTTTATTTGACAGAGAGAGGAGAGAGAGAGAGAGAGAGAGAGAGAGAGAGAGAGTGTTATGGATGGGGCTCTCAGATGAGTCACAGTGCACATGGATGGTATCGTGGATGGGATCCTGGGACCTATCACCAGGCTTATCACCCAACTGGGAGCTGGACTTACAAGTGAGCTGAGCTGATTCTGATAATCCTAGATCCATCAGTGCATTAATTCTGCTGGGCTGCCTGCTGAACTCCAGACCTGGTCTGCACTCACACCACAACAAATAGCCCTCTCTCTGGACTATCCCTGGGCACTCTCTCCCAAGCCCACAAACTGGGTCACAACAGGAATTCCCATTGACTCCTGGCAATCAGCCCATCATTCCCATCAGCCCATGCTGCTCATTGCTGGGGTCATTGGCACTGACTTGCATGCCAATCCATCACACAAATTATGGCTGAAAACGAGGCCTAAAAAAACCACCTGCTTACCAGCAGCTTCATAATATTGCACAGTACCACATTGCAGGTAGGGAATAGGTGCCACTCTGGTGTTAACAATGTACAGGTGCAGCAGGGAGAGGTGATTGACAGCTGTAGGATGGGTGACATGCGAGACTGATGACATCATTAGTAGGGGAAGAGGGATTGGCCAGAGAGAAAATGAAAAAAGGGCAGCCCCCAAGTGGAATCACTGATCAGCAAAAGGTCCACTCAGCAAAAAGGCACCTCTTAAATAAAAACACTGAGGCAGACATCCATGAATTGCAGATGTGGATGCATATCTCAGTGCACAAAGAGTGCCGCCACCAGGCTATGACCTCTTCAGTGCCATTTACCTTGCTCAGATTATATAGGAACATACATTATTTTACACATACCCAGTTCTATGTGTGAAAACTGTACATTTAAATATACTATCATTACTGGTGGCCCCCATCAACCAGTTTATGAGGTCTCAAAAATTCTGTAATAACCCAAAACTGGTTATTAAAGCATTTTCACAAGACTTTGTTTCCATAGTCTGTCATTTATCTCAAAAGTGCCACCTTACTGGCTTGCAATCGGTGCATGGGCGGGCCAAGCAGGTCAGCAAATGTGGCAGCAGTTTCTCCAGTTACCGAGGACCCCATCAAAGGTTATCCTCTCACCTCAGGCAACCTTTTAATTTTGTTAATAGTATTTATCTGGTTGATCTTGCCTTAACATAAAAAAAAATTATATGGTTGATCTTGATGTTTGCCACGCTATGGATGGGGAGTGTTTACAGATGCTTCTACTCCGGAACGGCCATGGCTTAATGTGTATGGTTCCACAATGAAACTTAAAAAAGGGAGATGCAAAGGGATAAATGTGTGTGGAGAGACAGAGAAAGTGTGAGTGTGTGTGTGTGTGTATGTTTGCATATGTGTGTGTGTGTGTGTGAGAGAGAAACTGAGTCAAGGGAGACTAGCGAGCAAGAATGGCACTGACTGTCTAGGGAAACAACATCTAGCACTAACTCCTTGCACCAGCAATTATAAAAATGAAGTCTAGGTTGGTGTGTGTTCATGATGTTTTTTACACACCCTCAGTGAGATACGAGCAAAAAGAGAGTCTGGGTCCCAGTGCAAGTTGCTCATAAACCTCTCAAGCTTTGCCTAGCCATTATTCTCTATATAATGTATGGTAGAATGTTATTATGCATAGAAATCAAGCAATTTACAATGCTGTTATACTATCACTGTGATGTCATGAAATTGTCATGCCATTGTGAGTACGCCACATCGATAGCATAACAACATACACCATATATGCAAATGTCCTGTATACTGTAACATTTTGCACATGTGTGAATGGTGAACACCTCTCCCAAATGGCCATGGCATTGATCATGAAGCAACATGGAAAGGGGTAATTTAATCTTGAGTTAGTTTAATGTCAATTGCACCTGGAAATAGTGGACTATACACTGTAAAAGATATGATTCACTATTAGTAACCAACTTGTTTAACTATCTCAAGGTTGCCATGGCAACATAAACCTCTTGAGCTTCTCTCTTGAGGTTTGCATGGTCACCATGGCAACCTCTCGATGGTTAACAAGCTGGTTACCAATAGTGGTCCATTTATTATCCTATTATCCTCTATATTATCAGTTCATGAAATTGCATGAAATTTCATGAAAATGGCACAATTGGCAAAAGTGCACCAAACAGATTTTCAGAATTTCATCCAGTACTAGTGGCCTTACTGAAAAAATAGACCTAGCTACTTCCCATAAAAATATGGGTATGTCTTAATGAATGCCCAACAAATGTCATGATTTTTCCCCAGACTGCCACTGGTGCTGAAACCTCTACTCATAGAGTACCCACCTTTAACCACATATCTACTGCTTGCTAGAGGAACCCATGACCTTGGTAATTGACAAGAAAGGTGTCTTAAATGTTCTTTATTTTGCCCAGTACTTAGAAGCTAACCAGACTCTGGAAAATTCTGCAGTAGTCATGTTTTTCTTTGACTGTAGGTGAGTGTCTACTAATTTTGATGAGTTCTCGAACTTCATGCATCTTCTTCTTTCAGGATTCAAGTCTATAGAGCCCACTGTTGAAGTAAGAATGCAGAATCAGGCCTGGAAGATATGACCTTCAAGGAGATTGAATAGCTCCTGTGAAGTAAATCTGAGCAGTTTGGAATCCCATGCTCTGCATGGCCAGTCTGGGACTATGACTAGAAACACGCCTTATGCCTTTAAATAAATAAGTAGTCAATATGAGTTCATAAAAATAAATGTGTAATTAAGTAGTAGAAATTAGACACTGACTCGTGTTCAACTTTTTTGTGAAGAAAGCACTGAGCAGTACACACAGAATTAGAGATAGCATATTTGTAATCACTCAACAAAGCAGAGCAATTTGATTATTATAATTGAAAAATGTAAATGCCTAATTTAGTGGAGCTGACTATTCCAGGCTACAGACTGTTTCAAAGGAACAGGGAGGGCACCAAGGGTGGGGGTGGGGGTGCGTTATACATCAGGGATGACATAAGAGTAATTGAGGGACAAGCAGAAGGCAGGGAGACTGAGCTGCTGTGGGTAACACTAGGCAGGGGACCTGCAGAATCTTTGCAGCTGGAGTGGTATGCAGACCACCCACACACAGGGGAGGAGGGGATAGACAGCTAATTCAGGCAGTCACATGGATAGCCCTTAAAGGAGAAATACTACTTGTAGGGGACCTAAACCTCCCAGATATGGACTGGGAATACAGAAGTAGTGCCGACTAGGAGCAGGGAGATCCTAGCTGCACTGCAGGGGGCATTCCTACAACAGCTAGTCAGAAGCCAGCAAGGGCAAAATCTCCTGGACATGATCCTGACAAATGGGGAGAGTGTGGAGGAGGTGCAAGTGGAAAAGTCTTAGGCACCAGCAATCACATGACTGAACAGTTCAGGGTGAGAGCAGAGGGGAGGCAAATCAGACCACTACAACAGTCAAGGACCTTCAGACATGCAGACTTCGATAGGATGAAAAGAATAGCAAGGGGGGGGCAAATGAAGGGAACGAAGAATATGGGGCAGTGGAGGAATTATGGAATCTATTAAAGGAAGGATACTGAAAGCCATGGAAATGTACATAAAAAGGTTAAGAAGAGCAAAAGGGGAGGAGACTTCTGTGGTTTACTAAGGAGGTGGTGGGGCAGACAGGAAAAGGAGGGGCATTCAGAAAATTTAAGAGGTCACTCAATGAGAAAGATAGGAAAGTGTATAGGAAGAAGAGGAGACTTGCAGGATAGAAGATTAGAGGGCAAAAGTGGATACCGAGGAGAAAATAGCTAAAAAAGTCAAAAGGAGGGACAAAAGCTTTTTAGATATGTGAGGGAGAGGAGAAGGAGGGCAAGGCAGGGGATTGCAAGGATGAGGGGGATAAAATTGAAGGGATTGTGAAAAGCAGAGGTACTAAATAAGTACTTTTGCTCAATACTCATGGAAGAGGAAGACGGGAGGACCTAAGCTATAGAGGAAGGGAAGGAAGGCAAATGGGTGGATCAGAGCCCATTCACTCTGTATAGGGTTAGGGAAGAACTAGAAGAAGAAGAAGAAGAAGAAGAATCAGCATTTATATAGCGCTTTTCTTACATCCAAAGCACTTTACACGCAATGCTAGACTGGTAGTGAAGTGACTGAATGTGTGGTGGCGCCATATCGCACATCATCACCCACACACAGCTTGGATAATTGCATGAACTGGTTTATGGGAAGGGAATGTTAGCCAGGATACCGGTAATGTTCCCTACTCTTTGCAAGAGTGCCCTAGGTTCTTTACTTCCACCTGGACACCCACTAGGACAACACCAGGATGGGCAGAAGGGACCTCGGTTTAACGTCCTCATCCGAAGGACGGCACACCCAGCAGTACAGCACCCCCAATACTGCACTTGGATGCCAGCAATTGTTAGGTGCAAGTCCAATCCCGTGTGGGACAAGAACCCACGACCTTCTGGTCCAGAGGTGGATGTGCTACCAACTGAGCCACGCTGACACCTAAATTGAGGGTGGACAAGGCAATGGAGCCAGATGGATTACACCCCAGGGTGATCAGAGAATTGAAAGAGGAGATGGCCACCCCATTGACAAGGTTATTCTACTTGTTGCTGGTTATGGGGAGCGTGCCAGAGGACTGGAAGAGGATGGACATGGTGCCTTTACACAAGGGAGGAAGTAGGAAGGTGGCGAGAACTATCGACCTGTCAGCCTCACTTCAGTGATGGGAAGGTAATGAAGGCACTAATCAAGGAGAGGGTGGTGGTCTACTTTGAGGAGAGTGACTTGCAGGACAGCAGACAACATGGCTTCACAAAGAGAAGGTCGTGCAGATGAACCTGATCGAGTTCTTCAATTGGGTGACTCAGGTAGTTGACCAGGGAGGGCAGTGGATGTGGACTATCTGGACTTCAGTAAGGCCTTTGATACCATCCCCACAGAAGGTTGATGAGCAAACTGGAGCGTCTAGGGGTGGGTGGGAAAATAACAAGGTGGGTGGAGACCTTGTTAGTGGGAAGAACCCAGAGGGTGGTGCCGAATGGGGTGTACTTTAGGATGGAGGGTGAAGAGTGGAATGCCCCAAGGGTCCAGTCTTGGGACCTCTACTTTTAACATTTACATCAGCGATATAGCAGAGGGTCTGGGGAGGGTGTTTCTATTTGCCAATGACACAAAGATCTGCAATAGGGTGGACACCTAGGGGGTGGAGGATATGAGGCAGGACCTGAAGATGCTTGAAGAGTGGTTGGAAACATGGCAGCTGAAATTCAATGTCAAAAGTGTGCTGTGATGCAAGTGGGGAGTAGAAACACACGAGCAAATACACCTAAGTGAGGAGACAATCAAAGTAACAGAACAGGAGAAGGATCTGGGGATCATAGTCTCATCCAATCTTAAGATAGGAAATCAATGTAGCAGGGTGGTGGGAAAGGCAATGGAATGTTGGCATGCATTGGCTGGGGCATTATTAGTAGAAGGAGGGAGGCACAATGCCCCTCTACAAAGCCATGGTAAGGCCACATCTGGAGTACAGGGTCCAGTTCTGGAGACTACACCTCTGCAAGGACATAGATGGGATAGAGAGGGTTCAGAGAAGGGCAACCAAGATGAAGCAGGGTATGCAAGGGAAGACATTCAGGCAGAGGTGTCAGGAGCTGGATCTGTACTACGCTAAAGACTAGAAGGAAAGGGAGACATTATTGAAACTTTTAAATATGTAAAGGGCTCATCAAAGTAACTTACTTAAAAAGAAAGAGGTGGCAAGAACTAGAGGGCATAGCTCAGACTTCAGGAACTAGATAGAGGCAATGTGGGAGGGAGATTCTTCACAGAAAAGGTGGTGGAGCCCTGGAACAGACTGCCAGAGGAAATAGTGGGGCTAAATTGGTGGAGGGATTCAAGAGGGCATGGAACAAGCATATGTGCCTGAGTAGAGGGGAGGATGGTGGCTGGTGGGGGAGGTGTAGGGGGAGATAGGGCAGACTAGATGTGCCAGCATGGTCCTTTGTTGCCATCAATCTTCCATGATTCTATGATTCTAAAACAATTAAAATAATTTTAAGCAGAAGCATGTCTTTGCAGATTTATTGATGTATGTAAAGTACTGCATGATTATAGACTACAGCCATGCAATTTAGAAGCTAAATTAAGGTTTATGAGAATATTTAAAGTAGTTTCAATTTGTAAATTCATAGATATCTCTCTTACCCATCCTGAGCATGAAAAGCTTAGTTCCAAAACAGTGGCGGGTCAGTCAGAAAATATATTGTTATAAATTAATAAAGACAGTTATTTGGAAAAATAACTTTGGTGAGTCACATGCCTTGTTGCATTTGTGAAATACATTCTTATTGGAGAGTTGATTCCTCTTTGTCCTTTAAAGGTCTAAAAGACGGCAACCTGCACTTAGACCCAGACTGTCTTTTTGCCAGAGGCAAAGGGTTACCTTAGAAAAGAGGTCATTAAGAAGTGCAACCAAGTCAGTATGAGTTGATAGTTTCTACTAGCCAGCAAGGACCCCAAAGTGCCCTTGCTATGATTATCTAATTTAATGAACAGTAGCTCTGGTGCAGTGAATGTCCATTTGATCTTAAATGCACATTATAGATCGAGGAGTGCACCACCAATCAGAATGCTCTTTTCCTCAACACACAGACAATCTTATTCTGTGAAGAGTTTATCATGTGCAGTGCCCTGGAAACAGAAATGTTCAGGGAACTTTTTTTTTTTAACTATGTAATTGATCATGCTCGATCAATAATATACTAATATCTCCCGTCACCACTCTTTGCTGTGTCAGAGTTGTTTCACTTGCCTTCAGCTTGAGCCAGAACAGCTCAGCTTTGTTTCACTGTTCTCACTAAGTTGAATGTGAAACCACCTTATACAGCAAAGAGTGGCCTGGGAACATATTAACACACACACACATGAGTATCTCATGACCTTTTACAATTTATTCACTGCTTCTTAGCCTGTGGCAAGCTCTGGTGGCCCTCTAAGTAGGATGTCATGGCTCAAAGCAATTTGGAATACCCTGCTAGCCACCAGCATTGTAACAATAGGTGAGTAGTCCACCCATGCTCTTACACTTTATATGGAGTTCATTCTACTACCAAGGGTATGCTGTGGTTCCTTGGGAAGCAGAAATCTGTCTAGGACTACCTTGAAGGCCTAGACTGTCTTCATGTCCACAGTCTCCAATGGTAGTTTATTCCTTAGGTTCTCCTCCTTCTGGGAGAAGAAGTTCCTTGTGATTTTATCCCCAAATTTATTACTTCTGAGTTTCAGAATATTTCCCTGAGGCTTGCTGTAGCACACCTGATCAAACATCTCCATCTGTTTGATCTTGCTAATACCCTTGTGTATGCTAAAATGGCAATCATAACTCAGGTCTTGTTAGCGCGTTTTGCACGGTGTATTAAATGATCTGAATTCAGTAATAACCTGATTTGAGGCTATTACGGCATTTGACAGTACTTATAATCCAGTTGGTAAACAAGGTCACCAGTAATTATATAGAGAATAATAGATAGGCAAGTGTGTGTTATGGATTTTTACACACCGAGCTGTGTGGTGACCCATAAACCTTGACAGCGGTTAACATCTGATCACATCAAAAATCCATAAAAACACACTTGCCTATGTTTTATTTTTTATAATTACTGTTTTTTTGCATGGGTTTCACAGCTTTGTGTGGTTTAGCTGCTTTGCACGGGTGTATTAAATGATCAGTATGCAGTAATAACCCAATTATGGTTATTACGCCATTTGACAGTACTCGTAATCCAGCTGATAAATAGGGTCACCAATACTTATATATAGATTAATGCATTGGGTGGAGTGTGTAACATAAATTTTTACTTACCCATGGTGTGTGATGTTACATAAACCACAAGACCAAAGCAATATGGCTTCATAAAAGCATCACAGTCTGAGGAGTGCGTATAAAGTTTACTCACTACCTAATGTTTTTATTTTCTTGTTGGCCCAAAGACAAGACTGAGTTATTTACTGTATGTGTGTGCCAGTTCTAGTCTCAGTCCCTTCCTCCATGTCCATTCAGTTAGTTATACAGCAGTAGCAACCTTCCAGAAGTGCTGGGCAGTGACAGTGTAAAAGAAGGAAGGTAATAACAGCATAGAAAAGACAAGGCAGGGGGAAGTATAAAAATAAGGTGCTAAGGCAAGTATAAACAGCTGCAGTGGAGGTTACTGTCTCTGAATCATACACAGTAGATCCTCGCTGAGCTTTTGTATAAGTTTATAAGGGCGCTAAGTGGGCGCCTTATGGATATGAGTGCCACTTCTGCATTCATAGGTCACCATAACTGCAACCAAAGGTGAGCAGTTCTGGTGCCTAAATATACAAGATAGAAAATAAAAGAGGCCCTTCTAGTGCCCCTATAACCTTAATATAGATTGTCCCCTGATTTAAAAAGACTACATTTTTGCTGTCCCTTTCTGTGGTGCAAATGGTGGTCATCGGGAAGCCCGTTACAGTGCTGAGTGAATGAGGTACTCAAGTGCTGTGATTGGTTGGGAAGCATCAAATGATGCTCCTGCAATCTATAATTAGGAAAAATGTTTGTCCAGTAATTATTATTTTACCTCCGGTACTGCACATGAGTATGTCATCATGTAAGGTGATCCCTCTTGTGATGGCATCAAACTTGTGCATTTGATAATACTAGAATTCTTTCACAATTCTTTAGATATGGTATATTTTCTAAAGTCCAGTTTGCTCTGCAATCATCTGATTGTAATAAGCACTACACAAGACTGTACATATAATATCAGCTTAGAAATGGACTATGTTGACAGAAAGAGGATGATGGTCCATCGAGTCTGCCTGTATTATAGTGCCTCACAGCTGTGTGACATTCTTTAATTGTTCATTCAGCTATTAGAAACTTTAACAATAGTTTTGTCACTGTTCTTGTTTCTGATGTACATTCTCCTATCAGAAGTCACTCTCCTCTAATTATGCAGTATCCTACCGTAAGCATTTTACAATACACCTTTCACTGTCCTCTTCTCAAGTTGTGCATTTTCCTGAGAGAAGCCTTATTTTAGGTGTGTAACCCATCTCTGAGTCTTCATTCTCCTAAAAGTTGCCTGCTATCAGGCAGCTTCCTTTCTCCAGGGTAAATATATAGGGCCTCCAGCCTCTCCTTTGTCCCCCATACCCTGATAAATTTGGTGACCCTGTATTGCACCCTCTTGACTGCCTCCATGTCCATTTTGTACTGCAAATCCCCAAAAGACCACCAAGGATCAATAGGGTCCTGGCTGCCAGGTGCTTAAGTCCCTAAGGACAAGCAACCCCAGAGCATTAAGGACCACAGAGCAGGAGCAGGATATCTGCAGGATCCACAGTAAAATTTGCAGGCCCACAAGGGATCCTTCTGGTAACATCATCCACTTCAGCTTAGGTAGGCCTGCCTTGTAAACAAGAGGTTATCTGCATTGCTTAAGATAATGTTGTATTATATTGTATAGTGAAGCAAAATGGAGTCTGTATAACAAATTCAAAAAGGAGATAATATCATGGAGTTAACCTCAGCCTGTGAAAGAAGCCTGCTGCAGAAACACCTTTCTGAAATAAGCCCCTAGCAGAGTTCACTGGTATACAGCAGTAGTCTAGTTGATAGAAGGGGGTACAAGCAGATGTAGGGATAGGGTTTAAAGGCTACAGCAGCAGTGTCCTGTCTAGAGTACACTAACATAGCTGTAAATGGGAACAATGTTTCTGGGACTGAGGATGAGTTCTAAGACGTTGGCAAGAGTACCAAACTGGGATACCAAAGTGCCTGCAGATATGTGATTATAAAGTAACAAAATGGAGGATACATTCAGGCTTTAAGGGGTGTGAGGTGGGATATAATCAGCTGTGGGAGATGCAGATCATCCATATTCAGGGGTGCTCCTGTGGAGGAGCTGCTGTCCAAGATGTTGGATGCTGATAGCGATTTTGACTGAGCTAGCTGCTACAAGGGAGGAGATTAGGAGGCTGAGCAGTAGAACAGAGTGGGCAACTGGAGTTCTGCAGGTATCTCTCCCTCAGAGAATGGTGGATGGAAGATGGTGGGCAGGGGAAGGGACAATAAGGACTTAGAAACATAGAAGCCTAGACTATGACAGCAGAAAGATCCAAGGTATATATAATCTACCCAGAGTACCCTATCTGCCCTGTTGCCTAAACACTCTTAGTGTGTGGGTAAATAATAATAATAATACTAATAATACAGATTCTTATGTCTTGGAGTCTGTCAAGAAACATTCATAAACAAGCAAGAGTACTAATAAATGTTTATTATACTACTTAGCCAAACATGTGACAAAGAAAATCACAAAGGAGATGGGTTTCACCACTCTCCTGAAAAATGTACATAATCTCCAGTATTTCTACGATCTTAGAGTCTTCAACATCTTTAGTCTTCCCACTCTCCTGGAGCTACAGTAGGTTGCAGAAGGCTATATACTACAGATAACAGCATAGCAACAGAGATGACCTCAAAGTTACAGATATGAGAAACAATATGTATTGATAATGACTTAAAAGACAGAATTACTAATGAGTATCATATGAGACAAATAATATGCTTGTTAGCATTATAAGCGTGGACAAAAGAAATGCTGACAGGTTCAAACTACATGTGGCATTTCTTGCTTATATATAATATAAGACATAACACATGTTTTCTCTAATTAGACAAAGAGAAGTGCTGACAGGGCTCTATTACACGTGGTATATCTGCCTGAGTGTAAAACACGCACTACATATAATTAAATGAGAATATAAGTACACAATAATCACTGATAATCTAATCCTATGAAAGGATGTAAACATTAGAAAATATTAGCAGCAAGGCACATTCCTGGAACTCATGCTTCTATGATGGGTGCCTAAATCTACATGTTAGTGCAAAATAGCAGTATCACAGTATAACAGACCGGAATACAGTGTAAGGTGTATGGAGCTGTATGTGGGATGATAGGAGCATAACCCAGGTGCAACAGTCACCTCTTTGTTGCCCTAATTGCAAAAGTAGCAACACAATAAAAGATGATGGTTAGGCACCATTCGCTCACTGGCAGGAGGCATGAACCTGATAGAGGAAGTTTAACTGGTCATGGTGATGTTTCAGGGTTTCCATAAACAACAAAATATAATTATAAGAGAAATGTTAGTAAACCTTGTATTACTATAAATATATGGAATGAAACTTCACAGTGGGTTTTCTAACATCAAAACAATCAGTAATTACTGATATGTGTCAGGTGTATATCTGTCCTATTTGGAAGAGAATTAGAGGCAAACTTAAGTTGCATGTATGGGTATTAAAAATAAGTAAAATTGAGATAAAGCATCAAGATAGTTAGGACTAAACTTAATGGTATCTCATTTATTTTCATTTTCACCATGTCTCCATTTCTGTCTCCTTCCCACACATTTGTCACCTTTCAGCCTTCTTACAAGGCCCTGTTAATTAGTCTCCACCTGGGAACTTCCCCAGCTCTTTCTCTCCCATTATGCTTATCTTCCATCATCACCTTTTGTTTCACAGAGTCTCTCTTAATCTTACCATTTATCACTTCTTCTCCCTTAGCCTCCCCTTCTTCTTTTTCCACATATATATCTCTCTCATTTTACCTCTCCTCTACACTAACTTGTTTTTTCTCTTTTAGATATTTCCTGAAGAAGACCTAAGGTTGAAACATAGATTTTAACTCTATTTTCTATTTTCAGTGTGCATTTAATATAACCATTTTGTTTTGCTTAATGGTATCTGGTTCTGGGATGGGAACAGGTTTGATTACCGTATAACCTATTACTGGTTTTGGGAGTAAAACAGAAGTTAGAAAAGTTCACTTTGCATAACTTTTAGTCCATATCAGAAGAATGTATAGTGGTCACTACACAATGTTCCACATCAGCAGAATATACCACCTTGGAGGATGGCATTTTTCAGTTGATAAGTCGATCAGGACACTAAATGTCAATGTCCACAAGTCATAAACTACAAACAGTTCCAGGATAAATCCAGGGTTTCTTCAAGGCTTAGATGAAGATTCATAGTTCAGATTCGATGCATTTAGGTTTTTAACGGTAGATCCAAATGTTCAGGAGGCAGCAGTATTTTCAGAGGCCTCCACAGGGTGTGCATTAGATTGCACATTGAGTTTTACAGTACAATGGAATAGCAACAGTGTTCAGTGGATGATGACATGGCTGCACAAAGTGTAAAAGTTTATAACAGTACTCAGTTTGTATGAGGTGCCGGCCAGGCTTGGAAAACAAGCAGTGAAGAAAATAAATTTCTTGATTGTAGCTCAAATGAAGAAGAGTCTTCATGCTGAAGTTAAGGATTGCCCCACCCATAATTGCTTCATAGTATGCATAACAATGAGCATGATTGTAGAATCTTAATTGGCTGGACCGAATACAGTTTTTGAGAGTTCAAAGTGGAAGCCTAATTTCAGTTACTTGGCCAGTATTCACAAGTTGGTAAAACAAGTTAGAAGATGTCACATATGCATAAAAGGTGGTGATCATTTCAGGTATGACAATCAAAGTTCAGAGTCAGTCATGATTCCAAGACCTCATGGTAAACAAGGAAAGGAGGTAGTTTCTACCTTTCATGATAAAAGTTCCCATCAAGATGATCAATAGAATGGATGGTTGCCAGATGATCAGAGATGGATGTTGCGGATGAAGATGTGGTAATGACACTGTGACAGTCACAAACATGGCTTCCTGGATTTTGCAGGAATAAGTTTCGAAACATGGAGCAATACTGGTGTGTGTGACATATCCAAGATTCCTTGCCATTGACAAGGGAATAGTGCTAGATTCAAATAAACATTTGTTAACACATACAATAGAAATGCAAAATATGGCAATGCCATTGACCCATACGTCTGTGATGTATGAGATCAAGGATGTGTCCTAATTCTAGATCCCGGAAAAGATAACCAAAGGGTTGTAAGAACATAATATCTGTAGGCAGTGCAAAGGACTATTCTAGCTATGTGATGCTCATCTGCTTCCTTAATGTAAGCAGAAATTAATTCATAAACATGAACATTTGTCAGGTCAAACCTCTTCACAATATCCTTAATATTGTAAATATAAATTGCTTTTCATGAGCAAGACCATGTATACCATGCAATGGGTGGGTATGATATTATATTTCATACTATCATGAACCTTTAACATATGTGCTTGAATAATGGTTATATCAGCCCTATTTCAAATTGATGTGTCAGAGCCAAATAGGCCTGATTCTAAACCTTTCTTTTTAAATAAAAATCAAAATCAAAATGCCTAGTGCATTTGGGTAGGTTTACTGTTATTAAATGTACTACTAGCTGTCAGGATGTGAAAATCCTGTGTCTGTGTGGTGCCATCAGTCCCTGTATAGGGCCATTAATGAGTACCTGATATGCTGCCAGGGTATCCAGTCACATCATTATTAAAAAGAAAGTGGAAATGTCTGTTGTGAAGCAGTATAACAAATCATTCCAAGTTCTAAAGGGTGAGATTTAAAATCACTGGAAGGTGCATGAACTGCACATTATTAACTAGGCTATCTGGTTTGAAGTAGCTATTAGACCACTGGATGGGCCAGGGTTCTATTTTGGGCACTCAGTATTAAGCGTCACACATTCTGGGGCATCATAGGGTAGAACCTTAAGGTCTAATGACTTTTATTGCAATATAAATGTTGGATGCAAAATTCCTGATTATCAATAAAATGTGAACAGGGGTCCAGATCAAGTCTACTGTAGCTGCTAGGATTGATCATCCAGAGCAATGATCCTAGCATTCAGTAAGGCCTCACTACCCTCTGGATGATGAACATGTCTCTTAGAACTTTATTGTGAATTCCACAGGATGCAATTAAATCATGTAGGCTTGTGAGGTACTCTGCCTCAACAATCTGTTTGGTTAAGGTCACCAGTTCTTATCTGCAATACAATGTGCAGCTTGGGCTTATAAGAAGACCGGGGGTCACGTGGGGTGGAGACTCTTAATGGCTGCTTAGATCCTTGGCTCTCCCTCTCAGCCGGAGAATCCCATTATTTAGCTCTTTCTGCTAACTACTTCTGGTGAGTTACCTAATACCTAACCCCTCACTGCTCACTGTCATTTTATTTTGGCGTTTGGTTATTATTTAGCAAGTCTTTTTGCCAAGGTCTTGATGCGACTGATGGGCGAGATAAGCGGGAATCAGGCTTGTCGCCACCGAATACCCGAAGCGGCTAAAAATCGAGGACCCAATCCCGCGGGGTCATGTGCTAAATCCGCTCCTCTGGTGTTTCATCTGGCCCGCTCACTGAAGAATGGTTTCTGCAGGAATTGATCCCTTCCGAGAGCTTTTACAGGAAATCTCGGTGGAGCTCAAGTCGATGCGTGGGGACCTGGCCTCCTTACGATTCGGTGGGTGATTCGGAGGCTCGGATCAGCTCTATGGAGGACTGGAAGACCAAATGCGACCCGATTTAATCACACTCAAACAACAAGTAGCGAGTTGAAGTTGAAAATGGAAGATCTCGAGAGTCGGAGCAGGAGGAACAACATATTGGTGCTGGGGTTACCTGAGGGAGAGGAGGGTCCTGACATCCTGTCTTTTGTGCAAAAACTGCTTACTAAGATTGTGGGCCCTTCTCCCATTTATCCTCCTCTTACCACATTGAGCGCATCACAGATCTCTTAAGCCTAAGCCACCACCTGGATCTCTGCCTAGACCCATTTTAATCAAGATGCTTAGTTACCTGGAAAGGCAGCACATCTTATTGAAAGTGAAAAGCCTGCAGGCAGTTTTGTGGGAGAATCATACGCTGAGAATCACCCAGGATCTACCTTTGAAACCAGACTGAGGAGAAGAGAGTATCACCACTGGTCTCCAAGTTGATTGCAGCTGGCCACAAATTCCGCATGAACTATCCGGCAAGGCTTCAAGTTTTCCTCGACAGTGCCTGGGCCACCTTTGAGTCTCCAGAGCAAGCCAGAAATGAACTTTCCAGGAGGATGCCTGACCTCTTTAAATCAGGCTGACTGTTTATGATGACCTTTAGTGTTAAGCTTTCTTTTTGTGCCTACCTGGGCTGTTTGGTCTTGCCTTGTTCTGTTGATGGGTCCGCTTCTGGCTTCTCTTGGGGGTGTTGGCCTTTATTATGGGTCGGGCGGCTTTGGGCCGGGTGGATGCATAGGCCTTCTGGTGATGGGGCCTCCGCCTGGTTGTGCAAGGGGGTGGGTACTGCGGCCGGTCACGGTGCTACTCGGCCGGCTTTACTGTTGCACGGATGGGTCCTACCTGCTCTTCCCTCCCCTCCTCCTTTCCGGGCTTTATGTGGCGCCTGGTCGATTTAGAGCCCAAGTTCCCGGTGTTTTATTTGCTCCGCTTTGCTCCACCTATTTTGGAGTCTTGGGACAATTGTAGGCGGTTTGTCCTCTTCTTGGGGTGAGTATTATTTTCGCCACCAAGCCATTTTAGTTTTGATGAATGTTTTGTAGCTGTGTACTTTGGCTTTTTCCAGCCTTGTTTGGGGTGGTTGGGGTTTCAGTATGTTGGGTTAATGTTTTCTACCCCTTCCTTTTTCTATTTTTGTTTCTGGCTGGGGCAGTGGGGGGTGCGTTGAGATGCAGTCTCACAACCGATCTTGGGGGCAGCTGCACCGGCTTCACTTCAGCAGTTTGCTCCATGTTGCAATTTCTTAGTGGAGTTTTCAGTCAGGTTTTTGTAGGGAGCTGTTGGTCTGTCAGCCCTGGGGTCCGTTCCTTCAATGGTCATTTAACTGTGGTGTACTGGCTTATCTGTTACAGGGGATGGATTGTATATAGCTCTGGGGGTATTGTTGGGGTTGCTATTTGTTTTTATTTGGGGTGGGGGGTCGGGCCACTTCTCTCAATTCAGTGTATCCTGGTCCTTGTTTCCTGGCATAGAGGACCCTGGGGTTCGACTTATTCATGTGTGTTGTTGACAATGTTATTTTTTGGAACTGTTTTCCATTGGTTATGGGGGAGGGCCTCGAGAGTTTTATTATTCGTGGGGTGCATTATTATGATTGGGCCATTCTTGTGGTACTTTCATGGTAACTACCTGTAATGCTGAGGATGCGCTGGTGCCTGGCCTTCTACTTGGTAAGCTATTATGGCAATGAGCTTTGTTAAAATTGCCAGTTGGAATATTAGAGGCATCAACGACCCTCTCAAGAGACGCCAGTTCTTTCTGAATTATTTCCTACTTAACGAGATATTGTTTTATTCAAGAAACACACCTGGTCGCCTCTGAGGACAAGCACCTGCATAGGCTGGGATTCTCTCAGGTTTTACTGCCCCAGGCCTGCAAGCTAGTAGGGGATGGCAATCCTGATTAAGCACTATGTCAGATTTGTAGCCAAGGAGTGTGTGACTGATCGGAGGGCAGATATGTGCTGGTCAAGGGTCAGTTTGACAATAGCAGTATGGTGTTAGGGGTGATTTACGCTCCGGTGGGTGGTGACCCATCCTTCCTATGTCCCTGGCAGATATCCTGAGCAGATACCTACCTTCCTTTTTATCTTGGGGGTGACTGGAATGTAGCTCCATCCAACAATTCAACAAAACTTATAGACCAATTAGACCAGCGTCCCTGCTCAACTTGCCTTTCGACTTTATTAGCCTGTTGGGTCTCTGTGATCCCTGGCGTCTTCTTAATCCGACAATTGGCTTTATTCCTTCTATTCCCAGATTCACCAAACGTGGTTGAAATTGATTTCATCCTTGTCAGTTCCTCACTAATGAGTTGTATTTCCTTGTAGGAATCGAGCCGATAGTTATCTCAGATCACTCCCTGGTTTGGATCAAGATTTCCCTGGGTATCCAGGGTCAGCGTGACACGCTGTGGAAACTTAATACACAAATTCTGAAGGAGGAACACCTTGTCTCCCAAATCAGGGATAAGATCCTTATGTATTTTGGCCTGAATCAAGGATCCGTTCAGCGTGCGGACGTGTTATGGTGCTCCTTTAAATGTTGCCTTAGAGGAGAGCTTATCAAGATCACGGCTACTAGGAAAAGGGTTAGAGGAGGCTAAATCAGGTCGCTGTCTAGCGGTTGAGGCTAGCCGAAGGATCAATTCTCTCCTTCAATTCCCAGCCAATTTGTCGGCTCTCATCAAACTCAGGAATGAACACAATGACTTAACCCGTGATAAAGCGGAATATGCTCTTTTAAGTCCAGGATTAGGTATATCGACCAGGGGAGAAGTCGGGCCGATGTTAGCCATGAGGTTGAGGAATAGAGAGCTCCCGTTTAATTCCGACACTTAAAGCTCAGGACGGCACCTCTAAGTCATTACCTAGGAGATTGCCCACATCTTTGAAGTCTTTTTAAAGACATTTACAGTACCAGTTCCCCACGTCGAGGCTCAGTTGGTGGAGTGGTTTTGGATAATATTAAGCTCCTGTCCCTTCAGCCTCATCACCGCTGATGCTTTCAGCTTCTATCATACTGAGCAGGTAGAAGAGGCAATTAAGGACCTGCCTCTGGAAAGGCACCTGGCCCAGATGGCCTCCCCCACTTTTACAAGGTGTTCTGCAAAGAGCTTTCCCTCGGTTGCTTAAGCTTCACGAATACTTGTTTTCTGCGGTAGTGACTGACCCTCTCTCTTAGAACAATAATTATTCTAATTCCTAAACCTGACAAGCCCCTAACGGACGCTGCCAGTTATCTCCAATATCGCTCCTTAATTATGATATCAAAATCCTTTCCAAAATTTTATCGTCCAGAATCAAAAAGGTATGGCAGCATTTGCTAAGCCCGAGCAGGTGGGCTTCATTCGGGCGATCATCTGCCGATCATCTGAGAACTCTTGCCCATGTCCTTCAGTATCCCCCTGCCAGATCCTATGGTCTTCTCCGCCTCGATGCAGAAAAAGCCTTTGACCGAGTGAACTGGGACTTTCTATGGGCTACTCTGAAGAGAATGGGCCCCTGACCCTTTATTCATATGATTATGGCTATTTACAAATTCCCTCGGCTAAAGTCTATTGTAACGGGATTTTCATCCAGTTTTCCCCTATGTGCTGGCACCGCAGGGTTGCCCCTGTCTCCTACCTATTCAACCTCTACTTGGAACCGTTGCTTGTGAGTATCAAGGCTCATCACAAATCAAGGGCTGTACCTCGCGCAACTCCCCTAACTTTGTCGGTATTCACTGATGATATACTGTTATACCTTACCAATCCCATACAATCTTTAGCACATGTCCTTCAAACTATTGACCGTTTTGGTCAGGTTTCTAACTATAGGTTGAATGTCTCCAAATCGGTCATTTTCCGGTAACTCTCTTACCTTTAAATCTGATTTTGAGCGGTTTGGTATGAAGTGGGCACGGTTTCCTTTAAATACCTAGGTGTGCATGTAACCAGGGGTGAGGATTGGCCAAGGAACTCAATTTAGACAATGTGGTCAGGAGAATTAGGTGTGACACCTCGATCGTTGGCAACACTGCCTCTCTCCACTTGGGGTGTATTAATATTATCAAAATGAATATTCTGCCCTGGCTTTATACCCCTGACCCATCTTAACATTTGGCTACCCAGGCAGTTCTTAACTCAGGTTAACTTGGTACTATCCAACTTTGTTTGGAAGGAAACAACCTCGAGCTTTCCTCAAGCTTACAGAGCCCAGAGACAAGGGGCCTTCGTCTACCCAATCTCTTGCTGTATTATTGGGCTAGTCATCCTGGCTGGATTAGGGAAGCTGTCCAACACCCAGCCTTCCACTTTTCTACCCAAATGGCAACAGCTCGAAGTAAATTTATTAGTTTTAGCAGGTCTGAGCCCTTCTCTAGTATTTTCTGGCACCTGTTCTCCAAGCTCCCTCCGGTCATTCGTGACTCCCCTATTGGCCTGTCCATTAGAGTTATTTCTCAATGTTGGAATTTCTTTAATTTCCTCCGTCTAAAGACTTAGCCCAACCTTTGGTTTCAAATCCTAACCTCAAAATTGGGGGTAGATGCATAGTTGAAGGTTGGCTCCAACTACAAAATCTGTCTGTGGAGTCTTTATGCGACCAGGGTAATCTCCTCAATTCGAAGAGATTTTAAAGTCCCTTCACATCCCTCAAAGATTTATTTTTAAAGTTTTCAACTGAGACATCTGATCCTCAAAACCTTGGAGCCCACCAGTTCCCCATCCAAAATAAGTCCTTTTCTTGCAAGATTCAGGGAGGCAGCCAGCTTCGCGTAAGGCTTCTCTATTATTTACAATAAACTGCTGGCTGACCTTTTCCCGTTCCCTTAGAGGGTTCCAAAATCTGGTCTCTTTCTGGTTCGTGCTCTATCCCAGTTTGGGGTTCAATTTGGAGGGATGTGTATGATTACTTATCTCAAGATAACCACAGACTGACCCAGTATTATATTTTAAATAATCTCTATTACACCCCAGTCAAGTTGGTCAGGTTTGGTAAGCAGGGTCTAGTCTCTGCTCGAGATGTGGTGATGCCGAAGGAACTTGCTGCATATTTTATGGGTTTGTGCCAAGGTGACTCCCTTATGGTGCGCTCTCAGAGATCGTCTTGATCCACTCTTAGGTCTGAAAGAGCTATTCCTCCTGGTATATGTATTTTGGGTGACTATTCTGGCATCTCGGTGAAGGGCGTAGATACCACATGGCACTTATCTCAATGGCAGTTAAGAAACTGGTTCTCAGGCATTGGTTAGACCAGGTTACTATTACTTATCAAGACTGGCTTAGGAGATGTCTCTCTGTCTCAATACCGAGAAATTTATTGCTAGTTATAGGCATAGCCCAGCGTCTTTCAACCGGAAATGGGGCAAGTTGAGTGCACTCTATTTAGAATAGGCATGTCCCGGTTGGCCTCATTCCATAGCCTTTTATGCCATCCTAAATCATCCAGTAACGCTTAGGTTCCTGATTGCAGATAGTCCCTCTTTTTTCTTTTTTAGATCTGGCCTCTCTTGGCTAGGGTAACTCTCTGGGGCTAAGGTGGGGGAATGGGGGATGGTGGGAAGGTGGGGGTTTGGGTGGGGCCCTTTTTTTTTTTTTTCTGTTCTGGTACTGTCTGGGCATAGACTATGAAGATTGTCTATATTCATTTATGGTCTTTTGTTAACCTGGTTGTATGTATCCTCTTTCTCTTCCTTGACAATTCTAAGGTGTATTTCTTAATGCAATGTGGTTGTTTTTCTTACTTTTGCTTCAAAACTCAATAAATTTAAATTTCAAAAAAAAGAAGACCCATACTTCTAAAAAGAATAACAAGCATAAAAGCAAGCATATCTCTCTGGAACCTAAAAGGAAAGAGAAAAGAAAAACATAGTTTAGTACTATTCTGCCCATTGGGGTAAGGAAAAGTAATTTAATCCCTTTATACAGGTCCATTTGATTGGCATGCAGCCATTTATCAATGACTTATTGTGAAACAGTCTAACTTGGTGGACTACTGGACTGAGTTTGTTTACAATGGCATAGGGCCTGTTGCTGGGCCTTGCCCATACATTGTGCAGCAAACAAGTGTACCTTTTGTTGTCTTGTTTGAGATATTTAACATATTTATCTACTGATGCTCCATCAGCAGTGGTATCCACAGGTTCAAGTAAATGTTCTGGGGTCTCATAGACGTCCTGTCATGATCTTAAAATGGGGTACATCTTGCGTACCTGCAGAAGGTATCCTCTTATTGCCATAAGGAGTAAAGGCAATAATGAATCCCAGTCCTTTTGTTTTTTCTGAACAAGTTTATTATAACATAGCATTGATCTGCCTGTTAGCCCATTTCACCTGTCCTGATGACTGTGGGTGGTAAGGGATATGAAACTTTGTTTTACCCATAACAAATCCAGAATTTCCTGCATTACTTTGGCTATAAAGCTGGATCCTGTAATCAGAATTTACCTTTAGGGGTAAGCCCTACCTGGTAAATAACTGGTTTACTAAGGCATTCGCAGTCACTTTGGGTGTGTTGCTCCGTTAGGTTAGTGATCACTAGTGCAAACTAATTGTTCTTAGTGGTTGGCATAGGGACAATGTAGTCAATCTGGATGTTGTTCCAGGGCCTGATTTCCTCTGGTGTAACAATGCATTTTCCTAGCTGGTATACAGTAGGATTCTTCTGTTCAGAGATCAAACAGTTACTGATGTAGTGTTCTACATTATTTCTCATGTGTAGTCATCAGACAGAGGATTTTAGTCTGTCTAGGGTTTTATTGACTCACTGGTGTCCACCAGTTGGAGTATCATGTACTTGGTACAGTAGATAAAATCTACCTTGGGTGTTCAGGACTTACCTATACCTTTCCATGAGTGTTATGGCAATGATGCCAAATGAGTAGGCCATCACTGGATAGGTGAAGGAGATTTGTATCATTCTTATAAGGGCTATTTCTGAAGTTATTTATCAGTTCCTTTATTAAGGAACCTATATACTGCTCTCAAATGAGGGTCCTCCTTTTGTAGCACAAGGCTCACATTTTAGAATATGCTCGAACCTTATGAATTTTCAATTTGTAGGTTAGGGTTGTACACAAACAAGTCTTCGTGATTTACAGCGGTACTAATAGTATTGGAAGTTTGTTTTCTTCCACAGAAATTCAGTTTAGAAAGAAATATACCCAATTTGAAACTGTAATGAAAAAAAACAGTTTCTACAGCACTTTCTGTAATTATAGTACAGGGCTGATTGCTAAACTGCAGTGCTTTAGATCAAGGACATTTCTTAAAGCTAGAGAATGTAACCCTCTCGTGGAGTGCTGATATCACTTTACATAAGGAAAATCTTTTATTCCTCATTATTATCACAACCTGTTTCACTCAAGGACTTACCAGCTCTCTAAGCTAACCACAAACATTTGTGGTAATGGGAGACTCACCTCCCTGCTTCTCATTTTGTTTGCCAGGCATGTTTTAACAATGCCAGAATTGTACATATACAATGAGACAATTACTAGCCATGCACACTCTGTCATCACCAGAATGTAAAATAATTCCAAACCCTGCTATCTGACCCTTGTTAGTATGTGTAGCTGAGTCATCAGTCAAACCATGACACATAGTGGTGTCTTTTAACACATCCTGGGGTTCTGTCAAGAAGGGCCCTAGGACAGGTAGGTCAGTGGGTTGGAGGAACAATCATGGTCTCTCCTGTAAATTGTGGACCGTGGGCCAACAAGGATGAAGTTTTGATAGGAAGGACAGTGATATTATGATCATGTAACATGAGAGACCAGTGTGTAAGTCTGGCATTGGAGCCAGAGTCATCCTTTACTTTATCTGACAACAGAAAGTTAGTTGGTAAAGATTGGAATGCAGCACAATGGTGATATCCAATGATGTACATAAAGTATCTCATTGCACAGTATGTAACCAAGGACTCCTTTCACAAAGGTTATATTTCAACTCCACTGGGGAAAGCACCTGGGATGCATAAGCAATGGGTCCGATGTGTCCATTGTATTTTTGGGCTAAAACTGCTGAGAGTGCTATATCTGATGTAGCAGTTTCAATATACTTAAAACTGTGTTAGGATTAACTCGATGCTGGGACCATGGTCAGTGATCCCAAAAGAAAAGACAATGATATCAGTATTAAGATACTTTGCTCCTTCTTACCAGAAATGCCTGCTATTGTGTATACTGGGAATAACCCAGACTGTTTCTGATTTGTGCCTGTTATTGCAGCCACAGTATGGGGTGATCCAGATGTCACTGGTGAAGAGGGTTCTGCATCATGTGCTGGCAGTGCTAGCACTATCAGGGTGCCTGCACAATGGAGAAAAGTGGTGTGCAAGTTGCATGTAGTTCTTCAACTATGGATTATGGTTCAATAGGTCTCAAGGGTGGAGAAAGTAGTACTGAAACAGCTGTCAGTACAGGTTCAGAAATCAATCCTGTTACATTCCCCACAATGTGGCCTGTGATGCTGACTATATCACAGCCATGGGGCTTTCAGAATCAGGGTTGTCCCTCCCCATCAAATGTAAAGTGGGTTTCCCACCAGAAAGTTGCTGGATAGTAGCAGCATTGTTTTTAATGTTACAGCTTAAAGTATTAAACAGCTTAAGTATTAATGGGCTGCATATGCCAATGTTGTTAGGGTTAGAAACAACAGCACATTTAGTCTTCTCTAGGAAAGCTGATGTTAAATTGCATAGTGAAGAATCATATTTCATGTAATTAACTGCAATGCATTCATTAACCAAGGACATTCTAGTATAGTAAACCTTGCTAGCAGCAGCAGCTCTTTCTGCAGCATCAGACACTGACTTCATGTCAGATTTTTTACCAGCCTCATTCAAAAGTACATCAACAACATTTTAATGAGACTCTTCTGTTCCTCAGAAACACTAATCTTACTGATAACATTATTAATCATACCAGAAAAACTCGGTATGTTTTGTTTGGTTATGGCAGCAATCACAGGTCACTGTGACTGCATGATCCAACCTCCATGATGTGGTGCTCGGCCATATTGGATTACCTCATGGGCATCTTGGGTTACTGTGTTATGGCCATCTTGGGTATGGCATGGGGATGCAACCTGATGACATGTGTGTGTCCACTATTTTGAGACACTAACATTTCTCCATTTTGTGAATCACAGAAAATAAGTAGCTGGCATTTGTTTTAGTCCACCCCACAGCATAGTCTGAGTGTTTAAAATCAAACTCTTCAACATGAGAAGAGGCAAGGTCTTTGGGCATTAGTTAGTATGCCCTGCCAATACCTCTGGCTGATGGTGCAAGTTCACTATTTCTGCCTTGCAATCTATATGATCAACCTCAGAATTGGTATCACACACATCATGCATAACTTATTTTTCCAAGTTTCTACACACAGTGGTAAGTTTGACATTTTCTTACTCTTACATTCTAGCTCCTCAAAACATGAGCAAGCATACTGTGAAGCAGTCTAATTTCAGCCACGAAGACTTTCTCATAGTGTAAAACTAGTTTGTTGTCCTAAGAAGCATTATCACATTTGGTATTCAAAATATACATTTCACATCTACTGTTTTCATAACTATGTAGTAATGAATCACATTGTTTAGTCAAGGTCCTGTTTTGAAATGACAATTCATTAACTTTTAGCAGACTTGGCATTAAGCACACTCATCTTTTGCCTGTATGCAGTGTAGTCTGACTTCAGAGTATCACATTTTTATAGAAAATTCTAAGCAACTAACACATTTTCAGGAATATATTCTTTGGTGGCATGGTTTAAGTGACTATAGTCTTCAGAAATCACCCTCATGTGACTGTTTCTGGTTTTGCCACATTGGCAAAATCTTTAAACCACCACAAGCAGTATGAATTTGTTAGACATCAAGCCTCAACTTCAGTACTGATTTCTGAGACATGTCTTTTAAGAAATAAGAAACCATTAGCTGTCTGTGGATCAAAAACTTTGTTTGCAACCAAAGTTCATGACAGGACAAAAACAACATTTGGTGCACGTGGACTCCTAGATGAGTAAATGCCCATTAGGATTTGAGACCACAAATGAAGGCAGTCTATCTGTCTGTTTAGACCCCTTCATAGCTGTGTGTTCCCACAGAGAAAGAAAAGGAAAAAATAAATAAATAAAACTTGTTACACAGAGATTGAATATCTGCCAAATGATTGTTTTGTCTGCACTGTAGAACACACAGCAAACCTAAAATTTAAACAGAAGACACTCTCAGCTGCTTGTTACTGAGGATTTCTCACCCAGCATTTTAATTTACAGTGGAAATTAAAATGTAACTTCAAACACCCAGACACACTGCCCAGTCACTATTTTATGTTGCCTAAACACTCTTAGTGTGTAGGGTAAATAATAATAATAATACTAATAATACAGATTCTTATGTCTTTGAAGTCTGCCAAGAAACATTTGTAAACAAGTAAGAGTACTAATAAATGTTTATTATACTACTAATGCCAAGTATGTGACAAAGAAAATCACAAGGGAGATGGGGTTCTCACCACTCTCCTGAAGAATGTACATAATCTCCAGTATTTCTACTATCTTAGGTTCTCCAAGATCTTGTTCTCTCTCTTCCCGCCTCCTGGAGCTACAGTAGGTTGCAGAAGGCTATATACTACATATAACAGCATAGCAACAGAGATTACTGCATAGGTACAGATATGAGAAACAATATGTATTGGATAATGACTTAGGAGACATAACTACTAATGAGTATCATATGAGACAAATAATATGCTTCAGTTAGCATTATAAGCGTGGACAAAAGAAATGCTGATGGGTTCAAACTACATGTGGCATTTCTTGCTTATGTATAATATAAGACATAACAAAGGTGTCTCTCTAATGAGACAAAGAGAAGTGCTGACAGGGCTCTATTACATGTGACATATCTGCCTGAGTGTAAAACACACACTACATATAATTATATGAGAATATAAGTATACAATAATCACTGA
Organism: Neoceratodus forsteri; assembly: GCA_016271365.2. Taxonomy (NCBI): domain Eukaryota; kingdom Metazoa; phylum Chordata; order Ceratodontiformes; family Ceratodontidae; genus Neoceratodus; species Neoceratodus forsteri. Next base: position 879,388,056 of record CM028131.1, on the reverse strand, counting down.
TGATCTAATCCTATGAAAGGATGTAAACATTAGAAAATATTAGCAGCAAAGCACATTCTTGGCACTCATGCTTATATGATGGGTGCCTAAATCTACATGTTAGTGCAAAATAGCAGTATCACAATATAATAGACCAGGAATACAGTGTAGGTGTATGTGAGGTGTATGTGGGATGATAGGGGTATAACCCAGGCACAACAGCCCTTTCACTTATTGTCCATACAGGGGTTTTATCCATGCTGGTCTCCCCCATCCCTTCCCTACTGCTACTGAGCTGGGCATCCATAAAACCCTTCACTCTGTCCCAGCCAAGCTTGAAATTATTCAAAGTCTTTGTTTCCTCCATCTCCACTGGCAAACTGTTCCATGACTCCACCACCTTTCTATAAAACAAAACTTCCTCATAACTCTCTTAAACATTCCCCACATGTTCTCAATTGTGACCTCGAGTTCTTGACTCCATCCTCCCCTCACCTGGTATCCACTGCGTACATGTTCAGTGCCTTGAGATGATCTTTATAAGATCTGCCAGTTGACCTTGAATCATCTTGGTCACCCTGTATTGTACTGTCTCCAGTCAGTCCCTATCCTTCCTTAAGTAAGGACTCGGAAATGAACACAGTATTCCTGGTGTGGCCTCATTAGTGATTTTCATAAAGGTAGTAGTACCTCATTTTCCTGCTGTCACTACCCCTTCTGATACACCCCAGCATCCTACAGTATTAGCCTTATTGTGGGACTTGTACACTTGATTGTTTAAAGGAGTAACTATTGATAACTCCCAGGTCCTTTTCCTCTGCCAAAGTACTCAGTTTAATCCCTCCCTCCAGTACTCTGGCTGGTGTGGTTTTTTTCCTAGGTGCATAACCTTGCATTTTTGGCATCAAATTTCAACTGCTAAACCTTAGACCACCTCTCTAGCCATTGTAGATCCTCTGCATCTCCCTGATCCCTCAAGTTGCTATCTACCCTACCACAGAGCTTTGCATGCTCTACAAAAGAAATAACTTGCCCTGGATGCCCTCTCCAGTGTCACTGATGAACACCACTCACGATCTCCTCCCTTCCAATTTGACCCTATTTACCACCATCCTCTACTGTTTCTCCTTCAACCAGTTTCCTACCCATCTAACTATGTTGCTAGCTGTGCTGAGGTCCTCCAGCTTCTTCAGCAATCTTCTGTGACACAAGTAAAATGTATTTCTGAAATCAAAATAGCATGTCCTTATCTGCTACTTTTGTTACCAGGTCAAAGAAAACTATCAGACTGGTCTGACAAGACTTCCTGGCACAAACCCATGCTGTGTACTATCCTGTAGACCAATACTCTCTAGAAGTCCATAAGATCCTCTTAGATCAGTGACTCCATCCGTTTATGCACTACAGAGGTAAGGCTAACAGGTCTGTAGTTCCCTGGTTGCTCCTTGTCTGTCACCTCACTTTATGTAGCAGGATTGTATCCACTACTCTCAAGTCTTTCAGAACTAACCCTGTCTAATGTGAGTGATTGAATAGCCCTTCTAGGAATTAATACAGTTTACAGCCAATTCCTTGAGCACCCTTGGGTTATTCCATCCAGCCCTGGGGCTTAATCTACCATTACGGCTTCAAGCCCCTTCTGAACCCTTCTTCAGTGAAGCACAACAGGGTCAAGCCCAACTCTGCAGAATTCTGCAGTAGAATTACTGCAGGGAACAATACAATTTCAATGGAAGTTCATGCCTTTTGTCATGCAAGAAAACTGTGACACTGTGCTGATCCTAGCACGCTTCACTGTAAATACTGGCTGCTTCATTTCAGGAAATGTACCTAACAGCTACCTTAATGCCACTTTCAGGCAGGATCCCAGTATCTTCCCTTGTGAAGACAGAGCAGAGTAATTGTTAAGGATGGCTGCTTTTCGTTCATCTTCCTCTAGTCCTCGGCACCTCTTATAGCCTAACAATAGCTCCTCCCTGCTTCCTTTTTTCTTAATATATCAGAAGGATTGTATTTCACCACCCTTGATCTCCTCTGCAATATGCAGTTCTATGTCTGCCTTTGCCTCCCTCACTATCTTCTTTGCTTCCTTAGTGTTTATTTGGTATGCTTCTCATTCCTCCTCCCTCTGCTTTTCCTTATGTTCATGAGGTCTTTTTCTTGGCCCTCAGTGCTTCTCTGACCATTTCCCAGAAGCATATTGGTCTCTTGTTCCTGGTTTGTTTCTGTAACAATTCTCATGCATGACTGTGTTCTCGAGAATAGTCCTGATTGACCCCCATCTTTCTATTACACCTCTGATGGTTTCCACTCAGGTCAATTTGTCTTGATCAGTTCCTTTCTTCAGCTGAAGGCTGCTCTTCTGAAATCTAGGAACTTGGTTTTGATATCGGCATTCTGGTCTCGAGGCCCAACCTGAATCAAATGCGGTTATGGTCGCTGGACCACAGTGGCTCCTTACCCTCATGCCACTATCCAGCTCCGAGTTGGTGAGCACCAAATTGAGAATGACTGCATGTCTAGTGGACTCCTTAACAACTGCACCAGCAGGCTGTTCTGCAGTGTATAAAACCAGGGCTATCTTCTGGTGCACCTGGCCATTGGGATGTCCCAGTCAGCATCCAGCAGGTTCAGATCACCAACCACCACCACTTCCCTCTTCTTCACTCCCTTTCCAACTCTTGCCCAAGTTCCCTATCTCTCTCTTTCCTTACCCTGGTGATATATAGATCCCACCTAGATTGTGTTGCCTAAGGGCACCATGAGGTGAACCCACAGCGACTGTTTCCCTTTGCTTCTCCTTGTCCATCCACTGCAGTTTCTGAGCCCTCTCTGGTATATAGAGCTACACCTCAATTGTCTTCTTTTCTATCCTGTCTAAACACATTGTGACCTGTGACTGACAAAGTCTCAGTCATTTTCTCTGTGGCCCAATTTCTGAAATGGCTATAAGCTCCACCTCAGTGTCTGCCACCAAAGACTGGAGCTCACTGATTTTATTACCCAGACTGTTGACATTAGGCAGACCCCTTCATCCTGGCACCAGATCCTCTTGCTGTTTTGTGAACCTATGCATACATTCCTTCCCATTCCCCTTACCTTATTATTTTCCTGTTGCTTGCAGACCCTGAGAGCCTTCTCCTTATTGCCTCTTCCATTACTCCTTTTTAAACCTCAGCCTAATTTTACCCACCTTACTGCTACCCATTCCCAGCATAGGGAACACTAGCAAGGTTCCTCTCCCTTATTCCTTGACCATGGTTCCCCTAGTCTCAGTGTCACCCCAGTCAGTTTTAACTGTCTAATTTAAACATCAAATGTCTGCACCAGCAAGCTGGACCCATTTCTTGTCAGGTGAAGGCTATTGCCTTTGAAGAACCTCCTGTCCCAGAAGTGCCCCAGTCCCCTACAAAGTGGAACCATTTCTTCTGACACCATTTCATTAACCACCCATTGAATTCCTCTATCTCTTCCCTTCTTACTTTATCTTTCCTTCTGCCCTTACTCCACACACAGGAGGCCTTGGAAAAGGCCATGGAGTCTGAGTGTGCCTGAAATTTGTCCCCCAGCCCCTGAAAGTTCCACTTCACTTACTCTACAGGCTGGTTCACCAGATTGTTGGTACTCACATGTACAATCACTACCAGGTCACCCCTCTCCGCTATCCTCCTATTTTATCTATGTCCCAGATGACTGATGTCCTGGCTGGCAGCTGATCATCCCCATCACCTTATCTACCTCATACTCATAGAATCCTTGACCACTAAGGCTCTCCTAGCTGACCTCTTACTCTCACCCCTGGGTGCCATCAGGTCTTCAATTCCATTTCTTTCAGCTGACCCAGAGCTCCCCTGGGGAGTCAGGTTCCTGAGTCTCCTCCAGAAGTGCAAAGTGATTACGTCAGAGTGGTGGGAGGGCTGATTGACCTCCTTGTTGCTGCCCCTCACACCTCCCCCCTCCTCTCAACTCTCCAACCCCAGGACCAGTAGGCCTCTAGAGGAGTCAAGGTGTGAGCTGTGAGCTCCAGCTGAACTGGTGACACAAGAAAGATATCTCTTCACTAGCTGTACCAGCTGAACATGAAGCACTGCAAAATCCATCAGAAGAGGCAGTGACCCCTCTTCCAGAGCATAATCCTAGAGAAGCATACCCCAGAGTCCCTGCAACTGACTTTCTCCTCACCAAACCTCATGAGCTTTAGTTGGCTATACCTCTGCTCCCCTAATGCACTGCTTCTGAATGCAGAAACACAATCATTATGCTGTTTTACTTATTTATTTTATTTTTATTTGTTAACCAGATAAGAGCACTGGACCAAGGGTCCTTGTTCAGGCTCGACTCTGGCAAATTATACAATACAAAAAATGTGCAACATACAGGAAAACATTCAATTACAGTTACAAGTCCATGAATCAAACAAATTTCATTTTAGTCACTTTCTAAAACTTGAAGAGAGCAGTTTATACATAAATATTCAGGTAAACTATTCCAAATTTAAGGAGCAGCTGCAATAAAACTCATAAACCAGCTCTAGTTTTACATGGTCCAACATTAAGAACAACCTCAGTTCATGACCATAAACTAGGCAACATATCCCTGATTAGGAGAAGATCAGAGAGTGATGAAGGGTAGAGTGAAAATATTATTAAAAACTATACAACCAAAAATATTGTATACGCTGTACCTGAGATAACCAACCAAGATGTGAATTTAAATGACAATGGTGGGTATGAGAAGAAGCCAGAAAACAAAATGGCAAATGTTATTATAGACAACAGAAATGTAACCCACCCAAAATGGGGCTTACCTTGTTGCCACATTTCTCCTGCTCTCCCATTTGCTCTTGTTCCTGTGGCAGCTCTCAATGCCTACAGGGTTTTCCTGAGTGTTCCCCCATCTCACCACCATGCAGCCTGAGTCCAATGAGTGTCTTCAGATTTTCTGGCAGCTCTGGTTACATTTTGGCCCATTTTGGGCTCAAAACTTATTTTGCAAGCTGCCACTATGGCTAATGTTCCTTGGAGCAAGCATCGCTTGAACATAGAAACATTGAAACATAGAATTTATTGCAGATAAGGACTGCTTGGCCCACCTAGTCTGCCCATTTTCCTACCTAATGGATAAGCTGCAAATCATATTTAACAAACAGCCTACTTCCTCCTACTCCCACTAGAATTGCCTTATGTCTGTCCCATGCATTCTTGGATTCCCGCTGTTTTTGACTCTATGACCTCCTCAGGAAGGCTATTCCATACATCCACAACCTCTCCATGAAAAAATACTTCCTTATATTACGCCTGAGCCATCCCTCTATCTTCAAATTGTGCCCCTTGTTCTTGCACATCTCTTTTCTGAAAGATGCTACCCTCTTGGACTTTGTTGATTCCTTGAGGTACTTGAAAGTTTGTATCATGTCCCCCCATCCTTTCCTTGAGGATATACATATTAAACTCCTTTAGCCTCTCTTCAGATATCTTCTGGTGCAGACCCTGCACCATTTTAGTTGCCATCCTCTGGACAGCCTCCACCCTGTCTATGTCTTTGCAGAGATGGGGTCTCCAGAACTGCATGCAGTGCTCCAGATGGAGTCTCACCAACTGTCTGTACAGAGGATAACAACTTCCTCTTTTCTACCAGTGATGCCTCTCCACGCATCCCAGTATCCCCCAGCCCTCCATACTGCCTTCTCACATTGCTTGCCCACCTTTAGGTCATCTGATATAACTACCCCAGGTCCCTTTCCATTTCTGTTGTTGTCAGTATCTCACCCCTCATTGTGCACTCTTCCCTGGGTTTTTGTTTCCCAGGTGCATTACTTGCACATCTTTGTGTTGAATCTAAGCTGCCATAAATTTGACCATTCCTCCAACCTTGCAAGTCCCTTCTCATCCTTTCCACTCCACCTTGTGTAACCACGCCTCTGATCTCCTGATCACTGACTTTAGTGTCAATTGGGAGGTACTTCAGTGGTCCCAGTCCTCGTTAGGGGCAGTAAAAGAACTGGTGACCTTAGTAATGGCTAAGAGAGCCCACTTGTTCTTGTAAATAAGAAGCAATATGAGCGCCAGTCCAAAGGGCTCATGAATATTAATGAGAGCCCCTGGAGCCCTATGAATATTAATGAACCACCTGCCTGTCCTAGTGCAAGAGAATCGCAAAATGTACTAGCGACAGGCAAGGATTTGTAAATAAATGTAAACAGAGGGCAGTATCTAAAAGGGCACAACAGGGCTATTGTCTAAGGGGAAAAGAATTTAAATAAGATAAAGATACTGGCTGCACCAGTCTATAGTATTGGGACTCAGATAGTTTGCCCGTCTGCTGTCTAGGGACTCTCCATTTTGGCAGCAGCGACAGACTAAGAACTGAAGTAAAATGTTTAATTTGGGCAGCGCTATAAGGGTACTTAAGGGATTATTGAACTATGGGGCAAGAAAGCAAATAAAGCATTTATCTGGCTGCACCAGAACTTTAAAGTTAACTGCGTAAACTGCATTGAACTGTGTTTTAACAGCCATGTTTGAGCAGCAACACCCAATCTGAAAGCCAGAATTCCAGAGACTTGTCGGACTTTGCTTAAGGCTTATGGGGAAAATTCAGGGACCTAATTCAGGTGCCAAAACAGGGAGCCTATTGTGCATTGAATGAGGCTAATTAATATTAATTTTGTGGACTGACAAGTGCTTTCAGTCAGTTAAAGTGGGACACACAAGTGGCCTCAGTCAATTAGAAGCCCCAAAAGAGCTCCATAAAAGAAAATGTTTTCAGGCTGAGCCAGAAGTTTGAGTGAGAGCCCACAGGGTGGGGCTCAGGTCCACAGCTACAAAATGGGCCTAGTGATTCAGCAGAGGGGGCTCTTCTTCTTCTGCCATAGAAACAAGTGGCTACTAGCAGCAACAGTTGCTAACCTGGGGTTGCCAGAAATTGTCCTCCAGGGCTAGCCTTGTTCCTTCCTCATTGGGAAAATGTTGGAAGAAGCCAGCACCTATCTGCAGTTGTGAGAGAGCTCCAAGAAATGCTTCTGCCTCAACAGTGAGAGTTCTGAAGAATTGTCTGCAACTTCAAGAAAGGAAGTATCAAGAATCCTTCTGACTGTGTAAACTCTACATATACTTGCAAGCTTTAAAAGAACTGTAAAGGCAGCAAAGTCCATAAAGTTGAGACAGGGACTATCTGTTTGTACCTTGCATCTGTCTAACACTGAGAAAGGATGGACATCTGCACAAGTGACCAGAGAAGGGTCCAGTTTTGAGATCATAAATGTGACTGTTTTGAGAGTGCCTACAGATTGGAAGGAGTACTCAGAGTGTGTGGCTCTTCCTGACATTGCCTGGGAGGATAGTATCCATCCAATTGAGCTTCAAATGCCAGCATAGCCAAGAGAGACTTGGTCTGATATGTCTTGATGTCCAGTTGAGCTGCCAGCACCAGCAAAGCCACAAGAGACTGAGATTTTGTGATTCATACTTGAGAGAAGCTGCAGGAACTATGTGAACTACCAAGTTGAAGCATAAGTGTATTCTGAAAATGAAATGGTCTGGTACGGACTGTGAGAAATTGGGTCACCTAGCCTTAAGGTGAAAGCACCCACCTGTGTGAAAGTCTGTATCTAAAGCTGAAAGGACCATGGCAGCCATGCTGGCCTATGGTTGAAGGAGCTGTGAGCAAGCATAGGAATGTGCCAATTTGATAAATGTGCTGAACTGATAAATGTGCTGAATGCATCCATCAGCCTGGTAGTGTGCCACCTAGGGTGCTTCCCTTAGAGGCATAGCCCAGACATGTGGTTGAAGCATGTCGACCCCAATCCCAGCCTGGTCTTTCCAGTGAGTGATTTCAGCCCAGAGAGGGGCACTGCCAATAGAAGTAAAGGTGTAAGTTCCATCTCAAAAGCTGTAAGATCTTGCAGTCAGTTTTGGTTTCCTGGCTGCAAGCCTTGCCTGCATCTTAGCCTCCAGAGTCAGAGCCCGCCTGGTGAAAGCACCTAACTCTACCTTGTACAGCTTGATTGTGACTTACCAATGAGGACTTCTAAACAGTGAGTACACAGGACCACCCCTATTATTGAGGGACATGAATAATTAAGGTCGTTGTCAAGTTCTGCAATCAAAAGTCTGTATGTGTGCTGAAAGTAAAGTTAGAGTTTAATCTGCTTATTTCTTTTAAGGCTCCAAATAGAAAGCCAACAACAGCTGCACCAAACAACAGGCCTGCAACTTTAACAGCTTTAATATTGGGTACCCAGGTTAAGAGTATAGGATTGCAGGGTCCTAATGCATTCCAAGCACTGGTACCAGTGTGGGCAATAATGGGAAATATGTAAACTGATTTATGCAGCTAGCTTAGACAGCATCAGAGATCTGAATGCCTCAGAGGTTGGTAGTGGCCACTGTGATTAATGCTTAAGGGTAAAATGCTAAATGAGTATTGTAATTTCATGCCAAACAAAACCAAATACCAAATCCAAATGTCAATATTGTAAACAGTTTGACCTCTGTTCCAGTTTTTCCTGATCCTAACCCTACCCTAAGAAAATAAATTGTTGTTGTCTTTGTAATCCTTGTCTCATGAGAATATTATTAGTAAAGTGTCATTACTTAATCAAATGTGCTGAAATGGGGAAATGTTATTGGGCCATGCTTGGGGTGGCTTTTAAGGTAATGTGGTGGGTACAGCATCCCAGAGTGTTGTTCCAGGTTTAATCTAGTCTACATAAGTATACTCTGGTGGAGGCATTTTACATTTTATTACATCTTGGGAAAGAACCAGTCTAATGTTACAGTATGGACCCAGGCCCTCAACCTTGGCTTGGTCAGTCAGGCAGGTGTAGTGTAGCCCTTCAGATACCTGGTGCCAGGGTTACAGAAAGATTTTGTAACTCCTTAGAACTCAATTAAAATGGACTACATACATAATCAAATGGAGGTAAAAGTGAACCAACAGCAATGGATCTCGTGATTCAAAAAGAAAACATTTCAACTTATGAAAAGCTCCAATTTCTTGATTAGTATTATGATGGACAAGCTTAATATGGACAGAAAGAGTGAGCAAGAGATCCAAAGTAACTCTCATGTATTTAAACTGAGATACTTGCTCAGTTAAGTTACCTTGATTGCCATAGAGCTTAAGAGCAGAGCAATAATTTAACATAAAACGGACACAAAAATCACTGATTTATTTTTCTTTATGTTAAGAACTAGTAAATTCTTAGAAAACCAGTTGTGAACAGAAAAAACAGTTGTCTGAAAATCATTAGCCAACTTGGAGAATTTGCTAGCTGGAAAAACAACGCATCAGCAGAAGGTAAAGACTGACAAATAGTACTAGCAGAGGGAAGAGCATTAACAAATAAACATAGGGCCTTAAAATTGATCCTTGAGTACACGCCTATCAATTTTACTAATACTAGACATTGCATTAGAAACCCCCAACATATTGAGAATGATCCATTAAGTAATCTTCAACCCAGTGAATGACATTAGATGAAAACCCCAGGCCCACATACTCAAAGGAGATGTACAGGCGCATCCCTAAATGTGCTGACACATTTCCAGACTTGTGATGGCTGCCAGGGGCATGGCAATATTCAGAAGCCCTGATGTGCCAAGTGAATCCAATTGTGCCGGAGTGTAGAAGATTGCAATGCAGGCATGCAAATGAAGGGTCCTCATGCATATGCCCAGCATCGCAATATTCAGAATTCTGTGGAAGACATGGTTAGATGTGCCTGCACAAATTTAGGAATCCAAAACTCTGTCCTAAGTTTGTGCCAGGCAGGTGGTGTCTCACGCAATGTCCTGGGCCGGTCACATGATTCTCCTCCCCAGCCCGATCACAGTGCCATACAAACTAGTAAAACGTCCCCATTTCCAAAGCATAATGGACCCCCACCCAGCCCTGAGCACATTGTGACATACACGAATAACATAGCCCTTTCCCATAGGTAGTGGTGGGGTGGGCCACTTCCCTACCAGGGTGGGCAGCTTGATCACTGGGGATACCAGTGATATCGCTTTGGTTTACAATTGAGATCAGGTTAGGTTCGATATTCAAACAGAATCTGCTATCTGTTCCATCACACATTCTGTTTGAATATCATGTCATAGCTGGCCAGCTAATTTTTTGTGCAGCACAAATAGGATTCAGAATTGAAATCAGATGAAAATCTTCAACATAAACAGCACGGGCTTTTTTAGGGACAGGCACAATCCTGGCACATTTCCCGAGCAGTTGAAAATTGCTGAGAAAGAAATGGCCATGGTGGTGAGGAGGGTTGTGCCAGTTACCATCTCTGGATGGGTGGTGGGGTGGGACACTTCCTACCAGGGTGGACAGCTTGATAACTGGTGATACCAATGATATTGCTTTGGTTTACAATTGAGATCAGGCCAGGTGGGGGTTCCACTAGACTACCAGGTGGATGGGAGGACATGTGACATATTATGGTGATTGGGGCTGGGGACGGGGTCCACTACACTATGGAAATGTGGATCATGCTTTTATTTCATTACTTCGGGGATCGGGGCTGGGAGGGGTCCACTACACTATAGAAAAAAAAGGGATCATGCTTTTATTGTATTACAGAGCAGATCGGGGCTGGGAGGGGGTCTGCTACACTATGAAAAATGCGATCATGTTTTGTTTTTATTACATTGGGGATCGGGATGGAGGGGGTCCACTACACTATGGAACTACATTTCTTTTCTTTCACAGGGATTGGGGCTGGCCCAGCCACATTCTGCTGGTGCAGCCATGCTAATGGGTCCATAATGGGCATGCATGAGGCCCCTTGTGCCAGCATATCCAATGAGCTCATCAGCATATTTTGTTGAATATTGCCCTGGAGGAATGGGCGCATCCAGGTAAGCACAGCACATTCCCCCATTGGCAGTCTTCAGCCCCAAAACCATGGATGCACTGTGCAACATGGTGGCTACCTGCTTTGTGCCACACATCCAGGGGTCCATATTCAAACAGAATGTGTGATCTGTTCCTATTGCACATTCTGTTTGAAGATCCTGTCAGAGCTGGCCAGCTCTATTTTTTGTGCAGCACAAATAGGATTCAGAATTGAAATCAGATGAAAATCTTTGACATAAACAGCATGGGCTTTTTTTCAGGGACAGGCACAATCCTGGCACACTTCTGAGCAGTAGGAAATTGCTGAGAAAGAAATGATAAATTAAATATTATACACAAATGAGAGGCAAAAAGGGAGCTAACTTAAGAAAATGACTGTCCAACCCAGCTCCCCAGTCAGAACCATTATTAGAATAGAGAAAAGTAATTTAAAGACCTCACTAGTAGTGACATCCTCAAAGTAAAAAACAGGTCAGTTATGGGAAAAGTTTGCTTCATAGAAGGAAAGGGATGAACAGAAAGGGTAAATGAGCTATAATCAGAAATGTTTGAATTAAGGGAAGTAGCTGTTTCAGAAGGGTCAGTAATCTCATTATCACTGTCATTCAGCAATCTAATTTTACCTCTGTCTCTACCATTAAGTAGAGAATTGGTATTACACCAAAATGACGAGAATCAGATCAATCAAATTCCAACTTTTTATAATATTCAGTTTTGGCAAATCTAATCATAAACTTAGCTATTTCTAATTTGTCTATACTGGGACAACAAATTAGCTGAAGGAGAAGTCTTAAAAGCAGCCCAAGCCAGATTTCTTTGCTGTATCATTTTCTTTATATTTTTGAAAATCCATTTATTAGGAAACCTTTGACTCTCCTTGTGTGCAGAGGAAAAATTGTATCCTGAATAGGAAGATGTTGATTATGGAAAAATCCAAAGCCAAAGCAGCATTAGGTATAATAACAATGTAGCAGTGTTGCACAGCCTATGTCAAGTGTCCTGTTAGACTTGCCCAAGAGTGGAAGGAGAACCACCCCATGCAATGTAAAACAGATTCGCCCCACTGAGAGAGATGCATATGGCTCAGCCAGATATGGCTGATGGACACACAACAGCAAAAAGCCTCTGGGGACCCTAGAGTGCCAACGCAGAAGGGGAGGAGCCAGCTAAGGGGTGGTCAGCCAGAGAGGACCTGGTTGTGGGGATCTAATGTGAGGGGAACAGAAGGGTGGCAGCAACCACAGTGAAGAAAGTTTGGTGACATGTTATTTGAGGGCTCCAGTAGAGAGTGTCATCCCAAGGTGAGACAGCTGGTTCAGGAGGTGGGGATATTCTGGATGTGACTGTCCATCTAGGGAGAAACAACCTGACAAACAAGACACTGGAGCAGGTAAAGACTTTTGCAGGTTGGGAGAATAGCACAAGCATGTTGCATCTGTGGTAACCTCTCAGAAGTCCTACCAGTGCTTCAAGAAGGGAAGAAAGGATGATCCAAGTTTTCACATTTAATTGATGGCTTATAAAGTACTGTGCATCAGAATGGTTCAGAGTGATTTACCGTTGGGATGGTGTGGGGCAGATTAACCTTCTTGTGGAACCCGCCACCCTTTCTCCTCCCTATCCCCATCCTCTCCACCCCCTGATCAATGGGCCTCTGGGGGACTGGGGGTGTCAACTGTGGGCTTCAGCTAAGCTGGTGCCATAGGAGTGATGTTGCATCTCTTGCTGCTACCTGCTGAGAATGGAGTTCCACAAATTTCCTGCAGAAGGGCAGTGACTCTTCCTTGGATAATAACCCTGGTGAAGAGCACCTCACAGTCCCTGCAACTGACTGGCTCCCTGCAAACCTCATGAACTTTAGCTGGTTCCACCCTTCTGCTCTCCCAAATGCACTGCTTCTGAATGTGGAAACAAAATCCTTGTGCTGTTGCACAGCCTATGACCAGTGTCTTGTTAGACTTGCCCATGGGTGGAAGTGGAACTGGCAGTGCATAACAGCTTCACTCCACTGAGTGGGATATACATAGCTGAGCCAGGTGTGACTGATGGCCACACAATGTAATAAAGCCTCAGGGTGACCCTGGGGGTGCCAACCCTGAGAGAGGGAGGATCCAGCTGAGAAATGATCAGCTAGAGAGGTCCTGGTTGTGAGGGACTCTATAGAAATGGGAACAGAAGGGTGGTAGCAACTACAGGTAAGAAAGATATCTTGGTGACATGTCTTTGGAGGCTACAGCAGAGAGAGAGAGAGAGTCATCCTAAGGGCAAGACAGCTGGTTCAGGAGGTGGGGATAGGTTGGTTGTGATTGTCCACCTAGGGACAAACAACCTGGTAGACACTGGAGCAGGTAAAATACTTTTGTAGACTGAGGGAATCCCACAAGAATGTTGCTCCTATGGTGACTCTATCAGAAATCATACCAGTTTATCAGAATGGGTAGGGAAGGAAAGTCTAAATTTTCAAATTTAATAGATCGTTTATAGAGTAGTGTGGATCAGAGGAGTTCAAGTTCATTGGGGACCATGGGGTGGGCTGATGGGATTATAGATTATTAAAAATAGGATAGACTACACTCAGCAGAGGAGGGAGCCTTGGTGCTGGGACGGAAACATGATGTATACATAGGCAAGCATTTACAGGGACACTGCCAAAACCTTTGCACCATATTATTTCTATTTGAAACCATTGGTTTTGCATACCTTCTCTAAAATTTACTGATGTTGCTAGTTGTTTTATCTGATTCCTTTCTTATTAGAAATTAAATGCACGCTAATGGTGCAATTATACCTAACCTTGCTTTGTTTCAAGTTCTTAGTCTACACTTATTACATACCACCTGAACATTAGAGCACCCCAAACAGTGCAGCCACTCATAATGTAATAGTCTCCTGTCTTCCCACTGCATCGTGAGTGGCTATGCTGTGTAGGGATGTTCATCAGTCAGAAAAGATGCAGTTGGAGCTGATCGAGGACTGTAAACAAACATATTTCAATATGGTAACACCAGTATGGTTGGCAGTCTTTTTTCTGTACTTTTAAAAGACAAAGTGATCAAAATCAAATATGCTGCTGAGCTGTTCAACACAGTCACTTGAGAAAGTGCATGCATGAAAAACATTGATATCTTGGGCCAGATTCCAGAAGGGGACACAGGGTTTGTGTCAAGTACTGCATCCAACGCAAAGGAGGTCATAGATGCACCAGAGCTCCTAGGACACAGAGTGATCCAATTCTCAAAGGGTGGCGATTTGCAACATTTTCCCACTTTACTGCTGCTTGTGCTTAAGGGTTGGTGTTAGACCAAAGAGTGGGTGGTCTAACTCCTGTGTCCTGCATTCTGGACATGCAGTAGGGCTTTGCAGCAATCCCTTTCAGAATTGCACTTGCCACAATGTTTGACACAATTCCAAGTTGATCCTGCCACAGGTTGTCAGCGGCAAATGCATTATTTCTAGAATCAGTTCCCTTGTGTCTGCAAGCCCAGCTGATGGTTTGTTGTCTTTCATGCTGAAATAAAAGGAAATTTACATGTTTAGTGATTCTCCTGCTCCTTTGATGCAGCATTGGTGAGTGATACTGGTTTGTTTTTTCTCAGGTCCATGCATGTACTGGCAGCTCCACTGTTCCCTAATGTGGCTTTTTGTTTTCCTTGTGCACTTTATCAGGCTACATCAGGTTACACATGGGAAGATGCTGATACCAATTTATCCCTACATAGTGATAGAGTGAATCCACTGGAATTTTGCTACAGCATTACAACAAACCAGAAAGCTTATCAGCAGCAGAAATGGCATGCTCAGTAAAAGTATTAAAGAGAGATTGCTTATAAAACCAGAGTTTCTGCTCCCCAGAACAAGTAATACTCAAGAAGCTGCTATTTCAACAGAAACTACACAACCACTCAATATTAAAGAAGCATTCTTACATTAAGAAAGTGCGTCATCTAAATTAAGACAAATTATACAATGGCAAGAAAGAATGCTGGCCTCTGATTTGTCAGACTGGACTTGGACCTGGATGTTATCCCAGCATAACATCCGGACTCTAGTCCCAACACATTGAAGACCACATCAAATGTTAAAAAGAAAAAAAATCACTTTATGAAAGTCAAGCCATCAGCGTAATCAGCTTGATTGTTCTTTGTCAGCAGCTGACTTCAATCACCCCACTTAGCAATACACAACATTGATCCCACTCATTACCGATTTAGACCACCTCAGTAAGAAAATACTAAAAGGAAAATAAATATATGTAAATTAACTCAGCCATTCCCACAAAGCTGTCAATGCCATCTCATCAGCTTCAGCTATCCTCACCCACCCAGAACACACTGAGCTGAGCGCATGCTTCAGCTACGAGCTTCAACTATTCAAAACAGAGGTGGCTTGTTTTATTTTATTCCTTCTCCCGATACAAACCAGATTCCTACTGTAGTGGGAAAATCACAAAATAACACACACCCAGCCATCACTGTGGTCTTCAAACTGTAAATGGTAGCCGGACAGCTTCTGGATGGGAAAGCTTCAAACATCTTCAACGGGTCCCAGATGATATAGCGGACCGGCAGTCCGACAGCAGGCAAACAAGAATCAAATTTGAAGGGTAAAATGAGGTGTGTGTGTGTGTGTGTGTGTGTGTGAAGGGGGATAAAAGAAGCCAACTGAAATAAAAGGTAAATAAATAAAACAGCAGCACCATCTACTAGCCAAAAATACGGCAGTACTATTTTTCAAAACTGTATACCTACACAGTAAAAAATGACCAAAACTCATATTTTAATGTATTTCTTTTCATTTTTTTACAAATGAGCCATTGTATAATAGGAATAATATACTCCAGGGTGGGTGTTATGTTGATAATGTCCTTCTCAGGTGTTGGATGCCCTCTGCCTGCAGCTTTGGCCAAACCACCTGAGGTGGGATGTTATTCTAGCATAACACCTATGCTACCATACATCATTCCTTTATTATTTGGCAGCAAGTGGTATGTAGAGGCAGGGAGGGTACCTTGTGGTTTAAGAATACTTAAATTTCCTCATTCATGAGAGACTGGGCTCATTTTTGGACCCATGGAAGGAGGAAATACATGCCTGTTCATTGTGTCTGATAAAGCTCATTACAAAGACTGCTAAATAACAAGTAGTTTTAACAGTTGAAGTTAAACAAAAGATGAAGTATTAAATCAGTTTGCTGATTCAGCTTAGTACGATATATATAAACACAAACTGGAATCTACATTAAAACAGTTTGATATTAGAGTTAATGCACAGAAACAAAGGAAATGGATCCCTGATGAAGGAGACTATTTAAATAACTTGTACTCAGTTGGTGAAAAAGTAAGAAAATAATAAACCTAAATCTATCTTAACACCAACATATACCACTTTAACTTCTAGGGCACAGGCTACTGGTGATAGTGAATCAGAGGGATCATCTTCCATTTTTTTTGAAGATATATTGTCCGAGAGAGACCACCCCACTCCTGCAGGAGCCTCAAATCACCTTTCAGGAAGAAAGAGGACAAGGAGGGGTCATAGAGAGGACCAGCATTCAAGGCCAAGAGAGAAATCAATTGGGGAACAAATGGTATTTAGGATGGAAGAACAGGCAGATGAGCTATCAAGGAAGGAACCATTACTGACACAAAACATAATTATAGGGACACTGTCAACTCCTTTAGGCCTCAAAATATGTTTAGTTTAAATGACACATGTAATGATTGGTCATGTTCTGTAGAAATTGCTGAAGTAGCTGGTAGTTTGATTCTGATTCCTTTTTCTTTTAAAAGTGAAAACAGACTGCTCACTATATTGATGTTACCACACAAAATCGTGTTTGTTTACATTTTTTGATCAATACACACTGCATCTTTTGCACTTGAAACACCCCAAATCCCCACCAGTGTCTAGCCACTTATGATGCAGTGGTAGGGAGGAGACTATTTCATCATGAGTGGTGTTCCTAATGTTTAGGAAGTATGCAAGAAGAGTAAATCAAAGATTTGAAACAAAATAAGGTTGGGTATAATTATACCATTAGCATGTATTTTGGTTCTACTTAGAAAGGAAGCAGATGAAGCAAGCAACAACATTAATGAATTTTAGAGAAGGTAATCAATCAGAAAATGTGGGTTTTCAACTAGAAATAATATCATGCAAAAATGGTTAGCAGGGTCCCTTTAGTATGCCCAGTTACCAACTCTTGAAATGTGGACTGGCAGTTTTAAACCATGGACTGAAATGTGTTCCCACTATGGACATACATTATTTTGAAACCATTATAGATTTGTGCAGATATGCATGGACACTAAATTTAAAGTGGTTTTTCAGAAATGGGCAGGGATACTCAGCAGCAAGTTTTGGACTCCTCCCAACTGGACAATACTCTGCAGAGCAATATCACAATTGATTAAATGGCCTGTATTGGTGACATTGACCTAGAGTTACCTGATAAACAGTTCAGAGGTAAATCCACTTTCATTCCACCTACTAACCCTACAATAAGTGTTTTTGTTAGAGCATGTAAACAGGATATTAGAGTGCTTGTTAGTGAAGATTTCCAACCTAATTTTGTTAACATGACTGGAGAGGAATTTAAAGCCCTCAAAAGTCTGCAGGTGAATACAGTCATTACTACAAAACCAGTGGATAAGGGAGGGAGTGACATTGTGCAGGATACTGATAAATATATTGCAGAACTGAGATGTCAACTGACTGATAGAAAATTCTATAAACCACTGTCTGCAGACCCCACTCCATCCTTTAGGTGGAAAATGTATGCATTTCTTGAAGGTACTCTTTATGATGGGGTAATAAATACAGATACATTTGAATATCTTATTATAAATCATCCCACCCACCCACTATATATATGCATGCTTCCAAAATTCATAAGAACACCCCTTGTCTGGCAGGACATCCTGTTATATCTGGGATAAACTCTCTAACTGAATCTCTTTCTAAATATGTAGATTTTACATCCATCCATTTGTAGTAAGTCTTAGATCGTATGTCAGAGTCTCCTTGGAAGAATTAGTCCTAATGAGGGCTATCCACATTGAGGAGTCCTACTGTTGTTAGAGACTCGATGTGAAATCGTTGTATACCAGTATCTCACATGGAGAGGGATTGAGTCTCTGGCACATTTTCTTGATCAAAGAGCTACAAAGAAAATGAGTTCTTAGTTAAACTATCTCAGTTTGTACTGGAATGCAAGACCTTCTTGTTCTTGGGTGAATATTTTCTTCAGACCAGTGGCACTGCTATGGGGTTTAGATTTGCCCTGAGTTATGCAAATCTCTTCCTAGGTCACTGGGAAGAAATATATGTGTATAATGCTGATAACAATTGATTTTGTAATGCATTGTGCTCTGGCATTGTTATATTGATGATATCCTGATGGTGTGGTGGGGAGATGAAGTTGAACTCAGATCATTTGTTGATTATTAGGAAGTACAATTCAGAACCTTTGATTCACTGTGACATGTAACAGGGAGGCTATTTCCATTTTGTATCTTTAGATTATTAAAATTGTAAGGAAGTTGTGGATACAGATCTCTTCTGCAAATCCACAGATAGGAACACTCTCTTACTAATATAATAATAATAATAATAATAATAATATTCTTTATTTTATGGTGCCTTTCAAGAACCAAGGTGCCTAACAAATATAAAATAACATATCAGACTAGTTAGTTCTTGTCACCCTGCAACACCATCACAAGTATACCAAAAGTCAATTTCTAAGAGTGAGACACGCTTGTAGCACTGATGCCCAGTTTGAATTAAGGGCAAGAGTTGATTGACAGACTCATGGAGAGGGGTAATTTTACAGTAGAAGTGAATAATGCATACAAAAGGACTAAAGATACAGACTGAGATACTTTACTTACACCATGTAACAAGGTAATGCTTCAGGGATGGACAGGATGGACTTTGTCACTAATAGAAACATAGAAACAAGAATTTGATGGAAGATAAGGACTGCTTGACCCACCCAGTCTGCCCATTTCCTACCTAATGGATAAGCTGCAGATCCTAGTTAACCAGCAGCCTACTTCTTCCTACCCCCATCCCTAGAATTGCCTTTATGACTGTCCCATGCATGCTTGAATTCCACCACTGTTTTTGACTCCACAACTTCCTCTGGAAGGCCATTCCATGCATCCACAACCCTCTCTGAAAAATACTCCTTAAATTACCTCTGAGCCACCCCCTCTATCTTAAATTCTTGTTCTTGCACACCTCTTTTTGAAAGATGCTACACTCTTGGACTTTGTTGATTCCTTTGAGGTACTTGAACGTTTCTATCATGTCCCCTCTCTCCTTTCCTCGAGGCTATACATATTTAAGCTCCTTAAGTCTCTCTTCATATGTCTTCCGGTGCAGACCCTGCACCATTTTAGTTGCCCTCCTCTGGACAGCTTCCATCCTGTCTATGTCTTGCAGAGATTGGGTCTCCAGAACTGCATGCAGTACTCCAGATAGGGTCTCACCAGCTGTCTGTACAGAGGATAATAACTTCCTGTTTTCTACTGCATGCCTCTCCCTATGCATCCCAGTATCCCCCAAGCCTCCTTGCTGCCCTCTCACATTGCTTGCCCACCTTTAGGTCATCTGATATGACTACCCCCAGGTCCCTTTCCATTTTTGTTGTTAGTATCTCACCCCCATTGTGTACTCTTCCCTGGGTTTTGTTTCTCAGGTGCATTACCTGCACTTCTTAGCATTGAATCTAAGCTGCCATACATTTGACCATTCCTCTAACCTTGCCAAGTCCCTTCTCATCCTTTCCACCCCACCTTGTGCATCAACTCTGTTGTTGCAGATCTTTGTGTCATCTGCAAAGAGACATACTTTTCCTTCCAGTCCCTCTGCAATGTCAGCTTATAAAGATATTGAAGAGGACCGTCTCCTAATACTGAACCCTACGGTACCCACTAGTAACCCCTTTCTTCAGAGTGGACTCCATTTACTATTACTCTCTGTGTCCTATTCTCCAGCCAATTCTTTACCCAGGCTGTCATCTTTGGATCCACTCCCAGGCTGGCTAACTTGTATATTAATCTTTTGTGTGGGACTGTGTCAAATGCCTTGCTAAAGTCTAGGTAGGCCATGTCCACAGCCCCTCCCTGATCTACTACTTTGGTCACCCAGTCAAAGAAATCTATCAGATTTGTCTGGCATGACCTTCCTGCTGTGAATCCATGCTGCCTTGGGTCCGCAGCCCTTCTGGCCTCTAGATACTGACAATTCTTTCCTTCAGAAGTGATTCCATCATGTTCCCTATCACTGAGGTTAAACTAACAGGTCTGTAGTTTCCTGCTTCTGCCTTGCTCCCACTTTTGTGAAGGGAATCACATCTGTCCTTCTCCAGTTCTCGGTACCACCCTATCCTCCCATGATTTGTTAAAGAAGGTAGTCACTAGTTCTACCCTTAGTTCTTTTAGAATTCTGGGATGAATCCATCAGGCCCCATTGCTTTGTCCACCTTCAGTTTTAAGAGTTCTTTCAGAACTCTTTTCTTCTGTAAATGGGCTGGTATCAACTTCTGTATCCAGAGTGTTTCTACTGTTTGTTTTAGGTACCTCCTCCTCTTCATTTGTAAATACTGAGCAAAAATATTTGTTTAGTATCTCTGCCTTTTCAGTCACCCTCTGCCCACCCTCCCTCCCTTTATTAAGCCTCACTATCCCTCCCTTGGTCTTCCTTCGCTCCTGATGTACCTATAAAGGTTTTATCCCCTTCTTAACTGAGCTGGCTATCTTTTCCTCGGTTTGGGCCTTTGCTGTTCTGACTGCCTTCCCAGCTTCTTTGCTTTAACTGATACAGTTCTCTGTCCTGCTCCTTCTGTGATTCCTCGTACTTGAATGCTTTTTTGTCTCTTGAACCTTCACTGCCACTTCCTTTGAGAACCATAGTGGTTTCTTACATCATATCATTTTGTTTATTTGCTTCACACAAAGGCTTGTTACCTCTGTGATGGCAGTTTTTATTATTCCATTGTTCTTCCACCCTCCTTCCTGCCTATTTGCTAGTGCATTCCTTAGGCACTCACCCATTTTGGCAAAATCAGCCTCCTAAAGTCCAGTACTTTGCCTTTGTATGGCTTGACTCTATTGCTGTGTTTATTGTGAACCATACTGTTCGATGGTTGCTAGTTCCCAGATGGCTACCCACTTCTACATCTGTGATCCTCTTCATCTCCATTTGAGAGAACCAGGTCTAAGATTGCTCCCTCTTGAGTGGGCTCCAATACTTGTTGTCTAAGGCATGCCCCTGTAGGGCATCTAGAATAACCCCACTCTTCAAGTGGCTGCTGCAACTGCATTCCAGTTAACATCTGGCATATTTAGACCACCCATCAGCAATATCTCCCCTTTTTCTGCCATTCTAAGTATACTTTCTATCATTTCTTGTCCATTTCCTCCACCTGAGAGGGATCTGTATACAACCCTGTGCGGATTGTGGTGCCATTGCGGTTCCAAATTGACCCACAGTGCTTTTCTCCTCCCTGTTTACCCTTTTGTTCTGTTGCTTTGATTCCTTCCCTTATGTAAGAGCTACTCCTCCTCCTCCTCTTTTACCCTCCCTGTCCCTCCTGTAGATAGTGTATCCTGGTATGTTTATGTCCCAGTCATGGTTTTGTCTGTACCATGTTTCTGTGACTGCCACGATATCCAGATGTTCCTCCTCCATCAAGGCCACTACTTCAGGAAGCTTGTTACTCAGACTACGGGCATTGGTACTCATTGCTCTCCATTTTTTGATGGCTTTACCTTCTGTTGCAGCATCCTCCACTGACCTTTCTACCTCGATCTTTTCTCATTTAGTACCCTGTTCTGTAAGGAGGCTGGGATTTTCCTGCTGCTTATCAGTGCCTCCCTTGACTAGTTTAAAAGCTTACCAATGAAGCATTTAAACTGATTGCTCAAAAGACTTGTTCCTTCCTGGACAGATGCAGACCATCCTGCCAGTATAGGCTGGTGTCCTCCAGGTGGAACCCAGTACCCAATGAAGCCAAACCCTGTGCTCCACACCATTTTTCAACCATTCATTAAACTGCATGGTGCAAGTACCTCGCCTCACTCATGCCATTGACAGGCAGCACCTCTGAGAAGGATACTGTGTGTGCTACTTGTCTTAGGCCCCTCCCCAATTCTACAAAGTCCTTCTGCACTGCTTTAATCTCATGACGGCAAGTCATTTGTCCCTAGGTGGACAATGACATCCAGCTCAGACTCCCATGCAGCTGTTCTCGTGATCCTGAGGATGCGCTCCTGTCCCTCCAAGCCATGGCACAGCAGGCACCTTACTTCAGTTTTCCCTGCTCCCCTAGTTCTATCTCCCTAATAATTGAGTCCCCACCAGGAGCTGCTTCCTTCCCGGTGGTGTCCCTCTGCCTCTTCCTGTGGGCCTCCCTTGTGACAGTTGTCCTCAGCCTCCTTAGTCTCCCTCTGCATGGTGCATCCATGGGGAGCTATGCTGCCCCAGAATGGTGTATGGATTGTGGGTGGAACAACTGACTGGGTGTGCCTCTGTTCCACCATCCTCACCCTCCTGAGTCCACTGTGGTCCAACTGCTGTGCTTTCTTCGCAACCTCTAATCTCAGTATTAAAGCTCTGCAAGTACATGCCATTATATTAAAACATTGGGGCATTTTGCAAAATAGAGTCCAAACTTGTGAGCCACATCATACAACTGTCATGTATGGTGTACCATAGGTGGACAATAGATGATAAAGTCACTCATTTGATGTAGCCAAAGAAGAAAAGTGCCTGGCTACCTTCATTCATGCAGGTACCAAAAGTGTGGAGGTGTAAGTCTTGTGATGTGGTTACCCCATCTTCCTCACTCCAGAATCTGAAAATTGGTGAACTTATTCATATCATAAAGTTCATTGACTGTTCCACAATGGGAGTTGTGTATCTTTTACTTGCTCATGTGGTGCTGCATTATGTTGGATGCACAAAACACAAGATTAAAGAAAGGATAGAGAAACACATGCAGTGCATCCAACACCAAAATTTGGATTCTGCTTTATTGATTCACATCTCTGAATCACTGTAGGGGTCTGAACATGATTGTTCCTTTGTTGGAACTGAGAAGGTGGTGCATAGTATTAGAGGAGGAGACAGTGAAGCACTTTTAAGTTAGAGGAGGCATTTTGAATCTTCAAAAATGAGGGCTACTACTTTTTGTGGTCTCAATGACAGATTTGAAATTACAGCCTTTCTTTAGCACATTTTACTAATTATGTATTTCATTACTGTGTCAGATTCTGCATAAATAAATCAGGATTTTTGTCAATCTCTAACTTCACAATGTGAATGAGGACCTTTGTATTCTTTTCAGTTATATCATGGGAGGAGGGGGAGCAGCTGCAAAATAAGGGTGCTAGCTACAAACTTGAGCAGACTCGACAGACCAGATGGCCTTTTTCTGCTGGCAATTTCATATGTTCATAGCATCCAACTGTGTGTAGGATGTTGTAATACTGAAAGTTATGGAAGGAACTTCCTATTAAAACAACGTTTCAGTTTTCAGAATATTACAAAACAAATTCACACAGGTTTCAGCAAACAAGCAGTCTAACAGCCATTTGTATTTGGAAATGAGCTGCATCGCTTAACACTATAACTGATAGTATGTGAATCAGATCTCCATTCTATTTGTTTTAAAATTAATGTGTGGTATCTGTACATCAGTACTTTTGCACTTGCACTTTATTATGTAATTTTGTTACATGATGTCATCAATGTTCTTGCCCTTTTGCACATTTGCACATTTTGTACATTGAGTCTGTCACTTTAAGCCTTGCTTTTAAATAGGCTGCTGGGCTGTGCAACACAGTCTCTGAGAAAGCATGCATGCAAAACGTTGTGACCTTCAGTCTGCACACCCAGCTTCTGTTTGTTGTCGTTGATGCTGAAATAAAAGAAATTTATACGTTTCATGATTCTCCTGCTCCTTTGATACAGTGTTGGTGAGTGGTGCCTGTTTGCTTTTTTCTAATCAAGAATCAAACTGCAAGCTACTGCAGCAATCTCTACAAAATGTGACCAATCATAACATGTATTTTTAAACTACAGACACTTTGACACTTAAGAGGGTGACAGTGTTCCTTTAAACTACAAGTAGGAAAGCTACAGAAGTGAACTAAAGATGAGGGTACTAAGTCAGGCAAGGAAGACTGAACTAAGTCTCTCCCAACTATCATGTAAGCGTGGGGAGAAAAATATTAAAAAAAAAAACAGTGGGAATGGACAAGAGGAACCAACAGCAGTATGAAATGAATGAGAAGCACCACAATGGGTAGGAACAGTAGCAGCAGGATGGAGTGTGGAAAAGTGGGAGATGGAATGGGGAAGGAAAGAAAGGCCAAGAGGAGGTAGAAGGATTAAAGAGGCAGTGAGGAGGGCAGAGAAAATAGCAGCACATAGGGATGTAATTCAGAAAAAGGAGAGGCTGGTAAATGCAAATAAAAGCTATATGCCTAAATGCAAGGAGCTAGGAAACAAAATGAGTAAGCTCCAAGCAGTGGCAGCAGAGGCTAAGCCAAACCTAGAAGGGGTAACTGAGACACAAGTCAGCCCAAGTAGGCAATGCCTCTCCCAATTCAAATCTCTCAGGGCCCTCCTGGAGTTTTCTCCTGGGCCCCATCTGATTTTTCATTTTTCTAAAGAATATCCTGTCAGTATGTTCTTCTTGTCCATCCACATGTACATGAATGACACAATCCTGTTTCTTAATGGAGCCTCAGTCCCCTCACTGGAATATACTTTCAGCTTGATTTTGAGTACATGCAGTGCTGGCTCCACACTAATCAACTATTGCTTAATGTTAAAAGATGTTCTCTGTGCTCTTGAGTATTAAAAGTGTCTTGCCATGTGACCCAAATCTTTTTTATCTTCAGTTTGTCCTCCTGCCTCCCAACTGGCCCCTTTCTGATGTTTACCCTAGCTACATCACCCACCATCCAGTGACTTACCATACCCTCTTCTGACCATGATGGGTGGGGGTGCCATGGACAGTGGTGCAGAGCCTTCAGAGCTGATGTCTTCACCCTACTGGTCAAGGATCTTTTCCTCCCAGTTTTGCCTTTTTTCTTTGTAAGGCCTGTGTGAAGATGCTGCACATGCTCACTATCTGCATCTGTGTGGGAGGTGGTGCCTCAATCCACCACACCACTGGACCAATCACACAATCCAAATTTTCCACTCTTAGATAGTGCCAACATTAAAGAAATTTGCTATTTCAAATACTGCAACTTGTGGTGTGGCTGGTTCAAAGCCTTAACATCTCCTTCCACATTGATACGATCCACAAGATGTCCCTACCTAAACATGACACCATTTACTGCGATCCATCCACATCAAATGGGTATATTTATACCACAATTACTTTGCATCACATTAACCCCAGAAATATTAATTTAAAATGGCAATGAAATGAACTGCAACCTACTACTTCACTTAGGGGATAGCATAAATAACATTAGTCACACAACATACAAAAATAAGTGTTAATTATATAATTTTCAGAATTGTCCCTTATTTTTCATGTGCTCAGTGGGACATTTGATACCATGCATCTTGTATTATTTACTTCAATCTGCCTAAATGATGTAGGACCAGATATTCAAAACTTTGCCCCAAGGGCTAAATTAGCACTGCCCGGCATGCAAACTTAGCCCAGAGCACAAAGCAAGCTATATTACAAAGGAAATAGCCCAGTGCTAATCCTGCTGAATATAGCAGTCTAAGGAGCTAGGCAAATTTGTCTGGCAGTGCATGGCAAAAATAGCCCAGGAATAAGACAGTACTGAATATAGCAACAGGGAAGTGCAAACTGCAACTGCAGCTCATTAGACTCTGTAGCAAGCCAGTGTTAAACTTGCAGGTGGAGAACATTGTGTGTGATTGCACAGAGCTGTCTCACATCTACTGCAACACACCTCTCAACCTCCTGCCTCATAAATCAAGGACAAGACTTAAAAAATCAGGGACAAAGGTTAAAATTAGGGACAAACCTTAACAAATGGTGATATCTACTCAGGAAGCTGGTAGAATAAGTGGTGTAGTGTAAAATGCATTTTCTAAGGAAGAACATGTCTGTAACATTAATGTCTGATATTATGTTATGCTTACAACCCCACAGTTTGGTCTTGGAAACACAATTTGTAGGAGGCACAGAGTAAAGGTCTAAGATAAAATCAGGGACATCCCTGAAAATCAGGGACAGTTGAAAGGTATGACTGCAAACAACAATGTAAGCCACACACTGCAGAACTGTGCTTAGTGTGCTGTGCTGAAGTGAGGTTTGCCAGGGCTAACCTAATTGCATAGTGCTAGCACATTAGCCTGGTGCAAACCGGTTAGCCTGGGGCAAACATGAGCTATATTCAAAGCTCCCATGCAAATGAGCCTACTTAGGTAATCTGTGGGCAAACAGGCACATTTGCATCTCATTATGTGCTGCTTAGCATACAGTACCATGCAGTTTGCCCAGTGTTACTGCATGAATCACGAGCTCCCCTTTTGGTTGGAATGGAAGTACAGGCTGGATGCTGCAGTCCAAGTCAGACCCACAGCACCCCATGTTGTTCGTAATAGAAGCACAGACCAGAAGCAGCAGGAACTGTGTGCTGCCAGGCTCAGTTGGTGCAGAGTCCTGACCCATTCACAATGAATGTAAACATAATATTTCTGGTAGTCTAGTGGTCCCCACCCCCTACATAAATCCCAAACCCTGTGTACTGACTATAAAGGTAATGTCCATGGTAGTCTAGTGGTTCTCCCATCCCCTGCATGACTCCTCTACCTGTTCACAATATTATTATACATAATTTCCCTGGTAGACTAGTGCTAACCCCCACCTTATCCGACCCCGTTTCAATAAAAGTAAACACATATCCCGGTAGTCTAGTGGTTTCCCCAGCACATTTCAGACCCCTGTTTTGAATAAAATAATCACATTCCCTGGTAATCTAGTGCCCCCAGCATGCATCTTGACTCCCATATTGAATATAATTAAGCACTTATCCCTGGTAGTCTAGTGGTTTCCCCCAAGTATGTTCCCGATTCCTATTTTGAATATAATTAAGCTATTTTCCTGGTAGTCTAGTGGTGGCCCCACCCAGTAGTGCTGCCCTGCTCAGCCACCATCTGCCAGGAGGCGGGCAACTGGCTCAGCTCTCCGCACACCACCACGGCTGGCCACAGACTGAGAAATGAATGAGCAGCCAGGGATAAGTGCTACTTATATTCAAATGGGTAGTCGGGATACCTGGTGGGGGGGCATGATACCAGGGATAAGTGGTTAATTATATTCAGAATGGGGCGAGATACATGCTGAGGGACCACTAGACTACACAGGGAAATATGCTTATATTATTCAAATGGGGTCAGGAAATGTGCGGGGGACTACTACACTACCAGGGATATGTGCTTACTTTTATTGGAAACACGGTCAGGATATATGTGCATGGGGGTGGGACCACTGACTACCAGGCTTCTAACGCAGCTACAGGGGTCCACAAGGGGGCACTGCTGCATTATGACTAGATTTTTTGCGGCGTATCTTGCCCTGCGCTACAAGTCATGCATTTGAATATGCCGCGTTGCTAGCATGCATGGGCACTGTCCTGTCCACGCCTGCATACCATTACCTATTAGCATCGGTGCTACTATACAGTGCTGGCACTAATAGGGCTTTTCAATATTGCAGCCTCATGCAAATCCAGTGCTATTCCAGCACTATGGATTTGTGCTAGGTGCAAAGGTTTGAATATCTGGCCCATAGTATTTCAAAACTGTTGTTTTGCCTTGAAAATAAGCACTACTTTAAAGGATCTTTATGTGTGATTGTTTATTTCTTACCATTTTGTACAAAACATTGTGAAAGGTTCCAGTCATGTATGTAACCTTATCTGTCACCCTAGGTTATATATGTGATAATGCTCCTTAAGTAACAAGACCACTGAGATATGTGGTATCTACCCATAATCACTATCTAACATACTTACTTTGTAATCAGTGGCATCTCTGTGTTTGGCTTTAGTCTTGTGTTGCAGCTTACAGTCCATCCCAAGTACTCCATTCCATTCACCCCCCATCCATGTATGTAACACTCACCAAACTGGCTGTGGAGCATGAGTTAAGCACCAGATATTATTGGCTAATTTCTATCAAAATTGTGTTTCCTATCTTTGAACTTTATTTTTCTCATGATTCGGCATTCAGATGCTAGTGCCTGCAATGTTTGTGTCCTCTGTCCTGCCAATTACAAATGGGAGCTTGTGTTACATGTGGTAGGTTAACAGTCTTGTTATTTTACTCTGAAACCTGATCTGGCTCAGCTCAAGGAAGTTCTACAAAAGAAATTAGCTATTCTGTGTTTTGCTTCTTGTAAATGACAGCTTTGCATTCTGTGCTCAGTCATTGTCTTTGTGATAGGCTGAAAACATAGAATCACAGAAGTTGTCATCAGATAAAGACCTGTTTGGCCCATCCAGTCTGCCCATTTCCCTGACTGCAGTTCCACATAGCCCTGCATAATCTGCGGTCATCCCACCCTTGTGTTCCTTCCATGGTCCTCTTGTATCTGTCCCATGCATGCTTGAATCCTGCAACTGTTTGGCACCTACCACTTCCACTGGGAGGCTGTTCTGAGCTTCTACCACCCTCTCTGTGAAGAAATACTTCCTCCCATCCCTCTGAGGCCCCTATCTAACTTCATAATGTGACTCTTTGCCCTTGAGTCTGTCTTTCTGCTGAAAATTATACCTTCCTGTGCCATATTAAAACCTGTTATGTATCTGAATATTTCTATCATATCCCCCTTTCTTGTCTTTCCTCCAGTGAATACATATTCAGTTCTCTTACTCTCTCCTCTTATGGCTTTTGATGCAGTCCCTGCACCATTTTGGTTGCCTGCCTCTGTACTTCCTCAACTCTATCCCTCTCCTTCCAGAGGTGGGGCCTCCAGTACTGGACATAGTATTCAAGGTATCATCTTACCAGCAACCTATACAGGGCAACACTACCTTCTTCTCCTACTGGTGATACCCTCCTATGTACCCCAGCATTCTACTACCCTTTTCACTGCCTTTTCACTCTGCTTGGCTATCTTCAGGTCATCAGAAATGATTACCCCGGGTCCTTTTCCTGTTTGGTGGTTGCCAGTACCTGCCCTGCCAATTGGTATATAGTCCCTTGGGTTATGTGCCCAAAGTGCATGATTTTGAACTTTTGCTATTGAAACCCAGCTGCCAAACACTTGACCATTCTTCTAACTTCCGTAAATCATTCCTCATTTTTTCCTCACTCCGGTATTTCCACCCTGTTGTAGATTTTGGTGTCATCCGAGAACAGACAGACTTTCCCTTCTAGCCCTTCTGCAATATCACTGATAACAATATTGAAGAGAACCAGGCTTATGCAGACCATTGAGAGCACCCTGCTTGTCACCCTGCCTTTTCTGAGTGGACTCCATTTACTACCACCCTCAGACTCCTGCTGCTCAACCAACTTCTACCCAGTTTACTACTTCCTGTCCCACTCCTATACTGGTCAGCTTGTTCACCAGTCTTCTATGTAGAATAGTGTTGAAGGCCTTTCTGAAATCCAGGTATGCTACATCTACTGCTTTACCCTGATCCACTTCCCTGGTCACCCAGTTGAAGAACTTACTTGGTTTACTTGGTTTATAGGACAAAAGAAGGCTGTTTGCCCATTGAGACTGTCCTCCATATTGATGGATCATTTACCCATATCCCATTCATCCATCCATTTATCAAATTTATTCTTAAAAGTTGTAATGTTTTTGAGTCAACAATATCCTGGGTAATTTATTCCATAACCTGGGTGATCTAATGGAAAATAAATTTAATCTCTTGTTATTATTTACTTTTTAACTTCAATTGTCTATTGTGAGTCTTGGCACAATTTTTCTTAATGAATAAACAATACCACATTGTTCCATTTGAACTGCTGATTTAAGTATTTTAAACAGTTGCAGAAGATCACCTCTAGTTCGCCTACACTCAAGAGAATGTAATCCTGTTTTTTCAATCTAGTGTCATATTCTAAGTGAGTAAGATGGGGTACTAGCTTAGTGACTCTGTGTTGAACTTGTTCAATTTATTAATGTCAGACTTCAAGTAAGGGCTCAAAATAATGAAGATCCATAATCCAGACAGGGCCTTATATGTGACCTGTACAAAGTTAAAAGCATTCTTCCGATTTAGAAATGAATGTTTTATTTATTCTACGTAGCAATGGATTAGTTTGATTTGCAATTTTAGAACAATGTGAGGAAGATGATAATTTGTCATTAACCAAGATACCCAAATCGTTTTCTATACAAGATGTCCTAATAATGCTGTTATTTAGATAATATTTTGTTTGGGATTATCTTTTCCAAAATTAAGTACTGCACATTTAGATATATTAAAGTACATTTTATTAATAAATGCCCATTGTTCAATTAAAGCAAGATCCAATGCTAGGTTATGGCAATTTACAGGGGTATTGACCTTTCCTCCAAGTTTGGTATCATCTGCAAATTTAACCATAATGTTATTTGATGAGATATGCATATCACTAATAAACAAATTAAACAGCACTGGGCCCAGAACGGTTCCTGGGGTACACCACTAGCCACCACACCTACTTCTGATAGTACACCATTCACCCTAACTCTCTGTGTTCTGCCACTCAGCCAGTTATTTATCCAGGATATAATAGGTGCTGAAAACCTAAATGGTTAAGTTTATTAACCAAAATACTGTGTGATACTTTGTCAAAGTCTTGCTATAATCTAAAAGAATGACATCCGTTGGTATTTTGCAGTCAAGGCTTGAACTAATATAGTCGTAAAAGAGCTCAGATTTGTAGTACACGAAAATCCTGTTTTGAAACCATGTTGATAGTTGTCATTAATATTTAATGTAGACATTTCATTTTCAAGTCGATGTTTAATTATTTTCTCCATAAGTTTACATGGTATCGTACGTAAGGCTAATAGGCGGTAGTTTTCAATTTTGGAAAAGGGCCTGTTTAAAAATGGGTGTAACAATGGCTGTACACAATCAGCTGGAACTGAGGATTCATAGAGTGATTTTTTAAAATAATAATCAAAGGCAGAATTATACGTATCCTTTGTCTCTATAAAGGAATCTAGAGCTAATGTTATCCGGGCCAGAACTAGTATGTTGTTTTAGAGTATCAAAACTCACTGAATGTCCTGGAGAAGAGTTTCATATGGTTCTAAATTAGACCCTGCTGGGATAGGTGAGATATTAGTTAATTCTGAAGTAAAAACAGAAGAAAATATTTATTTAATTCTGAAGCTGTTTCTGTATCAGATGTTATAGTGATGTTATTACAGACTAAATGGCTTATCATATTATTATTACTTTTCTTACCATTTAGATAAGTATACAATGCCTTATGACAGTCCTTAGTATGATCAATTTTAAATTCAAAATTACGTTTTGCCAAAATGATAGCTGTCTTTAATTGTCTAACCACCTCTCTGTATTTAAGTAAAATGATGTCTTTCTGGTCAGATGGACATTTTTAAAGCTAAGAATAATTTGTTTTGTGTTTGATTAGTATTTTAATATTACCATTAAACTAAGGGGATTTTCCTTTGTTATAGTACTTAAATTTATCCAGGACATATTTTTTCAAGTTCAAGTATCTTTGTTTTAGAAAGTCCCAGGCCTCCTCAGTATTCATTTGATACATTATTTGTTCCCAATTAAGGGACTTTATCTGATGATTAATGTTTTCAATATTAGCCCTATTATATTGTTTTATTTTCAGTCTGTTAATTTTTGTAATAGGGGCAATTGGATGGAGAAAAAAGGGACAGATGGTCATTATTTCCCAAAGGGTTAAGTAGTTGGATGTCAGATATATCTGTCTCAGGGTTGGTTATAACTAAATCCAATATGTTAGTCCCCGTGTTGGTTCTCTAACACTTTGAGTGAGTCTCAGATTAATTATAACCGAAAGTATTTGTTTGTCGTGTTGGTTAATACCAGACAGTGCATCCCAATTTATAGTAGGAAGATTAAAGTCCCTAAGATGAGAACTGGATCTTTGCTAGCTATTTGAATGATTTAATTACAAAGTTGCTTAGTTTGGTCAATATCAGAAGAAGGAGGACAATAACAAGTACCTATAAGAAATTGGGGGATACTAGTAGGTCAAATATGGACCCAGACACTTTCAGATTCTACAATAGTTGTTGACTCATATGATGGAACTCCATCAGGTTTGTCTGGCCAGACCTCCCACTGTGAAACCATGCTGCCTTTGATACTGCAATCCACTTGTTTCAGGTATACCACTATCCTTTCATTCAATAGTGATTCCATAACCTTGCCCACTATGAGAGTCAAGCTGACAGGTCTATAATTTCTGACTCTTCCCTTTTGTTAAGTGGGACCACATCCACCCTTCTCCAGTCCTTAGAATCACCCTGTATCCAGTTATAAATTAAACAAAACTGCCAGTGGAGCCACCAGCACCTGTCTGAGCTCCTTCAGTATCCTAGGATGAACCCCATCTGGTCACATTGCCTTGTCAACTTTGATTTTGCTAGTACTCTGGGAATTCCTCCTTTGTGAAAGGACCAATTTCCACCTCCCTACCAATTGTGCCCTGTTCATTATCTTTGGCCCCTCCTCCCTTCTATTGCAAATACTGAACAAAGTATCTGTTCAATATGTCACCTTTTCCTTGGTCCCTTCTCACAAACCCTCACCTTTGCCCTTTATCCTTGTTATCCCCATGTTGATGTTTCTCTTTCTTACTAATATATCTAAAAAGGTTTAGCCCTTTTTATTGACTTGTAATATTCTCCTCTGTTTGTGCCTTTGTTCTCCTCAATGCTTTCCATGCCTCCTTTTTTCCCCAGGTAAATTAACCTATCCTCCACTTTCTGTGTCTTTTTAATTTTTAATTTTGTTCTTACCATTTCTGCTAGCTTAATAGAGAACCATAGTGGTCTTCTTTTCCCTGCCCTTATAGACCTGCCTGACATAAAGATTTTTATCTCTTTTGATTACATTTTAAATTTTGCCCACTGGTCCTTGACTACACTAGCATCCCTATCCTGAGGCAGTCTCCCATTGTCTTGAAATCAGCCATTCTGAAGTCCATGACCCTCATCCTTGTGCAGTTCAGTGCAAACCCAGTTTTTATGCTAAACCACCATGCGATGGTCACTGGTCCCCAAGTGGTCCCCACTGTGACATCAGCAACACTGTACCCATTTGTCAGCACTAGGTCCAGTACTTCTCCCTCACAAATGGTTTCCATTATCAGTTGCCTGAGGACCCCCAAGAAGTCTAGGATGTCCCTAGACTTGAAACATGCCACTGCTGGGAGTCTCTGATCCACAAGAGGTGGGATGAAGTCTTGCAGTAGTAACAACTCTCCCTTATGAGCCAGCCTTTGGATTGTTTCCAGCATTTCCCCATCCACTTCTTTTATCTGTGCTGGAGGTCTGTATATCACTCCTGCATGAATAACAGTCCCATTTCTTTCTCCAGAGTGACCCACAGT
Organism: Neoceratodus forsteri; assembly: GCA_016271365.2. Taxonomy (NCBI): domain Eukaryota; kingdom Metazoa; phylum Chordata; order Ceratodontiformes; family Ceratodontidae; genus Neoceratodus; species Neoceratodus forsteri. Next base: position 879,354,637 of record CM028131.1, on the reverse strand, counting down.
ACCTCAATCCCCTGTTCTCCTTGTATTTCTGTAGACTTTATGTTGTCCTTTACATAAAAGAACTACTTCTCCCCTTCTTCTGACCTGTCCCTTCTGAACAGAGATAAACCTGGTACTGCCATATCCCTGTCCTGGCCTTCATTGCACCAGGTCTCAGTGATGGTGACTAGATCCAGGTCCTCCACTGCTATGGTAGCCTCTTGGTCTGCAATCTTGTTGCCAAGACTTTGAGGGTTCGCACACATAGCCCTCAAATATTGTGCCTTCTATTTCCATCATCCCTCTTCTATTCCCTCCAGTGGCCCTCCAAATCGTTCACCTAAATTTCCATCATTATATCTTCTATTCCCTATCCACAGTTGTGGGGAGTGTCAGCTAGTTTCCCACCTCCTCACTGACCTTCATGCATTCCCTAGCCTCCACTGCCCTCAATTAGTTTAAATGCAGAGTCCCATTCAGGTATTCTACCAGTTTTCCCTAAGCTCTCTAGATCCTCCTCACTGGGGTGCTGCCTGTCCTTTGAATATTGCCCATCATCCTTCCACTTGTCCTTCCCCACCTCCAATGCAAATAAACCCTCCAATGTGCATCAATCCCTTAGCCAGTTGTTGAACTCCTCTATTCTCTTTTTATGTCTGTAATGGCATTGGGGACCTGGATTCCTTCTGAGAATGCCATTGAACTCATTGACTTCCTGCAGCTGGCTGCAACATGGCTAGGGACAGACAAGGGGCAATCTTGTTTGTAACAGGGGATAGATTTAGCACCTCTGTCCCCATTACAACAAGATTTGAGTACTGGCCAGGGATTTTATCCTCAGTTTGGAACTATAATATTATTTATTGTGATGTGGTACATAACTTCAACTGAAATAAGTAATATAATGTCAGAAAATATCCAATTTTTAATAATGATGGCAAAGAGTACTGTTTTACTAACCACCTTTCTACTATATGATGAAAATGCAAAGCAAATAAAAAGGACTGAATCGTGATTAACAGAGGTCTAAAGTTTAGTAATTTACACTATGAAGTTAACTTTGTGAGACTGCCAACAATGTGTTCTAAAGGTCTTAAATGTTGTGTCTCATTTGTAACAGGGATGGAGTTATCATATTACTATTTGTAACAGCGGACCTCCTGAAAACTTCTGTCCCTGTTACAAATGAGACTTTAACAGTCTGTGATGACCAAAGTACTTTTACTAGCTTGTCAGAATAATTTTGTTAACTGCTAATTTACTCTTTGTGTATGTGTGTGGGGCCAGGATGCATTCCTCAGATGTGACAAGAAAATGGCCTGTTTTGGAGATTTTAATTGCACAACTGGATCTTAACAGGGCTTAATTACTAGGTATTACTAGGGGCTTAAAGGTGGAAGAAGGTAAAGCCTATCGAGGACCACCTTCCCTGCACTTAAGGGTGAATATTATTCCCTTGAGTTCGTTAGGTAAGAATCTGTCAAGTGACTCTTTAAATTTATCTCATGTCTTCAAATGAATCAAATACTTAGGTAACGAGTTCCAAAGTCTACATACTCTTGTAGTGAAATAGTTTTGCCTTTTTCGGTGTTCACTTTGGAATACAGAGCTGCCTATTATGACATCTGATTGACACTGACTTAATAGCCAATGTGAGATTATATTCTCTCATAATATTTAGATCCTTCAAGATGTTAAAAGCATAAGTAGATCACTCCTTTTCTCTGAAGATCTAAGTTATATAAGTTAAGCGCTTTTAACCTATCTGTGCATGGAAAAGTACATATTGGTGTAATTACTTTAGTGGCTCTCTTTGCACTGGCTCAATTAACTTAATGTCTTTCTCCAAATAAGGTGCCCAAAAGTAGGTGGTGAAGCTCACGAGTGGTCTAACATAGGTGGTATATATAGGAAGTATACATGCTCTATTTCTATTGATGAATGATTTCCATATAGATGCTAGTATTCTATTTGCTTTAGCTGCCACTTGTCTAAATTGACCTGAGAAAGCAAGATCTTTATTAGCAATAATCCCTAAATCTCTGTCTGAATCAACTGATTTATTGTTGGTCTCCTCTAAGGAATCATCTCTTATTTGTGAAGAGCCTCCTGAAGAGGATGTGGTAGTTAATAGAGAATGGGCTAGAAACATTCTGGTCAAGCCAACCAGACAAAGTCTTTTGGTATTCTAAATGATCTTTAAGAGGAAGTTGCTTCCTCAGACCCAGGTTGACTTATAATATCAAGTATAATCTTGTTTTAGATCAGAGAATAAGGTTTCATGTGATAATGGTGATTGAGGAAAGGCGATCACCATTTGGGCAGAAATGTGCATCACCAAAAATCAGTTTTGGCAAAATACACACATGGCCTACAGCAAAGGGTGCTGGAGACTATTAAAGGATGCCCTCTTGCTAAAGGATTCTCAACTCCAGGAGGGTGCATGTTGGGAGGGTGCAAAGAAAAAAAAATCCCTGACCGGTGTTAGAAACGAGACCGAGCCCAGACCCTAAACCTGGCCCCTTCCAACCATAGCTGCCACCAACCCACCATGCCACATGGCCACCTTGGCAGCCCACCACTGCACAACACCCCACCAACCTCCCTCCCCTTCTGCCCATCCATGCGGCATGGTCCTCCTCCTGTTCCAGTGCATGTGTATAGCGACAGCCTGTCACTATATTTGCCAAACCACTATCAAGTAAACCTCCCTGCCCAGTAGCCCTGTACATAGGTGCCATGATTGAGTCACCTTTTTGAAAGCACTCAGACATGGTTGCCATCATCATGGGCTACCGAAATTAAAAATGTCACAATCTCATTTTGTAACAGGGACATGTTATGAACATATTTCACTGTTACAAACAAGACTTTTATTGTAAATGTTATTCTTTTATTTTCTTTTAAGTGTTGGGCATAAAGGAGTTATTTTTAGTCAGACTTCCCAACAGTGAAGCTTGCAAAAGAGTGCATTTTGGAAATGGCCATCAGCATGGTTGGTGACAATTTTACCTCTGTACAAGTGTTCAATTAAGTAAATATTTCAAATGTTCTGTCAACAAAGTTCATTTTACCCTTGTAGATATGTGTAAATTATAAAGATGATGGTGGTAGTGGTGGTGGAGGAAAGTGGGAGATAGAGTCAGGTGCCACCAGGTCCATGGACTGCTAACATGACTGTGGAGATGGTGCAGTGTCACCAGGTCCAAGGACTGCTAACGTGACTGGAGAGAAGCAGGTGGATGCCACTAGGTCCCAAGGAAATATGACAGGGTGGGGAGAGGACAAGGGATGATGCCTGGTCCCCAGGGCTGCTGACTGGGATAGAGAGAGGGAAGGGGAGGCCATGAGGTTCAAGGACTCCTGACATGGCTGGAAGGTGTAAGTGGGTCCTCCCAGGTCCCATAGAATGCTGATAGTGTACATGAGAAGGGGTAAAGTGCCATCTGGATCCAGGAAAGACTGGTAGGACTAGGGAGAGGCAAGTGGATGATTCCAGGTCTCCTGAGACTGTTGATGAGGAAGGGAGATGAAAGGGATGCCATCGGGTCTAAGGACTGTGTGGAAGGGGTTGTCTGCTCTCTACCCCAGTGTATTTAGAAATGTTAAATAGGTGTTTGTAAATACCTGTCTGCTGTTAAATGGCAGCTAAAGTTTTCAATTATTTGGGCTGGAAAACAGGAACTGTCTTTCTGTGTAGAAACCTGTTGCAACAGTATTTAGCTCTCTGCTCTCTTCTGTCCCTGTATACCTTTGTTTATTTCATCTGCTCCCTGCTCATGGAATGGCCACCTGTGAGTAGTCTCTCTCTCCTAATCTCCCTTTTGTCCTCTTTCTTTGTTTTGTGCCCAGATATTGCCAAAACTGCTGTTTGACTGTGGAAACCCCCATCTAGTTTCACATAGAAGGTTTTAAGACTTCATGTGTATTTTGCACTATTTAGTCAACTTCCATGTCTGTGCTAAAATAGAAGTAGTGCTTTAGTCTGATGTTTAGAACCCCAGAGTTTGTATTTCTTCAGTGCAGTGAAGTCACTGAAGCTAATACAGCTAATACAGTGTCTTGCAGCCAGCAAACTGTGTGCAAGCACTGAAACATAAAGTAGGGTTTGTGCTATTTGGTGTTTGTAGAAACACCTGCTGACTTACATTAGGTAGCTTATTTTGTAAGCTAGTCACACTATGTAGGCTGTTTGTTCCAAATGTTGTAAATAATAAAAGAAACATAGAAACATAGAAACATAGAAGTTGATGACAGATAAGGACCGAAGGCCCATCCAGTCATCCAGGACTACTAATGGGGACTGACCTGAAAATGGCTTGTTTGTTCAGCAGCCTCTCCTCTCAGCTTTCCATCAGTCTATAGAGCTGTCCGGTCCTTGCTCCACCTCTTTTATGATGAAAGCTGATGGGAAGAGTCTGCTGCACTCAGAAAAGGGTAAAAGATGAAATTGCTAGAGATTTTTAACTTTAGTGAACCAGAAAACCATGTAGTGGTGAAAAGAATGCCTAAACTGAAACTCAGGTGAAATATAAACTGTGTTTACTGTTAAAATGTTAGCATAATTTTGTATAGGGAGGAGTTTTCATGTACCATGTGATCTGACAATAGTATATATTGAGTGTGAAGAGTGTATTGAGTCAGAGTGTGGTAGGAGGCAAGCCTACCAGTTGTCTAGTCAGGTTCTAGCAACCCTTTTCTTCAGTGAATATAACTGTAGAATTGTATTTTCTTTTTATTTTTGCTTAGTGTTATTTTATTTCTCTGCCTTCAGTCTGTTTGTTTTTCCTGCTGTATGAATAAATTTAAGTTTGATTTCTACAATCCTGACTGTGTGCTGGACTCCATTTGATCCCATGAGTCCAGACTGTTAACAGGACTATGGAGATGTGGGCAGGTTCCACCAGGTCCTAGGAAAGGTTGACAGGACTATAGAGAGGAAGGGATGATGCCATCCCCAGGACTACTAATGGGGATGGGAAATTGAAAGGATGCCACAAGCCCAGAAACTGCTGACAGTGCTGGGGAGATGACGGTGATAGCCACCAGGTCCCAGGAAGGCTTACAGGGCTGGGGAGAGGGAGTAGGGTTCCACCAGGCTCCAAGGAATGCTGATGGGGCTGGGGAGAGGAAGGCCAGTATCACCAAGTCTCAGGGAAGGCCCAAGGGGTGGGGGGAGAGGAAAGAGATGATAAAAGTCCACAGGACTACTGATGCACATGGTTAGTGGAAGAGTATACCACCAAATCCAAGGATTGTTGCTGACATGGCTGGGAAGATTCAGGCAGGTGCCACTGGCTCTCAGGGAAGGCTGACAGGGCTGGGGAGATGGAAGGGATTGTGCCAGGTCACCCAGAACTGCTGATACTGATTGGGAGAGGAAGGGGTTGTCACCTTGTCTAATGACTTTTGACAGGGCTGGGAAGACAGAGTGTGTGCTACAGGTCCCAGGAATGCTGATTGGGCTGTGCAGGAAGGTCATGATGCCAAGTCAACAGGGACTGCTTACAGGGATAGGGAGAGTGACGTGGTGCCACCAGGTCCCAAAGAAGGCTGACAGCCCTTGGGAGGTAGACACCTGTGCCACCAGGTTCCAGGGAAGGCTGACAGGCCTTGGGAGATGGATGCTGGTGCCAACAGGTTCCAGGAAAGGCTGATGGGGTTGGTGAGAGGAAGGAAGGTGCAACCAAAACCTAGGGAAGACTGGCAGGGTTGAGGAGAGGTAGGGGATGATGTCAGGTCCCTAGGGCTGCTGAAGGGGGTGAGGAGAGGAATAGGGATGCCACCAGATTCAGGGACTGCTAAACAGAGCCGAGGAGATGCAGGCAGGTGCTAGCAGGTCCCAGGAAGGCTCCAGGGCTGGAGATAGGAAGGGAAAATACCAGTTCCTCCTGTACTGCTGACAGGGATAGGGAGAGAAAAGGATGTCACAAGGTGCAAGAACTGTTGGCAGGGCTGGAGAGATGAAGGTGGATACCACAATGTCAAAGCAAAGGCTGAGTGAGCTGGGAGAGGGAGTAAAGTGCCATTGATCCCAGGGAAGGCTGATAGAGCAGCAGAGAGGAACAGTATGCTGCTAGGTCCTCAGGACTACAGATAGAGATGGAGACAGAGAAGGTGATGCCACCAAATCTAAGAACTGCTTACAGGGCTAAGGTGATTGAAGAGGGTGCCCCTCCCAGGGAAGACTAAAGGGGCTTGAGAAGGTGAAAAGGGGATGCCAGCTCACCTGGGCCTAGAGATGGAGGAGAGAGAGGACTAAGGACTGATGGCAAGGCTGGGGAAATGGAGGTAATTAAGGCTGATGGGGTTGGGGAGAGTGAGGAGGGTGCCACAGATCCCAGGCTGGGGAGGAGAAGACTTAGGGTGCCAGCAAGTCCCAGGGAAGACTTACAATGATGAGGAGCAGGAAAGAGATGATGCTAGGTCCCCAGAGATGGCTAACTGTGAAACAGAGGGGAAAGGAGGCCACCAGTCCAAGGAACTGCTAACAAGCAAGGAAGATAGAGGTGGGTGCCACAAAGTCCCAGAAAAGGCTGACAGGACAGGAAGAGTGAGGAGGGTGCCACCAGGCCTCAGGGAAGGCTGATAGGGCTGTGATGGGGAAAGGATGATGCCACATCCTTCAGGACTGCTGACAGGGATGGGAGAGAGAACAGGATGCCACCAAGTCCTCAGTAAGGCTGACAGGGCTGGGAAGATAAAACAAGTTCCACTAGATCACAGGGAAGGCTGAGAGAGCTGAGGAGAGTGAGGAAGCCCTTAAGCAGAATTTTGGTTGCAATCCAGTGGCTGCATACCTCCATTTGGACCATGATATGTCCACATGAGGAGTACTGTACACACCAGCAAGCAAGACACTGTAAGCTGAGCACCTTCTCATCTGATGGATTCAGCTATGCCATCACCAGGTCTCTGATCAATCTTCTATGGGGTCCTGGTGGGGCCACATGAGAATTACTTGCACATCTGCTCAAGCAAGACACTGTTAGTGGACACCTGCATTCTTGTACGGTGGATTTAGCTACACCGTCACTTGTGAGCTTCCAGTCCTTCAGTAATACTGTAAGTTTTATGCCAGATTTACTTATATGATAAGGAGGGATTTGGGCTGAACTGAGCATTGCATATAGTGAGGTGCTTTGTTTATAGGTCTTACTTTTATTACTTGTGTTTTGGTAAGTTGTGCCTTGTACTTTTAGTTAGCTTTAATGATTTATTGCAGAATTATCATTCATAAACGTATAACTTTGTGGTTGTGGTATGCTTCGGAGTTACTAACTTTCCTATTAATAATACATAAATATATACATTTACAAGATTTAATGACTCAAATAGCATTATTTCTGTTTTCCACAATGTATTTAGTGACTACTTGCAGTCTCTGAGTTTTACTACATCCTATTACATATGTTAATGTAAAGCTAAATACCCGATTTTAAAGAATAAAATTAAAAAGTAATCAAAGTTTAAAAATAATTTACTCTATTTCCCACTTACTTATAAATGCATTTTAATCTATATCTTGCCAAGAAATCACAATGAGGAAAAATCTTCAAAATCACTTTGCCCCTAGAGATGCACCACAAGCTGGAGTGCTGTTTATTGCATACAATTACATGCACATATTTTGGAGTAGCTTATTGAAGTAGCTAAAGGAGTTAATGTACGTAAATTCATATACAGATCAAAAGACATTTATGCATATTTTTTATTTAGCCTCTTATCTGTCCCAGTTACATATGTTACATGGTCAGCATTTCTAAACATTAGGGACTGGATCTTGAAAACCTCAAGTGATTTTATCTTCATGTTCACAGTTTAAGTACAGGACCTCAAAGGTAATATAGAGATAACAAAACAATAAAGAAATCACTGCATTTATTTTTCCATGTTCATGTCTCACATGTGTCTCCCATTACTGTGGATATAGGCTCTGCAACAAATCCTGTTTTTGACTGCCTGCTCACCTGAGATTATCCTTAAGATAATCTTTCTGGTGTTGGTTATGTGGATGTAGTAGTAGTAAAACCTTTATTTTGACAGGATAATAACTTTAGGACCAAAAGGACCTATTTTAAAAAGTTGTCCTGTCTGCTTATTTAAGTTACACATACTGTATGACTAGGTACACTGAGTAGATAATACAGAAGATAGACATAATTAGACATTTAATTAAAATAGACTTAAGAGACTATATTCCAATAGTTTATGCCATTTTGATAAGATTTTTATTTTTGTTGGCTATTCCATCAAACAGGTCAAGTTGTCTAGTACAAATTTATGTTATTTATAAATTCATAATTACAAAGTGATCCTTGTTAATACTCCAACAAACAAACAAATGTAAGAATTTGTTAAGATTTAAAAAGAAAACAAATTCATTCCCAATGACTTTACAAAATGTAACTGTAATGCAGATTCTTATTTACTAAATAGTCCTTACTAATACTTTGAGGTTTAATAAATAGATCTATGAGTTATCGAATACAAAGAAACCTGGAGCCAAATATTTAAAACTTTACCAGTGGGCAAAGTGATTTCACCCTGTTTGCCTGGGGTTTGAAACTTGCTAATATTCAAAGGGTGCCTTTGTGTGTGCCAACAGGGTTAACGCATGCAAAAAAAAATAATGCATGCAGTGGCAAAGAGAGGGTGGGGACATGAATACCAGTGCAGTTCAATATTCAGTGCATTTGTGATGCACAAATGAGTTAGTGCAGGCCACTTTACACAGCACAAATACCACTGATCAAAACCCCGGCTTACTCTGGGCAACCCTAGTACTGTGGTAGCCACTGAAGCCAACAAGCACCCCTGATGGCTCATGGCATCCCATCCACTATGCATCTTAACCAAGAAGATGGCATGTAAAATTTGTAATGGGCATGAAATCAAGGTCTATATTCAGTACATTATTTTTAGTATTAAGAAGGTGAATACATTTAAGCTCCTATGCTCACCTTTCTTGTATATTTTAAAGTGTCTTCTGAGAACCATAATAGAGAGCCAGCGATGGAATGATCAGACTGAGAAATGTTCCACTGGTTTTCAGCCTTTTCTCCTTTATGTTGTGCCTTTGTGAGTTCATTATGGTTCACTAGGGTTGCCCAGTTTCCCCACATAGCCTGTATGTGGACACTTCTTGCACTTAATGTGATTGTAATAGACAACATTCTGGGATTAACATCTTCTCTTGAGAGTACTCCAAGTTGTATTCTTTGGTCAGTTCTCTTCTCACATCTGCTCCTGATCATCTTGTATTTGCTTCTACTTTGCCTTTCACTTTTATATTGATTATACTCAACTTTATTTCTATGTGATTCCTTTAACCACACCTATACAACCACTTTTCCTTCATGTCTAACATATTAAAAACTAATGGTTCACTGTCAGTTTTGTTGCTTATTGTTTCAGAAGGTGAGGTTCTTTATGGCAAGAAAAATTATCCTTAAAATAATTCTACAACTTAAATAGCTATCCTTAACTCTGATATTAACTTTGCAAATACTGTTCACAGTCCTGGAGTTATTTTAGCCCTAAACTGACTTTCTCAATACACATATGCAAATACCTTTTTATGCATTTATACTCTGTCTCAAGAATATGCCATTAAGCTGGCTGAATTTCCACTGGACTTTCACTGGTTCTTCTGCAGAATTCCACCTGATGTGAACCCCAAAATAATATTCCACAGAACAATACTTTTTCCTGTGGAAAATCATTCCACAATAATTTCTGTGGAAAATATTGAGATTCACAGAATAAAATTGCACGAAATGTTATGAAAAACTCATTCTGAATTTTTATGCCACAGAATTCCTCCATTCTGTTTCAGAAGAAATTCAGTGGAATTTCAGTAGAATTGTGAAATTCCACAAAATTTTGTTTCACCAGAATTTGAAAATTCCACACAGCACTACTCTCACATACTAGACAGTATGTTAATATCACCCCAGTTCTTAAAGATTTACATTGGTTGCCAATACAATTTTGAATTCAATATGTATTTGACCTTGATATATTGTAATTAATTCATGGTAATGCACCAGTCTAACTACTGCAATTGACTTTATCCATCCTGACTCTCTACTTTGATTGTTATGTTCATTTGGGACTTTCCTTCTCACAGTGTGAACCATTAACCTGTCCACTATTGGAAAGCATGCTTTTCTTTGCATCATCTACTGTCTGGAATAATATTCCTCTTTTTCTCTCTCTGGGTACTTGACTTTCAGCAGGTTTTCAAATCTCAATTGAAAATTCATATTTGCTCACTCACTTTAAGCACTTAAATTCAATGGGATGAATTTTCAAATCAAGTGACAGACACAGATGCAAAAAGTAATTGCAGTGCCAGCTGTGACAGCAGCAACACACATGAGGAGTGAGCAGTTTTGAAATAATCCCTTGGACGGTGCAGGGCAAATTAGCTTCTGTAAATGTGAGTGGTCACTAGAAGTTATGGATCAATTGATGTGAGACCCAGGGAAAATTCTGCTCCAAATGGTTTCAAACTCCTTTAAAATGGAGCTAAGTACTTTGGAACCCTTGAAAGGCTAATTCCAACAATCTGTAAGCCAAAGTATTTGTTTGCACGTGTGAAGTTACTAAGCTGAAAAGGGTCAATATTCCCAAAGTAAAAGATCTTTACCGTATCAAATGCTAAGGTGGAAAGAACTGAAATAAACTCATTGGGAACATCCAGGCATGCCCTGATTTCTGTTGCTGCTGTGATAATCTTGTTGGAACTTTTGCTAAACTTTTCTGAAATTGACTGCTTAAATTTAACCGTGGACTATAGTTTCATGATTACTGGAACATTTATGTCCACTGTCTGTCTGTATGATACTGGAGCTATTTCTTTGTCTTGCTGTAAATCATATAGTTAACATAGTCTTGGAACTACAATATCATTCTTTTTATTTTATTTTTTTTTTATCAAGTCTAGGATTACAAATACCTTTGAGCCTTGGCTCTTTTACAAAGGTTCCACGTCAAAGAAATACAAATTATGGGGAACATCAAGACAGACATTACAACAATGTCGACATTGCAGACAGAGTACAGAATTAATACAATTCAAAGGTAGCATTGTAACAAGGCTGCCAGTGGCATTGTCAGAGAAAATAGACAACAGATAAGAAGTGCCAGAGTCATAGGGAGAGGGAAGGGGCGAGAAGGAATGTAGGAAGGGGTGTGGAGAGGTGAAAAGTGCAGCATTGGGTAAACCAAGATGTGAGGTAGAATCCAGTAAGGAGGAGAGGGAGACCACTAGAGCAGGAAGGGAAGTGGAGAAACGAAGTTAAATTGGGCAGTCACAGGAGCTGTTGGTAGTGAGATAGTCCGGAGCCTAGTTTTAAACATACCAATTGTTGGGGCAGAGAAGATGGTGGGGCTGAGGCCATTGAACCAGAGTGGCACTCGATAAGCAAAGGCGTTGTCCCTCTGAAGTGTGACAGTGGGGGACTTTCAGTAGCTGTAGCGTGGATCTCCTAAGGCAGCATTTGTTAATTCAGTGTTGTAACAGAGTTGAGACCCCAGAAGGTGCAAGGCCAATGTGTTTTTTCTCTGTGGAGCAGGTGAGAAACTTTATGCAGTTTGATAGTTGGAGCCAGCCTGTCTGAGCATACAGGTTACATGTGTGGGTGAGATGGTGAGCACCAGTGATGACGAACATGCATGACTAAGGCAGTTGAGAGGTGTCTAAGTGTTGTGGTTGTGGCCAAGCCATAAATGATGAGACCATAGTCTATTACAGAGATCAAGAGCTCAGGACTGCAACCTTCAAAGCTTCTGGCATGAGGTGTGGTCTGTGTTTGTAGAGGAGACCAAGCCGTGTATTCTATTGATTTTATACTGAAATTTGACACAGAAATTGTTATATCCATGTTAGGCCTATATAAAGTGTATACTTGGCTAAAATATATCGGAATAAGAAAAAGGCTAGTCTAAAAGGGCATAGGAGGAAGGGAAACCAAATATAACAAAAGCAGAGATCCCAAAAGCTCTAAGAAAAACAACTTACTATATTACACAAGGATCTCAGCTAGATTTCATTGGCCAAGATAATACTGTGAGGCGAAAGGCCCTCTACTTCCTAGGAGAACATCATCACCTATTAGAGAGGTGTTTGCTTCCATTGTCTTTGGAACACCCACTTTTAGTAGAGATACATAGGCTTGAGAAGAGTAGATCAGATAAAGTACCAAATAATGGAATTGTAAGAGATGTAAAGCCAAAACTGGGACCTATACCTGCAGACTGTGGCTCCACAATCCTCAAATAAGGAAGTGATAAATCAATGTATTGACATAGTTATACAGAATAATTCTAATAATACAACAGTAAGAAAAGCCTTTTTAGGATTTTGAAAACTTTGTCTCCCCATATCAAAAAATGAAGCTGGACACCCCTACCACTTTCTCTCTGGATATCCCACATATATGGGAAAATGAAAACGCAGAGGAGGAAGATTGGCAGGGGCAGAAGAATCTGAGGAAAGGAGGGATGAAGTAGAAGCTAAGGTGCAAATGGAAAAGATTGTGAACCCAGGCTGAATGAGACAGAATATATGTAAGCAATTTGTAAAGAAATCTCAGTAATTAAAACAGTAGTAATTAAGCAAAACCACCTTTTGTATAGATATTAGAGGTGTTACAAAATAGACAGTTTCTGAATACTGACCAAAGAGTAACAATGGGTGACGAGTTAATAGAGCCTAGAAATCATAGACTAGCTTAAAATAAAGAACAAATTTGAGCAACAATGAAAAAAATAGCTGAGCAAGAAGAAATAGCAGTTCAACAACTAGCGAAGAAATCAGGAGAACAAAAAAAAAGTAAAACTAATGAAAAGGGTCAATCAAAGTACACTACTGTATGAACCCAAAGTAATCTTGTCCAAAGTGAAAAAGTCAGAATGGATGAAGTAATGGAAAGAGACAAATCTAAGATGAATGTAAGACATGGTGGTAGAAACCAATATACAAAATAGAGAAGGGAAAAATCAAAAGAGACCAATCAAACAGTAGAAAAGGAGAGGAATATTAGGAGGTAAGATCAGAGGAGGTAAGAGAGCAAGAAGACAGCATCATGACAGTTATAGACAAAAAGACTGAAATAAATCGAGGTGCAGGTTGCCTACAGTCTTTTTGGAAGGATACCAAAAATAAACTCTAGCCAGAGTCAATATGGCTGTGGTGAGCTTGAAATAGCTCCAAGGAACAAGCGCTGCAAATGCCATCCCATGTACACCATGCAAGGAAACCTTCAGCATTGACAAATTCTTGTTTTGTTATCTTTGCACAGAAACATAGAACCATAGAAACATAGACTTTGATGGCAGATAAGGACTGCTTGACCCACCTAGTCTGCCCATTTCCCTACCTAGAGGATAAGCTGCAGATCCTATTTAACCAATAGCTATTTCTTCCTACCCCACAAAATTGCCTTATGTCTGTCCCATACATTCTAGAATTCTCCCACAGTTTTAGACCCCACAACCTCCTCAGGAAGGCTGTTCCATGTGTCCACCACCTCTCTGTGAAAAATACTTCCTCACATTGCCCCTGAGCCGTCCCTCCTCTATCTTCAAATTGTGTCCTCTTGTTCTTGCACTTCTCTTTTCTGAAAGATGCTACCCTCTTGGACTTTGTTGATTCCACTGAGGTACTTAAATGTTTCTATCATGTCCCCACTCTCCTCCTTCCCTCAAGGGTATACATATTAAGCTCCATGCATGACTTCCAGCAGTCTAACTGAGATGAAGACATAATCTTTGACTGTACACTGCAGTCACTAAACATTTTAGTATAATTCATCTTGTTCTGTCCTATATATTAGAATGTAATCCAGTCGATAGTTTTAATTTCTGACATGACCACACTTACCCTTGTACAAACCTGTCATAGTAGAAAAATTACTTTATCACGGTTTTAACTAACAGTACTGTATCTTCAGCAATAACAGTAGCAAGTCCGAATCTCAGATCTGAAGTAACAAAATGTAATGATCTGAAATGTGTCATAGAAAACATGACAGTAAACTGTGGTACATCAGAATTATGGCTACAACAGAAAGTATGCTGCAGTCTATGTTTGCAAAGTTGTTACCTGGCTTGAGATAAATGAATCACCTGGTTCAAATCCTCCAGAGCCACTTATATATGATGGCCTAGGAGCACTTGTGTTAGATCAGGGCTGCTTTCATCATGTTTGTGGCTACTGTTGCAAAATAGAATCTATGCACACATATTTGTTTTTAAATATGTGTTGAATACATTTTCCTGTAGAATTTGTGTCCATTTCCTATTGCAGCAAAGGTAAACTGGTTCAAGGAGATAGATACATTATGTAAATTGACAGTAAATGTATGCAGAGGAATAACAGATCAGAATTTAAAGGATACTTAAACTCTAGTTTTGTGCCTGAAATTCCAATTAAAATGGATCCCAGAGTGAAGCAGAATAGACAGTGTCCAATTACAGAATCTGCCTCCTTAGCATGGAATCAGTTTAACTTTGTTGCAACAGTCAAATGGACACACATTACGTCAAAATACATTTAAACAAATAAAAAAATATATATATATGTGGTTAAATCCACATTACCAACAGTAACCATAAACATGATTAAAGTAACCCTGATCTAATACACTTGCTTCCGGTCAGCATGTACAAGTGGCAGTGGTGGAGCTGGAACCAAGCATTCATTTATCTTAAGCTGGGTAACAACTTTGTAAACATAAGACTAAAGAATAATGTTTTCTGTCATGCCATAAATCTACTGTACCATATTTTACTGTCATGTTTTCTATAACACATCACTGCAGTTTGTTTCTTCAGATGAGATTTAGAAATGCTGCTTTATTGCTGTATGCAGATGCTATTATGCTGAAAAAGTGATGGAGTGATGTTCCTATTACTATAAGTTGTACACGGGTAAGGGTGGTCACGTCAGAAATCAACAATATAGACTGGACTACAATGTAATATACAGCACAGAGTAAGATGAATTTTATTGAAATGCTTAGAGACCATTTCTTCCTGTAAGTCAGACTGCTGGAGTCATGGAATATCGAACATAAAACAGGCAGCCTGTATATATACATTCAGGCTCTGGAGTTAATTCATCACTTAAACTGACATAAAACATTTCTGCACTTTATTAAATGAGAAAGCAAACAGTTTGGAAATGCCACATTACTTCTAACTACATACTGATTTACAATGTAGAAGAATGTGCAAAGTCCATTACACCATACTGTATGGTACACATACAACAGGTGTTATTTGTTAGGAAGAACTGATACTATAGTTAATAAGACCCTAAAAATACTCAGAACAAATACTGTTACAAATGGAAAGAGATACTGCATGCTATCAGTATAATATATTTACAGTGCATGAATATAATAGACTACAAGTAGAAGAGATAGTTCATGTTACTAGATAATACATAGTTAGAGAGGATGTTCTGTGAGTAAAGGGTTAATGACTGTTAGGAGAGTTCTAGGAGAGATGGAAAGCTGATACAGGCTAACTCTAGCAGGTCAATTTGAAGTGAGACTTCAAGCCAGGTGCTGTCTGTTAGTACTGTCTGATTTTACATGGCTAATGATTATTACTTCTAGTAAATCTTATGCTGATTTACTAAACAACAGTTATTTTTCTGCACTTTGAATAGTTTTAATGATATCCAGATTTGTTTAAAATATGTGCACATTTGCTCTCAGAGAAAAAGAAGCTGGGAGTTCTGTCTCCAACATTGTAAACAGAAAGAAGGTAGTATTTTATGTAACTGTTATTGTGATTTGCACTTGCAGTATGGAAGGATACACTTAAAAGTACTAAAAAATATATTCCACAGTAAGCCATTTTTCAAGATAGAGCAAGATGGCTGTAGGATCACTACAGCCATAAAAATGAAAATCCTTTTACACTTAAAATGTTAATATATAACTTATGTAAAGGAGTGTTAGAGACTAGATTTACCTGGAATGACATACGTTCCATCTGTAAGTATAAAACAGGGTCAATAAGAGGTATTATATGTCTGGTTCTGAAGTCAGTTAAAACAAGAAAGCTTATTTTGGGAGAAAGAATGAATTCAGAGAATTGGGGAAAAACCTGGATACTACAAACGAGAATGTGGAGGAAGAAAGAAATAGAAGAATAGAAAATCAAAAGAGAGAAAAGCCTAGAAATAGTATGGATATATCAGTTTTAAATAGTTCAGAACGGATTAATCAAGCACAACAACCCATCAAGTTGCAAACAAAGATCACAGATTACATAAGGCTAATGGAATTTACTCATATATTAAGGTGGGGATTCATAAGATGTAATATATTGTAGGGGAGGAACATTTTAGGAAACAGAATTAACTCAAAAGG
This sequence comes from Neoceratodus forsteri, assembly GCA_016271365.2. Classification (NCBI taxonomy): domain Eukaryota; kingdom Metazoa; phylum Chordata; order Ceratodontiformes; family Ceratodontidae; genus Neoceratodus; species Neoceratodus forsteri. The sequence goes on along the minus strand of CM028131.1, from coordinate 879,338,264 downwards.
TGATAGTGGCGGTATCATTAGAAATAGAGGACTCAGTATTATTACAGGAGGAAAGTGAGTTAGATTTAACAACACTAATGCAACAATTTCCATTAATTTGGATTGACAACAAACAGCATTATCAATTATTAGCTGGAATATTGCGGTTTAGCTGGCAAGGTTACAGATTATGGATGAGTATGGAAACTTAAAGAGTATGATATAATTCTGTTCTAAGAAGCTTGGATGAAGGGTAATGATTTTCACATGATGAGTTATACATGTTGGGTCATGGAAGCTACTGAAATACACAAATGTGGGAGGCCAAGAGGTGATTTAATCACCATGGTGGCCACCAATAAGGTTCAGATTGTAGTAATACATTTGGAATGTCCATTATGTTTGGCAGTTAAAATTACAATCTCAGAAGGTGAGTCATCTATAATAGTTAATGTCTACTTTCCACCTATGGCAATGGTAGAAATGAAAGGTATATTTGAGAAATTCAGGAATCAATCACTTATATCCAAAATAAGTACCCAGATACAACCATTCCAATAATGAGGATCTTAATGCCCATATAGGGTCATCTATGGAAACTCATTGACAAGGTTGACATCTGGATGATGTATTAGGATACCTCTAAGGAATTCAAAAGATAAATTAATAAAAAGGTAAAATAGTAATGAATATTGCAGTAGAAAATAATTTATGAATATTAAATGGAAGAACAAAGGGTGATAAAGCTGGTGAATATACATTTCCTACTGCTAGGGGTGGCAGTGTGCTGGATTTGGCACTTATTGATATATTTTCATTTAACAGAGTTAAGAGTTTGCTATCATCCCCTGTGGGAAAGTGATAATTTCCCCATAGTCCTGGTCTAAATATATTAGGCAGAGGACCTTTACACTATTTGAGAGATCCTCATGATGCCAAAGAAAACTTAATTATAAGAAATAAAAAGTTAATAAAATGGACCCCATACTATGAACATTACATTAAAGAGATTATTATCAACTGGGAAATAGAGGGAAAGATGACAGGCAAGAGACATCTATTAAAATGAACCCAATATTAGATTATGACAAGGTTGTTGTTTACATAAAGAAACATTTACAGAAAGGGAATAAAAGGATAGTATCAATAATAAAAGCTCTGCAATAAACAAGAAGCTTATTTTGACAGAGAATGTGAGGAAAAGGAAACTATTAAATAAAGTTGGAAGATACACTAGGAAATTAGTTGAATGGACACCTAATATCACACTGAAATGGTTAAAAAAGGAGTAGAAAGTGCTCATAAATAACAAGAAAAAATATAAGTATGATCTATGGCAGGAAGCTCAGGAAAGTATAGAGAATAAGGAAAGCAAAAATTTCTGGGAACTAGCTACTCTGGGAACAAAGAATATGGAGTTCAACACACTCTCGGTTATAGTACCTTGATTCTGGTCAGATTTTTTCAAACAAAAATATGGAGAAACAAATGAAGTTAATAGAGTAAGCCAAGAGGTGAAATACAATAATTTATGAAGTACTGAAGCTCTTTTAAGAACAAAATAAAGTAAAATATGCAAATATGGCACAGAAGAGCTATAAAGCAGCTGGAATTGATGGGATAAGTGCAGAGATTGTCCAGGCTATGCCAGACTGGTGGGCCAACATTTTATGCACCTTATATAACTTTACCTTAGAAAACCAGATTTTGTCTGAAGAATGGCTTAAGTTAAATTGTCCTTACATACAAAAAGGGCAATAAGCAATCTCAGAAACTATAAGCCGATTAGTCTCCTATGTACTGCAGAAAAATTCTGTCAAGACTTATTTTAGAAAGACCTAGAAAACCTGGGTTACCTTTAATAATCTGATTTCAGAGGAACAATCAGGTTATAGGAAAAATAAGTACAATGGATAATATTTTACATTAAATTATCTAATTGAAAAATACTGTATTATAAAAAAGATGCTTTGTATGTGGCCTTTTTGGATCTAAAAGCTGCTTTCAACAATGTTAATAGAGCTGTATTATGGAAATGCTGGAAAAGTATGGCATACATTTGCAACTTTTAGATGTCCTGAGGTGCCTACACAAAAATAATAAGGCCTATATTAAATTACAAGAGATGGACTGGTTTCTGAGGCCGTGCATATAGGGAGGGAGTAAAACAAGGTTGCCTGTTGGTGCCAATTTTATTTCATTTGTATATGGAACAACTTATTAGAAGATGATCAAAATGGAATGTGCAGCTCCAAGTATTAATGGAAAAATTCAGTACATTAATGTACTCTGATGACATAGTTTTATGTTCATTGACCCAACTTGGATTAAAACAAGCAATTAGATGTCGCATAAAAACACTTAACAAATTGGAACTGTTAATAAATCCCAAAAGTCAGCCATTTTAATATTAGGCAAAAAGAGCTGAAAAGGAAAGTCAAATTGGGTTATTGATAATAAAATATTTTAAATTAAAAGAGAATACACCCTATTTAGGTGTGGTCTTTGAAACACATTTGACTTGCAGTTCTCAAGAGAAAGAGTCAATGACTATATGCCTTGAGGACTATTATTAGATTCAGTAAACTGTTTGCTGATAATTCTTACACTGCACTGAAAAAGGCATTCAAAGCAAAAGTCATTAGCACTCTTTTGTATGGGGCAGAAGTTTGGGCCTTCTATAAGGGTACTAAGGAGTTGGAGGTAGTTCAAAACATGTTTTTAAACAGATAATGGGTTTACATCAGAAGACACTGTCTGCTTTATTGTGAGTGAACTGCACTTGAAATCTGTAGCCCTTAGGGCTCAGATCAGAGCTTTAGGTTTATTGACAGCACCTCAGGATAGCCTGTTGGCCAAATGCTGAATAGATAGAAAGTAAAGGAAAGGTACATGCCAGAGGATGTTTTTTCAGATTAAACTAATGCATGATCAAGTTAGGTCTCATAGAAATTTGGGATAAACAAGTCAATAATAATTTAAAAGGGCATGTTGATGTAGCTAAACAATGATTGAAAGATCATTTTTAGATAGATAGAGAAATACAGTAAGTAAGCAATGGGATTTGTCATTTGCAAGCTCTATGCTGATTGTAAGTAAATAGTTAAAGAAGAAAAATATTTAGTTACTGTGAGGATGGTATGCAGAGAAATGCCTACTGCAAATTTAGATTAGAATTGCTGAATCTAAGATTTGGGACAGAATCCATTTTAAATTGATAAATCATAATTGTAGTTGTGATCTGAAGAAAGTGATCTCAGCTAAGCACTTGATTTTGAATGCTCATGCCTGGTTAAACTAAAAGATAGATGGTTATACCCAATCTGGGGAATCTAAGATCTACCAGTGAGGAGAATTATATTAAATGTACACTTTACTGTGATAAGTCAAGCCACATTTTACAATGGCAAATTTTGCAAAACTAGCACTTTACAGTATTAAGGGCACACTACTTAACTGAGATATTATGTCAATAATCCAATAATCTGATACAAGGGTTTTAATTACTGTCTGCTGATTGTACCTAATGTTTTTAATTCTATGTGCAATGAAATGCTGTTTTGTAATGTAAATGTATTGTATGTGATAATGTTAAATCTTATATGTATGGAATAATGAATCTGAATCTGTTTTTAAAAATCATCCATGTGCAGCAAAGCCATACATCATGGTAATTTGCATCAAATAAATTATGCAAACTCAGTCACGTTACTTTTTGGTGCAAATCTGATAAAAATGCTAATGGAAGTATGGAACTGTTGGACCACCTAATAGAAACAGAATTTGCCAGCCTAAAAGGACCAAGTGACCCACCTAATATGCACATTTTCCTGCCTTGCATGGCACTGCACATCCTACTTGATCTTCAGCTCATTCACCTCCTCCCCCTTCCCTTGCCCTAAGATTCCCTTATAGGGTTGTGTGAAATTTAAATTCTGATGGCAGAATTCTTGCGAAATGTGGAATTCCCTTCTGTGAAATTCCATGAAAATGGAGGAAAATTTCTTGAAATCCTGCCTTAAACTGTGAAATTTTGTACGTATTGTGGAATAATATGGTGAACTCGGAAAATATTTCCACAGAACTGATTGCCTTTTCTTTTATTTAGTAAGTAAAAACAGGTGTAACTGGGACCCTATGACCAAAACTAGGAAATGGAGATGTTGGTGTAACTGAGGGAGAAACTGAATAACTGGGAGGTGACACTGTTGCAACTGATATTGGTGGAACTGGGAGTAGAAACTGGTGTAACTGGGATGAGACACAGATATAATAGCCTATGGTAAAATATGTAATTTTGAATATTGTGGGATTCACTATCAGAACTGTGAGGAGAAACAATTTCAGGTGGGAGGAGACACTGCCAGGGTACAAATACCTATACTTTAGGTGCCCCAAGGCAAGCACTTTGTCTAAAGACATTTATAGCCCCTCAGTGCCTGCCGACTAGGCAACTGAGGCATCAGTGCTACTGTATCTTCAATTTTCTCCTTACTCCTACCTTTTTTCCATCTCCCCAGCTCACCCCTCCCCAGGTACCTATGTCGTCTGCAATGGTGCAACACTAGCATTGCATGACTAAGTTCATCAGAGCAGTTACCGTTAGGTGTGGTAGAAACCAGGACCAGAACGGAGCAGTGCGGTGGACAGCTTGTCATGTGACCACAAAATCTGTGCACTGAGAATTGTGCTGATTCAGTCATGTAGCTGATGTCACATGACAGGTGCTTTTACTAGGCATCAGATCACAGTCTGGAGTGGAGGCATTAATTGTCTGCCGCTGGCAACTGAACCTTCCCATATAAGTGTTGCTGGTGAGTGCTATTCAGCCCATCAGAACATGTTGTGGTGGGAGCTGAATTGGTCATCAGAGCAGCAGGCAGCAAACAGAAAACATCTCTTTAAGGTCTTTAAATCAGTACTCACAAACCATCCTTTTAAGGGCTGATATGGAGTTTTAGGGATCCTTACCAGTGCAGCATAATATATAGTTAAAGCTCTTTTAATGACTTGGAGATAAATAATTATAAGGACCTACTGTATCAGGGCAAGCAAGCAACAAATTCATTTTAAAAAGCCCTTTGCAGGGCTTGGGAGCTAACGACAGTCCTTTAAAGGACTAGATGCATGCAGGCAGAAGAAAAATCATAAAAGAAATTTCAGGTATTAGGGAACACAGGCTGCTATTACATCCATTTTCAAGGCTTGTGGGCTAGTGATTCCTTTAGAAAAACTGAGTGAATGCAGGCAGAAAGGAGAAAAATCATTACGAAAAATTAAAAAAACTTTTATGGGCTTGGGAGCTAAGGTCTTATTAAGAAATGCAGGCTGGCATTAAAGTCCTCATAAGGGCCTAGTGGCTATCAAGTCCTTTTAAGGTCTAAGGGCACACAGACTGGCCAGATTTGCCACTTCTTCCTTTGTGCCTCCTCTCCATGCACCACTGCTCTCTACAAGTCCCTTCTTTGGCTTCCCTCGCAAGCCTGATGCTCCTATTTACTGGCCCAGACCATTGGGGTGCCATCCACTTCCCTTCGTACTCCCCTCTTAGCGTCTAGTCTTCCCCAAGACTCATAGCCACTAATTTCTGCCACTCGTCTCACCTCCAATTTGTCTGTCCACATATTACCACCAAGATGGGTCAAAGGGCCTTCTCCATTGCTGAGCCCTCCCTCTGGAATGACCTCCCCTCCCCCACTGCATTCAATCAACCCCCACTAAATTTACATGCCCCACTAAAAACCCACTTCCTGTTCTCCATGACCTGTTCCTGTCCCCAGACTACTGGCACTCCTCGCAATCTGTCTAGGCCTCCATTACCCCTGCCATCTCCTTCTTCTCCTACATAGGGACTGGCTTGCTGGCCAGCACACTGCACTGGAGTCAGCTGATGCTACCTGCAAATTGTAAATGTACCCATACATTGTAATTTGTAAGTAGTATGTATATTTTTGTTCAGTACTACTCTTCACCTGTTAATGATAACTCTGAGCTTCAGCTATTGCTGCCAAACACTGTGTAGCTACTGTACTAGATCTATGCTGCCTGCTATTTGTTACTGTAGAACACTGCATATTTAACTGTCCTTACTGTGACCTTTTGTGTATGTGCCAGTCTCTAGCCTGGGCCATGCCTGAAAAGGTCCTTGGATCAGTGCACCAACACAGTTAACAAAGGAATAAATAGATAAATTTAAAATAAAAAAAATCACTTTTAAGACGTTGAAGATAAATAAGTCCTTTTAATGGCATTTGGGGCATGCTGACAGGATACAGTTGTTTTAAAAAGCCCTTCTGAGGCAAATATTTACAGTAAAAAAATGCCACTTTACATGACTACCTGTTCTCCATGAAGGGTGGCCATTGCATGTAGGAATACAGGGGACTGTGTGTGCCTTGTGAGTTCCTGGAGGAGGCAGGTGTGAGATAGGAAGGATTATAAAGAGAAGATAAAAAGCAGTCGCCTACATAAACCTCAGATCTTCCTGCAAACTGTGGATTCCTCTTTCTTTGTTCAGGTAATAACTCATATTTTAGTTACTACTGCTGCTTCAACTGCATTCACCTCCATAAATACCCAACATCTCCTGTGTCCAGCTTTAGTGCTGTCACAGCTGCTACAGGTTTGCCTGAATTATTTTTGTGCTTGACATAGACATTTCTGCCTTTTGGTTTAGAGTTACATCCTGTCCCACAAAAACTAGCAATACTGATGCTGGCCCCAGCTGAATGAGCCCCCCCCCAATTGTGGGAACATTTGACACTAAGCAGAGGGTGCCAGCACCACTTCCATGCCCATCACCACCACTGCTTGATGATGACCATATCTTTGTCCCCACATTTCTTCCACCACAAGATCCATTTTCTCTCATCACCCACCAGTGTGCAAACAAATATGTATCTCAGAACATCTTAAATCAATAAGCTAACAATTATATTGCAGAAAACACTGCAAACATCATCAGAAATTTCACAAAAACTTTCACAAATAAATGCCACAAAGTGCTTTGAAATATAGCTTTTGGATTTGCAAAGTAAGTTGCAAAGAGTTGCAGATCTTTCTTCAACACCTGCTGTTAAACTGCCCTGCATGTAGGAGGAGCAGTCACTTGAGAGGGGAGGAGAGAAAGAAAAGAGAGAGAGAGAGAAGGTTGCTATAGCAACTCACACTTTGACCCATAGACTTCCACCTAAACAAAAGATGAGGTGACAGCATTGTTTGCGGAATATTTTGTGTGTTACCGAGCGACAGACTTTTGGGATGTACCATGGCATTTTGCGAAATTATAGTAGATTAGTTTTGAATTATACCATATAAAATTTAACTTTGGACAAGAGGGACAGTATCACTAAAGAAAGAGACAGGAGGGTAAGAAACAGTGCTTTACAAATTCAATTCCTGCCTAAATTAATGAAATCACATGACTACATACCCTGCAGAATGCATTTTCCATGAATACACCTCTGAGCGGCATTTTTTCTGTAATAAATATTTTCCGAGTTCATTATATATTTTTTGCAGTGCACTAATTATTCCACAAATCAGGTGAAAATTCTGCAGAAAGTGCACGTTTTGTCAAAGGTGAATCTCTGGTGAAATTCCATGGAATTCACAGAATTCTGTGAATTTTTGTGGAGCTGAAATCTGAAGTTTTGCCCAGCCCTATTCCCATTTGTCTGTCCCAGGCATTCTTGAACCACACCACTGTTTTGCCCTACCACTGCTGAAATCCACCACTCTTTCTGCGAAGAGTACTTCTTCATATCTCACCTGACTCTTCCTACCTCCAGCTTCTTATCATGCCCCTTGTCATTGAGCACCTTTTTATCTGCAAAGTACCTTATCTTATTTATCCCCATGAGGTATTTAAAGGTCTTCATCATATCCCCATTCCTTCTCTCTTTGAGGGTATACATTTAGGTCCTAAAGGCTATCCTCATGGGTTTCTGATGTAGACCCTGCACCACTTTAGTTACCCACCTCTGAACTGCCTCTACTCTGTCTATGTCCTGTAGATGTAGTCTCCCAAACTGTACACAGTACTCTAGGTGGGGTCTTACCAGTGATCTATATGGAGACAACGCCACCTCCCTCCTTCTGCTGAGGATACCCCTCCTTATGCATCCTAGCATCCCACTACCCCCCAACTGCTTTGTTGCACTGTCTGGCCACCTTTCTATCAACTGATATAATTACCCCAGGTCTCTGTCCTGCTGCGGTCGTTAGTACTGCTCCTCCCATTTTGTACTCCACCTCTGGTATCTGTGTCACAAGTGCATTACTATGCACTTTTTGCTGAAACTCAGCTGCCATACAGTACCTTTGACCATTCCTCAAGTTTTCTCAGGTTCTGCTCATTCTTTCCATCCCCCACAGAGTGTCCACACTACTGCAGATTTTGATGACAACTTCAAAGAGGCAGACCTTCCTTCCAGCTCCTGTACAATGTCACTTATAAACACATTAAAAGGACATGACCCAGCACTGATCTCTGAGACACTCCGCTGGTCACCCTACCTTCCTCAAAGTGAACTCTGTTTACTACCTCCCTCTGCTACCTATCTCCTAGCCAATTTCTTACCCAGTTTACCAACATAGAAACATAGCATTTGACGGCAGATAAGACTGCTGGCCCACCTAGTCTGCCCATTTCCTACCTAATGGATAAGCTGCAGATCCTAGTTAACCAACAGCCTACTTCCTGCTACCCCCACTAGAATTGCCTTATGTCTGTCCCATGCATTCTTGAATTCCCCACTGTTTCTGACTCTATGACCTCCTCAGGAAGGCTGTTCCATGCATCTAAAACCCTCTCTGTGAATAAATACTTCATCACATTACCTCTGAGCCATCCTCCTCTATATTCAAATTGTACCACTTTGTTCTTGCACACCTCTTTTTTGAAAGATGCTACCCTCTTGGACTTTGTTGATTCCCTTGAGGTATTTTAAAGTTTCTATCATGTCCCCCTCTCCCTCCTTTCCTCGTGGCTATGCATCTTAAGCTCCTTTAATCTTTCTTCATATGTCTTCTGGTGCAGACCCGGCACCATTTGGTTGTCCTCCTCTGGACAGCTTCCACCCTATGTCTTTGCAGAGATGAGGTCTCCAGAACTGTACACAGTACTCCAGATGTGGTCTTACCAACTGTCTGTACAGAGGGCCAACAACATCCTGTTTTCTACTGGTGATGCATCACCCATGCATCCCAGTATCCCCCAGCCTTCCTTACTGCCTTCTCACATTGCTGGCCCACCTTTAGGTCATCTGATATGACTACCCCAGGTCACTTTGCATTTTGTTGTTGTCAGTATCTCACCCCTATTGTGTACTCTTGCCCTGGGTTTTGTTTCCCAGGTGCATTACTTTGCACTTCTTTGCATTGAATCTAAGCTGCCATACATTTGACCATTCCTCCAACCTTGCCAGGTCCCTTTTCATCCTTTCCACCCCACCTTGCGTATCAACCCTGTTACAGATCTTTGTGACATCTGCAAAGAGACATACCTTTCCCTCCAGTCCCTCCATAATGTCACTTATAAAGACATTAAAGGACCGGCCCCAGTACTGAACCCTGCAGTACCCCACTAGTAACCCTCCTTTCTTCACTGTGGACTCCATTTACTATTACCCACTGTGTCCTGTTGTTCAGCCAGTGTTTTACCCAAGCTACCACTGTGGTGCCCACCCCAAGCTGGCTAATTTGTTTATTAATCTTTTGTACAAGACTGTGTCAAATGCCTTGCTAAAGTCTAGGTAGGCCATGTCCACAGCCCTCCATGGTCTACTACTCTGGTCACCCAGTCAAAGAAATCAGTTAGATTTGTCTGACATGACCTTCCTGCTGTGAATCCATGCTGCCTTGGGTCCTGTGCCCCACTGGCCTCTTGGTACTCAACAATTCTTTCCTTCAGAAGTGATTCCATCATTTTCCCTACCACTGAGGTCAAACACAGGTCTGTAGTTTCCTGCCTCTGTCTTGCTCCCACTTTTGTGATGGGGCATCACATCCACCCCTCCAGTCCTCAGGTACCACCCATCCTACCATGATTTATTAAAAGGGTAGCCATTGGTGTTACTAGTTCTTCCTTAGTTCTTTTAGAATTCTGGGGTGAATCCCATCAGGCCCCATTGCTTTATCCACCTTCAGTTTTAAGAGTTCTTTCAAACCCTGTCTTCTGTGAAAAGACTAATATCAACCCCCTATCCAGAGTGCTTCTATTGACTGGATTAGGTCTCCCCCGCTTTTCATTGTGAATACTGAGCAGAAATATTCATTCAGTATCCCTGCTTTTCACTGTTGCTCTCTGCCCATCCACTTTCCTCTTTATTAAGCCTAAGTATCCCTGCCTTAATCTTTCGTTGCTCCTAATGTACCTATAAAGGTTTTATCCCCTTCTTAACAGAGTTAGCTATCCTTTCCTCAGTTTGGGCCTTTACTATTCTGACTGCCTTCCCACTTTCTTCTGCTTTAACTGGTACAGATCTCTGTCCTGCTCCTTCTGTGTTTCCTTATACTTCCTGAAGGCTATATTTTCTCCCTATCCTTCCCGCCACTTCTTTTGAGAATATTAGTGTTTTTTCTTTCATTTTGATTTGTTTATTTGCTTTACACAAAGGCTTGTTGCCTCTGTGATGGCAGTTTCAATATTTCCCATTGTTGCTCCACCCCACCTTCTTGTCTGTTTGCTAGTGCTTTTCTGAGGCACTCTCCCATTTTGACAAAATCAGCCCTCCTGAAGTCCAGTACCTTCACTTTTGTGTGGCTTGACTCTACAGCTAAGTTTTATTATGAGCCACACTGTTTGGTGGTTGCTTGTTCCCATATGGCTCCCACTTCAGATCTCTCCACTCTAAGCTCCCCAGCTTCACTACTAGCCTTCTATGTGTAATAGTGTTGAAAGCCTTACTTTACTCTATGTAGACCATGTCCATCACTCTACCCTGATCTAATTCCTTGGTCACTCAGCCAAAGAAATCTATCAGAGTAGTTTGATATGACCCCCTCCCCAGTAAATCCATGCTGCCTCTGGTCTTGTAACTCATTTGATTCAAAATAATCCACAATCCTTTCCTTCAGTAGTGATTCCATTAACTTTCCACCACGATGTCAGGCTGACTGGCCTGTAATTGCCAGTCTCCTCCATCCCACCATATTTGTGAAGTGGGACTAAATCTGCACTCCTCCAGTTCTCCAGAAGCACTCCTGTTTGCAATGAGCTGTTAAATAGAACTATCAGAGGTGCAGTCAGTGCCACCCTGAGCTACCTCAATACTCTTGGATGCACCCATCTGGCCCCATTGCTTTGTCCAGTCTCAGATTAGCAAGTCCCTTCAGGACTCTCTCCTCTGAGAATGGAATGATGTCCACCTCCTTCCTCCAATAATCCTGTTCCTTTCTTGAGTCCCTCCCATTCTCCTTCCTCTGTGAATACTGAACAAAGGTATTTGTAGGATGTCTGCGTTTTCTGGTCCCCCACTGCACAGTCCCCCTTCTTTTGTTAACCTTATGAATCACACTGTATGATGATTGTGGTTCCCCAGGTGGCCTCCTCTTTACATAGATGTTGATAGCAGATAGGGACCTATGGCCCACCTAGTCTCTCCATTTGTGCCTGTAACTTTGCTTGTTCAAGTTTTTCTAGAGCTGGGTTGTCCCTTCCCCAATTGCTAGGTTCCCAAATGCATATCCCATGCATTCTTAAATCCTGTAATCATTTCTGTCCTCACCACCTCCTCTGGTAGGACATTCCATTTGTCCAACAACCTTTCCATGAAGACATACTTCCTCACTTTCCTCTGAATTTCCCTCCCCAGTTGCATCCCATGTCTCCAACTACAGACCTACTGTATCTCAATCCTCTCCCCACTATTTAAAGCCTTGGAAAGGATTGTAGCTGACCAGCTCACTGACTATCTCAGCAAATACCAACTGCAGTGTTCAAACCAGCATGGAGTCAGACAAAACCACAGCACCACTACAGCTTTAGTGGAATACACTGACTTTGTACACCAAGCTATGGATGAAGGCAAACTGGTAGGATCAGTGTTTGATCTAACAAAAGCATTTAATACTGTGAACCACACCCATTCTCCTGGCTCAGCTGCAGAATCTAGGGGTGTTTGTGGTTGCAGTGTGCTGGTTTTAGGACTACCTGTCACTAAGATCACTGCGTGTCAAAATTGGCCAATTAGTATCAGGGCCTAGGAAGTCTCACTGGGTGTCCCACAGAGGTCCATCCTGGGACCCTACTTTCAACTTTTTCTTAAATGAACTCCCCAAAGCATGTGACTCCAAACTTATTCTATACACAGATGATGCAGTCATTCTCAACCGTAACACACAAATTGGGTCCCTCCAGGCTGCACTTCAGCACTCCTTTAACCAACTGGAGGACTGGTTCCATGAACACAGGCTTCTGTTCAACTACAAAAAACAAGACCATGCTCATATCCAGTTCCCAGATCAAGAAAAGGCCACCACCTCTCCATCTCCAATAACATCCTCATGCCCCTGGAGCAAGTGCACTCCTTTAAACACCTGGGGTTACCCTTGATGACACTATGTCCTTTGCTCAACATGTAGACTCAGTGGTCAAGGTTGTGAACTCAAACTGGGGCTGCTCTACAGACACAGGAAATAACTTTCTCCAGCAGCTCTCCACCTTGCAGTTACTAGCTCCATCCTATCAACCAATGACTATGGCCTGGTAGTATATGGGGCGGCCACTGAAACTGTGCTGAAAGAGGGTGCATACTGCACTTAACAGGGCCTGCAGACTAACCCTGGATGCAGATCACCTCACCCATACTTGCTCTCATTATGAGAAGACATACTGGCTGCCTTTAGGGAGTAGGATCAAATTCCAAACCTGCTGACTCAGAAAGAAAGCACTACTAGGCAAAGCATCCCTGAGTGTTTCCGCCTCTTCTCCAAAATGGACACAGGATACGGCACCAGAAGCATGATGCAGGGGAACTGTTGGTGCAATTCTGATGAACCACACTTGGCCAACATGCATTTTCTACAGAGCACCCTCTGGCTAAATGGGATTCCTGAGGCCACCCACAAGATAGAAAGTCTCTCCATTTTCAAGTCTGAACTCAGCGCTACCTTACCTCTTACAGGGCATGTGGAGTGTTCTCAAGTCAACTGATACATCACCTCTTGGTAGCGTCTTTACCTGTTGCATGGTGCCATCACTCATGCATGGCAAATGGGCCTCTGAACAGTCTCAATCCCTAACCCTAACTCTTTCCTTCAATCCTACCTCCCTCTCTCCACCCCTGCCCTGCCTCCCCACACCAGCCTCTCTCCTATTCCTCTCCTTCCCTCCAGCCTCCTTGCCATATCCCTCTCTGTGCTTCTCGACAATACCCACATTGGCTGCTTTCATCATCCACTCACCCACTACTCCTCCCACCCATCTCATAGGTATTTATTTATTAAATTTTGATGACCGGTAGGCTCACTGGGCCCCAGAGGTCCCTTTTTCAGGGCGACCCAGGACTTACAGGACTAGTAGAATACACAGTTAGTACAGATGTAGCTTATAACATGCGACTCATTCTATATATATATATAGTATCTCCTCAATCTCCTGCTCAGGCCGGGACACACCATGTGGAGGTCCCCTCCTTGCACCTTAAACTGTAGTCATTCCTACTCCTCTGATGCATCCACTGCAAAACTCCAGGACAATTAGAATTTTATTTTTGTAACTTGTTATGTTTTCTGACAAATTCCCATTTATTATTTGTTTTTCTGTTTGTGTACTGTTAAATGACATAGAACCTTTGTAAAAGAGCTTCAGCTCAAAGGTAGCATCAAATTCCTGAATAAATAATGTCCCTAGTCCTAGAACACCATTATGTTTTTCTTGCACCTTGTTGGTACTTATATGTCTCAATCTTGTCCCCCCAGCTCCAGGGAGTACAGAGTCAAGTCCTTGAGCCTGTCCTCATAGGTTTTGTGATGTAATCCTTGCATCATCTTGGCTGCCCTCCTCTGAACTGCCTCTACCCTGTCTATGTCTTTACATAGATAAGGCCTCCAGAACTGAACACTGTACTCAAGGTGTGGTCTCACTAATGTCCTGTATAGTGGAATTATGATCTCCCTTTTCCTGCTGGTGATACCCCTGCCTATGTATCCCAGCATCCTGCTTTCTTTACCTGCTGCATTCTTGCATTTACTCCCTACCTTGAGGTCATCAGAGATGATAGCCCCAGGTTTCTTTCATGCTTGGAGATTCTAAATCCCCCACCTGATATGTTGTTCTAGGGTTTTGAGCCCCATCTGCATTATCTTGCATTTCTTTGTGTTAAATCTCAACTGCCACACTCTTGATCAGTCCTCCAGCTTCTGCAGATCTCTCTCATTCTAACCTCACCCTCAGGCATCTCCACCCAGTTGCAGAGCTTTGTCATTAGTGAACAGGCAAATTCTCCCTTTCAGGGCTTCTGCAATGTCACTGATAAAGATGTTGAAGAGGCCTGGACCCAGTACTGATCCCTGTGGCACTCCACTGGTCACCCTTCCCTCTGTGGAGTGACTGCCATTAATCACCACCCTCTATGTCCTGCAATCCAGCCAGTTTCAAAACCCACTGCACCACCATCCTTCCCACTCCCATGTTCCCAGCTTATGTACTTGCCAGTTTATTCACCTTGATGTTTGCAACACTGTCCCTGTTAGTGAGTACCAGCTCCAGTATTGTCTCATCACGAGTGGGTTCACTGACTAGTTGCCTGAGGAAGGCCCCCTGCAGGGAGTCCAGGATGTTCCATCTTCCAGCTGAATTCATAGCTTGGAGGTTCAAATCAACATCCAGCAGACTGAAGTGCCCCACCAGCAGCAACTCCCCTTTTCTGCCATCTTGCCAATGGCTTCCACCAATATTTTATCTAACTCCTTCCCTTGTGCTGGAGGTCTGCAGATCACATCACTGAAATTAGAAGCTTCATCCCCATCTCCACTGTAACCCAGAATACCTCTGACCTCTTCTATTCACTGTGTCTCTATCGTTTTATACCCTCCTCCCATAAAGTACTACACCCCCTCCCTTCCCACTCTGTCTCTCTGAACAGAGTATAGCCTGGTATGGCCATGCCCCAGTCATGGTTTTCAATGCTCCATGACTTAGTAATGGCCAGAATATTCACGCTGGCCTCCACCATTATAATCTCTAGATGTGGAACCTTATTTCCTAGACATCTAGCATTCATACACATGACCTTCCAGATTTTGTTTCCACTCTGTTTGGTACCCTTCTCTTTCCATTTTGTCCTTGTGCTTCTTCCTTCCTCTCTTTTAATGCTTCTATTCTCATCTCCCCTTCATTTCAACTGCCCTGCTTCCTTGGATTAATTTCCACCCTGAGAAATTACATTCCCTTGTACTCCCTACTTTACCTGTAAAGGCCCTTATCCATCCAGGTGGATCCACAAACCCCAATCGAGCTGAACCTCCACTCTGCACCATTCCTTCAACAATGAGTTGAATATCTTGGTGTGGAGATCTCATTCCTCTCCCTGTCATAGATAGGTTGCACCTCAATGAAAGTCACTGAATGTGCTACTTAAGACCCCTCCTCAGTTACTTAAATGTCCCTGCATTACCTCAGGCCAGTCCCAAGCCAGGTCATTAGTCCCCAGGTGGACAATGACATCCAGCTCTGCCTCCTGTCCTGCTGCCCAAGTAATCCTCTGGATCTCCTTCCCCTCCTTCTGTGCTGTGGTGCCTTTTAGGCACCTAACCTTGCTCTTCCCCCTTTGCAATTCCCTAAATCAATCCCACTCACAATAGAGTCCCCTTCCAGAGTTGCTTCCTCCTCTTCTGGGGTTCCCATCCTCCCTCCTTGGGGTCTCTGCTCCAGAGGACCCCCACATCCTCCCAGGCCACTACCATTGGCCCCTTCTCCTGGGAGTTCTGCCTCACCACAGTGGCATAGCAATTGCATAGTGGTACTGGTTGAGGAATGTTCCTCTGGTCCACCACCCCAGCCTTCCACAGCCCACAGTAGTCCAGTTGTTCTTCCTTCCTGGAATCCTCTGGGATAATGGTGTCAGACTTAGTGCCCCTGGGTGGGAGAAGAGGTCCCCTGAATCCAAGCCAGCTCAGCCTGAGTCTCATGACCACTACTTCAACCCAGAGATGTGTGTGCAGATGGGGCAGTGTAGCAGTCTCCAGAAGGTCTCTCTGAAAACTGCCACTGCACTACACCACTCCCAACATTCCCAGCTTCTGTACTCCCTTTGCCTTGTAAATACCTATGTACTCTTACCCCTGACATAGTGTTTGTTAGCTTTACCTTTTTTTGTTTTGTTGCTACTGTACTTCTGTTCCCCAGTACCTTGTGCAAATACCCTAACACTGTTACCCTGGATAGGCTGTTCTCCTATTCCCAGTTTTAGGCCTGCTTTCATTTCCACCCTTCCTAGCTTCCTCTTTTGTGTATGTTGCTACTTGTGTTCCCCATGTGGTGTAAATCCCTTATACTGTTATCCTAGATAGGGTGTTGCTCCTATTCCCAGTTTAGGCCTGCCTTTTTCCTTTCTGCCCTTCCCAGCAGTGAATGCAACAACAGGAGAAAACAGGTGCCTTACCTTACTCCCTGCTCCCTGCTTCCTTCTGCTGATTCCTGTGAATGCCTAAGCCACCAACTTGTTCCCTCCTTCACTGTTTCATTCACTCACCAGAACACTAAACATGTGTTGACACATTAGGAGCAGCTTAATTTATACTTCCTGCTAAGCCCCATTTGGTCAGAGGTCATCATGTGACCCACAGCTCCTGCTCTGTATCCTCTGTACCCTGACCTCGAGATCTAGCCTTGCTGTCAATAAAGGGCCTAACAGTTCCAGTTCTGATGAATGCAGATACAAGTCTATCATTGATAATGTTGTCAGGCAATCCTAGATGGATCCTTTTGAGAGTTTCTGCTAGAGCAGAGCCATCCAGGATGTAACACTGTATATTGCAGTAATTACTGCAAAGTGCTGCAGTTTCTCCAAATAACAGTATAATTCAATGGCAATTAAGTCCTTTTATCATGCAGTATTTTGTGACATCATTTATTGCAAGTTACTGTGCTGCATCCTCAATGGCTTTGCTATATGTCTCAAAATATATATATATTTTTTGTACTCAGGTGGATACCCGCTTTTAAACAATTAAATAATAGATGTGTATGGTATCAATCAATCAAAATCTTCATTTATCCAGGCAGGCACCATTGAGCAAGGCTCATTTGCAAGGTGGACCTGGTCATGAATACATCAAAGTACAGTACAGAAGCAGATATACAAAAAGCAATAATATACAAGGAAGAAAAAGCATATACAGTGTATACAATACAGTACAAGGTTGAAATAAATAAAAACAGCATTATTTTACAATTGAAGAAGTCAGCAGATGTACAATTAACCATAGGCACACAGGGGTTATAAGCAGAGATCTTTTGAATGAGGCAGCGGCAACTACACATATAGGGAAAGAGGCCATGTATGGGGTGGCAGGTTAGAGAGGTAAAGAAGAGGAGGATATATTACCCATTTACTGGGGAAAATTGCGCTAAAACCGCAGGAAAGTGACGCATGGCTGTCGGTACTTGTTTATTATGATAATGACGGAGGAGGATAGATAATTGGGACACTACTATGGATGGGGTGGGACTTTAGCCAGGCTGGAGTAGACTGGGAAGGGTGGGTGCAACAGGAAGAATTAATAGGGAAAGAGTGAGAGCCAGGGGTAGAAACATGGCGAGCATCAGGATGGAAAAGGGGAGTTGAGGAATTAGTGGGCTAGCAGTGAGGAAAATATTTGCAAGGTGCTTTCATGTAGCGATCATAGAGCACCTTGAAGATATTCAGGCTAACAGGGCAGCTCAGCTTCAAGTTTCTTTGTAAACCGTTCCACAATGTGGGTAAAGAGAAGCTTAGAGCAGCTTTGTCGAAATGAGTTTTGACCCTTGGAACTTGGAGGGCAAGTCAGGAATAGCTCCTTAGAGTGTAGGTGCCTAACACTCTCCGGGGAATACAATCTGAGACATATGAGGGGGCTTGTTGGTCACCGCTCTGAAGGCCCATAGGGCAGCATTTCTATTCCTTCCATAGTGAAGGGAAGTCTAGCCTAACCATGAGTACAGGGAGCAGTGGTGTGTGGAAAGTGGAAGGCCAGTAATGAACCTGACAGCTCTGTGGTAGAGGGTGTCCAACTTAACCAGTGCAGTGGCTGTAGAGCAGGTCCGCATAATCTATTAAAGATAGGAAGGTAGCTTGAACCAATTGAATCTTGGCCTTCTTTGTGAGCAGGTGGTTAATTCTGTAGAATAGTCCTAATCTTTGCCTTAGTTTCTTCTGTAGTTCTTCAAGATGGTCAGTGAAGGAATGTTTATGATCGAGCCAAACTCCTAGATATTTGAATTTAGCTACATACTCTAGTGTTTCTCCAAGAACAGTGGTTATTTGGGATAGCTCCCCGTCCCAGCAGGAACTGCCGCATGCAAGGAGGGGTGAAGAGCATAGCTTTTGTCTTCTTTGCATTGAGCAAAAGCTTTTGTTTATGAGCTGGTATTGTAGAATGTTAAATTCAGCTTGGAGGTCTTCACAGAGCTGCTTCGGCATGGGACGACTCAAGTACAGTACAGTGTCGTCCAGCGAATAAGTGGATGTTGGCTTTTTGATGGGGTCATTGATGTTGTTAATGTAGACTGCAAAGAGGAGGGACCAAGGATAGAGCCCTGGGGCATGCCCCTCAGCATAGGTTTTAATGGAGAAATATCACCTTCAGCTTTAACCTGCTGTTTCTGTTCTCCGAGGTAGTCTGCAAACCAGCACATAGATTTATGGTACAGGCCTAAGGTGCTTAGGGAGGGAAGAAGCAGGCTGTGATCGACTGTGTTAAATACTTTACTAAGATCAAGAAAACAGCACAGACATGCTTCTTGT
The DNA here is from genome assembly GCA_016271365.2 of Neoceratodus forsteri. Taxonomy (NCBI): domain Eukaryota; kingdom Metazoa; phylum Chordata; order Ceratodontiformes; family Ceratodontidae; genus Neoceratodus; species Neoceratodus forsteri. Next base: position 879,319,335 of record CM028131.1, on the reverse strand, counting down.
TGTCAAGGTCTAGGAGCTAATCATTGGTCACCTTAGCTAGGGCCGTTATGGTGCTGTGCTTTGCTCTGAATCCAGACTGAACGGGTTTAATAGGCTTCTGGATTCTAAGTATACCCTTAGCTGGCCACACTATTTTTCTAGTAATTTAGATAGGATGGGAGGAGGGAGATCGGTCTATAATTATTTAGATCATGAGTCACCTGCTTTTAATAGAGGGATGACTTGGGCTATTTTCCATTGAGGGAGGCTACCCTGGGAGAGTGACATGTTGAATAGGTGGGTGATTGGCACTGCAAGCACATGGTAGCATTTCAGATAGTATGGCTCTATGAAGTCGGAGCCTGCTCCTTCCTGGTGTCCAGTTGCAGCAGAAGGTCTTCCACCTCTTTAGAGAGACAGGCAGGAGAGAGAAGACCTCCTCAGTAGAGGAACTTGTGAGTTGGTGGGCCTTGAGCTGTGTGGAGCTCATTGGCAGGAGAAGTATCAAATGCTAGCCCTGCCATTGCAAAATGGTTATTGAGGGCTTCCAATATCTCAAATCGGTTAGAGATAATGCTGCCACCGGACTTAATTTTGCTGGAATGGAATTAACAGGTGTGTGTACAGACATGTCTTTTAATGTTTTGCAGAGCTTTGAAGGATTTCTTGAGGCAGAGGCTAGCTCCGAATGATAGTGGGCAGCCTTGGCTGCTCTGACTAACTAGTGCACTTGTATGCTCTCTTAAAAGACACCAATCAGTCGTTCTTGCTTCTTGAGGCTTTTTCCATAAAGTATCCTTTCTAAATGGAAGCTTTGAGCTCAGGTGAGAACCAACGGCAGGTGCTGCTCCTGGAGCCACACCTTAACCAAGGGTGCATGCTTATTTAAAGCCTCACTTAAAATATTGTAAAAAGTAGTTTATGTCCTGTTAACTGTTTTGGCTAGGAAGAATTCCTGCCATCGTGGTGAATGTTTCAAGTCGTGGACATAAGCAAACAAATCAAAGTTGCGTTTGCACCTCTTGATAGAGAACTTTGCCACAAACTGTGGGTTGTGCATGGATCTAATGGTGGTGATTATACAATGATCGCTAATGTCTGATAAAATGTTCCGACATGAGAGAACAGGTGTGGCTTGCTAACAAAATTACATCTAAGAGGGAGCTGTTGTTAAGGTTCTTTTATTTGGCAGAGTAGGCTCGCCAATGAGTTGCACCAGCCCTAGAGTGTCACAAAAGGATTTCAAAGGAGCTGATGCACTTGATAGCCAATCATAGTTCAGGTCACCAAGAATAATGGTTTCAAGGAACTGAGCCCCAGTATGGAACTGAGGTGAGACAGGAGATGCAGTATCATAGTGCATCATTGTATGAGTGGAAAAGCAGTCCATAAGATCATACCTAACATTGTTTTATGTCCTACATGTGATTTGCAATAGTTTAGATCCTATTTTGAATATATAAAGTGAAAGGTGCCATATCTTAAGAATAATATCTTTCTTCCCTCTTTAGTATAGTACATCCTTTCCATGTTAGCACAATCTAGCAATAGAGTCAAACATTCTTCATAGCTGGGGGTAGAAGGATCCCTCCAATGTAATAGTATCACCTTTCTAGCTATTCCTAGTGCTAGTGCTAGTGATGTAATGAGCCTCATTTCCAAGTTGATGTGCAAGGGAAACTAGACCAAGTAATGAGATCCCTGGATCAAAGGGCACATTCTTTTGTAGAATTTTAGAAATGATCTCTCAGATTTTATCCCAGTAAGGTTTCAATATCTGGCAAGAAATAAATGTGTGTATTAATGTACCCTTTCCTTTATTGCAGCAAAGACAAAAGTCTGATAACTTGGCATTGCATTTGTCCAATTTGTTGGGTGCGAAATAAAGCTTATGAATGATATTAAATTTAATTTGTCTTAACTTGCTGTTTCTAGAAATTGATTCTGGAGAGCCATGATTTCTTTCCATACATCAACATGGATATCTTGTGCAAGTTCCTTCAGCCAGGAATTTCATAACGAGTAGATAAGGCTTTTTGGCTTCTGAAAGAAGTTTATAAATTCTCAACAACATTTTATGTGTGTCTATAATACTATTTAATAATAGTTCCAGAGGGATGCCATTAGTATACCTTTTGCTGGTAGATGTGTTTGAATATAATTCCTTAACTGTAGATAAGCCAGGAAGCTCCCTGTTTGGAGATCAAATCCACCTCTGAGGAGTCAAATGATCTTAGAGTACCATTCTGGAAACATTATTGCCCAGAAACCAATCCCTTATTTTACCGATTTTGAAAATGTTATTTTTGTATGAAAACTTAAAATAGCTATTTATTTAAAGCAGGAAAAAGAGATAGGAAACTTTTATTCCTAAAAGAGTGAGCCTCTTTCCATAGTTTAGAAGTAGTTCTGGTAGCTTTCAATCCACTCTTATATAAATTATTATTGTCAAAATTTACAAATAGTGCATCTGCTAAGATCTCAAATGGAGTAAAATGTTTTTCAATATGTGTCCAGTTAGATAAGAAGTTATTGTGATCTGACCTTAGAAACCAGTCTACCATTTGTTCTAGTTGTGTGGCTAAATAGCATAATCTCAAATTTGGTAGATCTAGTCCACCTTGTGATAGCAATGGATAACGTTTTTCCAAGCAGGCTCCTGGTCTCTTATCTTGCCTTAAAACCATCTAGTCATTTTATCAATTTTGTAAAAAGTTCTTATCCAAAATGAGAAGTAATGTATAAAGAGAAATAAGATTCTAGGTAAAATATTAATTTTGAGTATATTTATTCAACCTAGCACTGTTAATGGCAGATTGATCCATTTATCTAAATCTGTTTTAATATTGACCATTAGTTTGTAGTAATTTAGATCAAAGAGTCTATTTATATCCCCAGAGTGTAACTCCCAGATATTTTATTTCTGTTTTAGTGTTGCATGCCTTAAGTATGTGAGGATGGGAGGATCATTTGCATCATGATTTTGATATAACCATTCCAATTTGCATCTATTAACTTTGTACCCTGATAGACTACCAAAAGAAAAATTATTTTGCATAGATATTTGCTTCTAAACATGGGGTTATCCAATAATATTAATATGTCATCTGCATATAAGGACATAACATAGTTCTCTACATTAGTTTGTACTTCATTTATTAATTCATTCTGTCTAAATGACATAGCTAGGTATTCAATAAATATAGCAAACAGCAGAGGAGAGAGTGGGCATGCTTGTCTCACTCCTCTATGTAACTGAATAGGGTTCAATATATTCCCATTAGTTTTAATTCCTGCAATAGGTTTATAATATATATCATGTTGATCCAGTTCATAAACCTTTCACCTACATTCATCCTGGCCAGATAGACCTTTAAAAAGGCCGGTGGACATGATCAAATGACTTTTCGGCATCCAATGATAGAATAGCAATGTCCTTTTTCTTAGTTAATTCTATGATATCCAGGGCTTTTCTAACATTAGATGAGAGAAATCATCATGGGATGAAGCCAGTCTGGTCAGGACAAACTTCAGTGTGGATCCATCCTTCTAGTCTGTTCGCCAATATTTTAGTAATAATTTTATAATTGGTGTTCATTAGAGAAATTGGTCTATAAGATTTGCAATTTAATGGATCTTTATCTCTTTTAATATCAGAGTGATTATTGCTTCTCCCATGGTGGCTGGTAAGGTGCCTCTTATTTCTATATAATTGAAGAGTTCTAAAAGAATGGAAGAAACTATGTCACTAAATGATATATATATAATTTTATAAAGAAGCCATCTGGACCTGGGTCTTTGCCATTTTTGACCTAATGTAGAGTCAATGGTAGATGCAGTCTCTCTTCCCCATCCTCCTTAGTACCTTCACTGGTTGATAAGAATCAAACTAGTGTACATATCGGCATTAAGAATTGGATGCCTAGGTTGCCAAAAGGTTGTTTTAAATGTCAACGATGTAAATTTTGCACCAATATTAACAGTACCAAATTTGTCTTAAATCCAGTGGATGGGATGGAGATAGAAATAAGAGAATTCCTAAATTGTGATACATGCTATGTGGTGTATATAGCATCCTGTTTATGTGGTGCTCTTTACATTGGATGGACAAAAGAAAATTGAAAAAACATGTAGGAGAGCACATTAGAGCAATCATAAATGGTAATGTGGAATACACTACAGCTAGACATGTCCACATTATGGAAAATAATATTGCACATAAATGGGGTTTCACAAAAACTGAGAAAATAAGTATGGGACCACAAGGGGTGATATACAAGCCACATTGGCTAAGAGAGAAAACATTTGGGTTTTAAAACTCAAGCTATGCATTTTTCTGGATTTAATGATAGAGTTGATTTACCTCCTCATTTGTAAGGGGCTTATAATGTAAATTCTGTGTCAAAACATGTTACAAGGATAACATGTATATACAAAAGTCGATAGAAAATACAGCATTGCTGAAGTTTATTGTCCTATTGATTCAGGCATGGTACAGAGGTTTTGATTGATTAATTTAATTGATTGATTTATTGTAATTAGTAGGACAGTATTTAAATGCATATGTGTTGTTAATTTGCACTCTTGACAAAGTGCAGTGCACCTGCAACGTTGGGTCGTTACTGGGTCAGTGGAGAGGGTGTTTGTGGAGCTATATTGCTGAATATTTAAATAAAGGACTCAAAATGGATTGAAATTTTAAGCTCCTTTTTGGATATTGGAGTGTGTGCCATGGTTCATTTGGATGTGTCAATGTTGTGTGATGAGTAGAATTTCTTGGCGATCAATAGGACTATTTACTATGTCTTTTTCTGTTTCACTCAATGATTTTGGGGAAAGCTGTTTAAGAAATTATCAATATTTTGTTGTTCTGATCTCATGTCTGAGGCATATAAGTTAGTGTAATAGTTCAGAAATCTTTGATTTATTTTCATAGTTTCTTTGTTTCTAACATTATAGTGTTGATAGCATTTCTGTTATGTTAACATTGAATTTGGTATGCCAATAATTTATCTGGCTGATCTAAAAGAAGTAATAGTTTGATCTAGATCTTTCAAAAGCTTTTTAGCCTTGTATGTTATTGCTTTATTGTATTCCTCCCTAATTTTCAAAGTTTAATGAGATCTGATTCAGAACCAAAATCATTAAATGCTGCTTCTTCTAATAAGTCACTAAAAATACCACCAACAGCTTAATCTGGTTCAAAGTCAGTTGGCATTCATCTGTATCCCCTCCCCGGTCATGCCTGAAAATAGGCAGACTTTGTCTAGTTCACTTACCTGGAAAGAAAGAAAGAAAGAAAGAAAGAAAGAAAGAAAGAAAGAAAGAAGAAAGAAAGAAAGAAAGAATCATGTTCTAGAGTTCATTCTTTCTGATAGCTATTTTTTAAATGCTGAATAAGAAATTATCCAGCCTCTTAAATAGGCTTTTAGTGCTTCCCATACTATTAAGACTGAGATAGCTCATGTATTATTAATGTTAAGAAATTCCATTATAGTATATCTAAATTTATGTTTAAATGTCTCATCCTTCAGTAACATATTATCAAATCTCCAGTTATAATTTCTCTGATTATTTTCTGTGGCTATTTTTTGAAAAATACAGTGGAGCATGATCAGACATTTAATTGCCTATATTTTATATTATTAATACTGGCCCAGATATTCAAAAATGCACCAGAGTCTGGCAGTGCAAATAATCACGCCATGGTGCAACATGAACCATATTCAGAGGTTGCATTGGCGCACTGTGCCAGTGCAACCCAGCTGAATATGATACATTTGCACCATGGTACAACCAAATTTGTGCCATGGCACAGAAGAGATGCTGTAGTGCAACTGTGGGAGCAGAGCAACAGAGGGGGCATGGCACAGAGCAGAGACCCAGGGACAGAGCCAGGAAACACAATGACAGGCCACAGGAGGCCACCACCAGCAGAACACAGCATGGTGCACAGGCACCCAGACACCTTCCCAGAATACAACAGTGGCACAGATAGTAGGCAACAGGAGGTGCCAATGGCCAATAGGGGGCCTGAGGAGCCCCTGCAGGCTACTGGCTGTGCCCCCTCCCAGACGGAGCAGGCCATAGCAGGACCATGCAGCTGAACACAAACACACACACACACGCACACAGGCACACAGGAATCCCACACAGAGGCACTGAATGTGCCAGGGTTGTAGGTAATGTGGCAGACCACATGGGACAGGATGCACAATGCCATGCAGGGGCCCCAACACAGTGTGTAGCCAGTACCCAACCAACAACCATGGCCGTGTGTCACCACCATGCACACACCCACCATACACCCCTGACAGCCACCCCATGGGCACCCCAAGGCACAGCCACTGGCCAGGAAGGACACCACCACAGTGGGACACCACAGCACATAGCAGTAAACCACAGAAGCACAACACATGCCCCAACACATGCACACCACACGGACAGACACTGGGCCACTGCAGCATGGCTCTCATGCCACCTGCAAAGCAGACACTGACACAGGCAGGTAAGTCAACAAATATATATTTCCAGTACAAACTATTTACAATAACAAGGGGTGGGAAAGGGTAGGAAAGTGAGGGAAGGGACAGTGAACAGGGACTGGACAGTGGGAAGGGGACTGTAGGGAGGTACAGCAGGGAAACAGAGGAATGCTGGGGCCAATCAACTCGGTAGTCACGACCTGCCACCCATTGGTGTCCTTGCCACCTCAATCTTCCAGCAGCAGGCAGTGAACCTGAAGGACTGCATCCATGGTGGTGGATGTAATTAGTATGAGCTGTCAGAGCAGCCTGCAGTATGCGGGCCTCCGACCCTCTGCTGGACACCTATGACAAGGGACAGGACAGGTGATCAGTGCAATGTCCCAAGGAACCATGCCAACCCACAGTGTACAATGGGCAGTGGGAACACTCACCCCGAGTAACTGTACCGCCACCCACAGGGGGTGGGCCAACACCTGTCAGCAACTCAGCACATGACAACAGTGCATAGAGGTGGTCCCGCACACAATGGCCACCCAGCTGCACAATGACAGTCACATGGCACAGTGAACCAGCAGCACCACACCAACAACAGTGGCAGATGGGCACACACCCACCCCTCCAACAGATGGCACGTGTCCAATGGATGCGCCACAGTGGCATGCACCACGCACAGTGCAACACACACAGCTGCCAGCACATGGCATAGGTGGCCATGACCCACCCACTCCCCCACCACCCCCATAAAGTGTGAGGACCATGACAGTACCTAACTGCCCTCTGTGGCCCCAGGGTGTTGGTCCTGCTCCTGCTCCTCCTCTGTGGCCCACTGCAGCCTGCTGTGCTGCTGCTGCAGCCTGTGCCTGTGGTGATTTTCAGGCCCGGGAATGGAACAAAGACAGGTACACATCAGGGATCACCCACAGCAGCTGCCCACCACCCCAAGCCCTGTGCACAGGGTGAGCCCCTACCTGACACATCCCGCACAGCTGCAGCACAATGCACTGTGGCTGGCAATGTCACTCTGTGATGCACACCATGACAGTGCACCACTCTGCAGGGCATGCCAGGCAGTCTAGCCAACACCACAGTACAACACCAGGGCACACATGCAATATGGGCTGACTCACCTGGCTGTGGCACAGTCCTTGCCTGATGTGCACCTCAAGCCTCCTCAGGCACTCTGGGTCCCACTCACCAGGTCACCATACCGGTGGCAGCACTGGTCCCCTTCTTGGCCACCCAGTCCTTTGCTGCAGCCTGGCAGAAATCCCCTGCCACACTGCACTTTGGCTGCTGCAGGGGCACCTGGCCAATCAGCTGGGGGCTTGGGGCTGGACACAGACCACCAGGTTGACAAGTTCAACTTGTGTCCCATTCTGGGCCCTATGGACTCATCCCTGCACCATGCTACACAGTGATCTCTAGACCAAAATGACTGCAGTGGGCGCGCGTGTCCATGACATGCACCAGATGCATCATGTGAGGAGCATGCACTGTGTCACCATCACACAGTGCTGGAGATGATGTGCAGCGTTAGCATGGCTAGGCAGAGTCACCAGGTCAGGAGAGATTGACCCAGGGTCAGGGGTCACACCAGAGGTCACCCACCTCTGTGCACTGCTCACGTGGAATGATAGCAGGTCTGGCACATCATGCGCTATGCCCCTGCATTGCGTTGTTGGTGCACAGTGCACAATTGTCACTGATACCATTATTAGCATGCACACTGCAGGCTTGCACACTACACATGCATGTGGATTGTGTACACAACTTGGCTCTGGAGCAATCCTCATTGCACACAGAGCAAAATCAAGATATTCAGAAACCGCATGCAAATCAGCTCATCAGCCAATGTGTGGTGCACTGGGTGCATTAGCATGTCATTACCTTTGTGCCAAATCTCATTTGCATTCATTGCACCTGATAAGCACCACGGAACAGCACAGGCCATGGACAAGTATTGCATCCTTCAGGGTAAGTTGCACATGCCGTTGCATCTCACTGAGAGCAAACAGCACAGCAGGGTGGGATGGAACAGGGTGATGCTGTCACTGTCACACTGTGCTGTCCATGTCCACAGGAAGTGAAATGTTGGAACGTGAGGAGGGTGAGTGTGGACCTGCTTGCGCGCAGGTCCAATTTCATCAAAAGTGGAGACAGAGGCCTTGTTTAATGCATACCTCAACTGGGAGCCCTGTTGAGTGGTGCCATGGCACACCACAGGCCAGGGCTGGGGTCTGGGAGGAGGTGAGCATACATCATCCAGCATCATAGCCACCAGTGGTCAGTGCAGGAGTGCCAGAAGAAGGTGGGCATGGACAAGAGGTGCATCAAGAAGAAGGTGGCAGCCATCTGTGCATCCCAGAATGCCACCGGAGGGGACCTACAGATGCGCCACCACCGCTCATGGCACAGGGAGGACTTGTGGCAGCCACCATGCACTGCAGCACAGTGGAGGGTGTGCCTGGTGGTAGTTTCAGATGGGTAGCAGCCCATCACTGCATGGTGAGTATGTCAGCCACGCACAGCTGGTGGCTGGGAGGTGCATACACAGGCATGCTGGCATGCATGCACTGGCATGCATATCATGTGCATGTGTGCACCCAGCAGCACAAAGCCATCTGTGATCACAGTGGCATGGTTCTGTGTGGTGCACCTGATGTGCGGGCTGCCCTGCCTGCAGTCTGCAGCTGCTGCCCAATGTGCACACGGGCAGTGTGTGTGTGTGTGCCTACCACTGGTGTGGCACCTGTGTCACGCCACATGCTGCCTGTGTGTGCTTGCCCAGTCACTGGGCCATGTGGCATGGGTGTGATGATGGCAGTCTTGCACTGGTTGCGCCTGTGTACTGGTGTGATGCATCTGATCCGCCACATACCAATGTCTGTGTGTGTGGGTGCGTGTGCGTGTGTGTGTGTGTGTGTGTGTGTGTGTGTGGTGCTGTGTGGTTATGTACCCTGTCTCCCTACCCCTGCTTCATGCCTCTGTGTGTGCATGCCCATTGCCATGCACATCCTGCATGTGTGCTGTACCTTTTGTGTGGCCCATGCATGTGTATCACACCACCTACCTGTGTGCATCACAGTGCTCCTGTGCAATGGTGTCCCGGTGTTGTCGCACCTGCTGTTACAGCCAGGGATCCCTCCACCCAGGGGTAGCTGTCCACCTTCCTCCAGCCCATTGCCTCTATCATCCCCACTACTGTCACCCTCATCAGCCTCAACAGCTATCCCACGGTCAATGGTCATGTTTGCAGTATGCAGCAGGCCAGAATAGACCACAGGCTTTCAAGGGGCTATATTGTGGGGCACAGCCTGACCTGTCTAGGCAATGAAAACGTGCTTTCAGCATGCCAAAGACATGCTCAGTCATGCATGCTGGTGTGTGCCTTGTTGTAGCACTCCTCTGCTGGGGACGATGGGTGCCGGTGGGGTGAACAGCTAAGGCCGCGGTGGATAGGCACTGTCCCCTGTGTGGATAATAACATGGTTAGCCCTCTGCTGTTCTATGCTGTGCCCTTGCCTATCCCTGGCACCCACACCACCATCCACACCCTGCCCTCCCTCATCCCATGGTCTGCTCGCCCATCACCCCTCACATGCCATACTCACCCACTAGGTGGCCCGTGGGGATGTCCCATGTTCAAACCTGTGGCACAGTGCAGAGCTGTGCCAGATGAATGCATCATGTGCACTCCCGGGGTGTGTGGCACAGACGTTGATGATCGCCCCATGGCATCGTGCACCACCTAGCAGATGACCGCAGCGGGCTGCGCCTTCCTGTCTATGTATGTCACACCTCCGGGTCAGGTGGCCTCGCGGATGCCCATGTGGGTGCAGTCAATGGCCCCAATCATGCCAGGCATCGTGCTACCCTGTGGAAGTCCTGCGTGGTTGCCGTATACTCCGCCTGTGTGCTGGGGAATTGGATGTATTCAAATGCATGTGGCAGCAGAGCATTGAGGAACTGTTTGAGGAGGCAGGACATGGCTGACTGGGTTATGCCTGTGGTGTCCCCTGTTGGCCTCTGTATGGTTGCTTGTGGTGAGCAGGCATATGACGGCTGTGACCTTCATCTCCACGGACATGGCATGGCTCTGTCTAGTGGGTACCTGCATCTCCTCACTGCACAACTCACAGAGCTGCCTCAGAATGGCCTGTTCAGGTGGTACCGACCCACAATCTCCATGTCACTGTACTGTTCAAGGTGATGAGGCGCAGTACCACCTGTGTCAGGCATACCTCTGACGGACTCTTCCCTCAGCCACATTGCTGTTCCTCCTGCCTCCTCACACCCCTCATTACAGCCTCCATCATGAAGGGTGCAATATCCATGGCCCTTGCTGTCCAATATCCTCCCGTGGTTGGCTGCTGCTGGCTGTGTGCCACTCTGGTGCACTGCATGGCAGTGTGTCTGTCTGTCTCGCTCATGCTCTCTGCCCCTCTCTCCTCTTCAATGCCACCTCTGTCCCTCTCACTCTGTCTTTCTTTCTTTCTTTCTTTCTTCTTTCTTTCTTTCTTTCTTTCTTTCTTTCTCTCACTCCCTCTCGTCTGGTGCAAGTGCTGTCTGTGTGCTTGCACCCTGAATTATAGGAACAAGTCTGCTCGGCACAACTTTGATTTGCTCCACACTTGCACCATGGTTCCACGATTGAATATGCCACTGCACTGAATATTCATAGGAACACCGCCTTGCACTTGTGCCTGATTCATTATAGCAGCATTGGCTAATGGAATTTGTACGGTGCAATGGCTCCTGCTGAATATGGCTCCTGGCACAAGTCTGCACTTACTTCAGCACAACTGCTTTGAATATCCAGGCCACTGTATAAAAGGTCTTCTACAAGAAAAAAATCAATTGTAGATGAGGAGTTATGCACATCAGAAAAAAACTTTTCCAAGTTGGATATTTATGTCTGAAGGGATCCAATAATTTCAAGTCTTCCATAAACTTTAATAATCTTTACTGAGCTTTTTTAGATTCTTTGTACCATTCCATCTATCCAGACTGTATAATGTTAGATTGAAGCCTCCATAATGTAAGGTTCTGGGTGATTTGTTAAAGAGATTAAAAGTTAGTAAAATTGTATACTTTTCATTTTGAGCATTGATACTGCTCAAAGTAAATCTGTCAGCACCAGCTTGTAAAGTAGCCATGACATATCATCCATTTTATCAATTTTCTTGTGTATTGTATCTACATTTAGGCAGTTTTTAAATATAATGGCAACCTTTTCAGTAATTACTGTATTTCAGTAATGGGCATGTATACTATGTGCTTTAAAGAGACTGCATTATATATTTAAAATTGGATTCTTGAAATGAGTCTCTTGTAGTAAAATGCAGCTCGCCTGGGTCTGATTGGCATATTGTACAATTTTTCTGATTTTTATTCTTTCTCTGGCACACTTTAAATTCCAACACAAACATGTTATTTGTGTTGCCATTGAGGTTACTAATTTAATACTATTGTAATTATGTTTTTTTATGTAACACTTCATCAGAATAAATATATGTGACCTTTTGCATAGATACCATGGTGTATTTTTGCCCAAAACATTTTATTCTATCAGCCCTATCCCCTTCCCTAAATTACCCTCACCCACAGTGGTAACCTATAGATAGAGACCCATGTTTTTCTTAAATAAGAAATGGCAAGAAATTCAAGGCATAAAAGAAATAAAACAAAACACATGAAAAAGTTAAATAATTGCTTGTTGTTTTTTGCAAAACTAAATGCCTGCAGCAGTTGTTGTTTAGGCTCCATTGTTATCACTGAGATGGTCCACAAGAAAGTGGCAGTGGAACTGTCTGATTCATAAAACCTTTCAAGACCATAGCATAATGCTGTTTAATACTCTTTGATGAGTCAGCCCCCCAGACAGTCTGTACAGAAGGTCAGTGCCCTGAGTATGTGCAGGAAAGTGAGTAAACACCACAAGAGAATCCAGCAGGCTATGTGATTAAAGAGTGAGTCCCTGTAAAAGAGAATATGGGTAAGCATATTGAATTCCTTATTAGGATCTGTGATGCTCTGCCATCTGCTTATGGTTATTGTATGATATTTGTAATATAAATAAATGGTTTGTGATTGTCTGCTGGCACCAAGTCAGCCTATGCTTCAGTGAGTGTCCTTTGACCCCAAAATGTTTCAGTGTAGCTAAAGTTGCAGAATGTGAGAAGGACCAGAGGAAACCTAATTAACCGCCTTCCTTCCAGAGGGTAGTTTATGACCTTTTATAACCTACTCATGCTTTTAAAGTTGCTTCCCATGTAGGTATTTATGATGTAACAAGAAGAGAAGCCATTTGACTGATGTCTCTTGTTTTAGCACATAGCCGAAATTAGTGACAGAGTGTGAGATTGTTAAGTTCAAAGATAAATGTTTGATCAAAGATTGTCATATTTGGGAAATGTTTTTTCTGACTTTCACATTAATTGTCTGCTGGCACCAAGTCAGCTCTGTGCTTCAGTGAGTGTCCTTGACCCCAAAATGTTTCAGTGTAGCTAAAGTTGCAGAATGTGAGAAGAACCAGAGGAAACCTAATTAACCGCCTTCCTTCCAGAGGATAGTTTATGACCTTTTATAACCTACTCATGCTTTTAAAGTTGCTTCCATGTAGGTATTTATGATGTAACAAGAAGAGAAGCCATTTGACTGATGTCTCTTGTTTTAGACATAGCTAGAATTAGTGACAGAGTGTGAGATTGTTAAGTTCAAAGAGAAATGTTTGATCAAAGATTGTCATATTTGGGGAAATGTTTTTTTTCTGACTTTCACATTAATTAAAATACCTCCTTGTAGACAATTATGGTAGAATTAACTCTAAGGGAGGATCTAGCTGACCTCACCAAAAGAGGGTGGGAGAGGAAGGTTGAAATGAAACATGCATCTGGGAAATGTGTGTCTTATCATTAGGGACTCTGAGATTTTTAACTCTCTGGATTTGAAAGCACTTGAAGGGTAACAACCAGACAGGAAAAACTTAAGTATTGTGGTAGGAGTTCGTGTTCTGTAACTTCCATTTTTTCTTTTGAGAGTGTAAGTCAATAATATGAGTTGTTCTGTATTTTATTTCTTCTGTTTTACAATTTTAGTAAACTACATTTTCTTTAATACTGCCTGTGTTTCTCCTCAGTTCCTTTGCATGTGATGCCAAATCTGTGTTTAAGTCTGACAGCTATTAAGGGCTTTCATGGTGATACTAACCTTGAAAAGTAAGAATATACCTAAGTCTCATATAGGGTTGTAAGGTTCATTTTGGATACCTGATTGGGTGCCCTTGGGTGAAAGATTATATTGCATACCCCGAGAATATTATCTGAGCTTGTTAATTGGGTATGCTAGCATAAGGTTTGCAGCTTAAATTCCTCCAGAACTCAAGGCTAATAGGTGATTCAGACCCAAAACAGACAGGAGGGTTACCCTGTCTGTCACCTGTTCCTCACTATTGCACTCTGAGGTTGGCACTGTGGGAGCAGAGGGCCTGACCTGCAGAGTGCATTTGTGACAGGGTCTGTCTATGTAAACACATTGTTGTTCTTTCTTTTCTTAACTTTGTTTTCTGCTTCCCCATTATTTTGAATTATTGCAAGTATTGTGATCAAATCATGCACATAGTTTCATTCTATTTATTGTTACAGTTTAGCCTTCTGAAGGCTGAGAGGAGGAGTGCCCCTTGAGGAGCATTGTCTTGTATTATACCCGAGGAAGAAGACCCCAACATCTGGATTGTGACCATAACTGTTGCCGTCTGTATGAAAACGTAGGTCTTAAGAACCTGGTCTGCTTCTCATGTGTTATTGAATATTTGCTGCTTCCCATTAAAACACCATAAGTAGAGCTGGATATAATAGGGTGTGGGGTGCCTTTGTCCTGAAGAACAGATATAATGTTATTGAATGTTTTTCTTGTTGCATAGGTAGTAGGGGGAGATGCATACTCTGATATATATATCCCTTCTCAATCCTGGCTTTTCTCAGCAGTTCTTCTTTACTTGGTAATGGTGAGGTCTGACAAATACAAATCAGGGATAGTCTCTATGAGAGGAAAAGCCTCTGTGGGCCCGGTCCAGCTACACTTTCGCGTTTGGATATTTTTTTCCTAAGGTCTCCATCAGAAGCTCCTTAAAAAACTGTACAGGATTTGTGCCCTCACTGTCTTCAGGAACATTTCCTATTATGATGTTGCCCTTCGAGATCTGGATTCTAGGTCCTCAATTTTCTTTATAATTCCTGTAATTCTTTCTGTGTTGTGCCACTGTGTCTTGAAGAAGGGTTATCTGATCCTCAGCTTCTCCCATTCTTGATTCCAGCTCAGTTACCCTTTTGCTAAAAAGCCATCTAGGAGTCAAGTGAAGCAATGGAATCCTTAATAGAATCAAGGATACATTCATTTTCTGGAATGCTTGTCGAGATTCAATAAGCATAGCTTCCTGGGCTGAATGCATTTTAATATGTTTAGAGCGCTGATGCCTTCAGGAGAACTTTAAAAAATGTAATATTTAGACAAAGTTGGCTTGAATTTTACATTAGTTCTGTATCTCCTCCCCATAATTTGTTACTGAGGCCATCTACATGAAAACAGGATCTTTGCTCCTGAAGAATTCATCCATTTTGTTGCCTTCTCCTACCTGAGGTCATAATGCACTGCTTGTGGCATCACAAGACTCCCATGGCAACAGATTGTGGTATCACAACAGAGGATTATGTATGACTTAAAGTAGAGAATAAACTACAGAGGCAGATTAATGCTGACTGATAAAGATCATGCATTCATGCTAATTTCCTCAATAATAAACAATAGGGAGGAGAAATCTATAGAAAATATACAGAATGCGAGCTGAATTGCACCCAATTATTAAGCTTTCAAAAGTGTTCTCTGAGGTGTCAGCAGCTCTTAATGTATTTCCTGCATCTTCCCTAAGGTTACTGTGTGAGATTTAGCTTTCATGGGAGGTGGTATTCCTTGACTTCCTTGGTGTTCCTTTGCACAGATAACTGATCTCTAAGGATTTTGGGCACCCAACTGTTGTATGGGTTGCAAATCTGAATTAGAGTTTGTTACAACCACTCCTGATGTCATGGGGTGCAGCTCATAGAATAAGCTGTTACCATATGCATGGAGTTATTTTCCAACTCAGTGTCAGAGGTTATTGCTGACATGGGCGCTACACCTCTTTATTAACTCGTATGTCTCTTGTTCTTTTTCAGCTGGCAAGGCTTTATTAACAAAGTTGGTTAAATTTTTCCCCAGATACATCTTGACCTATGGTCAGATTGTTTTCTACAGGAGTTTGTGATTCAAGCATATTGTCCCTGACCTCCTCCCAGTGCTCCGGGTTGCAGAAGCAATAGAGAGAAGTGTCATTTCAGTGTCCCCTCCTCCACCCAAGAGAAATCCAGTTGTCGCTTGCCCATTACTAAAGGTGCTGCATTATCCGTTTATCAGTCTGTGCCATTAATGGTTGAGCAGGGTAGGATTCAGTAGGACTGCATTTTTTACCCCATAGCCAATCGGTTAAGTTAGAGGGCATGGAAAGGTTCCATAGAGCCACAGTGAGGAGGTTTAATTTGTGGCTTTCTGGCAACTACTGTGGCTGCACCTAGTTTAAAGCTTGCAGTTTTTTTAAATAAGCAGCTTGTGGGGATCCCCTGGTACAGATTTTTCAAAATATGAAGTATTACTGATTACCTCTTGGCATTCGAGAGGCAGTCTCAGCAATTGGGTGAAGTGTTCTGTGGAGGGAAGGGTTTCAGCCAGATCTGTCTCTGAGATGTCCTTCAGTCATCTACATTTTTGGACATCATGTGGGGTTCTTTTTCTTTGCAGAATCAAAAGGCAATCAAAGTTTTAGATGAAAGTCCACGGGACACGAACGGAATCCTGGAAGGAACTTATTATTCTATAACAGCTCCTTTAGTGAACACCCACAGCCTTCTGGATGCAGAGATGCTCACCAGGTGTATGCTCAGCCTGCCATCTTGGACATGTGCCTCATCTCATGTTTCAAATATTAATAATGCAAAGGCATGTTTATATAAAATGCATTGCAAAAAACTATGTTAAGTATCTGTTAGGTTTAAAATTGAAAAGCACAAACATAAGGAAATGCAAGTTATAGGTAAACATCCCAATAGCCCTTGTGAATCTGTTCCTGGCATTTCTTGGGGTTTGAGTATTATGTGACAGTGCTGACATTATCCAGACTTCAGCACTGTCTGTCCAGGGACCTAAGAATACTAACACAGCAATGCTTGAAGACTAGCTGCTGATGTTATGTAATGCCAACACTGCACCACGTAATGGTTCAAACCCCAAGGAATGTCATGACACAGATTTACTATAGGCCAGCGGATATTTAAACCTAACATTGCAGTTCCTTCATTTTATGTCTTTAGCCTCTACTTTTACTGATGCTTTAACATAGCTTTTGCAATCAATGTACCTACTTTTTAAAAATGTATATAAAACACTCGGCCTATAACATGATTTGCAAGTGGACCTGCAGGCCATTCACAAAACTGCAACCTGCTTGAGTGGAAAAATAGGAGGATGCGGAACCAAGAGTGGCTAGCCCTTGCTCAAGAACAGTTCAAAACAAAATGGTGCCTCAGAATGAACTCCAACGTCTAAAGTTACAGTTGAAAGTTTATTGTTTATTGTCAAATAACTAAAAATACCAAGCAGGTTGGAACATTGGCCAGTCTCCTGGGAAAAACTGCCCCAGCACTTTACCCGTGAAGGCTTCATCAGGAGGTGGAGTTACAGAGACTTCACAGGATTTAAATAGTCCCAGTATGGCGACATCATGCATTACCTCTCTCATTATAAAAAAACATGAACAGTACATTACCTAGTGCTATTACAAAATAAAGTATATTTATAAAAATCCTAATTCATCTGTTACATGCCTATTTAGGTAAACAGCAATATATCAGCTACTAGGCTAATATAAAAGTTAGGACATGAGAGAGCAGTCAGACAGAGCCCACTACATGTAACCCAGCAATCACCCACTGTGGATTTCATGCTGGTCCTGGGGATCAACTAAAGCTTTGTAATGACACTGGGGTTTGTTTTGGTAACAATAATGACAAAATAATCACACATAACACAAGTAATTGGTACAAGTCTCCTTGTTATGCAGTCTGGTACGCATAGCAATACAAAGGCATAGCATAATCTCATTAACTGAAATTACATAGCAGTTATCTTACAGTGAATCAGATAATAGGCCCAAATTACCTTTTCCCTAGGAGAGTGGTGCAGGTAAAGTCTTCTCAGGATGATATCTGATTCTCATCTGCCCAACCCTCTCAGGCACATACTTATAATGGTACACAAACATTAGGAAACTGCGGTACAATACAAACTGTGATACAGTCTTAGGCCATATCAGCAGAACCTACATAGATACATAGACAGTGTCGGCAGATAAGGGCCTATGGCCCACCCAGTCTGCCCATTTGAACTTGTAAGTTCAGTTTGTTTTCCTAGAGTCCGTTTCCCTCACCCTGACCTCTAGAATTCCTTTATGTCTATCCCATGCATTCTTAAATCCTGTGATTGTTTCAGCTCCCACCACTTCCTCTGGCAGGGTGTTCCACTTGTCCACCACCCGTTCTGTGAAGAAATTCTTTCTCATGTTTCCTCTGAATTGCCCTCCTCCAACTTCATCCCATGCCTCTAGTCCTGGAACACCTTTTTCACTTAAAAATAGTGTTTTCCTGCACCCTGTTTCTCCCTGTAAGATACTTGTATGTCTCTATCATATCCCTCTCCCTCCTCTCCTCCAGGGAGTACATGTTCAGTTCCTTCAACCTGTCTTCATAGGACTTGTGATGCAATCCATGCACCATCTTTGTTGCCCTCCTCTGAACCTTCTCTACCCTGTCTATGTCCTTACCTAGGTATGGTCTCCAGAACTGTACACTGTACTCCAGGTGGGGCCTCACTAGTGTCTTGTATAGCGGAATTATGACCTCCCTTTTCCTGCTGGTGATGCCCCTGCCTTATACATCCCAGCATCCTATTTGCTTTACCTGATGCCTTGTCACACTGTTTCCTACCTTGAGGTCATCAGAGATGACAACCCCAAGATCCCTTTCCTGCTTGGTGCATGCTATATCCTCACCCCCAACTGATATATTGTGCCAGGGTTTTTGTGCCCCATATGCATTATCTTGCACTTCTTGCATTGAATTTCAACTGCCAAACCCTTGACCATTCTTCAAGTTTCTGCAGGTCCCTTCTCATTCTGTCTACACCCTCTGGTGTGTCTACTCTGTTACAGAGCTTTGTGTCATCAGCGAACAGTGAAATTCTGCCTTCTAGATCCTGTGCAATGTCACTTGATGAAGATGTTGAATAGGACTGGTCCCAGCACTGATCCCTGTGGTACCCCACTGGTCACTCTTCCCTCTGTGGAGTGACAGCCATTTACCACCACCCTCTGGGTCCTGCCACCCAGCCAGTTACCTACCCACCACACTACTGTCCTGCCCACACCCATATTCCCTAGTTTACGTAATAGTCTTCTATGTGGCACAGTGTCAAAGGCCTTGCTGAAGTCCAGATAGGCCATGTCCACTGCCCTCCCTGATCCACTTCCTAGTCACCCAGTCAAAAATTCAATGAGGTTGGTCTGACATGACCTCCCCTGGTGAAACCATGCTGCCTTGGGTCCTGTAGTCCATTGACAACCAGATGTTCCACCAATCTCTCCTTCAGTAGTGCTTCCATGATCTTTCCCACTACGAGGTGAGGCTGACTGGTCTGTAGTTCCCTGCTTCCTCTTTGTTCCCACTTTTGTATAAGGGGACTACATCTGCTGTCCTCCAGTCTTTGGGTACCTCCCTGTTTCCAGTGATTGGCTAAACAGGATAGCCAGAGGTTCAGCCACCACCTCTCTTAGTTCTTTAAGGACCCTGGGTGCACCCCATCTGGCCCCATTGCTTTGTCAACTCTTATTACTTCCAGTTCCTTCAGGACCCTTTCTCGTGTAAAGAGACTTGTGTCCATTTCTGCACCATTCTCACCCCTTGTACTCCTTCAGACCCATTACCCTCCTCTTCCTCAGTAAAGACTGAGCAGAAATACCTGTTCAATATGTCAGCTTTACTGTTGTCATCCTCCATGCGACTCCCATCCTCCCCTTCAGTCTCACTATCCTCCCTTTGTCTTTCTTTTTCACTTATGTACCTGTAAAAGGTTTTGTCCCCTTTAACCACTGATTTTGCAATGTGTTCTTCTGTCTGAGCTTTGGCTTCCCTTACTGACTTCCCTGCCTCCTTTGTTTCTCCTGGTACTTCTCCCTATCCCTTCTGCCTGTGTCTTTTTGTATTGCCTGAATGCAATCTTTTGGCTTTCACTTTCTTTGCTACCTCTTTGAAAACCATAATGGTCTCTCTCTTCCTTTCCTCTTGCTAACCTGCTTAATGCATAATTCTGTTGTTCTTATAATCCCCATTTTAAATACTGCCCACTGTTCCTCAACCCTGATTCCTGTCCCATTCCCTTAATGCCTCTTTTAGTATCTCCCATTTTCCCAAAGTCTGCCCCTAAAATCCAGGATACGTGTTTTTGTGTGGCTTGGTTCTGCTCTTTCTGTGATTTCAAACCACAATGACTGGTGGTCACTGTTACCCAGGTGCTCCCCACTATTACCCCATCACACTGTCCCTGTTTGTGAGCAGAAGGTCCAGTATTGCCTTCTGCCGAGTTGGTTCCATGACCAGTTGCTTGAGGAAGGCACCTGAAGGGAGTCCAGGATAAATCTTCCTAGTTGATGCTGCTGCTGGGATGCTCCAGTCCACGTCTGGAATATTGAAGTCTCCAACCAGTACTACCTCACCTTTGTCTGCCATCCTTTGGATGGCTAGCATCAGCTCTATCTGTTTCTTCCTCCTGGGCTGGTGGTCTATAGATCACACCTGTGTGGATGGCTGGCCCATTTTCCTTTCCAGCTTACCCACAGTATCTCTCCCCATTTTGCTCCTCCTGGATCTCTGTGGCTCTTATGTCATTTTTCACATACAGTGCCTCCTCCTCCTTCCTGCCTGATCTGTCTCTTCTGAATATGCTGTAGCCAGGTATGGCCGTCTCCCAGTCATGGTTATCATTACACCAGGTTTCAGTGATGGCCACAATGTCCAGGTCTGACTGTACCATGACAGCCTCCAGATCTTCCATCTTGTTGCTAAGGCTCCTGGCATTTGCACACATGGCTTCCATGATTTGACCTCCTAGACTGCTTCACTGTTCTACTCAGCCCCTTCCTTGGTTGTCATTTATCCCTGGTTCTCCTTGCTGTCTGCCCTTCTGCTGAATTTTTGCCCTTTCTGCTTATCCACCTTTTGGACACTAATCTTCATCTTTTGCACACTGCTTTGCAGAGATAGCCACTCCTCTGGTTCACTGGTTCCACTGCTAGCTGTGGGGGTGAGCAAGTAGGTACCCTCCTTGCTGGCCTGCCACCCCTTTGCTAGTTTAAATGCTTGTCAATGTAGCATTTAAACTTATCATTGAGTGCTTGAATTCCCTCCAGGATGGATGCAGGCCGTCAGGCTTGAACAAACCTCCATCCTCCAGGTGGGTCCCCAGTCACCAATGAATCCAACCCTTCCTCACAGCACCAGTTCTTCAACCATGAGTTAAAGTTCCTAATGCATGCACTCCTATGCTCTCCCTTGCCTCTCACAGGTAGTACTTCTGAGAAGTGACAGAAGTAGCTACTTGCTTGAGACCCCTCCCCAGTTTTCTAAACTCTTCCTGAACTTCCTTTGACTCCCCATTTTCCAAGTCATTAGTACCTAGGTGGATAATGACATCCAGCTCACCCTCCCGTCTTGCCTTCCCAGTGATCCCCCAGTATCTTCCTTCCATCCCTCCATGCCGTGGCACCTGGTAGGCACCTCACCTCCCTGTCCTCCCCCTCCTGTGTTCCTAGCTGGATCCTCTTAAGATGGAGTCCCCCACCAGGATTCGCTTCCTCCTCCTCTGGGGTCCACTGCTTTCCCACTGAGGTCACCTCCTTGGCTAACCTCCACATCCTTTCCTTCCACTTCTCTGGGTACCTCTATTTGGTTGCCCTCATTTGCCAGTGTGGCATATGAGTTCTTGAGAGGAATAGGATCTGGGATGTGCCTCTGCCTGACTGCTCTAACCTCCCTGAGCCCACTGTCATCCAAGTGCTCCTCGTTCTCGGCATCCTTTGAGGCAGCTGCATTGGACTGGGTGGTCCCTGGACAGGGGTGATGGTACTCCTGACCCAGTTTACTTCCGCTCTGAGTCTGGTTACCTCATCCCGTAGTCAGAGAGATGCATGCAGATGGGGCAGCACCTCAGTGTCCAGAAGGTCTGCCTGAATATGGCTGCCCCACAGCCACTGCATTGCACCACTCCCACATTATACTGCAATTCCACTACTTGTCTGTTACTGAAACTCTCTTAGTTCTTCTTTTATTAATTTACAGTACTAAAATCCTGTAACTGATCCTCAGATTTTTTTAAGGAAAAAGAAACCAATAAATAAATAAATGAGTCAAAACCTGTGTGTGTGAGGGGTGGGCTTCTTCCCCTTATGCCCTCCTACTTCACACTCTTACTATACCTGTGTTTAGCTCCTGTCAATCAGATTTATCAGGGCATATAATTAAGAGTTGGGGGAAGGGGGGGGAATTTGCAGCAATTAAAGACAGCACAGAATTACACCACCACTATGTTTTAAATTTTCAACAGCCCAAAAACAATTATAAGTAAAGACAACAAAGAAAGTATAGTGTCACTACAAGCCTACAATCTAAGTTTAAAGAAAAATACCAATTACCAGTTACTCTAAAGCACTGAATTGAATATGTTTTCTTCCTTCTCCTTCTGGCTTCTTCTAAGAAGATCAACCTCTGCTTGCTACTTTATCTCTGACTAAGCCCACCTCCAGTTATCATGGTAGCTGAGGTCAGAGGCCAGACAATTAACACCTTTCACCCAGCTACAGGACAGTCAGACAAGCCAAGATAAAATTTGCAGCAATTAAAGACAGCACAGAATTACACCACCACTATGTTTTAAATTTTCAACAGCCCAAAAACAATTATAAGTAAAGACAACAAAGAAAGTATAGTGTCACCTTTCATAGGGTTTCCTGTTACTTTGCAGCTGCATGATGTCACATACTGACCTCAATCTACAAATATAACAGGAATACATTATTCTCTATTGCCTTATCAGTAATAGTTACTCTCCTTGCCTTCTCTTCCCAGGATAAAATATCCTGACATGCTACATATGGTGAAAAGCAACTTTTCTCATGGTCAGCATTTCTGCAAAAGCAGTTGAGTAAGCAAGCCTGGGAGTATGTGTGTGTGTGTGTGTGTTTGTGTGTGTATTTACTGAGTTCCTGAAACAAGCTATGGTTTTTCTAGGCCTCTATTATACTATCATTAGGTCTTTGTTCTTACCAAGTACTGGTAACAGTTCTGTATAAAACAATGGCAGATCCTAATAAGTTATATAAGCAATAATAGCATAATAAGTTGTATGCCTACACTCCCCATTTGACACACTTTGTAATACAGGGTACATTTGCAAAGTTGCGTCACTAAGAGAAGATGCTGTTAGATTATTTAGGGTTAAAACATGAGCATATTTTAACATCTTCAACTCTTTGGGTGTCATGTGATGCTAGTACCCTGAAAGGACATTTTGGACCTGCTCCAGTTGAGTTCTGCTGAAACATGGTGCTATTGTATCTGTTTGTGCGTGTGTGTGTGTGTGTGTGTGTGTGTGTTCCTTATAGCTGTCATTGATTCTGTTTGGTGTTGGGTTTTCTATTCTGGGTCGATAGAACTAAGTCAATATTCCGACATGGACAAATCAGCATCCTCCCAGGGGTTCAGTTAATTTATTTTCCGTGGAAGTCTAATACTTCTATGTGTCAAAATTTTGAAGTCATTCCAATTTTTTGAAAGTCAAGATACTTCCCAATCCCACAATTTAGAAGTCAATATTATAGGAAGGATCAATTTATGGCTGTAATATAAACATTAGTGGTAAAATACAATTTCTTTTGGAAAATCCATCATTTCTTGGCTTCTATGCTTTCAGTTTTGAAGTCACCAGTTGTGTTTCTTTTATTTGGAAGTCATTGATTTCCTCCCTTTTTATAGAAGTTTTTACCATATTTTTGAAGTCAAATACTCCCAAAATGGAGTTAACTGAAGCCCTGAACCTCCCCCTCTTGCCAAGGCCACTGCCAACTAAACACAGGCTGCTGTCAATCAATCAATCAATCAATCAATCAAAATCTTTATCAATCAATCAATCAATCAAAATCTTTATTTATCCAGGAGGACACTGTTGAGCAAGCTCATTTGCAAGGTGGACTTGCATCTCAAAAGTCATAAACGATACAACTAAACATACATCAATACATAAAATGCATAATACATGGTAATCCATAGGAAAAGAATAGCAATGAAATGAGCGAGGAGGGCATACATAATAAATTAAATCACACATAGTTACCTGCAATAAGGAAATACATATAGGTAAGAAAGAAGGAGAACCAGGACACGAATTCAAATAAATGGGAAATACAGCCCAGTGATCCAGGGGGATCAGGTTAAATAAATAGTTATACACATAGCAGGATAGATGGGTGGGTGGGGGAATGGAGAACAGGAGGGTCTAGGGGTGTAGGAGTACTTGGGGTGCACTCGGCAAAGGCACTCATGCTCTGGAGTTTTATGGCTTTACCACACCTCTACTGGACTTGAATCTGGCTTAGTGGACTCGGGAATAAGAATCCCATGATGAGTCAGAGATAGAGGGGTTCATGAACACTTAGATACATTTTCACAGAGCTTGCTTCTGTTAAGATGATCCTTCTAACCATAGCTGATAATTTAAAACAGCTAAAACTTCTTTAGAACAACTTGCCAAGAGAATCAGTGACACAGAAGCCTGTATCAGTTCCTTGGAGGATATCCTGCACAGGGAAGAGTGGGAGATCCAGGACCTTTGAAACAACTAGAACAGCTCATTGAAGAGCAGGAGAAATAACCTGGGTCAGGATTCACAAAGGGAGGGCAAAGTGGGCACAAAGTTTGTGCTGCACTTTCTGGATGTGCTGGTGGGCAACAGAGCTATTCACAGCCAGATGGCCCAGCAGCTATCTAACTGTGAATAGGGCCAGTGGGGACAGCTCTAACCCAGGAAAAGCAGTGGAATACCTAGTAGCACCACCCCACAGTCAACCAGGAAAGTGGCCCTCAGCCAATAGCACTCCTGCGCTAAACTATTTTCATGAATGGCGACATGCAAATGAGCTCATTGAGATACAAGGTACTAGTGGCCATTAGCCTGCCCATTATGGGCTCATTTAAATGCCATTAGTGTTGCAGTGCACCCCTCTCCCAACAGCCTAAGCTCATGCAGCCACATTCCTCCATAATACAGTGGTGCCCACCCCTACCCTGATCGCAGACCCAATGGTAAAAAGAAAATAGGTATTTCCATAGTGTAGGATCTGTCCTGGTCCCTGATCTCCCGTTCTCCCACCCATTAGTAAAAGAATATAATTTCTGTAGTGTAGGGTCACTCCTGATAACTGTTTGCCCAAGTACCTTTCTGGAAATAAAATAAAATGTCTTCTATAGATATACAATAGTGTAGGGTCCCACCCGATCCCTTAATCACCCACCGGTTCTTAAAATAAAATCACTTCCATGGTGTAGTGGCCTTCCCCAGTCCCCAATCACCCCATTACCACCAGGTAATAATATAATAATTTTTCCACATAGTGTAGCGGTCCTTCCCAATCTGATTGCCCAATTACCCACCCGGTAATAAAATAAAACTTTTCCATAATGTGCGGTCCCACCCATTGCCCAATCCCCCACCCTATATGATAATCCATATTTTTCTACAGTGTAGTGGGTCCCCCAATTTCTACCACTCTGATGACATACCACCTCGCTCCCCGCACCCCCAGCATGGCTGCTCATCTGTGAGCAGCACAGCCCCTCCTCAGACGTCCACGGCTGCCCACCAACTGAACTATCAATGGCAGCATACAGTATACACCACAAGTCCATTGGTTGAGAGTACTTGTATTGTATACTGTAAGCTGTCATTAACAGTTCAGTCAGTGGGCAGCTGTGGAGGTGTGCTGCTTGCCAACAGGCTGCTGTGCTGGGGTGGGGAGAGGAGGGTATGTCATTACTGGTGTGGGTGGGGGATTGGGGTACCACTACGCTATGGAAAATATGGATTATCGTGATTGTCCAGGAGCAGGCAACGGGTGGGATCCTACACTATGAAAAAGTTTTATGTTATTACCAGGTGGGTAATCAGGTGATCAGGGATTGGGAAGGACCACTACACTGTGGAAAAGTGTTAGATTATTATTGGGCGGTATTGGACAATCAGGGATCGGGGAAGGCCACTGCACTATGGAAATTATTTTATTTTAAGAACAGGTGGGTGATTGGGGAAGGGTGGGGACACTACACTAGTGGAAAATAAATACTGTGATTAATGGGTGAGTGTTCAGTCATTGGGAACAGGGTGGGACTACTACGCTATGGAACAAAATACTGTAATTAACTAGTGAATGTTCTGGCGATCGGTGAGGGGTAGGACCACTACACTAAAATATGTATTTATAACAATGGGTGGGAGCTTAGGGATCAAGGACCGGGAGGGGGTAGGGAGGGCACAGTACTCTGCCAACCACTATGATTGCATGGATTGCCACCAGTTGTTTTTTTTCAGTAGTAATTTGCTCCACACAAGGACCTTAGCAAAGGCCCTTGTATGGAGCATTCCTTTGTGAATGGGATTGCAGGGATATGCAGGTCCCCACCCCTCATTTGAACTGCAGCCCCTCACTGCTTTTGGCTCATGGCAGATTTATAGGGGCAAACTGGCTTTTGTGAACTCTAACTATTCACAAAGACCAGTTTGCCCTGAGCAAACTGGGTTTGTGCCTGGGCAAAGCTTTGTTAATCCTGCCCCAGGTTTTTGTAAGTATTCCAGGAAGGCTGAAAGCTCCAATATGTTAAAATTTATGCCAGAGCTTTTATTAGATATTGTCTGCCCTCCACCATATTCCAACCATTACTACATTGAACATGCTCACCAATCACTAAACCAGCTCCTCCACCCAATGGCACGCCAAGAGTGATTATTATCAGATGCTTAGATTTCCAGCAGAAGATTCATATTCAAGCTAGAGCCAAAAAGAAAACCACATTATTTTGGAAGGTGCACAGATTTTACAAATTAGGGATGTCACCCTCTTGGTCCAGGATTGTCAAATAACATAAAGATATTAAATGTGCACTACAGGTGGCCACAATTCATTTTCATATGTTGTTTCCAGCCCAGTTGGTGGTCTATGTTCTGAGTGGCACAACGGAATTTCATTCTGTGGCTGCAGCTAGATGGGCTTCTGCAGCTTGTTACTGGTCTCCAGCTTGACCCCCATCTCTGACTGCCCAAACTTCTGTGCAAGCTACTTGATTCAACATTTTCCCAAAGTAAGGGTGGACTGTGCAACCCAATTTGGACAGTATGGTAGATTGGGGGTTATAAGTTGATTATTTACCTAGAGGGTACTCTAATGGATGGAGCCACTGGCTTGCTTTCTCAAGGGCACTGATGTGCTGAGCCTAATCTTCAATATGGCAGTCACTAACTGCATAATCTGACGGTGAATGTGCAAACTCTATCTTTCTGCTGCAGAGCTGTAACTCCTGCCATCCTGAATTATAGGGTACCGTCTTGGCTTCCTTTCTCAATGCTTGTTTGACTGGCCAGTTAATCACGGATTCCTCAGCCACTTTTCTGCAACCATCTACTTAGGATAGGATAGGATAGCATAGCATAGGATAGGATAGGATAGGATAGGATAGAATAGGATAGGATAGGATAGGGACTTTATTTATATAGCACTCCTTCCCTGAGACTTGAAGCACTTCACAATATTAAAAATATACTTACTATATTACAAAATAACCCATGAAGCAAAGACTAACACACATTCCAGCCTATCCAACAATCAACAAACCATATATTAATAAAACAAATTAATAAAATATTAAATCATAATTTCAAAACATAATCAACAGTCAGTAGTCCAGTCAATTAATAAATCAGCAGAGGTTATCAAATCAGATTAAATGCTTTCTGAAAAGTAGAGTTTTTAGGCTTCTTTTAAAAGGCTTCCACTGAGGGTGCCTCTTGTAGATGATGAGGTAAGGAGTTCCACAGGATTGGAGCAGCAACTGAGAACACCCAGTCCCCAGATTGCTGCAGCCTAACCCTGGGAACCAGCAGGAAGCAATCTTTGAAGGAACGTGAGCTCAAGACAGGTGGTGAGGAACCAGGAGATCTTGCAGCTAGGCTGGTCTCACCCCTTGTGCAGGGCTTTATAAGTCAGTAACCTGAACCTGAAGGCAATCCTCCACCTCACTGGCAACCAGTGCAGTTCACGGAAGACAGGTGTGACATGGTCAGATTTTGAAATGCCAATCAACAGCTTCACTGCTACGTTCTGCACCAGCTGCAGCCATAAAGGTTGCCTCAGACAGCACCAGGTATAGTGCATTGCAGTAAACCAGCCGGGACGTGATGAAGGCATGCACCATGGTGGGCAGTTCATCAAATGGTATCAGGGCTTAGGTCCGGGCAGTGTTTCTCAAGTGATAAAAATCACTCTTAATGACCACTGACACCTGTGCCTCAAGTATCAGACCATCATCCAGGACCACACCCATATCCTTCACTGAGTGGAGGGAACCAGGGCACCTCATGGGACTATCTCAGGCGCCCCCAGATCCCCTCCCATCGCAACAATGACCTGGTTCCACCACTAGTACCTCTGTCTTGTTTGGGTTGAGTCACAGCCAGTTGTGTGTCATCCAGTTCTGATCTCCTCAAGGCAGCTGTTAATCACTGAGGCCTCTACCTGATTTCTGGATGCACAGGACAGGTAAATCTGGGCATTATCAGCATAGCAATGAAAACCCAGCCCATACCACCTGATAATGTCCCCAATGGAAACACGGTATACCGTGAACAACAAGGGTGACAGGACCGACCCCTGGGGAACATCACAGGACAGTGGCATCAGACTAGATGAGGCTAACCCTATCATCATCAATCATTATGACCAGATCCTTCAAATCTCTGGACCTCCCCTCACTACTAAATGATTTGGCCAATTCAGACTGGTGTGCATTAGTCAATCCTCCTCTATAGATGAGACCCTGCTGAGCTTTAAATCCTAGTTCTCCACCATCTGAGACCGTTAAGCCCCTCAGCAGAACCAGGTCAGAGGTACTCACCTTCCATGGATCTCACCTGAAATCCTTGCCCTCCTCAGAATCAGAGACAAGGCCTGGAAAACCTTTAAGACTTCCAGTTATTCAGCTGACCTGCAGCATTACTGTGAGCTTCGCAATGCTAGTACTAGGAAAATCCACCAAGCAAAAAGATAACTATTTCAAAGGCGATTCAACTCCACCTCCCATCCCTGTCCAAATTCTGGAGTGGTCAAATTGCTTCTCAGCCTTCTATCGCAGCCCTCACCCTTCCCTGCAGGTAGGTGGACTCACCATCACTGACCCCCAGTAGTGGTCACACTGTTTAACTCTCACTTTACAAACAGCCATGCTACTCCCCTGTCCACACCACATCCTGCTCAGTACCCCACCCCACCACCCCAGCTAGTGGCACACCCCAGCTCTCTCCTTCTTCTTCTTCTCCTTCCTGGAGGTCACCCCTGATTATGTATGTAATGCACTGGTGCCCTCTAATCCAAATAAGGGCAAATGCCCCACCACACTGGACTCCAGAATGCTCCACCTATCAGCCCCTGCCATAGCCAGACTCCTGGCCTCCCTTTAACCTATCTTTCTCCCATGCTGAAGTCCCTCTGAATGGAAACATGCAACCGTAATCCCACTACCCAAGGGGGTGGATGCTCTCAAACCCAAACAACTACCAGCCCATGTCCCTCCTACAGATCCTGGCAAAATTACAGGAGCACCTGGTACTTCTCACCTGTCACCCTTTCTGGATTCCTCCTCCTTTTTCTCCCCTTTCCAGTCTGGCTTTAGAAATCCTCTCCACCACTACCTCCCTTCTCAGGATTACTGACTCCATCTTCACTGGGATGGATGCTGCCACATCACGGCTGCCATCTTCATCGACCTGGCAAGGCATTTGACATAGTCTCCCAATCTCTACTCCTGGCCAAACTCGCCAATGCCAGCCTCTCCAGTTGGGCCACATCCTGGTTCCACTCATACTTGCAGAAGGTCTCAATCCATCCAGATCAGTTCTTACACCTCGGCACCTCTCCCAGTCACCACAGGAGTACCACAAGGTCCCATCCTAGGTACTCTCCTGTTCTCAATCTTTCTGAATGACCTGCCTCTTCCTGCAAACATACCTCAACCACATGTATGTGGGTGATACTGTGCTGTATGCATCTGGCCCCTTGACCTCAGAGGTGTCGTCCAGTCTGCAGCAGGACTTTATCACGGTCCAGCACTGGCTTCATTCAAATCACCTCCTCCTCAATGCCAAGAAAACTGTCTCAGTAACCTTTGGGACAAGACAGAGACTTTCTAGGCTACTCTCCCAGATCACATTCCACACGCTAGAAGGAACACCCTGGAGGACTGCACTTCCTTCGGATACCTCAGTGTCTGGCATGACCAGCACCTCAACATTTCCTACACATTGACTCCTTACTTGGAAGCTGCATCCCAGTCTTGGTGCACTTTATCAGAATTGTGACAGCATCCCTGTACCTGTCCAGAGGGATAATGTGCAGAAAATGATCCTCCCATCTTCGACTATGGGACGTACTCTACAGTGCCGACCCTAAGTCCACCTTAGCAAACTGAACCCTCTTTTCAATTCTTTCTGTTGCTTTGTCCTGAACTGTCCTTGCTTCACACACCATTGTGCCTTATACCAATCTATGAACCTCCTCTCTAGATGATTGTAGACAGTTCCACTGCGCCAAAATCCCAGCCAAGTTTTGATCCCAGCAACTCCCTCCTACCTCACCGATACCTCTAGCCAACCCCAGCACCCTAGCATACTCCCTTAGAAACCTGGACTCTTGGTTTCTAGCTGTCCCACATAGGTCCACTACTGCCGGTCAATTAGCATTCAGCTACCACATACCAACGTTATGGAACTCCCTTCCAGCAAACATTTATCACTTCTCCTCCCCCCACCTTAACTCCTTGCTCCAAGTTCATTTCGCCTGCCTGCACATATGTCTAGACAGTGTTTCAGTTCACTGGGTGATATGACTGAATATGTCCGCATTTCGACTGCATTTAATCTGTACCTGTAACTATTGTTATCTCGCTTCTCTTTGTCTTCCAGGACCAATTGTTAGAGTTCTCCACCAGGTAACTACTTGTATTATGCTGTCTTAACTGTTGTCTATTCTACTTTGTATAGCTACCAGGACCATATGTTAGTGATTTCCCCACTATGTATCCACTTGTATCATGCTGTTTCAACTGTTGTCTATTGTTCCCTGTCCCCAGGGTGCATCTGGAATCGAGCAGTAGCCTGCTCAGCATGCCTTTCTGGTTAAACGCTTAAATAAATAAATACATAAATAAATAAATAAATAATCACCCTTGCACTCTGTCCATGAGG
Organism: Neoceratodus forsteri; assembly: GCA_016271365.2. NCBI lineage: Eukaryota > Metazoa > Chordata > Ceratodontiformes > Ceratodontidae > Neoceratodus > Neoceratodus forsteri. The sequence goes on along the minus strand of CM028131.1, from coordinate 879,288,172 downwards.
AAGGCCCTAAACCAGTTGATGACTGTTCCGTTACTCCAACCCAGTTCTGCAATCAGTCCAACAGCACCTCATGATCCACGGTATTAAATGCGCTGAGAGATCGAGGAGGATTTAGATGGCATGCTCTGCCCTATCCTCACCATTAGGAGGTCATTTAGCACCCTCACCAGGGTGGTCTCAGTGCTATGCCCTGACCTGAACCTAGACTGGAAACACTCATAAATTGCAGAGGAGGCAAGATGAATCTCAAGCTGAAAGGCCACAACTTTTCTAGAACCTTTCTAAAAATGGGAGGTTCGAGACTGGCCTATAGTTGCTGAGACACTCCAGGTCCATTAAGGGTTTTTCATTAGAGGCCTAACCAAAGCCTCTTTCAAATCCTTAGGAAAGATCCCATCCTCGAGTAAATTCTGGACAATTCCAGCAACCACAGGCCCTATCAGATCTACACATCCGACCAAAGATGGTTGGACCTGGGTCCAGATCACAATATGTTGGCTGCAGCATCAAGATTATGTCAGCCACCTTCTCCATTTCAACTGGATTGAACTCAGCCCAGGCAAGAGGGATGCCCTGACATGTCTCAGGATGGACCCCACAAGCCCTTTGAGCTGTACTGGAAGAGATCTTGGTCCTGAAAAAAACACTGTGTCGGCAAAGAACAGAGCAAACTCATTGCACCTTGTGCTTGAACCTGCTCCTCCTGCATGGAGACAGACTGGATGTAATAGCCTGTCTACCATACTAAAGAGCTGAGCTGGTCTGTTCTCTGTCACAGCAATCTCCTTAGACAATAAATCTGCCTTCTTTCAAGAGACTGCCCCTGATAGGCAGCATGATGTGTTTTCAGGGCCAGTTTGTCCTCCATCAGGCCAGAACTCCTCCAGCTCCACTCTAACCTCTGACAGTCTTTAACTCTAAGCTCCCCATCAAAATGGGCTTTGGTGAGTAGACGAAGGTCAGACATGGAGAGGTGCAATTGGGTTGAAGGCCACAATGATGGCCCCATTATAAGCTGCCACTACCTCCTCCAGCCCGGCAATTGCACATGCAGTCTCCACACTCGATAGGTCCAACATCGCCTGTAGTCCTGCTGGGGACAATCCCCTTAGGGCGATACTGGACCATCTCCACAGAAGCCAGACTCTCTGATGGGACCCCAAATGTGAACTCCATGGTGCTATGAACTGAAAAACAGCCAGATCAATCCTGAGGTCACTGACCCCAAGACCCAGAGTGAACACTAGGCAGAGGAGTGTGGCTGCATGTGTGGGTCATAGAGGTGACAATTTGTGACATGCCCAGGGCTCCACAGTCTGCAGGAGATTGCTTCCAACTGATAAGAGCCATCATTGACCTAGGCATTGAAATTCCCAAGAATTAGCCATCTGGGAGATTCCAACACCAGGCCAGCGACAAGTCTCCAAACTCCTGCAGAAATTCCTCCCTCCATGGGGGTCGATAAACCAGAAGGATCCTGTAGCCCATGCCTGGGCCCCCATGCAGCAACACACTCAAATGACCCAGTAGAACCCACTGGTAGCACCGTGTTGCCCAGGCTGGCTCTAAACCAGATGGCCACACCTCTGACTCTGTGATCCTTCTTCTGGCTGTGTATCACAGAGTATTTGGTCGGTACTCTTGTCTCCAAAATTGGTGCAGCATTTAGGTCCAGCCAAGTCTCTGTGATGCAAGCCAGGTCTACTGAGGAAAGCAAGTCTACTATTACTGAGGTCTTGATCCTGATCAACCTGGCATTGCAGAGCACAGCCAGAGTAGGATGAGGGAAGACTACTGGAGCACCCACCTGCCCACCAACACAGGTGGAGCCCTTTGGTATGGGAACTAGACAGGAAGGACCCCTCTAATTCCCATTTCACCCCAGAGTGCCCCCTGAACCTCACCACCCAAATCAGAAACTCCCATCAACCACTCAAGCAGCACCTCACCTCAATACCCTCGCACAAGCTTTCTTCAAAGCCCTCCATCTACCATACGTTTCTGCAGGAAATGGGGAAGCTCGAAGGATGTAGGCCAAGCAGCTGGGCCACTGAGTAGGTGCACCATACTGGCCAATAGCCCCAGCACATACTGACTGATAATCCTAATATCCCACTAACTCTTTTAAAGTTCAAAATGTTATTGTATTTTCAAACACAAGACACATACATGAAAATTTAAAATCCACCAGTACATTTTACGTAGATATGACTTACATGAGCTATAAGTACTTGGATTGCATTAAGGTGTACAGTTAAAGTGCCCTAACTAGAAGGATAGTTGCAGCAGTCTTGTAAGCTTGACAATTTTGTATTACATGCTGTGTCATTGGTAATGGTTAGTACAAGCAATGCATCAACCTGCTGGTATTGAGAAATGAGAGGCTATAGAACTTATCTGTATTTCTGCTAGTACCTAAATAGCCATCTTACACTCTGTCTTCGCTCTTACTGCTTAGTAATTAAATGTTTTTTCCGTCTGTATACCATGAAACTTTACATGAATGGCAGATCACAGCTATTTTATAGGCCCCACAAGCCAGGATCCTTCAATTAGTTGGGTGAACCACAAAACCTAAACCCTAAACATTTTGCTCTAATTACCTGATAGTGAATTTTTCTGAGCTGTTGCAGGATTGTATGCAACTTTAACCTCTCCACATTGATAGCTGCCTTTGGGAGACTGAATATCCCCACTAACTCTAAATAAGCCCACCCCAAATACTATTCAAACATTCTAATAAATTGGAAAATTAACAACAGCCTCTTCTATGCATAAACATGCATAACATCACTCACACAATAACAATTTCCTAAAAATCCACCCCTCCTCAAACTCCCAACACAATAACACCACTCAACCCAACTTATAAAAAGAACAAGAGAAAGAAGTCCACTGTGCACTTGCAGTTTACAATTCATTTGCTCTCATTAGGTATAATAGGGCTCTTACTGCCCAATGTACGATTTGTCCAATTTGCAGGAACTCTAACTTCCTGCTTTACCGTGAATAGACAATCTCTGTGTCCCATAGTATCGCTGTTTCATAGCTAAATATTGTAGTGACGAAATGTCCCACTTAATGTCTGAAGAATTTCCACAGAACCAGGAGATCCAGTACTCACAGTTCTTGATGTAAGCAGCACAAACTTCCCTGTCGGTTGTGGCAATAATTGACTGGGTAATCCCGATGACACCAGCTATGCCGATACTGGGCAGCATAACATGACCACTGAGATGGCACAAAGACCACACCAGGCACCATGTAGTCTCAACTCTCCACAGGCGTCCACAGTCTGAACAGGCAAATATGTCCACCCAGGTCTCTCACACTGTCAACCCACCAGTGGTAATTAGGTTGACAGCACCAACAACATCCCACCAGCACCACAGCAAGACACACACAGCAGCAACTGGCCCAAGACCCGGAATAAAGATGCAAAGTTCCTGCTGATTGTGCAATAATCAACTGGATAATCCCACTGATGCCTAACAACCGGTTACCAGGCAGCACAGCACAGCCACAGAATAGCCTGGAGTCCACATGCAGCTTCAGCTCTCTGCAGGTCTCCGGCCAGAACTGAATCAGTTGACGAGATCTCCCTCGACAGCATCCTCCTCAAGGTGAGTCTGCTTCTCAGCTTCTAGCCAGAATCCTCCAGCTAGCCTCTCTCCTATGCTGCTCACCACTGAAGCGAGACAAAAGTTTGTTTCTTCACAACTAAATTTGGCAACAGACTTAGGCAATCCACAACTCCTTAGATGCTGTTCAGTTCCAGCAGCCCAATTGAGTGCACAGTCTATGAAAAATTACTACAAATGTACTAAATAACTATTAAAAAATAGCTCCAAAATACTTTAAAATATTTAAAACAATTTTAATTAAAAGTCTTTACTACACAGTTATAGATGGCAGCCCAGCGTGGCCACCATTGTCTTCCTTAAAACAATACTTGTGCATTTTGAAACCTCCTGGTTTGTCTATGCTTCCTGATCTATTCCTATATGATGGAGACCAGACTACTTGAACCACAGATCTTTATTGATATATGTACTTTGGTTTTCCTGGGCTGATGGTGGTAACAATAACATTGGTGATCACGCTTATGGCAGTGCTAGTTTAGGAGCATCAGCAGCCTGGACCCCGCTGGTCATCTCTGCAGTTTTTTCCTTGTACAAATTCAGTGGTTGGCTTAGTCTGATGGACTTGTAGAACATGGCAGGCTCTACTCTGACAGTAGCTGTGGACTATTTATGTATACCCACAGATGCCATCTTATTTGACTGCCTTATGGGCTTCACTGGATGGAGAAGCCAGCTAAAGTTGCACCTTGCCTTCTTTCATGTTGCACTGTTGGTTGTTTGCTAATTGTTGGACTTTTGGGACTACCTAATTTTACAGATTTGTCTGGTTGGGATATGATTCATACGTTGGGAGTACATTGTACATTTGGACAATATTATTTTTCAGATATGGATGAGGGGAGGGATTGGGGCATGTTCATTCTCAGCCTATTGGTTGCTATCATTGGTCAGGAGGGAATATTTTCAGAACTCGGTCCAGTTGCCTGGTTGGATGAGACACTGGACGTATGCTTCATGGATGATCTGTAGTTCCTTGGCCTTTTGTTGCCTACTGTGGGCATGTGTCAGGCCAACACCCCCCTCTTTGGAGGGGGTCAGACTGTCAACTGGAATGAGGCTCTTAGATTTGACTGGGATATTTTCTTTTTTATTGCTGTGCTTTGTCCCCAGTTCCTGCTTACTTGTTTGAATATGGTTTATATACTACCTTTGATGTTGCTGTTTGGTATGTTGTTGCACTTTTTACTGAAGGGCTATTATGGAACATCACTGTGTCAAGTTTTACTAGTGCTTCCTTATTTGTGATAAAATAGCAAGCATGTTTCATTCTGTTTAATGACACAGTTGCAATCTGTGATGACAGTTATTGTTTTATCCTTTTAGTGATATATGGGTGCTACCTGGCTCATTTGTTAACATATTTATTATCTGGGGCCTTTCCTGTTTCCAGTCCCTGGGTTTTGGTGTTCACCTGCCATGTTATTTTTGGTTGCTCCTACTTTTGCTCAGTCTGTATGTCAGTTTTTGATATAGAGTGGTCATTTGGAATGTTATAGGGCTCAGATCCTGGAGAAACACTATGCAGTTCTTCAGTATCTTAAATCTCTGGGGCACAAACTGGCCTACTGCAGGAGACCCACACCAAGCAATGAGATGGCAACCTCTGGTGTCAGACATAAGTAGGCCAGATCTATGCAGCTGGCAATAGTAATCACTGATCTGGGGTTGTCATTTTGGTAGCCAGGTCCCTATCATTCCAGGTCACAGTCGCGTATGAGATCCAGATGGCAGATATCTTATCCTAAGGTATCCTTGAGGGCTCAGAGGTTATGATAGCCTGTATTTATGGGAAAACAGTGACAGTCCCACCTTTTTACTGCACTGTTGACTCTTCTGGTGACCCTTGCTGATATCCCCTTGATTTTAGGGGACTAGAACTTAGTCCAGGACCCTAACCTTGATAGGGCATTGTCCTGTAAGGCCAGTCTCTCCACAGCTCAGAGGGCCTGGTAGATTTCAATGACTCCGGGGTTGTATACTCCTGGAGAGTTCTTTACCCCATGCAGAAGTATGTCATATTTCACTGCCCTGTCCACAATTCTTTTTCTAGAATAGATTATTATTTTTTTTCACTTGCCCAGCTCCCACGGCTTTTGGAGGGGCCTCGTCCCTCTCCTACTCTGTCCACCTGGGATATTCAAGGTCACCCCACCTTGGCTTCATTGTGCTTGGGGGCTGGGGTTGTATAGTTAATGTTTCCCCATTTTTCTCCTTAGACCCCTGAGGACACTGGTGTGAAGGATGGAAGTCCAGACAGAAAATGTGCTGATGCACCATTGTCAAGTGCGCAGAGTGTTCTTCCTCCCTGGCTTTCTCTCAGATAAAGCCACCAGTGCCCCTGTGAACGGTGCTTCCACCAGCCCCAGGAATGTCAGATGTACTGCACACCCCGGTACCCACCCCTGGCAGAGGAGAGCATCCATTGGGATGCTCGATCCTCCACCCCTTGCCAGTCCCCTGACAACCCTGAGTCCATTCCCAAACCTGGGTCACCGTGTAGCGTGAGGTGTGGCATCCAGTGCCTCAACCTCAGTGCCACTGGGCCAGCCAGAATAGATTATTTGATCTCACAGCAACTACTTGACTCTATCCTGACTTGTATAATAAGGGCCAAGTCATTTCCATCATGCCCTGGTGACTTTAATGTTGGCTCATATACCTTCTTTGGAACATGATAAAATCTGGTGCCTTAACAATCACTTGTTGAAGAGTCCTGATCATTTGCAATGCCTTAACTGTTTTTATTTTCACACAACCAGAATTTGGTACAAGACTATTGTATTTTGTGGTGGGGTATATAAGGTGGCAATAAGTGGCAGGTGTTTATCAGTTTAGCCACTATTCATAAGAGAACCAGGTCACAATATTGTGCCCATCTTCTTACAGACATCCAGCAATGGGAACAGGATATTTCTGCTGCCTCTCCAGAGGAAGACTGGGAATCACTTATTTTCACTTGAGAGAAATATGCAGAGCTTCTTCATGAAGATGCAGAGTGTGCCATCTTCAGAGTTAAATTATCATACTTGGACCATGGGTAGAAGGCTGATAATGTTCTCACCCTGAGACTTAAGGAGGAAGAGACAGCCAGGGTTGTTCCTGCTGTTAGACTGGCACCTGAAGCACCCCTGTTGACTCACCCTAGGGACATACTATAGCATCTTGTTTTGGCTCACTGTGCCACCCTTTATGTGGCTGAGCCCCCTGCTCCCCTGGAGGAGATCCAAGCCTTCTTACAGTGTGCCTACTTGCCATGGCTCTTGGAGGTGTAACAGACTCTGCTTCATCAGCCTATTTCCCCAGCTGAGATGGCTCATATTATTCAATCTCTGCCCCTTGATAAAGCCCCAGTCCAGATGAGTTTTCCCCAAATTTTTACAAATCTCTGAAGGATAATTTGGTCCTCTACTTTACCTCTTTTTCAATGAGATTTCTAATAAAGGAGTATTGCCCTCTGTCTTTCAGGAAGCCTTCATAACTGTCCTTCTGAAACCTGAAAGAGTTCAGAATTGGTCGACAATTACTGCCCATTTCCTGTTAAATTCTGATATTAAAATACTAGCAAAATCTTGGCTAGCAAGGTCATGAAGGTTGGCAGACTTTAATTGGACCTAAACAGACCATATTTATGTTGGACAAACACTCAGGGATCACTTGCATCAGTTGGCCTCTCTGATGTCTGTGATGAGGAACTCCATGATGCCTGCTGTGCTGGCATCCCTTGATGCAGAAAAACCTTTGACAGGGTTTCTTGGGTCTACCTATTTGAAATTTTATTGCCATTTGGTTTTCCAATTTAATTTATTAAATGGATTCAGTTATTCTATTCCCATCCATCAGCCTGGCTCTACTGTATTGGTTTTATTTCCCTTTATTTGAGTTATGGAAAGGTATACACTAAGGCGTCCATTGTCTCCTCTACTTTTAACTTGTACCTTGAGTCCCTTACCCAGACAATCATTTCAGATCCAAGAATATAGGGCATCCATGTTGCAGGGCATGCCATTCCATTTCTACATAAGCTGATGACATTTTGCTCTACTTGCAGTACCCAGCCACTGAACTTTCAGCTGTATTTGAGGTTATTCACCAATTTGCTCAGCTGACCAGGTATAAATTGAATTTGAAAAAAAACAACATTATTATGCTGCTTAACTGTTATATCTATATAGTGGATTTTTGAAGCGGGAGGCACCTGGGCCCCAGATACACATACCTATTTGGGGGTCAAGGTTTGTAAAATCTCTCGTGCCCTTAGTCATACAAATTTGACTAGCTTGCTTGGGTGTATCAAGCAGGATTTAGAACAGTGGCTTAACCTGCCTTTGACATTCTGGGCCCACATTAATGTTCTTAAAATGAATGTTCTCCCAAGACTTTCATATCCTTTGACTGCGATTGGGGTTGTCCTACCCAAATGTTGATTTTATGCTACTTCACGCAACACTTATACATTTTGTGTGTGGCGGAAACACGCTGGATAGGCATATGCCAAGTTAACACCTGAGTGAAGCCATGGGTGGCTTGAATCTTCCATATTTTTTTCTATACTTCCTGGCAGGGCATGCCATTCACTTTCTCTGGAGGAACTTGTTCCCTCCTTATCAAGTGATTCCCAGTCTCCCAGTTTACCAGGTTATAGAGCTTGCCCTTGCCAAGCAGTACATCCTGGATCTCAGCCTGCTAACTAGCTGTTCACTTAGCCAGCTTCCTGCCCCTTATGAGAGTTCTCTATTGGTAAATCAGTAAGGGTTTGCAGGCAGTTAGGTTGTTTTTGGGCACCTCTCCCATTCATGACTTTTCCCAGCCATTATGGTTCAATATCAATTTTCGCTTGCTAAGAAAGGTGATAAGAATCCTTTCCTTCCTGGTGTGGATTTAGGCATTCTTTCCACCCTTATTCAAGATGGTACTTTTATTTCTTTAATGGCATTTTAAAGTCTACCATGCCTTGGAAATATAGCTGCTTTTCCATTTATGCAGCTGCAATATTCAGTCTGTGCAGCACTTGGTTCTCATCCATGGCCCATGTGGACAACTGAACATTGGAGTGTACTGAGCCAGGGCATGCTTCACAGACATGTTATTTCCTCTTTATAAAAAATTGCAAGACCATGCCACCACTAAACTTAACCTAAAGTTGACTTCCTGGGGTGCAGAGTTTCCTGAGTTGCAGAACAAAGGTAATGTTGCTATGGTTTGGTGAAATTTGCCCAAGTATCTTAAATTTGATTGTCTTTAAGTCTGCTCAGTATAAATTCTTGTACGACTTGTACTACCCCTGTTAAATTGGCCTGCTTACAACACTTGGAGTCTGATTTATGTTCTAAATGTAAGGCAGAGAGAGAAACTTTAAGCACATTTTTAGGATTGTAGCTGTTAAAATGAGGTTAGATCCTGCTGGGCCTGGATGAGGCTTTCATGTCCATCTTATTTTCACTGGCTTAGGTTTAGAGTGGCTAATTTGCCAACAAATATTTTACATGACTCTTATATCAACCATAGCTAAGAAAATTATAGTAAGACATTGGATGGATGATCACACTCTGTCCTATAGAGAATGGTTAGCCGCTATTCTAGAGGTCTTCGTATGGAACAGATGTTGCTTAATATGCAGCATATCAGACATGTTTTCCATGATAGGTGGCCAGCTCTATATACTATGCTGCATTTGTCCCAACTCCACTAACTATTGCAATTCTTTCCTCTCCTCCAGGCATAGCTGTATACTGTGAGTGCGGCCCTTTGGAGTAGCAGGTTTACTTTTTGTGTTTGTTTTTTATAACTACTTCAGTGGTGGGTGTGTTTCTAGCTTTTAGTTGCCAAATGTTGCTGCTGTCTTTTCAGTTATTTTTTTTTTTTTTTTGGTGATGGTTTCACTTATATTCTCCAAGTGGTATGCATGTGTTGCCTGTAACATATTCCCTCCAGTTGTTCTGGCAGTTTACTTTGTTTGTATGGTTACCTTCATGCTTTGACATTGTTATGCAACATTTTGAACTTTGCTGTTTGTTTATTTGAGAAAACAGTTTAATAAAGTTTACTAAGTTTAAAAAATCTTCAATTCTTTATAATGACTGCACATTAAGCATCTAAGGCAACATAGCATAGTAAATACAATAAGCATTAAAATAATGTGCAGCACAATTAACAGTTTAAAGCTAATTTCTATCGATATTTGAGATTAAAAGATCAAAATCACCATCATGCAATAAAGAATTCAAAGATTGTTGAGCATGTTGCATACTATTACTAATTCTAATCAAATGTTCATCCTTACAATTGAGCAAAAGTTTCAAGTCTAGAGAAAGTGGAGAATATTCACATTGAAGGTTGGAATGTAATTTATGACATCACTTTGATGACCAGGCTCACTCAGAATGTATCCTTCTTCATGAAGCGCACTGGAAGAATAACTGTTTGACCAATGACAGTGCAGGTAGCAGATGTAACGTAGAAGTTTGGAATAGTTACTGGGCACCTTAGTGTTCCCATACATAAAGGATTTATGATTTGTAACCATGCAATACTGGCCAGCCATATTATAGGTAACTTTTACCATAGGAATGCCAGCTTGGTAAGAAGCACCTGATCGGTGCCGTTTTTGTATTGACAGAATGCTAGTGTTAGGCTGAATACCACTATCAATACTGCACAAATGTGTTACCACATCAAAGACATCACACTGACATAACATAGATACCTGCTTACTGAACAGCAAGATGTATGTGGGGCCCGCCACAGTGCCATAATGGGTTATACACTTCTAGGGAAGGTGTGTCGACTCTCTCCTTATAAATGTCTCCTTCTGAGTTACCCTCAGAATGGATCATGGCCAGTATGTCAAAAATGCCTCAGATGGATCTAATATTGGTACAGAAACAGTAAAAGATATGTACAGGGTATCACGTGTAGAACAGCATTCAGTGGTGTAACATTTGCCCTGGTCTGGGTACAAGTTAACATACTCAACATTTCTAGCTTAGTAAACTTCTTGAGAAACTTGTTGCTAATCAAACCACACACTTTCTCCAGTAATTTGATCTTCTTACAACTGCCCACCATGGATTCCGTAAAGGTCATAGTACCACTACTGTACTTCTAAAGTTTACATCAGATACTCTACTGGCCGTGGACTCTGGTTTCCTCACTGGGGCCATTTCATTGACATGGCTAAAGTTTTGATTTAGTCAACCCCCATCCTGCTAACAACTCTTAAATCTTTAGGCTTTTCACCTAATGTTGTCAGGTGGTTTGGTAGCTACTTAGCTGACAGGACTCAGACAGTTAAATTTAACATAACCTTCTCAGACACTGCTTCCATTAATATCGGAGTGCTGCAAGGCCCATCTTAGGTCCCCTACTTTTTCCTTATTTATAAACAACATCACCTCCAACCGTACACTCATTCCCTGCTATATGCAGATGATATTGTCCTGTACACCAGTGTGAATTATATAGCTGACATCAACAATTGACTCTCCCAGGACCTCCAAGCTATTCAGCAATGGCTGCTGACTAATAAACTTCTCCTGAATGAAGGAAGACTCAAGCCATGCTATTTGGTTCTAATACTAAACTCAAAACCTTCAATCTAATTTCAATGTCTCCTCAACAAATGGCTCATCTGCTGGGGTAGTAGAATCATTTAAATATCTTGGTATCACCCTTGACCCAACTCTTAACTTCGATCTCCATATTCAGCAGACTTGCAAGTTGGTAAACATGAAACTTGGCATTGTCTACTGGACTAGCTATGTGCTCACACCATCTGCTAGGCTAGCTATAGCTCATGGCATACTACTGCAGTTTCTCATCTCACGGTGTTGCAACCTATGCCAATGCTGGTAACCTAGTCTTCTAAAATGGGATGTTACCTATAATAACATCTGTCGCTATGCATCCTCCTCATCACGGTGAAATACCATTGCCTCCTCTACTCTGATCTTGGTTGGCTCTCCCTTCAGCATCCGGATCTTATGCATATGGGTCACTCATAGATAATGTCATCAGATCCCAAATCCCAAAACCGCTTGCAGAACTGTTTCTAAATCACTTAACCAACTATGGTCTTCGCTCTGCTGATAATGCCCCATCCTCATCCCCAGACACTGAACGTCCAAAGGTGCTAGTACTTTTGCCTGTCATGCACCACAATTCTGGAACTCCCTCTCTAAGTATTCGCAGCATCATCCCATGCCTCCTTTAAAATATTACTTTGACTCTACCTAATAGACTCCAGCAGTTGCTCCTGTTTCAATCCACCCTAGATTTCATCTCTCTCCCTAAGTCTTCTGAACTTACACCACTTCACTGTTTTACTGACCCTTACCAATGTTAGCTCTTCTTCATAACACCTGCTTCCTGCTTTCTTATTACCTTGGTACTTTTATCTCTCTCTATGGGTCCCCATCTTCCTATCTTACCTCCCCTACCTATTCTATTTCCTACTAACCTTAATCTCTACTGAATTTGTCCCATATTGTATAATTTAATGTCTCCATTTCACCTTCTCATAATCCTTTCTGTAATTCCATGGTATTGCTAGCACTTATGACCTAATAAAACTGTTATCTGTCTTATTGTAATTTTTACTCTCCTTACTTTTGTCTTGACTTTGACTCTGTTTGAGTATCTTGCCAAACCTGTTTTAAAACTCTAGGTTGTTCTAACTCCTATGTTTGTATATTGTGAATCTATATATTGTAACCCGTTATTTCTGATTGTTTCTGTCTTGTACCCTCCCGGGTCATGCCTGAAAATAGTCATTACTATGGCTAGTGCACCTACCCATTAATTAAAAGTGAAATAAAATAAATAAATTCACAGGCCAGACAATATCATTTAGTCAAATAGTTATTTGAGATGAGGCTAGGAAGTGCCCTTGTTTCCACATCTCTAAGCAAATTATAAATCATTGTGAGAACATAGTCCCCATAGGCTATACACATTAATTTCTAAATTATGTGTTTTCATCAGGCCCTTAAAGATTGCTTGCAACTAATGCATTGATCTTAGTTTGTATTTATAAACAAACATGCAATATCATACATATTTTATACCTTCTTTCATTTGTGTGCTAGGCCGAAATTCTATATGTCATAGGTTTGGTAACATTATCTGCATTTTGATTGCTCAAAATGAAGCATATGCCTCTTTTTTCTATAACAGTGTTTATCCTCCTTTTGGCAGGCCAGTGGTTGATTCCAGCCTGTCCTGTCCTGGGACAGGGCAGATCAGCAAAATGGTCAAACTGTTGCTCCACTCTCACCACACTAAATGAGCATTTTATGCTTGTGGTTTTCTAAGATTCTAAGCTTGCTTTGTCAACTTCTTGAATGAAACTCAACTTATTTTAGCATTGGATTTGTATTAATGTGCTGTATTAATGTGCTAAGTAGTTTTCTTTGAAGCAGTGCAGTCGATGGAGGACTATACTCCCTCCAGTGACCTATATTCTCCATGGAGCACCCCCATGAAGGATCAGAAAGGGGCCATCCTTCCCCACTCAAAGCACCATCCAGATAGTCCCAGATCCTGGAAGAAGTGGGCAGGCCAATGGCTTGATGGACAAAGCTTCATAGAGCCCATTCCTGGTTTTCCTTCTGAATTTCCTCCCCTGGCTCCTCACATGACATGCAATAAGCACAATGTGCTACACCTCCACAGAGCTATGCCCTGGTGTTCTGTTGCAGTGCCCCCAAGGTGGTGACTCACACACCCTCCACCCTGATTCTCCAGGTGGTGTTCAATCACCAAGCCATGCAGTACCCTACCCAAGGGTGGAGAGCAGTCTGATGGATGCATGATCCTCTTCCTCAGCTGACCCCAGCAGTTAACCTCTATTCCCAAATGTGGGTTGCCGATGTGGGAAAATGTAATGTGCTTATGGTGCCTCAGCACTCTTCACTAATGGGCCAGCTCATGCATATGCCTTTTATAGTCTCCATGTCAGCCCTATTCCATATGGCCAGGCCAGATACAAATGGGCTTGATATGATTCCATTAAGTCCTTCCAGGTCTTGAACCTGTCTGATATGAAGACTCTGTCTTGGGGTATCTGATCTTGCATAGCTATGGGATCTTGGGCTCTAGCATGATATGAAGCTCACATATCCAAAAGGAAAACATTGTATTATAAACATACATTAGCAGAAGCTCAATAATGACTATGTTCATTCATATCCCAAGGAGAAAACTCCAAAATCACAGGAATATGCATAATTTCTCCAGTACAGAATATCAGCTGTATTTGCCTCATGAGAGGTAATCACATCTAAATGTAATGGGGGGTACTAACAACAACAAAATGGAAAGGGACCTGGGGTAGTCATATCAGATGACCTAAAGGTAGGCAAGCAATGTGAGAAAGGCACTAAGCAGGGCTGGGGGATACTGGGATGCATAGAGGCATCACCAGTAGAAAACAGGAAATTGTTAACCCTCTGTACAGACAGTTGGTGAGACCCCATCTGGAGTTCTGTGTATGTTTCTGGAGACCACATCTCCACAAGGATATAGACAGGATGGAGGCAGTCCAGAGGAGGGCAGCCAAAATAGTGCAGGGTCTGCACCAGAATCCATATATAGAGAGAGAGACTAACGGAGCTTAATATATATACCCTCGAGGAAAGGAGGGAGAGGGGCATGATAGAAACTTTCAAGTACCTCAAGGGACTCAACAAAATCAAGTGGGTAGCATCTTTTAGAAAAAGAGATGTGTAAGAACAAGAGGGCACAATTTGAAGATAGAGGTGGACCGCCTAGGGCAATGTGAATATTTTTTCACAGAGAGGTGGTGGATGCATAGAATGGCCTTCCTGAGGAGGTCATGGGGTCCAAAACAGTGGGGAATTCAAGAATGCATGGGGCAGACATAAGGCAATTCTAGTGGGGGTAGGAGGAAGTAGGCTGTTGGTTAACAAGGATCTGCAGCTTATCCAATAGGTAAGGTAAATGGGCAGACTGGTGGCCAAGCAGTCTTTATCTGCCATTTAAGTCTATGTTTCTATATTTCTATATTACATCATATCCCAATCTAACAGTACATTCACAGATTTAAACAACATGTTTATGCTTAAACAGTTAAACAGTACATTATTTAATAAAGTCCCAGGACACAAGTAGCAGTGAGTCCACTAGGTGCATTCAGTGTCCTCAGACATTTGTGGCACAGGTGGTGATGAATCACTAGAAAGTTTCAAAGTCTGTTGCAAAACTTTTAACATTATGCTTCTCACCACTCTAATATTAGATTTGCCACTGTCTATGATTGTCAATTTGTAAGTGACTGTGTCTGAGTGTTGCACAGGATCAATCAACAAGAGACATTTTCTGGAAAATGTGTACTCAGCCCTTATACAAATGTCCTATCTGAGAAAAAGCTAATTCTGTCCACATGTGTACCTCCACTTCCTGGGCTGCATTACCTTAAAGGAAAGTCTGAAATGTCTTTTAATGAGTCTCTTCAATGTTCAGTAGGAAATTCTGCGAACAACTTTATGATATCATTATTATTAGGAAGTGTTTGCCACCACAGTACATGAGAGGAAATGAGTAAATCATAGGTGACAGGCAGCATGGCAGGTTCTCCCTTATAGACTGTCACCATTCATTTGTGCATGGTCTCCTGGAGTCCTGTGTACATGCCATAGGGCAATTAGGATCAACATGGTTAGGAACATCGCTGTCAGCTTCTGAAAAACAAAAGAAAGTGAGAGGAGGGCTTCAGAACCCTGCCTCATTAGTACATTAGTGCTGACCTTTAAAACAATGATGCATTATCTTCATACAGGTGTATGTGTTTTTGCACTGTTGTCCAACAGAGTTGGTATCTCCAAATACAAGCCAGCAAGGCACTCATAGAAAGGTTCATGATCGCCTGACACCTGCTGCGATCACATCAAATGTGCCATGATGAATGGATTGTAAATGACAAGTAGCAGAACAATCTCCATCATATGCTGACACCACCACTGGTGCATTGTCACCTGAAGTCCTGAGGCTGCCAGCCACATATCACTTAATCTCTGAAAGACAAAAACAGACAAGGAGAAAGGCTTTGAGCCCTTCCTTCATTGGTTTGTTAGTTCTGCATTTTTTAAATGGTTTCAACTGATTTACATCAAATCACTTGTCAGTGGCTGACCACCATTCAACTGTATGCATTTTCAAAATGCCTTTGTTTGCCCCATGATGGCTCTCCCATTTGCACATCAGGTACTGAAGAAATAAGTTCCTGGACCTGCATATAGCAGAATTTCAGTCTCTGGATGACAATGACAATTTCTTTTATGCATTTTAAACTGTTAAACTATAGGAGTCATCTACTGCTGTAAAGAAGTTAGTTAAATGGGCTTGATTTGGTTTTCTGGGAAGCTTGCCAGGTTATGAGAGTTTACAGAAGGTCCATACCTCCCCTCCCCAAGGAGATTGGTTTGGGCATTGTCATTGCTAAAAGAATCCATTTTGGAGTGGGCTGTATTAGACAGAAAACTTACGGATGGCAGAAATTGCCAGAAAACTAGAAGGACACTGATGGCAAGCCTTCTCATGAGTCAGGTCCCCCATACACAGTGCCATCTGAGGCAGTTTAATTGTTATACTGCCAGACCTGTAAAACTCCAGTGTGGAGTAACAAATCAAAGGTCAGGGTGATTAGACCCCGCCACCTTCAGACACAATGGCATTTCCACACTACTAACAATATAACCATATAACACAGGAGAAAGTTCATAATAAAATGTTAAAACCTTAAGATGTTGAAAAGTAAAAGGTTAGTTTCAGAATATAATATTAATTCCCTGTTCAATTAAGGCTTTTGTTCATGAGAGGAAAGGGTGTTTGAATTACAGTGTACTGCATTTCAGCCAGACACTCCCTCTTGAGCTATGGCTGAGAACTGAAGGCTCTCAGATTAACCCATAATGAGTTTGTATACTTTAAGGCACCACTTTTAGAAACATGCCACACCAGAGAAGGAAAAGTGAAGAAAACAAAAAAATAAAAAACTCTAAACCTCTTATGATTAACAAACACAATGGTACAAGAAGAAAAACATGCTGGCTACACAATATGGGAAGAAGAGTTGGGACTTCCTTGCAACTAAGATGGCATAAATGTGCCAATGCAATGGAAGTCCTAAAATAACTTCAAATGAACAAACATTAACAGCAAAAGGAGAACATTGTTATTTTCACAGTTAGCTATATGCCCCCTGTTCAAACCAGTGAAAGCCATGGCAAACAGCTACCTGGACTCCATGCCACTGAATGAATGATTCCTGTAGGTACATATGGTAGGGTTTAATCACATTAGTTAATACCACACTGTACTTTTGTATTAAAAAACTTATTTGTACTTTCATAAGACACATGTATAAACTGTGTAACTGATTCCATTACAACCTGATAAAGGAAGGGATCAAAGCAACAGAACTAAAGAGTAAACAGGAGCAGATGAGGCACTCTGGGTCACTTTGGAGACAGGAAATGGCACCACAATCCGCATGGGGTTGTATACAGACCCCATCTCAGGGTGAGGGAATGGACAAGGAAATGATAGAAGGCTTCCTTAGAATGGCAGAAAAGGGGAGATATGGCTGATGGGCACCTGAATATGCCAGATGTTAACTGGAGCACCTTTGCTGCAGGAACATCCAAGAGCAGGGTCATTCTGATGCCCTACAGGGGCATGCCTCAGACAGCTAGTATTGGAACTCACTCGGAGGGAGCAATCTTAGACTGGTACTCTCAAATGGGGACAGAGAAAGAATTCAGATGAAGTGGGTAGACATCGGGAACATGCTGACCACCAAACAGTGTGGGTCATGATAAACACAAGCCATACAATCAAGCCATACAAAAGCAAGAGGATTGGACTTTAGGAGGGCTAACTTTGGGAAAATGAGTGAGTGCATCAGAAAAGCACTAGCAAACAGGCAAGAAGGAGGGGTGGAGGAACAATGGGAGTAATCAAAACAGCCATCACAGAGGCAACAAGCTTTTGTGTAAAGCAAATCAATAAAACACAAAGAAGGAAAAACTGCTATGGTTCTCAAAAGAGGTGGCAGGAAAGGTTAAGAAGAAAAGGATAGCATTCAGGAAATATAAGGAAACACAGAAGGAGCAGGACAGAGAACTTTATCAGTTAAAGCAGAAAGAGGCTGGAAAGCAGTCAGAATAACAAAGGTCCAAACCAAGGAAAGGATAGCAATTCTGTTAAGAAGGGGATAAGACCTTTATAGGTACATTAGGGAGTGAAGAAAGACCAAAGGAGGGATACTGAGGCTTAATAAAGGGAGGGAATGTAGGTAGAGGGTGACAGTGAAAAGCAGGATACTGAACAAATATTTCTGCTCAGTATTCACAAAGGAAGAGGAGAGAGAGGTACCTAAACCAAACAAGAGACACACTCTGAAGACAGGGTTGATACAGTCCATTTACAGAAGAAAGGGTTCTGAAAGAACTAATAAAATTGAAGGTGAACAAGCAATGCAGCTTGATGGGATTCATCCAAGAATTCTAAAAGAACTAAAGGTAGAACTAGTGACACCGCTGACTACTCTCTTTAATAAATCATGGGAGGATGGGGTGGTACCTGAGGACTGGAGGAGGGCAGATGTGATTCCTTACACAAAAGTGGGAGCAGGACAGAGGCAGAAAACTACAGACCAGTTAGTTTGACCTCAGTGGTAGGGAAAATGATGGAATCACTTCTAAAGGAAAGAATTGTTGAGTACCTAGAGGCCAGTGGGGCACAGGACCCAAGGCAGCATGGGTTCATGATGGGAAGGTCGTGTCAGATGAATCTTATAGATTTCTTTGACTGGGTGACCAAAGCAGTAGACCAGGGAGGGGCTGTGGACATGGCCTACCTAGATTTTAGCAAGGCATTTGATATAGTCCCACACAAAAGTTTAATACACAACTTAGCCAGTCTTGGAGTGGGTCCCAAGGTGGTAGCCTGAATAAAAATTGGCTAGACAACAGGACGCAAAGGGTAGTAGTAAATGGAGTACATAGTGAAGAAAGGAGGGTTACTAGTGAGATACCACAGGGTTCAGTACTGGGACCGCCCTTTAAGGTCTTTATAAGTGACATTGCAGAGGAACTGAAGGAAAAGTATGTCTCTTTGCAGAGCTACACAAAGATCTGTAACAGGGTTGATACACAACATGGAGTGGAAAGGATGAGAAGGGACCTGCAAGGTTGGAGGAATGGTCAAATGTATGGCAGCTCAGATTCAATGCAAAGAAGTGCAAGGTAATGCACATGGGAAACAAAAACCCAGGGGAAGAGTACACAATGTGGGGTGAAATACTGACAACAGTAAAAATGGAAAGGGACCTGGGGTAATTATATCAGATGACCCAAAGGTGGGCAAGCAATGGAGAAGGCAGTAAGGAAGGCTGGGGATACTGGGATGCATAGGAAGAGGCATCAGTAGTAGAAAACAAGAAGTTGTTATCCCTCTGTACAGACAGTTGGTGAGACCCCATCTGGAGTACTGTGTGCAGTTCTGGAGACCCCATCTCCGCAAAGACATAGATAGAGTGGAGGCTGTCCAGAGAAGGGCACCAAAATGGTGCAGGGTCTGCACCAGAAGACATACAAAGAAAGACTAAAGGAGCTTAATATGTATACCCTTGAGGAAAGAAGGGAGAGAGGGACATGATAGAAACTTTCAAGTACCTCAAGGAATCAACAAAGTCCAAGAGGATAGCATCTTTCAGAAAAAGAGATGCAAGAACAAGGAGCACAATTTGATGATAGAGGAGGAACGGCTCAGAGGTAATGTGAGGAAGCATTTTCACAGAGAGGGTTGTGGATGCATGGAACAGCCTCCTGAGGAAGTAGTGAGTCAAGAACAGTGGGGAATTCAAGAATGCATGGAACAGACATAAGGCAGTCCTAATGGGGTAGGAGGAAGTAAGCTGTTGGTTAACTAGGATCTTCAGCTTATCTGTTGGGTAGGAAAATGGGCAGACTAGGTGGGCCAAGCAGTCCTTATCTGCCATCAAGTTCTATGTTTCTATGTTTCTATGTAGGGATCTCAAGGACCAATGAGACGCCTGCAGGGGTGATCACTGGGTTACATTTAGTGGGCTCTGTCTGACTGCTCTCTAGCATCTTGACTATTTATATTAGCCTAGTAACTTAGACACTACAGTTTATACCTAAACGTACATGGTGAAGGTGAAGTCTCTGTACCCCACCTTTGATGAAGCCTTGACTGGTGAAGCAATGGGGCACTTTTCCCAGGTTGTTGGCAGATGTCCCAACCTGCTTGTTATTTGCAGTTGTTTGACAATGAACAGTTAACTGCAGCTTTACAGTTTGGAGTTTATTCTAATACTGAGTGCAGCACCAGTTTGTTTTGAATTGTTCTTCGAGCAGGAGCTAGGCACCCTTGGTCCCCCTCCCTGCTTTCCACTCGAATGTGGCTACAGTTTGCATTGGATTGTTGGAGCTAAGTGAGCTGTGAGCATGGCAGGTGCAGCAACACCTGAACACGGAGCAATATCGGAGATGGCCAGCATGACATTGGGAACAGGGTTAGCTGAAACTGTGGTCAACTTTTTCAGAAGGTACATCAAGTGTGCTCAAGCAGCTGAATTTTTCATACTTAATGACATATCCTCATCCCTGGACTATGACCGTATTGAAGAGTTAGAAGTAAAAATCTTTGCACAATGAGGCAGGGCCTTTGGCCATAATAAAAAAAGTTTAATCTCAGAGACACCATCATCCTTACAAGCACAAAGACAGCAAGCACGGCAAAGCCACAGGGAATAGCAGAGTTAGCAGTGTTAACGGAGCAACTTGAACTACAAATGAAGATGATCTAAAGTCTTGTTTTTAAGCTAGAAAACTATTAATTTAGAAACAGAATTTGATGTATAATAGAAACTTTTTGGAAAAACAGCAATTACTAAGGGGATTACTCATTACCAAAGCATCCTCCTGTGGTTTAGAGAATTCTGAGTACAAAGAGGCTTGGTTAAAATTAGCAGAAGAATGTTCTGGGTTTTACTAAATTGATAGTTAAGGAGGACTGTTGAAAATTTGAAAATTGTCTGAGAAATTTATCAGCATTAAAGTACAGGTGAAGAAACTACAACATCTGCCTGAATTTGATACTCTGGTCCAAATGTTACAACAAAATTTCAAAGTATGATAAATAACTAATTAAAAGGAAACAGTCAAAATTAACAAGAGACCAAGCAGATTATGGTACTGAAATATTTTAACTGGAGTCCAGAAAGGAAAAGGAGAGGACGTCCAAAAGTAAAAACAAAAAAATCAAGACACAGAAATAACAGAAAAGATAGAAGCAACTTGATAGAGACAAGGAGAAAACTACCGAACAGGCTACAGCACCGAGTTTGTCTGACTCTGACAAAAATCCTGAACCAAAAATGTAAAGAGGACTGTCCAGTTCAAAGAGTAGAGCAGACTAAATAGAAATACAAACCAAGAAAACACAAAGAGGCAAACTAGAAGGAGAAAGTACAGTCACAAAAAGAACTGTAAGAGAAGAAGGCTTAAGCATTACAAGGCATGACAGGATGTGTGTTTTGTGTAATAACATTATACCGGGGTGGTCAAGCATGAGGCTGCAGGCTGAGTGCATTCAACACCCAAAAGTGGCTATTACACAATAACACATACCCTGGAGTCCCTTATTGTTATTATGCAATGCCTCATTTTGTTATAAGAAAAATGTGAAAATATGCATACAATGCCTCATTTTGTTTTAAGAAGAAAATGGAAAATATGCTTAAAATAAGTTTCTCTTTGTCCAGCAGGTGACGCCTCTACATGGTTGCCCTGTATTTCCTGTAGGTCTCTCTTGTGGATCTGTTTGTGTGTTTCTGACCCTGTGTCTCCTTATTCTGCTGCTGTTCCTCTCTCCTGTTACATAGACACAGTGTACAGATGGTGTCTGCATTTGATATCGAGTTTGCTCTTTTTTTTTTTTTTTATCCATTGAAGTGCCGATCTGTGCAGTCAGATTAGGTTCCAGTGAAGTGGGGACCTGGACCAGACTGGGATCAAAAATGGCTGTCTGCAGCCTTATTTCTGTTAATCACTGATATGGGACTGGCCAAAAAGGTGAGGGCATGAGATGAATCTCAGTAAATGAAGAGCTGCAGTATTTTTTGCTACTTTGAAAGCATCACTGGTTTTAATGAATAGCTTGCTTAACATGAGCAATGTTTTAACTGTGCATTGCTTGTCATGAGCCCAGTACTGCCTGTGCTGCACTGAGAAGCCAATCAGCTCATCTGCTTCATTATACTTTTTGATCTAAATAGCAAATAAATAAGAAAAAATTAGTGGGAGACTGAATTGTGGGAAGAAAACAAACTGAGAAACTGTGAGGAAGTGAAATGAAACACGGCTCTGCCTGTCATGCTCAGGTCTATCAGTAAAGTGGGCTTCACAGCTCTGAGTGAATTGAGAATGGAGTGATTTATACTGCCTATGCAGTCATTTCTCTGCTCTGCCTGCTCCTAGATACAGTGATGTTATCGTTCAATAACATCACTCTTTGTGTGAGTCATTAGCCAATCAGGTTTCTTGAATTTTTCTTGTCATTGTACAATTACAAATAATGAATCTCTCTTCAGTACAGTTTAGCAATAAAGAAGAAGGCTCTCTTAAAAAGGTGTGACCTTTGTATCAATGCCAAGGAAGAATGAGTTCAAAATACATGTTGGTGTATGTATTTTCTTTTTTTTTGAAAAATCATATTGAAGTATTTCTTTGGAACTGCTACTAGAGAGACCCACAATAGTGATGAAATGGGGTAGTTGGAAGAACTAACCAATCAGAACTGAGATGAAATGGATGATATCATTATGGCAATGCAGGACCATGTTTTCAGACCACGGATGTGAATTTAAACCTCACAGAAGGGAGTATAGACAGGACTAATATGGACATCCTTGAGGAACTTTGGAATGAGAATACAATGAACAATGTTGCAGAGGGTGAGCATGTTAGCAAATTTAATGAAATAAGGAAAGTCTTTTCAAACCTAAATCTGGATTTTGTCCAAATGTAAACAATACCACCATAAATAACTATGAACAAAAACAGCTTTGACCCAGATTAGAGATTTTAAATCTTGATAAAGATCCCTATAACACAACATAACTCCTCAAGAAAAATAGGCTTTAAAAATCTATCTAGAAGGAAAGATATTGTTATAAAGACAGTAGATAAGGAGGGAATGCAGTGGTTCTTCATAATGAACATTGCAAGCATATGGTAGACACTCTCCTCTCAGATGTAAGAAATTATAAATTGCTGAGGGAAAACCTGATAAAGGGTTTAAAAGGGAATTAATTAGTTGCAAACATGTGACTAATGGATCTATGACAAATGATGAGTTCAGTACTTATAGTGTGAGAATCCTATGCTCTCAACATTTTACGCCCTACCCAAAATACACAAAAACATTACTGAGTCACCAGGCAGGCCAATTGTCTTCATAGGATCCCTCACAGAGAACATATGTGAGTTTATAGATTACTTTCTTGAAGCATGCATTGTTAACCTACCTCATATCCCAGATAACTAAACCTTCCAGGGCTCCTGCCATCGAGCCGAGGAGACTCGGCAGTGGGCAGTCGGCATCTCATAGCCACCACCATACCATGACCCCGGACTCTTGGTGGCCTAAGCTGAAGAAAACCTTCCAGGGGCTTCCTGCCATCGAGCCAAGGGAGACTCGCCAGTGGGTGGTCGATGCTCACAGCCACCACCCAATACCACAACCCCGGACTCTCAGTGACCTAAGATATAGCAGAACGCCACAACCAATCAGAACATGAGCACCTTTTAGACTCTGTTCCAACTGATCCCTGCTCAGTCAACTCTTTCCTATGCCTTGTTTTCTTGGCACTTTTTGATTTGTGTTAAAACTGTACCTGTTTTAATACTGTTAGAATATAGAAATAACTTGCTGCAGAAAAGGCTGTAATAACACACTAAAAAGAGTGTGCTGGAAGATTAAGTGACACAGCCCTTTGGGGAAAGTATCCACTGACTCCAGACAGCTTGGGTACCAACCTAATATACATCCCCTTTGTCCTGTAAACTGGAAGCTTTGCTGATAGCACAGACCCTTGTCTGTAGCAGCATGTATATTGACCTTTTTTCTTTTCTCCTCAGGCCAGAAAACCTTCCAGGGGCTCCTGCCATCAAGCTGAGGGATACTCAGCCAGTGGACAGTCGGTGCTTCTATAGCCACCACACGATACTATGACCCCAGACTTCGGCTGGCCTAAGGTACGGCAGAACGCTGCAATCAATCGACATGAGTGCCTTTTAGACTCTGTTCTGACTGGTCCCTGCTCACTCTGCTCTTTCCTATGCCTTGTTTTCTTGGTGCTTTTTGATTTGTGTTAAAATTGTACCTGTTTTAATACTGTTGGGATATAGAAACAACTTGCTGCAGAAAAGACTGTAGTAATTTACAAAAGAGTGCGCTAGTAAAGATTAAGTGACATGGCCATTTTGGGGAAAGTATCCACTGACTCCAGACAGTTTGGCCACCAACTTAATACACATCCTCTTTGTCCTGTAAATTGAAGCCCTGCTGATAGCACAGACCCTTTGTCTGTAGCAGCATTGAAAATTGACTTTTTTCTCTTTTTCCTCAGCCGAGAAAACTTTCCAGGGGCTCCTCCATCGAGCCAAGAGACTTGGCCAGTGGATGGTCGGCACTCTCATAGCTGCAGCCTGATACCATGACCCCGAATTTCGCTGCCTACAGTGCAGAACACCGCAACTTTTCACCTACCTTCTCCTTCCCACCCTGGTACTTTATTATATAAACTCATTTCCCACCCTTTCCAATTCCATGCCAACCTCCACTTCAGCATCCATTCAAACATTCCACACTGCTACTCCTCCCTCTCTCCTGTCTCAGGCATCATCTAACCTAACTGCCCACTTGCTTCTGAAAGCCCTAGGCCTCCACTGTCCCTCTCCCTGTCCACCTTTCTTCCATCTTTCTATCCCTTTGTCCTTTTCTGTGGTCTGTCAGCCATAAGATTTACCACTTTGCCAACCACTCTTGTTACTATTCCCTCTGGACCAGCTGACTGAGTCTCTTTATTTTCTTTTTTTCTTCCTCCTTGGGACACCTTGAGCCTAACCTCCTGGGTTCCATCATGAGGGCTAGGCTGTGGCTAATCTATCTGTCCCTCATCTATATCACTCTAGATGAATGATACCTGCTTTCACATGCTAACAGGGTAGAGGAAACTAACATTATGCCATCATGTAACGTGACCAACAATGATTACTTATGTGTCATCAACTCCCATGGCTACAGTCTAGGACTCGCACTCCCTAATGGTAGGACATGAACTAAGCTCCTGATGAGGCATCCACCACCTGCCTTCCACAGTGTTGATCATTCCCTGCACCTCTCAGTGATGGTGCTACTTTGTGCTACAATAGGCCAACTGAATGTCAGAAAAGGAAACTCTATCCCAATCTGACTACCGCAACATCGCACCAGGTCCAGGAGCTATAAACTAGTGTGCACTGCACTAAAAAGCTTCCATTACTATTGCACATATGCTCTGGCAATGTAGAGCTTAATCCCAGGCCTCAAGCTGCCATCACTTCACTCGGACCTAGCAAAGATCAAAGGCTTGAGCTTCTCCATGTTAATGTATGTAGCCTGTTAAAAAGATCACCATGATTCAGTTCTGATCTACTACACCTTGCCAGACTTCTTAGTGGTCTCAGAAACCTGGCTCAGGCCAGCAACAGCTGACAGGGAGGTCAACATCCCTAATTATTCACTAGAGCTGACAGGCAATCAAGAGGTGGTGGGTAGATATATGTCAAGAACAAATACAAAGTCTCCTGTCTCGACTTGGCAACCATCACAAATGAATTTGAATGTCTGTTCCTCGTGTAGTAATCTCACACAACACATTGCTGTGTGTTATAGGGTGCTACAGACCACCATCCGATGGCCTACAACTCCTAACATATCTGGGTGCTGCCTTAGGGAATGGTTCTCTGGAAATGATTATTCTAGGGATCTTAACTTAGAATAGCTAACCAAGGCCTCAGCAACCTCTCATCCTTCTGTGATGCCCATGGTCTAAAGCAAATCATTGACAAACCAATATGCTTAAATAAAAAGAACCCTAGCAATAGTTCACTTTTGATGTTATACTAGTGAGCAAACCACACCTGTTCTCACATGTAGGCACCTTCTTTAGTGATGTCAGTGACCATTGCTTCATAGCTGGAGTATGATCAGTCACTATACGTCTGTCCTTCTCAAAGTTCTCTGTTAAAAGATCCAAGCGAACTTTGACCTATATGCCTATCTAGATGAGCTAAAATACTCCACATGATGGCAGGATTTTTACCTGGTGAGGACAGTACAATTGGCTTACGACATCCTCAATGACATAATTCTAGGGGCTTTAAACAAATGCACCCCTCTAATAAATGTGCGTGTTAAGAACAGAACATGTCATTGGTTCTCCGATGAGCTCAAATCTGCACTGTTAGGGAGAGACAGCTTTGGAAGAAAGCACATAGATATAAGACCCCATCAGACTAGTATGCATTTAGGAGGCCAGAAACATATGTATCAGGAAGATTAGAGATGCAAAAGCCACATACTACTAAACAGAACTGGACTTGGCCACCAAGCACCCAGCCAAATTCTGAATACCATCAAGGACCGCTTCTGGTCACATACCTGGTAACTCTCTCACACCTAAGATCATTTCAGGTAACAGCATCATCACTGAGAAGGTGGACATTTTCAGTCCATTAATAACCACTTTTCAACAGCGGGGCTAGCCTTCAATAACTCTCCTGCAAACCTCTTACACTCCCAGCTGGGCTCTCAACCTAATAAAGTCTGAGTCACAAACTCTACATTCTCCCGCAACCTGCCTCCCTGAAACAGGTTGAAGACCTTATATG
Source organism: Neoceratodus forsteri (assembly GCA_016271365.2). Taxonomy (NCBI): domain Eukaryota; kingdom Metazoa; phylum Chordata; order Ceratodontiformes; family Ceratodontidae; genus Neoceratodus; species Neoceratodus forsteri. The sequence goes on along the minus strand of CM028131.1, from coordinate 879,261,549 downwards.
TCAACTGGACATAAATAAAAGTGCTGGCACTGACTCTCTAGACCCATACTTCCTAAAGATTGCTTACCACATACTAGCTGTACTTATAACACCCTATTTAACTATCTTTTACCCAAAGAGTCCTTCCGTCCATCTGGAAAACAGCCCATGTTATACCTTCTGCTTAAATCAGAAATCCTGTGACCTCAACAACTATAGGCCAATTTCCTTCCCTCTCCCTCGCCTGTCAAAATTATTGGAAAACTGTAGTACACAACTGAGATCTTATTTAGAATTATCAAACTACAAATCCTGCCCAATCTAGATTCAGGGCTAACCATAGCACTATCACAGCCCTCACAAAAGTGACTAATGACTGGCAGATTTAACTGGAAAAACTTTGTGCATTATTCCTGGACCTAAGCAAGGCATTAGACACTATAGACCATAGCCTACTCCTCTCATCCTTGCAGTCTATAGCTTGGACCTCTTTCCCTTCAGTGGTTTACCAATTACCTTACTGGCCATTTACAGCAAGTCAAAGCAGAAGGTGAACTCTCATCTATCAAACCCCTGCTAAGAGGAGTGCCCCAGGATCTATTCTAGGTCCCATTCTGTTTGCAATTTACATCAGTAACATTAGTGACAGTGTAACTAAGGCTAATGTCCACCTATTCATGAATGACAAGGTGCTTTACTTAGCTGTCCATCAAATGAAGCTGCATGTAGCAACCTTCAATTTGAATTTAACCTACTTCAAAACCAGCTCCTAAACAAAAAGCTCTTACTTAACACAAAGAAAACTAAAGCAATGCTCTCTCTCCTTGTATACATGCAGCTATCACAGCAACTACAGGAACAGTACCACAGATATCTACTATTCTAGGGGAAAACCTAGAATCCGTTATGAAGTTCAAGTACCTGGAAGTCTGGCTAGACCATAAACTATCCTTCATTGAGCATATTGAGGATTTGCTGAAAGACTTCACCAGAGACTTGGTCTCTACTTCAGGATCAGCTACCTACTCACAAGTGATGCCAAGATGAGGTTGTGTAGCTACATTCTCTCACTAGTACACACGTGGACTTTCTATACAGCCATTGTCCTACTCTTACCTAAACAAAACTGGATAAGCTCTACCATAGAGTGTTGAGATTTATTACCTGTCTCCCTTCAGTACTCACCATTGTTTATTATATGCAGCCATAAGATGGACCTCCCTCAAGTTTAGGTGAGGAAAAAATCCACTTTATGGACCTACAGAGCTATCTCAAAAACTACAATAAATCTCAGACTACCTCCCGCTCAGCGCAATAGGCACCTCTGCCCTGAGAAGTCACTCTTACATCTCATTAAAATTCCTAAAGTCTACTCTCACCAAGGCAGAACAGCTATCAGCTTGCGCTGCCCTCCCTGTGGAACAATTTACAGAAAACCATAAAATTTACTACATTTATCAGCATCGGTTCATTCAAGACCTTGTACTCATGTCTCATTAAGGAATTTGTAAGTGCTTTTCTTGCCATTAATCGGAACCAATAGCCATAGTATCACCATACTGGCTGTCTTTAACCTGTCCCCTTTACATGCATTTCTTTAATCCTTCCTCTCCTCATGCTCTATCCTCCGTCTGCTGCTTTCCACTGTCCTCTGTTGATTTACCTATCCGATCTTCATCAAAGCTGCCTAATAATAATTATGTTTTTATTCTGGTACTGCCTTATGATGATACATTCCCCTACTGCCTGGCCTCTTACTTCTTGGTCTACTCTAGTCCCTCCTCTACTATTACCCACCAAACCCAAATTATCATACTGCCACTTAATCTGAGATATCCACAATTTCGTCACTTGTAGATGATACTGTTGCAACATTGTTTGCTCTATGCTATTGGCTGATGTCTTATATGCTATGACCTATATGTATCAAATTGGCCCATTGTCATTAGATATGTATCCCTCATCTTTTGTATTTTGTCCGAGAGCTTATCATAACCAGGTCCATCTTGCAAATGAGCTTTGCTCAATGATGTTTGCCTGGATAAATAAAGATTTTGATTGATTGATTGATTGATTGATTGATCTTAAAGACACTGGGGACACACTTAGGAAACTTACAAAACTGAAATGGTAGGAACATTTTCTATGGCTCAGTGTAGATGTGCAGGCAACATATATGTCAGTAAGATATGCAGATGGCATCAAATCATGCAGGTATTTTCTGGAGAACACCCTTTTCAAACAGCAATTCCAACCCATTTCCTGACACAAGCTCATGAATTTGTACTGACTCATAACCTGTTTGAATTTGAACAGAAGTTCTATTTACAAACCTGTGGAATAGCAGTGAAATCTCAATGGCCCCAGCTTATGTAAATTTATTTCTAGGTTTGTGGAACAGGATGTAATTTACAACCAAGAAAGTAACCCTTCCATAAAAACATAAAAGTATGGTTATGGTACATAGATGATTGTATGTATATGTGTGTGTGTGTGTATATATATATATATATATATATATATATATATATATATATGAGGGCTCTGAAGAGACAGCAAAAGACTTTGTTAAATGATTGAATATTAATTAACTAAATCTGATATTCATGTACACTACAGGTAAATTGAACATTGATTCCTTGATATTACCTTGATGGGGGACTTGGTAACTCAAAAATGAGTTCTAAAGGATTTAGAAAAGACACAGCTGAATTCCTTTAAGACTTTAAAGCACCCATCCACTATCTCTAAAAAGTCTATTCTCTATTCCCAGTTTCTACACATTTTCCAAAATTGTACAGAGGATTCTGATTTTGATTAGTAAGCCATGGAACTAAAACTTGGGCTTATGGCAAAGGGTTACAAGGTGAGCTTGTTAACAGAGCCATGGAAGAAGTCAGAACCAAAAAAACAACAAAGTGATTTGCTCAGTAATGTATCCAATCAGAGAGAAAAGAAAGAACATGGAAAGATCACATTTGTTACTGACTTCAGCCATGAGGTAGGAAAAATCGGGATGTGATTTGGAGAAACTGGCACATGCTGCATAGGGATGCCATATTGAAAGAAGTGGTGGGTACAGCTCCAAGAAATACATTTGGAAGGAGCAAAATATTAGGAAAAGTTATATAAGCCAGTTTTTAAGTAGAGATGAGAATAATCAGAATACATGACTACCAACAGAACCAAGTGACTGCCATATTTCAGTTGTAACACCTATAAACATATGGTAACTGGCAACATTTTTCAGGACCCTAAAATGCTGACTCAGAATGAAATCAGTGATTTTATATCCTGTGGCACCACTTTGTGGTTTATGTGATATGGCGTGAACGTGGACTGACTTGTGTGGTAGAACAGTACACATGTTAAAAGAAAGACTACAGGAGCACATTCTTCCATTGTGAACCAAAGAATTGATGAACAAGTGAAAAGGCATTTTAGAATACCATAATAGAGATCCAAAATCTTTACAATTTATGGAAACTAAACATGTCAAACCACCAAAAGAGGCGAAGATAGAGTGAAGATATTACTGAAAAGGAAAGTTTCTGGACATTCAAACTCTATACTATAAAGCCACTAAGTCTGAGTAAAATGTGGGATTTAAAACCTTCCTATTAGCAAGTATTAAGGACAGTTCTTGGAAAAGTCTTCCCAGTACTAATTTCTCTCTTTCTTGCAGATTTTTTATCCCTGCTCTCATCTAACCTCCACCATGCAATAACCTTTAGTGAACTCAGGACCAATGAGAACTTTGCAGTGGGTGATTGGTGGGTTACATATAGTGGGCTCTGTCTGACTGTTGTCTCACATCTTAACTGTTTATATTAGCCTAGTAGCTTAAACACTGCTGTTTATCTAAACGTGTATGTAACAGACTAATTAGGATGTTTGATAAATGTAATTTATTTTGTAGTAGCACTAGGTAATGTACTGTTCTATGTTTTTTTGTAATAAACAGGTAATGCATGATGTTACCATCATGGGACTATTTAAATCAGGAAAAGTCTCTGCAACCCCATCTCCTGATGAAGCATTGACTGGTGAAGTGCTGGGACAGTTTTTTTTACCAGGTGAGTGGCCAATGTTCCAACTTGCTTGTTATATGCAGTCATTTGAAAATAAACTTTAACTTTGCTTTAACATTTGGAGTTTATTCTAATACTGGAGCATGGTATAATTTTGTTTTGAAGAAGCCATTCACAAAGCAGCATACCAATCCCACATGACCTGGGTCTTTAACTAACCCTTTTGCATGTGCACTTTCTCAGATGAGTAAAACTGTGTGGTAAAATTGCAACAGAGGTAATATATGTAATGTAACTCAGCTTCTATGTCCAACTGTGACACTTTCAAAATTTAGTTTTATCTGTAACTTGCCAGTTTTAAACATCTTAGCTCTGAATTTCTGGCTATACACTAATTATAACCTATGGTGGCCCTAAAGTGCAAAACACAAACAAAAGAGTAAAATGCAATCAAGTAAGTAAAGCAACAACCAGAAAGTGAAATGTAAACAAAACAAGAAAAGTAACTAAGCAAAATGCAAAGTGTGACACCACAAAAATAAATTAATAAAACAAAACAGATGTAAATGTAACCAAAGAAAATGACCAAAAATCAAATGTAAACCAAAATAATAAACTGCATCTAAAATGATTACTTAAAAAATAGTATCATAACTAAAAAATGAATGCACACATTTAGTACAACTAAAACATAAACGCAGACACAAAAGCACTGCACAACTAAAAGGTGAATACAAACTGAAAAGCATAGCACAAAACATGACTGCAAACAAACACATCACAACAAAACAAGGAAGGCAAATAAAGCAAGTATTGGTCAATGACATTGATGTTTGAATGCATGCTTATAATGCAAATATGGTGTTAACATGGGCATGGAGATAGATAAAATGAGGAGAGGGCTGAATAGTCCTTTATGCTGCAGGAGCAGCTGTACCAGTGGGTCCAGTTGTACATTCAGTTAGCCAGACTGGTGGAAGAGAGAGAGTTATGGGCTCTCCACAGAGCATACCTCCTATACAAATGTCCTTCTCTTCCGAGGGGAGTAAGCTGGATCACTGACAAGCAAGGCTCCAGTAGGGATGCCTCCTTTTCTTGAGGGACAGGCTGGATCAGCATCAAACACAGTTGTTATACGGATGCACCTTCCCACCCAGCAGGGTCAGACTAGATTGCTGTCAAGTTCAACTCCACTAAGCATGCGCCTTCTCCCAAGGGGATGCTAGATTGCCACCAAGTGTGGCTCCTATCACAGCTCAGCAGCAGACCAGGATGGTATGGGATATCACAAACACCCATTTGGGGAGGATTTGAATGTTACACATGGGGTTTGTGAGGGAGAACTGCTTCTGCACTACCCTAGCCTCACCACTTGCCAGGTCATGCCTCCCCAGGTGGACAATGATATCTAGCTCCCTCCTGTTCTGCTGCCCTAGTGATCCATAGGATGCGCTGTCCATCCCTCCAAGTCATGGCACGGTGGGCACTTAACCTCCTCACCACCCCTTCTGGCCCCACATCTACCCCCAATGATAGAGTCTGCTACCAGGAGTTGCTTCCTCCTTCTCCAGGATCCTCTGCCTCCAACTCAGGGTCTCTGCCATGGAGGACCCAACATTCTCCTTGGTTACCACTATGGGTGTCTTTCTGGGATGGTCCTGCCCTGCCAAAGCACCTAGAAGTTATGGGAGTTGAACCATAGGAGGATGTGTCTCTTCCCACCACCCTCACCCCTCCCGAGCCCACCATCATCCAGCCACCCTCTTCCTTGGCAACCATTGAGGCAGTGGGGAGGGGACTTGATGGTCCCTGGGCAGGATTTAGGTCCCCAAATCCTGACCAACTTGGCCTGGAGATGAGCAATCTCTGCCCTCAGCCATCCATGAAATTTCAGCTGGGAAAGTATTTTATTCTAACTCCAAATGTGAAACTTTTGTAAATGTATCTTTATCTGTAACTTTTCTATTTTAAACTTTTAACTTCTAATTTTTGATGATAAGCTAATATATACCACTCATGAACACAGAAGCAGCACATTTTAAATCCCTCCCATTTTATCATTTCTAACTTTAAACTGACACTTTGCAGATGCAGTTTTGCAAATGGGCATATAAAATAAAGAAAACACTTTTGATGGTGCATTTTTGCAAATGAACTTAAAAAATCTGTGAAAGCACTAATTACATCTGCAAAAGTGACAGTTAGAGTGGCACATGAAATAGCCTTTTCAGAGTAAAACCAGATAATTTATATTTTTTGCTCATCTCCAGAAAGCAAAATGCTTCACCAAGTTTCAGTAAACTTGCCATAGCTTGAGAATCTGAAGGCATATCACACTGTCAAAGAAAGGTTTCCTGAACCTCCATCAAGAAAAGGCTGAGATATATGCAGCTTAAAATCACAATTTAACATTAAAGTGGCTTCACAACCCTGAAGATAGTTATGCTGTTGTACAGTACTACTATAATGTAATTTACCCTCAGTCCTTTCATTTATTTGATCCATTACATACAGTAATGTTATCAAGTGTGCACCGTAAAGCATTTTATGATATTTTGTGTGAAATACAGTATAGCAAATAAAACTGTATTATATTATCTTGTGGTAGTTATTATGTGTTCAGCAATATTTAAAAACTCTTGATTTCAGGTTGTACAGTACATGAGGCCATAACACAGATGCGCTCAGTTTTTTAAATAATGTAATTTGTCATATCTACCAGTCTCCTTTGTAGTAATGGCCATGGAAATAACAGGAAACAGGTACAGTTAAGGAAAATAACATTTTCTAAAGCATCAGATCACCATTGTCTCCTTTTTCACATGTCAAGCCTCATCAAAGCAGCAGTCTTTAATGATGTGATTACTCCATGCCAAATTAAACATACATCCTAAACTGCTAATCCCTTCACTCCCAAAATTGTCTCCTAATTACCATGCAGTACATTTATAAATCAGTCATATTCCAAATACTTCCAAATGCTCTGTTCATACTATTTTCAGAACCTAGTCTTGTCTTGTGTATACAGTGAAGCATACTAGGATGCAATGCAGTCTCTCATTTGACGTTCCTACATGACAAAAGAGATTAACTGCAATTCAGATTGCATTGTTTCCTGCAGCAACTCTGCTGCAGAATATTGCAGTATTGCATTGCATCTTGGCAGGCTCCACTGTATATGTACACTTGGGAACACATGTTTAATATTGTGTCTGCTGGAAGCACTCAGCCCTTCTTATTGGAAATACTTACTAGTGCATGCATTACATTTCAGTGTATTCTACTGGTAGTCCAAATTATAACAGCATATCCTAGCTGTATAATACTGATTATTTCTATTTTGAATACCGTGAAACATATTCTGAATAATGAGCTTCATGAGTGGAATACTCATTCTGAATGCCAAGTCTTCTGAATAGCATAAGAACAGTAGTGGGGTTGAAAACATGATTGATAACATTAGAAACAAGTTTACATATTTTAATGAGTTGGACATTCTCATCTTCATATTATTGCTGAAGAAACACACTCTTTTTTTTAAGAATTTACTCAAACACATAGAGCTACTGTCTCCAACAAGAAAATCCCACTATGGAAAATGGCAAACAGGCTCCATTTTTAATGCAAACGTGTGTGCAGAGCAGAAAGGAAGCTTATGCTGATTTATTTGTTTGATATACAATATGCTAGATATGCCTTAGCCTATAATTTCAAAAAATATGCATTTGACACATCAGGTCCTGTAGAAACAGCGAGTCAGTGATTTACAAGACTTCATATAGTGCCTATTGACCTTCTCAATAAGAAAGGTTAGTGGCTGTACCAGCACTGAAAAATTAACCCCTGGGAGTTAATCTAATGTAGTATAAACTCTTTAACAAGCAGTGAAGTAGCCCTATCAGCTGCTACATCTACAGATTTGATTCCAGTTTGAGAAAGCTTTTCTAATAAAACACACACACACATTCTTTATTTTGTATAATGCATTCCATCTTTATACAACCAGCTGCCCCATCTCCAGCATGTTAAGAATAGAAGCATTGTGTTATAACTGCTGAACTCATGGCACCAGAAAAGAAAGAAATGCTTACTTGTATCACAAGTCATTTATTTGGTTCTGGTCTGTAAATTAATCTCTGTTCCATGAAGAAAGGACGGCATCTGTGCCCCTCTTCTGTTGTGGCTAAATACATTACTTCAGTCATCAATTAAATAGTGTTAGTACCTGTATCATTTAAAATGATCAATGTCTATGGGACTAAAACCCAGGTAATGTTTCATGTTAGCTCACTCTGAAGTTATACTCTGAGTGTTTGCAGACACGCTTTTAATTTTCAAATAAAACTAAGTTGTCATTCACACCACAGATATACTATGAAAATAAATCATATTGGAAAATGGGTTATGGAGTTTAGAGCTATTTTCTCACTAGAAAATAATAATTATTTTGCTGGTCTAATAGAAGAGTACACTCACAAGCTAGCTTAGGCTGCCAGAATATTTGGAATGTATAGATTTTTTGATGTGTATACATGCCAGTGGCACAGCAAGGCTTAAATTAAAAAGGCTAGCTTTTAGGAATCATACTATAGAAACAAAACAACTGTTGGCAGAAAAGACCCACAGTCAATCCAGTATGCTCAGTATTTCTACCTTATCCCCATAACCTACCAAAGTAGAGGGATAACTTTCCTTTATCCCTTTATCTCTATGACCTCCAGATGAACAGAAAGCATGGCAGCTTGTTTACACCCCCATACTGACCTTAATTACTGAATATAAAGCAAAATATAGGTTTGACACTGGTCATAGGCTCTAGCAAGACTGAGAAATGACACAGCTGTGGCTTGCTGCTTGGGTACTAGTAATAGGAAGCAGTAATCACCCAGGTTCTGACAATGTTGTCAGAGAGCCACAAACATGAAGTACATGGTGGACAGTAATACATAATACTACATACTGGATTACATAGGAGTTGATCCTTTCCTGTTTCATTTTGGTTCATCCTCTTACCCCATTCACTCTCACATCTTGCTGACTGTTCCTTTAACTACACCCACCCTGTTTGAACCTCATTTTAGCATTACTAGCCCCTGCATATGTCCTACCCATTCTTGAACCCATTAACAGTCTCCACATCCATCCCTCAGCTGGTAATTTGCTCCATGGTTTCACCCTCTCTCTGTCAAGAAGAACTTCCTTACATCCCTCCTAAATCTCCCACCAGTATATCTCCTCCATGCCAACTCAGAATCACCACTGTGACTCCATTCCTGGTGAGCAGGTCCTCAATGTTCACATTGTATATCCCCTTCAGGAACATTATTAGGTATTTTCTTGAGAGACTTGGATGACAAGTGTGGCTTAAAAATCAAGCAGGCATTGCCTTCCATGCTATACAGTGCAACACTTGTCTGCAGATTTGTCTATTATGGGATGATAGCATTCTCCTTATTGTCTGCCTGGACACAAAGAGAGATCTTCACATGTTTAACGACCAAACCCGAAATACTTTCAGATTTTTCTTTGGGGTTAAAGTTTGTTGAGGAATCTAAATAATTAAGAATAATGGTAATAAGAATCCAAGAATTTTACTACTGTTTTACATAAACAACATAGAAACATTGAATCTGATGGCAGATAAGGGCAGCTTGAGCCACCCAGTCTATTCATTTTATTTATTTATTTTTCCTGAATTCATTGTTTCTGTAGACCAGATGATCAATGGTGCTGTCTCCTCTCCACATACCCTTATGTGTCCCCTGTCCTATTCCAGGCATTTGGAGCCCCACCACTGTTTTCACCCCCACCATCTCAGGTAGAAGGCTGTTCCAGGAGTCCACCATTTTTCTGTGAAGAAATATTTCTCATATCTCTTCTGAGCTCACCCTCCAGCTTCACAGCATGTCCTTGTTCAAGAATACCTTTGTCTGCAAAATACTCCTCTCCTGTGCCTTATTAACCCTGTGGGATATTTAAAGATCTCTGTAATACCCCCTCCCTTTTCGCCTCTGGGTTTACATACTGAGCCCTTAAACCTCTAGGGCTTTTGATGCAGAGAATGCATTCTTTTGGTAGCTTTCACAGGAACACCTCCACAATTCTCTATATCCTTTTGAGATGTGGTCTCCAAAACTGGACACAGTACTTAAAGCAGGGCCTTATGAGCAATCTATATGGGGCAACATCACCTCCTTTTTCTGCCAGTGATACTCCTTCCTATGTGGCCTAGCATCCCACTAGACCTCCTGACTGCTTTGTCACACTGCTTGGCCACCTTTAGGTCATTTGATATGATTACCCCAAGGTCTCTTTCCTGCTTGGTTGTTGTCAGCATCACCTTCTATTTTGTACTCTGCCTCAGGTTTCTACTACTTCTGTGCATTATTTTGCACTTTTGCATTAAAACCCAGCTGCCATAACCTTGACCAGTCCTCCAGTTTTTTCAGATCTCTGCCCATCCTTTGAGCAACCCTCCTGGAATGTCCACCATGTTTCAGATCTTGATGTCATCTGCAAGGAGGCAGACCTTCCTTCCAGCTCCTGTGCTATGTCACTAATAAAGACATTAAAGAGGACCGCCCCAACACTGAACCCTGAGGTACCCACTGATCATCCTCCTTCCTTGAACAAACTTTATTTATCACTACCTTATGTCTCCTATCCCCTAATCAGTTTCTTACCCAGGTTGCCACCTTGTTGCCCACCACCAAGCTACCCAGCTTGTTTACCAGTCTCCTATGTGGAATGGTATTGAATGCCTTGCTGAAATCCAAGTAGGCCACATCCACTGCTCCACCCTGATCTAACTCCTTGATCACCCAGTCAAAGAAATCTATCAGATTTGTTTGGCATGACTCATCCCTGTGAATCCATGCTGTCTTGGATCCTGTAAACCACTTGTATTCTAGATATTCACCAATCATTTCTTTTAGTAGTGTTCCATTAACTCACCCACCACTGATGTCAGGCTGACAGGCCTATAATTGTCCACCTCTTCCTGCTACTATTTTTCTAAAGTGGGACTACATTTGCCCTTTGCAGTCCTCCAGGACCACTCTGGTCTCCAGTGATCTGTTAAACAGGTCTGTCAGAGGTGCATCTAGTACCTCCTGAGCTCTCTCGGCACTCTTGGATGCACCCTGTCTGGCCCAATAGCTTTGTCCACCTTCGAGTTAGTGAGTGATTTCAGGACTCTCTCCTCAGAGAAAGAACGAGTGTCCACTTTCTTTCCATCAAAGCTACTAATGCTTTTCACAGTCCCTCCGCTTCCCTTCCACTGTGAACACTGAGTAGAAGTGTTTGTTCAAGATGTCTGACTTTTCTTGATCCTCCTCCTACACTTCCCTCTCCCTCTGTAACCTTATAATCCCTCCTTAGTCTTCCTTTTTTGCTAACATACCTAAAAATGTCTTGTCCCCTTTGATACTGTCTGAACTATTCTTTCTAGAGCCAATGTACTGTAATGGACCTGATTGATAATAACTCCCCCAGTCATAGTTTGCTATGCTAGGAGCTGTTCCTTAGTATACGAGTAGAGTTATGGCCTTTCAAATTCCACAGCCCTTCAGGCAGGAATCAAATCTAGCCATTCAAGATTATAATTTAAAATGGTTTTATGTGTAATTCAGAGTCCACTGTCCACTAGGAAGCTGTGGTGAGCACTGTCTTATCTGACCTTGATAAGTAATGTACTTTACAGTGGAACCTGAATGTGTTCAGATGTCTGGACCCAACTTTTTATAAGAGGTGTCTCTGGTAGAGTGCCATAGCAACAGGAGACTGAGCATGAGGTTGAGATTCTCTGCACTGGGCAAGGGATGTAATGAGGCTGGCTGATCACAATCCAGACTCCTAATTGCTATGCTACAGGATCAGTCTTTTAGTGAACTGGTAAAATTCTGGCTTTCATATTTTGCAGACCTGAAGACAGGGATCAAATCTAGCCAAAGGTAAGCTTATAATGTGAATACAATTTATGTGTAATTCAGTGACTGCCCAAAAGGTGATCATGGTGAGTACTGTCTTGTCCAGCCTCGATACAGTATGTGTACTTTACAATATACTGTAGCACTGCTGAAATACATTAAGTCAATTTTGCATGTAACACTGGCACAGTTACCTTTTTGGTGGTGGTGGGTTATTGGAGCTGCAACAGGGAGAAAATAAAAATATTTCTAGTGATATCTGGGACTTGGGGATACCGTATGTCTCCTCTCCCTTTCAGAGATGGTCTACTTTATTTTAAAAGACATGCATCTTTGTAATGATAGTATAGCATGATGGTGGTATGTTTCCTTTCCATTACAAACATGTTCTCCTTCAAGCCAGAAGGATCTTTATACTCTAATGATGGCTGGAATGGATGGCAATGTATTTCCATTCCAAAACACTGATGTTAATTTTTCTCCTTTATACCTAGAGGAACTCTTCTCTAGACCCTTATTGACTGGGTTTAGCTAGCTCACCGACTCGATTCTCCAAACTCAGAGTTCTCCCAGACGTGCTAAATGACCTCCCCCATCTCCTTTTTATGGACCACTAAACTTGCAAAAGCCCACCCGCCTCATCAAGAGCAGGGTTCTGTGATAAGGCAAACTTGGATCCCTCAAATTGGCCCTGTCTACCTACAACTGGTCCCCATCAACAAGGCACCTACGCTGGACCAGGCCCTTAGTTTTTTCACTGAGGGCTTCAATTCCATCTGTGATATCTATGCACTATGCACAAAACTGAAAATTCAGGGAGGTTAATGGCTGGATTGATGGCAAGCTACTCTCCTCCTAAGGAGAGGGACTGCCTCTGGGAAAAAGCCTTAAACTCAGGCAGCAAGCATGACCTACAGTACTACAAAATGGCTAGAAATTGGTGCACCAAACTTATCAGGCTCGCAAAAGCCAATTTCGTAAGACCCAGCTTAACAATGCATGGGAGATGTAAAGAGGTTTTGGGACAACATCAAGAACATCCTTGGTAAAGATCAAAAGCAGCACCCTAAGATGCTCAACATTAATAACTCATCCTTCTCAGATCCGCTAGCCATTGCTGATGCCTTTAACCAGGCCTTTACAAACCTGTCCTCAGTGCTGCCTCCAGACTACCGTCTGCTTGTGGAGGACCAAGGTTCGCCTAACCTGCTCATAGCTAACCAACCAGCCTTCTACTTTAAGAAGGTGATGGTGAAGGAGGCCTCTAAAGATGGTCAGGAAGTCCTAGGCAAAACCAGATTGGGGAGTGACGGCTAGACATGAAGTTATTATCTCTACCCTTGATATTCTTATTATGCCCATAACAGTGGTATTTAATAAATCCTTGGCCCTAGCTCAATTTCCAGAGGTATGGAAGCAAGCCCTGGTAACTCCAGTGCATAAGAATGGTGACAAGGTACTGGTGTCAAACTACAGGCCAATATCTATCCTCTCCATACTATCCAAAGCTTTAGAAAAATCATGGCAAGTCAACTCACAGAATACCTCAATAAGTACAATCTGCTCTGCCCAAAACAACATGACTTCAGGCAAAACACAGTACTACCATGGCACTGCTGGAATTCACTGACTATGCACAAGGCACTGGATGAAGGCAAATTGGTGAGGTCCATCTTCATTGACTCACCAAAGCCTTCTACACCGTCAACCATTCTCTACTAGTACTCCAGCTCCAAAGATTGGGTGTGGCACCAAACGCCATGAATTGGTTCAATGACTACCTAACACACAGGAGCCAGTGAGTCAAAATTGGGAGACATTATCCAGCTCCAGAGATGTACTCCTAGGAGTCCCTCAAGGATCAATTCTAGGGCCCCTGCTTTTCAGCCTCTTTGTAAATGAACTTCCCACAGCTCAGACACAAAACTTATTCTGTTTGTGGATGATGTGCTGCTGAGCAGCAGCACCTCTCATGTTACCATACAAACAGAACTACAGAACTCTTTTAATAAATTTGATGAGTGGTTCAGTAGGCAAAGCTGCTACTAAATTACAAGAAAACCAAGGCCATGCTACAAGCCAGCCCCTACAACAAACACAAGCACGCCTCCTCGTAATCACCAACAAGGCTGGTAGAGCAGATTGAGCAGGTACATTTGTTCAAGTACCTTGGAGTCACCATTGATGACTCTGTCACTGGATAATGCCACTATGTAGACTCCTTTAGTCAAAGTGGTAAACACAAAGATTGGGATCCTCATAGGCATAAGAAATCCATCACCCTGAAACACTCTCGAATATCAGTCTCCAGCTCCATACTCCACGATAGACTTACGGGCTGGTGGTCTGTGGAGCTGCTACTGATACAGTGCTCGAAAGGGTCCAAATTGCACTCCACAAGGCATGCTACCTCACCCTGTGTAGATCACTACACTCATACTTGCACCCTGTATGAGCGCATAAACTGGCTTAACCTAAAAGACAGGATCAAATACCAAACTTGCCTCTGGGAAAGAAGGCACTCTCAGAAAAACCCACCCTGTATGGGAAACCTGCTCAAGTATTCTCTCTCAACACACATCACCAGACGGAGGAAGAATGAAGCACTGTCCATACCATTCCGTGAACCTCACTAGGGCAGCATGCTTTCTCCTATTGGGCTCCTTTGATAAATGAACTCCCGATGAAATTACAAACAACAGCCTGTCTCAATTCAAAGTAGGCCTCAAACAGCACCTAATGTCTAACTCAAAATTCACCTGCTTCTCAGGCCTACTTGATAGACAGGCCTACCCCAAAATGCGCCCAGCAGGGCTACCTAGAACCCTGCCTCCATTCCAGCTCTAGCTAAGGGCTTAAGTAAGCTATCTTCCTCTTTAAACGCACTTGGTAGTGCCCTCCCAAAACTCCCCCACACACACACCATACTCGACAAAGCGCTTGGAGCTGCTAGTTCCCATCACAGCCCCCTTCACTATCCCCACCTCTCACTCTCAGTGGTTGGTTTCAAACCCACCCCTTCTTTCACTGTCACCCAGCCTCTAGCCATCTGGGATAGTGTTAAACCCTATGCAGTTACTCAGCCATAGTCTATGAATGGATTTGAGGTTTCAGGGTGTGCTACCTAGGGCAACCAATTAGAAATAGCTTAGTATTCAATTACAACTACTCAGTTTTTTTTCTCCTATTTGTCTAATTGTCATGTAATCGCTCTTCAATGCCTAATGATCAGGCCTCTGTAACCACTGAATATGTGTATTGTCTTATTGTCCACCCTGACGGAACCTTTGTAAAAGAGCTCACACTCAAAGGTCTTTCTGAAATACTAATTAAACAATTAAACAAAGGCTAAATGTAATATCTCTATTTCCTTACACAAATGTTATCCTATGAGCCAAAATGCACTTACTCTGCACTGCATCCTTACTTTCCTTCTTCCTGCTTTTCTCTACTGTTGTACAATGTAGTATATCTAAGCTCTGCATTAGTTTACTGCCATAAATAAATAGTTTAACACTTTGTTTTCATACATGAAATGACTGTGTGCACCCTAGATGACAAAACATTGGTGCAATGTTTGGGAGCTTTTATTCAATCACCATGATCACTGTAAGGTTTTCAAATGGTGAGACCTGTGCAGTTGAAAGGCTGTGGTTCAGTGGGGCCATCCATGAGGGCTCCTCCTACTGAGACCATTATAGATGCAGGCCAAATCAGACTTTTGGCTGGTCAAGTCATTAGTGTGCCTGGCCAGTTGCTGCATGTGTTGGTTTTTTTTCTTTTTGTTGGGGAGGGTCCTAGTTAAAAGCTATGTCTATGTGCTATTTCTGGCCATTTCTTCTGCACCTTGGTTATCTTAACATTGACTTCATATTGTCTTTCTGTCTTTTCTATTTCTCATTTTGACAGCTGAATGTGTTCAGCACAGCACTTTCCTATGCTTTATTTTTACTTGTATCACACAGTTATAGTACCAGTGCCCCCAAAAGCTGCTTGAAAGCCTGTTATTCATTTAAGTAAATCAATTTTGTTACTTTATGTCTTCATTGCATCATTTTAACATTTAAAAGGGGTTCTTGGCCTCATCATTTGGCTGAGTCACGATTAGCCTGACCATCAATGAACAAGGCTAAACTTGAGTGTTTTTGGCCACACACTGGGCATCCCTGCAAAAGTTAAGAAAATGTATTGAAATGGGATATAGTCTTGGGCCCAGATATTCAGACTGTGCCAGGCTGTGGCAGAAGCCTGGGCACAGCGCAACTTGCTGTGCAGGGGCATTGACTGGGCTATATTCAATGGAGTTGCACCATGGCACAGCATTGTTGAATATCGTGCCTGGCCACCTGCAGTGTGCATGGTGCAGTGGCACTGCACCAATGCAAGTGGCCAGAGTGGAGCAGGGATAAGCTAGCGCAAGTTCCCTGCGCCTATATGAAACCACTGCGATATTCAAAGTGCACATGCAAATCGGGCCACAATGTATGCAAGGCACAAATGGGGTCATTTGCATGTCATTATGGCTCCATTGCATGCAGGTGCGCCGATCCCCAGCGATTTGAGCCTGGCACCCTGCCAGGCAGAGCCGTTGGGACCAATGCGCCCTGCACAGCGACAAAAGAGCCCCTCTGCCCGATTGCAGGCATATGTAAATTTAAAAGCGTCCCATATCCCTGGTGGTCCAGTGGACC
The DNA here is from genome assembly GCA_016271365.2 of Neoceratodus forsteri. Taxonomy (NCBI): domain Eukaryota; kingdom Metazoa; phylum Chordata; order Ceratodontiformes; family Ceratodontidae; genus Neoceratodus; species Neoceratodus forsteri. Next base: position 879,244,920 of record CM028131.1, on the reverse strand, counting down.
ACTCGCAGCCGATCACGGGCATATGCTAAAAAGCAAAGTCCAATATTCCTGGTGGTCCAGTGGACCAATCCCAGCCGATAAGCGGGCATATGTAACAATAAGGAGGCTCCGTTACCTCCCCATCTGTCCACTGAGCCCCACCACCCACCCCCTGGTCAGCGGCGGTGGCAGCACCACCTGCCTGCCGCCCACCGTCTGCTGACTGACAGTGCAGGTAGGGCTGTAAACCCATTGGTCCACAGCGTGAGCCAATGGACCTCGCAGCCCATACCTATTATAAAGTCCAGATATGTGATTCACATATCTGGATCTTGTAGTATAGCATTTGGCTGCACGCCCATTGGCTCACACTGTGGACCAATGTATGACAGCCCTACCATACACTGTCAGTTGGCAGATGGCGGGGCAGGTGGGTGTGCTGCCTGCAGTTGACCAGGGGAAGCAGGGCAGTGGGGCTCAGTGGAGGGTGTGAGGGGGTACCGTGAGTTCTCCATATTGTTACATATGTCCGCTGACATGTGAGCAGTCCACTGGACCACCAGGATATTGGACTTGCTTTTTTTTACATATGCCCGCTGATCGGTTGCGTAGCAGTCCACTGGACCACCAGGATATTGACTTACATTTATACAGGGATGCCCGCGATCGGACTGCAAGTGGTCCACTGAACCACCAGGGTATTGGACTTATATTCATACACAGATGCCCATGATCGGGCATGGGGGCCCCACCACAGAGGTGCAGCCAGAGCTCAGGTGGCCCCTCAGGTGGCATCTGCCGTGTTGCACCTGCAACACGGCAGCTCACCTGTAGATGGCCAGCTGTTGTTCATTTTTATTTTGGCTCACTGTGTGCAACACAAGTAGGGTTTCACATGCATGGGCTCAGCACATCCCGGCTGAAATATCGGGATGCGCGGAGTATGCATAGGCATGCCCTCTACCTGCACTGCATACATTACTGATGCACTCCGGCACATCGATTTGTGCCAGGCACAATCCCCATTTGAATATTGCGTCAGGGCACATCAGTGGGTTGGGCGATGGTGCAAACACGCGCGCCATGTCAACCCTTCTGAATATCCGCCTTTGTGTAATAGCCAGGGTTGAGTTTATTAAACACTTTACATTATCTTTACTTGTCCCGTGTCTAGTATGTTTTATTTATTTTTATTTATTAAATTCTTGGATTACAAATACCTTTGAGCAGAAACTGCTTGTTTACAAAGGTTCCATGTCAAAGGGTGAGGGTCAACATACATACAGAGGTAGTAAAAGAATGAACAATAAACTACCAAAACAACTAAAAGAAAAATAAAGATACTCAGTTATAACATACTTTGAGATAATATTCATATAACAAGCAGCTTGAGTAGGCAGCTGGCTGCGGTAGCAATAAGAGATAGAGGGCACCATAGGCAGTTAGTATTGCAGGCGGTGACCAGGAGAGGAAGTTGGCGGGCTAATGGGCCACTGTCCGATGGTGGTGGGAAATGTCTTGTACCAGTGGAGATGAAGCAGGAAAGGAGTCACAAGGAAGGCCCGTGCTGAGGGAATGAGACTGGGAAAGGGCAGGCTGTGAGACATGAGTGAGCTGGGAGGTGTTTGAGAGATCTATGGTCAGAGAAGCAGTCCCATTGAGTGGTAGAGGTGAGGTAAAGTTTGAGATTCCTTTGAAGGGTCCAAGTGTAGTAGAGGAAAGTGCTTCTTTATTGAGGGAATTGAACCACTGAGTGGCTTTATAGATAAAGGACCACTAACCCATGGAGGTACAACATCTAGGAACCTGAAAGGTTAGAGATTGGGCACCATGTGTTTGTTGAGTGCCACTGTAGGTAGTAAGGAGTGAGCTAACACCAGGTGGCATGAGACTGAGGAGCATCTTTTGATAAGTAAGCAGGTCTGGTATTGTATTCTGTTGAGTAAGGGTAGCCAGCTGGCCTGTGCATAGAGGTCACAGGTGTGAGTTTGTCAGGCGCGCCTGTTAATAGTCTACAGGCTTTGTTGAGAGAAACTGAAATCTCATGAGGCACTTGTTGAGAAGAGCCATAGGTGGCAAGCTGTAGTCAATGATAGAGGTGACAGAGCTGTAGATGGCTAGTTTAAGGGCATCCACAGCATACAGTGCTTGTGTTTGTGTAGTAGTCCAATCTGTATATTGGCGGTCTTGGCAACAGTGTCAATATGCTGAGTGTAAGAAAGGGTACTATCCAGGGTGATACCAAGGTACTTGAACTCCTTGACATGTTTGAGTGGGTTCCCAGTGTGGTTCTTGATGGTGAGGGACAGAGAGTTGTGCCTACTCCGTCGGTTACAGAAGGAAATAGCTTTAGTCTTGCTGTGGTTCAAGACAAGTTTATGAGAAATGATCGATGCTCTTGAAGTCGAGCTGCAGCTGAGATTCAAGGACTGTAATGTCATGGTGGCTGGAAAACAGGACTGCATTGTTCATGAGAAGTAATATTTTTGGTGGCAGGCACTGGGGAGATTGTTGAGGAAGACAGAGAAGAATAGAGCCAGAATAGACCCCTGGGGACTCTGGAGTGGACCGGTTTCTCATCCGAAGAGATCCCTGCAATCCTTACATGTTGGATCCGATTATCAAGGTAGCTGGTGAACCATGGAAGGGCATCGCTGGAGATCCCAGTGAAGGACAGTTGCTTGAGCAGTAGGGGTGGTTAACTGTGTCAATGCCTTGGTAAGGTCTATAAATACTGCCTCCACAATTCCCTTTGTCAAGCATGGCATGGATGAAGGTTGTAAATTCCAGTAGTGCAGTGGTGGTGCTGTGCCCTTTCTGAAGCCATGCTGCTCTGGGCACTGTACATTGTACTTATCCAGGAATTCAACTAGTTGGTCCGACACTATTCACTCCAGCGCTTTAGATAGTGGGGAGGAGTGATATAGGTCTGTAATTGGTGTGAGCATCCTATCTCCGCTTTGTGAACCAGTGTGACAGTGGCTTTCTTACAGAGAGATGGAAATGGCCCAATCTAAGCGAGAGATTGAAGATCTTTGTAAGTGGTTCTAAGATTTCATCAAGGACTTGTGCCAGCAGTTTCAGGTCAAGGGAGTCACCACTGTACCCTTGTTTGCAGATGGCCTTTTGAATATATTTTCTAGCTACTTGTGGTGGGACCTCCTTAAAAAAACTTTGGGGTTGTATGTTCTAGTTGGGAGCTTCAGGAGGAGCTGGAGGAGAGTCGTTGAAAAATTTGGTCAAGGACACTGTCCAGGTTGTAAATGCATTATTAAAAGTGCTGGTGATGGTACCTAAGTAGAGTGTAGGAGTGCTATGAAGGTTGAGCATAGTGGGTGGTGCTTTAGGATCCTTGCCTGTGAGTTCTTTCATGTTGTTCCAGAATTTTTTCCTTGGCCCCAAGAGTTGGTCAGAGCCTCTTTGTGTAATAGCTGCATTTAGCATTCTGTATTTTTGAGTGCAATCATTTCTGGCTGATTTGTATAATTGAATGTTTACTTGAAGCCGGAGTTGCATGAGCCCAATGCCAGAGGTTGTCTCTGTGCTTGAGTAGAGTTAAAGGTCAGTAGTAACCCAGAGGTTGGTCTGTCCTTTGGCCTTCATCTTTTCACTGGTTCATAGATGTCACTGGCTTCGTTGAAACGTTTGATAAATAGGTCCAGAGTGTTGTTGGTGTCACTGAGGGAGTCAAGCACTGCCCAGTTCAGCCTGGTTAGATGGGATTTTAACAGCTGGAGGTGCCCTTGTTTGATAACCCTGGCATAGATAAGGTTGGGAGGGGGTTGTGGTATTTGTTTGACCAGGAGCAGATGACAGGTGAGTGGTCACTACTGTATCTAGGAATACAGAAACATTGGAGATGCATTCAGGGCGGTTAGATAGAATCCAGTCTAGAAGCGTAGGAGCCTGTCCTATAGTTACACTAGTAGGGACACTGTCCAGTTGAGTGAGGTGATGCACCATGGCTGCATCCTTATAGGTAGCAGCCTCAGTGGAGAGCCAATTACGTTAAAATTACCCATGATTATGATTTCAGAATTATGTTGCTGGACCCTAGATATTCCATGATGCTATGGAAGCCAGCAGCCTGGTCTCTTGGGGTAGGTAAACTGAGATGACAGTGAGTTCTTTGCTATGTGCACCAAAGAGGATTTTGATTGTGAGGACCTGAGAGTAGTGCTCAGGCTAGGGATGGGATGATGACCCATAAGGGTATCCTTAAGATAGATGGTGCAGCCCCATTATCAGAAATCCTGTCTTGCCTGGAAAATGCAGTAGCCAAGGATAGAGACTGAGGTATCAGGGATTTTAGGGTTTAGCCATGTTTCAACAACTGAGAGGACATCAGGGTTGTGCTGTAGGATCCATGTTTGGAGGAAATCAAGTTTGTTGAGGATGCTGCATGCTGATGGATGCCATGGTAAATGTCCCTGTCCTTCTGCTTGGTGCCACTGCTGGTTGTCCAGGTGGTCCTGGGTTGGGTGAACATTTCCTGAGAGCAGGAGCAGCATAAGGAGAATTTGTAGGAGAAAGATTTAAGCATCTTGTAGATACCTGGTGGTTAAGTCATAATCCAAAAGAAATTATCAACAGCTGAGGTCCAGAGTCACAGACTGTGTTAGAATTCCTGAAGGTGATGAACTGTGCTCATGATATGCAGGATGTGAAATCCTTTGTCTGCATGCTTCTTTGTCATTCAAAGAGGTTGTTGAAAGCCCATATACAGATCATGGAGCAGGTCAGACGAAAATGTGGATTCAAGCAGGACCTAGAGTCACTGAGTTTGTCAGACTTAGTTGCTTGACTTATGTTTTGCTTGGGATAGCTTCCAAATGTTGATTTTAAATGAAAATGCAGATACCTGATGATGATGTTTTACAGAAAGCCAGTTCAGGAGACTTTCATGGATGTAGTGAGCAAGAATGGTGTAGTTACTCCAAGCAGAAGACCATGTAAATCCACAAAACTAAGTTACAGACACAGACAAGCAGCCACACCACCACACAGACCCAGGAGGCGGATCTGTTTGAATCTATTAACCCTATTCAGTCCTATCATTTCACTAAGCCCATTTGCATTTGTTATAACATCAAAGTAGTAGATAAGCCTAGTTCTCATGCTCAGTGCATTTCCTCTCATCTGTTCAACAAACCGTTACTTACAAACTTTAACCTGTGCACTGCAGATTCCTTCATGGCTGAAATAGCATCCAGTCCAGAGCTGTGACACTGAAAGAGAACAGCCAGCTACAGTACCTTCAAACACACAAGTGATTTTATAAATTCAGAGTTCTTACTTTTAAGAAGGTTTGGACTTCTGTGTCTTTTTTGTTTACTAACTCGTTCTTGTTGCAGGTCAAATTCAGCTTTCCTTCAGAACATCGAAGCTAACTATTAGTCCGAATGCACAAACAATAAACCTCAGATTTGGCTCTCACTCTCATGTTTAATCATGCTGCAGATAAAACATGAACTAAATGCTAACCATTCTCCTGTCCATATAGACAAGGCACCAGTTCAAATGCCTATTCATTAACCAAAACCCAAGCAATGGTCCTACCTGCAGTGGTACTACTGCCAACCCATGAATCATAGCTCTCATGCTCCACTCTAATGAGCCCTTTATCTTGTTGTAATATCCTGCAGCATTTCATGCTGCAGCCCTTGGCCTTGTTGCTACTGTTCCACAGCATGTTGAGGGTTCCACAATCCATGGTTGCCACCTAAAAAATACATTACAATCTGCAGTCCACTCATATACTTATTCCCACCAAAGCCTCAAGCATTTAGCACTAGTTGAGGCAGATATCGCCACAGTTATCCTACCATACAGCGAGTTGATCACTCTGCATCCAGTGGTTGCCACCTGAATAACCATTTCACTATCCACATTTCTATCATACATTTCTGAAACTATATCTCAAAAGTCCATTACCTTATTTTATTGCCTCTGTACCTATGTATCTAACATACACCTCCATCATTTCATAGATCAACCTGATTCTATAATGAAGTGTGATATTTACCATTTGATCATTACACACAGATCTTTCTGTTTGGGCACCATTATTCCTATTATCCAACTACAGGGTTCAGCCCTATTCATCCGTTATGTCACGCTCAAGCATATGACTCTGTACTGATTTATGTTTTCATCTGTTCATGCCCAAACAGGGCTCCAGCCCTATATGCAACACCAGTCAAGGTCTAAAGTATCAGCTCAGTAATTAAAGCTAATAAATTCCGGTGCAACAAACAGGTTCCATGCAACAAACCCTTCAACTCATCATCCCTTCTGCAGTGTTTGGATGCAATTCTCCTGCTACTCTGCCAGTTGTGAGCTTCAGGTTCTTTGATTTCTGCCTGAACAAACTATATCATGCTCTTCTATTTGTGTGGCAGCCACATAGACACAGGTTTCCTACCCCTCTGACTAGTTGACCTGATAATGGGAGACCTAATATCTATATAGGCAATAAATTCCTAGTTTTGGAGTATCGGTCCAACAAGGTTTGTTTCACTGGACAGCCTCTTTCAGGGTCAACGATACTTAGAGGAGATGTAGACCAGAGGGCCAGAGGGTGCTCTGCAACTCCTAAATCTGAACAAAATATTGTAGATAAAATTATCCTTTGCCAGATAACAGGTACCAGCAACAATAAATTAAAATAATTTTACTTGTGATGTGTCAGCCTATGCAGATTAACCAAAAATTGAGAAAGAAGGTCATATTTACAACATGTAAATAAGTATGCCACAGCATCCTGGACTGAGAGTCTATATTAGGAGCTCTAGTGACAGTTCAGCTGGCAGACATGTAGTTCAGGCATTGCTGGATCAATGTGCTCTGCTCCCCTAGCCACTCAGTGGCACCAGTTCATGTGCTATATCCACAGCTTCATGCCACTCCTGTCACTTTAGTGCAAATATCTGTACAGACACAGGGAGCGGTGGTCCAGTGATAGGGCTGGGATGGTCACAGTGCTTCTAATTAGAAACCTGGTTGTTCAGAAGCTGGATCCCCAGCTCCAGTCAAGCAAGAGATTGTGGAGTACAGTAGTCTGCCTTGACTGCCATATCCTCTTTACAAAGGGATATTATATATAAACATAAACAATCAAAGGACTTTGTTGTTTCCCCAGCTCTCCTTCCCAATGAAGCATCAGAATGAGATGAAGCACCAAGGTACTTAGCCCATTTTGTGCACAGATAAAATTACAGCAATAAATCATATTTTGTTATACCGCATTTTCTACTAGCATTTTTGAAAGATTGGAATTTTGTTAATTTTATGAATTATTATTCTTGTTTTGGTGCCTGTGCTGCCTTTTGTTTTTTACCTAAGCCTTCCTCCCATTTGGGGTTGGCAACTACCTCAAAATATTAACATCCATAGTTGGGTGGTTGGAGTATATTTGCCATTTTGTGTTTGCCTCCTATTGTGGAGTACAGCAGACTGCCTGGATTGTCATATCCATTTAGAAGGGGTCATACTATCTAAATGGAAAACAATAAAGGACATTACTGCTTCCCTAGCCCAATATGCCATTCCTGAGGGCTGCATAGTAAGGGTCAGGGGTCCTGTTCAGAACTCAGAAGCACACTGGTGGTCATGGCAGGGGACACAAATTAGGTACGGTAGGGTCTGATCCACACACTTTTCCCATCCATGTCCTCCCAGAGCCCCCAATTCAAGCAAATAATACCTGACTTTGATGATATCAGCAGAATTTGGCTCTACCCACTTTCACATCCCTTCAAACTTGCCAAGCCATCTATTCGAACTTGAGACATGGAGGCCAATGGCTGTTTCTGCAGGGATTTGGGGACTGGACATGCTGAAGGGCACTGTGTGTGTGTGTGTGTGTGTGTGTGTGTGTGTGTGTGTGTGGACCAGGCACATTGCAGCATCTAAAGACCCTCTGCACTAATGGATGGCACTGTGGTTCAGACCCATAATCTCTTTGGATGCCCATAAATACAAACTTACATTAACTTACTATGCATGTACCACAAAAGCAGCAGGATGAAAGTCTATGAAATTTAAACTAAGAAAGGGGCCAAGACTTGGGTAACAGTCTGAGATGTAAGGTAATAAGAGGTATTTTTCCCCCAGCTGGCAATAAGGGAATTGTGTGAAATTCAAAAAGGAAGGAAGTGGGAGCAAGAGAAGGATAAGGGGTCAGGGGTCTGGCTGAGGGTGGTCTCCATAAATGCAAGGGAGCCTAGGGAACAAGCTACCAGAGCTCCAGGCATTGATGGTAGAGGGGATGTTGAAATAGCTACCATCACAGAGAGACATGGGCCAACCAGTACCAGGACTGGGACTTAATTATCCCTGGATGCAGATTGTATAGGATGGACAGATTAAATGGAAAGGGAGTGACAGTGGCTTTATTTGTAAGGGATGAGATAGTGTGCAGGGAAGAAGGGGAGGAGGAAGGTAGAGACCTCATGGGTTAACATACAGATCACCCTCCCAGTCTGAGGAAATTAACAGAGAGCCAATGGTTACATTACAGAAGCAATGTAGCAGGGGTAGGGTGGTGGTGGTCGTGACTTTGATCTACCAGGGGTGAATAGGAGTACCCATGACCTCTGCTAGCACCAGGAACAAGTCATACTAGAGGCCTTCAGGATACATTCCTGTCACAACAGGTGAAAGAGCGAACTAGAGAGGGAACATTTTAGACCTTGTATTATCAGACAGTGACCAGGTATGAGAAGTGAGGGTTGAGGACCCCCTATCTGGAAGTGACCATCATACAGTATGGTTCTCCCTTGATTTGGGAAGGAAGGGGACAGTTACCAAAACAAGGGTCATGGATTTCAAAAGGGTGTGCTTCAGCAGCAGGTAGCCATACATGGGAGGCATGTAGCCACCATCAGCCTGGATATGTCGACTCCATGCTTTCGCTTCCAAGCAATTAAAATTAATGAAGTGAAGAAACAGAAAAATTAAATACAGAAGGCAATAGGACTGGATGGAGTAGAAACAAGATTTTTAAATCCTCAGTAGATGAAATAAGCCCAATCCTTACTAATCTATTTAATTTCAGTTTACAACAAAGACGTTTTCCAGATTTTTGAAAAATTCTAAAGTAATTCCAGTGTTCAAGAGTGGGGCACAAGACAATCAAATTAAATATCATCTGATAGCTCTGTTGTCTATTATTTCTAAGATCTTTGAGTGATTGGTCTGTGCTCAGCTGTATGAGTATCTAGAAAAATGTAGTTACTAGCTGAGTGTCATGCAGGTTTTAGGACTGGGAGGTCGACAGACACCGTGCTAGCAGACTTCATTGATACTGTGGCAAATGGGATAGATGTGAGGGAGCCTGTTGGTGGTGTTCATTAACCTTTCAAAGGCCTTTGGCTTGGTTGACTTTAACATGCTATCGAGGAGATTGCTCAAATAGGCATGTCAGAGCCTGTCCAGACATGGATGCTCTCCTATCTGACCGAGTGCATCAACAAGTATGTATAAATGGAACATTGTCAGTCAAGGAAGGAACTGTTGGGTGTTTCCCAAGGGTCAGTCTCACACTGTTGTTCCTAATATACATAAATCCACTTCCATCCTACATAAAAAATACTAAAATCTATTTATATGCAGATGATATAGCCTTAATAGGCAGAGGAAAAGATATGGATAGTCTGCAAAAACTCTTCAGACACACTTTGATATCCTGCAACACTGGTTATTAAAATCTAGGATGATTTTAGTATAAAGAAACCCTAGGTAATGCTGTTCAATCCTAAAAAGGAAAAAATGTTATAATCAATAATTAGACATACAAACATTTGATGGACATCTCTTGGAGCAAGTCTTGGTTTATAAGTATTTAGGGGTACAAATAGATAACAGTCTTACATTTTCTGAGCACATAACCAGTGTCATTGGTAAGGTCATTACTAGACTGTGTGTGTTAGAAGAAGAACCTCAATTCTTTCTGAAGAAACTAGAAATTGAGTGGCTTTTACAGCTACTTCTGCTAATTCTAGAATATGGAAGTGTAATATAACAATTTGCTTCAAAGACTTGATTAAATAAGCTGGACAAGTCACATTATAAAATGACAAGATATGTCTTGAGATGCCTTACTTCACCCATCATTGTAGCCTTCTACAAAGGTTAAGCTGGGATTCCCTTGTAAACCATAGGAAAAACGAGCTGGACATACAGCATATGTTGAATAAGGAGGGAGGAAATACTAATATTGCAAACAAATTAACTATTCATATGCCTCCTTCTCATCTAGTACAACTTAAGGATATAAAACATAGATGTCTGAAAATCCCTTTAAAAGTTAATACTTATAGTAGAATGCAAAGACATTTCTATTTACCAAGAATATGGAATGAAATAGCCCCAGAAATTAGAAATGTGAAAAATATAGGACAATTTAAACGATGTCTAGATTTAGCTTGGAAGTTGAATGTTCATGCTATGCCCCTTCTGTGTAAATTATGTTCTTTACTTCCCTTGTAGGATTGTATCTTAATCCTGGCATATTCTCTTTGGTAGAGCCTATGACGTGGTCTGAGTAGATAAAGTGTATGTAAATTGAACTTAATATATAATGTTTTGCTTTACCTTTTCTGTTAAATATTAGCTGGGATTTGTTATTCCTTTGTCCCCTTATCGTTTTGTAAAACATATGGTTACTGGTGAGCACAGTTCTAGTATATATTTTCAGAATGCATCTATCCCTAGTCCATTCCTTTGGGTTAAATTTTATTGAGAGCTGCTCTTCATGTTTTAGTGTATATTCTATGAGTGTATTTTTCCTTAGCCTATTCCTGGGGTTAAAATTCATAGAGAGCTTTTCTCTACATACTGTTTGTCAACTATGGTCTATAATGTATTTGTATGTATTCAGTGTAATTCCTGTGTGTTAACATTCAAAAAGTTTACTGTAACATTGTATTATAAGCCATTCAGTACTTTTGTGAAACCGTAATCTTTACAGGACAACATTGATAAACAGGGCTTTACCATCCTGAAAGTTAAAATCATGTTAAAAATAAAAGGTTTTAATTATCTGTATGGTTACCTGTACTGGTTAATATGGTGCTGCCTGAACAGCACAAGAAATATCGTGCATGAGAAACCCCCAAAAGGAACTACAACGTGATAGGGATTTCTGAGCATGTGCTAATAACCACTACTCCTGTCACTGTAGTTTCACATTGAGGAATGTGAAGTAGACTGCTGGAGCAGTACCCTGCTGAGCTGCTCCCATGGTGAAGTGGTTAGAGCACTGGCACCTAGTGGCATCGGAGACCTGGGGCTGTAGTTCAGTTGTCCCCAGGTCCCTTTGTGATGCATTTTATTTTGTTTTAAAACACAGTTTTCCTGATCCCAACCTGTGCCCCATCCCTAAGTCCATGTCCCCTAGGAGTTAGATGTTTATATTCTGGGGGTGTGGGGAGAAGTAACCCATGTCAGGGGAGTGCAGGTGGCAGAGCCCCCAAAAACAAAGATATTCCTCTGGTGTGCAGTTTTGTTTTCTGGTCAGTGTGTTGTGCCGATATGATTTTGCTGCATGCTGATTTGCATGCGGCATTCTTGATGTGCACAGTTTTGACCACAACATTATGACCACGTGCCTGGATACTAACCAGAAATGGGACATCTTGATGATGGGAGGTAGAGGCCACAAACGCCTGCACAAGGAGCAGTAGTAAGAAGGCGAGGTCCAGAAAACAAAGTTGGTAGATCAAGGAGATGCCAGAGAGGGTGAGAGAAAAGGACAGCCTTCAGAACCTACAAGAGGACCTGCAGGGAGGTGGATAAACAAGAATACAACAAGAAATCCAGGAAGTGAGCAGGGTTGTAAGGGCAGCCAAGGCCTCAAAGGAGTTAAGGTTTGCACAGAGGATTAGAAGGTGAAAAAGATGTATTTAAGTACATCAGGGAGAGGAGGAGCTGCAGAGAACAGATCACCAGGATCAAGAAGAACGGAGGGTGGGCAGAGAAGGGGCTGAGCAGGCAGAGGTACTAAATGAGTACTTCTATTCAGTATTTACCCAAGAACAAGACAGGCACATCCCACAAGGATACAACAGGGTATGCAGTGGTGGAGGAGAGGGATAATGGATGGAGAGATCCCTGTGAAAAGAGTGTTGAGGGCCTTAAGTCCTTATGGACAGACAAGGCACCAGGACTGGATGGAATACACCCAAGAGTCTTGAAGAAACTGACAGAGGTCCTGGCAGCACTCTGACTGATGTGTTCAATACTTCCCTACAGACAGGATGTGTGCCTCTAGACTGGAGGATGGCACATGTCGTGCCCTTCCATAAGAACTGATTCTGGGATGAGACAGGTAATTACAGGCGGTCAGCCTCATGTCCATAGTTGGGAGATTAATGGAGACTATACTAAAAGAGAGGATAGTGATCACTTTCTGGTCTGATCAGTATAATCAGGTGGGACTGTATTGTAATAGGTCTGGACCAGAAGGCAAAATCAAGGAGGGAGGCACCCATTGATCTAGTATAGGTTCTTTTGCCCTCCAGGTCTCCTTCCACTCTTCCATTAAAAGGGTACAAACTATTTTTCTTAGTATTTCAGACAGGGCTAAATACGCTTTCTTAATTTTGTTTTGTCTTAATGTAGCCCAATTCTGAATTATCTATCATTCTGTCAAATATGCATATCATGGCATTCTTCTCATCTATTAATAGGATATCTGTTTCTGGAAATTTCATTTTGTATCTGATAGGCGTGTACTTAAAAGGTGCCAGGAACTGTGATTAAAATATTTAGAACCTTCTTGTAGCACATAGCTGTTAATTATAATAATTTTATTTGCTTGATTTTATAAAATATAATAAAATTATTTGAAGTGTATACATTCAGTACTGTAGTAAATCTTCCAACTGTTATATGAGTAGCCAGGCCCCCATATTTGTGTTTCCTAACCCAAGGATAAAGCATAAGTTCATAACCATTGAGGAAAATTCTTCTGTCAGCATCATGCCAAGTTTCTTGCAGGCATATCACATCACCAGTCATGATAAAGTCTAGTCAGTCTGTATCTACAAATGTGTTCTCCACTCTTGCTATATTCCAGGAGATAAATGTTATACCACCCTCCTCCTAAGTCCATTTTAGTTTTACCATCCAAGTAATTGTTTTCTGGTAGAAAGTTTGTTTGTGTAGTGCAAGTCAATCTTCATTGTTTGCTGACATTATGAATCTGTTTGATAGTTTGAGTGGGGCTAAAACAGTACCCTGTGTCTGCTGTTCCTCTGCATTGTAGGGAACAATCTAATTAAACGCCAATTAAGTCTTTTACTGAAGTATTTTGTGAATGGTCATTTACTGAAGTTATTGTGCTGCATCATGGCAGGATCCACTGTACTCATTCTCACTGTATGAGCTACCTCACTAGATAGCAAGATCCATTAGTGCATTCCATTCTATATACAGTATGCATTGCATTACTGAAAACTGCTACCCCTGGAATAATTTCTACATCCTTTGATGAAACCATTTCAACAGTAATTCCATCTGCCTAACTGCAGGCCCTACAGAGGCCTGCTTTTTGAAGCCAGAAGTCTGTGTGTATGTCTGGCTCCAGTGGTTGAATAGGTGCAGGCCCCTGAGGGGCATACAATTCTGCAGAGAGAAGTAATGCTACACATTTGATATCATGGATTTTGTGGTGCCTACACTTCTGCAGCCAGAGATTGGTGTTTATTTATTTATTTTATTTATTGAAATGTTTCACCAGGAAAGGCACACTGAACAACCAGTTTGCATATCTCACAGTGCATCCTGGGGAAGGTACAATGGGAGAATACATAAGCATTTATCATCAACTAACTTACAGAGCAAACAGAAGTGAACAAAAGGCAATGGGACACAAAATACAATACAGAACAAGCAAAACAGCAATCCAATAAATGCACCGGACAGTTGTTCAATCTGAAAACAGTAGTACAAGGACAGGCTAGAGCAATGTGTGAGGAGGTGGAAAACAAGAATACAACATAAATAAAAGGCTAGATGAGTTAATGCTGCAGTGGAACACATTATCCCGAAATTCACTTTTCACCCATTAAGTGCAGGTGATGGAGTAGCATCGAACAGAGGGTTGAAACCAGTGTGCTGCTTACAGTCAACAGAGACACTTAATGCACTGGAATAGGAGGAAGAAGAAGAAGAAGAAGAATCAGCATTTATATAGCTTCTCATACATCCAAAGCGCTTTACAAGCAATGCTAGACTGGTAGTGAAGTGACTGAATGTGTGGTGGTGGCCATATCGCACATTATCACCCACACACAGCCTGGATAATTGCATGAACCGGTTTATGGGAGGGAATGTTGGCCAGGACACCAGGAATGTTCCCTACTCTTGTGAAGAGTGCTCTGGGTTCTTTTCTTCACCTGGACACCCACCAGGACAACACCAGGACGGGCAGAAGGGACCTCGGTTTTAACGTCCTCATCCAAAGGACGGCACACCCCAGCAGTACAGCACCCCAATACTGCACTCGGATGCCAGCGATTTTTAGGTGCAAGTCCAATCCTCGGAGGAGGAGGAAAAAAAACAGAGGGACAACTGCTAGATTAGGGAGCTGACACGGTACAATTACTGAGAGGAAACTGTGTAGGGCAGAAGAAATGGAGCAGGTAGAGGATGAGAGGCAAATCTGAGGGGGGTGAGAGTTCCAGAGTTTTGGGAACCAGTGTGAGAAGGTCCACTGACCTGCAATGGTTAGACAGTGTGGGACTACCATTTGGGGAGTCAAAGGATCTAAGGGCATGAGTAGCAGGAGGGAGGGTGAGAAGAGATGAAGACAGGTAAGGGGAAGTTGCAAAACCAACATTTAAATACAAATTTTCCACAGTGGAGGAGGCATTGATTATCCAATGATGGGAGTGCCAGGGAGTGGTAGAGGTTTCAGTGGTTAGTGACAGGAGAGACATCTAAGGCAAAGAGGCAGAAGGAATTAAAGAGAGTGTCCAATCTGGCTGAGGAAGACTTGAGCAGCACTGAGACTACATCACAGTAGTCAAAAATAGGTAAAATTATCTTCTGGACAAGTTCACACCTAGCCGATAGTGGTAGGCTACTACAGTTCCTGTATAATGTGCCAAGCTTAGGTGTAGCTTTTCTGGATAGTGTCATCATGCCCAGAGAAGGTGATGTGTTGGCCAAGCCACATCCCCAGATACCTAAAAGAAGTGGTGTCTGCAAGGACTATCCCTTCAAGGGTATGGAAGGTTGCAGAGGAACCTGGTGAGTCTCTGCCTTGTGCCAAAGGTCATGGAGACTGTTATCTTAGTGTTAAGTGATAGTTGATGGGACCTAAACCAGAGCTGAACTTGGTCAAAGTCATGCTGAGTCTGGTAGCTACATATGTTGAGGACTAACCAGAGATGAATAGGACCATGTCATCAGTGTACATGTGTATGGAGGTGGATGAAACAGACTGAGGGGAGGTCATTAAGGAATAAAGAAAGAGGAGAGGGCCCAGCACAGATCTTTGAGGGATGCCAGTGTTAATGAGGCACGGGGAAGTCATCTATTTTACTAACTGGGTTCTGCCAGTCAGGTAAGCAGAGAACCATTTGGTGGTGAAGCCAGATAAACCTGCTGCAGAGAGGGTATTTAGGAGTAGGGAACAGGAGATGGTGTTGAAAGCCTTTGCTAGATCAACAAAAATAGTGGCGGTGATTTGGCCACTGTCCATCCCTGTGAGGATAGAGTCGATGAGCCTAATTAGGGAGGTAGTATGAGTGTTTCTTCCAGAAACCCAGATAGAAATGGGATGAAAAATTGAGTCAGTGAGAAATGAAGAGAGCTGAGAAAGGATCAGATGCTTTGAAGTTTAGCAAGGGTAGGCAGGAGAGAGATTGGGCTATAACTTGTAGGAGAGGTAGGGTCCTCCTTTGGGAAGGAAAATGACTGCATGCTTCCACAGCTGGAATGGAAGCAGTTTCAAAGGATCAGTTTAGAAGATCAGCTAAAGGAACAGAGACTGCTGGAGCAGACAGAAATAGTAGTTTAGGGTCCAGGCCACCAGGTGAACTTCCATTAGAGGTTGAGTTCAAGCAGACCAGTCAGGGTGTCGGAGGCTGAAATATTAGTGAAGGATAAGGCATTTGGTACAGATGATGAGGGAGAGGAGGAGCACATTGGAGGAGAGGGAGAGTGACCAGAAGAGCAGTGGCACAAGTGATGAAATAGGAGCTAAATTCAGTTGCAACTCTAAGGTGGTCTGACAAGAGAGTGTTTTTATGTTAAGTGAGGACTAGGGCTCGAGATGGGGAGTGAAGAGGAGTGTATGACCTTCCAGAATTTAGAGGGTTATTGATATTAGATTGAAGGTGCAGCAAGAAGTACTCAGCTTTAGCTAAGCGTGTAGCTTTTAGTACACTTGTTAAGGTGGTGTGCATGTCTTACACCTGTGGCTGCAGAAGCCCAGGCCCATTAAGTGTATGTCATACAATGTGCATGAATATCTATATACACAAGCGCCAGCCTCCATAGGGGCATGCACTTCTGCAGACAAAAGAAGTCTTGTACTTTGGATATTGTGGATTTGTATCTGTGGTTGCAGGGTCCTATGCTTCTGCATACAGAAGCAGTGTTGTGATTTGAGATCTGCAGCAACAAGTGAGTGTGTATGTCATACAAAGTGCATGTTGCAGATACAGATCCACAAAGGTAGAACATTAGTGCTACTGCTTTTGTGTTATCTGGAAACAGTTGTATGTTGTTTGTCTTACCTGATGATGGCTGTCTGTGGTTGCTTGTGTTGAGTTGTCCTTTTGCTGTTTTTATTTTTTTTTTTTTGGAGAGGTTGGTTTGGAAACCCTATTTCCCATTCCCTACTTACTGTGTTAAGTTGAACCCTAACTGGTGCATTAATGCAGTTTTTTGCAAAAGAATATATATAGATATATACAGATATAAATATATTACATATTTTGGACTTTTCCCAACTATAAAATTTATCAGATATTTCCCAGCATCTGATGGTAATTAATGCTCTTCATGAAATTACACTGGATACAATATATTCACATTATTACAATACCACTAACATGTGTAACAACCACCTGAATAACACATGTAACTACAACCTACTGTCCACCTACACTGCAGTCCTAAAAGCCTCCAACTACAGCCCCTGCAAAAAAATGAACAACCCATTAAATCATTACTAACCACTTTGTTGTTGCTCCCTATCTCCTGCCAAAATAAAAAGCCACACGTGAAATCAAAGTTAAACTGTGTAAAAAAAACAAGTGTCCCTGAGCAACAAATTCAGTTTCCACAAATTACTACCAACAACATTTATTGCTGCCTCCATATCACTTGCCAAACTAACAGCCACACATGGAAATCAAAGTTAAACCATGAAAAAGACTGTCCTGAATCCCTTACCAAATATTTACCAAACACTGTAGCTGTTGCTCCTTCCATGCTGCAATCCTTAAAACACTATAGGGAGAAACACCAAAACTGCTCCTCCTTTTATAGGAAGGATACTAAAGAAACCTGAAAGGACCATAAATATGCAGTCCAAACCAGCATGCTTTTTCTTTCAGCCAAACCAACATGCTTTTTCTTAAAGCCACACCAGAATTCTATTTTCATAAGCCAAATGGACCAATCTTATGTAACAAATAAACCATCTGAAAGAACAGTCCCAGATATTCATGAAATATCACCATCTTGAGGGTCAAACAAGCTCATAAAAGGTCATTATTTACCCTTTGGACTCGTGGCTTTAGGTTTTGTTTGATACCTCAGTGGTGATATTTCCTCATATCTGGACGCTTATCTATCAGACTCTCTCTCTCTCTCTACACACACACACACATATACATATATATATATATATATATATATATATATATAATACTAGCACAGTAACGCCAGTATATTAGGGCTGAGTGCAAACCTTTATGTTAAACCCAAAATGTTGAACCTTAATAACTTTGGAACCACTCACTGGATGTGTACTAACTGTGGCATGCATAATCTCCAGGGTTTGGTTCCTTGATGTGCAGAATTTCTTGTAAATCTGTTCTGTGGTTTGTGAGATGGAAACTGTCAAAAATCTAAATTTACCAGTTTTCACATATGAACATATGAAATTTGCTAGCAGAAAAAGGCCATTTGGCCTATTGAGTCTGCCATTTTGTAGCTAGTAGCCCTATTCTGCAGCTATCCCTCCTCCTCACCAACTCTCTTTATCCTCCCTCTTGCCCTGTTCCAGACCCTTTTGAAGCAGTCCACTGTTTTGAGGCTACCACCTTTGCTGGTAACACGTTCCACCCTGCCACCACCCTCTCTATAAAAAGTTTCTCCTCATTTCCTCCTGAACCTTCCCCTCCAGTCTCATATCATGGCATCAAGTGTCCCTCTCCACCCTTACCCTGAATAGCCCCTCTGTACCAGTCTTGTTTATCCCTCTCATGTACTTGAATATCTCTATCATATTCCTCTGTCCTTCCTCTCTTCCAGTGAGCACATGTTCAACTCCTTTAGCCTACTCTCATATGGTAAGTCCCCAGTCCCTGGATCATCTTAGTTGCTCTGCGCTGCACCCCTTCCTGTAATTTAATGTCCCTTTTCAGGCACGGGCACCAGTACTGTATGCAGTATTTGAGATGAGTTCTAACTAATGATCTATACAGTGGCAGAATCACCTCCCACTCCCTCAATGTTATTCACCTTGCAATGCAACCCAGCATTTTGTTGGCCCTTGCTGCTGCCTTCCTAGACTGTGCTGAGTTGTTTATTGATCATGTGATGACCACCCCCAATTCTTCTCCTCCTCCTCCTCAGTCTCCACCAGCTGCACTACCCCGTTGGTAATTTCCCCTTGGACTGTTTGCCCAAATGCATACCATAACTTTTGGCATTGAACCCCAGCTGCCAAGTGTCCAACCATGTCTCCAGCTTTTCAGATCTTCATGCAAATTCTACCACTCTCTATGTCATCCACCACCACCCCTATCTTGGTGTCATCGGCAAACAGGCTGATCCTGCTCTTGATGCCTATGGAAATGCTAGCAATAAATATCCCAAATAACACTGGTCCCAGCACCTTTCTTTGTCCACCTGTATCTCAGAAATGCCTTTATGCTGTGGTCTGAAATTTTCAGGGTAGAAAGCCTTTGGGTCACATATGTGCTTTTCAAAGGTTTGGTGAAAAATATTAATCCATTCTAAAGTTATTGAACTTTTAATTTATGATTATGTCCTATGGAAAAATGTATATGATTAATGAAAGTGAAAGTACTTTTCACACACTGTCATCCAGTTATGCATACTTTGCACCTTAATAACATTGCAATCCTTCAATGGCTTTGTATGACATTTGCAGGAATAATCTCTGGGGTAGGTCTCCTTATGTGAACATTTCTTGTGAATCGGATTTGTGGTTTTGAGATACAGAGCATCAAAGAATCCTACATTTACCATTTTATTTTATATTTCTTTGTCCACCTGTATCTCAGAAACAGCTTGAGGTAGTATAAGACATTTTCAGGGTAGAAAGCATTTCCTCACAGATGTGCCTTTTGAATGTTTGGTGCAAAATTATTAATCTGTTCAAAGTTGTTAAACTTTTAATTTCCATTATTTCCTATTGGAAAATGTATATGTCAGGCACAGGAGTTGTAATTTTATGCAGTTACATAACTTGCACAAGATACTGTCAGGCACCAAAGTTGTAATTTGTGCAAGATACATAATCCTTGCTGTTAGATACTGTTGTATTTTGAGCAGATTACATAATTTGCACAAAACAACAGTATCTTGCCAAGTTAGGTAATTTGGCAAAATGCATGTTAAACCTAAATTTTGAACCTTAATAACTTTTGAACTATTTCACGGATTGTCATGAAATTTGGCATGAATAATCTCGGGGAAGATTGCCTGATATACCACATTTTGTGCACATTGGTTTGTGGTTTTGAGATACAGAGCATCAAAAATCCTAAATGTACCAGTTTTTTCATTTCTTTGTCCACCTGTATCTCAGAAGCGGCTATAGGTAGTAGTCCACAATTTTCAGGGTAGAAAGCCTTTGCCTCACAGATTTGCCTTTTGAAAGTGTGGTGAAAATATATTAATCTATTCTAAAGTTATTAAACTTTTATTTTCCCTTTATTTCTTATGGGAAAATTTATATATTGAAACAGGAAAGTTGTAATTTGTGACAAGTGACATAACTTGCATAAGATACTGTCATGTACAACAGTTGTATTTTGCACAAGTTACATGACTTGCATAAGATACTGTTGTATTTGTGCAAATTACATAATTTGCACAAAATACAACAGTATCTTGTGCAAGCTATGTAATTTGGGCAAAATACATGTTAAATCTGACTTTCTGAACCTTAATAACTTTGGAACCAATTCACGGATTGGCATGAAATTTGGCATGAATAATCTTAGGGGAAGATCTCCTGATGTACCACATATTGTAATAAATAATTTTGTGATTTATGAGATACAGAGCATCAAAATATCCTACATTTACCATTTTCTACATTCCTTTGTCCACCTGTATCTCAGAAACGGCTTTAGGTAGTGGTTTACAGTTTTCAGGGTAGAAAGACTTTTCCTTACAGATTTGCCTTTTAAAGGTTTGGTGAAAAATATGAATCCATTCAAATGTTATTAAACTTTTAATTTCCCATTATTTCCTATGGGAAAATGTATTTATCAGGCAGGAAAGTTGTAATTTGCACAAGTTACATAACGTTCACAAGTTACATGTTGTATTTTGTGCAAATTACATAATTTACCTAAAATACAACAGTATCTTACTGAAGTTATGTAATTGCACAAATGAGAGTGCAGGGTCTGAATGGCCCTGTGCTCCCACCATAACATAAGGATGCTGTTATATTGTCTCAATGGAGGGATGGGGAGCGCAGGGTCCAAAGGACCCTGCGTCCCACCACAACATAAGGATAATGTTATACTGTCACAAAGGAGAGATGGTAGCAGGAAAATAAGGATACTGTTATAGTGTCTCAAGGATACTGATGTACTATCTCAAAGGAGGGATGGGAGCACAAGGCCCAAAGGACCCTGCGTGGACACTGTAAAATAAGGATGCCATTATATTATCTGAAAAGTTAGAAATTCATTGCAAAAACTTTGTTAATGCACCATTGGGGTTGAAGCAATTAACAATTAACAAAAGTTTTTGCAATGTATATATATATATATATATATATATATATATATATATATATATATATATATATATATATATATATACAGTATATATATATACACACACACACATACATATAAATGTGTTTACTGCAAAAAAAATTACCAGTTAAGATTCAGCTTTAAGTAACAGAAGTAGGGAAATGTGGCATTCAGGTTTCCAACCTAACTCCACCCCCAGGTATCCTTGTCAAAACATCTACAACATCATTGTTAACATGCTCGACAGTGACGGAACAATGCTGACTATTGGCAGTGTTCCTCTAGGGAAGACCTAGGGTGATTTGTCGCTGTGGTGGTGTTCACTGTAGAAATGATGTTGTGGTGGTGTGCTACCTCTCCCAGCAGCAAAAGGAGAAAACCACACAAGCAACCATGACCATCATGAGGTAAGACAGACAACATACAACTGTTTCCTGATGACACAAATACAGTAGCACTGATATGCTACCTTTGTGGATTTGTGTGTATGTACCCACAAAGGAAACATACTGACTTGTGACTGCAGAGAGAAATCCTCAATACTCAAATCAAAACAGTACTTCTGTGTTCAGAAGTACAGGCTCCTGAAGCCACAGATACAAATCAATGATACCTAAATAACAAGAGTTCTTTTGTCTGCAGAAACACAGGCCCATATGGGCCAGCACTTCTGAAGTCACAGGAACTCATCCACACTGTAAGAAATACACACAGTTCTATCTGCAGAAGTGCAAGTCCCTGAGGGGCTTCACTTGCAGTTGCAGATGTAAGAATTACACACTGACCTCTGGCAGCAGAAGCACTGGAGCCACATGTGTAAGACATACACACCAACTTCTGCAGCCACAGGTTTAAGATGCATGCATCAACATCTGGCCATGGAAGTGCAGGCACCACAAATGTATGGTAAACAAAATGCAACAGTACTGTACTGGCTGCAGAAGCAGAGGCCCTGTGCAGCCTGCACTTCGCAGCCACAGATAGAAATCTATGATATGCACAGTATTGCTGCAGCAACAAGTATCCATGGCCAGAGCAAGACATACACACACATCTGTGACTGCAGATACAAATTCACAATGGAATCAAATCAATGCTACTATACTTGTGTCATCTGGAAATAGTTGCATGTTGTCTGTCTTACCTGATGATGACTGTCTGTGATTGCTTATTCAGTCTTGTTCTTTTGCTGCTTGTTGAGGTGTGGATTTAGTGTTGAAACCCTTACACCACATTTCCCTACTTTTGTGGTGTTAAATTAAACCCTAACTGGTGGATTAGTGCTTTTTATGAATTTCCATTCTGTTTGAGATAGTTGAATTGTATCCTCATTTATGCAAGTCTTTTTAGGACCAGTGTGAACAGACAGACAGGGACAGCATGAATGGAGGCAAATGCATAGGACCCTCACGACCTTGTGCCAAGAGAAGAGTCCATCTGTTTATGGAAGTGCAGGCCTCTAGGCTCTGCACTTTTGTGTGACAATGGATGTCAAGAATTTGTAGGACTGTCTGATCAGCTGCATAAGCTCAGGGTCCTCTGGGCCAGGTGCTTACATTAAGTCACAGATTCAGATGCACAGGAAAAAGAGTCCATCTGTCAGCCAAAATGCAGGGCTGTCTGATATCCACAGGTGCACAGGTGTAGGACCCTTTGCCAAGAAACAATTTGAATGACAACACAATTATGGGTGTCAAGTGTGGTGTTTCCTCTTCTATCTTCTTCCTCACAAGTCTAGCATCATCATGACTTTCACATTACTTCAAGTTACCTAACTAGACACCACCACAAAAGATAATAGTTTGTGAATTTTTTTTCTTTCATGGATTGGGTGGAATAACCTTTTCTGTCTGGGGCACCAACTCCCACCATGCTTCAACCATCCCCATAGTGCTTCTTCTTGTCTGAGAGACATACATTTCTAGTGGGATAACTTTCCTCATTGTGGACACCAACTGCCACCATTCTTGAACCTCCATCGTACTGTGTCTTCATGCCATTTTTTCATAGATAGGTAACATATCTTCTCTAAATGCCATATGTTGTTAGAAAGGGCTACTAATTAGCTTAAAATAAATGTAGGGTTGATGGGAACATCATTTATTGTCAGAGGTAACAGGGGCCCCAAAACATGTAGACAAGGGCATGTATTCAAAATGATAGAGAGTGATAGTGATGTATATGGCCAGATTGATGCCAAATGACATGTCCTTCAAACTAGATTCACTAAGACAAGGAATAAAAGGCCCTGGTGGCAGGGGAACCCACCCTAAAATTGTGAGGTCATAAAATAGTAGAAATTCACTGTAATGACTTTTCATTAGCAACTAACTTATTTGCACCAACTTGCAAGCATTGTTAGAAAAGGCGACTAATCGCTTTGCATAAATGTTGAGGTTGATGGGTCCATCATTTAGTATCATAGGTAATGGGTGCCACAGTTTAGTTTAGGTTAGTTTATTTATTTATCAAGCATTCTTTTCAATTGTGACTCAAGGCATTATACAAGTGAGCAAGTTCATTAAAACAGATTGCAATATAGACAATATCTAATAAGATAAAACTATTCAGATTAATTAAGTGGAGGAAAAGCTTCCCTAAGAAGAAATTTCTTCAGGTCCCTTTTGAAGGCATTTACTGATGGGCCCTCTCTGATACAAAGAGGAAGTAAACTCCATAGGGTTGGTGCCATGAACAAAATGCCTGGGCACCAGAAGATTTCAAACATATCCTGGGAATCACCAGAAGACCCTCATCAGCTGACTGGAAGGGATGGAGTGGACAGTAAGGTTGTATAAGGTCTTGCAGGTATCCGGGCCCTAATCCATGCAGGGCCTTGTAGGTAAGCAAGCCAACCTTGAATGTGATCTGCCACCTAACAGGCACTAACTGCAGAGAGCAGAGCACAAGTGTAATGTGACAAGACCTTGAAGGTCAGTCATCGAGCTAAGCTGATGCATTCTGCACCAGCTGCAGGCCATGGAGCTTAACCCCTGATAGCCCCAGTTAAAGGGCATTGCAGTAGTCAAGCTGGGACATCATGAAGGCATGGACCAGTGATGGCAGATCAGCCGGGGATCAGCTGTTTAACCCTGGTGATGTTGTGACTATGGTAAAATGCACTCTGGACCACAGATGACACCTGAGACTTAAGCGTCAAGCCACAGTCCAGCACCACACCAAGATTCCTCATCTTAACTGAGATGGGTTATTGGGAGTCCCGAGCCTAAGCCCAGAGACTTGACCAGACTGCAAACCAACCTCGGGTGACCAGATTCTACCACTACCTCCATCTTGTCTGGATTTAACCTCAACCAGTTGACTCTCATTCAGTCTTGGATTTTAGCAAGGCACAGATTGAACCTTGAGACAGCATCCTGCTGTTCATGTGCAAAAGACAGGTATAGCTGAATATCATCAGCACAGCAGTGAGAACTCAGCCCATACTCCCTTATAATGTCCCTTATTGGCAGCAAATACACCGCAAATAACACAGGCATTAAAATGGAACCCTTCAGGACCCCACATGTCAGGGACAATGGTGCAGATGAAAATATTTCTAGCACCATCCTCTGCATTCTGCAAGTGAGGAAAGAGTGGAACCAGTTCAGGACTGTACCAGTCAGCCCACAATGGACCTGCAGGCATTCCAGCAGCACCCCATGGTCCATGGTGTCAAATGCAGCTGAGAGACTGAGGTTCCTCACCACCAGGAGATCATTGAGCAGCCAGACCAGGGCATTCTCAATACTGTGTCTTTTCCTAAAACCCAACTGGAGAGGGTCATAGATGTCATGGGTTGACAACTAGCCCTCCATTTGAAGAGCCACCACCTTCTCAATAACATTTCCCATAAAGGAAATGTTAGCGATGGGTCTGTAGTTGGCTAGGCAGTCTGGGACTAATGATGGTTTCTTTAAGAGGGGTCTCACCAACACCTCCTTCAGGGGCTCAGGAAAGACCCCTCTCAATAAAGAGCACTGGACTATCCCAGCTAGGACTGGGCTGATGGAATCAACACACTCTATAAGAAGGCATGTTGGATCCAGATCCAAACTACAGTAGGTGGGCCTCAACTCCCAGATGACCTTCATGACATTCACATCCATCAACTGGTCAAAGACACACCAAACAGGTGGTGTGCCTATGACCCCAGCTCAACACTGCATGCTGCCATAGAAAGCATCAACTGGATCCCCAATCTGATGGAGGCAATCTTATCAGCAAAAACAGAGTAAACTCGTCATATTTTAATTGTGAAAAAGCTCCCAGGGACTGAAGACAGGCCAGATTACAGAGCCTGTCAACAGTCAAACAGAGATGAACTGGTCTGTTTATTGCTACAGCAGTCTCCCTGGACAGAACTCTTCCTTCTCACAGGAGACTGCCGATTGATAGTCTCTTAATGAGACATCAAAATAAGCTTATCTCCATCAGACTGGGACCTTCAGTGCCCCCAACCTTCAACCTCTTATCTTCAGTGTCCTGAGAGTCCTGCCAAATCAAGGAGATCCCTGGTGTGATGTGAATGGTCAAATATGGACCGTGCAATCAAGTCAAGGGCCTCAGTGCCCACCCTATTATAGGTTGACACTAAGTCCTGTGGCCCAATCAAGCACTCATTACAGTTGATAGGTCCAGCACCCCATATAACCTTTAGGGTAGGTAGGCAAAGGTCCATAATCAACATGATAGGGGCAGTGGCAATGCATATGGTCATACTGATGCCAAATGCAATGTCTGAACCACTTATGTGATGCAAGCATAAAAATGGGCAAGGTAGTACTACTTCAAATAAAAGTCACATAGCCAGTGACTAAAAGGCTTTGGTGGCATGGGTGACCCAAATTTAACATTCTGAGTTCCTGGTACAAGTTACAGATTCATAATGGCTTCTGGAACCCATTTTTATTGGCAACTAACATATTTTCACTGAACAATATACATTGTTAGAAAGGGCTACTAATTAGATTTAAATAAATGTAGGGTTGATGGGTCCATCTTTTAGTGTCATGGGTGATAGGGTGACTCAAAGACATGTAGACAAGGGTCCATAACCAAAATGGTTCTATGTGATAACAGTGGGGAAAAATGCATGGACTAAAATAATAAGTGCAAATTGCTGACAACCTAAACAGTGTGAGCACTACAGTGAGTAATAAAAACAGCAACGGCTCTCTAATCTGGGTATGGAGGGCGATCTACACTTACTGTACTTTTGCCCCACACCCTCCATAATAAAAGAACTAACTCCAGGGGAGCCTGACACTGAGGACAGGGCAGAAAAGGTCAGGATGGTGGGCAGCCAGAAAAAAGGGCGGGAGGGCAGCCGGACGGAATGGGTCTTTAAAAAATGAAAATAATAATAAAAACTTGTTCACACAGCCAGCCCTGACTGTACCCACTACACCAGTTGGCTAGCTCTCGAAACTTTCCTAACTAAGAAAGCTCTTTCACAATGCAAAATAACTACTCCCTATGCAACAAAAGCACTAAACTTTATATGGTGCTATATAGGACACATAGTGGACTTCACAGTCACTATTTTATATCACCTAAATTGAGTCACTAAAATTTATTCACTCTATTCCTGGGACACCATCAAAATGATAGGACAGGATGGTAATATATATGACCAAATTGATACTAAACACCATGTCTGACCCACTAGTATGATACAAACCTAAAAATATATCGGGCAGGAATACTTCAAATAATAGTCACCAAGACAAAAATAAAGAGTCCTGGAGGCAAGGAGGACCAAAACTTAAGATTCTGACTTCATTGAAAATATTAGAAATTCACTGCAATGGCTTCCAAGGTTCATTTTCACAGTGTCTAACATATTTTCACAACTGCTATATAGAAAGGGCTACTCATTAGCTTTAAATAAATTTAGCGACTGATGGGTCCATCTTTTAGTGTCATGGGTGATAGGGGCCATGAAGATAGGTAGGCAAATGCATGTAATCAAAATGAAATAGTGTGATTGAGACATATATGGCCATATTGACACCAAATTCCATGTCTGCTCATTAATGTGATACAGGCTTAAATACGTATCACATAATACTGTATTATTTCAAATAACAAAAGCTGAGACAAAAATAAAATGCC
Source organism: Neoceratodus forsteri (assembly GCA_016271365.2). NCBI lineage: Eukaryota > Metazoa > Chordata > Ceratodontiformes > Ceratodontidae > Neoceratodus > Neoceratodus forsteri. The sequence goes on along the minus strand of CM028131.1, from coordinate 879,217,612 downwards.
TTGGTGGCAAGGGAACCCAAACTTAACATTTTTGAGTTCATGGGAAAAATTAGAAATTCACTGTAATGGGTTCCGGACCTATTTTCAGGAAACTGACATATTTTGTTCAAATGCCATACAATGTTAGAATGGGCTACTGATTAGCTTTAAATAAATATCAGAGTTAATGGGTCCATTATTTAGTGTCATGGGTGATAGGGGCTCAAGACAAGTAGGTAAGGGACCATAATCAAAATGATAGAAAGCAATGGTGATGTTGAAGCATTTAATTAGTGGCAGGGAGGTATTCTTCCTCTGGGTAGATTCAGAATTTAAACCATATACTTGTGTAACTTACTTTCAGCTGTGCTCATTTTGCTATATATCTGAGCCCTGTGACCATAAATGGAAGCAGGAAGAGGTTGTATTTCCTTGAGTTAGCTCAGGAACTACATCTCAGTGGTGTAAACTCATTTTCTGCTTTGAAACATTGTGGCATATTGATTTTGTTACACCACGCATAGTGGTGCTTCAAACAACATTTTATTTTTGCTTTTTTTTTTTAGTCTTTGGTAACAGGGTAAGGCCATTAGGCACAAGTGCCTGTTTTCAGGACTGACCTGGGAGCACTGGGCAGTTAAGTGACTTGCTCAGAGTCACACAGTATGCAAGTGGAGGTTGTGAGAATCAAACCTAGGTCTGGTATGCTGGATGTACCAAGCTCGTTGACAGCTTGTTACTCTAACCTCTAGGCTATACTGCCAGCCCAAACTGCTTTTGAACAGTTTTAATCCTTGGTTGCCTCGTGACCCTGAAATCTACCTCTGGGTCAGTTCACTTTATTTTAATCACCCTACTGGTGAGCAGGGCAAGCCAGAGCATAGTGAGCATACATTGCCATGTGTGAAGAAGATGCAGAGCAAAGACACACGCATCTAGCACGTGTTTAGCGTGTTTCATGGTATTACGTAGGTTACTCACTCCCTTCCAAATACATATGCAGGTAATTGTTTCCATACTTTACCTGACTTGCCATCAAGACTAACTGCATTTAAGCCTGTGATTTCCTATGTAGCTGGCTTGAATTGAACTAAATAAATAATAATGGAAAAGGAACTAAATCCAAGTCCTAGTCCTGATTCTATCAATACTGTGCAGGACAATGGGTCTACTATAATAATGTCCCCGATTGGGAATTGGGTATTAAATGCTTGCTATGCTGTATGTGCCAATTTGTTCAGTGCCCCACCTCTAACAATAATACATTTGTTTGTGATAAATGTAGCACTAACATGCAAATGCAGAAGGACATTAATGCTTTCTATGCAAGGCTGTCTACTTTGAAGAAAGCAGCTGAGATGTTTAGATGTTATAACAAGCTAAACAATCCCTGCTCCTCTGTTGTAACTGAGTGTAATCTTTGTAATAGCCCTTTAACCAACATTGCCTCCTCTGGCAACCAGGAAGTGGTTATCCTACCAGTAATATCTGAAGAACAAACTGATAATTCCTTAGTTTCTCATTCTTTATCACATGATAGCCAAGGCAGTACTCCAACTATGTTTAAGAAGAGAAGTAGAGGGATGAGAATGAGGATGAGGACATAGAACTAAATTCAGACTGGTCCATTGTTCCCAGTACAAGAGTATGCAAAAGGACAGAAAAGTTGATCAATTTTGCATCCTTATTCTTTCAGTCTACTTCATTCCACAAGCTTGGCTAATCTAGAGTCCATCACTTCAGAAGTGAATAGTGTAAATCCACCATCCTCCGCTTAAACCAACTTCATTGTCCCCTTATCTCCTACCATTGAACCTCTGCTAGTTCTCAGTACTCAAAATATAGATGTTGTACTTCCTTCATTCCAATATCAAGGAACTAAACCAAAAGGCTACTCCCCCAACAAAGTCTAGACCCATTCCCAACCCTTCTTCCTCAAAATTCAGTTTCAATGGAGACAAATGATTGTCATGCTCCACCTACACATCATCCTCAAGTGTTTGTCTCAGGCAGTCTATCACCAAACATATTAACAGAGTTGTTTGTAACCCTGATAAACCACATTGGACTTGTTCAAGTTTCAGAATAGTAATGGTCTCTGATATCACAGGAATGGTAAATAACATACTTTCTAATGCTGGTACCAACCCACTAGTAATAATCCATGTGGGTACCAATGACATCAACCGTACTAACTTATTGCAATTCTGACAGGACTATGTTGCCTTTAATAATTTACTAGTAGAAAAGGTTGTATGATCTGTTTCTCTGAAATTTCTCAGTACCTAGGGCCACCACACACATTACTAACAAAATAAAATCTATAAATGAATGGTTGAGGAAATGGTGTTTAAAACAAAATATTCACTGCATCACTCACTGGGAAAATGTCTGCTGTGGGACCTCTCTTCTGCTGGGATGGTCTCCACCTACAGAAGGGAGAGTGTCCTTTGGGAAACTCATTTGCTTCTTCAATTAACAATCTGCTCTCATTGAACCATTTAAACTAAATAATTTGGGGAGAAAGGGAATGTTCCCAATTCTCTTATTTCAGGCAGTAATAACCATCACAGTTATATATGTAACATCCTTACTTTCAATGCCAGACCATTAAATAACATCAAAATGTTCGAACCTGAGGCCCACTGCATTCTTTATGATCTGGGTATAATAGCAGTAACTGAAATTTGGTAGGACTCATCTTCAATCTGGATCAGGAAATTCCAAATTTTACACTCTTTCATAAGGATAGAGATATCAAAACTGGTGGGGGCATCTGTCTCTACCTTCATGATAACATCCCTCACATGAGATCTCTTACCACTAGCACCAAATCTATCTGGGTCTCCATTCAATTAAAGGGTCATTCTAAACTCTTAATCAGCATATGCTACAGACCTCCATCAGCTGCTTTACAATATACCTGTAACTTAATTGATATAATATCCCAAATGGTTGACAAGAGAGACACCCTAATAGTGAGCAATTTTAATATGCCTAACATCAATCGGAAACCCTCACTGGAAAAACTGAGCAAGAGAAGGTGTTTATTTCATTTATTACTGATACAGGTCTCAAACAATTAGTTCATTCTCCACCAGGAAAAACATACTTCACCTAGTCATCACTAACTCTGAGTATAAATTTTCCGATACCCTAATTAAGTGTCCTATAGGAAACAGTGACCACAATTCAATTTACTTTAGTATTACCATCAAACCAACCACTTTAACTAATAACATTATATACAAGGATTACAGCAAAGCTAACTTTCTAAAGAGTCACTTAACAAGTGTAACTGGAAGAAACGTTTTAGTAAATATATCCATAAATAGTGCATGGGGAAAACTAAAAACATAATTTTCTCTCTGAAGAGCAATATGTTTCAACTAAAATCAAATACAATAAAAGGGTAAGCTCCATATTTGGTTTACCAAATCCATACACAAACTAATTCAACTTAAAGAAAAAGGTTTAAGAAACTTAAAACACACTCCAGTACTACCACCCTATCAAACTACAAAACTGCAGTCCAAACTTTAAAAACATGATTAATCAGTCCAAACTAAAGCTAGAATGTAACTCTGTACACTCCAAAAATAATAAAAAGTAATTATTTTCATATATTAAAGGGTACTTTAAACAAGCAGTTTTTAAAACTGCAAACTCCAAAATCTGGCTTCATGGTGAGGTAAAGTAAAGGCTGCTGTTTACATTTATAGTAAATGGCATTTATGTAATAACATAAATGCAGTTTCACAGCTTTTGAAAAATGCAAACATCAGTCATTCACTTTCTTTTTTAAAATTAAACAAGTTTTTATTGAAATGTAAATATCAACACAACTATAGCATAACAAAACAAAATATAACATATCCTGAAAGAGACTATTTACAGAGTAATGTATCAGAGAAAATAACTACAAACTACTTAAACAATCCTATCTTCCCCATCCCCCAAACCTGCCGCCCACCTGTCTCGAGGTGCAATATTCCATATTCCATGCATTCGTGGATAATTAAAATAAGGCAGCTATCGGGTTAGTTGCATTATATCTAGAGAGAATTGAGGTGTTTGTGAGTACCAAAACAAGATGATCAGGACAAGTAGAGGGTATGCAATGTCCCCTATTTTTCATAAAATGAGGATTTATGGTGATGTACATTTGCAATTAGTTGTTCTGCATGGAGGGCAAAAGATGACTCATGTAACCATTCTGTATAAGAAATAGGAGCTTGATCCAACCAATGTCTGAGAACAAATTTTTTCTCTGCTAGTGAGATGAGAGCCATATGATATCTTCTTCTTTTACTAGAATTTTGGAGAAATCCTCAGGATACAGATGGTGGAAGAAAAAGGCCTTGTAGACCTAGGAGGGTCCAATGTTGGTTCAATTTGTTTCCACAGGGATATACCTTCTCACAGGCCCAGAAGATATGTAGTATTGAGCCTTTCTCCTTGTTGCATCTGAAGCATATATTGAGGAAGGCGCCTTATTTTAGCCAGTTTGATTGGAGTATAATACATGTTGTTTAGGATACAATACTAGATACATAGATTCATAGACAGTGTCGGCAGATAAGGGCCTATGGCCCACCCAGTCTGCCCATTTGAGCTTGTAAGTTCAGTATATGTTTTCCTAGAAGTCTGTTGCCCTCCCCTGACCTCCAGAATTCCTTTATGTCTATCCCATGCATTCTTAAATCCTGTGATTGTTTCAGCCCCCACCACTTCCTCTGGCAGGGTGTTCCACTTGTCCACCACTCGCTCTGTGAAGAAATTCTTCCTCATGTTTTCTTTGAATCATCCTCCTCCAGCTTCATCCCATGTCCTTCAATCCTGGTACATCTTCTTTGCTTAAAAATAGTGTATTCCTGCACCCTGTTCCTCCCTGTGAGATACTTGTATGTCTCTATCATATCCCCTCTCCTCCTCTCCTCCAGGGAGTACATGTTCAGTTCCTTCAACCTGTCTTCATAGGACTTGTGATGCAATCCATGCACCATCTTTGTTGCCCTCCTCTGAATCTTCTCTACCCTGTCTATGTCCTTACGTAGGTATGGTCTCCAGAACTATACATTGTACCCAGGTGGGGCCTCACTAGTGTCTTGTATAGCGGAATTATGACCTCCTTTTCCTGCTGGTGATGCCCTGCTCATACATCCCAGCATCCTATTTGCTTTACCTGCTGCCTTGTCACACTGTTTCCTACCTTGAGGTCATACAGAGATGATAACCCCAAGATCCCTTTCCTGTTTGGTGCATGCTATATCCTCACCCCCAACTGATATATTGTGTCAGGGTTTTGTGCCCCATATGCATTATCTTGCACTTCTTTGCATTGAATTTCAACTGCCAAACCCTTGACCATTCTTCAAGTTTCTGCAGGTCCCTTCTCATTCTGTCTACACCCTCTGGTGTGTCTACTCTGTTACAGAGCTTTGTGTCATCAGCAGAACAGTGAAATTCTGCCTTCTAGGTCCTGCGCAATGTCACTGATGAAGATGTTGAATAGGACCGTCCAAGCACTGATCCCTGTGGTACCCCACTGGTCACTCTTCCTCTTTGGAGTAACAGCTATTTACCACCACCCTCTGTGTCCTGCCACCCAGCCAGTTACCTACCCACCACACTACTGTCCTGCCCACACCCATATTCCCCAGTTTGTGTAGTAGTCTTCTATGTGGCACAGTGTCAAAGGCCTTGCTGAATTCCAGATAGGCCATGTCCACTGCCCTCCCTGATCCACCTCCCTAGTCACCCAGTCAAAAATTCAACAAGGTTGGTCTGACATGACCTCCTCTTGGTGAAACCATGCTGCCTTGGGTCCTGAAGTCCATTGACAACCAGATGTTCCACCAATCTCTCCTTCAGTAGTGCTTTCATGATCTTCCCCACTACCGAGGTGAGGCTGACTGGTCTGTAGTTCCCTGCTTCCTCTTTGTTCCCACTTTTGTATAAAGGACTACATCTGCTGTCCTCCAGTCTTTGGGTACCTCCCCTGTTTCCAGTGATTGGCTAAGTTATACTAAGTTAGTCTATACCGGTCTTGAGTGATGTAGATGTATAAATCTTTCCATAGGTGTTGCCAGTTAATGTCTATGTCAGGAAAGAAATCATACCATATCTTTGAGCCCACTGGAGATAGGAGATGGGGACTTGCAAGGAGGAGCTTGTATAGTATGGAAATACCATGGTCTGCATGTTGGACCATTAATCTGTTGTAGAAAGTCACCAAATAGAGGGCAGGGTTTTGGTCCAAATGTTTTGATCAGAAGATGCCTGAGCTGGAAGATTGTGAAGATATATGTCGATGGTAACCTAAGTTTAGTTAGAATCTCTTGTGAAGTCAGAATAGAGCTGTGGGAGTAACATTCTGAGACAATGAGTTCAGGGGTTATTGGGAGCCAGCTTCTGGATAGTGAGATACCCAATCTTGATGATTAGGTTGAAGAGAATTGGTTGCGAAAATCACGAGTTGGTGACACCTTGAGATAGCTGCACATTTGTGAGATTACTCTTAATGAGATTCCACTTGAAAAGGAATGTAGTGACTTTGGTAAATTCTTCATTGAGTAAAGAAAATAGTAGCGGGAGATAATCTGAGAAGAAAATGAATTGGATTCAATTTGTAGCCAGACTGGGATATAATCTTGTTGGTAGAAGTTGGGATAGAGATAACCATTTTCCACATTTATAGAGGTGACTAGCTACTAGCATAGTAAAAGTTAGGCAAACATAACCCTCCTGATTCCTTGGGTTGGCTCAATTTAAGGTAGGATCGTCTGGCTGCTTTGTCTAACCAAATGAATGAGTGATATCTGAGTGAATGCATTTAAAGAAGGATAGGGTAGCCACATATTAAGTATATTAAGGGGTTGAAGAGTCTAGGGAGACATTCCTCTTAATAATGTTGATTCTGCCCCATCACAAAAGTAGGAGAGTTTTCCATCATGCTAAGTCTTGTTGGACATTTTTCCATAAATCTGATAAGTTTAGCATTCATGATAGTGAGAGGTGAAGTGATAAAATGCCCAAGAATTTAATAAATCGGGTACCATTTCATTCCAAATTTAGTGAAAGCCAAACTATATGTTAGGTGATTGAGGGGTGAATTTCGGTCTTGTTTAAGTTGAGCTTATAATTCAAATATTTTCCAAACGCACTAACTAATATCCAGTGCAGCTGAGAGAGAGAAGAGACTGGATTGAGAGGTGAAGAAGTATGTCATCTGCATAGACCGAAAGCTGCTGGCATGTTACCCACTGAGATGCCAGTGATATGGGTGTGGGGAGATTTCAAGCACCTAATAAGGGGTTCTAAGTACAGGTTAAAAAGGAAAGGAGAAAGTGGACATCCTTGATGTTTACCCCGTATAGAGGGAAAAGTATCTGAATGAACTCCGTTACAATGTATCTTGGCAGAGGGGAGGAGTATAGGGATTGTATCCATTGAATAAAATCTAAGAGGAAGCCCATTAGTTGCAATGTTTTCCATAAAAGTCCCAATCTACCCTATCAAAGGCCTTCTCTGCATCTAGAGAGATTAATGTCATTGATATGGAGGAGTTTTTGTTGCCTGACTGAGATAAGAAAGTTTACAAAGGTGATCCGATGAAGATCTGCTGGATACAAACCCTACCTGTTCCAGACTGAGAAGATGGAACTATATTTGTTCAATTCTGTAGCAAGAATTTTGGCTAAAATTTTAATATCACAGTTTAATAAGGAGATTGGGTGATAACTCGATAGGGAATGAGAGGGTTTGTCTGGTTTTACAGAAGAATGACAGAGACTTCTAAAAGGAGGGTCTTGGGTCCCCCAGATATCATATATTGATAGAACCATAATAAGCTAGGTGCAAGGTCTTTAGCAAATACTTTACAGAAGTTCAAGGTAGACCATCAGGCCCAGAGTCTTGTCCATTGCTAGGTCATTGATAGCTGTTTCTACTTCCTGTAGAGAAAGAGGAGCAGATAGGAAAGTCTGTTGTGGAAGTGAGAGACATGGTAGTGAGATGGAATTTAAGTATTCTAGTAATTCCACTTTGAAGGAGGAGATGGGCACTGACTGTAGAGAGATGAATAGAATTGTTTGAAGATATTCACTGTATCTCTGGGATGTGTTCTAATAGAGCCATCAGGGACTGTTTGTAGAAACATTCCTGGACGCCTCAAGTTTCCTAAGACAGAGGGCTAATAAATGGCCTGCCTTTTCTCCATGTTCTATATATTTCACTTGAGTCCTTAGTATTACAAATTCAGCTTTGTCCTGTAGAAGAGAAAATATTTGTTTCTTAATGATAGTAGATTTTGCAGGAGTCAGGGAGGAAGAGGTGGAAAGAGACTGTTCCAGTGATCTGATTTGGGTCAGTAAAGATAAATCTCAGCTTCTCTTTTCCATTTATGCATGGAAGCAAGCCTGATAAATTCTCCTCTCAAGAAGCACTTCAGAGCCTACTATTCATGGTCCACCTTTGAGACTGAATTAAGGTTGTTGGTAACAAATGTTTGTCTCAAGGTGGGATTCGGAGATAATATACCTCCTTTAGGAGCGTGTATTCAAGCACCAGGACATATCTCTTTGGAGACTGGTGTCAAGTACTAATGTTGCCCAAGCCACTGCATGATCTGAGAGAACTATAGATTCTATTGCTGTGTTGTATAAGCCATGCAAGAGAGAGAGCGCTGATTAAAACATAGTCTAAATGGGATGAAGAAGAGTGAACTGTGGAGTAGAAGGAAAAGTGCAAGGTGTTGGATTCATTATTCTCCATGGATCACATAGTCCTGTGGAGTCAAGAAATTCATTTAGTTCTCTTTGGGCTGTTGATAGAGGTCTAAGGGGACAATTAGATCAATCTAGATCTTGGTGGGTGGTGGAGATTCCAGTCCTCCCAGTATTATTGAGAGAGACATAAAGGTTTGGAGTTTGCTTAGTAGCTCTCGAAGAAATTGGGATCCTTGCCCACTGGACCATAAGCACTCCCAGGACTAACTCCTGTGCAGTCCAACAATCCTTGAACCAGTATATATCTCCCTGTGACTCAGCAATAGTCACATTTGCCTGAAAGGATACTGATTCATGAGGATGGCTGTCCCTTACTAGCAGCTCACATACCAGATGTGAAGACTTGGCCAATCTCCTGTCTCACGAAAGCCATTGGCTTCCTTGGGGAGTAGATGAGTCTCTTGGTGGAAAGAGATATTAGCATGCAAAAAGAGATGTGTGTAAGAATTTGGTATCTTTTAGTGGGTTCACTGGCACCTCTAACATTCCAAGTCATGAACTTTGTTGTAACACTAGCCATTAGTGTAGTAAAATATCACATACAACCTATATTCTATATTTACAAAATGCACTCGCCCTCCCTCCCTGAACTTTCCCCACTGATTTTCAATTTTTGCTCCACCATGTCAAACAGCTAGGAAGTAACATTGAATCAGTCTAATGATCATATAAAGCCAATATCATGTTCAAATTTGTAGTTTGTGGAGCAGTCGTGAATCTGACACCCTTACCCCCTACCTACCCTCCTCAAAACCTTACTAAATCTATATTCAAATACTTCCCAACCATCTGATAGTTCACCTGAAATAGAATATCACAAGTAATGGTTGGAAGTCCCTTATGAACCCTGGGAAGCCCTCCCCGTGGTGATAAGATACATGTGGTGGACTTTAGTTGTTCCACATATTAAATAGCAGATCAATATTCAGTCCAACCATATCTTCCCCAATAGAAAATACCTCAATAATCTCCATGGTGTGAGTGATGTAATAGTGAAGCATGGAAATATATGCCAGGGGAGTCAGGTACACCCCACAAACCAGAACATGAGGCTGCCATCACTTAACTGCTACAACCCTTGCACTCCCACCTCCCCCAACAATACAATATATAGAGGAATTGGTAGAGTAATTACTAACAGGATATGACTTGACTCGAGCTATTAATATAAAATTGTTACCACCTGTTTCTAGGCGCAGTCCTAGGTGGTGTATAGCCAGAAACTTCAGGTTAGAGTTGAAAGTAGTAAAGGGATATAGAGAACTACAGGTGAATCCAAGCAATTGGGGATTAGTAATCAAGAAAATCAGGATAGTATGGAGCGAGAACATCAGTAGGTTAGTCCAATAAAAGTATAGGAGCATAGTGAAATAGAAAGAAAAAGAAACAGAGTCCTGGCTGATTGCACCTTTAGACTTACTCGAAAGCCTCCATTATCATTTTCCTGATGAACTGAACATCAATAACAACCATTAAGTTAATCAAACAAAGTCAAAAGTCCCCTATGTTCAGACGAATAGTGGATCAGTTCATTGGGGAATAATAAGCCAGGTGGATCCAAGTCACCTATAATATGGTCCCTAGGAAATAGCAACCTGGAAGCAAACAGTCCTTGCTATCAACAGATTGGCAACCAGCAGCTAGGTGAACTAGGCCGCAGTGGAAACATTCAGGATCTAGGATCAGATTGGAACTAGGATCCCCACCCAAGAGCGAGATCAGAGGCACCATTCAAACTGCCAAGCGCTGGGCATCTGGTCCTCATTCAAGGCAGGCATCATGATCCAATCGACAAAAATCAGGGCAAAAGCAGATTCAATTGTTATCTTCAGGGAGACTTGAACAGGAGGGTAATTCTTTCCTAATTCTGCTTGGGCTTGTGGGGCAGAATCAAATGAGAGCCATGCTCTGTCTAGCAGCACTTGCAGATGAGCTGGATAAGCTATGTGAAACTTAATGCTGCCAGCAATCAGCTTACATACAATAGAGTGGAAGGTAGCTCTTCTGTCAGTTTCCAAAGGTAAATCTTGGTAATGCTAGTTTTTGTCCTCCCATTGTATGGTAGTGTAGTTCTCTGGTTCTATTAAGATGTGCTGTTTTTCCAGGTAATTTAGTAATCTGATGATCTTCAGCTTGGGAGGAGCAGAATCGTCTAGTTTCGGTCTCAGAGATCTGTGAGCCCTTACGATTAGATAGGCAGGGTTGTGCGGAGATGAGCTGGCAATTTTAGCTTAGAGCTTTTGGTGAAAGTGATAGCTGAAGAGCCCTCTTCATCTTGCTGCAAGCTGAAAATTAGAATATTATTCTGACTACGGCCCTCTAGGTTTTCTGTTTTAAGTTGCAGTTTTGTTATTTATTGTTTAAGTTTGGTTATTTCTGGTTCTGCTTTATCCCTCCAAGTTTCTGTGAGCAAGTACGTGCTTTCAGTGTCTGAGGTTTGCATTTTCAGATCGCTTCAGCTCGCTACGTATATTTTGAGATCTGATGTTATATCTTGAAGAGTTTCTTTGAAGGGCATTAATTCTTGCAGAAATCTCTCTGTTGATGGCATTGAAGGAGTTAAGGCACGGTTATTTGGATGAGGTTTGCTGATGAGACTTAGCTTTCTTAGCCTGCTTCTCAGGCGAGACCGGAGGTGTTCTGTAGGGCTGCTTTGCTCTACTCTCCATCATGCCAAGTCTGTCAATTGTGATGCAAGAAAAGGTTGTTAAGTCCTCTCAAATAGGCAGAGTCTATATTAGTTAGCAAAGTATAAGAAAATGTTCCCTGTAGAAGCTGATTAGGATGGATTACTGAAGGCAGTTAGCAGGAGCCCAAGGAAGAGCAGCTAGTAACCAAGTGCATCACGTGATCTCCCAGCCTTTCTCTTTCAAAAACAGCCTTGGTTTGTCCTAAAATGTCTGCTAAGTGTGTTAAGTTATGAGTCAGATGACATCATCGAACCAGTGACAGAGACCCACATATTTCTAGAGTGCTAATCTAGTTTTTCTTTTCCTCTTTGTTTTGAATTGTTGTACCAGAATGATCAACACCATGTATTAACTCATGGATTATTTTAATCAGTACACATGTTAGGCTATGATTTTGTTCATTATGTTTACTTTAACTTCATGGAAAATGTTTTGCAATCCAGTTGACTTTTTCTTTGGCAAACTGCATTACAGTACAACACTTCAAATACCTGATAATCTAGTGGTTATATAATGCACTGAATTTTGTTTTTGTTAACCAGAAGAGACACTAAGCTGAAATCTTGTTTACAGGTGTGGCCTGGGAGCACAAGAAAGTTTAGTGACTTGCTGAGGGTCACACAGCAAAGTACCAGTCTGGTTCGGTTCCAAAGCTCATGCTTTCTTATTCATCCACAAATAAGGCTTTTCTTTTTCTATGTGAACCCCCTGCACCCAGCCTGCCTTCTGCTGAACACCCCACCATCCATACCCTGTCCTTAGTACTTCCTAAATGACATGTAAGTTTACGATCTCATGAAGAGAATTGTCACACTTCAGATTGTAATCTTGTACCTCAGAGAGTTGTGCACACCTATACTGATATGCATCATCTGCTGGCACTATTAAAAATGCCCCCAAATCACTCTCCAGTCCACATCCTCAATGTTTGACTTCTGCTCCACTGTAAACATTGAGTGAATCACCACCCTTCTGCACAGTGAAAGTAGTATGTACAGTTCCTGTGTTGTGTTTTTCCCCACCTCAGTAACCAACAACTAGGTCTTCCTGGAGGGCCAAGCAATAAGCATCATGACCCATCATGACCCATCAGAAAACTGCTGTTCATGCCCTCATGAGGGCTGCACTTACAATGGATAACAATATTATTAGCAGGAGAGGCATACTAATACCTTGAGCGAATCCACCTGACTTCCAATGTCAGTCTCTTTACCTGTGATCTGCAGAACCCTGCTGGACAGTTCCCAGCAATTCTTCTCCAGTACTTTTCTGTGCTGTACTCCACAATGCGAGTTGGCTGGCTACCACCCTTCCAAATCTTGAATGAGCTATACACAACTCCCTCAATACTGTCCTAACAAACGTCAACATCCCCCCACAAGGATAATCTCCCTACACTGAACTCAAGTAACAGTTTAGGTGTAGCCCTGCCACTCTGAGTATTTGTCATCACTGGCTACTCTCATCCACAGTCAGGTAGTGATCACAATACTGGCAGCCCCATTTCAGATCTCACAGTGATCTGGTCAATGTCCTCCTCCATGTCTTCAACTAATCTGAATATAGCTGTACCTTGCTGGAATGGCCTCTTCAGTCCCTCTCTGGCATTTATCTTCTCACCTTCTCCCCACCAAAAACTGGTGAGTTCACAACCTTCTGCATCATGAATGTGGTTAGTACAGTCTCCCGTGTTATTTTTACATATTAAAATAAACATGATCTTTCTTAGACAGGCTGATAGCTTCATGGCACAGTGAAAACAGGCTTTCCTAACTATGCAGATTTAGTTACTCCATGATTAGGCACTATTAAATGACATGCATATTGTGCACACCCATCATTTAGCAGTGCCTAATCAAAGGTAGCCTAGATCTTTAAGGATAGGAAAGCCCATCATTCCCTTGTTCCCTGCTGCTATCAGCCTGACTTACTGGAAAGATATGTTTATATTTGATATGTTAAAATAAAACAAGGACTGTACTACTTGCATTCATGATGCAGAAGGGTGATGAGTTCACAGTTTTTGGTGTGAGGAGGAATAGTGAAGAATGAATACCAAAGGGGGACTGAGAAGGCACTCTTGCAAGGTACTGCTATATTCAGGGAAGGGCAAGCAGAAGGAGAGAAATATGAGCAGATTACTGTGAGAAATAAGATGTGGACTGCCAGCACCTTGATCAGTACCTGACCCTGTTGTCCTGACCAACAGTCCCTCCCATAAAACCAGTTCATGCAATTGTCCAAGGCTGTGTGTGGATATTAATGTATGCAATGGCTGACACTACACATTCAGTCCCTTCACTACCAGTCCAGTATTGCTTGTTAAGCACTTTGGGATACAACGGTATGAAAATCACTATATAAATGCTGATTCTTATTATTATTATTTCCATGGAAAAGAAGATGAAACAGGCATATATTTGAGTTTTGAGAAAGTATGAACTCTAACATTGGACTGCACAAGAACTTTGCAACAAAAAGTGGTGGTTCTAGGAGGTTGTGAATGTGTGGCTGTAACCACCCCTCCACACACACACACACAGTAATGTACTTGTTTTGCTGCTGCATTTCACTTTGTTGAAGAAGTCTGATTTATTGATTGTACAAATGTTTGTATTCAAACTATGCATTACATTATTAGGTTCAGTCAAAACATTCTCAAAAAGAATAATAGCAGAAAATATCAAGGTTTAATAAAAATGTTAAAAGTCCATATTACATGCATACCACCCAGCTCCCCCATTGCAGCATCCTGTATCCACCATAACCACTAAACCACCAGGTTATTTAAGATTTGTACTGCACTGTGGTTTGCCACAAGAAAGTCAGCTGGATTAAAACACAATTTTAGCATGTTAAAATAAACAAAATGAACAGAACCATAGCCTAACATGTATATTATAAAATAATGCACATGGTTTTGACCATTTGGGGAAACAATTCTATACAAAGGGAAAAAAGAACTAGTCAGCACTATAGACAGCCATATATCTCTCTGACTTTGGCTCCAATGATGTCATCACATAATACATTTGAGGTAATTTTAGGAAGCAGATAAGACAGTTTTTTTAATTAGAAGGCTGGTTTTACAATGTTCAGATGTCTTGAACCACATTTAGGTAAATGATATAAATGCAGTTTTAGCATTAATGAATACAGCAGCCTTTCCTTTAGTCACCTACGGAGTCAGATTTTGAAAAGTTTGTTGTCAAATGTTGTTTAGGTATCCCTTAATAGTAAAAAGGGAATATTAGATCAGTGGGACCAATATGCATCAATGGATCTACTTCAAACTCTGATCTTGAAACAGTTAACCATTTCAACAAGTACTTTTGTTCAGTCTTCTGCACTAACGACCTTTCTCCTCCTCCACATATAAGTAATCTCCCACCAATTCAGTGTCTACAGCAGGAAGCCAGTAAAGCTCTGTCCTTTATTAATAAATCCACAAGCCCAGGTACTGATGGTATCCAGCCTAAATTCCTTAAAGAAACCACCAACATTTTGATTTTTCCACTAACATTACTTTAATAAATCTCTATCTGAATGCGATGTCCCAGAAGATTGACGTCAAGCCATCGTGACACCAATTCACAAAAGGGAAATAAGTTGGATGCCCAAAACGATCGAACCCATCAGCCTTACATCTATTATAGGAAAGTTATGGAGTGTCTAATTAAAGAATAGTTAGAATAAGATATTTGCAAGTTTGGTATCCACAGCAACTCACAACATGGTTTCAAATCTGGTCACTCATGTACTACCAATCTCATTTCTTTTTACAACAACATTAGTATATTCCTTGATAACAATATTTCTACTGATGTCATTCTACTTGATTACAGCAAAGTGTTTGACAAAGTATCCCATTCTAAATTAATAAATAAACTTTACTCACTTGGTTTCACTACTAGCTTACTTAATTGGTTATCTTAGTGGCTCAAAACAGAACACAAACTGTAAGAGTAAATCATTTAAAGTCAAAATTGGTCATGTAACAAGTGGTGTACCACAGGGGTCTTTTCCTGGGCCTACTCTTTTCAATATTTTCATTAGCAACATGGCTGTTAGCACCAGTAATTATATTTCAAAATGTGCAGATGATACTAAACTTGTTGGCAGAGTAGACAGTCCTTCCAGTAGATCATCACTTGAACAAGACTTAAGATCTATTGAATTATGGGCAACATCCAACTCCATGACTTTCAATACTGAGAAATGCACAATACTTCACCTAGGTAAAAATAATCCACTAAATAAGTATTATCTTAACAAATCAATGCTTAAGGCTTCCACTTGTGAATGTGACTTAGGCATTCTAATTAATAATAAATTGTCTCCCCTAATCATTGCAGTAAAGTAACACATACATCCAATATTATCCTTAAGTAAATCAAAAATGTTCATTAGTAAATCTGAGCACTGCCTTGTACCCTTGTATAGGGCATACATCTGACCTCACCTCGATTATGGCTCCCTTTTGGAATCCCCACCTCAAGAGTGACATTTGTAGCATAGAGTGGAATAGATCCAGAGGAGACTCACAAAATGATCCCCAAACTAGCTTCTAAACTATAATTTCAGGTTGATGGCTACTGGTCTATTCCCTCTGCACATAAGAAGGCATACAGGAGACATTATGTTCACATTCAAACTCTTTCAATCACTGATCTTAATGGAGCAATGTGGTTTATCATTTGCCACCATACATATAGTTGGTAGGTTGCACAACAAGCAATTGGTCATCAACTGGGCTAACACCAACAAGGGATAATTTTTCAGCATTAGAGCAGCCAAAGCTTGAATGCACTACTTCAAGAATTAGTAAATGTTTTCAATTTTGACACCTGTAAGCTAAACATTGATAATTGGCTATGCCAATATTATCCCCTAAGCTAATGTACCACATTTGTGGGGCAATCATGATGGGCATGAGCCTTCTTTTGTCCTACAAAATCCAGTAAATCCAGTAGATGGCCATATAGATGCCACACACCATGTCTGACCCACTTATGTGATACAAGCATAAAAAGGTATCAGGCAGGACTACTTCAAATAAGGGTCACTTAGACAAATAATAAAATTCCCTGGTGAAAAGCCTGACCCAAATCTAAAATGGCACCTTTTTTCCATGGTAAATCCTATAATAAGGTGCCAGTCAGCCACATCAGACCCCTCAAATCACTGCAACCGTGATGAACTGAAGACTGGCAAAACACTGATGGACCACACAAAATGTGTCAGTCAGCCTCTTACAATCCCAACATTTGCAAATCCCATCGATGCTGACAAAGCAAATCTCCTTTACCCACTAAACTGAAAGACTGACCATGTGGCACGCCACTTTCAAATGGGCTGTATATTTTAATAATGGACTCCAAAAGTACTTTTACCTACACAAAACCTAGTTTCTGTCGTCATTCTCAATTTGAACAGTGCACTCAACTGACCTTCTTGTATGTTTTCCCGCTTATAAGCTCCATTTCCCATGACATCAATAGCTGTCAGATCCGCTATCACTTAACTGCAGCAGTGGAAAAAAGATAACACCACCCATGAGAAAGCTAGTTCCCTGACCATAAAACACAAATTAAAACTGGAACCACTAAAGCCGAGCAAAACTGGAAGCACATTACGGAAATGACTACCACTGTCTCTCTCTGCTTATTCCTGGTGTGTCTTACACCTTCAGTCCTGCTTTTACTGACTTACTCCATCACATGTAAGAAAAAAATGAAATTAACACTCGCTTCCTAGGGCACCCTTTGTAGCATACAATGACAGCTCATTGGTACTCCTTGGCTGTCTTTGTAATAAAACAAACAATAAAACAGCAGAAATAAGTAGCCCACAACTCCCAGCCTTCTGTTTAACAGGAAAAAAAATGACAGCCCATAACTGTCTGTATATGGGCTGTATTACCATGGCTGCAACAGCACCATAGCTAAAGCAATAGCCCTATTAACCAAGGACTATTTGTTCTAGCAGAGTAGCAAATCCCATGAAAGTAAATTAAATATAAAAAACACCCTTTTATTGATTTTTCTTTATCCGAAAAGTGAGAGACATGTAATCACATTAAACCACTCCAGGGTATGGTTATGCAGGATTTACCCACAGCTGACCTGGTTTGATGACTCAGCCTGTGGCCTCATGCAAACAACACCAGCCATGGTAATCCCAGCATAATCCACATCCTGTTGTGGTTTATTGCTTAACTAATGGAGCTATGGAAGAAAGTTGACAAACTCGAGGACAGAATAGAAGAACAGGAGGGAAGGAGCAGGAGGAACAACCTAGTATTAGTGGGCATATCTGAGTGTGTGGAGGGTCAAATATGCTTGTCTTCATGCAGAAGATACTACTGAAAGAGCACAGTACAGACTAAATGGTCAAGAAATCACAATGAACTTATTGCCCACCAACAAAGCAAGGAGATAAACCAAGAGCCATCATTCTATGATGCCTCACCTTCCAAGACAAACTACACATTATGGCACAGGCAAGAAAGAAGGCTCTACTGTCATGGAATAGACAATGCTTTTATACGTTTAGTGATGTTACCCCAGAGGCATGGGACAAGCAAAGGGCTTATTAGGATATTAAAAAGCTCTACATCAAGCTGCACCCAGCCTGTCTGGTGATCACCATTTCATCAGGTACACGCAAGTTCCCAAGTGCAGAGGCAGCCTGAAGAGAGCTCCCTAAAGAGCTGCTTCAGATTTTTCATCACTCTGCCCCAGCCAGGGGTTCTGGACATAATAAATAATGAAAGAAAGTGGCATTGCTGCATTCACCTTGCCTACTCCTTCCAGTGCATGCCATGTACAAGATACCAGGTAAGTATACTTGTTAAAAGATCTCCCTGTGGTCTTTACTATTTGTTTAAACCCTGTTATGGATTAACAACACTGGCATCCCTCTTCACTGGTTCAGTGGTGAAATGCTTAACTCGTTACTGAAACTTAACTCTTGGGCAAGATGGTCTAAACAAAGTAATAAGAGCTACAACATGACAGATTGCTTGCCACACTGATAATCTTCTATAGCCCTCTAGGCCTTCCCACCACAGCCTCCTTTGTTTATCCAGATGTCACAGCCAACCTGTTTTATGGCTCCAGCATAACAGAACATCTTTGCTACATTCCTCTACTCCAGCTGCATTTGCTCACATATGACACTTGGCCAAGGATCCCCTCCCACTAATCCCGTTGCAGCTGGTGATCTCATCTAACAGTCCTGGACACATCCAAAACCTCCCTCAACAACAATCACACTGCTGAGGGGATCCCATTCCTTGACTATTCCAGGCATCAATGCTGTCAAGTTGCCAATGGATGCATACTTGTATCATGCAGGAACCAGGTTGAAACCAGAGAACATGCTACACCACTACAATAGGCAAGTAAAACCTGTTTCTAATATTTATGTCTTATTCTTTTAATTGTTTTATGAATTGTATAGTGCTTTGATTTTAGAGGTTGTGCTATATAAATACAATTATTATTATTATTTTTATTATTAAAATGACTACCTGGATCCAGCTCAAAGTTCCATGCCCGAGATCTCCTGAAGTCTCCATCTATGAGATAGAATGGTCTCACACACCTGCAAGGCAGCTCCACTGCAATGTAGGCTCTGATAGCATTTGCTTTATACACCCCCAGCCCAAATTTGCTTATACCTATCAAACCAATAGGCTACAGGCTGTTCAGGAAATAGAAGAATTATGCTTCGCCCTGCACCATCTGCTGCTCTGTGATGATTGCAAACAGACTCTACTGTACACCCCGACTGGCGATGCCAAAATGGTGTCTACCCTGTGCTCCTTTAACATGACACCAACAAGCTTCAGCATGGTCTGTTCAATCATCTGGGAGTCAGAGGGAGTATATCAAGTCTCAGGAACAATGTTGCACCCCATCTAAAGTTTGCATAGATGAAATGCTTAACAGAATGACTCCTGCACAAAAAGGGATTGTATTTGTTTTTTTCCTTCTTGTCTCATTCTCAATGCTCCCTTTATGATATGAAGTGAGACCTGTAAACCCACACAAAAGACTGGAGGGAATCATATTGACACCCTTGACCCTCCCTGCTGTTCCCATGGAACTCTCATAATGACATCACAATGCTCAATGTGCTGTCAGGATGAGGTGGGCAGACAACCATAGTGGCTAATTAATGAAGACTCTGACCCCTTCCATGGGACTGGATGGAAGGATTGCTGAACTGTATGTGATGTCTCCCAGAGCACCATTATGGGTATCATTTCATATAAGCTATGACAAATAGACACATTTGCTTAGTTTATGTGTGGTGCTGGGAAGTGTTGACTATCATTGTCTACTATTGTTGCACAAATGCTTTGCTTATACAGCAAAATGAGATTGCTTTGACCCTGCAACCCACATCACTGGTGGGTGAGAACTTGGTGGGTCTCAGGTATTGCAGAGTCAGAATATTACTAGATACTGGGAGTCAAGTGTACGTCAGTGGGAAACTAAGTATGTTTTCACCAGTTTCTCTAAGGAAGGTTGATACTTCTTTTCACAACACTCATTTATACATGTATGGTTGCACTGTTGTAAACCAGTGGGACCAGATTATGAATAACATGAAATCCCTTAAATTAGAGAAAAGATTCTAACCAAAGGTTAGGTACTTCTAATGGATACAGTGCTTTGGAGCACAAAGCATTACCTTCCTGTAGAGACCTGATGTCACGTTGATAGTTTCCCACTGGGATGCACAGACAACCCTAAAAATGGGGTCTACCTGACACCATACTGCAGGAATCCCATTGGCTTCTTACTCACCAGTGGTTGGCACGGTATAACTTGAAGAGGGAGTTAAAATGGCAAGGACATGCAAGTGGAGTGATTGCAGAGATACCTGAAGGTCCAAGACCATCCCTCTTAGATATACATATCCCTACTCAGGGCATTAACTAACTGGCTTGGCATAACAAAAGGTATCTTAGAGGGTAAGGTTAATCACTTTCCATAGTTTATACCAGTATACTGGTTAACATTTATTATATTTGTTATTCCAGATAAATCATTGGGACACTTTACAACCAAATTATTTTACAATTGGTTGCCCAGGTGTGCCTTATGCTATGCATTTTCACTGTTGACCTGCACTTCTCTGCATTAAACTGCTAAACAACTTATTCAGCTAATCTGATACCCTGCTACTAATTGCTTGCCCCCTTAAAACATTTTAAAAGTTACTACCTATAGATAGACAACCTGGTTATGACTATCCTAAATAAGTGATTATGACACCTCATGAAAACTGGTTTTGAATCATGGACAGAGGGTCACACTCATGAGAGCCCTAAGTGGAACTGCTGTCATGGGGCTCGCCTCGCCCATTGCCACCCCAGCACTCACCAAGGCTGGAAGATGGGTTCCAGTAAGCTTCACCCCTTGTTTAATGCTGTTATTTTGTTTTGTATTATGCTATTACTTAGTGCATATTATTCTAGAACATTTGTTAGATTAAGGTTGATGTATAATGTCTACTCTTTATGTGTTACATGTTCATCTGATCTGACAGTACATGGTAATATGTTACATTCCTTACTGCAGAACCTCACCTCCAGTAGCAGAAGGTCTTTCCTTCTTTTCTCTCAGCAACAACCCCAAGGCAACATATCCTGCCATGGCATGAGGCCACCAGACCTCCCATCATGTATAATAGCTCTGCCTAAACCCCCACAAGTCTGCCCTGATGACTAACAAGGGTTTCATCTAATTTCCTGAATGTCAAAGGGCCCAAACAAAAAGAAAATGATATCAGTTCCTGTGTGACTCAAACAAGCTGCCACCAGCCTAGCCTTCATGCAAGAGACTCACACCTTACAAAAGCCACAGAGATACCAAGGAAAGGATGGAAGAGGAGATGTTCTGGGTAGCACTGAGGTGAACAGGTGGGGCATAATATGGACAGGAGTTATCTACAGACTGCTCATACAAAAAGAGGACGTGGATATGGAAATGATGAAGGCAATTAGGCAAATGACCAATAGGGGGAGTTAATAGTGATGGAAGATCTCAACATGCTAGATGTGATTGAAGCATCCCAGTGGCATCAACTCAAAGAAGCAGTGAAGTTCTGGAACAGCTAGAGGGGCATATCTATGACAGCTCATAAGTGAACCTACATGGAGAGGGCCATACTGGACCTGGTAATGTCAACAGGAACAGTGTGACTAGGGTCACAGTGGGCAGATCACCTGGGGATGAGCAGTCACAATACAGTACACTTGAAGTTAAGGATAGGGCAAGAACCATTTCACACCAAAACAAAGATCCTGGATTTCAGAAGAAGACTTTCAGAAAATGGGGAGGGAATGGACACTGTCACAGATACAAAAGGGAAAGGGGTAGAAGAAAGGTGGACAAAATTAAAAAGGCCTTTACAGGAAGATATGTGCCTATGTATAAAATGGGTATCAAAGAACAAGAGGAAGAGGAGAACACTTGGTTCTCCCAGAAGATAGCAGAAGCTGTTGGGGCAAAAACACTGGCCTTCAAAAAGTACAAAAACAACACAGGGGAACAGGATAAAGAGGAGTATAGGAACAATAGAAGGGATGCAACAAAATAGACTAGAGAAGCTAAAGCACACAGAGGAGAAGATAGTAGGGACTTTCAGTAAGAGGAGAAAAACAAGGCAGGGATAAGAGAATTAAGGAGAAGGAGGAAAGTGTGAGAGGAGGAGGAGAGAAGAAGGCAGACATAATGAACAAGTATTTTTGCTCAGTATTCACTAAGGAGGGAGGGAAATGGTTCACAGGTAAATGAAAAGGGAGGACCGTGGAGGGTAGACACAAGCCCCTTTATGGAGGGAGAATACTTAGATAGATGGAGAAATTACAAGTGGATAAGGCTATGGGACTTGATGGGGAGCACCCAAGGATACTAAAAGAGTTAAGGAAGGATCTGGCTGCTTCCTTGGCAGCCCTGTTCAACCAATCAATGTAAACAGGGGTGGTATCAGGGACTGGAGGAAGGCAAATGTGGTGCCAATCCACAAGAGTGGAAACAGGAGCAGGTAGGAAACTACAGACCAGTAAGCCTGATGGTGGTGGTGGTGGGGAAGGTTATGGAGACATTAATAAAAGAAAGGATGGTGGAGTACCTGACCAGTAATAAGTTGTAGGATCCAAGGCAGCATGGTTTCACATGTGGAAGATCATGCAAAACTAACCTAATAGAGTTCTTCGACTGGATGACAAGAATCATGGACTGGGAGGCAGTAGATGTGGCTTACCTTGACTTCAGGAAAGTCTTTGACACAGTCCCACACAGGAGATTAGTAAACAAGTTGAACAGTCTAGGGGTGGGGGCAGAAGTGGTAAAGCCCGGTACAACACTGGCTAAACAACAGGAGCCAGCAGGTAGTGGTGAACAGGGTGAGATCAGAGGAAGGAGAGGTGGCAAGTGGGGTAACACAGGAGTCAGTTCTGGGTCCATTGCTATTCAATATTTTCATTGGGGATATAGCAGAAGGACTAGAAGGAAAAGTATGCCTGTTTGCAGACAACACAAAGATCTGCCACAGGGTCAACACACAAGAGGGAGTGGATTGAATAAGAAGAGACTTGAACAAACTGGAGGAAAGGTCAAGGTATGGCAGCTGGTATTTAATGCTAAAAATGTAAAGTTGGCTTGCACAGACCAAGATGAATGAATAATTCCACTGCTCCGCATTAAATCTCTTGATCCTTTATTTTTCATACATGTTTAATTGTTTTTCTTGAACTTGTGGATGGCTACTTAACTTCTGAGACCTGAAACTTTTGAGATACTAATTTAATCTTACCTCTACTGCTGCATTTAATAAGTACTTTGATTGGCCTTCTTCTGCTGAAACTCCATAATCTGTTGCAAAATGGCTGCAGGCAGACTCAGTATAATGACCCCAAGGTACTAGAAAAATGTTTCAACAACTGGTCAAAGGTATGAGTGATCTGAAAGCTGTGTCCTACAAACTACACAAACTTTATAGACTATGACTCACCTAGCAGATACTGAAAATAGAACTCTGGCCACTGAAACAACGCTGCAAGAACTTCAAGCTACAGAATGGCAACAAGATTGAGTAATTAAAGACCTGAAGAACAAACCTGATGATCTAGAAAACTGTAATCACAGAAATAATTTATGTGTTTATTGGTTTCCTAAAGGGCAGAACTAAATAATACCACTGCTTTATTACAAAAGGAATTGCCTGAGCTTCTTCAACTTTCAGCTGATCAAACTTTTATCATTGAGCGATCACGTTGTTCTTTAACCCCAAACCTTGTACTGGCCAGAAGCCTAACCTATTGTGGTATGCTTTCTGAGCTATGCAACCAAAGAGATTATTCTACAAAAGCAAAAGATGTGGGTATTGTTCTATAGCAATACCACTGTATCCACTATATTCAGAGATTTCATAAAAGAGATTTCACTCAAAAGAAAAGTGTATACAGAAGCTAAATGGATCATGCATCGGTTGGATTAAAATATACTCTCCGATATGCATCTACTATGAGATCACTTATACATGGCAATACTATGTACTTCACTACCTGAGCAACACTTACGGATTTTTAAATCTATGGTGGCCCCAAGCTTTCCAGGAATCTAGTACTAATGAAGCTGATATGACTACTACCCAATATAAACTGCACCTTCTACCTCATCACCTCTCAGTCTTCTGCTTCTATATCTACATCGGATCAAGAAACCTGGTCTGTGGCATCCTGAAATCACCATTGCCAATTAACTAGACTGCAAGCTAACTCCCATGACTCCTCTACTCATTCACAAAAACAGAGTCTGAGTGCTAGTCAAAGCTTATAGCTTGATGACTGAATAAAGAGCTGGATTTTACCTCAGACCTTACTCAATCTCTTTTAATGAAAAATAAATATGCTCCATTAAGAGTCTTTATCCTCAACCTGTGATGGCACTGCTAATATTCTTCTGCAGTTCCAGATCATCACCAGGTAGCTCCAAAGTCATCTGAATCAGACAAGGTGGGTGGGGAATAGTGTTATGGATTATAATAATTACAAACAGGAATGTTCATCACAACTAAATGATGAGAGGAGATATACAAAATTAACAGAAGATTCGACTGAAGAAATACAAAGTGAAATACAGGACCTATTAGAAATGGTAGTTGAAATGGAATGGATCACAGAGGAGATACAAAAATGCTGACTTCTAAAAATCAAAATTCAGCTTTTATGTCCTGCCAAAATATCGTAGAACCCATTAAAACCACTGGGCAGACCAATCGTTTCAGGATAGACTCCATATTAGAACCTATTTCAAAATACATGAATTAACATATTAGGGAAGAAGTCCCTAAAATGGACACATATATTAAGGATTCAACTCATATTATGGAATTAATAGAGACAATGGTGATCAATAAACAAAAGTTGGATGATATGCTATTGGTGACACTAGACGTTAAAGATTTATACACCAGTATAGGACATTCACCAGATTTGGACTGATTATCAGAGGCATTAAACGACAGAACAGATCAACACCCACCTAAGGAGTATATAAGAGAGCCAGATGAGATAGTTCTGACCTAGAATTACTTCAAGTTTGAAAAGATTTCTTTCTTCAGGTACAAGGCACAGTGATGGGGAGCAACATGGCCCCATCATATGCCAACTGTACATGTGGAATTTTGAGAAATTACATGTGGTTAATCCAGGAGAATGTGTTTTACCAACACATTCTCCTCTGGAATTGTTTTATTGATGATAGTATTCTGTTTTGGACATGAATAGAGAAGATCTGACAGATTTTTCCAGTATCTCAATTCAAGGGACCCAAGCATAGGTTTCGTGATGGAGTGTTATCAGACAAGAATTCTCTTTCTTGATCTAATAATCTATAAAAGTAATGACAAAATGCAGACTGCCTTATATAGGAAAGAAACAAATAGAAATTCTTATTATTAAACAACAGTTATCATGACCCTAGATTAAAACAAAGTATACCCAAATTGCAGTTCATTAGAGCAAGAAGGAATTGCAGTGAAACAAAGAGTTCCAGAGAGTCTCGGAAGACATGGTGGAAAGATTTGTTAACCGACGGTTTGAAGAACATTTACTGAGACAGACACAGAAGGAAATAGAAAAGACACATAGACAGAACTATTTACCAAAGATAGAGGTGACAATGAAGACAAAAGAATAGTATTGTCTATTAGATATAGTCACCTTTATAAACAGACTAGAAACATCATTAATAAAATTGGCCTATAATCCAGGCAGGAAATAGTGGTAGTAACAGACAATACCTATCCTTTAATAACACTGAAATGAAATCCCACCTTATGAGATAAACTTGTATGTACTAGACACAGAAGGAAGGTTAAGGGACAGACAAAACAACTATTATTGGGACCACTGAAAATGGATCATACCCATGTGGCAGATGTTATCAGTGTGGCAACACAAGTGAAAAATAACTTTTGAACACCCTTGGACAAGTGAATCTTTCACAATCAAACAACACATTACTTGTGCAATGGATCAAGTAATCTATGTACTCAGATGTCCATGTGACTTGCTATATGTGGGCATGACCACGAGGGAACTTAAAATGAGAGTTAGTGAACATAAGAGTGACATCAGTACCAATGATATCCATTCACCAGTAGCACGACATTTTAATCAAGCAGGACATTCTGTGACATCCCTATGTTTCTGGGGACTTGAAAGAGTACTGGAACCCACAAACTCACATTATTCATGGGAAAAACATTTCATACAAAGGGAATTATATTGGATTTTTTCCTTGGACACCACTAATACCTGATTTGGACTAAATGAGGACTACAACTGGACTTTATGTCATCGAAAATAACATAAATATGTACTAGATATAAAATAGGATATGAAGTGTAATCAGAGTCTCACTTGAACCTTTCTCATGGGGTCTTGCCCAGGTGGAATGTAGATATAAAATAATTTGAATGAAGAAATAACATTTGCTTCATTATTCATGACTAAAATTGGTTCAAAAATACATTCATTTAGTTAAATAATTTTCATGGTGGAATCACCACAGGCGGGGCAACCACTGACCTTGGACCATGCTAGCACTGAGAATGCTGCAGCCTAACATCTTCCTTCAGTGCTATCAGTCAGTTCATTTGCCCCACCGGTGGCTCAGCACTAGTACAGCAGCAGTACTAGAGACATCAAGTTGATGACGTCATCATCCCCCACACAGAATGAGGTATTTAAGCCAAGCCAACAGGGAAGTAAATGGACCCCATGAAGGTGGAGGTTTGCTGCTGCTCTGCTGGTCTGAGGAACTGGTAAGGAATCCCTTTTTACATTAAATAAATGACTGAAAATGTATTTCTAAGTATGAGTATTGGAAGCAGCACTGTCTTTGAGTGTTGAATATGTTTTGGTACAGATGACTTTTGAAAATAAATGAGATATATGCTGCAAAAACAAAAGCAAGAAGGAGAGATTTTAGGACTGCTGAGAGCAGGTAAAAATGTGGAATTATGTTTACAAAGCAATAGACAAGTCCATCAGTGTAAACACTAAGAGTTGATTTTAAACTGCTGTTTTCACATGGTGTTTTTGTGTTTAACTAAATGAATATATGGTATGTTTATCTGTTAGATTCCATGAGCAGAAGTAAGTGCTCGAATGTTCATTTAAAACAAAGCTGGAAAATGAAAAGAACTTAAGAAGTTTTATGAGTGTGGTGAAAATTAACAGTGAGTCACAATTTAAATAAGTAGATTAAAACTAAAAGGACTTACAAATGAAGTTTATTTAAGATGGTTACTTGTTGCTTTGTTTCAGTTTTGCCAAGACTGAGAGCTACAAAATATGAAGTTTGGGGTAGTCATTCTAAAATAAGATGTAAGTTTTCTTTTGATACATATGAGTATTTCTACCTAAGAAGTTAAATAATAAGGATTCACATTCAGAGTCTCAGAAGTCTTTTGTTGGTAATTTAAACTGTTTAGTTAATGGAAGTAAGAATATTGAGATTGTTCCATTTTCAAGGTCACTAATAGGAGAATTGTGTTATGTTTGAAGTCTATGCACTAAGATATGTATTTTCTGTATTGTTTAGATTTGGATAGAAATAACACTGTTGCCTGAGGAAGTAGGCTTAGCCATGAAGCGTAGACTTGAAAGTGTTTTGGCATGAATAAAAGAAATGTTCTCTGAAGAGATTTTGTTGTGGAGTTCGTCCTTTTACATTATTTTTGGAACTGTTGTCTATTGTTACCAATTGTATTATTGTGTAGTTTAAGGTGCATTGACTTTTGATACTACACTATATTATTTACCTCTTTACGATATACCTGCCAATCGCCTATGTTGGAAAGCATGCCCTGTGTGTAGAGTGGTGGCCTTTATAGTTAGTTCAGCTGTATTTCCCTCTGTTCACATTAGATGGCCTATTTACTGTTTGTACTATGGTTCTTGTTGTTCTGTTTATGTCTATATTTTTGAATGCTGAGAGACGTGATTGCCGGAACATGTGTAGCTCATCTACATGCTATTATATGTGTACATTAGATGTAATTTGTTTGCTATATCTGCTGTTACTATTTTATATTCTCCTAAATGCAAGCAAAACAGTCGCCTTAACCTTTGGGATGAGGCAGAAAATTTCTAGGCTCCCTTCACCATTAGTTTCTCACACCCTGGAAGGGTTCCTACTGGAGTCTGAACCACCTTCAGATACCTCGGTGTCTGGCTTGACCAACACCTCAACTTTTCTGTGCATATTGACTCCTTACTTAAGAAGCTGCACCCAAGGCTTGGTGCGCTTTACCAGAATCATGACAACATACCCTTCCAGCCAGGAAGGACATTGTAAATAAATGATCCTCCCAGTCCTCAACTATGGGGACATAGCTACAGTGCCGCCCAAAGACCACATTAGCTAGGCTGGACCCTCTCTTCCACTCTTTTGCCGCTTCACCCTAAACAGCCCCTACTCCACACACCACTGTGCCCTATATCAAAACAATGAACCTCACCTCACTTGACTATCGCAGGCTAACTCACTGCGTAAAATTACATCCAAGCATTGGTCTCAGTGGCTCCCTTCCTACCTCTCCGACATCTTAACAAACCCTAGCGCAATTATACACACACTCAGAAACTCAGACTTCAGGTCCCTAGCTGTCCCATACCGATCTACCTTCACAGGGCAATCAGGGTTCAGCTACCGCATTCCCCGCTATGGAACTCCCTCCCAGCTAACATCTGCTGCTTCACCTCGCTGTCACACCTAAACTCCATGCTCCAAGATCATTTCATCCCTACCTGTGCTTGTGGCTATGAGCTACCAACTACTAGACAACTCTCTGGGAATGTTGGCACTTAGCAAATTTATAATTCATCAGTATCTAACTATTGTCCACTTGCCTTATACTGCATCTCGTATGGCTCAAAACTTAATTTTGTTGTACACTTGCTGTATGTAACTGTGCTACCAACTGCCACACTCAATCCTGTATGTAGTGGTTTCTGAACCAAATGTTAGTGTTCTTCCACAATGTATTCACTTGTCAATCCTGACTTCAAGTGTTTTCTCATAACGTATGTACTGTGGTTACCAATTTGTCTCTCTCTTAAGCTACACTGACATATAACCAGGTCCTAATGTTAATATTTCTCCCACTATGTATTTTCTTGTCTATACCATGAAACTGTTATTCTATGTTCTCCCTCCCCAGGACAGATCTGTAATCGAGCAGTACTCTGTTCAGTATGTCTTCCTGGTAAAACGCTTAAATAAATAAAAAATATTCTGTTTCAGCTGGCTGCTTCATATCCCATGACATTTTTACTTAATCATTTATATTCATCTAAAGTACCTTGGCCTTCCTAATGGCTAATTTATTTATCTATACCTGGAATGTCAGGGGCCTTAATGTACCCAGTCAAAGAAAACAAGTATTATCACATCTCAAGTGCAATACAACACATATAGCTTTTTGCAGGAATCTAAGCTGCTAGGAAACCAATTCGGACAGGCCTAAACAGAACCGGTGGGTCAGGTTATTGCTGCTTCTGCATCTTCAGAAAAGTGTGGTGTTGTTATTCTGATACACAAGTGTTTAAGCTGAAAACCTTGATCCATTATTTGTGACTCCCCAAGGTAGATGGTTAAGTGTTATTGTACATACTCCTGTGGTCCACTTCAACTGATTAACCTTTATGCTCCTAATCATGATCACTCTGAATTTTTCATAATCTAGCACAGCAACCTATCATCCAATCTGGCTGCTAATTTACCTACAATTATAGCAGGGAGTCTTAATCTTACAATTGACCCTATTATAGACAGAAATAGCCCTGCAGTTGAACCACATCATAAGGGTGCTGCTGCACTTTCTTTATTAATGCATGATTTTGGTTTTATGGATATTTGGAGAATTTTTCATCCTAGAGATAGATAGTATTCCTATTATTCCCCTACCCATCATTCTTATAGTAGACTGGATTCTATTTTAACTTCCCTTCTATTACCCAAGCAGTGGCTGACTCTACCATTCTGCCAATACTTATCTCAGATCATGCCCCAGTGCAACATCATCTGTTGTGGGGCCCTCCCCAAAACCCATTCTCCAATCTGGTGCCTTGATTCATTATTATTGAAAGACACAGACTTTGTGCCCTGGATTAAAAAGAAATGGAGGAATTTCTTTAATATAATAATACACCTAATATGTCTACTGGGACTATTTGGGAAGCATTAAAAGCCACACTTCATGAAAAAATTATTAGCTATACTGTCCATTGCAGAAAGCAAAGAGAACATCAACTAAATGAACTGGAAATTTCACTAAGACAAAGAAGCCCAATATGTTGCCTTATCTCACTCTGCCTTACACCAAGAAATCCTACAATTGTGCATTGATATAAATACATTAGTATCTCGGAAAGCTGAAACTGCAATTTTGAAACTCAAACATAAATTTTGGAGGAGGGAGAGAAAGGTGGCAATCTTTTGGCTTATTGCCTTGAACACAGCAAATGGAACAGCTCATTTCTGGGTTATGTGACTCTTCTGGTCCTGTATATACAAAAGCTTCAGATATTAATCATATTATGACTGACTACTACAAACAGTTATTTGCCTCCCACCTCATGATAGCCAGATAAATACTGCTCACTTTCTAGATTCATTAATGCTTCCACATCTCGCTTGAAGAGGCAGATACTCTTGAACGTCCCTTCACAACTGTGGAAGTCTGTCTAGCCCTTTTGTCTTTAAATTCAGGAAGGCACCCAGTGGTGATGGATTTTCTGCTGAATTTTTGAAGGTCCTACCAGATATCTTACACCCACTATTCTGTCATGTATATGATGAGGCAGTAAATACTGAAATTTCTCTACTTTCTGTGAAGCTATTATCACAGTGCTACCTAAGAAAGGCAAATAACTTATTTTCCATCCAGTTATCAGCCCATTTCATTGCTTATTGATAGTAAAATATATGCAAAACTATTAACATCCCATCTGGAACCCTTTATATCTCATTTAGTTCACTAGTCCCCAGTGGGATTTGTTAAAGGGTGTCTTTGCTCCAATCACCTTCAGTCTTTTATAAATCTTATGTATAAGGCTAACCATTCTAAAACCCATGCAGTTGCTATAGTGGTAGATTTTGACAAAAAACATTTGACTCCTTAGAATGGTCTTATTTGCATTACTAGGAATACTAGGAATTACTAGGAAAATTAGGACATAATGGGCTCATTGGCCTTTTGAATATTCCCCACATTAGTGGGACTGTCATATGAGAATGTGTCTAGAATAGTACAGTAGATCCAGGAATTTTGAAGTTGTCATAAAATTCAATGTCAACAGTATCTTGTATTAGTCTATTCCAAGCTTTGATTGTTCAGATGGTGTAGAAATTTTCCCTTTTATAGGAAAAAGCCTTAGGAGAGCAAGTTTCTTGTTATGGGACCTTAACTTAATCCTGGTTGTACTATAATCCAGCTCAAGATTTACCATTGGCTCAGGGACTGCATTAATTTGTAAAGAGAAAGTAAATCTTCCTCTGTCTCCTCACTTAGAGGGAATATAGACCTGTAGCTAATAATCTCTCCCAGTGCACCTACTTTTAATCCTGAGATTAGTTTGGTAATAGACTTCTGCACTCCTTCCAATAGCTGTATATCTTTTACAAGTGATGGGGACCACACCTGTGACCCATAGTCCAGCAAGGGATGGATGTAGCTATAATAAATGGGGATGATGAATTGCTGAGTCTTATATATGAAAGATGTTTTGATCTGTGAACTGTAACTTTGGATTTTTTTGTAATTGACATACAATGGTCAGATGGGGTCAATTTGTTATTCATTGGGATACTGAGATCTTGTTCAAGGTCAGAGTTTTTAAGTATATTTTGATTAAGCATATGGAGTAATTTGGATTGTTATGCCCAAAGTGCAAAACTACACATTTGTTAGTATTTAGGGACATTCCATTCCTTACTGCCCAGTTTTCAATTTTCCATAAATCTCTTACGAGAGAGATGTTTACCAATTGAGTCTACTGCAACCCATAAGTTTGGTGTCATCCGAGACCTGATTATTATATTTTCAACATCCTTATTCATATCACTGACATAGATATTGAACAAAGTAGGCCCTAAACAGAGCCCTGGGGAACTCCGCTGCCTACTGCTCCTTCACCAGAAAGTGCGCTATTTGGCCAGACCACCAGCACAGCACTTGGATTTCCACTCAGGATGCTGGTGACCTGGGTTTGGGAATGGACCCAGGGAGCTGGAGGGATGGCCAGGGGAAAGGATAGAGTGCCCAGTGGGCTGCTGTCCTTCTGGGGAGGAGGGTCAGGTGCATGTATGGTGCTTAGAAACTCCTGGTGGAGGCTGGGGTATCACAGGCTGCCACTGCCTAGATTCATAGGGGCAGGTTGGATGTAGGTGTCATTGCATGTCCTCACCCCTGGGAGAGTATACCTAAGAAATATGCTGACAGCCGCCCTGAGTGAAGCCTGGCCTTGGCTCAGATTAGCTTCCAGGACGGCTCCTGATCCAGTCCCATGATTGCAGCATTAGCCTGGTGCCACAACCCCACCCTGGAGGGAAAACCAGGCATGTCAGAGGAGCTGTGGACGATATGGAATGGGAGCTCATGGGTCCATGACCAAGCGGATGTACCGGCAGCCATGGGCAGGAAAAAGTAAAATAAAAAAGAAAGTGTAGCATTTACCCACACACACTGGGATCTTTTAAAAGCCAGAAATGATTCCATACAATGATTTTTATCTATTCCAAACTCCAGTAATTTGGCTATCAAATTATTGTGGGAACTTTATCAAATGCTTTAGCAAAGTCAAGCAAGATAACATCGCATGGAATTCTTAAGTCAGTATTCTTACTGATTTGGTTATAGAATACTAATAAACTGGTGGTGCATGA
Source organism: Neoceratodus forsteri (assembly GCA_016271365.2). NCBI lineage: Eukaryota > Metazoa > Chordata > Ceratodontiformes > Ceratodontidae > Neoceratodus > Neoceratodus forsteri. The sequence goes on along the minus strand of CM028131.1, from coordinate 879,184,675 downwards.
CCTCCTTTTAAAGCTGTGTTGTCTAGGGTCGCTATGCCTTAGTTGGTCCATTAAGATTTCTAACCAATTTTAATTAAATGCTCCATTAGTTTACAAATGTGTGATGTTAAACTTATAGATCTATAATTTCAACATTTCCGTTATCTTTTTGAATGTAGGGATAACAATAGCTCAACGCCAGTCACTTGGTACAATACCCTGATATAAAGATGAGCCTCAAAATAATAGAAAGAGGATATGCCAGGACATTGGCTGCATATCTTAGAAATTTAGGGTTTATATTGTCAGGTCAAGGACTAGAGAAGCTGTTTATTTTGATTATTTCATTGTAAACTCTTGAGGGGATATAGGATATTCTGTTTTAATAACATCATCAGGTATTGCCACCCCTGAAATATTTGAGAAAAGACATAGCAAACATATATTTTCAATTTGTCTGCTACAGTCTGATCATCTTCCAGAATGCCATTTTTCCATAATAGGACCAATTGTCTGATTGGGATTTTACAATTTGAATTTATGTAAGAGAAAGTAATTTAGTACCTTTGAAGTGAGCTAGTCTAAATTCAGTGTTGGCTTTGACTTTTCTTATTAGGTTTTTAATTCTTTTTGTTCTCTGATATATGCCATTTTATTGATTTCTGTTTTATTATTATTGAATTTTTATAAGCCCTATGTTTAACTTTGATTTGCCTTTTAATCCTAGCGGTAAACCAGTTTGGGATTCTACCAATCTTGTTATACTTTTTTAATGTTGGTACACATTCATTTTCAATCCTAATGATAATATCCTTGAAAGTTTTCATGCATTTTCACTGACTGATGGGACAGTACACTGTCCCAATCAATGTCTGAGAGATGTTTCAGATGTGACTGAAGTCAGCCTTATTATAGTTTTTGATTACAGTATTGCAATTAATTTTATGATGCCTGATATTCATACTACACATTATCATATTGTAGTTGCTGTTTCCTAATGGACTGAGTATGTTGATGTCCGTAATTTCATCTCTAATGTTGGTAAAAATTAGGTCTAATATATTATTTTCCTGAGTTTCTCATGGACAAATTGGTCCAGGCCATTATCTACACAGGTTTTCAGAAATGTTCTATCAATCTCAGTTTTACCTGTCAAAGCATACCAATTTACACCAGGGAGGTAAAAGTCCCCCAGAATGATAACGTCCCAAGTTAGAGACACAGGATATTTCATCCAATAAGGCTGCATTGTATTCCATACTAGAACACGGGTCTGCAGTAGCTGCCAATTATTACAGCTGGTCTCCTGGGAATAATAACTTGACCTAATTTTTTCTGCAGCTAAGGATGATATTTAGAAAACTCGACCAAGTGGAATGAAATGGAGTTGTGGATGTATAAACAAACATCACCTCCTACTTTTACCACTCTATTTTTATAATAAAATTTTGTAGTCAGCAATGTTATTCGTCTAGTCAGATGGAATCCCACCATGTTTTATTTATCCTGACAATATTGGTATTGTTTTGTTTGATATAGGCTTCAACTCAATCTTTTTCACAGTATTGAAACATCTGGCATTAGCTAATAAGATGTTACATCTGTTCTGTTGGCTATCTGATAGAACAGGCTTAAGAGGGGAAAACGCTTAAGTAATTTCCTAAGACCCCCGCATCTAGTTTAAGTGATGTGTATATATGCTTCAGATCTTTTACCTAGTAAATTACTATCCTTTTACTCAGATGTAACCTAACCCATGAAAAAGGTGTGGTCAATCAATGAAACTCTCCCAATGTGTAAGGCATCCAAAGCCCTTTCTAAGGCACCAGAGACATAGCCAGTTATTTATGCACTTCATTTTAGCAGTCATTGCAGCAGTTGCTTGTAGTACAGGAAGAATCTCAGAAAACAGATATCACAATTCTTTGTTACCAGTAGCTCACTTAGAATAGCAACTCTTTTTATATCTTCTAGCCTGGTAGTTAATGTTGTTGATACAAGCATGTATTATACCAAGAGATTGTTACACTGTTACTAAGGATAGACAAATCTGAAATTGTGGCTCTCCTGTAGCTACTGCTGTTCCTATTAGCTTTATCTGGATTGCACACAATACAGTATGATCTATATGTCTGATTATAGAATCGCCAAGAACATAAGTTTGATGTGCTAAGGGTAAGACAGGTGCTACATGATCTGTTTCATGGTAATATGTTCATCAGTTACAGTAGGGTTAATTAAAGGCAGTAGGTGTTCCTGTAATCCTTGTGGAGGTGTAATCATGGGCATGTCAGTTTGAGAAGGGTTAGTATGGATATCATGAGGCTGCTCAGCCCCTGAAGATTCAATGTCCATATTTTCTGTACCTGTGCTCAGTGTATTAGATACATCATTTGGGATGGTGGGATACAACAAGCCTGTGTAGGACTTCATTACTTTGAGGGAGGGAGAAGTACTGCCTGTAGTTTGACCATTGGTATTTCCTGGATCTAAAGTAGCAACATTTATTTATTTAGTTTTTGTTGACCGGTAAGTGCACTAGACAAATTCTGTTTATTTTCAGGCATGACTCAGGGAGGGGCTACAGATGAATGCCAACTGACCATGAACCAGATTAAGCTGTTGGTGGCATTTTTTAGTGAATGAGGGAAATTTGTCCAGGACACCGGGAAATTCCCTACTCTTTTCGATAAGTGCCATGGGATCTTTAACATCCACCTGAACTACCACCCATCCAGGCATTTGACTCGGTTAAACGCCTCATCCGAAGACGGCACCTCAGAAGTGCAGCGCCTCTCATGCTGCACTACAGTGTCAGTACTGGATATTAACCAAGTGTCAGATGTGGGAACTGAACCCACAGCCCTCTGATCTCCTGGCCTCAGAGGCGAGTGTGCTACCTACTGAACCACTGACACTGCAAAATGATTGAATAAAGGTAATGTAAACTCCATTGCTCTGTGTCCTTTTTTAATTATTTCCAGTAATTCTGGTCCAGTCATCAGTATTTAAATCATTATCATCTGAATCCCTATTTCTCTGTTTTAGGCTCCTGTCCTACTGAGTTTGAAGTATATTATTCTCATACTGCAAATTTTTGCCAAATGATCTATAGTCAGTTGTAGAACTAGCCTGCCATGATGAGGTTGAGGCTCATGGTACATCACTCATCTTCATTCTTTCCTGAATATCTATTTGTTTAGTTATAACTGGTTCTAATTTGGAGTGAAATGTTTTAACTTCTCTGCTAAGGTTGCAATATAGAGGCATTTTTCACAGGTGATCCCTACATCCACTAACTTACCCTCAGATAGAGTATACATAAAGCAGTAGTTGCATTTATAGGCCCAATCACCTTCTAAAGTCCTGATTTTATCAGCCACTTATTTTTAAATGTTATGCTTATGCCATTTGTAAAGAGTTTGCACAGCAGTCAAGTAGAGTGATGTAGAGAGTAAAAGTATAGTGAGGGTTAATTAGAGTAAAGATGTCAATTAACAGTGATTGGGTTTTAATGCCACTTCCTATCTGAAAACACTAACTAAAGAGTAGCAGTTATCAGGCAATCTCTACCTATAAAATATTCAATTACAGTAAAGGTTGCCCATACCTAACTGCTCAGTTTAATCCTCTGACCCAGAAGTATCAGCGGTCATGTGTCTCCCTCCTCGCTCAGGCAAACCACCCAAAAGCTTTTAAATGTATTTTGTTTTAAAATAAATGCCCAGACTAAAGCTCAGACACACAAAATGATAGCCCAGGAAAGGCTTGGGGGCAAAAGAGGGCACTAAATCTGCCTACAGGTGAAACAGGAAGGTCTGTAGTCCTAATCAATTGCTGGGGACTACAACCCCATCTAACTTCCTGTCTCCCTATGCAGTTTAGTGGCAGTTACAAATGAGAATTTCAGGCACTATGCAGATTCCAGCATCTTGCCAAGTCTGCCTCACATCATAAGCCAGTCACACAGCATTTGGACAAGCAGGCGAAGCTGAGTCTGCACAGAGCACTCAATTTAATCCTCCTGACCCAGAAGTATCAGCAGGACATGTGACTCCCTCCTCGCTCAGGCAAACCACATAAAAACTTTTGAAATGTATTTTGTTTTAAAATAAAAGCCAAGATTAAAGCTCAGACACACTAAATGAGAGCCCAGAAAAGATTTGGGAGCAAAAGAGGGCACTAAATCTGCCTACAGGAAAAAAACAGGAAGGTCTGTAGTCCTAATCAACAGCTGGGGACTACAACTCCCATCTATCTTCCTGTCTCCCTATGCAGCTTAGTGGCAGCTACAAACAAGGATTTCAGGCAACCGTATGCAATTCAGTGTCTTGCCAAGTCTGTCTCACATCACAAGGATGTCACACAGCATTTGACAAGCATTTTGTCTTATCTCACCTGGGACTTGGTGAACATTTCTGCTTCTTCGTAAATTTCTTTATTCTTCCCCATTTGCTCATGTTCTTAACTCTACTCTTTCTTACCTGTTTTGCTATGGCAAGGTATCAGACAGGGCTGTCCACTTCCTCTCCTTTTATTTTGGCAATTGAACCATTAGCCAAAGCTTTTCACCAGAATTCACAAATAAGGGTATTTCAGCAAGAGGAGTGCAGTATACCATGTTATTGTATGCTGATGATTTATTAATGTTATAAACAATCTCAGATAGTAGAGGAAACAATAATAGTACTAATAATACAGATTACTGTGTCTTCAGAGTCTGCCAAGAAACATTTGTAAACAAGCAAGGAGTAGTAATAAAGTTTATTATACTACTTACGCCAAGCATGTGACAGAGAAAATCACAAGGGAGATGAGGTTCTTACCACTTTCCTGAAGAATGTACACAATCTCCAGTATTTGTAGATCTTAGGTTCTTAAGGTCTTGTCTCTCTCTGTGATCTTGTGCTCTCGGCCTGTTCTTCTAGAGGTGCTACAGTAGGTTGCAGATGACTATATACTACAGAAAACAGCATAGCAGAGATTACCTCATAGTTACAGATATGAGAAACAATATATTGGTCCTAAGCCATTCTCCATTGGATGATGACTTAGGAGACAGAATTACTAATGAATATCATATGAGACAGAATATGCTTCCATTTGCATTATAGTTGGACAAAAGAAATGCTGATGGGTTCAAACTACATGTGGCATTTCTTGCTTATGTATAATATAAGACATAACAAAGGATTTCTCTGTCAGCTTGCTTAGACAAAGAGAAGTATTGGCAGGAGTGGTGTAATGCACTGACTGTGGAGCAGCAGTCTTCTTGGAGACATTCTGGGTTTGTGTTGCTGCCCTATTTGCAGACACCTCTCTGGTCTGAGGGAGGAGATTGTTCTTCTCCATGCTGACCTGGCAAGGATTCAAACCTGTCCCCCACCCAGGTACCTGCAGGCCACCGTCCCTCAGAGGTTGCCAAGAAAGAGGAGTGGTTGGACCCACAGGGCTCCAGGGAGTGGGGTGATGGAACAGAGGTGCATCCCTCTAGTTGTGCCTCTCCACAATTCATTTGCCACTTGGGGAGCATGGTTCCTCTATGGAGGCACCCTTAGGGAATCAAGGAGGATGCTGGGAACCTCCACAATGGAGACCCACAGAAGGGTGGCACAGGACCCCACAGAGGAAGGAAACAACTCCTGATGGGGACTCCAATTGTTAGAGGGGTAGAACTGGGGAGGGAGGAAAGGGCAGTATGGTGCCTGCCCAGCATCATGGCTTGAGGGCAGGAACAAATCCTCAAGATTGTGGCAGCAGCTGAAAGGGGAGTGAGCTGGATGTCATTATCCACCTAGTGACAAATGACCTGGCTGAGAATGGGATCAGAACAGTGCAACAGGAGTTAGTAGAGTTGGGGAGGGTCTTAGACAAGTAGCACACATGGTAACTTTCTTGGAAGTGCTACCTGTCTATGGCATGGATGAGGCTAGGGTACTCTTCACCATGGGATTCAATGACTGATTTAAAATATTGGTGCAGAGGTCAGGGATTGGCTTCATTGGGGACTGGGCTCCACCTGGAAGGATGCAGGCCTATACTGGTGTGGTGGTCTGCATCTATCCAGGAAGGGAACCAGGATCCTAGGTGATAGGTTTAAATGCTTCAATGACAAGCATTTAAACTAGCCAAGGGGGCACTGAAAAGGGAAGGGAAATCTTAGCCCAACCCACTGAAAAAATCAATGTAGTTAGTGAGGTAAACACCAAGACAGAGCAATCAATAGGAGAAGGGCAGGAGTAAATGGAGAAAAGACAAAGGCAGTAAGGACAGGGATGGGGCAAAAAGAAATAAAGCCATAACAAAAAATGGAGGGTAATGAGTACCAATGCCCATAGTCTAGGTAAAAGCTCCCTGAAATAGTGGCCTTGATGGAAGAGGGATGCCTGGATATTGTGGCAGTCACAGAAACATGGTACACAGAGAACCATGACTGGGATGTCAACATACCAGGCTACGCAATCTTCAGGAGGGACAGGAGGGAAGAAGAAGAGGAGTAGCTCTCTATGTAAGGGAAGGGATCAAAGCAACAGAACTAAATGGTAAACAGGGAGGAGAGAAGGCACTGGGGCCACCCTGAAGCTGGAAATGGCACCACAATCCACACAGGGTTGTATATAGACCCCTGTCTCAGGGGAGGAAATGGAGAAGGAAATAATAGAAGGCATCCTTAGGATGGCAGAGAAAGTGGAGATATTGCTGATGGGGGACCTGTATATGCCAGATGTTAACTGGAGCACTTTTCTGCAGCCACACCCCAGAGCAGGGCCATTCATGATGCCCTACAGGGGCATGCCTCAGACAGCTAGTTTTGGAACTCACTCGGAGGGAGCAATCTTAGACCTCAGACTCTCAAATGGGGACAGATAGAGGATCTCCAGTCTTGAAATGAGTAGCCATCTGAAACAAGCGACCACTAAACAGTGTGGTTCATGATAAACTTAGCTATAGAGTCAAGCATACAAAAGTGAAGGTACTGGACTTCAGGTGGGCTGATTTTGTCAAAATGGGAGAGTGCCTCAGAAAGCACTAGCAGAAAGGCAAGAAGGCGGGTGGAGCAACAATGAGGAAACATTAAAACCGCCATCACAGAGGCAACAACCTTTGTATGAAGCAGATAAACAAATCAAAACAAAAGAAAAAACACTGTGGTTCTCAAAAGAAGTGGTGGGAAGGTAAGGAGAAAATATTGCATTCAGGAAGTATAAGGAAACACAGAAGGAGCAGGACAGAGAACTATACCAGTTAAAGCAGAAGGAAGTAGGAAGGCAGTCAGACTAGCAAAGGCCCAAACCAAGGAAAAGATAGCCAACCTCAGTTAAGAAGGGAATAAACCTTTTATGGGTACATTAGGGAGCAAATAAAGACTAAGGCAAGGATACTGAGGCTGAATAAAGAGGAAAGTGGTTGGGCAGAGAGCGATAGTAAAAAGCAGGATACTGAACAAATACTTCTACCAGTATTCACTATGGAAAAGAGGGACATACCTTATCCAGTCAATAGAAGTACTTGGATAGGGGTTGATATTAATCCTTTCATAGAAGAAAGGGTTCTGAAAGAGCTCTTAAAACTAAAGGTGGACAAAGCAATGGGGTCTGATGGGATTCACCCCAGAATTCTAAAAGAACTAAGGAAGAACTAGTAGCACCACTGACTACCCTTTTAATAAATCATGGGAGGATGGTGTGGTACCTGAGGACTGGAGGAGGGCGGATGGATTCCCCTTCACAAAATTGGGAGCAAGACAGAGGAAGGAAACTATAGACCTGTCAGTTTGACTTCAATGGTAGGGAAAATAATAGAATCACTCTGAAAGAAAGAATTGTTGAGTACCTAGAGGCCAGTGGGCACAGAACCCAAGGCAGCATGGATTCACATCAGGAAGGTCATGTCAGACAAATCTAATTCATTTCTTTGACTGGGTGACCAAAGTAGTAGGCATGGGAGGGGCTGTGGACATGGCCTACCTAGACTTTAGCAAGGCATTTGACACAGTCCCATACAAAAGATTAATAAACAAATTAGCCAGCATGGGAGTGTGTTCCAGGGTGGTAGCCTGGGTAAAACACTGGCTGGACAACAGGACACAGAGGGTAATAGTAAATGGAGTCCACAGTGAAGAAAGGGGGTTACTAGTGGGGTACCACAGGGTTAAGTACTGGGACAGTCCTTTTAATGTCTTTATAAGTGACATTGCAGAGGGACTAGAAGGAAAAGTATGTCTCTTTGCAAATGACACAAAGATCTGCAACAGGGTTGATACTCAAGGTAGGTTGGAAAGGATGAAAAGAGACTTGGTAAGGTTGGAGGAATGGTCAAATGTATGGCAGCTTAGATTCAGAGCAAAGAAGTGCAAAGTAATGTACCTGGAAACAAAACCCATGGAAGATTACACAATGGGGAGTGAGATACTGACAACAACAAAATGGAAAGGTACCTGGGGTAGTCATATCAGATGACCTAAAGGTGGATCAGCAATGTGAGAAGGCAGTAAGGAGGGTTAGGGATACTGGGATGCATAGGGAGATGCATCACCAGTAGAAAACATGAAGTTGTTGGCCCTCTGTAAAGACAGTTGGTAAGACCACATTTGGAGTGCTGTGTACAGTTCTGGAGACCCCATCTCTGCAAAGACATAGACAGGGTGAAGGCTGTCCAGAGAAAGGCAATCAAAATGGTGCAGGGTCTACACCAGAAAACATATGAAGAAAGACTAAAGGAGCTTAAGATGTATAGTCTCGAGGAAAGGAGGGAGAGGGGGACATAATAGAAACTTTCAAATACCTCAAGGAATGAACAAAGTACAAGAAGGTAGCATCTTTCAGAAAAGGAGATGAGCAAGAACAAGGGGCATAATTTGAGAGAGGGGAAGCTCAAAGGTAATTTGCAGAAGTATTTCTTCACAGAGAGGGTTACAGCTCCTTTGTGACTTTGTAGCTCTTTCCAGACGCAAAGGCCAAGGAAATCGCTGGTTTTTCAGTTGCTAATTGAGCTGTTTTAGCTCAGACTGCTAGCCTTTGTGTTGCCCCACCATTAATTCGGAGCTCTCTGTCCTTTCTCTGGCCGAGAACCCACTAGAGATCCCAGCTCAGATGTCCCTCCGCATGGACTACGGACAACGGGCGGTCGACGCTCTGAAGTCGCCACCTGAGACCTCCTCATCGGACTCCACCGCTTGAGAGGTATGACAAAGCCACAATTTTTCACCCATCCGCCCATTCCCACTCCTGTGTGCTATTATATAGATCCGTTAGCACCGCCCACTCCCATCCCTGACGAATCTCCTGCCTTCTCTTTATTACTAAACAATTCGTTACTGCCGAGGGTTCCGCTAGGGAATCCTTCAACCAGCAGCTGGCGAACTACCCTTTTATCAGCCAATCGCAGTCGCGGGTGCTTTTTCAAAGCAAGCCCCGATTGGCTCAGATGAAAGGCACTGCAGATCTGTGCCTTGGGTTCAGTTCCTGACAGGCTTTTTCTTCCCACCCACCACCCCTCTCAGGCCTCCATTAAATACTCAATTAGCTCCGCCCATAGAGCTGTTTCACTGTATTCGCCACATTAAGGGCATAGGCCGTGCTGCAATCCACCCCCTCTAGGCTCCCCACCCTTTCCTGCATTAGCCTGCTCTGCTGAACCATGATTCACCTCCCATTGTCATTTTATTTTTGCTCACTAACATCCTAACTATATGCTATCATGATGAAGTCCCAGGTTCAAAACCTATCCTGGAACATCTCATTGCTATTTACATCGCCTTTCACTGCACTAATGCTCATCCAAAGCCTACCCTCTCTTTAATTACAACTCACCCCACTCACCTGTTTTTATTACCCCTTCTCACATGTCACTCAGAGCATTATCCCTACTATCTATTAACTGCCACATTAGACTGTACCATAATAGCACTAAAATGGTATCCCTACCAGTACTATTAGCCGGTCACAACTTAAAAAGCATCCAGATCCATCACAACAGCTATAAAAACTCCTGCTCCTTCTTTGCTCAGGTAATGTAGAAATAAACCCAGGTCCTCTGTCAACGTTCTCCTCACCTACCGAGTGTTGCTGCCACTCTTCTCCTTAAATTCATGTTGATCAACATTTTAAGTTTGCCCCAAAAACTTACCTTTACAAGCCTGGACCGCACACACTGAGCCCAACCTCATCATTATCACTGAACCCTGGCTTAAAAATACTATTACGAACCAGCAAATAACTCTCCTCAACTATAATCTCTATAGGGCTGATAGGAATACCGGGGTGGAAGTTATTTATGCCAAATCCAAATTCACTATTAGTGACATCTTCTGCAATTCTAAATATAAGGAATAAGAAATCGTGATCTCTGAAACTCCACCTTCTCGCTAAAGAAATTATTACAGTAATCGGCAGCCATATACCTCCAAATGGTGGAATTGAAATCATCAACGTCCCAAAATCCTTAGTTACAACAGCCAACACAGAAACACTGATACTCGGGACCTCAACATGGATTGGCTCACACAACTCGGATAGCCTGAAATCCCTTTGTGATGAACTAGGTCTTGCCCAGATAATTAGTGAGCCCACTAGATTAACACCACCAACATTGCCAGTAGTCTCTCATCGATCTCATACTTACCACCCATCCCCACAAAATACTACAATCAGCTATTTTTCCATCAATATGAGTGATCATAGACTTGTGGTCTGTACAAGACATCCAACCAAAAGCCTGCAATCAGCCTTAGTTCATAATCAAGCATTCCTTCAGAATTCAACACCCTGAGCTATCTGACTGACCTTAGCAGGTCAAATGGCAAGGATCTGTACCTCTCTAAAACAATTGATGAGGCTGTCTCTAACCTAAATGAAAATCTACTACCCTGCTAACAAGCATACCCCATTTATTAATATGCGTGCAACAAAGTCTCCCACCCCTGGTTCAAACCACACTTATAAAACCTAAATAAAATCTGGGCTCTAGCAATAAGAACTTAGAATCTGACAGATTGGCAGACATTTAGAGCAACTAGGAACACCTGTGTAAAACATATTCGCTTCTATCAAGCAAATACTACGATTTCATGCTGGAAAAGCCAAAGAAAACTTCATAGAAAATTTGAGGACCATCAAGTCTATTGAATCGACAACCTGCTGCCCTCCATCCCAGCTAAGATCAACATAAATGGTACAGTTATTGAGAACAATTACCAAATCAAGAACTGAATTTCACTGCCACAGCTGTCTAGCTTTGATGCATCACCATACTTATCTCGTGATTTGCATCCGTGCTAGCTCTATCACTGTCATGAAAGCTACAGCCCATCCTTTCCAGCTGCTCCCCTCAGCTTCAAAGAAGTCGAGATTCACTCATCAATTTAGATACCACAAAAGTGCTGGAGATAATGGCTTGAACCATTTTTCTTAAAAAGTTGGCTACCGCTATCTTACTGCTCCATTCTTCATATATTCAACCTCTCTATCTCTTCTGCCGTGAGTTCCATTATGCTGGAATCCGCTCATATCATACCCTTATTTAAATCTGGAAACCTTTGCGACTTACACAATTACAGACCAATCTCAATCTTGCCTATCCTTTCAAAAGTCCTCTGAAAATTGATTTATATACAATTGAAGAATCATCTGAAACCTACTCTCCTCAATCCAGCCCAATCAGGCTTTCGCTGTAATCATAGCACTGTTACTGCACTAGCTAAAGTCACCAATGACTGGATTTCAGCCAAGGATGCTAAAAAGATTACGGTGCAGTATTCTTAGATTTGAGTAAAGCATTTGACACCGTTGCTCATACTCTAATTGAACAGCTCTGCCATTATTGGTGCTACCCTAGCTACTACCAAATGGTTCTCCAGTTACCTATCAGGTAGGATGCAGAAAGTCAAAGCAGGTGGGCTGTTCTCTGTCCTTACCAGTTACCAGGAGTCCCAGAAGGTTCCATCTTGGTCCTATACTCTTCTCCCCATATATCAACAACCTCGATTCTCAAATAACCAGGTCAACCTTGCGTTTCTTTGCAGATGATGCAGTTTTGTATACATCTGGCCATACAATATCGGAAGTCAGATATACTCGAGTTGATTTTGCTCAGCTAGAAACAAATCTTATCAATACCAAACTCCTCCCAAACGCTAAAAAAACTAAGGCCATGATTTTCCCCCAATTTCCTCCATCACCCTCACTGTCCCACCTAAAGACTTCATCGTTACATCCCTAGGTGAACTACTGGAAGTTGTCTCTAAATTTAAATACCTCGGTTTTGGTTAGACAACAAGCTCTCCTTCAATGAGCTTATTGACGACCTGTCCAGAAGACTAAAAGCTAGACTAGGCTTCTTCTTCTGAAATAGGTCCTCTTTCCCTGGAAACCAGACTTAGGCTTGTTTAGACCACCTTCCTCCCTTTACTTGACTATGGGGACATATTATACACTTCTGCAGCAATTACTAACCTAAACAAATTGAACATTTCTCCATCACTGCGCCCTGTGTAGCTGGTCTACAACCACCATCACCCAACCCATTAAGTAACTGTATGCAGCGCAGGTTGGACTTCACTTACCATTGCACACACTCCATGCTGGCATGTGACCCTAAAATGTCTTCTGAATAAATTACCAAGCTATTTAGTAGCACTTATCTGTACTGCCCACAGCTCTATTTCCTTAGAAATCAGATTTCATCCTACTTGCGCACTCAGGACTAGTACCCTTTGTGAGATGAGCCTTCTCAAGTGCCCTACCAACTATTTGGAAACAGCTACAATCCACTCTGAAACTATCCAGTGTAGTCTCAGTAAATGTCTTCAAAAGCTGGTGGCTTCAAAGTAAAGGACACCTGTAACTGTTTCTAAACTACCTCCTAGCTTTCTCCTTAGTTCCTTACATAGAAACATAGACTTTGGACGGGCAGATAAGGACCGCTAGGCCCATCTAGTCTGCCCATTTCGCCCTACAGGATAGGCCACAGATCCTATTTAACCAACAGCCTATATCTTCCTGACCCCACAAGAATTGCCTTATGTCTCTCCCATGCATTCTTGAATTTTACAGTTTTAGACTCACATCTCCTCAGGAAGGCTGTTCCATGCATCCACTACCCTCTCTGTGAAATAATACCTCACATTGCCCTGAACCGCCCTCCTTCTATCTTTAAATTGTGTCCCCTTGTTCTTACAAGTCTCTTTTTCTGAAAGATGCTACCTCTTGGACTTTGTTGATTCCCTTGAGGTACTTGAAAGTTTCTATCATGTCCCTCTCCTTCTTTCCTCAAGGGTATACATATTAAGCTCCTTTAGTCTCTCCTCATACGGCTTCTCTTGCAGACCCTGCGCCATTTTAGTTGCCCTCCTCTGGACTGCCTCTATCCTGTCTATGTCCTTGCGGAGATGGGGTCTCCAGAACTGGACACAGTATTCAGATGAGGGTCTCACCACTGTCTGTACAGAGGGATAACAACTTCCTGTTTTCTGCTGCTGATGCCTCCTATACATCCCAGCGCCCGCCCTCCCTACTGCCTTTCTCACATTGCTTGCTAACCTTAAGGTCATCTGATATGATTACCCCAGGTCCCTTTCCTGTTTTGTTGTTGTTACTACCTCCCCACCCATTGTGTATTCTTCCCTGGGTTCTTGTTTCCCAGGTGCATTATTCTGCACTTTTTGCATTGAATCCTAGCTGCCATACGTCAGACCATTCCTCCAACCTTGCCAAGTCCCTTTTCATCCTTTCCACGCCTACTTGTGTATCAACCCTGTTGCAGATCTTTGTTCATCTGCAAAAGGCATACTTTTCCTTCAGTCCCTCTGCAATGCCACTGATGAAGACATTAAAAGGACTGGACCCAATACTGAACCCTGCGGTACCCCACTAGTAACCGCCTCTTCTGAGTGGACTCCATTTACAATTACCTTCTGTGTCCTGTTGTCCAGCCAATGTTTATCAGGCTACCACCCTGGGACCCACTCCCAGGCTGGTTAATTTGACTAATAATCTTTTGTGTGGGACTGTGTCAAATGCCTTGCTAAAGTCTAGGTAGGCCATGTCCACAGCCCCTCCTGGTCTACTACTTTGGTCACCCAGTCAAAGAAATCTATTAGATTCATCTGACATGACCTTCCCACCGTGAACCCATGCTGCCTTGGATCCTGTGCTCCACTGACCTCTAGGTACTCAACTATTCTTTCCTTCAGAAGTGACTCCATCACTTTCCCTACACAGAGGTCAGACTGACAGGTCTGTAGTTTCCTGCCTCTGTCTTGGTCCCACTTTTGTGAAGGGAATCACATCTGCCTTCCTCCAGTCCTCGGGTGCCACACCATCCTCCCATGATTTATTAAAAAGAGTAGCCAGTGGTTTCACTAGTTCCTTCCTTAATTCTTTTAGAATTCTGGGATGAATTCCATCAGGACCCATTGCTTTGTCCACCTTCAGTTTTAGAGTTCTTGCAGAACCCTTTCTTCTGTGAAAGGACTGGGATCGACCCTCTATCAAGAGTGCTTCTGTTAATTGGATTAGGCACTTCCCCTCCTCTTTGTCAATACTGAGCAGAAATATTCGTTCAGTATTCCTGATTTTCACTGTTCCCTCTGCCCACCCACTGCTTATTCTATTCAGCCTCACTATCCCTCCCTTTGTCTTTCTACGCCCGCTGATGTACCATAAAAGGTTTTATCCCCCTTCTTAACTGAGTTGGCTATCTTTTTCTCAGTTTAGCCTTTGCTATTCTGACTTCTCCTGCTTCTTTCTGCCTTAACTGGTACAGCTCTTTGTCCTGCTCTTCTGTGTTTCCTTATACTTCTGGAATGCTGTCTTTTTCTTCCTGACTTTCACAGCCACTCTCTTGAGAACCATAGTGGCTTTTTCTTTCATTTTGATTTGTTTATTGCTTCACACAAAGGCTTGTTGCCTCTGTGATGGCAGTTTTGATAATTCCCATTGTTGCTCCACACCTCCTTCTAGCCTGTTTGCTAGTGCTTTTCTGAGGCACTCTCCCATCTTGCCAAAGTCAGCCCTCCTAAAGTCCAGTACCCTCATTTTTGTATGGCTTGACTCTGTGGCTGAGTTTAACGTGAACCACACTGTTTGATGGTCACTTGTCCCCAGATGGCAACCCACTTCTAGATCTGAGCTCCTCTCACTGCCCCTGTTGAGAGTATGAGGTCTAAGATTGCTCCCTCATGAGTGGGTTCCAAACCAGCTGTCTAATGCCTGCCACCTGTAGGGCATCAAGAATGGCCCTGCTTTGGATGTCACTGCAGCAAATGTGCTCCAGTTAACATCTGGCATATTCAGATCTCCATCAACAGTATCTCCTTTCTCTGCCATTCTAAGAATGCCTTCCATCATATCCTTGTCCATTCTTCCCCTGACATGGGGGTCTGTACACAACCCTGTGTGGATTGTGGTTGCCCTTTCCAGTCTCCAAGGTGAACCACAGTGCCTCTCTCCTCCCTGTTTACTCTTTTGTTCAGTTGCTTTTTATCCCTTCCTTTACATAGAGAGCTACTCCTCCCCTCTTCTCCCTGCCTGTCTCTCCTGTAGGTTATGTACCCTGGTATGTTAACATCCCAGTCATGGTTCTCTGTGTACCATGTTTCTGTGACTGCTACGATATCCAGGCATCCCTCTTCCATTAAGGCCACCAGCTCAGGAGCTTGTTGCCCAGACTACGGGCATTGGTACTCATTACCCTCCATTTCCTGATGGCCTTACCCCTTTGCCCAATCCCTGTCCTTCTTGCCTTTGTCCTTTCTCCATTTACCCTGCCCTTCTCCCATCGACACCTCCATGTTGGTGTTTGCCACACTTACTACCGTGATTGTTTGGGGGCTGGGATTTTCCTGCTCCTTTCCAGTGCCTCTCCCTTGGCTAGTTTAAAAGCTTGCCAATGAAGCATTTAAACTTATCACCTAGGATCTGGTTCCCCTCCCGGACAGATGCAGCCCATCATGCCAGTATAGGCTTGCATCACTCCAGGTGGACCCCCAGTCCCCAATGAAGCCAAATCCCTGAGCTCCACACCAGTTTTCAACCACTGATTGAATCTCATGATACGGAACACCCTAGCCTCTCCATGCCATAGATGGGTAGCACCTCCAAGAAGGTTACCAGCGTGCTACTTGACTAAGGCCCTCCTCAATTCCACTAACTCTTCCTGCACTTCTCATCCTTTCTTAGCCAGGTCATTTGTCCTAAGTGGACAATGACATCCACCTCTCCCCTGTGCAGCTGCTCGGCAATCCTGAGGATTCGCCTCCCTGTCCCTCCAAGCCATGGTGCCAGGCAGGCACCTTACCTCCTCTCCCTTCCTTGCCCAGTTCTACCTTCCTGACAATGGAGTCCCCACCAGGAGTTGTTTCCTTCCCTGCAGGTCCCCTGCCACCCTCCTGTGGGTCTCCTTTGTGGAGGTTCCCAGCATCCTCCTTAGTCTCACTGTAGGTGCCTCCATAGAGGAACCACACTTTGCCAGAATGGCATAGGAATTGTGGAGAGGTACAACTGGAGGGATGTGCCTCTGTTCCACCACCCCACCCTCCCTGAGCCCACTGTGGTCCAACCACTCCTCTTTCTTGGCAACCTCTGAGGCAACGTCAGTGGCACTGGTGGTCCCTGGATGGAAGAGGAGGTCCCACAAATCCTGGCCAACTCAGCCTGGAGATGAGCAACCTCCTCCCTAAGCCCAGAGAGGTGCCTGCAGATGGGACAACACCATCCTCCAGAACATCTCCGAAGACTGCTGCTCCACAGCCACTGCACTGCACCACTCAATCATGTCTTATTTCTGGCCCTTAACTGTTTGCAATCCTACTCTTTCCTCTGTTTTTTTCTCTCTCCTTACTTTCTGCCTGTGTGACCTTTAAGCTCCTGATTGTCCTATTCTGAGACAAGAATATCCTATGTTTCTCAGTAGACCGCTTACTTGTTCAGAGGCAGACCTCCAGCAGCTAGAGGGGCTGGAGAGCTACTCTGCCCTTCTAGGATGGTGGGTCCTTGGTGGTTCTGTGATCACTCACTTCCTGCCCCTAAACAGGAAGTTCCTGTTGTCAGTCAAATCCTGAGCCTATAAAAATAGAACTAGGTTTGGGTGGAGGAGGGAAGGACGCAATATAGTCCCAGTAGAGAAGTTCAGTCACACAGCAGTCCTTTCTCCTGGAGTCTTCTGCCAAGCTATTAGCAGAATCTTTCTAAGGCAGTCTTTAAATGTAGCTTCCTTCTAGCTAAGCCACCCTCTACTTACTAGGTCTTTCTACAAGTAATTTAAACCTCACAACAGTTAAGTCCTTTCAGTCACCTGAGATTTACACCTAGATGACTTTTCAGTTACCCATTCAGTTCAGTTAACCCAAACACACACTTTTTTTGTTTTGTTTTGTATGTTAGTTTTTACCCTAAATTAAAGGTCTAAATACAAAAGTTTTTCTACTTTAGTCCCAGCAGAGAAGTTCAGTCACACAGCAATCCTTTCTCCTGGAGTCTTCTGCAAGCCTTAGTTTGTTCTCACTACACCACCTTCCTTAAACAACTTGTACCAAATATTTTTTGGTTTTGTTTTCACCAGGACTGTTTACCCATGTACCTTGTAGGACCTGGTCAAGCATTTATGTACTGTTATGTTATTGTCTGCATTGTATATTTGTTGTAACCATGCACCCAGGACCTCCTTGTGAATGACCTTGCTCAATGGAGCTTTTCTGCAATAAACTTGAACTTGAGCTTGTAGTTGCATGGAACTGCCTTCCTGAGGAGGTCATACAGTCAAAACAGTGGTGGAATTAAAGAATGCATGGGACAGACATAAGGCAATTCTAGTTGGTAGAAGAAATTAGGCTGTTGGTTAACTAGGATCTGCAGTTTATCCATTAGGTAGAGAAATGGGCAGACTAGGTGGGCCAAGCAGTCCTTATCTGCCATCAACTTCTATGTTTCTATGTTTCTATTACACTTGGCATATCTGTCTGGGTGTAAAACACACACTACATATAATTATATGAGAAAATAAGTATTCAGTAATCACTGATGATCCTTCAGAGTCATCTTATCAGTGATTAGGTAAATTATATAGGAATATATATGAAAGACAAACATAATCTAGATAAATGTGTTATAGTGAGGTATAATTATTCATGTGTGATAAACATTAACATGTATGAGCAGCAAAGCACATTCCTGGCACTTATGCTTATATGATAGGTGCCTAAAACTATATGTTACTGCAAAATAGCAGTATCACAGTATAATAGACCAGGAATACAGTGTGAGGTGTATGTGGAATGGTAGGGGCATAACCCAGGCATAACATTAATCCTGTTGGAAGGTGCTGCTACATCTTCCTACCTCTTCACACTTTGCTAGACAATTTTACTACATTATCCAGGCTTACAATTCATTTTTGAAAACCAAACTTTTACCCTTGATCAGCTTGTGTCAACCTCAGGTAACTTCTCCTTTGGGGTTTAGACAGGCTCCTTCTTGTTTTACCTATTTGTATAGTAAAATTACACCTACAATAGATAAAATATGGGAAGCAAACCTCTACCCCTACTTCAGGACCTTAAGATTAATTTAATTTAGAATGTTGGAAAACATTAAAACTCACCCTTGCTGGAAAGATAGCAGCTATAAAAATGATCGTCACTGCTAAAATGTTATACTTAATCTCTAATATTCCTTTGTCACTTCCCCAGGTTTTATTGGCTAAACTAAATTGGTTAATAGGAAATTTTTTTTTATGGGAAGGAGCTTGACCTAGTCACAGTTGCTTCAGACTTTGAGCCCGTTGGTTGAAAGGTGGTCCTGGCCTTCTTTGGTATTTGGTTATGTGTGGGCATTTCGTGTGTCACAAACATTATATTAGTTTGGCTACCACGATGCTGAAACTCCACAATGGATATATATATAGAGGCCTAGCTGATACCTGGAAGTGTGGTTTCTAATTTTATTTGCAATAATATTTCTAAAACTGAAATTTCATCCTGCTATAGGTCCCTCTATTTTTATTGGAATAAATTAAACAAATGGTTGAAAACTGATCCCAAACCTGTTTTGTTTATGCCTCTTTTGGGTAATTCTAACCTCATGTTAGCAAGTAAACTGCTTTTCTGATCCTCCTGGAAATCCAAGGAATCCATCACTTCAAGGATCTTTTAATTCATGGTACCCACCTTTTAGATTCCTATGTGAACCTTCAAGCTATTTAGGATCTTCCACAATGAAACCATTGGAAGTAGCTACAGCTCCATGCTGCAGTTCATCCCTTGTTAGCATCCTCTCTAACAACACTCTTAATTTTTCTTTTATATCACAATGGCTTTAATATCCATCACACAGAGCTGTGTTGATATACAAAACTATCCAAGAGCATATTCCTAACCAATCTCTTGCCTCCAAGACTGTTGGGAGTGGAACTTAACTAACCATTTCAGGATACACATTGTTGGAGATTTTGCCATAATACTTTTAAAGACACACATAGTATGCTAATTCAAAACACAATTTTAAACTATTGGTATAGAACCCCGTCAGTACTTTATCACTTAAAACTTCTTCCTAATGATAACTGTTGGTGATGTAAGTCTCCGGAGGCAACTTAACTCATATATTATGGTCTTACCACCTAAAACATTCCTTTTGGCAACAGGTTCAACAATTGGCACAAGCTGTGCTTGGTTATTACATACTTTGTCTGCTCTCCTAATGCTTCTTGGAGATTGTTGACAGTGTTCCATAGCTCCCTGCTCTGCACACAAATGGTTGGCATATCTTTGTATGCAAGCCAAATGACTAATCTTAATCAATGGAGATCCTTGAATATTCCATCCATCTCTGAGCTTCTGGTTGGTATATCTCAAACAGCTTATTTTGACCGCCTTACTCATATTGAATTAGATACCCTCCCAGAATGTATTGAATGTTGGCAACCCTATTTCAATTATTTGAACTCAATTTAAGTTTGGGCTACTTAATTCTCTTTATTTTAATGTCCAGCCCAGTTTCTCTTGGTATAATTTTACTTAATGTTAAGTCTCTCAGGTAGTTGCTGTATAATTACTCTGTATTTTACTCTTATCGATAAGATCTACTTGTTACTGCTTTTTCTGTTTGCTGTTTTTATACCTTTTTCTAATTCAAGAATTGTCTAGTTTTTAATGGATATGTACCTCTTTCTTCTTAAAAATGAATAAAAGTTTAACTGCAAAACAAAAAAAGTGTAAAGTCATGCATATGGGATATAAGAACCCTAGGGCAACATACCAGCTAGGGAGAGGAGGTGAAAACATCTAAACAGGAAAGAGACCTAGGAGTCATCATAACAGATGATCTCAAATTGGCAGGTCTGTGTGGAAGGGCAGTGGAAAGGCAATCAGGATGCTATGCATCGGGAGAGGAATAACAAGTAGAAAGAGAGAAGTAATATTGCCCTCTATAGGTCTCAGTGAGGACTCACCTTGAGTACTGTGTCTAGTTCTGGAGGCTCCATCTCAGAAAGGACATTGGCCAGGTGGTGACGGTGCAGAGAAGGGCTGCCAAAATGGTCCAGGGCATGCATCAGAAAACTATGAGGAAAGGCTCTGGGAGTTAAACATGTACTTATTATCGGAGGTTAGAAGGAGAGAGGAGACATGATAGAGGCATTCAAATACATCAGAGGAATAAATAAAGTAGGGAGGTCAGTTTTCACAGAAACAGAAGAGCACTAGGACTAAGGGCCATAATATGAGAGCGGAAGGGGGCAGACTCAGAAGCAATGTAAGGAAATATTTTCTCATAGAAAGGGTAATATAATCCTGGAACAAGCAACCAGAGGAAGTGGTGGGTACATGTACCATAGAGGCATTTAAGCATGCATGGGATAGGCACAGGGACTAGTGAGATTAAGATGGGGAAAACAGACATAGGTCAGACCGGATCTATAGTAAAGGAGTAGGTCATTTTCTGCTGACAACTACTATGTAACTATTAAAATTGAGTACAACTCAGCCACAGAGATTGGGTAGGCTAAGCATTTACCACTGGAATAAGCAGTAAGAGAGTGAGTACAGAAATTGTAATCCACCATAAAACCCTTTCACATGCAAAACAATTTTCTGATCCTAAAGGCCGTTTTATTATACTTTAAGGCACCTTAGAGAGGGCAGATATCATTTTGGCATCAGTATACATCCAAAACAAAGAAGAGCCCCAGATCTTTACCTCCCTCCTTTCAGAACTATCAAAACACCACCCCTCCTAAGGATTAATATGGGAGACTGGAATACAGTCCCTGACACAACATTAGACAGAACCAACCCACGGAAGAGTGGGCACTCACCCAATAAACATGCCATCTACGAGCTGCAGGACTCACTTGGGCTTATTGAACCCTGACAGGTACTCGCCCTGGAGAAAGAAACTAGACTTTTCTATCACCTTTCCACAACATGTCCTCCAACCTTGATTACTTAACCTCCCCTGAAATATTCACAGACATGGTACAATGTGAAATCCTACCCAAGTTGGTCTCAGATCACGCCCCAGTCCTCTTCTCATTCTCCCGTCCACAATAATTGACAAAGATGGAGTCTGGAGAATAAACAATAACTTCTTAAAGGATCCCAAAACATTAGATAAGATCCAAACTTGCACCAAAAACTTCTATTTGGAAAATACAAGCTCTGTCTACAATTATGCCACCCTATAGGGGCATACAAATGCACAGTTCATGGGGAATTAATACACCTGGCAACCTCCAGGAAGAGGAGGTGAGAACTAGATGCTAAACATTTACTTCAAGAAATAAGAGCAAGGGACAAAGAACCTCCCAGTCCTCACCTAATGAGGACTGGATACAACTCCACTGCCTCAGAGCTAAATACAGTAAGCTACTAGGGGAACAGGCAGCACATACTGTAAGATACTTAAGGCTAAAAACCATTATGTTGATTAGAGGGAAAAGGTGGGGAAACTACTGGAGCTTAAGACTAAAACAACAAGAATCATTCAAAACATTTAAGGTATCCAGTTGTCCCCCGATTCCCCCAATTACCAACTCCAGAGACATTGCTTATGTGTCTGCATCATGTTACACAACACTCTACTTTAGCCACCCTTCAATACCAGAGAGAACACATCCAACTCTTCCTAGAAATGCCACCTCCCAAACTCCCCAGAGACATTGAACAAAGTGGGAGACAACATATCCTCAAATGAAGTGCGGCAGGCCATATTAGATCTTGCACTAGACAAAGTCCCGGCCTGGACAGCCTCTCCCAAATTTGTATAATGCTTTTGTACAGCAACTCTCAGAACCCCTGACCACACTATCTAATGCAACCCATGAAAGCCAAGCCCTAGACCCTGCCCTACAAACTCCTGCCATTACCCTATTCCCTAAACCAGACAAGGACCATGAATACATGTCTAATTACTGACCAATTTCCTGATAAACAAGGATGTCAAGTTACTGGTCAAGTGCTAGTGGCACAGTTAAGAATGGTATAGGACTGTCTAATCAGTATCAAGCAGGTTGGATTCATGCAAGGCCACCTCTCAGCCAACCACCTGCGCAAGTTCTACTACCTTATCTCCACCTAGGGGACTCTGGACACCAAGCGATACTTGTGTCCCTGGATGCAGAGAAAGCTTTTGACAGGGTTTTGCAGCCTTTTCTTTTCTAACCCTACAATAATTCAAGTTCCCAACCACCTTCATGGACTGGATCAAACTACTGTTCTCTTTCCTTGGCTTACGTTAGATGTAACGGAGTTAGCTCTGCATCTTTCCATCTATATAGCAGCACACACCAGGGCTGCCCTCTATCCCTTCATCTTCAACTTATAACTGGAACCTTTGACAAGATGAATCCTTTTGATGAGAACAACAAAGGGAACTGAGCCAGCAACCACAGATACAAAATCTCCACATATGCAGATATGGGGCAAACAGAGAAAACTGGCACTAGTATAAGCTGCATAAACATTTTATTGTTATGCAAATTAGAAAATCTCTTACAAAGTGTACTCACAACATGCCAAAAAGCAGCAGCAGCAGCAGCAATGGGAGACTGTGTCAGGTCCCTAACCAGTTTTGCCTTGCAGCTAAATCAGAGGGAGATATGTCTGTTAGCTGCTGTTATGCTAGGTAAATACTGGTTAGTGTTAAAGTGACCAGCAGTAAAACATATGTTAGTTCAAACATTTAATAAGCAAACTTTACGTTATATTAGACATGTATCAAATTATACTAAAAAGCAGAACAACAGTAAAGTTACTCAATTAATCTATTGTACTGTACAATAGGACAGTCCAGAAATAGCAGAGACAGATATCATTGAAGGTCTGAGTAATCGTCAAAGTAATTTCAGTAGTGTCTGCACATCTGGTTAATTCACATGTAGACAGTGTAGATCTAGTGTTTGGGCAGACTTCAAGCATATGGGTGATTGACTCAGGGAAACTCTTGCAGGGGTTGGGGGATCAGGGGGTGGATAAAATTAAGGAGGCTATAGTAGAAGCCACAAATCTTGTGTCAGAAAGGTAAATAAGAACAGGAAAAAAGGAAACCTCTGTGATTCAGCAGGGAAGTAGCAGAAACATCAGGAAAAAGGCAGCATTCAAGAGATACAAGCAGATGCAGAGGGGAAGATAGAGAAGCATGTCAGCAAAGGTAAAAGAAGGGAAGAGAGGTCAGAAATCAAAGGCAGAGACTGAAGAAAGACTAGCTCAATCAGTCAAGGAAGGGGACAAAGCCTTTTACCGTATGTGAGTGAAAGAAGGAAGGCAAAGGGGAGATAGTAAGACTTAGGGATAAGGGTGGGAGGCAGTGGAAGGGACCAGGAAAAGACAAACATCCTAAATAGCTACTTTGCCCTGTGTTCACGGGAGATGGGAGGGGAAAGAGGATGGATCAGGAAAAGGGAAAGCTGAAGGGGTGGATACCAGTCCATTCAAACTGAAGGAGGTACTAAAGGAATTATCAGGGCTAAAAGTAGACAAGGCCATGGGTCAGAATGGAATACACCCCAGAATTCTGAGGGAGCTGAGGGAAATGTTAGCAGAGCCTTAACTGGCCTGTTCAACAGATCACTAGAAACAGGAGTGGCTCCAGATGACTGGAAAAGAGCAGATGTAGTCCCTCTCCATAACGGTAGAAGCAGGGAGGAAGCCATCAACTAGAGGCCAGTCAGCCTGACATCAGTGGTAGGGAAGATATTGGAGAAATTGCTGAAGGAAAACATTGTCAGTTATCTTGACTCAAAGGAACTGCAGGATCATTGAAAGCATGGATTCATGGAAGGGAGGTCCTGTTAAACAAACTTAATTGAGTTCTTTAATTGGGTGACCAGAGTAATAAATCGGAGAGGCAGTGGATGAAGCATATTTAGACTTCAGCAAGGCATTCAACACCATGTGGCACAGAAGGCTGCTGCACAAACTAAAAGTCTCTGGAGGTGGATCAAGAGGTGGAAGATGGGTGAAAACTGGTTAGAGGGAGAAGGCAAAGGGTGGTAGTAAATGGGTTTCCATTGAGGGAGGGAGGAGGGAGGGATGACCAGTGGGGTGCTGCAGGGGTCATTACCTGGGCCAATCCTGTTCAATGTTTTTTGCATCTAGCTCAGCACATTTTCTCCGCACCATACTATAACCTCAGACCCAACCTCCACTACCACAAAGGAAAACCGGTTCAGGTGGGTGGAGACTATTAGGTAAACATTCAGCAAAACCAAAAACAACCGCCACAAAACAAATGTCAACTACTCCATTACACACACATCCAATAGATTCACACTGCTGGTGACTGCAAAAGCCACTGACACAAGTAACTCGGCCAAGGAAACTCTAGCACAAGGAAATGATCTACACCTTGGCAAAATGCCACAAACAAGGATACCAGGATATCTCTACTAATCATAGGTGACTCTATAATTTGCAGGGTGGAGTCTCACCTTCAACAAAACTAAAAATCTAGAGTGGCCATCTGATTTCAGGGCATCATATTGGAGGACAATGACTACATAGAAAAAATATAAGCTGTAATGCTAATAACATGCACATCACAATCCTCCAGTGAACGAATGACTGCTCTGGGTGGAGGAAACCAAGGAAAACTTCACTGCATTAGGAGACAAGTTAACTTCTCTTATGTCCAGAGTATCCTTCCCTGAGATTCTGCCTGTATGGAAAAGGAGGAACAGCAGACAGAAAATCAGTGATAAGGAAATCACAGAACTTAACTCATGGCTCAAGGACTGGCACAGTAAAATGTGACATAAATTCATAAGGACTTCTGGAAATGAAGGTTCTTCAAATAATGGCCTACACCTCATAAAAGGAGGAAGTCTGTGCACTAGATCAGAGGTTTGATGTCTTTCAGAGTTGTTTAAGCTTAGCGGATGAGGAGAGGGCATTAGTATCCTACACAATGCTCAGGACAGCTAGCAACCCTCCCCATCACCAAAAAGCATATCTTCCTTTCATCCGCCAGAGAAACAACTGGAACAACAATATATAATGCATGTTATATTACAAAAACTAAAAAACAAAAACACAAGCTAAACAGGATAAGACAAGAAGCAAGGTATAGAGAGCAATGTGTGTCAATGCTTGCAGCATAGCAAACAAGATCCCTGACCTCATTGCCATGGTAATGGAAGCTAAATTATACTGATATCCCAATCCCAGGCTACACTCTATTCAGGAGGGACAGAAAAGGCAAAAGGGAGGGGGTTAGCAATGTATGTCAAAGAGGAAATCAAAGCCTCTGAGATGTGTGAGACTTACAACACCACTGAGACTCTTTGGGTCACCCTCGATGCTGGGAGGAAAACAATATGGGTGGAGTGGTCTAAGGCCCCATCGCAAGACATGGAAAAAGACAAAGAACTTCTTGAATCCATTCTGCAATGGCAGACAAAGGTGAGCTCCCTGCTGGTAGGAGATTTTGACCTGCCAGATGTGAACTGGATCTCCTACTCAGCCTCATCAGAGAAAAAGTAAAGAATTCCTCATTGCTCTCCATGGGGTGGGTCCCCACACAACTAGTTGACTCACCAACAAGGAGGATACAATCCTTGACCTTGTTCTTACAAATAGCACAAACATATTGGATGTTACATGGGAATTAACCTTAGGGTCCAGCGACTAGGTCTATCTATCTTACAGTCAACAGACATGAGGATACCACACACACTAAACTAAAATCCTCAGCTTCAGGAATGCGAACTCAGCAAAATTAAATCCTCCTTTAAAAGACTGTATAGTTACAAAGCAGACGGAAATGTGGAGACAAACTGATAGCACTAAAGAATACGCTAGCCCATGTTACACAAAATATCCAAAGGTGATCATTAAATCTAAACAAAGAAAAAATATGCTTTGGTTAACAAAGGTATAAGGAAACAAAATGGATACTGACAGAAAAATACAGGGCCAAGCTAAAGGAGGCTGGAAAGACAATCAGAGCTGCAAAAGCACAAACTGAGAAGAAAATTGCTGGGACATAAAAAGCAACAAAACATTTTTCAAGTACAACGAGAGAAAAGAAAGACAAGGGGGCATTGTCAGACTAAAAACCAATTAGGGTGGGCACATGGAGAGGGACGCGATAAAGCAGAAGTTTTGAAACACATTCTTCTGCTCTGTGTTTACACATAAAGAAAGTGGAGAAAGTCCAACACTTGGTATCAGATGAACACCACACCCAGGAGGCAGACAATAGCCCCGTATAAAAGATAGAGTCCCACAGGAACTAAACAAATTAAAGAAGGACAAAGCCATGAGTCCAGATGGAATTCATCCATGAGTTTTAAAAGAGCTCAGTGACAAACTTGCTGCTCCACTGGCCACAGTCTTCACAAATCACTGAAGAGTGGACAGGTACCAGAGGACTGGAAAAGGCCACTGTAGTTCCCCACAAGAGTGGCAGCAAGGAGGAGGCAGGGAACTATCTACCTGTCAGCCATACCTCCATCATGGGAAGATCATGGAATCTATACTAAAGGAAAGGATAGTGGCATACATGGAATCCAGCATGAGCTTGACCCTAAACAGTATGGCTCTCATCTGGATGATCTTGTAAAACAAACATGGTGCAATTATTTGATTGGGTAACTAAAGTAGTAGACCAGGGCAGGGCCATAACTATTGAATATCTAGACTTCAATAAGGCCTTTGACTCCATCCTACACAGAAGGCTCATCAACAGACTAGAGAACACAGGTATAGGAAGTAAGATTGTAAACTGGGTGAGAAACTGGCTACAGGGAGGACCCAAAACATTCTAGTAAATGGTACTTTATCACAGGAAGGAAAGTAACCAGTGGGTACAGCAGGGGTTGGTACTGGGACCAATGCTTTTCAACATATTCATCATCAACATTGCAGATGGATTGGAGGAAAAGTAAGCCTGTTTGCAGATGACGCTAAACTCTATAACAGGGTGGACATGCAAGAAGGGCCAAAGGATGGAGTTGGACCTAAAGAAACTGGAAAATGGTCCAAGACTTGGTAGTTGAAGTGCAATGCCAAAAATGCAATGTCATGCACCTCAGAAAAGAAACCCAGGGACAAATTACTCACTTGGAAGTGAAACAATAGCTGTCACCAACCTTGAACAAGGCCTTGGAATCATGGTATCAAATTGACCTGAAGGTAGGAAGGCAATGTGAAAACACATCACAAAAAGCCAGCAGCAACCTAGAATGCATAGGCAGGGATATTACAAGCAGAAAGTGAGAGGTGATAATCGCTTGTACAAGTCCTTGGTGAGGGCCTCACCTGAGTACTGCATCAGTTCTGAGACCAGACCTTAAAAAGGACACAAACCTAATAGAGTCAGTGCAAAGAAGAGCTACAAAGATGGTCCAAGACCTCCACCACGAACCCTACAAGACTAGACTTAGGCAATTAAACTTGTACTCCTTGGAACAGAGAAGAGGCAGGGAGAACATGATAGAGACTTTAAATACCTCAAAGGAATCAGCTAGTATAGGAGCAGAGCCTCTCAATGAGAATAAAGAGGCACGTACCAAGCACAACAGACACTTGATAGGGATAAATTCCGAGCAATGTCAAAAGTTCTTCTTCACAAAAGGGTCATGGAGCTTGAAACACTACCACAGGAGGTGGTGGAGGCAAAGATGGTTAGGAATTCAAGCTATTTTGGGATAGGCATTGTGGATACTGAAACAAAGAAGTATATCCTGGGGGTAGTTAAAGAAACACACAAGCAAACTAGATGGATCAAGTGATCCCCATCTGCCATCACATTCTTATGTTCTTATTGGGGACATTGCAGAAGGGCTTGAGGGAAGGTATGTCTATTCACAGATGATACAAAGATCTGCAACTGGATGGACACTTCGGGAGAGGTGGAACAAATAAGGAGAGATTTTCACAAACTGGAAGAATGGTCCAGAGAGTGGCAGTTGGGCTTCAACATGAAGAAGTGCAAAATTATGCACTTGGGGAGCAGAAATCAGGAGCAGAATACAGATGGGCGGTCAGGTATTGGAGGTGATAGCAGGAAAAGGATCTTGTATAATGCTACCTAATGATCTCAAGATGGCTAAACAATACAAAGGGGAAGTAACGAGGGCCAACAGAATGCTAGGATGCATAGGCAGGGGTTTCATGAGCAGGAGGAGGAGGTGTGATGCCCCTTGTACAAGCAACTGGTGAGACCACACTTGGAGTACAAGGTTAATTCTGATAACTATACCTCAGAAAGGACATAAATAGGATGGAGAGGATCCAGAGGAGGGCAACAAAACGGTGTGAGGCCTGAGCCACTTAACATATGAGGAGAGGCTAAAAGATCTTAAAATGTACACTCTAGAAGAAGGAAAGGGGTGACATGATAGAGTTCTTGAAGTACCAAAAGTGTATAAACAGGGTGCCTGATAGCAGTATTTTCCAGAAGAAAAGACACTCAATTATGAGGGTCCATAACATGAATCTGGAAGGGGAAGATTCAAGGAAACATTAATCAATCAATCAGTTAATCAATATCTTTATTTAGCCAAGCGGCACACCATTGAGCAGGGCTCATTTACAAGATGGACCTGGTAGTTTAAACAACAAGTCACAATACAACAATTTGGAGTAAAGCGTAAATATTAGCAGCCTATGATACAGTCATTAAAAGTGAGAAAGGCATGGCTTGGCATGGTGATGTACAATAATTTACAAATAGCAATATAAGGCTTGATACTCAGAACAGAACAAGACAGCATAATTTACAGGCATGGTACCAAAGGCAGTCAGCATGCCGCTATGTGCAAGTTCTATGCAAGGCAGGTCTCTGATAGACAGAGTACAATATTATATTGGGTGAGGTCTACACCAGCAAAGCATTATGTGGCCTAGGAGAGACTATAAAGCAAGGGCATTGAGGGCACAGGATGCGCCTAAGGATAGGTGGAGGGGTGAGAGGTTAGAGGGTGGGGAGCAATTGTAATACCTTCGACGCATAGCTGCATTAGTCGGCATAGTAGGTCTAAGGGCAAGGGGAGGGCAGGGTGAAAAGGTACCATTAGTAGGGGAGGTAACAGACAGGTAGGAGGGACAGTCAGAGATTCAGCACTGAAGCAGTTGCAGGACCTATAAATGATCATTGGATAAGATTTGTGAAGTCAGCTAATGGTACAGGTGAAATGAGCTGCAACAAATTTTGAGCAGTATTCCAGAGGACTGGTAGGCGTGACTAATCGCCACCCAACCAAAGACGACTAACTCTGGTTATGTAAAGGGCGATACGAGTCTGGCTTCTCAGCAGATAGCTACCAGGAATGCAAGAAGGCAGGCAATCCTTAATGTGTTGAGGCAGCTTGTTAGAAATGGCCCTAGATCCAGAGCATGGTGTTCTTTTTGTCGTGTAAGACTAAGTGAGGTCCAACCCTACAATGTTGTAAAGGGTACAGTGGTGCATTGAGTTGGGGCACGATAATGAACCTGAGTGCCCAGTGGTACAGAGTCTAATTTGGCAAGTGCCACACTGAGCAGTGCCCATACAGAAGATCTGTATAGTGGATGAGAGGCAAGAACATTGTTTGTACTAACCTGGCTCTCCCTCCCAAGCGTTAATAGATGCCTGATTCTGAAGAAAATCCTAAGCCTCTGTTTAAGTCTTTTGAGAGTTCCTTGATATGGACTTTGAAGGAAAGATTAGAGTCAATCCACACCCCAGATATTTTAAGGAATCTACATAGTCCAGCGATTCACCGAGCAAGGTGTGAATTTAAGGGCTGTCCCCACCGTGATAGAGTAGGGGAGTTTACTACAGGAGAAGATCAGAGCCTTTGTTTTCTTAGCATTTAATAGAAATTTAGAGTAAAGGAGATTGTTCTGTAAGTGGTTAAATTATATTTGGAGGTTACTACACGTGAGTTCCAGAGTAGGTCTGGCTACATACAACACAGTGTTGTCCGCAAAGAGGTGTATGTCAACTGACTTGACTCAGTATCTAGTTTGTTTATGTAAATGGCAAACAAGAAAGGACCAAAGATGGACCCTGTGGTACCTCTACAGAGTGTTTTAGGAGGAGAGACTCCCAGCCTTGATCTGTTGGTGTCGATCAGTGAGGTAGTTAGAAACCACTCTAGGGCCTTGTCACTGACATCAATATTCTGTAGAGCAACCAGGAGCAAGGAGTGGTTTACCGTGTTGAAGGCTTTGCTAAGATCAAGAAACAGACCACACACAATTTCTGACATCCAAGATTCTCAACCAGTCATTCGTGACCTTAGCAAGTGCTGAGGGTGGCACTGTGGTGGGGTCAGAAGCCAGACTGGAGCAGGGTTTAGAAGGTCCAAGTCATTGATGTGCTATCTAAGCTGGGTATTAACCACTTTTTCCAGAAGCTTAGAGAGGTAGGGAGTAAGGAGATGAAGGCAGTTAAGATCACTAGTGCTGCTAGATTTAAATAGTGGAATAACGTGGGCAGTTTTCCAGATGGCCAGGAGTGAACCCTGGTAAGGTACATGTTGAAGAGATGGGTGATTGGAGGTGACAGAACGTGGTAGCCAAGTTTGAGGAAGAAGGCCTCAATAGGTCTGCCCTAGCACTTTTCCTACAATCCAGAAGGAACATGAAGGTCCTCAACTTCCTTTACTGTAACATGGGAGACACTGTCTCACTATTTGCCAGAAAGGGTGGTGGATAGTTGGAATGAACTCCTGAAGAGGTGGTAGGGGCCAGGACTGTCAGATTCTAAGGCATGGGATAAGCACAAGGGATAATACAGTTAAGGAAGGGGTGGATTTACTGGAGATATTTAGGGTCCTTGGTTAACAAATAGGTAGTATACCTGGGCAGACTAGGTGGGCCTGGAGGTCCTTATCTGGCATCAATATCGATGTATCTATGTATCTATAACGATAAAGAGGAAGAAAAGACACCGACATGTTAATCACAGAACATGGCAATACCACACAAGATTTTGTATTCATCACCTATTTTTCTTGATTAGCAGTGCATAATCAATTTTGTCATTTAAACCAGAAGCATAGAGAGCTCCCAACTGCATTATCCACATGGCTTCTCTTCTGTGAGTTAATGCATTAAGATCACCTCCTCTTTCCCAGCCTAACCTGTTCAATTCCACAAAACTTAAACTGGTGAGAATCTCCATCCCTTTGTGAATGTATGAATTTATGTGATTAGCAAGTGCATTGGTACATTCATTTTTTTCGTGCTGTGTTCTCCAATGTGCATTTTAAAAGCGTGAGAGATCTTTCCTATGAAGAAAGCTCCATGTGAACATGTGGCAAAGAAGACCACATTGCAAGTGTCATAATTAAAGATCTCACCACAAAAGTCCTTGTGGCATCACTGCACTTAAAAGTCGTAGTTTTTAAGACATTTGTGCAGAACTTACAGCATTCACATGAACATTTGTACTATTATAAGGTTTTTCTGCCTATTGCTTTTATAAACTGACCAGTAATTAACTAGCATAACAGCAGCTAGCAGACAACCCCCGATGAAGCCTCAGAGCGAAAACCAGTTAGGGACCTGACACAGTCTGCCATTGTTGCTACTGCTTTTTGGCGGTTGTGAGTACACTTTCAGAGAGATTTTCTAATTTGGGTATGAATAAAATGTTTATGAAGCTTTACTGTGCCAGTTTTCTCTGTTTGCTGCTATTAGGCAGCACCCTAGAGTGGCATTTAGCTGAATTAGCCCAGATATGGATGCTGAACAGAAGTGGGCAAATCATTAGGATGAAACTGAATGAGGCCACAAAAATGTGTGCCAAGTCCTGTTAAGCAGTCCAGGTCAAAAAACCTAGCTGGCTCAGCAAGGAAGTGGAGGGAAGGTGAGGGAAAAAGATTGGCCTTCATTTAGTTCGAGAAATCTCATGTGAGGAGGACAGGGAGATGTTCACAAAGGCATCTAAGGACATGATAGGGCAGGCAGGGCAGACAAGGCAACAAAAAGAGCTGAAATTGGCTCAGGGATCAGAGGAGGGTTCTTTAAATACATAAGGAAGAAGAGGAGTTATAGGGATGACATTGTTAGAAATCAAAGGGATGGGCAATGGGCAGAAAAGGGAAGACCTGGCAGGAGGAACTCAATGAGTACTTCTGCTCGGTGTTCTATGAAATAAAGGGATGGCCCAGTACCACAAGGAAAAGGGGCAGGGTGTGGGGGTTACAGATAACAGATGGGGTCATCCAAGAGGATAGAATTCTGAAAGGCCTTAAAGCCTTGCAGCTGAACAAGACACCAGGACCAGACAGTGTACCCAGGTTCCTAAAGAACTGGCAGAGGTGTTGGCAGGCCCCTGACAGACCTGTTCAACACCTCCTTGAGATGAGGAATGTACCCAGAGACTGGAGGATAGCTCACTGGTGCTCTACCACAAGAGAAGATGCAAGGACAAACGGCAATAACAGACCAGTGAGCTTGACTTCTGTAGTGGAAAGCTGATGGAGACCATTCTGAAGGAGAGATTGATAACCTTTCTCGATAGTAATGGTCTACAGGATGAAAGACAGTATTGGTTTGTCTAAGGAAGATCATGTCAGACTAATCAAGTTGACTTCTATGACTGGATCACTAGGGCAGTTGATGAAGGTCACTCTGTAGATGTCCTGTATCTGGACTTCAGCAAGGCTTCGACTCTGTGCTGCATGGGAGGTTGCTGAGCAAGCTGAGGACATGGGGAGGGAAGAAACTTGGTGTGGGTTGAGGGCTGGCTGCAGGGCAGACAACAGAGGTAGTTGTAGGTGGGGAGACATCCAAGCCAAGGCCAGCAACTAGTGGGGTACCACAGGATTGCAGAGGGCGTCAAAGTAAAATCAGCCTGTTCACTGGCGATACTAAGGTTTGTGCAAAAGTGAACAGTGAGGAAGGAGGCAGGCACTCAAGGAGGATTTAACTAAGCTTGAACACTGGTCAAGGTGTGGCAGTTGGGGTTTAAAACTAAGAAGTGCATGGTCATGCCTCGGGCCAGAAATCCCAGGACCAGCTACTGGCTGGGGAGTGCAGGTAGCAGCTTCAGAGGAGGAAAGGAACCTGGAGGTACTAGTCAATGGGACATGAAGGCATTTCCAGCACAGTGTAGAGAGGGCAGCAAGGGCAAATCAGATGCTGGGGTGTACTGCCAGAGGGATCACCTCTAGAATGAAGGAGGTCATCCTGTCCTTGTATAGATCACTGGTGCAGCCACACTTGAGTACTGTGTACAATACTGATCCCATACCTCAAGAAGGATGGAGATTACTGGAGAGGGTAGAGCGTAGGGCTACAAAGATGATCATGGGATTAAGGGAGTTGCCATACAAGAAATTTATGGAGCTCAACATGTACTCGCTAGAGGAGAAAGGAAAGGGGGAACATGACAGAGACCATTAAGTATTTCAAAGGCATAAACAAAGTCAGAGAAGGTGGATTGTTCTGCTTAAAAGGGGTAGGGGTACCAGGGGGCAGAGGTGTGTGAAGTTGGGAAAATTCACTCCACAAAATGTTCATGGATTTTGACTATTTTGAGAAGTTTTCCAGCCCTGCAAAGTCCACTTGAAGTCTTTTTTTTGGATTCACAAATTTTGAAGTCGAAAACTTCCATCCTATTACAGTCAATAGTAGAAGTGTCCCAGATCTGTGAAGCTGGAACTCACGTCGTTCAGCATAGGAGTCAAGTCTGCAATGAACCATGGGATATGAGGTCACATGTTGCTGAATAGCAAACGAGAAGCTAGTTTGGTTCTTCTGTGAGTGTAGTGTGTTTGAGAGAGACTTAGAGAGCAGAGCTTGTGCTGCAGCTTAGAGTCACAATCTAAAACATTATAGAAAAGAGCATTTTGTTGGTCAAATTGTTCAGAACTGTTACTGTGAGTGACCTTTGCACACAGTAATTTTTATGTTGATTTTCCATCATGTATTGTTTATATGAAGTATTTAGTTTTCTGTTAGAAGTTGTGGTTTGGTGGCTTGAGTGGGGGAGGTAGGAGCAGTTTAGATGGCACAGTTGTCTTCCGAACAAAATCAGTGGTCAGGTGGCCTGTCGTTCTTAAGAAAAAATTGCTGTCCTCCTGACTGTGATTTAACAGAGTGATTGCTGTTTTCGTGCACCTGTATTTAGGAAAGAAATCAGTGTCCCGACTGTGGTTGAACCAGAGTGATTGTTGTATGACTGTGTGTGCAACTGTATTTAGGAAAAAAATCACTGTCCTTCTGACTGCGATTTAACCAAAGTGATCGTTGTGTCCCTGCATGCACAACTGTATTTAGGAAAAAAATCACTGTCCTCCTGACTGTGATTTAACCAAAGTGATTGTTGTGTCCCCGTGCACACCTGTATTTTGAAAATCACTGTCCTCCAGACAGCAATTTAACCAAAGTAATTTTGTGTGACTGCATGCACAACTGTATCTAGAAAAAAATCACTGTTCTCCTGACTGTGATTGAACCAGAGTAATTGTTGTGTGACTGCGTGCACAACTGTATTTAGGAAAATCAATCATTGTCCTCCTGACTGCATTATAACCAGAGTGATTGTTTTGTCCCTGCATGCACCTGTATTTAGGAGGAAAATCACTGTCCTCCTGACTGGTCCTTCCTTCCCAGAGACCTCGGGGAAGGGATATTGGTGTCTGGGATCCTCCTTCCCGATCAATCTTCCTCCTGCAGTGTTTACAGCAGGATGGCTGGGCCCCATCCAGGCCTCCCCATACCTGGCAAGAACATAGAACTCCAGGGTCGGAGACCCCATGGGTGTGGGGGGGCCTGCTCAGGGATAGGCATTCCTGGTAGCTACTCCTGGCATTGAGTGGCCACAGACATGGGCAGACCAGTGAAGGGACTAGAAAAAGTGACTCAGACAAACTGAGGTCTCTTTTCCCTTCACCCTCAGGCAGGCAAGTCAAGAGTGAGGCGGGAGTGAATAGCATGCCACGCGGTCACGGCAAAGTGGCCTAGCGGACCTCAGTGAGCATGGGTTTGGTGGGGAAGCGGGCAGGATCAGGGAACTCAGCAGTGGGAAACACCAGGAAAACAGCAGTGGGCCAAATAAAAGGAAGAACACTAACCTGTAGCTGACGCTAACCGGGTACTTCTGGTCGGGAGCAGGAAATCTAGAGGCAGAGGTTAGTGAAAGGCAGGCCAGAACATCCTAGCTTGCTGGTGTAGTGGAGACACCTACAGCCTCATAGACTTCTGAGTTGAGGTTGAAATACAGACAAGGTCCCCCATTTCTGGTAGCTTTTAAGGGGGTAGGGCCCAGAATTGGGAGCGCTTGGTCTGCGGGATTGCCAGTACTGTACACATAAATTTAAAGAAGGCCCCCATATCCTGAAGTGGTAGCCCTGAGGTGCCAGTTAAAAAAACAAAAAAAACACACAAGATATTTAAAGGACAAGGAAGGGTTGGAACAGAGAAGTTAAGGGAA
Source organism: Neoceratodus forsteri (assembly GCA_016271365.2). Classification (NCBI taxonomy): domain Eukaryota; kingdom Metazoa; phylum Chordata; order Ceratodontiformes; family Ceratodontidae; genus Neoceratodus; species Neoceratodus forsteri. The sequence continues at coordinate 879,148,832 of CM028131.1, read as the reverse complement.
ATTTAAGAAGGATAGCTGTAAGGTCTAGCTTGAAAACAAGGGCCAGAGGGTAGGAATCACACAAGGCCCCTTCAGTTTCCCTGAAGTCATTGAAATAAAAAAAAATGTCAGGCAGGAATAGCTGCAGTCATGCAGCTTTACTGGCACAGCTGGAGAAGATGGCCTACAGGCAGGGAACAGCATGGCTGGAGGTGTGCTTGAAGACACCAGTGGATCGGTCAAGGGGTCAGAGCGACCAAGGCCCAGGATGCAGCCGAAGGTAAGAAAACAAAGTCACATAGGGGTATAAGTGCCCAATTGTGGGTATTGGCAGGATTACCCATTGTCTCCAGTGGGAAGACAGTGGGTCAGAGGGAGAAACCCCTGACTCTAGGGAAACCCCTGAGGAGGAGGAGGCCTCAGGCAGGAAATCACTGTGGGATCAAACAGCGAGACGGAGGTCTCCCTCCCCAAGGGGAGTCCAGTGAGCCACGCCTGCCTGGTGCCAAAAAGCCTAGGGATGGTATCGACCCATCCTCCCTCAGAAGAGGAGAGGGGTCCCTGGGGAGAGAAGGGAAAGAGGCCCAGAAGTGGGATAGGGCCACGGGTGGGTGCCTGGCTTTCCCAGGCCTAACAAAAGCTGGTCTAGGCTGCAAGCACCCTTGCCTAAGAGGCCCAGAAAGGGGATGAGACATCATCAGATGAAGAACGGGGACTGGGGGCCTCAGGAAAGGGTAAAAGACCCAGAGGCAGGGTCTTGGGCCGGTCCTTCCAGGTTTGGAAGGATCCGGCCACTGCTGGTCACAGTGAATCAGAAAGGGAGCCCGATGTCGACAGGGCTGGTGGCCATGGCAGCCAGTTATACTTTCTGATTTGGAAGGTGAAGGGGGTAAGGGGATGGGGCAGGGAAACAAGATGGATGAAGTCTTAGGGGCATTGAAGAACTTGGCCACAATTCTGGCAGGGTCTGGAGAAAGGGGTGGCACCAGGAAGGGAGGGAACAAAGGGGGATGCAAAACAGCAGTATTGAAGTGGGAGGGGGAGGAGGTGGGGCCCTGCTTTGAGGACAAGATAAGACGGCAATACGGGAGGGAATTTATTGATATTTTCACCCTGCTGCATAGGAAAGAGGAGGACAATAAGAAAGACAGGGACAGAAACATAGAAACATAGAATTTGATGGCAGATCAGGACCACTTGGCCCACCTAGTCTGCCCATTTCCTACCTGATGGACAAGCTGCAGATTCTAGTTAATCAACAGCTTACTTCCTCCTACCCGCCACTAGAATTGCCTTATGTCTGTCCCATGCATTCTTGAATTCTCCCATTGTTCCCAACTCCACAACATCCTCAGGAAGGCTGTTCCATGCATCCACAACCTCTCTGTGAAAAATACTTTCTAACATTACCTCTGAGCCATCCCTCTATCTTCAAATTGTGCCCTTGTTCTTGTACATCTCTTTTTCTGAAATATGCTACCCTCTTGTACTTTGTTAATTCAATTGAGATACTTGAAAGTTTCTATTATGTCCCCTCCCTCCTTTCCTCAAGGGTATACATATTAAGCTGCTTTAGTCTCTCCTCATATGTCTTCTGGTGCAGACCCTGCACTATTTTGGCAGCCCTCCTCTGAACAGCCTCCACTCTGTCTATGTCTTTGCAGAGATGGGATCTCCAGAATTGCACACAGTACTCAAGATGGGGTTTCATCAACTGTCTGTACAGAGGGATAACAACTTCCTGTTTTCTACTGTTTATACCTCTCTCTATGCATCCCAGTATCCCCCAGCCTCCTTACTGCTTTTCACATTGCTTGCCCACCTTTAGGTCATCTAATATAATTACTCCTAGGTCTCTTTTCAATTTTTGTTGTTGTTATTATATCACGCCCCATTGTGTACTCTTCCCTGGTTTTGTTTCCGGTGCATTACTTTGCACTTCTTTCAATTAAATTTGAGTTGACATATATTTGACCATTCCTCCAACCTGCCAAGTTCCTTTTCATCCTTTCCACCCCAGCTTGTGTATCAACCCTGTTCCAGATCTTTGTGTCGTCTGCAAAGAGACATACTTTTCCTTCCAGGTGCTCTCAATGTTACTTATAAAGACATTAAAGAGGACCGTCCCAGTACTGAACTATGCTAAACCCTGCTAGTTACCTTCCTTTCTTTCACTGTGGACTCTTTACTATTACCCTTGCATCCTGTTGTCCAGCCAGTTTTCTATCCAGGTTACCACCTTGGGACCCACCCAAGGCTGGCTAACTTATATATTATCTTTTGTGTGAGACTGTGTCAAATGCCTTCCTAAAATCTAGGTAGGCCATATCCACAGCCCCTCCTGGTCTACTACTTTGGTCACCCAGTCAAAGAAATCTATTAGGTTCATCTGACATGACCTTCCTGCTGTGAAACCATGCTGCCTTGGGTCCTGTGCCCCACTGGCCTCTAGGTACTCAACAATTCTTTCCTTTAGAAGTATTTCATCATTTCACTACCACTGAGGTCAAACTAACTGGTCTGTAGTTTCCTGCCTCTGCCCTGCTCCCACTTTTGTGAAGTGGAATCACATCCACCCTCCTCCAGTCCTCAGGTGCCACCCCATCCTCCCATGATTTTTTAAAGATAGTAGTCAGTGGTGTTACTAGTCTACCTTAGTTCTTTTAGAATTCAGATTGAATCCCATCAGGCCCCATTGCTTTGTCCACCCTCAATTTCAAGAGTTCTTTCAAAACCCTTTCTTCTATGAATGAACTGGTATTGACCCCCTATCCAGAGTGTTTCTCTTGTTTGGTTTAGGTACCTCCCCTCCTCTTCCATTGTGAATACTGAGCAGAAATATTCATTCAGCAGCCCTGCTTTTCACTGTCACCCTCTGCCACATTTCTCTCCTATATTAAATTTCCATAGCCTTCCTTGGTCTTTCTTTGCTCCTAATGTACCTATACAAGCTTTTATCCCTTCTAACAGAGTTGGCTATCTTTTCCTCAGTTTCGCTCTTTGCTGTTCTGACTGCCTTCCAGCCTCTTTCTGCTTTAACTGATAAAGTTCTCTGTCCTGCTCCTTCTGTGTTTTCTTATATATTTCTTGAATGCTATCCTTTTCTTCTTAACCTTCCTTCCACCTCTTTGAGAAACCATAGTGTTTTTTCCTTCATTTTGTTTTGTTGATTTGCTTCACACAAAGGCTTGTTGCCTCTGTGATGGCTGTTTTGATTATTCCCCATTGTTCCTCCACCCTCCTTCTTGCCCATTTGCTAGTGCTTTTCTGAGGCACTCTCACATTTTCCCAAAGGCTGCCCTCCTAAAGTCCAATACTCTTGTTTTTGTATGGCTTGACTATATGGCTGTGTTTATTGTGAACCACACTTTGGTGATCACTTGTTCCCAGATGGCTTCTCACTCTAAATCTGAGATCCTTTCTCTGTTCCCATTTGACAGTGCCAGGTCTAGGATTGCTCCTCCCTAGTGGGTTCCAAACATAGCTGCCTGAGGTATGCCCCATACGGCATCAGGAATGACTCTGCTCTTGGATGTGCCTGCAGCAAATGCGCCCAGTTTACATCTGGCATATTCAGGTCCCCCATCAACAATATCTCCCTTTTCAGCCATTTTAAGGATGTCTTCTATCATTTCCTTGTCCATTCCTCCCCTGAGATGTGGGTCTGTACACAACCCCATGAGGATCATGGTGCTATTTCCTGTCTCTGGGGTGACCCACAGTGACTCATGAACTTCCTGTTTACTATTTAGTTCTGTTGTTTCAATCCTTCCCTTATATATAGAGCTTCTCCTCCTCCTCTTTTACCCACCCTGTCCCTTCTGTAGATTGTGTATGTATCCTGGCATATTGACATCCCAGTAATGGTTCTCTGTGTACCATGTTTCAGTGACTGCCACAATATCCAGGCATCCCTCTTCCATCAAGGCCACTAGTTCAGGGAGCTTGTTACACAGACTGTGGGAATTGGTACACATCACCCTCCATTTTTGATGGCTTACCCCTTTAGTCCCATCCTGCCTCTACCACCTTTTCTGCATGCACCACTGTCCTGCTCCCTACTGCTTCTCTACCTTGGTGTTTACCTCTCTAACTACTGTGTTTTGTGGGTGAAGCTGGGATTCCCTTGCTCCTTTTCAGTGCCTCCCCTTGGCTAGTTTAAGTGCAATGAAGCATTAAACTTATCACCTAGATCCTGGTTCCCCTCCCAGGACAGATGCAGACCATCGCACCAGTATAGGCCTGCATTCCTCAGGTAGCTTCCAGTCTCCAATGAAGTCAAATCCTGAGCTCCACACCGTTTTCCACCATTCATTGAATCCTGTGGTGTGGAGTATCCTAACATCATCCTTGACATAGACTGGCAGCACCTCTGAGAAGGTTACCATACATTCTACTTGTCTAAGGCCCTTCCCCAACTCAAAAATCCTCTTACATGGCTCTGATCCCATTCTCAGCCAGGTCATTTGTCTCTAGGTGGACAATGACATCCAGCTCCCTCCCTCATGCAGCAGCTCCGCGATCCTGAGGATCACTTCCTGTCCCTGCAAGCCGTGGTGCCAGGCAGGAACCTTACCTCCTTTCCCCTTCCTCCCACTTCTACCCCCAATGATTGAGGCCCCTCCAGGAGTTGTTTCCATCCCTGTGGGTCTTGTGCCATCCTCCTGTAAGTCTCCTTTGTGGAGGTTCCCAGCATCCTCCTTGGTCTCCACTGCAGGTGCCTCTATAGAGGAACCACTTTCACCAGAACAGCATATGGTGTGGAGGGTACAACTGGAGAGATGCACCTCTGTTGCATCACCCTCTCTCCTCCTTGAGCCCACCTTGGTCCAACCTGCCTCTTCTTGGCAACCTCTGAGGTAGCGGCAGTGGCCCCTGGTGGTCTCCGGGTGAGGAAGAGGTTTCACAAATCCAGCCAGGTCAGCCTGGAGCGGGCAACCTCCTCCTCAGACCAGAGAGGTGCCTGCAAATAAGGCAGCTTCACAGCTTCCAGAATGTCTCCTGGAACACTGCCACCCCACAGACATTGCACTGCACCACTCCCATTTTGACTTATTTTGTGTCCCTCTCCTGTTGCTTTATGTGCTTACTGTCTCCTCCCTCTATTTATTTTTACACCTACTTTCCTATGCCTATGTGCCTTACAACTCCTCACGCATCCTGTAGTCTTCAGTACTTTCATCCTTCCTGATCAAATTCAAACCTCCAGCAGCCAGGGGTGGGGAGAAAGAGCTATTTTAGTTTCCTTCATGTTTGATGAAACTAATGTGTCTCAGTGATCCTTCCTTCCTGCTGCCAAACAGGAAGTTCCTGTTGTCAGTCAAATCCAGTGGCTATAAAAGTAGAACTGGCTTAGGGTGGGAGGGTGGAGTGGTGGGAAGGAGGGCAGTTAGTAAGAAAAGCTGTAGTTCTAATCAGCTGTTACTTGCTCTGAAAGCAAGTTCTCCTCTGCAAAACTAACAGCAGGAAGCTGTAGTGGAGACAGCTGCATTTCTACTGCTCAAGCCACACCCCAATCAGCGTCTCCCCTCTGCACCTGACTCAGCAAATTAAGTTGATACAGCCCCTTCCTCAAACAGAGAAACACAGAGTGACTTTCTTATTTTTTACTTAAATGGGACCCCTGCTTTTAATAAAGTATCTGTTTGCTTAATCCCAACAGGCACTGACTACTGCTGAGATAGAAATGATTTATCAGTTAGAAAAGCTGTGGGCCATGTGATGGCAGCCTAGTAATAAGCAGCAAGCTCCCATAGCTCTGTTCCTCTCCCACTGATTCCCACTGCTAAACTATCTAATTGTTAGAATTCATCTTCTAACCTGCTGAATTTGTGCCTGAAGATCTCCTGGTGCCTGCAGACTCCAATAAGATGGAAGTTTATATGTAAGGCGTAGGCGTGGCACTCTCTTCCACCATCTCTGGAACAAGGCAAGGACTCTAAGTGGCCTAAACAACAGGATAATAAATCTACCACGGGCCTACCCCATCTAACAGAGGTACCTTCATAGAAATAATGCGCCAATGCAGGATTTTATCGCAACATTACAGATGAAATACACCATATCAAAACTCAATTGATTCCCTAACAGTGAGAGTCAGGGACTCAAAACCAGACTCACATCCTTAGAAAAGAAACATGATAAAACAGAGCTCGAACATGTCATTGCCACCTGGAGAATTAAAAATTAGAGGAGAAGCTAGAAGACCTAGAGGAGAAGTCGGCAAACAATTTGCTTGGTCAGGATACTGGAACATGAAGAGACAGCTCACCAATACTTTTCTCCAAAAGTTTGCAAAAAAAGCAGGCCCCTCTCCAACTGGAACTACCTATGTGATAGAGAGGCCCACCGGCGTCGCCCACGCCACCACCAGTTCACCCCAGGCCTCTCATTTTAAGTTGCTAAATTTTTGGATAAGCAACACATCTTAGCTCAAGTAAAATCCTTGCAAGAGGTTCAATGGGAAGGCAAAGAGTTAGAATCACTCAGAACTTACTGCAGTCTGTATGAATAAAGCAACAGGAATTACACCCTCTCGTCTCCAAATTGATTGCTGCTGGAAAGCCATTCAGAGAAATACCCAGGCGGTACTACAAGTCAAGATCGAGAGCAATGGCTAAGCTATGAACACAAGAGCAAGCTCTGAATGAGCTAAAGAAGGTGCTACCAGAATTATTTAAGTGACTTCACCTGATCGGCTTGTGAGTACTACTTGCAGCAGATAGTAAATTGAAAGCTTAAACGGTCTCAAGGAGACTTGGTTAATATATACATCTGAGATCTCCAGGACTGGGGCTAGACTGGTGTCAGGAAACTAATTGGCCTTTTGTGGTTCAGTACACTGTGGCCTGCTTTTATGGCCTGTTCGAGAAGCATATGATTCCAAATGGGTGCTTCATTAATGTCTATGTGTTTGAAGTGGAGAAACATCACCTTACATACAAAAATGTTCCTCCGTTCATTTTGTGAACTTTGGTGAACTTACCTGCTATCTTTGAACATTCAACTGTGATACCGCTCCTGTGAGTTTAACAGGCAGCCGTGTTTTTTATTCAGGGTTATATCTATTTTGTTGTTCTTTTCTGGATCTGCCTTATACTTTGGTCTCAAAAACAAATTGATAGACTATATATATATATATATATATATATATATATATATATATATATATATATATGTTTCTTACTTGTTTGTTATCTAATGAACAGTGGGAGGGAGGAGGAGAGGGGTGACTGTTTCATGGGCTTGTGCTGCAACATCACTTGGCATGGTTACTATGTCAGTGCAGTTAGAAGAACTGGGGTAGTTATAAGATAATCACAGGGTTTTGGGGACAACTGGGGAGGGAGGGATGTTTGCTTTGTTTGGAATCAGAAGAGTACCAAGTGTCTAGTTTTCTGAACCTTGTGATCCTTTTGTTATTAAGTCACTACCATATTTTTGATAAACATGTGGAATGTACACCATTGTGAGTTGGAACATTAAAGGTGCTTCGAAATAGATGTAAAAGGCAAATTATTTTAAAACATTTACTACATCTTAAAGTGGGTATTGCATGCCTGCAGGAAACCCACCTCAGAAGAAAATACACCTCCTTGCTGTGCAAAGGTTGGTTGACAGGCCTTTGGAGCGGTGTCTCCACTAATCGGGGTGGAGTTGCTATATTAATTAATAAACTTATACCCTTTAGACTGGAACAAGAGGTCTGGGATACCAATGAGCATTACTTGTTACTTTGTGGATCCCTAGACTCCCAACAGATCTTGATTGACTCTATCTACTGTCCAAACTTGGAATCCTAGCAGTTCTTTACATCCTCCTAGATTTAGTGACCTCCAACCTGTCCAGAACACTACTGTTAGTGGCGATTGGAACATTACTCCTCAAGTATAGCTGGATAGGTCAGACTCAAGAGGCTTGGTCTTTCACCAGCACAGAGAGCCTTAAAGATTTGATGAATGGGGCAGGGTTAATAGACATATGGAGAATTTTAAATCCACAGAAAGGCAATATACCTTTTCTCCTCTCCCATCATACCTGCTCCAGAATAGATTACCTACTGGTCAGTTCCATATTTTGTCAGGAGTTCTGGATGCATGTATACATGCACGAGTCATAATGGACCATTCCTCTGTCTCCTTACTTATCTTTTGGGCCCAGGAATCAGGAGAGATTCCCTTCGGCATTTAAATAACCAACTACTCCAAATCCCTAGTATATGAGCCCATCTCAAGGACTTCATCATTCATTTTCTGAGCTTAACCAGGGTCAGTTTCTAGAATTGATATAGTCTGGGCAACTTTAAAATGTGCTGTAAGTGGGAATGTATCCACCTTAGTATCCACCAGATCCAACAATTTAAGTCCCAGGTTAAGAATTTACTGGCTTCTATCAAATCCATTGAATGAGACATCAGTCGCCATTCATCGATAGTGACTGGACTAAATTACATATTTTGCATGCTCAATTCTCTGACCTGATGTCTCAAAAGCTGGACTCTCACTTGAGAACCAAGCTTAAATACTTGGAATTGGGAGGACAAGCTGCTTGCCATCCGGATTAAACAAGCAGAAACTCAGTTAGCAATATCCGGTCTACATCTAACAAGAAACAGCCTTTAACCACAGATCCAAAGGAAATAGCTTCTGATTCAGACAATATTGTCAGGCCCTTTATACTGTCCTAAAGAGAAATCCCAATGGTGGAGGATATTGAGAAATATTTTGATCCATTGGATCTTCCTAGCTCATCCTCAAATGAAACCGCTTTATTGGGCTCACATTGAGGAATGGGAAGTCATACAGGCAATCAAACAATTCCCTTCAGATAAATCCCTGGGCCTGATGGCCTTTTGACTAATCTATATAAGTCATATGTCCTGAACTCTCCCATTTTTGACAGCCATCTTTAACTCATGGTATGAGAATGGACTGTCTGATCACAGTTTCCTAGAGGCTCTCACTGTTCTCATCCCCAAACCAGGTCAAGATTCCCATTACCCAGTAAATTACCATCCCATCTCACTGCTTAATGTGGACATAAAAATGCTAGCTAAAGTGATGGCCAATCGGCTGGGACCTCTGATGGGTAAACTCATTTGGCGGTGAACAGGTTGGTTTCATGTCCGGCAGATCCTCCAGTGACCAAATGTGTCAATTACTACACCTTCTCTCTCTAAGCAAGAACTCAGACATCCCAGCTGCCCTCTTGCATTAGATGCGGAGAAATCTTTTGACAGAGTTTCTTGGGACTTCTCTTTATGCCAAATTCGCTTTGGATTCCCACAGAATTTATTAAATGGATTAAGTTATTATATGTCTCCCAACTGCCCGGGTCTGGTGCACTGGTGTACTCTCAATTCATTTCTACTGTACCATGGCACCAGACAGGGCTGCCGCCTTTTCCTCCACATTTTAACCTCTACCTGGAACTCCTTATTCAGAAACTAATTACCTCCCAGAACCTTTCGTGGAATTAAGGTGGGGACACAGCAACACCTTCTGTCAACTTATGCTGATGATTTATTGTTACATACGGAAGACCCAGTGGCTGGTATACCAATCTTGTTGCAAGAGATCGAATCCTTCTCAAAGGTCTCCTATTATAAATTCAACCTCTCAAAACTAGTATTTTTCCCATGAATGGTAAATGGACATAGAGGAGTATGGTTTAACATGTGAATCAAAGTCCTTGACTTATCTGGGTATTAAGGTTTCTAGGGAGATTTCTATAATGGTTAAAGAAAACTTTTCCAATTTATTAAACATATTAAAGACAGACCTTGAAAGATGGGGAACATTACCAATCTCCTTATGGGGAGGATTAACATTGTTAAAATGAATGTTTTACCCTGATCCTCTATCCCTTGAATATGCTAGGATTATTCTTCCCTAAAGCCTGGTTTACCAACCTTCAAAAGTTATTAAATTATTATATCTGGAAGGGAAAGGAGTTAGAAGAGCCTATATTAAACTTACGGCACCAAAACTACATGGTGGTCTCTCCTCCCATCCTTCTTCATATTATTGTGCAATCCACATCAGCAAGTTAGCACATTGGGTTCTGTACACGGGACTCAGGAGGCATGGGGTCTTATCTCCTCTCTGGTTGGAAATTGAGAAGATACTGGCTCTTAAAACTTCCTGCACTCTTTCAACCTAAGTTATTCTTCCCTGAAATCCATCCCCAGAAAATTATGGACAAACCCCAATAGGGTGGTCCTTAAGAGCCTGCATCAAGTGCAGCGTCATCTTAATCTTGACTGGCACAAATCCCTGGAACAGCCGTTGTTTGTAACCCCACTTCCAATTTCAGAATCAGCCTATTTCTTCTTTATTGACCCCTTGGAGGACTCTGGCTTGAAGATATTGCTCCTAATGGTAAAGTTCTTTCCTATCTACAATTCCAACAATGTGCTTACTGCTCAATGGGAAGCCCTTTCAAATATTGGCAGGTCAGGCATGCAGTGGTCTCCTTCCTTAAAGATAAATCAGGATTGGATCCTCCTACAGTGGAATTATTTCTCTTGAGGAGGAACCTGATATTTGGCAGCAAATGTGGAGTAACCTATAAAGATTTATTAAACAGACTGACTTCATCTACTACAATATAATATCATGCACAATCTTTGCTTTACCCTGTAAAGTTATATAAGATTAGTAAACTTCCTTATCACAGTGTCACCAGTGTCTTGGTGCAAATGGGGATCTGTACCATATGTTATGGGACTTGTCCAAAAGTCCAAATATTCTGGGGGAATTAAAAGCTCACTAAATTCTCTACTGGATCTGGATCCATTGTTCCTGCCTGAAACTTGCTTGCTTAATTATTTTCCACCAGAGACAATAAGGATAAGGAAGGCTCACATAGCCCTAATATATGCAGTGGCTAAGCTCATAATCATGAGACACTGGAAGGATGATTCCTTGCCTTCAGTGTTAGAATGGCACAGAGAAATGCTGCTGGCCTTCGGTTAGAAAACATATAGCCATGATGAGCAGATTGCAGATATACCTAGATAAATGGGGTACACTTGATGCTTTATTAGTAGCATGGAAACCTTAGAAATCTATATAAGTTATTTTGAGAGTCTAAGTCGTTTATTTTTTTACAAAACAACAATTGATTTCCACGTTTGGTACTAATAGGTGGGTACAGGGCAAGGTTTTGATTTATTCTTATTAGTTGTATAATATCTCTCAGGAATGCAGTCTTATATATCTAAGCTGTTTTCTGACTTTGTAACCAAGACTGCTTCATGTATCCTCTTCTGTATTATGAAGAAAACTGAATAAAGTATATTGAATAAAAAAAGAAAAGCTGTAGTTCTAATCAGCTGTTACTTACTCTGAAAGCAAGATTCTCCTCTGTCAGAAACTAACAGCAGGAAGCTGTAATTGGAGACTGCTGCTTTTCTACTGCTCAAGCCACACCCCAATTAGCTTCTCCCCAATTAGCTTCTCCCTGCTCCTGATTCAACACATTAGCTGATACAGCCCCTGCCTCAAACAGAGAAACACAGTGACCTTCTTCTCTTTTTTACTTAAATGAGACCCCCTGCTTCTAATAAAGTATATGTTTGTTTAGTTCCGACAGGCACTGACTCCTGCTGAGATAGAAATGGTTTATCAGTTAGAAAAGCTGTAGTTCTACTCAACAGTTACCTGCTCTGAAAGCAGATTCTCCTCTGTCAAAAACTAACAGATAAAAAAATAAGATTAAGGAGAAGAAACCACAGGTAGAAAAGAACTTTGAAAAATGGTCGGCAGGGTACTTGATTTTACATATACGTCCTGTGCAGGAGAAGCCAAACCTCTGCTGTGGACTCCTTGGTCATTGGTCCAGGGTCATGCAGTGCATGCAGCTCAGGGGGATCCATGCTTCATTATGATGAGGTCTTTCTCCGTCATTTAAAGAAGAACCCAGGAAGGGAATGGAACCAGGTTGATATGTCACTGTGGGTGGATATGATCACAGACAGGGCTTATGTCCAACGTGCGGACTGTGCCTCCCTGTGAAAGGGGACCCTGGGGAACAAAGACACTGGGAGGCCAACCAAGGTTGGGAACTAGTGTTACTGATTTAACTGGGAACATGTATGCAGTCAAGTGCAAGTTTCCCATGAGCACCTGGCATGGGGAGGCTCAACCCATTTTACACAATGCCCCGGGGTAAATGGAGGCACCCAGAGCCAAAAAGGGTGATTTCATAAAAGGGACCCTGGAGCAGGGGTAACACTGATAAAGGTAAATGAGATGAGGGTGGTTGCAGAGGTACCCCAGCAGGAGGGTGTACTTGTGATTTTAGGTGGATTTATGGAGGGGTTCAGAATACCACACACAGGGCCACAGGTAGATTTTGAGGCTCCAAATCTGAAATCAGCAAGTGATAACATGGGGATTGTGTGGAAAAGATAGCCAAAGAGAGGAGGAGACTGGGGAGGATTGCAGGACTGTTCGGGGAGCCCCACTGGAGAACTTAGAGTGTCGCCATTGGACATGGTGCCAAAAGCACACCAGGGGAATTAGAATGATTACTCACTTGTCTTTTTCTCAGGAAGAGTCAGTGAATGATTTAATAAACCCAGCATTGACTTCTGTGCATTACCAACATTCAACAGGGCAGTGAGAGAGGTGACAAGGTATGGCTAGGGGCACAAATGGTTAAGGCAGACATAGAATCAGCTTTCCAGTTGCTCATGGTTCACCCGGAGGACTACAGTCTTTTGGGGTTGAAGGTAGATGGGGAATATTATGTGGAGAGATGCATGCCAATGGGGTGTTCTATTGCATGGCATACTTTGAGAAATTCAGTACATTTCTACAGTAGGTAGTGAAGCAGAAGACCTCTGGTGGGGAATCATGCATTACTCGGATGACTTTTGGTGGTGGGCCTAAAAGGGAGGGAGGCCTGTGGGAGGATGTTAAATGAATTGCAAGAGGTTTGCCAGTCCTTTAGGCGCCCACCTGACTGGGGAAAGACTGTGGGCCCAATGACAATATTAACCTTTTGGGGATAGAAACTGCTACAGAGAGAGACTGAATGTAGGATTGCCAAGGGACAAGGTGAAGACCCTGGCTAGGATAGTGGGGGATGCTGAAGGAGTGAGGTAGATGAAGAAGATGACATTGTGACAAGTAAAACGGTTGTTGAGTCATCTTAATTTTGAATGCAGGACTATACCAATGGGCGGCCTTTATCACGGAGACTAGCCAAGGTGACCACTGGGGTCCCTGCCTCCACCATCAGATTAGGATCCCCGGGCAGTGAAAGGATTTGGCCATTTGGGCCACCTTTTGAAAGACTTTTAATGGGGTATCAGCATGGCAGAAGAGGAAAGGTCCAATACAGACTTGGAGCTGTTCACGGATGCAGTCGGGCCAGGGTTTGGGGCTTACTTGAAAGAGGCATGGGTGGCAGGTACATGGCCGTCTTGGTAGAGCAGGATTGACTAAGACAGACATTCTAGAATTTTTCCCAATTGTGGTAGCTCTAGTGGTGTGGGGCACAAGTTTGAGGGACAAAAGGGTGTTATTTAGGTCAGACAATACAGTGGTTGTGCATGTAATCAACCGCAATGGGGGCAGTTGGACCTATAGGGACTGGTTATTGTTTTTGTATTAAAGTGTTTGGTAAACAACATACACTTTAGGGCCCAACATGTTCCTGGGGAATGCAATGGTATAGTTGATGCTTTATCTCATTTGCAGGAGGACCAGTTCAGAGACCTGGCACCAGGAGCAGATGACAGCCTGGCAGAGATCCAGGAGTTTTTGTGGAATCTGTGGATCTTGAAGACTGGGCATTGATGTGCCAATCATTGGCATCCAGCACCCAAAAGCATATACAAGAGGAGTGGAGGAATTCATGAGGATTCTGGCCTCCTATGGTTGGGAGCAGTCATGGCCGATCCCGGAAAGGCAGCTGCACTGGTTTGTGGTGGCACTGAAAAGGAAGGAGATTAGCAGCGGTGGCAAGCCATCATCTAGCAGGGGTTGGGGTGGTTCAGCCGGGCAATGTGGTTGGAGGACCACATGGTCTTTCACGGTCAGAAAACTCCTGGAGGGTTGGGGCAGGTCGCAACCTAGGACTCTAGACAAGAGGAGGCCAGTGATCCCCAAGATGTTGGAAGACCTGATAAGGGCCTTGCCAACACTCTGCATGGGTCATCAAGAGGTGGGTTGTTCAGGGTGGCATTCCTATTGACTTGCCATGAAGCCTTTAGGGTTTCAGAGGTCATGACAGCCTGTAGGTGGGACCCCTCAAGTAGGGGCCTGGAGGCAAGGGATGTGATAGTGGTGGGAGATGAGGTGTTGGTTCAGATCTGAGGTAAAGACTGACCAATGGGCATGAGGCACATGGATGACACTGAAGGATTGATGGGGTGGCAATGGAGGATTAGGAAGGAGATATGAGGCAGGGACACAGGATAGGGATGGGCATACTTCTTCAGACATAGGAATGGGACACCACTGACACAGTTCCAGTTCACAAGAATTTTATGAAGGCCATAATGTCAGTGGGAAAGAAGCCCAGAGATTCCAGAACCCACTCACTTCGGCTAGCTGCAGCAACTTGTGCTGCAAGCAAAGGCATCTCAGACAGAGATTAAGGGTCTGGGGAGGTGGAAGTCAAAGGCATTCAAAGGTATGTCCGGCCGCATGCTCTAACTTGTTTTTATGTGTTAAACAGGTTTTTGGGGATCAGGACACAGGTGTGGATATGTGGGCACCTTCATCCATTAGGTGGCCACCCAGGAATGACCCCAACCTGGGGTCCAGTACTGCGCTCAGTGATGCCCCTGTGGAGGTGTAATGGATGGGTGGATGGGCCACAGGGTATACACTGGGAACAGTTGATTCCCAGATGCGAGAGGATTGCCGAGAGGGTACACCACCAGATATTTTGGTCATCCACCTGGGAGGAAACATGGGAACAGAAGTCAGTGGCATTGCTGCACATCATAAAGGAGGCACCATCCAGCGCAGCATGCCGGGCACCAGGATCATATGGTCACATATGGTACAGAGGCAACATTGACTAAGAGGGACCAAGGACAAGTGCCTGGACAGAACCCAGATGAAGATCAATGGAGAAATTGGGACATCCATGGCTCGCCTGTCAGGGTGAGTTGTCAAGCATGACCATATCACAGTGAAAGAAAATGAACTCTATCAGCATGATGGAATACATTTGTCTGACTTGGGACTTGATTTATTTTGCAGAGACATTTACCTGGGCCTAACTTCATTCTTAGAGGGAGTTAAAGGAAGGGAGATGTACTGTGGGGACCTGATGAAGATCACATTTGTGGCAGATAGGGAGTGTCTGCAAGGTTCTCTAAGGGTGAGTTGGGTTAGCATGGCTTGGAAGTGGGTGAAAAGGGGGCTCCCAGCACCTAGTATGGAATGGGGCTCCTCTAATGGTGGTCCCAGGGGGTCCCTGGCCTGTGCCCAGCATGGACAGGCCAAGGTCACCGGAAATATACCTGGGGCATGCCGATCTGCAGGAGAGGGCCCGTCATGATGGGACCCGGATGGCAGGTTGCCTATTGTGGAGGTCCGCGATCTCATGTGTCAGACAGAAGGGAGGAAGGCCAGGGCCCCACCCAGCATGGAGGGTGCTGGGCCTGGGAAATGAACCTTGAGAGGCTCCTTCGCGCATGTCTAGTCTGTAATAGGAATTGGTTTTAATAAACACATGGCAGTGGCCATTCAAACCCAAACTGGTGTGTTTATTGACTCCATGGGAGGATCGGGGATGGGTGAGTACTGGACAACCAATGCAATTTAAACAGAGTGATTGTTGTGTCCCTGCATGCACAACTGTATTTAGGAAAAAAATCACTGTCCTCCTGACTGTGATTTAACCAAAGGATTTTGTGTGACTGTGTGCACAATCAGATTTAGGAAAAATCACTGTCCTCCTGACTGTGATTTAACCAGAGTGATTTTTGTGTGACTATGTGTGCTAGAGAATGACTGGGAAGAAAAGGGCAACTAAAGCTAAAAGCCATGGAGCTGCCATGGTGATGGTGGGTCAGTGGTGGAGCCTGATAATGTGTATCCAATGAATGAGGCTGAGGTGGTACATGTGCAGCAACATGAGTTCAACAGTCATGAAGAGGAGATGCATGTTACAGAGCCTGTGGCACTTGCTACTGAGGCAGACAGACCTGCTGAGGCTGATGAGACTGCCAGCTTTTTGCAGACTATGATGTGGATGATGATGATGTGTCAGATGACATGGCTCTCTCATGGGAGCTTGAAGAGAAAAGGGCAAAACAGGGTGTTACAGAATGTTTCTTTCCTGTTGCCTTAACTGCTAAAACCAGAGCAAATCTTCTTTTGCTATCACATTCACAGTCATCTTGGCACCAAGTAAACATAAGGCCCCATAACCCTAATGTGGGATTTTATGTACTGAACCCATCTGATAAGACAGTGGCAATTTGCCAACTATGTCAAACCGAGTAAGTCGGGTAAGACGTGTAGTCACCTCCGGCACAGGTGGGCAACATACACACCTTAAAATAGGCACCCCATTTGGTGGCATCAACACAAGAAGGCAGCCAGTGCCAGTGGTTCTGGTCCATCCCAATCAGAGGGCAATTTAAGAAATACACCCAGCACCTCTAGAGGGACATGGAGGTGCAGGTGAGGAAGAGGACATTGTTGTGGTACTGGAGGAGGAGGATTCTAGAAGTGGGCAAAGTAGTGGTCCTAGCATCTGGAGTACCACCCCAAGTCAAAATGTGAGTGCTACCCCAGTTATGAAAACAAAAAGCAGCTGAAGTGTGTCATGCATCGCCTCAGGCTGTGAGTACCATTGGCAATCACCAGGCAAGGAGCACCCTTAATGGCACAATGATGAGGCAAGCTGTTTGGCACACCACCAGGTGCATCACTGATGGCAGCAGTATCAAGAAAAGTTCAGCGATGCTGCTTTCCATTTTGGAGAGGTAAACAAGATTCCTGCCTAATCATGGTACAGTGTGGAACTGAATGTAGCACAGAAATGATTGCTCTGGATTTGTTGTCATACTCCTTTGTAGAGAATGTGGATTTAGGCAGTTCGTGACCCGTGCTTTGCCTTAATGGCAGGTGCCATCACGCATATACTTTTCAAAGCGTTCCATCCCTGAACTGTACAGAACTATATGTGACTTGCTACATCATGCCCTGCAGCATTTCTCAGCACAGTATGTCCATCTGGTAGTTCTTACCTGTGCATTACAGCACACTGGGCACATGTACCTGGGGTAGGGGCTCATTGGGGAGAGGCAAGAATTGCAGTAGGACGAACTGTGGTGGTAGCAACATGCCTGGTGTTATGCAGCATGTAACACATAGAAATATAGAAACATAGACTTTATGGCAGTTAAGGACCACTTGGCCAACCTAGTCTGCCCATTTCCCTACCTTCAGGATAAGCTGCAGATCCTAGTTAACCAACAGCCTATTTCTTCTTAAACCCCACAAGAATTGCCTTATGTCTGTCCCATGTATTCTTGAATTCTCCCACAGTTTTGGACCCCACAACCTCCTCAGGAAAGCTGTTCCATGCATCCACCACACTTCTGTGAAAAAATACTTCCTCACATTGCCCCTGAACTGCCCCCCATCTTTAAATTGTGTCTCCTTGTTCTTGCATATCTCTTTTCTGAAAGATGCTACCCTCTTGGACTTTGTTGATTCCACTGAGGTACTTAAAGTTTCTATCATGTCCCCTCTCCTCCTTTCCTCAAGGGTACACATATTAAGCTCCTTTAGTCTCTCCTCGTATGGCTTCTCTTGCAGACCCTGCACCATTTTAGTTGCCCTACTCTGAACTGCCCCTATCCTGTCTATGTCCTTGTGGAGATGGGGTCTCCAGAACTGGACGAGTACCCAGATGGGGTCTCGCCAACTGTCTGTACAGAGGGATAACAATGTCCTGTTTTCTACTGGTGACGCCTCTCCCTATACATCTCAGTATACCCCCAACCCACCCTACTGCCTTCTCACATTATATACACTGACCATGAAGAGTATCCTGGGTCACACACTGAAGAAAAATGCTGGAAGTCGTACTAACCAAGATTGATCAGTGGCTCCACCCCCATACACTGAAAGCTGGATTCATAGCCAGTGATAATGGCTCAAATGTGTGGAAATTCATCACTGATGGGGATTTATTAGTTTGCCATGCCTGGCATATTGCTTTACCTTGTTGTGCAGGCTTTCATTAACCATCCAGATATAAAAGAAGTTTTGACTCTCACCCGATGCATCTGTGCCCACTTTGCACATTCAGCAAAAGCACATGACCAGTTACGGATCTGCAGGAAAAGAACAAGCTGCTTCAGCACCATTTAAGGTTTGACATTGCCACCCAGTGGAACTCCATCTTGCACATGGTGTAGCATCTATACCAGCAGTACAAGGCTATATCTGAGTATTTGCTAATTCATGCAGTCATGACAACAGTTGGGCATCCATGTGTCTCACAACAGAGCAGTGATGTCTAATGGATGGCCTTATCTTGATTCTGAGACCCTTGAGTGCATGGCACAGTCAGTGAGTGGGGGCACTGCCTGAGTCAGTGAGTCCATCCCTCTGCTATGGGTGCTGAGGCAGACACTGCTGAATGTGCAGCAACAGCTAGAGGCAGGTGGTGACAGAGCAATTTATTCATTAATGGAACACATGCTATCCACATTAGACTCCAACACCCACATAAAATATATTCTGCAGTCTGAAGAGTTTGGAACTGCCACAGTGCTTGACCCACATTATAAACATGGGCTGGCAGCCATATTACAAGACGGGCATCATGAACTGCAGAGACTGACAGAACTACTCACTTAGAGGATAAGTGGTACACAGTTGCTACTATGGGCACAGGGACAAAGAAAGATGATGGTACTGCACAGTGATCCAGTGTTACTGCCACCCACCTCTTTTCATCCCAGCCAGGGTTTCAAACTGCAGAAAAGCAATGCAAGGTAAAGGAACCTATGTTAAATCCCATTTGAGCCACCCTCAGTCAGGTGGGAGTCACAGACATGGAGGAAACTGAGGAGGAGGAGGAGGAGGATCACTCTGCACATCTTCGATTGTCAAAATGCATGGTAGATGCATATTTAGCAGATACAAAGAACCTCATTATTGGAGATGAGCCACTACTATACTGGGGCACTAAGGTTAATGACTGGCCAGCACTGACAGCGGTTGCCCTGAAATTTCTTAGCTGCTCATCCTCCAGTGCCAGCATTGAATGGGTGTTCAGTTCAGCAGATACCATTGTGTGTAACAGGTGCACAAATCTATCTCCAAAAATGTTGGCATGCTGACATTTATCAAAATGAATGAGGCTCACATACCATCAAAAAGAGTAATGTCCATGGCAACAGCAGTGATTGACAATGATGAGGAGGAGGAGGAGAAGGAGGAGGAAAGTGCTTTAGGCAGACCAGGACGTATCTCATCATTATCTCACAACATTGAAGTGAATGAAGCAGGAATGGAGAAGGCATTCCCATATGGTGACACTTCCAGTATTGAAGACTGTGAGGATGCTTCATGGAGGACATGGAAGAATAATGAACTCTACTATTTATTTTCTCCTTTTCCTCCACATCCCCATCCATCCACAACCATGTGATCCTGGATGTTAATTTAATAAAAATAATAATGTATCAAATTCAGTGCTGAGATACACATCCACAACTATTAATTATTGCTGCTTTTAATTAAGGCCAAATTGAGCAGTAGTAAACAATGCACTATGCCACTTACAAATTAATGAACACCCACTCTAGCCAGCAAGACACACTGCAGCTGTGCAGCAGTGACCTCAACACCTCAACCATATCCTCCTCCTATTACTGTATCTCTTGTGTGTAGACACCTTGGATCCTCCTCCAACACAAGCAGAAACAGCATGGCACAGCACTTCCACCACCTCAGTAATATGTACTAGGCAGCATATTATGATAAAGAGAACCACCTCCTCCACTACCTCCTCTGTACTGCCTGGGCTGCTTCAGCTATGTTCTCCTCCTCACAATCACATTAAGTCAACATTGGCTTGGCTACCACTTCCACCACTGTAATGATGATTCATTGCCAACAATGTGATAAACAGCAGCGCCTCCTGTACCTCCTCAAAACTTTCCTCTTGACAGATTCATCTTGATCCTCCATCAAGCCATTGATTGAAGTCTGCAAGGCATCATCACGTGGAACCAAACTGCATCAAGGACTTTCTTTATCTGCTGTTGGTAAGACACGTGCACTATTTTCAGACACTGCAACCCTTCTATAAGCCTACTAGAGGCAGAAAATCAATCCATGACTGATGAGATTCATTGCAGCATTAAAATGATTTCATGTAATATCTTCTTCATACAGGTTTTGCTGGTTCTACTACAGAACACAGACACCAAAACAGAATTGCTCAGCCAGCAGTAGTACTCTGACGGCAAGTGTCATTGTGATTTAATGTTTTCCTTTCCTTTCCTTTCCTTTCTTTTCCTTCCTTTCCTTTCCTTTCCTTTCCTTTCCTTTCCTTTCCACGACTTTCATTCACAACACTCCGTTCTTGTTTTCCAGGTTCTCTCTTTGGACTGACATAATTTGCTTGGTGAATCTAGCACATCGTTGAAACAAATTCAGGTACAAGGAATACCTGTAAGGATAAGGAAGAACTGCAGAGGCAGTGATTAAGAAATAAAATTAATTTACCAATTATGGTACAGAAACAAGTCCCACCCCCAAAAACAAAAATACTTACCTTCATTGTTGGCCAATGTTGTGTATGAGTCAAACAACAGCATCTATGTTGCAGCTGTCCAGCAGTATGATATTGTCTATTTGCATTCTGCACAAATAACTGAAAATCAATGAAAGAGAAGTATGAATTTATTAGACTTGAACTGTAGCAATAACCTCCCTTACAATGAAAACAAAACAAAGGTACTTACCTGTGCACTATATCTATGTGCCATCATGAATCCCCAACAAGCAAGTCCCCAAAACAAAAAAATACTTACCTTCATGGTTGGCCAATGTTGGGCATGAGTCAAACAACAGCATCTATGTTGTAGGTGTCCAGCAGTATAATATCATGCACAAATAACTAAAAATCAATGAAAGGGAAGTATGAATATAATTAGACACTGAACAGTAGCAATAACCCCCCACAATGGAAAGAAAACAAATTTACTTACCTGTGCAGTGTGTATATGTGCCGTCATGAATCCAGGACTACAACAAGCAAGAGGCCGTTTCTTGGACTTTGGAACAACAGCAGCATGCAGCAGCAGCAAAGCACCCTCTCCATGAGGCAATAGTATTTGACTGACAGGAAGCATGTTTTCTCTGGGACACAATTTCACATTTCTGGCAAAATGTTGGTGGTGGGGTGCAGAGCCCAAAAATGCATAATGCGATAAATATGTTTGGTTCTCTTGCATGCTTCACGTATGTTTTGCACCGCTTATTAGGTGTATAGCGGCAACAGTTTTGGACTGAAAGGAAGTGGGCTGCAGGCCCAAAATGCATAGTATGATAAATATGTTTAGGTTCTCTTGCATGCTTCACATATTCTTTGCACTGCCTTATCAGGTGTATGCAACAACAGTATTTGACTGAAAGGAAGGGGGTAGCAAGACGCAAAATGCTTAGTATGATAAATATGTTTCAGTTCTCTTGCAAGCTTCACATATGCTTTGCATCACCTTCTCAGGTGTGTGCAGCAACAGCATTTGACCAAAGGAAACATTTTCTTTCTGGGGACACAGCTTCACATTTCTGGCAAAGTGCTGGTGGTGGTGGGTGGCAGGCCCAAAAATGCATAGTATGATAAATATGTTTACATTCTCTTGCAAGCTTTACATATGCTTTCGTCACCTTCTTGGGTGTGTGCAGGAACAGTATTTGACTGATGCAAAGTGGGGTGGGAGGCCCAAAACTGCTAAGTATGATAAATATGTTTAAGTTCTCTTGCAAGTTTCCCATGTGCTTTGCATCACCTTATCAGTGTGTCTTGACAACAGTATTTCAATGAAGGGAAGCAATTTATGTCTGGGAACACAACTTCACATTTCTGGCAAACACAGTAAACATGTTAAGTGCTTAAAACAGATTTATGTTTAACTTCTCAGTAGAATAGCTCATGTTTGTGTTATTGCTTGCACCTCTTTGGGTGGTTGGCGTTCACACAACACAACTACTGTACCAGTTACACAACGTCACATACCAAGGGGAAACAATTTATTTAATGTGGCAAATACTTAGTATTTGTGGATAGAAGGAGGAAGTACACATGATGAACCAGTAACAAAAATGAAAAAAGGAAAGTTGTTCATCATGTGTAAAAAGGGTTAAAGAAATAACAGAACTGGACAATCAAGGGACATCCACTCGAATGAAACAATACTAAAAGAGGATAGAGAAAAATACTTTAAAACAACAGAGCTTTTTTTTTTTTTTTACTTTTATAGCTTTTTATATTTTTTGATGTTTTTTATTTCTAATACGGGGACTAGAGTGGAGAAATTAAGAACACAGATGACAGAATAACTATATATAAAATTAAAAGTTTCTTGAAACAAAACAACTCAGACCACCCCACCAGCACTGCCAGAAGACAAGCCACGCCCACTACCACCGTGCAACTCAGATAAGAGAGTGAGGATTCTCTCATGGCTGGACATGACACTGTCCAGCCGATCCATCATGTCCTGATGGAAAGTGTTAAATTATTGTTGCAGATCA
Source organism: Neoceratodus forsteri (assembly GCA_016271365.2). Lineage (NCBI taxonomy): Eukaryota > Metazoa > Chordata > Ceratodontiformes > Ceratodontidae > Neoceratodus > Neoceratodus forsteri. The sequence goes on along the minus strand of CM028131.1, from coordinate 879,126,093 downwards.
TTCACCTCAGCCCACAAAACTACCAAATGGCCATTTGTGGCAGGTGCCATGGGTCACATTACTGCCATAATGGCAGTGCTATCTGTGAGGTACAGGAGGAGTACCGCTGCAGTCCATCCCATGCCTGCCATGCTGACTCACACAAGCAACACCGCTGACCTCATGCTGCTTGACATTTCCCCAGGGCCATCACCATGACCACCATCACATGATGTAGCAACATCATGCCTTGGCCCTCCACTGTGAGGTGGTGGATGCAGAGGGTGTCCTGGCTGCTGGTCCCAAGACAGCTTCGTTTTACCCCACTTCACACATTGTCAACACACCTTGCAGATGGTCACTGTCTCATCTGAAGGGTGCATATCAAAACGTCCCACACCACAGAGCACTGTGGGAGTGGGGAGCACCAGATGAGGAGGCAGCAGGCTCCCGTTGGGGGTAGGAACTTGTGGCTGCTGCTGCTGTTGTTCCTGTTCCTGCTGCTGCTATCAGGCTGCTGAGGTTTTTCTTGTTGCAGCTGCTCTGCAGTAGCAAAACTCCTTCCTGAGCTGGGGGCAGCCGACCCTATGGAAAAACACACCTGCTAAGGCATGGGTGCCTTACTGGTGCTCCAGCCCCACCAGTCTGGACTCCACCGAGTCCTGATGCTGCCCTCAATTACAGAAAGAAATATAAAGAAAATGAAAGAAAAAGACAGTAAGAAGTCAGAAAAAAAGCAGCACTAACAAAATTTATAAAATCAGAAACTACAATGAACAAAGATAAGGATTACAACACAAAGAGGTGTAAAATATTAAATTCTAAAGATATATTGCTGCTAAAATGCTTTCTGAGTCTATGAGACTGTCTCTTTCAGCTACAACTGCCAAAATGAAAGTGAAACATTCACTTCCTGCCTGCCTGGAGTCTCCCATGTGACCTGCAGTAAGTGAATCTTGTGACAAACCATATTTATCATTAACTTCAAAGTTACTAACAAAGTCAAAGTTACCTTCAAGTTAACTGACGAAGTTTGGCACCAGAAACTAATTACCTTGAGAGTTACTAAAAAGTTGAAGTTAACCAATGAGTTACTCAAACCCAAAGTTTTAGCACCAGAGAAGTCATTTACATGATGTATTTCAAGGGGCTAATTTGGCGACTTTGTGGGAACTTGGCGGGTAGATTTAAACTTCACAACATCTCTACATCTCTACTAGGGGCACAGTATGATGCTGGAATGGGAAGGTCAAGAGGGAAATGAGGAGGCACTACTTCACAGAGAGAGTGTTGGCAGGATGGAATGCACTGCCAGAGGAGTTAATTGAACTGAGGACAGTGGATAGCTTTAAATGTGGGTTGGATAGAGTTAATGGCAAGGTTAGTACAGACAACAACACAAAGGGGGAAGGACCAGGGGGATGGATGGAGGATTGGGTTGTGGGGCAGCTGCAGTAGTATTAATCTAAGAGCTGCACAATCGGGCAGACTTGATAGACTGGTGAGCCTTTTTGCCGCAATTTCATATGTTCGTATGCTATTGACTCTGACTGGGCTTGATTAAAGTTATCTGTGGAGCAATTTTTCTTTGCACTGATGTTGTCCTATATGCTTACAGTAATGGTTGTCTTTGATTGAAACAAATAAACTCACAAAGCCTTCTAAGCTCCACTTGCACAGTATTTTTAGCAGCAGTGTGTGTGTTTTTCCACCTTGTCATGTCCTCAATACTCAGTGGGGATGGTGGTTCAATTACTTAGGAGATGAGTTTTTTTTGATGCTATTTGTTGGGATCCGGATAAGGATTTATTCAGCTATCCAACCCCAGAAGCAGCAGCTACTGCAAGCGGTGGTAATCCAACAGCTGAAGTGACTTTGAACACTGAAAACACTACTGGCACAGCATTTAAATTGTTGGAAAGTATTACTTTGAAGAGAAGGAGACCACTGGAATAAACACTTTCTCAATGCATATGTCAATGTTAATAGATTACTTTGTGGTTTAAGGTGGACAAAGTTGCCAGGCTATGGCTAAGAGAGGGTAGGTTTTCAAGGACTGGACAAAACCACACCCAACTTCACTGAAATTAGTGTATTTCATTATCAGAGATAACAATACACAGCAGCTTGCATTGCTAGCAGAACTAAAAGAAAAGCAACAAGTGGTAAATCAATTCAAGGATCACTTGGAGTTCCCAGAATATGGGGAAAACTTAAAAGCAGCAATAGCTAAAGAAGGAAAAGATTAAGGCTACTAAACTCCCAAAATTTAAATGTGACAGAGGTGATTATAACAGAGACCAGGTTTTATCTGGTTCAAGAATGGGAAAAGCTGGTGAAGCAGAAGCAAAATCACTGAAAGTCAGTTTTAAAACAAAACTGCTCACCCTCATCAAACTATTACTCTACTAGTGACTCGGATATTGAGAATAATTTGTTAGACCAAAACCAACAAGTGCTGGAGCAGCAGTTCCACAGGAGCCCAAGAACAGTAATTTTCCAGGATGAAGAAAACATACCGGGGAGAGGTTGGTGCATCAACAAATACAACAGAAAGAAACAGGGTGGCAGAAGGACCAAGAAATAAATGTAATTAACATTTCCTCACATACACTGTAACAGGAAGAGATTTCAATATTGAACAAAGGACTCTTGTTTATTCCAATACAAGTGTAACCCCTGTTACCCGGGGTTACTAGAATCCCAGTAAGACCTAGTGATAGACAGGAAGGCAGCTTGTGAAACTCCAGTTAAATGGATTTCACACTGTCTCATCAGTTCTCAGTCTCAGCTGAGACTGAGGGATGACATCACCATAGAACTATCACAGCTGCATGAGCCACAATGGAATCTGCAGAAGGGAGTTAGATTAGAATGTTGGGAGTTTTGAACAGTCAGTGTGTTCAGTCTGCAGTTGGAGATTGCTGTGAGAGGAGCACAGCAGTTCTGTGCATAGGCTCTTGGAGCCTCAGCTCTGAAATAGAGCTACATTTAGGAAAGGTGTGTTTTTCTACCTAAAGAGGGACACAGTAAGCTGTTCTTTAAAGTGGTGGAGACCGCTGATTTGGTCTCTGTGCCCCATCCCTGAGGGGGTGGGGGCAGAAGGTTTGCCTGCTATTCCAGGGGCAACCCCTGGCTCAGCTAGAGAAGAAGCTGCCTTATTTTTCCCAAGGTGGGTAGAAGAAGATTTCGGATTCTCATGTGGGCACCTGCAAATCAAGGTGAGTTCTTGCTCTTTCTAAAGGGCCCATGTTTCATCCTGAACTGTGTTAAAGTGAGGATTGGACTGCTGAAGTAGTGGGAGGCCTAGAGTAATAGGCTTAGCCAAAAGTAAAAGTATGTTCAAGTCCAGCACAAGGGAAAGTCAAGACATGTAGAGGAGATGGATATATGTCTACCCTGTAATCTACATTGCCAAGCTTTCAGAAAAAGTTGTTTAGTGTCCAGAGAAATGGCGGGTATGGATTGTGGGAGCTGGAGGTGGGAGACCCCATCTTTAGTAACCAGGTCCACCTCTCGGATTTGCTCTGTGGATTTCTACTTTGCCTCATGCACTTGGCCAGTGATGAGGGAAGTACCCAGATGTGGGATTGGAAGGAAAAATTTCCTTTAGGAGTCGAAGGTTTCTAAGGTGGTTTGGTTGTACCAACAGGAAAACTAGTTCATTCCCATATGGACGCGATCAGAAGTGGCGGAGGGGCGGGCCGCCAGGAAAAACCGAGTAGTGTACAATTTGGGCTGTGTACCCAAAGCTGCGTGCAAGTCCGGGCTGTATGTACCTGGTGGGTTCAGAGCCTGAGGGCTGGAATAGTGATGAAGTGTTCTGTGTCCTAATCTGCATTACCAGGAATATAGCCCCATGGGGTCCGTCTATGCTTTGTTTGTTCAATTTGGATGTGAATAAAAGCCACACTTTAGAATCCCATTCCTGGTTTTGGACATTACAGTTATTGCTTCCTGTGTTCGGATTTACTTGGGTGCCCCTGTGCAGAGAATAGCCAAACCTAGGCCCTGTGTCGAGTAACCTAGTCCTCCCTGAACCCAGTCCCCACCAGGTACTGCTGTCAGCTTCAACAGCATACCACCTGTCGTTTGCAAAAAGGCAGGGGTGAGGGCATTACAAAATGGAGGCACCGCTTGGATTTTTATTTTGGGAGGAAGGTGCTCGGGCAAGGGCTAGCTGCTTTTTGAAGTATTCGGCTGTGGGTAGCCTAAAGCTGAAGCAAGGCTAACTAGTGTCGCTCTGTGCTGTGGATCTTATGCTGCTGTTAGAATGCCAACTGTTTACCAAGGAGCAGTAAAGCTAAAAGAGTGTGCCTTGTCCTGCATCAAATTATTTACAGTGTTTTGCCAGCTTTTAAAGAACTGTGTGATAAAGAAAAGTGTGAAGACTAGGGGTAGCAACAGGAAAGTTGTGCCCTGGAAGTTGGAAATGCTTTTGAGTAAACCGAGAGACTTGCTGTGTGAATGGCCATGCTAAATGGCTGAAATGGGCTCCGATATGGAGTCAGTTGAAGAAAAAAAAGTGGTTTCTGCAGTTTAAATTTGCCTGCTTGACGATCGCTGTGAAGAGAAGAGCACTCTTGAGGAAGAAGAGGCTCATTTGCCTGGCGCCGTGTAATTGGTGAGGCTGCAATCAGTCCCACCCTCAGCCAGCCCCTCAGCCAGCTCTACAGTGACTGCCCAGCATTCGAGAGGGAGTGGAGGAATGCGTGTCCTGGCTTGGTGGAGGAGCGTGGTGATTAAAAGCGCTGTAAAACTTGTAAAATAGCCTTTGCTGTTTAAAATTGGGCTCAACCGCATCTCGATTGACTGAATTGCGAGTGTGGTAATCGGGGAGAAGATCGGCAGGACTGCCCACCCACTCCTTTCTGAGGCCTCCATGACTGGCTGCAGGCCATTTTTTCCATTGCAGCTAACAGCTACTGATAACAGTGAGTACCAACAGTAAAAGTTGCTCAAACAGTGATTTTCTGCCAAAAGTCAGCTGAATATGTGTGCAGCAGTGTAGTCGCTGGCAAATAACTACTGTGTCAAGTTTTAACAACAAGTGCAAGTCTGCTAGGCCATTGACTGTGTGTATAGTTATGGATTCAGCATCAGTTTAAAGTTTCAAAGCCAGGGAGAGACTGTGAGTAGTAGCCAAATGTGCAGCACTAGTTTACAGGCAATCCTGTGCTTGAAATAATTGAGGCTTTAAGGGACTGTGAGCTAAAGTAAAGTTTCCAGCAAGTGAAAAGTCCGTGGCAAATCATGTAAATGTGTTGAAAAAGAACAGTGCAAGTTTGTACAATTTGAGCAAAAGTTATCAATGAGTGTGTGTAATCGGATGCACAGTGGCTTGACCCAATTTCTGAATGTTGATGTGCAGGAGTGCTGCCGCCATTACAGGGTGGAGTAGGCAAACACAGCAGAGGAGCCATTTTAAAATAAAGAAAGTGTTCAATGAAGTGGGACTTTCAGTAACAGTGAGCTTTTGTTTGTTTTCCTGCAGTTATGGCCTCAGAGTCAGGACCAGTTCGCTACCTGGATCATGCCGGGCTGCAGTAACAGCAGCAGTAAATAGGTTAAGGGACATTGAAAGGTGTTATTATGGAGGACAACTGCCTTCTCATGTAGCGATTCCTGGATATCCAGTGCAAGTGTGTCAAATATGCTTAAATGCTGGAAGGACTTCTTCATGATACCTCACTGCTCTGGGTGCCTAGAAAAATATGGCTTGTAAAAGTGCCCCAGATTCGCTTTGGGCTCCTACGGAAAAAGGTTCAGGAATCTGTAGTTGGCACACAGCACCAGGTGGAGTCTGTTGAGGTGCCCCTCGGGGAGTGTGGCACAAAGCTAGAGGTGCAGATTTAGAGACAGAACCAGATGTTGATGTTTGGATGCTGGATCTCAAAAGGAAAGTTCAGATAAAGCATCAGTAGACCACTGGAGGGGCATAGCCCAAGTCTCATAGGTGAAGATGAGATGCAGGAGGCCTTTGAATGGGAGGTGTCAACCTCCGCACCTAGTGATGAGTGGATAGTCTCAGGAGTGAGGACGACTGCTCACCCTGGGCTCAGATCCTCAGTGAGGAAGAAGATAAGGGGAACCTATGTGGCCTTGTGAAAAGGAACGGGTACACAGCCTCAAGCTCTTGCCTCAGAGGAATGCATGGAAGAGAGTGGTGATGCCACTGTCCTGGCTGAGCAAGAAGAAGAAGTCAGGGATCCGTTTTCATTCGTTGAGGATGCGTGGCTGGCAGAATCAGACTGGCCTCCCCAAGCCAGGCCAGCGGTCTCAGGTTGACCAAAGCTAGTAAAGAGTAGAGACTGGTTCATAGGAAGGCTAATGAGATCTATGGAATGTCCTTTCCTACCTTTCCTCAGAAAGTCTGGGAGGAGATTGAGAACAACAGGAAATCCTGGATCTGGGCAGAAGCAATAAAATGTGTGCATCCTGGTGCAAAGAAGCATGTCAAGAACAGACTGTTTCAGGAGAAATATACCCAGTGGAAGAGAGGCAGAACACTGTTTATGGACACTCGTGCGAATAGTGGATGGAGAGGGAGTGAAACCTTCTACAGTATAAATTATGTGCGCCCAGATGGGGTAATAATTCAAGCTCCTGACCCCGTACTAGTGGCCTCAATGCAAGGACCTCCTGGCAAATGTGCCCATGCCTATTGGATGGAAAGCCGAGCAGTGGTAGTCACTGCCACATCAGCCTTTGCAGTGCCTTTATTGATCTGCCAGTATGGACATCCAGGACTCCAGGTGCCCCACATTCATCAGTTCTAGTGTACTGGCCTTTCCAGAATCCATTGACTGGCCCACCAGATGACTTCATATCCAGAGAGGACACTTCCCAGCTGTATCCTGACCCATCGACTGGTAATCGGATGACGCCGACCAGCTGTTTTCTTTTTGTTCCTGTTCTAAGGTTCCATCTCCAGAGATGACATCAACCCAGCAGATCCCAGATGTGCCCTCCTGTAGTTCCTGGAAGATGTCCACCCAGCTGTATCGGAAGAATGCTGCCAGGAGAGTCTTTGGCTGAGAAGCAGATCAGTGTATCTTAATCGTTCTCAAGGGCTGGTAAGTCCAAACTTTTCTATCCTTATGACATTGCAGTACACACCTACACTAGTAGACTCCAGAATGTGTGAACTGTCCTCAAAGACTCTCCCTTCAGGACTTTGGCCTGCTAGAACTGTGCTTCACCGGGCTCCGGCCCAGGACAGACTCTTTAATGGACTAGCTTTGAGCACTGTGGTCACTAGTTGGGACTTTAGGGTGCTCCACCCCCAAATGTGTATTGTAAATAATGCCATTGTTTTCTACTGTTTTCTAGTGTATATACTGTTTTCTACTTTTTCTAAAAAAAAAAAAATTATTTTTGGGATTCTCCAGTGTTTTGATGGTAGGGATTTAGGTAGACTGTGTATGCAGATTAGGAGTGTGTGCTGTCTTCTTTTCTTGCAGGTGTTCCTGAAGAAGACAGAAGAGAAGACACGAAGAGGAGGAGGGCTCATCGAATTCCTCACTAGTACTTTAATTGTTAGTAATTTAAAGTACTGTGGTTGTTATTGTTGTTGTTACTGTATTAACCCTTTCCTTCCACAGGTGTGGTTGTGGGGTAGGGAGGCAGTAATGTAAGGTAATGGTATGGTATTAGTTTCTTGTGTGTGTTGCAGGGTACCCAAGGTGGGGAGGTCCCCGGATTGTTTTTGTTTTTGGGTGTTAAGTTAGAGGCAGATAGGTTTTCCCTAGAGGGCTGGGGATAGACAGGCTGTGGCCCTGACCTGCAGTAGGGGTAGTGCTGATCTAGTAGGGCCATGCTCTGACAGTTCTACCACAGCCACTAGGCATCCATAGTAAGTGGGTAGAGTTGAGGCTGATATGTCAACTAAAGGCCTCTAGGCCCTTAGTGTTGCCTGCCTGTGCTCGACATGGTAGGAGGGGGCCTGATCACCCCTCCGCAGGTAACACATAGGTGGGATGGCCTAAGTCGGTAAACAATGACTGCGGACAGTCATTTTCCTGGTCAAGGGTGAGTGTAATCCTCGCTACCCGGGTTACTAGAATCCCAGTAAGACCTAGTGATAGACAGGGAAGGCAGCTTGTGAAACTCCAGTTAAATGGATTTCACACTGTCTCACTTGTTCTCAGTCTCAGCTGAGACTGAGGGATGACATCACCATAGAACTATCACAGCTGCATGAGCCACAGTGGAATCTGCAGAAGGAGTTAGATTAGAATGTTGGGAGTTTTGAACAGTCAGTGTATTCAGTCTGCAGTTGGAGATTGCTGTGAGAGGAGCACAGCAGTTCTGTGCATAGGCTCTTGGAGCCTCAGCTCTGAAATAGAGCTACATTTAGGGAAAGTGTGTTTTTCCACCTAAAGAGGGACACAGTAAGCTGTTCTTAAAGTGGTGGAGACCGCTGATTTGAGTCTCTGTGCCCCATCCCTGAGGGGTGGGGCAGGAAGGTTTGCTTGCTATTCCAGGGCAACCCCTGGCTACAGCTAGAGAAGAAGCTGCCTTATTTTCCCAAGAGTGTGGGGTAGAAGAAGATTTCAAGATTCACCTACAGGGCACCTGCAACCAAGGTGAGTTCTGCTCTTTCTAAAGGGCCCATGTTTCATCCTGAACTGTGTTAAAGTGGGGATTGGACTGCTGAAGTAGTGAGAGGCCTCAGAGTAATAGGCTTAGCTAAAAGTAAAAGTATGTTCAAGTCCAGCACAAGGGAAAGTCAAGACATGTAGAGAGAAGTGATATATGTCTACCTGTAATCTACATTGCCACGCTTTCAGAAAAGAGTTGTTTAGTGTCCAGAGAAATGGCCTGGTATGGATTGTAGGAGCTGGAGGTGGAGACCTCCATCTTTAGTAACCAGGTCCACCTCTCTATGGATTTGCTCTGTGGATTTTACTTTGCCTCATGCACTTGGCCAGTGATGAGGGAAGTACCCAGACATGGGATTGAAGGAAAATTTCCTTTAGGAGTCGAAGGCTCTAAGGTGGTTTGGTAAGCCACCAACAGGAAAACTGGTTCATTCCATATGGTGCAATCAAGTGGCGGTGAGAGTCGAGCCATGGGAAAAACAAGTAGTGTACAAGTCAGACATGTACCCCAAAGCTGCTTGCAAGTCTGGGCTGTGTGCCTGGTGGGTTCAGAGCCTGAGGGCTGGAATAGTGAAGAAGTGTTCTGTGTTCTAATCTACATTACCAGGAATGTAGCCCGTGGGGTCCATCTATGCTTTGTTTGTTCAGTTTGGATGTGAATAAAGCCACACTTTAGAATCCCATTCTGGTTTTGGACATTACAGTTTTGCTTCCTGTGTTGGATTTACTTGGGTGCCCCTAGCAGAATAGCCAAACCTAGGCCCCCTGTGCGAGTAACCTAGTCCTCCCCGAACCCAGTCCCCACCAGGGTACTGCTGTCAGCTTCAACAGCATACCACCTGTTGTTTTGCAAAGACAGGGTGAGGCGTTACACAAGAAACACAACCCTTGAGTTATACCTAGATCTCTATCATTTTATAAGGATTCTCAACCTCCGATCGTTCTTTCACAAACTGAGCATGGGTGGACAAATTGAAGACAGAGTGAGTCCACACATTAGGGGTATAATGGAGGAATATTCTGAACAAGCCTCTCATTCTGGCACTGGTGCAAGTATTTGAGGACTTGGAACTATCTAGTATTTCTGACAATCAGAATGCTCATTTAGCAAATTATAGGTCAGCACCAACTGTCAACCTCCCATACAATCAGACTGTTGCTGTTTTGAGCACCTATGTGAGAAAGACTTCAAAACACTTATCTGCAATCAGAAATCATCCCTTTTTTCTAATATTAATAACAAAGAACTAGAGGCACTAAAAAACTGGAGAAAGAGATAACAATCAAGCCAGAGGACAAGAGTGGATCGATGGTAGTATGGACACCACCAACTATATGAAAGAAGTTGGTAGACAATTGTCAAATACTGACTTCTACTGAAAGTTACCATTGGACCCTACTTAGAAGTTTTAAAGGGGTGGCAGTATAGCCTAGAGGTTAGAGGAACGAGGTGTGAATGAGCTTGGTACATCCAGTGACTAGGCCGGAGTTTGATTCTCACAACCTCCACTTGCATACTGTGTGACTCTGAGCAAGTCACTTAACCAGCAGTGCTCCCAGGTCACTCCCTGAAAACAGGCACTTGTGCTTAGCGGGCCCTACCCAGTTACCAAAGACTAAAGAAAATAGATAAATAAATACAAATTAAAAGGGAAATTGACACTTCCTGATATCTAGTAAAGTGGGGGGGTGCAGATAATGTCTTCAAGTTCTTAACAGTGAAGCATCCAGTACATGCTACCTTGTATCTGTTACCAAAGATACAGAAGAACTTATAACAGCCCCAGGTCACCCCACTGTGCCTGGGATAGGCTCCCCATGTACCCTTTGCCTAAATTTGTAGGTGGGCATATCAAGAGGTTGGTTTTCATGTTACCCTTGTATGTCCATGACACTCGACAAATACTCAACATTCTTGGGATAGCAGATCAAACAATCCTGGTGGCTTGTATCTCTTGACTTTGAGTTCTTGTACACAAATATCCCCACTCTGGAGGGTTGGAGGCACTCCATCATCATTTACATAGGAGCACTGAATTTAGCCAGGATTTGGATGATTTTCTTGTTCACTATGTACATTTTGTAATAACTTTAAACTCATTTATTTTTCTGGAAGAATTCTGGCTACAGATTTATTTATTTATTTATTTGAATTTTGATAACCAGGTGAGCTCACTGAGACAAGCATGTCCCTTTTCAGTATGCAATCCAGGAATAAAGCTATCTCCATAACTAGGTACATAATATAATTAGGAAAAACAATGAAATAGAATGAGTACAGTCAGTGGCAGGAGAACAATATGTGTAGTAGTAGTAGTATATTAAGCTACAGGAATGATTCATGAGCAGGCAGACAGTATCCACGACTTCAGTCCGGTGACACCAGGGTGGTCTGGGAAGGTCCAAGGTTGATAGATCATTGATAATGTCCAATGTTAATAAGTCCTCGATAGGGCTTGGGACCACTGTGATGGAGACTGGAGACCGCTAAGATCATGCAGGGTATTTTGCACAGTCAGCAGAACATCATACCACCTGTGCCTTGTGTACACTATTGCAACAATATAATGTATAACAGAACTAGTACTAAAAGAAGTTTACATAATTACATATTTAGAAAATATACTAGAGGTTAAAGGAGGAGCAGGGGTGGGGTTTAGTAGAGATCGGAAACCAGAGATGGGGGAGTAGAGATAGAGGGTAGAAGGAGGAAGCAGTGGAGGGAGGGGTATTAGTAGAGGAATAGGAGAGCCAGGGAGGAGGGAGAAGAAGAGACAGAGATAGGGAGAGTGCAAGAACTAAGGAGAAGGGGACTGGGAGAGATAGGAGAGACAGGGTGCTGGAGAGTGGCATGTAGAGGTAGATGGAGGATGTTAAGTACAGTTGTCACAGCAGGTTGGGAGAGGAAAGATGATTTCCTTGAAGTTTGTTTTAAACAGGGAAGAGACACAGGAGAGTAGACTATGTGAGAGGGTATTCCATTTTGAGGAGCAGAGAGGTGAAAGGTCGCCTGCCAATGGCTAGGCTAACCTTTGGAATTGTCAGCAATGGGAGGTGGGAGTGACGAAGGGTTCTGGAGAAGGATTTCAGGTGAGTAGCCCAGAGAGAATAGGTGGGAAAGGAAGGTAGGTAACTTTGAACGTGGTAGAGTGTATAGGAAGTCCATTCTTGGCTCAAAGGATGGCCAGTCTAAGGATTTGAGAACATCGCAGTGATGTGCCCGAGCTGGAGCTGCATCAGTGAAGTGAGCAATCCTATGGTAGACCTGCTTGATTTCAGCCAGGGTGGTGGTTCTGGCTGAATGAATTATGGGTGCACCATAGAATAAAGCAGGAGCAATGTAGCAGAGGAGATAATCTTCCTAGCACAAGGAGTAAGGTAGGGGAGGTACAAGAAGGAGGCCAAGTTTCAGATTAGTAGTTTTGATAATGTTGTTAACATGAGTGTGAAGGATAAGTGTTCATTGAGAATCATACCCAGGTATTTGAAAGATTCCACTCCTTTGAGAGGTTTACCGAGGATGCATTCATGAGCAAAGGAGGCTGAGAGGTTAGTCAAAAGATGTATGGTGGAACAGCATGGGCTTTGTTTTCTTTGAATTGAGTACCAGCTGGTTCTCTTTGAATCAGTCTTCCAATTGCAGGAAGTCATTCTCCAGATTGGCACTAATGGAGAAGATGTCTGTGCCATGTTTGCATAAGATGGCATTGTTAGCATATAGTTGGATAGATCCTCCCCACAGTTTTGGGAAGGTTGTTTATAAAGATAGAGAAGAGTAGTGGCCCAAGAATAGATCCTTGGGGACCCCATCCGTGACTGGAGATAGTGATGAGAGGGCTCCAGCCCATGTGATACATTGGAAATGGTTGGATAGGTAGTTTGAGATCCAGGATAGGGAGTCGGAATTGAGACCTAATGTTTGTAACTTTGAGATTAAGAGAGTGTTATTAACGAGGTCAAAGGCCTTTGTGAGGTCAATGGAGACAGCTCTGTGGCATTGCTATGGTCCATGGCATGGAAAATGTCAGCAGTGACCTTCAGTAGATTGCGAGCTGTGTGATTTCTTAAGCCATGTTAATGTTTTGTAAGGGTGTTTGTCTATTCAAGGAAGGAGTACAGGTATTTATATAGGATTCTTTCTTGAATTTTTCTTATAGGCACAAGCTGGAAATAGATCCATAGTGTTCGAAAGGTTAGTTGGGCCCGATTTGTGAACAGGGACAACAGTGGTGGTTTTCCATTTGTCTAGGACAGTATGTGTGGGGAATGACCTGTTAATCAACAGTGCAATTGGGTGAGCCAATGCTGGGGCACCAAGCCTAAGGAATCTGGGAGGCAGGGTATCAAAGCTGGGGAGCTATCCTAGTTTTGTGGCCCATAATGAGCATAAGGACTTCATTACGGAGGTAAGTTTAAGGTGAAGGTGGGGGTGGTGAGTTTTAGTATAGGGGGATTTTGTTGTGGGGCTGGCATTCGGGAGGCCTACTTGTAGACTTCAAGGTCAGTGAAGAATGAATTTATTCCTGCAGCGATCTCAGGAGGCGTGGAAAGTTCTATGCCCTTCAGGATCATGGTCTGCGGGTTGTCCAATCATGGCCCTTTAGAAAGGTGTTTATTTGCTTCCAGAAGCATTTAGGGTTGTCAGGTTGCTAGTTTGTAGGGACTGGAGATAGAGCCACTGGATTTGGTTACTTTAGCTTTGCAAACATTACTCAATTGCTGGTAGGAATTCCAGTCAGTAAGGAGTCCAGTCTTTTATAGGAACTCCATGCCTTGTTTCTGGAGCACATTAGAGCCAGAGCTCCTGGGAAAGCTAGGAGAGTGAATTTTAGCTTTCTCAACTTGAAGGGGGCATGGAGGTCAAGAATGGAGGTGAAAGTGCTGATTAAATAGTCAAGGGCCAGACTGATGTCAGAAAGGGTGATGATAGTGACCAATCAGAGTGCAAGGCTCATATAAATTCAGAGGTGTTGAAATAAGTTAGGTCTCTGGTTTTGAAAATTCTCAAAGGGGTGGGAAGTCATTTTCCAGATACAGAAAGTCAGGAGTGATGGCTTAGTACATCAGGAAGGTTGCCAGCAGACCTGATGTGGGACCTGTTGTTTGTTAACACCAAGTTGAGGAGTGTGTGGTTACCAGATTTCATATTTAGTCTGGTTGGTTGGTTGATAAGTTGTTTTAATTTAGCATCCAATGTAGCTATAGGAGACAGCATTTTTAGGATCATGCCAGTCAAGACTTAAGTCACCACAGATTATAGTGTCAGTTTGATGGAGGGTGTCTAGACTGGTGAAGAGTTCAGTGAAGGAGGTAGGTGCAAGTTTGGGTGGGGGTAGGTAGATACACCAAATGTTCAACCTTATGGTTTGGCCAAGAGTGATTGTGATGAATAAGTGATCAATGTTTGGGTCAATGGTTAAGTCAGACAGTTCACTGACAACCAATCCAGCCCTGGTGTATATCAGTACACCTCTCTTTCTTTCTGAGTCTGTCTCTATGGTAGGAGGAGTAGCCTGGGAGAGTAACTTCATGGGAATGTATAGAGAGTTTTAGCTAGAACTCTGTTAAGCAAAGAACATCTGGCTTGTATTATGGAGTCCAGCATTTGAGTTCAGCCATTTTCCTTCTGATGCTTTGGATACTTATGTGGCAAACTTGAACCTTTTATCTCCATCCATGTAGGACAGGGAGATTGAGTGTGCAGGACCTTCTTACTGGGTCTGGGGTTTAATTTGATGTCACCAGAAAGCATGAGAATGCATAGCTGGGACCAGATAACAGGTGAATGTATAAACTGAGACTTATGTCAATTTTGAGACTCTTGCACACACATGGTTGTTTTGCATGTCGGGCACTTGCTGGATATCTGAAATTAAGGGTGGACATGCTTGGAGTGTGAAGTACAGTGTGATAGGGGGAGTAAGAGAGGACAAGAAGGAGAGGATGGAAGCAGATGCCTTATCCTTAAGGTTTCGATCAAGCAGGGACAGACCAGGAGAAAGTAGAATAGCAACAAAGTAGTGGTCATAGGAAGGGCATGGGTGTTTGATAAGGAGTATAAGAAGGCAAAGGAGATGCTAAGAAAGCGCCTTGTCAATGTATGAGAGATGTGCTTTACTAAATTTAATCTTCAAGCTGGGATTGCTAGTCCTGGGTAAGAGCAGCCTGGATACACGAGGTTAGTGAATGCAAGTAGTATGGGCAAGGATTAATATGGTGCTCCCATTGGAGGGAGCTGGATGAGGAAGAAATGGTTAATGTCTCACTAAAAGGGTATTGGTAGCAAGCAGCCTGATTATGGTCCAACAGAGATGTCTTTCAGTAGAGGTGGACAGGGCAAACATGTATTTAAGGTGGCCTAGGGAGGGGGCGGTGGGGTGGGCTGGAAAAAACCCTCAAGCACAAGGGTGGTTAACAGAGCAATGCTGGCTGGCTGGGACCTTTTTCTTTGGCAGAGAAGCTGTTCAAAAGCAGCCCTGGATCAAGGGGTTCAGCAATGGGTGCAACATTTGCACCCACTACACTAATCTCCATCTGGGTAGCTGGGAGAAAGAAACAGTCTATGACCATGAGATCAATCCTTTTACAATAGGGTTGACCTGTGAGGAGATACATAGACAATATACGTTTGGTGTGGAGGGTCACAGGGAGGAGTTGAATTACTCTGTTACCTATCTAAAGAACAGTAATCCAAATTTGTGTTTTCTGTACAAGCCAGCCAAATGAGCATAACCTTTTTGATCTGAAAATAACTAAGTTACAGGATGAAAAAGTTGGCACTGACCTCTTTAGAAAACAGACAGATAGAAATACATTGCTCCACTCCTCTAGCTGTCACCCACACCACACCATTGAGAATATACCTAAATCTCAGTTCCTAAAGGTTATACAAAATTGCAGTGATATTTCTGATTTTGAAACTCATAGTGCTGAACTATTCAGTAGATTTGTAGACATGGGCTACAGGTCTGATGTTGGAACAAGCTTGGGCTCATGTCAGAAACACTGACAGAATGTCATTACTGGGTCCAAAAATAAATGATAACACCAGTAACCACCCACAATTTAATATTGTCACACCTACTGTGGACAAAGTGTAAGTGTAAGAAATATCATCAGCAAAAATTGGTTTGTCTTGAAATCCGATCCTAGCTTTAGAAGTTGTACTAATGACACCCTAAGGATGGTATACAAAAGAGGTAGGGATCGATCTTGATGACAGGCTTGTGCACAGTTTTCAGCCAATATGTGATGCAGCACTCATTATGTCTACCTGGCTCCACCACTACAAGTAGGAACTTTTCATGTGGGCGCTGTAGTTCTGCCAAATGTCTTAAAACTGCTACTTTAATGAATATTAATGCCACAAAGACATTTGTGGTGAGCCTCTTCTTAATTGTGGCACTTACAATATGGTCTATTTAGCCACATGTTTATGTGGAGCTTTCTATGTAGGAAATACCTCTCGTGTTTTAAAATGTGCACTGGGGAACACATACATGGTATAGAAAAAGTGAATGTACCGATGCACTTGTTAATCATATAAATTCACAAAGACATGGAGGTCCTCAGCATTTTAAGTTTTGTGGCATTGGAATGAGTTATGTTGGGAAAGACAGGCGGTGATCTTAATGCACTAACTCTGAGAAGAGAAGCAATGTGGTAATGCAGTTGAAGCACTTTATTCTCCTAGTTTAAATGATAGAATTGATTATGCACCTCTAATCAAGAAAAATAGGTGATGGAGTATAAAGTCTTATGTGGTTTTGTCATGTTCTGTGAGTACCATGGCTGTGTCTTTCTTCCCTCGGTTAGGGGACCTGATGCAGTCTCCATTGCTGCTGCTGTTTTGCATGTTGTGAGAACACTTTGTAAGAGATGTTTCTAATTTTGGTGTGACTAAAATGTTTATGCAGCTTATACTGGTGCCAGTTTCTCTGTTTGCTGCTATTGACTTTGACTGGTAATGGTTAAAGTTATCTGTGGTGTGATTTTTGTTTGCTGATATGCAGATGACATCCTTCTACACCTAGAGGACAGCTCCCATTCAATTCCAGCAGCCTTGGTGCTCCACAAGAATTTGTGCAAATCCTCGGCTATAAACTCAACCTAGACAAAACATGCATCCTGCCACCAACAACCAGATCACCAAATCACAAGTGCTACAGTGGGATGCTCTTGGTCCCAACCACTCTCAAATACCTAGGGATAATAGTGGCCACCAGCAAAAACTATTATTTTCCTTAATCTGGACAAATTCCTCAGTACAATTAAACAGGACCTCAACAGGTGGTAAGCCTTACCCTAACATTATGAGCTAGAATTAACATAATCAAAATGAATATACTACCCAAGGTGCTATATCCACTAGGGATGACCAACCTCTTCATCCCTGCTCATTAGTCCACCAAAGTCAAAGCCACACTATCCGCTTCCTATGGTGTAACAAGATCCCATGCAGGGTTTACCATAAACTCACCATCCTCAAGGCACAAGGAGAACACCAGTTTCTGACCTATACCTATATTACCTAACTCTGCATGCAGGGAACTTCTTAAGGTGGAGGAAGGCCAACCCTCCAACCCAAAGGATGCATACAAGCCACAACAGCAGCAAATCAAACCTCGACCTGTGCCACCACACCAAAATCAACAACGGAGCTCTACTTCATATACCCCATTCTCACCTCTCCCCCAGCTAAGACAATCCCCAGTCAGCACCTCCCAATTAGCTAGCAAGGAACTACATCAACTTCTTAAAACAAAACAACCCCACTTTGTTTGGAAAATGGTGGCAAGCACTGGGCTGGTGGTGCAGTTCGGCAAGATTATAAATACTTTGTAGATAGAACAGCTGCACTCACCCTCCAAAAAGAGATTCAAGATACTTGTTGCATTCAAGGAAAGATTCATTTTATTTAGCATCTCTCCACATAAACATGAACACAAGATCAGAAGCAGAGTGGTGGAAAGCCACCACTCCTTATTCACCCTCACTAATAGAGGACTTCATCAGATCATCTGATGAAGCCCCTATTGGGGGGGTGAAACATATAGGGAGGGTGACCTCCATTGGTGGGGGTGAAATGTAAGGGAGTGGGTCTGATCAGGGACCTGGTTTTCCATTTTACCGTAACACTGTAACAATCATGGAATCCTGCTTGGTATGTGGATTTGAATTCTTGTACCGGTGCCTCATGGAAATTGTATGTCACTGCACAGAATCTCTAAGATTTCAGCATCTTTTTAATTTTTTTATTTCTCTTTCTATGTCCCTTCTCACAGCATCAGTCACCACTTTTCAGAGATCCCTAGGCTGGGTATCCCTAGTTTCACCCCAGGTAATGCTCAGGAGCTCCTGTGGGCCTGCCTCTATCCTGCCTGGATTGTACCCCCAGGTGGGAAGGGAGGAACCCCAGGTCACCCCTCCACACTCCATTAGTGTGTGGCAGACAGCTCAGTGGGTCCCTCATGGTGCCTGGTTATGAAGTCTGGGGCACCTGGGTCCCTTCTGCCAGTGACCCGATGTACAGTGATTGTTTCCAGTTTTCTGTTCTCTGTCCCTGAGGGCATCTGCACTGGAGGAGTTCCAAGGAGGTAGGTCACATAGAGACATGCCACTGCTCCAGATCCTGGCTAGCATCCTCCTTCTGATCACTCTGCAGAAGCATTGCACCACCATCCGTGGTCACATAGGGGTGGTAAAGCAGCAGGACCTGCAGCCCACCCTTCCCGGAGGAGGAGAGCAGTCCCCGGTGCTTGATCCTACTCCCTGGCCAGACCTCCAGCAAACCGAGTTCACTTGACTTCCTGGATCACTGGCATTGCAAGCAATAGTGCTACTGCAGTGCCAGTGGGCTCTAATTGATTCAGCATCTTAAAATGAATGCTGATGTGCTTTGCATTCTTTCTGCTTTGCTCTGCTATAGAGTCAGTAGGAAATCATCTGCATTGCTTTGTTGTAACAGCCATTCAGTTTAATCACCCATGCCTAGTGGTTAGAGTAACAAACAGTGATTGAACTGGGTACATCCAGCAGTCTTGGGTTTGACTCCCACAACCTCCACTTGCATACTGTGCGACTCCAGGCATGTCACTTAACCTCCCAGTGCTTCTAGGTCACTCCTGAAAACAGACAGTTCTGCCTAGTGGGCCTACCTCCTTTACAAAGAATATAAAAAAATACCAATATATGTTTATTATATCATAGAATAGTAGTCAGGGTACCATGTAATTTGCTCTGCTTTACTTGGACTGCAATGATTTTGTATAGGTAAAGGTAAATGTTCAGATACATTTATGTGTTCTATAGTTTGTTTTAGATTTTAGTCAGGTTTTCATTGTATTGTTTGCATATAAACATCTAGATTGTAGATTGCTAAACACAGGATCACTGTTACCAACTTGCTTATTCAAGTTTATACTGTAATCAGTAGGGCCATCCAAAATCCCTCAGTTGTTTGAATGAAAACTAGTCTGAATGAAAATATGTTCACAAAGAAGAAACTGCCTTACTACTTATGAAAAGACTTCACAGTCAGCACCCATTTAGGTGAATTGGATGATTTGCACCTTTCTCCCACCTGCTGTTTCAGTCTCTGTGACAACAAAAGTTTCTGATGACTGTTTCAACAAAAGCAAAGTTAAGTATTTAAGTGTACTTATGTTTGGCCAGTGGATTTTGAAAGCACAGTCAATGACGTACAGAAGGGTAAGACCCCAGGGCTGTATGATGCTGGTGGGCAGAGTGGTGCTTAATTCACATCTGAACAAAGACATGAAAACTGGGAAACACCCTTTTCATGGACACCAAATAAAAAAAGCATCCACATGTCTGGGAGATGCATGAATCCATTGAAGGTCCTCCACTAATCACTTGTGGATTTTTAGGTGAAAACACTTTATTTCAAAGAAGCAAATTCAAGCAGTTTTGTTTTCTCCTCCTACCCCTGGCCATCCACTCCTTCAGGCCTGCCAAGGCCCCCCTTCCGACCACCATCCACTGACCTTTAGTGCTGTGCTGCCAGGTAGCCAAGTAACCCTTCATTGGGTGGGCCCCTACCCCTGTGGGAGGCTACCAGGGGAGAGGGTATCCCAAAGAGCTTCCTGTGTATCCTTAGCATGGCAGGGGTCAGAACGGACACACGTCTGGGGCTTCCATTTTATGGAAGGACCAACAGCTGTCCTTCGTTGGCCAGCGGGTGTTTTCCATTTTCTTGACAGGCCACATGATGTCAAGGCACAAGCCGATGTCCGTCATGCTCCCTCCTGCAGTGAGGGCTGACATGTTGTTGTGCCTCTGGCTCTCCACCAGGGGCCAGCAAATGCTGAGCCGTGAACCCACCCTCCTCCCAGGAGAAGGTGCGTGGTCGCTGGACAATCAAGCCTTCACCCACCAGCTGGCCCTCCAACACCCAAGTCTGTTCCCTAACCCTGGTCAGTGGTGTCACAGGCAGAAATCCAATTCAGGCAGTTAAATTACAGATAGGAAAATACAAAGGTAGTCCACCTTAGTGGTGATGGTTCAGATTAATTCACATCTGAGTTCTAACAAGCAAAGAGACCAAGTCATTTGTAACTTGTACATGTGGGGTGTGGGTGCTGAAGAAAGGGATCATAGTGCTGTCACTACTGCCATCACCCCTGAAGGATGTGGACTGCATTGTTGCTACTGCCATCACACCGAAGAGGTGGGGCAGTGATTCTGCCATCACCACTGGTGGATGGGGAAAGTAGTACTGCTGCCATCACACCTAAGGGATGGGGACCACAGTGCTACTGCTGCTGTAATGCCTGAGGAGGGAGGTCATAGTGATGTTGCTGCTGCCATCACCCCAGAGGATGGGGTCATAGTGCTGTTGGTGCTGCCATTGCACCTGAGGGATGGGGCCGTGCGCTGCTTCCATCACACTTTAGGGATGGGAGCTGTAGTGCTACGTTGCCATCACATCTTGTACCTAAAATAACTTTAAATTGGTACAAGGATGGAAGGATGTGCAACAGTGGAGGTCAAAATTGCAAATGCATGTTAACAGAGTTAAAATTGTTAAATAAAGTACAGAGAACCAAATACCAGTAAAACCAGATTTTGGCTTAGCAGACACCGTGACAATATCGTTTTTACAATGTGCAAAATGGAATGTGCCCTTCTCAATCCCGTAAACCAGTGTCCCTGGGTCTGATCTTGTCTTCATGTTTATGTGGGAAATGATAAATAAAACGAATCTTTCCTTGAAGAAACAGCTATCTAAAACCGCACTTTGTCTTGCAACAACCCATTCTGTACAACACCAACCTTAAAATCCAAAATAAGCCATTCCGATAAAGAGTCTTGTCCTCCCATAACATACAGCTAGGACACCTTATACAAAACAATTCCTTTGTATCCTTTAATGACTTCATCTCATCCTTTCCAACACCAAGGCATCTGTATTCACCTTTCTACAGCTGCAGCACACAATAACAAATGCTCTTGGGCCTTGATCTTGGCCTCCTCTTCAATCCTACCCCATAGGAGGAACTTCTCTCCTCAGTACTCAACCCCACTCTACCTCCCTCCTTTACAAAAAATCCCATTAGTCACCACCTCAGAAGAGTAAGACTCTTATGCCAGCTGTGCATCCACATTCCCAGAAGTAAAGGAAACTGACACAAGAACCACTACAGGTATGTGGAGGAACCTGCACAAATACCTCAAGTTTGACAGCCTCAAATGTATACAGTACAAGATAGCCCTAACCTATACTTATCTCCCTTGAAATTGCATAAATGGGCCACCTACCATCACCCATGTGTACAAGATAAGGCAAGAACTGGGCACATTGAAACACATTCTTGAGATTGGCCAAAGCTAAACCATTCTGGGAGTCAATACAGTACCATCTGGATCCTCTTCTAGGGCTGGACACCACCTTCACACCACAAATCTCTCTAATGGGCCTCAACCTTGAACAGGTTGTAGGTATCCAGAAGTACTATATCTCCTCATAACCGCATCACAAAGAAAATCATTCTTAGGCACTGGCTGATAAAACAGATCCCACATATGAAGAGTAGCACAGAGCTATGCTAAAGGCCCTCAAAACAAGGAAAATGATGTGCTCCTTAATAACCATGTACACCAATTCCATCGTGGGTGGGACACCGTTGAAACCTTCTGCTACTTGGTTAAAATGCTCTTGTTACCATTCCCATATTGTGATATTATGACAGTACTGTAACAATACTTACCTTTGTATGTATCAGCCTATTGTCTCAACTGTATTAAAAACAGGTACCATCTATGTCTCAACCAGCCTCCTTCCCGATTGTAAGGAAGGACACTGTGTATGTAACTTGTGTTTGTATTTCTAGCAATTACATGTTATAGTTTATACTGCTGGTTATAGTTTGTGATAGGTTTATGTTTGTATCATTTAAAACTTAATAAAATTTAATATTAAAGTAAAAGAATACTTCAACTAATGGTCACTTAGATAAAGAATAAAAGTCCTGGTGGCAAAGGTGACACAAACATAAAAATATGAGTTCATGGAAAACAATTAGAAATTCACCATAATGGGTTTTGGGACTCCTTTTCATGGGCAACTAACATATTTCACCAAATACCATACATTGATTGAAAGGGCTACTAATTAGCTTTAAATAGATGTATGGGTTGATGGGTCCATAATTTAGTGTCACGGGTGATAGGGGTCCAATGATAGGTGGGCAAGGCCCTGCAAATAAAATGATAAGGGCGATGGCAATGTATATGGCCATATTGATGCTAAAATCCATGTCCAACCCACCAATGTTTTATAAGTTTGAAGAGGTATCAACTAGTGTTATTTCAAATGGAAGCCTCTTTGAATAAGGCATTATCACTTATGGACCGGGTGGGGTAGGTGGGTGGGTCATGATTTATGCAAGTACAATAAGGTCTTAAAATGAAAATGAACAACACCCTGCTTCCAGTGACCTCTATCCCCAGTAAAACAACATACTTCACCAAACTATCATATATTGAAATGAAGGTCAGCTAATATGTTTTAATTAAATATAGAGGTTGGGGATCTTACATTAAGTTACTTTGAGAAAGGGTCATCGATGCAAGTGAAAGAGGCAAAACCACAAAGTGACTTTATGCCCAAAGTCATGGTTTTACTTTTCAAAGCCTGATTTCTAAATTTTAAAATGGTAATCTTCATTTAGAAACAACTTTGGCAAGCTCAGAACACTACGGTCTTTCAGGTGAATGCTCATAACTGATGCAAGGTAAAAAATCTCAAACTCGTTCAAACAGTAAACAAGTGTATAAGCACATCTGTGCCATATTTACTCATGACTGCACATGGGTGGAGTGAAGACAGTGTCCAACTGGTGGTGGGCAGCAGGTGGGTTGCTCAAAATAAGAAATTTACTAATTTTTACTGATATTGTCATTCTTGAAAATCTGTTGCCACATAAATATTCGATGATACAACATTTGGTAACAGGCACACAATGTTAGCTGTGCCTGAAAACTCGAAAAAGCTGGCAGTGTTCCTTTAAATAAAAAGAGGGACCAGGAGACCAAGAGAGCATGGGGGCATGAAGAACAGTACTAGATGTGGGCACCTCAGTCTGATAAAGTAACATTTAATAGATAGCTAAATAGAGAGACAGACAGATGGATAGATAGATGAGACAGATTACGATTGTCGATTCACTGGTGAAACTGAAGCCAGCAGAAGGACTCAGCTGTGACTTCACAAGTCAAAAAGTCCCACTGTTTTCATACGGAGAATGTGGGTGAACAGTTCCTCTCACTAAGCTGGGCACCCTAGATTTTCAGATGCCAAGAACCGTTATTTCAGGAGGTTTCAAAAACAAACACCAGAATCTAGTGAAACGGGTTCCATTTACCTAGGTTCAGGTGTCTGTTTTGAAGATACATAACTTTTATTAGGTTTTAACATTTTATTTTTTAAATCAAAAACAAGATGGCGCCATACAAATGAAGAATTTTAGCTCGTGGAAGGAAGAATCTTATTTTTTCATTCAAACTTTATTAACACACTTTTCCACAACAATGGAGGCAGCAAACATGAGACGTACAACTTGGATACAATATCATACTCTACTCAAACTGCACTCCAATTCCTCCCCCATACAGCAGTATTATGCCTCCTTATAACATAAGACATTATACATCAGTATACAGGGATAGTTAATATAAAACAATACTTATATCTGGGTAGCTATAATTAAGGTGTGAAGGATCCCAGATATGTGAATAAGTGGGTAATCTATTGTGGAGACTAGCTATAGCTTTCTCTGTAAGAAGGTTAGCAAGGATTTCCTTCACCCATTCCTGTAATGTTGAAGTGACCTTATCTTTCCAATGCCGTAAAATAAGTTTTTGACAGATAGTGCAATCACAGAGATGTGAAATCTCCTCACCTTAACCCTGATGGAGGACAGGTCCCCTAGGAGACAGATGTCAAGTGTGAAACACACCTGCAGACCCAATAAGGGGTCCAGGAAGGCTTTAATGGCATCCCACAAAGAAGTTATTTTGGGACACGATCAAAATATATGGAGGAGTGTTCCTCCTCCCTGGGAACATCTAACGCATATGTTTGACTCAAGGAGACCCCATTTCACTAACTTAACTGAGGTATAGTACATATTGTGTAAAATGTGGTATTGCATAAGACGAATCTATCTTGGGACACATATTTATGACAGGACTTCCATAAGGCCTGCTAGTTGGAGAGAGTACTGTGGAAAGATAGATCCCCAGCACCTAGTCAGTCCAAGGAGACCCCATATCGCCTATGAAACAAATCTTGATATAATTTAGAAATGACACCGAGGACCCTAATAGGGAGGAGGTTCCGGAATCAGGGCCCTGACTGGCTGGCATGGGGGGAGTATTGCCCAACACTGTTATAAGCAAATGCTTTAATTGGACCACTTTAAATTGTGAGTATACTGGGATATTAAATTTCTGGATAAGTTCATCTACTGAAAGCCACTTTCCCTCATCATCCAAGAACATGGGTACTATCCCATCACCCAACTGGGGCAGCCATATGAGGGGAATCAGCTGTTTATTCATGGTAAAGGTCAGAGAGTTCCAGATAGATTGGGCCAGGTCCAAATGAGGAGTATAGTGCAGAAAGAACAAAGCTGTGCCTATACTTTCAGGGAAGTCATAAGAATAGGGCATTTTCAGCCCATTGTAACTGGGACTCTTTTACATAAAACAGAGTTAGGGATCTGTGTTCATAGACTGGATTAAATCTAGTTCTGTTTTGAGCCAAATCGGTGTAGATTCTCGGACCCAGACACACCATTTCAGACATTTAGCCAGGTGGCTGGCCCAGTAATATATAGCCAAGTGAGAAATCCACAATCCCCATCAAATTTAGAGGTGGCCAGCTTATAGTATGCCAGTCGATAGTATTTGTTTGACCAGATAAAATTGATGAAGATTCTATGCATTTTCTGAAACCAGGATAAGGGATATATGAATTAAGAAGAGAGAGGATAAAACATTCTTGGGAAGATATTCATCTTGATTATGTTAATCCAGCCCCATAGTGAAACTGGGAGTTTGGACCATCTATCCCTTGGCAGTGTCAGTGGCTCAGTAGGTAGCACACTCGCCTCTGAGGCCGGAGATCAGAGGGCTGTGGGTTCAGTTCCCACATCTGGCACTTGGGTTAATATCCCAGTACTGACACTGTAATGCAGCATGAGTGGGGTGCTGCACTTTGAGGTGCCGTCTTCGGATGAGACGTTAAACCGAGGTCCCATCTGCCTGGATTGGTGGTAGCTCAGGTAGATGTTAAAGATCCCATGGCACTTATCGAAAGAGTAGGGAATTTCCCGTGTCCTGGCCAAATTTCCTCATTCACTATAAATACCACCAACAGCTTAATCTGGTTCAAAGTCAGTTGGCATTCATCTGTATCCCTCCCCGGTCGTGCCTGAAAATAGGCAGGATTTGTCTAGTGCATTACCCGTCAACAAAAGCTAAATAAAATAAATAAATAAATAAAATAAGATCCTGAATAATTGACTGGGAAAGAGGCTCCAAATTTTCTTTAAACCATGCCGAGGGATTACGATTAGTTTGATGCCCAGATATTTTAGCATCCGGGTGCCCAGCACAAACTGAAGGGGTAATATCAGTCTTAAAGACCTTATGATTCAAAGGGAAGAAAGAGGACTTATTAGCATTTAGTTTGTAATTTGAAAGGGCACTGAATTTAGCAATTTCCCCTAACAAGGCCAGAACAGAAGACGCTGGGTGGGATAAATAAAGAAGAAGATTATTCACAGATGCTGTAATCTTAACCTTGTTGCACCCCACCCAGATGCCCTGTATCCCCACATTGTTGAGGATATTTTGAATGAGAGGTTCCAGATAAAGGTTGAATAAGAGGGAGAGGGGGCAACCCTGCCTGGTACCTGAGTATAGAGAGAAAGTCTTAGAAAATGCACCGCTTCCTGAAATCTTTGCTGAAGGGGCTTTGTATAATGCACAGATCCAGTATATAAAGATGGTAGAAAACTGAAAGGCCTTGAGAACCTGGAATAGGGAATTCCAACTACACGATCAAATGCCTTCTCAGCGTCCAGGGAGACCAACCCAGCTGGAAAAGTGGCATCTCTGGACTCGAGAAGACATGTGAAAGGGTGCGAGGTGATCTGAGGATGAACGCCCCTCATGAACCCAACCTGAGCCATACCTATCAGGTCTGAAGAACCATTGTTACCCTATCGCCAGTATCTTTGAAAGGATTTTGATGCCTTGATTTAAAAGGGATATGGGTCTATAGCTTTGCACTAACTCTGGGTCTTTTGTCCGGCTTGGGGAGAAGAACAATCAGGGCTTTGAAGAGATAGGGATCCACCACCACCCCCAGATAAATGTGCTGAAATAACCAGTGAAGCACCGGCAACAAGAGTTCTTGGAAAGCTTTATAAAATAGTGAGGAGAAACCGTCCTCGCAAGGACCTTGTCAGACAGCAAGGCTCTGATAACCTCCGAGATCTCCTCCTGGGATATTGGAGGCCAAAAACTCCTGTGCTGTTCTGTTAGGATAGGCAGATGGAATCTTTAAGTACTCCTCCAAATCTCCGACAAGGAGGACACTCCATGTCCCTGTATAATTGTTCATAGTACAGTGCAAACTCTTGCACTATCTCAGAAGGGGATACTCTCAGAGACCCATCTACCTGAGCCCGAATTGGGGAATAAATCTTGCAGATTCCTGTTGTTTTAGCCGCAATGCTAGTAATCACCCCACCTTTTCTCCCTGATCCGTATAACAAGCTCTGGTTCGGATAATAGCTAACTCCGCTTTTTCCTCAGCAAATCTAGATATCTATCTCTAGCTACTAGAAGCTTTCTTCTGTCCTCACCAGGCGTTGACAGAAAGGTTAGCCACAAGGAATCGTATTTGGGACAATAAAGATAATAATTTCTTCCTCTTGTGCCCTTTTCCTCATAGATGCTAAACTAATAAGGATTCCTTCATATAGGCATTAAAGGCACCCCATAAAATATCCGGCTTATGCTATCAATCGGATTAAATGAGAAGAAAAGCTCAATCTGTTCTTTTATAAGCTTGCAATACCTGGCATCCTTTAATAATTGTTCATTAAGCTTCCAAACGAAGGAAGAATCTTAAAGAAGATTCTTCTGTCAAGAGCTGTAAGATTCTTCTTTGTATCAAACATCTGTCTGAAGACCCTAAGGCTCTTCTTTTCTAGCAAACATCTATCTGAAGATTCTACTTACTGAGCATGCTCAGAAGTGAAATTTCAAATTTTATAACTTAGTAATGGAGTAATAGTTTTTACCAAAAAGGCAACATTCCAGGACAAGCCCCTTCAACGCTGACATTTTCAGAACAAAATTCCAAACTTCCTGTGCTGCAGGGGACAAAAAAAAAAAAAAAAAACTATTTTCCTATAATTGCAGTATCCAGATCTCAGAATCTGCACTCCAAACCAGAACAAAATTTGCCAAATCAAGAGATCTTAACCCTCCACCGACAACACATGCAAAACGTTGTCCACTTCTATTGAATGGCGGCAACGCTATTAAGGTACAAACATAGGGTTTAACATTAAACAGACTGCAAATTCTAACTATAGGGGTGCTACCACGCCCCAATAAAATATATATTATTTACAAAATCTGTGTTAATGCACCAGTTAAGGTTCAACTTCAGTCAATAAAAGTTAGGAAATGCAGCATTAGGGTTTCAAACCTTACTCCACTTCCACCGTCCAAAGCAGCAGAAGGACATGAATATACAAGCAACCACAGACAGCCATTTCAGGTAAGACAAACAACATACAACTGTGTTCAGATGACACAAATGCAGTAGCACTAATATGATACCTTCATGATTATCTCTGTGCTATATAAGCACAGGACCCAGAGAGCCTGTACATATGCAGAGCACATCTGTGTGTGTGTATGTTGTACAGCATGCATGAGTACATTTGGCTAGAAGGCCTCTTGGGGCCTGTACTGCTGCCAGAGGTACTTGCGCATGCTGTACCATCGACCTTGCTTGAGAGCACAATCCATGAGATCATGGTTTTTCTTTATTTATTTATTTTTTTTTTTGTTGACCGGGTAAGTGCACTAGACAAATCCTGCCTATTTTCAGGCACGACCTGGAGCAGGGGATACAGATGAATTCCAACTGACCTTGAACCAGATTAAACTGTTGGTGGTATTTTAGTATTATGCAGCTGTATAAACAAAAACTGCTACCCCTTGGACAATTTCTAGATCGCTGCTGAAACCATGATACTCACATTGCAATAGTGCTTCTGACTGTGTAACTGGATGGGGCTCTACCTTCTGAAGCCAGAAGTTGTTGTGTATGTCTCACACCTGTGGTTGAAGAGGCACAAGCCCCTCATGGGCTTGCACTTTGTAGACAGAAGTACTGCTTTTGTATCATGAATTTTGTGGCGCTTGCTTCTGCAACCTGGAGGTCAGTGTATATGTCTTAAACCTGTGGCCGCAGGAAGTGCAGGCCCATCAAGTGTTTGTATGTCTTAAATGTGCATGTGTATCTAAGGCTACAGAAGAACAGGCCCTTGGGGTCCTATGCTTCTGCAGATAAAATAACTAACTCTTGTAATTTGGGTGTCATGGATTTGTGTGTCTGGCCACAGGGGCCTGTGTTTCAGCACATATCAGCAGTGTTATGATTTTTATCATCATGGATTTCTATCTATAATGAAAAGTAAGTGTATGTCTTGCAGTGTGCATGCTGCAGATACAAATTCACAAAGGTAGCTCATCAGTGATACTGCATTTGTGTCATCTGGAAACAGCTGTATGTTGTTTGTCTTGCTTGATGATGGCTGTCTGTGTTGCTTGTGTGGTCTTGTCCTTTTGCTGCTTGGGAGGGTGGGGGTGTGGAGTTAGGGTTAAAATCCTAATGCCACATTTCCCTACTTTTATTGCATTTAGTTGATCCCTCAACTGGTGCATTAACACAGTTTTTGCAATGAATTTCCTTTCTTTTGAGATAGTGGAATTATATCTGCATTCCCATGGTCCCTTTGTGACCTGAATGAACAAATTTGTCTGGCTGCACTTCCATATGGCTACAGATGTGGACAAGTAGGGCCCTCATGGCCCTACATAATATGTAGAGTCCATCTGAGCACAGAGGACGACCTGTGGGCAGTGCCCTTCTGTGCTAAGTGAGAAGACAATCTAGATGCAGAAGCCCAGGAATCTCTGGGCCCTGCACTTTCATTTGGCTACAGATATAGATGTGGGCCCTCCAGGTCTTGTGCCAACTGGGGAGTCTGTCTGGCTGAAGAAGTGCAGAGCCCTTGTACAGCTAGATATGCAGATACAGAGGACCCTTCAGGCCTTATGCCAAATGTGGAGCCCATCAGGCTGCAGAAGTGCAGGCTCTCTGTGCAGCTGCAAAATGTAGGGTTCTGCACCAAATGTGGAGTCTGTCAGGCTGAGGACACACAGCTCACTTCTGTACTGTTGCAGATGTGCAGGGCCCTTTGGGTCCTGGAACCAAATGAGGAGTCCATAGTTGCAGAAGTGCAGGCCCATGTGTGCACCACAGATACAGACACACAGGACCCTCCCTTCATAACTTTGTTGTTTTTAATATATTGATCATCAATTTTGAACATAGTTTTTTATGGTCTCACCTCATGAACTAATCATGTGAAATTTGTCAGATCCTGGCCAAAAGGGGATTTTGTAGAACAACTGAAAAATCACCTTATAGAATGAATTTGAAAAATGTCACCTTCCAGGTTCATGAGGTGTGGTGAAAAGAAGGAGTGTTAAAATTGCAAGCAAAAATCTTTTAAAACTGCCTTGTTATAAATGCCGATGAATGGAAAGCAATGTATATTGAATCAAAGCAAGTGGTTTGCTTTGAAGAGATGCAGGGGAGATACAACATTTGTGTCTCAAAACTTGGATGCCACAACCTATGCTGTACAGTTTTAGTCAATTCTCTGTGATACTCTGTGCTGGGAAAACTTAATGCTATTGCTCCTGCGGCTCCTAGTACAGTATTTAAGTTTTACAAACTATTCCTCCATTTGTTTTAATAGGGCACTATGAATATTTTCTGTTATATAAAAACTCTCTCAATTAATTTTACTTTATTTCTAAAGTGGAAGAGTATACTGTACATCTAGACTATTTCAAGATTACCTAAAAGTACATATCAACTTAAAGAAAGAGAACACTTTCTATATAGTAGTTTCTAAACTGCTTAAAGATAATATAGCTTATGGTATTAAATTAAGGTAATATTGTTTAATAAACTGTATGCAAGTGCTAATCATTTTCTTTACTCAGTTAAAATAATGTATTCCTTGTAAAGCGACTCTAATGGTTTGCTTCCTTTGACTTTGTACACTTTTCTACCCTTCCCAATGGGGTCTGGATTAGGTGCTGATGCTTAATATTCTGCTCACCTCCGTAGATTCCATGTGACAGTTGGGTCTCACTGGCAGTTCTACAAATAATAGGAGTAGTGCAGGTGCAGCCAGCCAGCCAGGCATAACTGTAGTCACAAAACAATATGAAATAAAATAATTTATTGATCTCAGCTCATACTCACTGGACCCTGATATCTGGACAGAGCAGCAAGATGGTTGCTGAGCTTCGTTGTAAAGGGACTGGCTACAGGCTATATTTTGAATAGATTTTGAACAATGGCGGAGGGCCCTTGAAAATTTCAAGACAAGTTCTCTGTAGTGTAATTTCCTTTTTATTTTGAAAAAAGTCCCTCGTTTCACACACACAGGATGGGCTTGTTCACGGGGATATAAACTTGTAGATGCTGTATTCTTAGTTTTTCTGTAAATTAACTCAAACACACTTTAGTAGATATATTTTCATATAAACTTATAATATGCTTACAAGGTAACTTCAGTAAATAATTAGCACTTTCCCATACCTTAGTAATGATGCAAGCTTGTTACTACAGTGAAAATATGTTTTTAAAAGACCACCTCTGTTGGCAGTAATAGCTTTCAAATCTCTGTAACACAAGTCAAACAAAAATCTAAATGAATGAAACAGTCACTCTGGCAGTCACTTTGTCTCACTGTTTATAAAAACTTGTGCTACTTTGTAAATAAAGGTACTGTGCATACCTTAATCAATATACTCTGTTTGGTGCAGGCAAAAATGTGCTTTAAAGCACTATTGAAATTTCTGTAAAAAGACCAAAATGATAAATACTTTATCACTTCATATAGAGTATAACTTACAAAATGTAATGATAAATAAAATAAGTCCCCATTAACTAAAAGGCACTGCATACCTTAATCAATGTATTCTGTTTGATGCAGGAAAATGTACTTGAAATCACTAATTTATTTCTGTAAAGGAGACCATAATAACAAAAATTTATTACTTCACTTTAAAGTGTGGCTTACAAAATATAATTTTAATTGATAAAATAAGTCCCTTTACTTACTGAAATCGCTTTTAGCCAAAATTCTTTTCAAGATATCAACCTCTGCACCAAAAAGATGGCTGCCTGTGTTTGTTACTACTCCAGATATGTTTATAAGCCTCTTGTGCCTGTTTTGCTGAAATCCCGCGCTAGGACGTCTATGTGCAATGGCGTCCCAATCACGCTTGTGCGCATCTTGCCGATGATGTCACAACTGTGCTACGGCGCATGCGCACGTGATGTCACAATGGCGCTACTGTGCCGATGATATCATACAATGCGCTTACTGCGCATGAGCGTGAACAGACTGCTACTGCAGTCAAATAGCTGGATCAGCCATAGAGCCATGGATTTTTCAGCAAAATGGGCACTATAAAGACTGCCACTGTGACTGAACCATTGTATTGTATATACCCTTCTAATAACTTTGTGAACACAATACATTTACTATTTAAACTTATTATTAAACTGTATAAATGTTTTTTAACAAATAGGTAGAATAATTTTAACAAGTAAACATACATAAATGAGTCAGAAATAACCTATATATGAGCAAAGATACTGTAACACCACTAACCATTAAATTCAAGGAAAACAAACGGTGGCATAATGCAGGAACATTATTATACGGTGTTTAAAATGCCATATAATTTTATATGGCATTTTCACCTATATAAACAATAATAATAAGCAAACGATAAATTATTTGCTGAAAATGATCTTTCTATATCATTACACAATTTTTATGTGTATTTCATGGACTTATGAATCTCAACTTAAGGAACTGTTGACAATCACTGTTATATCATGCATTAGTACTTTCATACTAGGAGGTCAAAAGGTCAATTTTAAGAACAGTTATAACAACAATGTCCATGAAAGACCAGGGAAAACTAATAATTGCATAGTGCAAGAATATATATTTTACATATTCATCATATACACTTATAAACCTAAACTCAATTAGCTATGGACAATCACTGTTGTACCACATGTTAAACTTTACATACCAGGAGGTCAAAGGTCAATTTGTCAAAAATTGTTGAATGCACAATATATCCTTACACTATACAATACCACTTAAATATATATATATTAGGACACTACCCTGAAAACCAACTAAACAGATGGGTCCCTATCTGCACATAATAATATTATATACATTTATAAGTTAAATACAGGCTTGCCAATTGGTTTCAACATTCATTCCTATATTTCTATCCAATGTATGCATTTGGAAAATCCATCTCATCTCTGCCCTCAAAAATAATTCTTTACATTACCTCTAGGGGAATGAATATCTTTTCAAAACCCCAAAATCTAAGTGAGGCTCCAGAATGTGATGCCTCATTAGAATGTCTGGCCACTGGTGAATTTTCATCATGATTTCTTATGTCACCTTTATGTTCGTGGATTCTTTTACATAATTCTCTACTTGTTTGTCCAATATATAACAAATCACAAGGACATTGTATCAGATACACAACTGCTTCTGTGGTACAAGTAATGTGCTGTTTAATGGAAAATCTCTCTGTGTGTGTGTGGATGTGATGTGTGTATATCTCTTTTAGATGTGTGATTACAAACACTGCACCTACCACAAGGGTTCATTCCTGGATTAATGGGCCCAGCAAAGCTGGCTACCAACCACTTCTGGTGTCTTAAATTGGAATGGACCAAAGTGTTTGTAATTCTGGAGCCTCACTTAGATTTTGGGGTTTAGAAAAGATATTCATTCCCCTAGAGGTGATAATGTAAAAGAATTATTATTGAGGGCAGAGATGAGATGGATTTTCCAAATGCATACATTGGATAGAAATATAGGAATGAATGTTGAAACCAATTGGCAAGTCTGTATTTAACTTATAAATGTATACAATATTATTATGTGCAGATAGGGACCCATCTGTTTAGTTGGTTTTCAGGGTAGTGTCTAATATATATATATATATATATATATATATATATATATATATATATTTAAGTGGTATTTGTATAGTGCAAGGATATATTGTGCAATCAACAATTTTTTGAATATGTAAATATATATTCTTGCACTATGCAATTATTAGTTTTCCTGGTCTTTCATGGACATTGTTGTTATAGCTGTTCTTAAACTGACCTTTGACCTCCTAGTATGAAAGGACTAATACATGATATAACAATGATTGTCGACAGTTCCTTAGTTGAGATTCATAAGTCCATGAAATACACATACAAAATTGTGTAATGATATAGAAAGATAATTTTCAGCAAATAATTTATCGCTTGCTTATTATTATTGTTTATTAGGTGTAAAATGCCATATAAAATTATATGGCATTTTAAACACACGATAATAATGTCCCTGCATTATGCCACCGCTTTGTTTTCCTTGAATTTAATGGTTAGTGGTGTTACAGTATCTTTGCTCATATATAGGTTATTTCTGACTCATTTATGTATGTTTACTTGTTAAGAATTATTCTACCTATTTGTTAAAAAAATTTATACAGTTTAGTAATAAGTTTAAATAGTAAATGTATTGTGTTCACAAAGTTATTAGAAGGGTATATACAATACAATGGTTCAGTCACAGTGGCAGTCTTTATAGTGCCCGCTTTGCTGAAAAATCCATGGCTCTATGGCTGAGCTAGCTATTTGACTGCAGTAGCAGTCTGTTCGCGCATTATGCGCGGTAAGCGCGATTGTGACATCATTGCACAAGCACAGTAAGCGATTGTGACATCATCGCTGGCGCGGTAAGCGATTGTGACATCATCGCACATACGCGCTGATAGCACGATTGGGACGCCATTGGCGATAGACGCCCCAGTGCAGATTTCAGCAAACGGGCATAAGAGGCTTATAAACATATCTGGAGTAGTAACAAACACAGGCAGCCATCTTTTGGTGCAGAGGGGTTGATATCTTGAAAAGAATTTTGGCTAAAAAGCGATTTCAGTAAGTAAAGGGACTTATTTTATCAATTAAAATTATGTTTTGTAAGCCACACTTTAAAATGAAGTAATAAATTTTTGTTATTATGGTCTCCTTTGCAGAAATAAATTAGTGATTTCAAGCACATTTTTCCTGCATCAAACAGAATACATTGATTAAGGTATGCACAGTGCCTTTTAGTTAATGGGGACTTATTTTATTTATCATTACATTTTGTAAGTTATATTCTATATGAAGTGATAAAGTATTTATCATTTTGGTCTTTTTGCAGAAATTTCAATAGTGCTTTAAAGCACATTTTGCCTGCACCAAACAGAGTATATTGATTAAGGTATGCACAGTACCTTTATTTACAAAGTAGCACAAGTTTTTATAAACAGTGAGAAAAAGTGACTGCCAGAGTGACTGTTTCATTTATTTAGATTTTTGTTTGACTTGTGTTACAGAGATTTGAAAGCTAGTACTGCCAACAGAGGTGGTCTTTTAAAAACATATTTTCACTGTAGTAACAAGCTTGCATCATTACTAAGGTATGGGAAAGTGCTAATTATTGACTGAAGTTACCTTGTAAGATATTATAAGTTTATATGAAAATATATCTACTAAAGTGTGTTTGAGTTAATTTACAGAAAAACTAAGAATACAGCATCTACAAGTTTATATCCCCATGAACAAGCCCATCCTGTGGGTGAAACATAGGGACTTTTTCAAAATAAAAAGGAAATTACACTACAGAGAACTTGTCTTTGAATTTTCAAGGCCCCCATTGTTCATAATTGTTTCCAGAGCCTTTTTGGGGGTCTGAAGTTGTTCCTATAAGAACAATGATCCATTACCCACCATACCCATTTTGTTCACATTATATCTTGGAATAGGCCTGGTAACTTATTAAGCAGTGTGCCTTATTTCACATGAGCCCAAGTAAGACGTAATGAGCTCTGAAGAGTTATGATGCTGGCTGTGTTTATTGGCATTCTTCTTTTTGAGAAGTATCGCTAGATGAACTTTACCTGATGAATATGAGCCTGGGTTCAGGGGTTAATTGTGACTGATTATGGCCCAATATATACACTGGAAAGAAGACCTCAGGACAGCTCAGGGTGCTCCATGCTGGTGTTGGCTATGCTGGACTCAACCCCATGCTTTAGTCCTCACCTCCAACCTGCAGGCACTTAGCAAGGCCCAGATGGCTTATAGTAATTATTGCTATGGACAGTTGTATGTACAAGCACCAGTCAGACCTTCCTGTTGTAGAATGGTGCAGTCTTTCATGACCCATCAGTGCTTCTACATCTCCACAGGTAAACCTCAGCTTTTCCTTTTTGTTTTTCTTGTCTTTTTACATTTATTTACCCAGGATAGCACAGCTAAGATGCAACATCTCATTTTCTCTTCCTGCTGCTGGATGGAACTGAAACATTAATAGGTTCAGTGACTTCTTCAGGATCTCACAGTAATCAAGTGGCTCCAGTAGGATTTGCACCTTGTTCACCTAGTTTTCTGGCCTGTGCTGTAATCGTAGACCACTATCTTATTTTCATAGCTTCAACAAGAAAAGAAAATTGATCCAGGGAAGTTAGAAGCTTCAAGAGACCATCCCTTATTTCATTCCATCTGATGGGACCAACCTATTACAGGAAATATTGAATTGGTATTGACATTCAAGGATAAGATAAGATATATTTTAAGTAGTCTGGTGACTTTTGAGTTTTCTGAATGAATGACATTGACATTTAAAATCCATAGCTATATGGTTAGAATGGATTGCTGCTTCAGTACTTTCCATTTTGGGTTTTCAGGCTGATATCACTCTCCAGATCATATAGTATTAGTGTGTTCATGTCTGTCAGCTGTCTCATGTTAGAGCAATGTCCTCATGCTACCCCTCACAAACCTTCCCCCAACTGTATGTTTTATCCCATTGCCACTGACACTTTAAATTAGAAAACCACATTTATTACTGCTCAGACAAAATCAAATCTGGTGAATATGGAAGCCATTATTATCCAGTGTTCTAAGTTCCAATGCATCCAACATTGCATCTCTGTTCCCTAGATTGTCTTCAATATTCGGTAATGGAAGAGTGAGAGAGAGACTTGCTGACTGATGTTGAAGTGTTTTTTTGTTTTGTTATTCTTGTTTTTAGGCTATGAGGGCACTGGTACCATGCTGATGTCCTCTAACCCCTACTCAAATGCTGCCTTACATGAATGAGGGCACCTTGCCAAGGACTGAGCTGAAACCCACTGCCAAAGGAAATTCCAATATCTCACCATATTCATCAAACAGCAACTGGAAGCTTTGGAGTACATCTTCCATGACACCAACTACGAGAAGGGAACATCTGCTAGGCAAGTACACCTGCAAGAGGAGAAGGTGCAGATAATCAACAGAGCTTTTTTTAACATCTGTCATGTACCTTTGAAGGTCCCATGATTCAAAGGCTCAATCTACATATGAATTCAGAAACAGTTGTTGAAAAAACCTGACATTTGCATAATAAAGGCATTCAAAAGGGTCTATCAGCTTGAAGCAATTGATTTAGATTTGCATGAAAATGTTATCCACTATAGCTGCTAAATAGGTTACTTGCATCAAGATTACCAGTAAATGATTTAAGTTTCTGTCAAACTTGTCAACAGTTACAAACATATGAACATACAAAGAAGCCAGCAGAAGAAGGCCATTTGGTCTATCAAGTCTGCTCATATTGCAGGGTCCACAGCTTGATCTAATGTCCCTGCCCTTTCGCCTCACCTCCCATCCTCCCACCCATGATCCTTACCTTCCTTATGCCTATCCCAGCCTCTCTACAGCTGCCCACTGTCTTCGATGAGATGACCTCTTCCAGCAGCACATTCCAAGTGTCCACCACCTCTCTGTGAAGAAGTGCTTTGACCTCCCTTCTAAACCTCCCACCCTCCAGCTTAAGACAGTGCCCCTCATGTTTTATTGTAGATAGATAGATAGACAGACAGACAGACAGACAGATAGACAGAGAGATTGGTAGGATCACTGCCTCACTGCTTCAACTGAAGCCAGCAGCATGACTTCTGCTGCGACTTCACAAACCAAGAAAGTCCCACTGTTCTTATAGTGAATGTGGGTGAATGGCTCCTCATGCTAAGTTGGGAACCAGATTTTCAGATGCCCAGAAATCTAATTTCTGGGCATATTTGGTAAATAAATAACACCAGAATCTAGCTAAATGTGCCCTGTTTACCTAGGTTCAGAAGTTTGTT
This sequence comes from Neoceratodus forsteri, assembly GCA_016271365.2. Classification (NCBI taxonomy): domain Eukaryota; kingdom Metazoa; phylum Chordata; order Ceratodontiformes; family Ceratodontidae; genus Neoceratodus; species Neoceratodus forsteri. Next base: position 879,088,369 of record CM028131.1, on the reverse strand, counting down.
TTTGGAAAATACATAATTTTATGTAGCTTAATGTTTTTTTTCAGCATCAAGAAAAAGACATCAGCAACCATGATTTCATTTTCTCAGAACAAGAAAATAATTTCTCATGACTAGTAAATCATGAAAATAAGCACCCTGATTGGTGTGTTTTTTTATCAGTCAAGCTAGAGGGTTATACCAAAAATTAAATGTAAATCCTTTTAACTCTGGAACCATATAACATTTTTTCACAAACCTTGAAAGGCACTATCACAGTACAGGCCTCTTCTACCCTGAAAGTTTTGTGACAAAATGGTGCATCATCAAGACTTTACATGACAGCAAATAAAAATACATGCTAAGTACAGGAATACCAAACCCTTTTTTTGTGTGTGCTTTTTGGGTCTTGTGACTCTGCCAGCTGGACCATGCATGCTAAATTTTGGGCTAGTTCATCAAACACTCCAAAAAATGAAGGTGCAAAACTGGGGTTTAACATTAAACAGCCTTGTCAACCCTAACTATAGGGTGCTACCATGCACTTATAATATACACACACACACACACATACACACACATATGCAGGCACACACACACACACACACACACAGCCACTATAGTTAGGGTTGAGTGGAATTTAATGTTAAACACCTAATTGTGTGCCTAATAGCTTCACCACCATTCAATGGAATTGCATGAAGTTTTGCATGTGCAGTCTGGGGGCAAGGACTCCTGATTTGCCAAGTTATGTATTCTTTGGATGTCCAGATTCTGAGATCCAGATGAAAAATGGGGTGGTGGTGGTGATTTTGCCCTCACCTACAGCCCATACAGTTAGAAAATGTATTTTACAATGTTCAGGGTAGAAGGAGTGTGCCCTAGAAAGAAGCCTTTTTTTTGGTTTGGTGAAAATATTAATTCATTACTGAGCTATAAGGATTTGAAATGTTGGATCTGAGCATGCTCAGTAGAATCTTTCCTTTATACTGCAGATTGCTAAAAGAAGAATTTCTGGCTCATGGAAGCAGGTTCTTCTTTCCTGAGCAGAAATTTTTCCTTCATGAAAAAAAAAATCTTCATATGGTTGTCATCTTGCTTTTATTTTCAAAATAAAAAAAGTGAGAACCAATAAAAATGATGCCCTGGAGGAAAACAAAGACATGAATCTAGCTAAACAGGTATCACTTGGTCTCACCTCTGAGTTTGTTTTTTGAAAACAACCCTGAAATATGGCTTGGGGACATCCCTAAAATCCTATGTGGAAGGCTTAACAAGGGCTCTCGATTCTTCTTTATGAGCCAAAATTCTTCATTTGGAGTCTCTACGAAGGAGAATCTCACATCATAAATGAAGAATTGAATTTCACAATGGAAGAAATTTTGTTTCATGATTTTTTCTTGCGCTTTTGAGAACTTTCTTGTTTCATGATTTTCTTTCATATGAAAAGAAACTCACAAGAAACTTATTTCATGAGATGAGATTCTTCTTTCATGATCTTTCATGGCATGTCTTTCTTCATGGCTTCTTTGTGAGATGAATTCTTCTTTCTTGAGATTTCTGCTTTCGTGAGACCAAACAAAAGAAGAGAATCTGCTTACAAAGAAGAACTTTGTATAGAAAAACAACTTTTGTTTATAACAAGGATGGGTGGGAAGAGACTTAACACTATGGCTGAGGAACATGACCTAAGAGTTATCAGTGACATCTTCAACAATTGAGCCAGTGCGACAAGGCAAGGCAAGTAGGATGCTGTGTGTATAGGGAGTGGTACTGATAGCAGAAGGAAGGAGGTAATAATATCTCTTATAGGCCTTTTAGTGAGGCCACACATAGAGTACAGTGCCCAGTTATGGAGTTTTCACCTCAGGAAAGACAGGAACAGGTTGGAGATGGTACATTGCAGGGTAAAGAAATGATTCAGGGCCAACAGGGCAGGTCTTACAAGGACTGCCTCAAGGCATGGAACGTGTACCACTGGAGACCAGAAAGGAGAGCAGAGATGTGATGGAAACATGATTAAACAAGGTAAACTGTCAGGAACTATTCATCTTCAATGCTAATTGAGGTCACATGGGTATGAGGAAACTGACAGATGGGATGTTCTGGGGACATGAGGAAGTCTTGCTTTACAGAAAGATGGTGGAGCCAAGGAACAGTCTAACAGCCAAAGTGGAAAGCACTAAGACAGTTGATGATTTCAAGCATGATTGAGACAGAGTGAAGGATATTGTATTCATTTGGGGCAACAGATTCAGGAAGGAGAATGGAGCAGGAGAGGAAGGCTCAAACCCTGAATGGACAATAGGTCCTGTGGTAGGACAACTGATGGACAATTGTCTTTATTTAACAGGGAAGCTGATACTGGGGGTGGAGAGAAAAGGGAAAAGGAACATTGTTTAACCAGGAGTAGCACACTAAGCTGAGGCTTGTTTCCAGATTTGACCTGGGAGCACAAGGAAGTTAAGTGACTTGCTCAGGAACACACAGTATGCACCTAGGCAGCTGTGGGATTCAAACCCAGGTCTCCAGATCTGCAGCTCAGAGCCTTAACCCACTGTGCTGTACTGCCTCCTATTGCCTCCTATTCTTACTGTACCACATGTCAGGATGCTCTTCAGTGGTACTAAAGGTTGGCACCCCAGTGCCACCACCAATGCTTTTTTGGGGGATGGATACCTGGATGGGAAGGGGCTTGAAAGAAGCAGTACCAGGGTGGGCACCTTGGTCTGCTATTATTTTTCTGTATGGGGCCAGGCAACCTGAAGGGAAGGGTTAGAGATTAGTGGTACTGGATGCCCACTTAACATATAGAGAGAGAGAGAGAGAGAGAGAGAGAGAGAGAGATAGAGATAAGTAAGTAGACAGACCGACAGACAGACAGACAGATAGACAGATAGATTGATAGAAAGACAGAGATCAGGGGCCCAATATTCAAAGGTTTGCACAGCGCTAACGGGTCTTTGCCTATGTAAACCAGGGTTTGCACTGGATGCCCATATTCAAAAGTGGCTGTTGCATGGACAGAGAGGGTTAGTGCCTGTGCAAAACATAATGCATGTGGGCAGGGAGGGGCATGGCCATGAATGACCATGCTACCACATATTCAGTGGCTTTGTGCTGCTGAAAAGGGTTTAGCATGGGCCTTTTGTGCAGTGCAGATACCACTGAACAAAACCCCAACTTTCTCCAGGCAACCCTAGCAGCTGCAGGAGGTAATGCAGCCACCTAGCCGGTTGGCCACTGGGGAGCACACCTGCCCACTGTGGTCCCTGACACTCTACCAATCACCAGCCCATAATGTACAAATAAAACTCACTGGTGCTAATGGTCCCCTGCCTCTGGATTCCAGCCCTACTGTATTTAAAAAATTCCTGCCCTCATTGTCAGCAGTGGTTGGATTTCCACTTCATGATGCCAGTGACCCGGTTCGAACAGACTCGGGTCACTGTAGAGCCGGGCCGGGAGGAGAAGGCTTGAGTGTCCTGTGACTGCTCACCTTCTCCGGGGATGGAGGGGACGCAGCTCGTTGTCTGCTCCTGGTGGAGGCCAGGAGAGCAATGGCTCAAGCAAGCTCCACTGCACACAGGGGCATGGTGAACATCGGCTTTGGCCTAGATGTCTGTGGCATGCCACTGGGAGAAAATGGAAACCCCAGCCTCCTGATTGGCCGAATGATGGCTGCCGCCCTCCGCCACCTCGAGTGCCCTGACGCCCCAGAATCCACCTCAGCAGTGCCCGGGACTGATCTAGTAGTGCGCTGGTTTCCTCTCCTGGCACCTTCCCCTCAGAGAGAGGGACCCATCTGGCTAAGGGATATGCTGGGCCACCCCTGGGATGGCTGCGATGTGAGGTGAGTGGAAGGGGTGAGGGGCGGGGTTGGGGTTGGGGAGTCCATGAGCATCCGGAAGGAGAGGCAGGCCAGGGGCAAGTAAGGAGCCAAAAATATAATAAATTCATGTGGTAGTGGTCCCCCCATCACCAGGCCATTCTGCATTAAATCAAAATCCTTGTTGCTAGTGGTCCCCCGCCAATCACCAGCTGATACTGTAGTAAATCAAAATCCCTGGTGGTATTGCCCCCGATCACCAGTCCATACTGTATTAAATAAAATTCCTGGTGGTAGCGGTCACCACACACCTCAATTGCCAGCATGCAAGAAAACAGAAACCCTCCCTGGTGCCCAGTGATCTCCCACAAGCAGCAATCCACAGTACTACCATCTGCAATGCCATAAACCCTGGTGTCTAGAGGCCCTCACCATGGCACCCAACACCCAACCGAGTCACCTTAGCAGTCCTCTCAGTGCTGCAGGTGCATACAGTGATCGACGAGCCCTCCTCACACCTTGCTGGCCACCATGTGTCCAGGCAGGGAGTACACTTATTTTTATAGGACAGGGTCACCCAGTCCCTTTGGTGCCATGGGTGCATATGGCAATCAGTGAAGCCCTCCCATTCTAAACCCCTTTGTGTGGCACAAAGCTACTGAATATGGGGTAGTGTGGCCACTCATGGTCACACACCCCCGCCCACCACATACATTATGTTTTGCACTGACACTATAAATAAGAGGTGTTCACTAGGAAGATGGCTGCCACGCTGGGCTAGCCTCTGCAAGATCCTTTGCTTTCTCTGTTTAAAATTTGTTTTTAGCTCGTTTTTAGCTCCTTGCTATTGTTGGTGCTGTCCCACGCATCTTATTATTTTATTTTTATTTTATTTATGTTTTGTCATTTCATTTGCCGCTTGTGTGTTAGAAACTCACCACTTTTTCGGTTGTAAGATTGTTGCGGCTTGACTGATCCATTGGTGGAGTGTTTTCTGCAAGCAATTTGCACAGTGTACGCTGTTTGTGTGTGCCATGGAATTGATGTGGAGCTGGGAATCGCTAACATCCAGAGTTGCTGGCGACTGGATCTGACGTTGTGGAGTGGATGACCCTGGGACTTCCAGTTGGAATTGCTATTGTCTTTGTGTTGTGAGCTGACAGCTGTCTCTGCATTTAGAATTGCTGGTGGTGGTTTGGACCTTGTGGTGCAGTGGAGTGCTAGTTTGAGCTGAGATAGCTGCTGCTCCTGCGACTTTGGACATCCATGTGTATTCCCTGATGAACTTTTTAACGCGTGGATATGCTGAATATACTGATACTGATTTTGCAGTTTGCAGTCTACTCTTCATGGTTTGCACACCACACTTTAATTAGTGTGTTTTGGAACTGCTGATTCAAAACCTGATTGTGTGGAAAATGGACTTGCTGGTCTGTGGCATGTGAGTAAACACACAAATTATGCTGCAGCATGACATTTTTATTTGGAAAGTACCCATGGGGATTTAAAGTTTTATCTTAAGCCATGGTGTGGTGAGCTGCTGAACTGTGGGAGTCTATACTTATTGGACTTATATGTCTGCATTTTTGTATTGGCTGGACTTATTATTGTGTTTTATTTTATGATTATCCAGATTTTGAGCAACTGTAAATATTTACTGTAGGGTGAGCTGCCAGGGTACTTGCTGCTGCCGGCTGGGCTTGGAAACGGTGACACTAGTTTTGGTCTGCCTAAGGGTGGTGTGAAGCACTTGGTGTCTCCTAGGCCTACTGCGGGGGTCTGCTGGAGGGTGGCTCACCCTAGGGGCCACAGTTCTGATCTCAGCTGAGGGTGATGTTACTCTTATGGTAGCTATTTCCTGGTGAATGTTATACCGATTTTATTTCAGATGTTAAAAAGATTATTATATGGAATTTGGACAAAAGGAACTGATTTCTTTATAGGATCCACGGAATTTAAATGGATTATTAGTATTAGTATTTATTATTGTTTATTTTTTTGAAATAATTGTTTGTTTAGTTAAGTTGATTTATTGTAATGAGTCTGATAGACTAAATTTGTTTAGTTGTTGATGTGTGTATTGGATATTGTTGTAGTGAGATATTTAATTTGAGTATTTTTGACTATCTGGCTATTTATTGTATACTAAGATGTGTTGGGAGGCTCCAAGATGGTCAGGCGCTATTCTCCCACTCTGCTCAGGACCTCCGCCTTTTCATTGTCCCCTTTGTTAGCCAATGTCTATAATAGATGTTGTGCATTGGGGTAGTGAAAAGACGCTGAAGGTTGGATGGACTGGGTAGAGTGGGAGAATGGAAAGGGGTGGACAGATAGAGGTAGGTGGGGACTAGGAGACACCTGGGGCAAAATGAAATCATGAGAGGGGTTTTCCTGTCTGATTTCCATACCCAAGGGCTCTACAAATTGTGGGCAGATACTGCGATCCTCCTTGAAAACTCATCCAACCCAGGTGGTGCTGTGTAATGCTAGGTCAATTAAAAACAAGACTGCTACTATAGCAGATCTTGTTGAAACATCTGACCTGGCTTGCATCACCGAGACCTGGCTAGATGAGAATGCAGGCCCTGTATTGGCATCTGCTGCCCGCTGGGTTCTCGTGATACACCGCCGAGGTTGGATTGTAGGAGGGGAGTAGCCATCTTTTTAGAATGGAGCTGGGTCTTGTGGATACTCCAGTGGGTCACACTCGATCCTTTGAGTGTATCCTGGAAGCAGGTGTACGGTTCGGGATTCTCCTCATCTACCATTCACCCGGTGATGGTGGAGAATTTCTGAAGGAGTTTAGACTTCATCATCGACGTGGTGTTGGAGTCACCCAGGTGGTTAATACTGGTGACTTCAATGCCTGGGTCGATGATGAACCTCGCACTTTGGGAATAATCTCCTCCAACTTATGACTATGTTGGGCCTTACACAGGTGGTTACCTCTGCTACTCATATAGGGGCCACTCATTGGACCTAGTGTTTGTACTGGAGTTGGAGGTCACGCATTTGGTGGTGGAACCAAATGTGTGGACGGACCATCATACCATAAGATTTAGTTTTGGGGCACCCCAAATAGGCCTGCCTCTACGGAGATGGTCCAGTATCGCCCTTTAAGAGGAGTTACCCCAGAAGGCCTATTGGCGGTACTGGACCTATCGAGTATTTCAAGTGAGAGCATGGATCCAGGGGATCTCATTCTTGCCTATAATAAGGCAATGGGTGAGGCCGTGGATCTAACTGCTCCTGTTTACGTTCACCCACTCACTCAGCACCCAAGGACTCCATGGTTTGATGAGTCCTTGAAGGAGCTGAGGAGAGTGGGGTGAAATCTAGAGAGGGCTTGGCGAAATCCGGCCTGGATGCTGACAAACTTATATTGATGGATCATTATAGTATCTATCAATCAGCAATCACCTGTAAGAAGGCAGAATTCCTGTCCAGTGAGATTGCTGCTGCAGGAACCGACCAGCTCAACTCTTTCAGACTGTCGACAGATTGTGCAATCCACTCTGTCTACAGTCTGGAAGAGATTTTCATAAATGAAGTGTGATGAACATGCTCGTTTTTGCAGATAAGAGTGACAGCATTAGGTGGGCATTGGCCCAGCCCTCTTTAAGGGATTACGGTGATCGGTGGAGGAAACAAACACCCATGCTGCCTGGTCTGACTTCAGTAGGCGGAATTCATGGATGTTGTGAGGATTGTTCAGACTGTATGACCAACCAACTGTAGTTTGGATCCGGGCCCTACGCCACTATTAGTAGGTTGTGTAGAGGTTATCTGCCCTATCCTTGCTGAAATCATCTGGAAATCTCTGGAGCAGTGGTTTTTCTTATCCCTAAAGGAGGTGGTCGTTCGACCACTCCTTAAAAACCTAATTGAACCCTGACTGTTTAGCTAACTACAGACCTATCTCTAACTTGCCCTTTGTGGGTAAGGTTATTAAAAAGGTGGTTGTGTCACAGCTAGATGACCATCTCACAAATCACAATATCTATGATACTCTCCAGTCGGGGTTTAGAAAAGACATAGCTCTGAGACTGCTTTCATCCGGTTTTAAATGACCTCTAATTGTGAGAGATCGAAAGGCTCGTACTATCTTAGTCCTTTTGATCTCTCTGCAGCATTTGATACTGTGGACCATGGTGTGCTGTTGAGTGTCTGCGGCTTTTTGTGGACTGTCTGGAACAGTTCTACATTGGTTTCAATCTTTCCTCACAGGCTGGACACAGAGGTTGTCACTGGAATTTATTCCTCTGACGCCATCTCTCTGTCCTGTGGGGTGCCGAGGGCTCCATCTTGGCGCCCATGTTGTTCGCAGTATATATGCTGCCATTAGGAGACATCATTAGGCGATACAGTCTGGGTTTTCACTGCTATGCAGATGACACCCAACTGTATTTGTCCTTTATTCCTGGACAGGATGATGCAGTCTCTTTGCTTAACAGTTGTCTATCTGAAATTAGAGACTGGATGAGTGCCAGCTGGCTGAGGTTAGACCGGATAAGACCAGGTGTTGATTGTGGACCCAGGTCACCTTGAGGTGGAGTAATAGGGCTGGGGTTCTGTTGAGCCTTTGGCTTGATGGTGTCCAGCTCTCGACCTCATGCCAGGTATGTAATCTGGGCTTATTATTGATGATGGTCTGACCCTGAAATCTCAGGTGTCAGCCGTCATCAAGTCCTCTTCCACCATCTCAGGAATATCGCCTGGGTGAAACACCTGGTTCCTCTGGTTGACTTTCCTACCTTGGTCCACGCCTTCATGACCACCTGCCTTGATTACTGCAATGCCCTGCACCTAGGGCTACCAGGAGTTGATATCCGCTTCCTGCAGCTAGTGCAGAATGCAGCAGTCAGGCTTTTGATTGGGACATCTAGAAATAGTCATATTACACCTGTGCTGTGCGGACTGCACTGGCTGCTGGTTCAGTGGTGGATCTCCTTCAAGGTCGGTTTACTGACCTATAAAGCCCTACGAACAGGGGCCACAGTATCTGCAAGATCTCCTTACTCCCTCCTGCCACTCTTGTTCACTCCAATCCACTGGCAAGGGATTGCTAGAGTTTCAGGTTTCATTTGAAGACATCTGGGGCACGTGCATTCTCCTATGCTGCCCCTGCCCTGTGGAATTCTCTACCTCATTGGATATGAGGCTGCCTGACCATCGAGAGCTTTAAATCAGAGCTTAAGACCTATTTGTTTTGAAAGCCTCGGAGAATAATTTTATCAATATTGTTTTAAATGTATCTTGTTTTAAATGTTGTTTTATTTGTACAGTGCTTTGGTCCATTGAAAAGCGTTTAAAAATAAAATTTACTTACTTACTTACTATGTGCTTCCTACCTGGACATATATCTGCTGGCTAAAGAGGTGTGAGGAGGGCTGAGCTGGTCACTGTATGAACCCATGGCACTGAGGGACTGCTAAGGTGACTGGGGATGGGTGTTCCATGCCACAGTAGGGGCCCATTAGATACCAGGAATTACGGTATTGTGAGCAGCAGTACAGTGGATTGATGCCCAGGAGGACCACTGGATGCCAGGGATGGTTTTCCATTTTTCTATGGGCTAGTAATCAGAAGCAGGGGAGGGGGACCACAACCACCAGATTTTTATTTAATAATACATTACGGGCTAGTGACTGAGACAGGGTGCCACTACCACTAGGGATTTTGATTTAATATACTACAGGCCAGCGATCGGAGGGTGGAGAGGAAGAGGACCACTAGCACCAGAAATTTTGATTTAATACAGTGTGGGCTGGCAATCAAAGGAAGGGGGACCCCAACATCAGGGATTTGTTTTATTATACTATGGGCAGGTGATCAGTGGGAGGAGAGGATCACTAACACCATAGATATCTACATGTCTGGGACTGGGCAATGGAGGGTGGTGCCATGCTAACCTGCCTTGCTACTGTGATAGGATCATGCCCTATCTGACTTGGAAGGACTTTCTACTGTCATCTGTTTTCCAAAGACTGTTATAATAGCACCTCTACCTCATTATCCTTTACTATCCTTTCATTTCTTCTTTGATCTGCCAGGCCAGTCACCTTCAGGCACCCCAGCTCTCTATCAGTTATCCTATGTATTTTCCTTTTCCTTTCCTTTCCAGTCCTCCCAAGTTTATAAAGTGCCATAAGATAATGCACCAGTGTTACAGAAGGCACAAATTAAAGTAAAATGTTGCCAGCTAACATGATGCTTTAACAATGGAATAATGCTAAAGTGCCAAAGTCTGAGGAGACAAAACTGTAAAGTGCCACTGCTTATAAAGTGCTAACGCTAAACATATTAAGAATTGTATGATGTTTTGAATAAGAAATAAATACAGTGAATAGAGAAAGTGGCACATGCATTTGTAAATCTAGTGTCCAACCTATCTGTTCTCCCCAACCTCTGACATACAGTATCAAAAGTGGGATCAACTGGGATATCTGGACTGGGATAGGGACATCTCCAGTGGTCACCATCCCTGGCAACCAGATAGGCACATGCACCAAGAGGATTTGCCTGAAACCAAGAGTCATGGGGTACTGACCAGAGCCATGGCAGAGAAACATGGAGAGACACTTAATCCAGGTTTGGAGTTGGGAGCCCAAAGGAAGATCAAGCTTGACATATCTGATGTGAGCATGAATGAAACTGCAGAAGAGATGTCAGATGAGCCTCCTGAGAACATCAGTGAATTGTTAAGGTGGCTATGCACCAAGCAGGTATAGCTGGACAAGCAGAGAGAACTAGACTGACAATGACAAGACCAAAGGTGGGCAGACACAGTGTGGGCCTTGCACATCCTGGGGCCAATCAACAACCCAGAGGACAGACTGACCCACCTAAGGACATTGAGTTAACAAAGATGTCAGAGACAGACAATGTGGAGGTTTTCTTAACCACTTTTGAAAGAATTGCCAGGGCCTGTGCTTGGCCAAAGAAACAATGGGTGCTGAGACTGGCTCCCTACCTCAGTGGTCATGCTCAGCTGGTATACAGCCATATAGACAGCAGGAATGCTGAAAATAATGACTTAGCAAAACAGGAAATCCTGAGGAGGTACAACATTAATACAGAGACTTATCATCAGAAATTTTGGTCTCTAAGATTGCATCCAGTTGATACACCAGAGAGACCTACATGAGACTGAAGGAGCTGTGCATCAAATGGTTACAGCCTAAAACAAGTCCATGGAACAGCTTCTGGAGATGGTTGTGATGGAGCAGTTTGAGCAAATTCTACCACAAGATGTTCAGATATGGGTCCGTGAACATTAACTGGATACAGTGGAGAAGACCATTTCCTTGGCCGAGCATTATTTAGCAGCTCACCAGTCCTGGAACAAAGGTTTCAGAGGGACCCATACTATCACAAGCCCAGTAAGACCTGCTACCTTTCATCCATCTCCATGCAAGCAGAAGGGAAGCAAGGCAGGGGTGAAAGATTCTCCCCTGACATCATTTGACACAGCTGCCATGTAAAGGGACACATAGCCAGGAATTGCACAAAGAAATGACAGGACCATACCTCGTCTGGCCTTGGCTAATTGGGGCCAGTATGTCACAGATGTTTGCATTGGTACCCACCAGGTCCTCAGACTGATAGACTCTGGCATCAGACAAACTCTAATTCAAGCTGACCTTATAGAGGGTGTCCAGTCAGCAAAATGGTTCTAAGACAAGGGAAATGTGTACATGGGGATATACATTATTATCCCATAAACAAACTCATAAAACAGAGGTGAGCACATGGAGGGTGCAGGAATATGAATCAAGAAAAGACAAATTTAAAATTCTGCACTTACCCAAGCAAATAAAATGACTGCTCAAAATATATAAAAGTGCTTCTTTTATCAAAGTGCCATTTGTGCACAAAATGCTCATGTTAGAGTTTGTGTGCAAATGGCACTTATATACTTTGAGCAGTCGTTTTATTTGAGTGGGTGAGTGCAGAATTTTTAAATTTGTCTCATTATCCCATAAACATTGTAAATATGACTATTCATGGAAAAGCACATCAATTGCCCATAGGCCTTGTCCCAAGACTGCCAGTACCAGTGGTTATGTGATACAATTACCAGACTACAAGACTTTGATCTAAAAGGGCAATACTCTTTCAGCTGTTACCACAAGTGCACAGGCCAGGAAGGAAATGAATGTGCAAGACCTCTTTCCCTTTGACGAGAGATCCTGGGATCACCTGAAATGACTAGACTGGCAAAAGGAAAAAAGACAAAGGAAGCAGCAATGGACAAATCATTGTAAAAACAAAGAAGATTGTCAATTCGAACAGACATTTTAAGGGTGTGATATCAGTAGTGCACAAAAGCAGATGTCTCACTAATTCCTTTGTTTCTACAGGTGGGGAGGAAAATGATGATAAGGCACCAGAGTGCATACTAAAAACAAAATCTGGTGAGATCCACCACGGCTGCATAATGAAGTTAATGAAGTTGTGTGGAATTGTTAAGGAGGTATGAAGAAACAACACAATGATTTGTAAGTTGTAAGATTTTTTAGTTTCTGTTCTAAGGAAGGCATACACATTATTAGGAAAATATATGGAGGTGTACATTTTAATCGAAGGAATAGGAATCTTACAAAAGAACCCTAGAGCAAATGCCACTGATGTATGTGTTATCCGGATGATATTGGCCAGACAGCCAAATTTTAAAGAAAACACAATTGCACATATCCCATTAATGCAAAGCATCAAAGGAAACATATGCAAATCCCCATGATGGTACAGAAAGTGGCAGTACATGAAAAAGTAATGCTGGCATGTGTTCAGCCTTGGGATTTTACACATTTTATTATTTATTTAATTATTTATTTTTAAGAGAAACAGGTTTTTGTCCATGAGGTGATGTAAGTTATATTTAAGCAATGTGTTGATGTCAGAAGTCAGGTGCAATGATGATGGACTGTTAGAGAAAATGTGATATTAATTTTCAGAGATGCGCTTTTGATAAGGGCAAGGTAGTTATGCTTGTGATAATGGGAATATTAGGAAAGTATGGGTCTACATGAGTGGAGTACAAATATGCACAGTTTCATAAGTATGTGCTCAGAGTGCAGGCAAATGTGATGTGCAGATTTGTTTTAGAAATAGCTAAAATAGCGATACATGCAATTAATAGAAATATAGATAATTACATAGACATATAGATAGAGAGAAAGACACAGACAGACAGGCAGAATAGGAATGGCAGTGAAGTACTGAAGTGATGCCAACCCACCCTCACCCACGAGACATGGACAGACACTGGGGTGTGCCTTTGGGTCATTGCCCATAACACTCATGCCATTTCACCTCACCCTACCCTGCAAACACAGACAAGAGTCGAGGTGTGCCTTGGGATTTCAGACTTTACACTCACCCCATTCCATAAGGAAATACGCTGAAATGGGTACAGTATAAGAGAATGGAGCGCACTTTGGTGCTGAAGAGTCTAAGGCACACCTCAATACTGTACCTGTCACTGGCTGCAGGGTGGGGATGGGGGTGAAATGGCATGAGCATTACTGTTGGCAATCCCAAGTCACACCCTGATGCCTGTCAGTCCCTTACAGTGTAAGTGGTGTTATGGTCAGAAACCCGATGCCCTGGGCGCTTTTTGGTATTTTCACCAAGTTTTCAGCATGTACTTTTTGTGACCCCACCGCATGAACAGTGACATTATCAGTTCATTAGCCAAAGGAGATGTTGCACAGTGACTGTGCCATTTGGCACCACAGGGCAAAACACATTTTGAACAGGATGTAAAAATGACAGCTGTACATTTCTTGCTTCAGTAACAGTAAACACACACACACATGCCAGAACACAGCAGCAAAATGATTAGATTTGTCTACAAGCATTATTTTCTACACAAGTTGGAGCACGGGGTGGGGGGTTAAGGCTGGAGATCAGTTATGGTCCATGACATAACCATATTGTCAGAATATTAAATATTTTAAAATAAACATAAATGCAAAAGTAACCATTTCAAGAAGAAAATACAAACTGTGACACTAAACAGTTATAGGGTAAGTTAGCACATTTGATTTATTTGCTGCATATGCATCTCAATTGCTAGGATCCTGACCATGTTCACCTTTCCTCGCCAAGCTAGCTACAGTATGTCTAACAATAACATGGATGGAAAAATGATGCCATATTTTCAACAAAAGTTAGCATTTTAAAAAGACAGTGCTGTAGACTGAGAAGCAGCTTGTAGGTGCATTCATGGGTGTAGGCAAGCATACTCAAGCACTCCTCTTTTTCCTCTATTCACAGTTTTTAATTCTTTATATGGATCATAGGCCAGAAATATTTAAATGAAATATGAGGTAGCAATATGAAAGAAAATTAGGTGCTGCAACTAGCAATATATGAGTGTGGTAACCCATGTAAGAACAACAGTTTGGTTAAATGTGCAGTTTAAAGTTCCACACAAACCTTGTTGCTATTTCAAGTCTGGATTAATGGCTACTAGAGTTGTTTATTGAAAACTGCTTTAGTAATAAAACTAAATTGTTTTAGTTTATGATTGGTTAGAATTAATTAGTAACATGCAATTTAATCACTGTTTATATGGAGGCACTGTTGTGATGTTTTAGATTCACTGTGATGATGCCTGACAGTGGTCAGGGGAAACGTTAGTGTTGGTACAGCTTTTACTGCTTATTTTTGGGACGGGTGCGCATGTAATATGCAGTTTTGTATTTAAATAAAAGGACTTCATTTTTTCATCAAAGTCCTGTGCTCTCTGATTTTTGTGGGTGCTCTTACCACTTCCTCTGTTACTTTTTGGTAAAATGAGCACCTAAAATGAGCACTACAGTAAATTGCCTGGTGCTTCACTTTATTGTTTTTCTGTTAATTATGCTGTAAATACCTTAAGACTCAAAGTGTCTCCCCTTTGGCTGCCATGATGTCTGCGGTTAATTTGAAACAAAATATGTAACAAGGCACTGGCCTCCACTGGAGATATTAAACATTACAGCAAACTGCACTCTGGGAAGATTGCTGGGGACAAGCTGCAAATAAAAAAACTGGAATAACAGGTTCCAAGGAGTATAATGAGTATATGTTAGAAAAACTACTCCTCCCCATTCATTCACAGGTGTCAATGAATGTATTTGTTAACCATGCTGGTTCATCTTCTTGCTTCCCTCATGGTAAAAATGTGAAACTACATTTGTGTTATTTTAAATGAGTGATAAATAACCTGTCCAGGGGATGGCAGCTCTGATAGTTGTTCCAGTTTTTCTTTTCTCTGATATAAACTGAGCCAGGAAAAAGTAAGTGGGGACAGCATTTTGTTTCTACAAGTAGTTGTTAATTGCAGCTGGTATTTTAACATGTGCAAGTCAACTCCACTTTTCAAACTTAAAAGAAAAATAAACTTCATCACAGGCTGTGTTTACAAGTACTGTGCCCATGATTAAAATAATTTTAACCCCTTCCCCCAAAATGTGCCCTCACATGAACCTGCATGATTTATCTGTAAGACAATTAAAAATGTATTTCTAAATGCATTACTAACACCAATGCTTTCAAGGTTTTGAAACTACTAAAAGACAAACTATATATGTATAGATAGATAGATAGATAGATAGATAGATAGATAGATAGATAGATAGATAGATGATAGACAGACAGACTATGGTAAACAAATATTGTTAATCCCAAAAGCTGAACTTTGTTTTTAGTATATAAACGTTTCAGAAATACCTGAAAGCTGTCTATTTTCCTTTAAATCTGTAGTTTCATACTGTATTTGGCTCATGACATACCCCTGGCAGGTCATGCTGGTAGGGACTGTACACTGACCAGACTGCTTCAATGTTTTACTGGCCCACAATACACAAGCAGGATGCTGCCTACTGCAGGTCATGTATTGAATGCCAGAAGGTAGCACAGGTTGGTAATAGTGATAAGGTGTCCTTACAGCCTATAACCATAGTTACTACACCCTTTGAAAAGTTTGGCATAGATATTATTGGTCCCCTTGATAAAAGCTTGAAGGGAATCAATTTATTTTAGTGATATGAGATTATGTCACAAAATACCCAGAAGCTGTTCTCCTAAGATCTGTGATTGCCCCAAAAGTAGCAGAAGAGCTCTCTAAACCTTTTAGCAGGGTGGGATCCTGAAAAAATTTAACTGATCAGAGGAGCAATTTTAATGCAGTATTACTGGAAGAACTGTATAAATTGCTTGGAGTGGATCTGTATGAGCACCCCATATCGCCACAGACAGATGGGCTGGTTGAAAGGTTCAACCAGACCCTCAAGAGGATGTTAAAGAAATTAATCCAAGATGAGTGCAAGGAATGGGAAAATACTTACAGTGAAGCCCACCAGGATGAAGCACAGTGTCACAGGTTTCCTGCATGACAAAATGGATTAACTCCTATTGAAATTGCATTGTTTGCTGCAGTAACTCTTCTGCAGAATTCTACAGAGCTGGACTTCATCCTGGTGAGCTACACTGAACCCTTTTTCTTTTGTTTACAGGAGGTACCCCAGGTATCTACAGGATTTTCTCAATTTTCTTTATTTCATGGGAGAAACCCTTGGGGCCCTCTAGATGTGAAAAAGAGTATTGGGAAGAAGGTAAGGATTAAGGGAAAACCAATGTCTCTGAATACATCACATGACTCCAGAAACGTCTCATTAAGTACATTGAGTTGGCCACAAAAGAATACACAGGTACAAATTAAAAAGTCTAAATATGATCACAGGCTTAAAAACAAGACATTTCATGCTGGAGATAAGGTCCTCCTGATGTTACCCTCCACTGAAAACAAACTATTAATGAAGTGGCAGGGGCCTTATATAGTCCTTAACAGGCATGTTAACTATGATATTGAAACACTTGATAAAAGATTTCCAAAGTGTGTCATACTAATTTGTTGAAGTTTCTTGATACATCCTGAACAAAGAAAATACTGACATGGAAATGGCCTATCACAGGCTTGAGAAACCTGGGGAGTTAACAGAACTCAAAGTCAATCCTGCATTAACCCTTCTCAGCAGACTGGGATATAGCAAGTGCTGCAAGGAGTTAAAGAGATTTTAGTAATATCACAGTAAGAGCCATAAGGATAGGACACAAAATAATTGTCACTCAGGAGAAGCCTATCCATCAAAAACCTTATAGGCAACCTTAGAAACCAAAGGGAGGTGATAGAGAAGTCAGGAAATTGGAGCAATTAAGAATAATTGTAGCATCTAGAAGTACCATTGTAGTAGTTAACAAGAAGGAAGAGGGTACCTGTCTGTGTCTGGATTTTAGGGAACTCAATGCAGTTTCCTTGTTTGATGGGTATCCCATGCCCAGGATCGATGATCTAA
This sequence comes from Neoceratodus forsteri, assembly GCA_016271365.2. Classification (NCBI taxonomy): domain Eukaryota; kingdom Metazoa; phylum Chordata; order Ceratodontiformes; family Ceratodontidae; genus Neoceratodus; species Neoceratodus forsteri. The sequence goes on along the minus strand of CM028131.1, from coordinate 879,071,218 downwards.
TTATTCGACTAGGAAATGCCCACATAAATACACACTCAGTCTCACAAAAGGGTATTGGCAGATCATTTTGGAGAAGTCCTCCCAGCTGAAAACAGCCTTCATTACATCTATTGGCTTGTATCAGTTTGTCACCATGCCCTTTGTATTACATGGGCTCCTGCAACCTTCCAGAGGTTTATGGACCAAATTCTTAGTGCCCATACCCAGTACTGCTCAGCGTACCTGCATGACATGGTGGTGTTCAGTCCAGACTGGGAGTCACACTTAAAACACTTAACTGCTGTCCTAAATGTCATCTTGGATGCAGGTCTAAAAGTGAACCCACCAAATGTGCCATAGCCATGTAACAGACCAGGTACTTGGGGTATGTACTGAGCAATAGTCAGGTCAAACCTGAAATAGAGAGAGGTTGAAGCAGTAGCCAACAGCCCAATCCAGAGACAAAGAAACATGTGAGATCTTGTGGGGACTGGCAGGGCATTAGGTAGATTTATCCACAATTTTTCAGAGGTGGCAAGTCCCTTAACAGACCTCAGCAAGAAAAGGTGCCCCAGTAAGCTAAAGTGAACCCCAAAGTGTGATGGGGCTTTCAGTCTATAAAATCTGCCTTTGTTGCTCTCCTGTATCAAGAAGCTCTAACTTCTCACATACATTCGAGGTCCAAACATATGCATCAGAGAATGGGATTGGTGCAGCATTATCTTAGACTATTGAAGGTGAAGAGCATCAGGTAATTTACATTAGTCAAAAACTGTATGAAAGGAGAAGAAGTATTCAACCATAGAAAAGGCTTGGCTGTAAGATGGGCCATAGAAGCATTAAAATACTATCTTTGGAGCACTGAGTTTAAACTAAATACTGACCATAATCCACTCTGTTGGATACAACAAATGAAGGACAAAACTCCTGTATTATGCATTGCTATCTTGCCTTACAGCTCTACGGATTTGTTGTCTAACATAAAGCAGGTTCTCAGCATAAAAATGCTGACTTCCTGTCCAGATATGAAGCAGGTATTAAGAGTTAAGAGTAACTCATGAAATCTTGTTTGTTGGTATATTGTCTGACATATACTAAGTCAGACATCTCAACCCCAGGGTATAATGTGTGAACTATACTGAAATACTGCAAGAATGTACTGTAATGAACCTTGTTTAGTACAGTAGTGTTTGGAAAGGATGCCCTAGGGTGGAGCTTCTGAAGGTGGAGGTGGAAGCTTCATTTCTTTCAACATTTGGTAGAAACCAGTTCATTCTTTGTTTAACTGCTTCCTTTTGAATAGGGTGTGTGTGATAGGGTCATGCCCTATCTGACTTGGAAGAACTCTGTACTGTCATCTATTTTCCCAAGACTTGCAACAGCACCTCTACCTCATTATCCTTTACTATCATTTCATTTCTTCTTAGTTCTGCCAGGCTGGCCACCTGCACCCACCCCGCCAGTGCTCTATCAATTATCCTCTGTATTTTCCTTTTCTTACCCTTTCCAGTCCTTCCAAGGTTATAAAGCACCATAAGATAAAGTGCCAGTGTTAAGGAAGGCACAAATCAAAAAGTAAAATGTTGATAGCTAGCATGATGCCTTAACAATGGAATAATGCTGAAGTGCCAAAGTCAGAGGAGACAAAACTGTAACGTGCCAGTGCTTATAAAGTGATAATGCTGCAAAAATGTTAAGAATTATGTGATGCTTTGAATGAGAAATTAATATAGTGCATAGAGAAAGTGTCAAATGCATTGTATTAATTTCTCTGACAGCAACCTCTGACAGCTACCCATGCAAATGAGCCCATAATGGAATGCAAATGGCCCCTTAGTGCCTTGTATGCCAAATGAACTCATTTGCATGGGTTCTTTGAATATTACAGATAGCACTTTGGTGCTATAAACACTGGTGGTGTACTTTGGGATCTATGTCAGAGCAGTGCTACATGACTTAGCGCTGCTCCACCATGGCTCTTGTATTCAGTCAAATAGTGCCAGTGCACCATTGAACTGAATATAGCATCGTCAGGCTCCCACACAATTGCAAGGCACAACACAAGGTTTTCTACTCCACTTAGAGCTTTTTTTTAATATTGAGCCCAAGGGATTGGCAACTCACTGCTCCAACTGGAGCTGACAGCACAACTCCAGTTTCAGCTTCACAGTTCAAGAAGTCCCAGTGTTCTCATACTGAGAACATGGGTGAAAGCTCCTCTCACTGTGCTGGGCACCCAGGATTTTGGTACTCAGAAACTTCATTTCCAGGGCAATTTTCAAAACAAACACCAAAATCTAGCTATGCACGCCCTGTTTTCCTAGGCTCAGGTGTTTGTTTTCTGAAAATATAATTATAAGGCACTTTCAATGTTTTTTAGCTAAAAAACAAGATGGTGGCCACCATTAGCCGTGTTTTTTCTTACAACTAGCAAATAATTTCTCACAGCAAGTAAATCATGAAAAATAAGCCTTCACAATTGGTGAATTTTACCGTTCATATCAGAGGGTTATCCAAAAACTGAACTTTAAATCCTTATACAGCAGTAGCCACAGACATTTTCTATGGAAGTGCATGGCCCTCTAGACCATGCACTACCATCCCTTCTTAGATGCATACATATATATTTGCTGTGGAAGTCCAGGGCCCTCTTGACCCTGAGCTTGCATTAGTAGTAAAACAGGAATGAAACTGTCAGCAAAGCCTTCGCTGACCCATGTCATGAACCCAGTAATGAAAATTTTGAAATCCTGCCAAAATGTGATTCCATGCCACTTCAACACCATTACGCATCACAGGTGCAAAACACAGTTTGGCCAGGGTTGAAAATAGACAGCTATCCCTTTAGTGAGGTGATGTAAAAAGATGGTTATGTTGGAATTTCGAGTCAAAATATTTAAAATTACCAAAGTTACAAGGAAACATAGCAAAATTTCAATGTACACATAACGTTGCTTTTACTATTTGACACTAACATTTCAACATAGCCTTCTATGTGATCACCTGATGAACATGGGCAGTGGAAAATTTCAAATCATGCCTGAAAGGTGATTTTACCAAGCAACCAAAATTGCCTTTCTGGCCAGATTTGTGTAATTCCACTGACATTGTTCATGAGGTGAGGTCTAAAAAAGGTCATGTTGAAATGTGAGCTCAAAATATACAAAAGTGGCAAAAGTTATGCCACAAAGTTGAAAACACCATGAAATACATTGAACTGCATTTACCTTAGTTTCTCTTATTGCAGTCACCAGTTTCAGCAGAAAGACATGTCTTCAGTTGGAGAATGGATATTTGTACTGTATCCTGTTCAGGTGAGTGAGGAGGCATGGGGTTCAGGGTGATGGGTGCTCAGTGGGAGGTTGGGGTGGGGGCCAGATCAGCGAGGAACCATTTTTATTTTACATGTTAAAACAATCTTTATTGCAGGCTGCACACTATCAGAGGGTAGGGGTGCCACTAGACACCAGGAAACATTAAATTTAGATGGGGTGATCAGAGGTTGGGAGTGCCACTAGTACAACAGGAAAAAATAGCTAATTGCAGCGATGGTGATTGGAGAGTGTAGGGAAATCATTAGACAACAGGCAAATGGTGCATGATGGGGAGATGGTGATTGGTGGGTGTGGGCTCCACTAGACACCAGGAAAATAATAAAATATGGACATGGTTGGCAATTGGAGGGTGGGGTGCCACTAGACACCAGGAAAAGATAAGTAATTGCAAAGACATCGATCGGAGGGTGGGGGGCACCACTAGACTCCAGGGATACAATGCATAATAAGGGGTCAGTGAGTGGGGAGGTGCCACTGGACACCATGGAAACAATAAATATAAATGGGGACAGGGATTGGTGGGGGGCTCCAGTACACAACAGGGAAAGCAAGAAGGGTAACTGAGCATGCTCAGAAACCTAAATTATGTAATTTAATAACATTGGAACTAATTAATATGTTTTCTCCAAACAAGCAAAAGGCACATCTGTGGGAAACCCATTTCTACCCTGAAAATATCATTTATTTATTTATTTAGTTTTTGTTTACTGGTAAGTACCATAGCCAAAGCATGACTATTTTCAGGACGACCCAGGAGAAATACAAACAATTAGGCAAGGAAATGACATTAGAATTATACAGGATGAAACAAAATATGGAGCAATACAAGATATTTACAAGGACATAAGTAGGTACAAAATTGACAAAGATTTCACAGTTAGGTAGCAGAACAGGTCAGTGGTTCAAACAGTAACAATAATTAATTAGATTGCAGGCAAAGTGGCCAGGATACAGAGCAATACAAGATACAGACAAGATAATAAGTAGATACAAAGTTGGTCAAGATTTCATAGTTTGGTAGCAGGACAGGTCAGCGGTTTCAATTACACAGTGACAACAAATTATATGATTGCAGACAAAGTGACTAAGCACAGCTGGGTAGGAGCAGCTAAAGTCATAAACCAAACTGGGACATAAGTACAATAATGACATAAAACCATCTCATGCTAGGTGTCTTAAAATACAGCAAAAGAAACCGAGTTATTCGTTCATATGACATGTTTCATAAGAATGTCAAATGAAACAAGCAGAAGCAAGTGACAAAAAGGTTTTAAAATATGAAACAAAACACATTTCTGAGTTCTTTCTCCAACAGTTGATTGCTGAGTAGTCTTAATGGAGTCAGATTGAGCAACATACATGTGTTAGTCTGCCTCCAGCATGTACAATTTGCAGGCTTTAAAAGTGAAATTTTCAGAAAGAACAGACATCAAGATGGTGGCAAATGAAACAATCATTTTCCCTCATGAAAAACGATTGGCCCCATACAAATAAAGATTCTTTTTCATTTCATACAGTTATTTTGAAGTGCTTACTGAGCATGCTCACAACCAATTTTAAAATATGTAAAATTAAATAAGTTTGTAACAGATTAATATTTTTCATCAAACAAGGAAAAGCACATCTGTGGGCCAGCCCCTTCTACCCTGAACATTTCAGACCCAAATTCCAAACCATCTGGGCAGTAACCAGATTCAGAGAACACCCAGCAAAGCTAAAGGGAAACATTTTGCAAAAGAATTCACTTTTGTACTATCCAAGTCTCAGAATCCACACATCTGACCAGAACAAAACTTACCACATCCAGAAACCTACCCCATGAGACTGTGCATGCAAATTTTGTCCAAATCCGTTGAACAGTTGCAAAGTTATTAAACTGCAGAAATTAGGGTTTAACACAGAACTGCCAGTACAACCCTAACTATAGGAGTGAGGTAATATTATAGTGAGCAGCAGCATCACTATAGTTAGGATTAGTACAGCACTTCAATGTTAAATGCAAAATTTTGCACCTAATAACTTTGGCATATTCTATGAAATCGCCCAAACATTGGCATGTGCAATCATTCTGCCTGAGTCTCAAGGCGTGAAAAGTTTTCTGACGGTATCTTGTATGCTTTTGAGATATAAAGTGGCAAAAAAACAGAAAAAGCCACTTTTTCTCATTGGTTAACAATTTTGCCATCATCTACAAACCAGATGGAATGAAATATTTATTTTAAATTTTCAGGGATGATGAGGTCTGTACCAAGGGTGTGCCTTTGAATGGTATGGTGAAAAAATGTTTTACCATTTTTGAATTACAATGATTTTTGTGATAGCCGTAAGACAGGCAGGTAAATGAAAACAGTTTACACTGTAAATTTACTGTTTGAACTGTGAATTTACTGTTTGAACTGTAAATTTACTGCTCAAACTGTAATTCTACTGTTTGAACTGTAATAGGTTAGTAAAGAATTTCAATGTTAAATTCAAAATGTTGCACCTTAATAACTTTGTCATACTTCAATGAAATAGCCCAAACTTTGGCATCGTGGCATACTTGGTCATTCTGCTATAGTCTGAAAACATGAAAAGTTTTGTGATGGCATCTTGTATGGTTTTGGAGATATAAAGTAGTAAAAACAGAAAACTCATTTTAGCATTGGTTAATATGGTATTTTTGCCATCTATAGACCAGACGGAATGATTTTTTCTTGGAAATCTTCAGGGATGATGGGGTCTGTTCTAAGGGTGTGCCTTTGGATGGTTTGGTGAAACAATATTTACCATTTCTGAATTATAACAATTTTTGTGATAGCTGCAAGGATCTCATGTCCCTATATTGTATATGCCTGGTGTCTAGTGGCACCACCACCCTCTGATCCCTATATTTATAATAATTTGTCACCCAATTAGCAGTTAGTGGTACTCCTCCACCCTCCCATGTCCCTACATTGTATATGCCTGGTGTCTAGTGGCACTCCTACCTTGATTCCCATATTTATAATAATATGTCACTCCATTGGTGATTAGTGGTACCCCACCCTCCCATGTCCATGTCAACCTGCAAATAAGAAAACCATCCCTAAATGTCATGTTTTTTTAAACTTGTAAAAAGGTTCTGCATCGATCACACCCCAACCATCATACCCCACCACCCATCCAACTTCCCACTGTCACCACCTTCCTGCACCCTTGATCTCCCCACATTCCTTACTCACCTGAACTGCCAACAGACTGAAGATCCACTCTCCAATCAAAGACATGTCTTGCTGCTGCAACGGTGACTGCCGTCTAACAAGTAAGGTAACTGCAGTTCAATGTATTTTCCGAACAGACAGTGGGTAGGTGGGTTGGGACAACTAGACTACCAGGAAATATTTCTAAACTAAAGGAGGGTGATCAGACATCATGGGAGGGAGGAGTGTCCACTAGATTACCAGGAATTGACAAACTAAGGTAAATGCAGTTCAATGTATTTTAATGTGTTTTAACTTTGGTGCAAAATTTGTCATTTTGAAAGATTTTGACACCAAATTTTAACATACCCTATTTGGAGACCCCTCCTTATGAACAATGTTGGTGTCATTTCCCAAATCCTACCTGAAAGGTGCTTTCATGGTTGGTTGGCAAAATCATCTTTCAGGCAGGATTTGAAAATTTTCACCATACGTGTTCATAAGGTGGGATCATAAGAGAGGTAGGTTGAAAAGTTGTGGGCAGAATATGTTAAAATGGCAAAGTTGTGCACATCTGTTGACATTTCTTTATGCTCCTCCTAACTTTCATAATTTGCAGCATTTTCACCCCAAACTTTCAACATAGCCATTTCTTTACATCACCTTATGAATGTGACAGCTGTCAGTTTTCAGTTCCTGGACAAAATGTATTTTATCACATGTGGCATGAAATGATGTTGCAGCAGTGAGTGCGGTATGATGTTTTAGCGGGCATTTGAAAATTCTCAGCCCAGTGCTCATAAGGTGGGGTAATAACATGGCTATGCTGACAAATTTTTGCTCTTTTGGCTAAAATGCTTTCATGGCAACATACATGTATGCATCTATGGAGGCAAGGAGTGCAGGACCCTCCACAAGCAAAGAAGGCTATGATCATACTTTCTCAAAAAGTAAGAAATTCTTGGCAAAAACTTTGTTAATGCATTAGTTAGGATTCCAGTGACAAAAGTTTGGAAAGTGTGCCATGGGGTTGTTAGCCATAATGCCCACCCATTCTCCTATACTGTAACCATCTTGGCTTACTTACACATGGAATGGGGGAGTGTTAGGGTTGACAGCCCCAAGCACACCTCAAACCTGCTGCTGCCTGCACAGTGGGTGCGTGATAGGTTGGAAACCCTAGCAGCACATTTCCAAACTTTTGTCACTGGAACCCTAACTGATGCATTAATGAAGTTATTTTCAAACATATATTATAGTGGTACGCCACACCACTATAGTTAGGGTTGTAGGGGCACTTCAGTGTTAAACCCCAATATTTGCACTTTAATCACATTGCAACCATTCTATAGATCTGCATATAATTTTGCATGCATGGTCTCATGAGGTAGATCTCTGGACCTGCCAAGTTTTGTTCTGGTTGAAAGTGAGGATTCTGAGGTACAGATAGTGCAAAAGTGAATTTTCAGAATTTTTCCTTTGGTTTGAATGGGTTTTCTGTCAACTTGGCTAATGCCCGGACAATTTGGAATTTTGGTCTGACATTTTCAGGAAAGAAAGGGGCTGGTGCACTGATGTGCCTTTTATTTGTTTGGAAAAATATTAATCCATTCCAAAGTTATTTCATTTTGAAATGTTGAATAGTTGGTTCTAAGCATGCTCAGTAAACACCAAAAATAGCCGTATGAAACAAAAAATATATTTTTCAGTACTGACATCATCCTTTTTCATGAGTGGGAAATCTTTTTTGTTTGCCTTCATCTTGTTTTCCATTTCCCCACAGAAATTTAAATTTAAAAAGCCTCCAAAATGATATTCTGGAATGCAAGCAACACATGTATGTTGCCTGTCTGGATCCCATTAGCTAGATTCTACACTTACTGTAAGCATTGAATAAATGGCCTTAAAAGTATTTATTTTGTTAACATTGAAAATATTTTTGTAAATTGCTTATCTATTTATCAATGCTTCCTGATAACCTAATTGTGTTGCTTTACAGCATGTCAACAAGCCTAGCGCCCACACTGTCTGGAATTTTGGTCTGAAATTTTCAGGGTAAAATGGGCTGGGGCACAGATGTGCCTTTTCCTGGTTTGATGACAAAATATAAAACCCTTCTGAACTTATTTATGTTTTTTTTAAGTTTAAGAATCTTTTTTCATGACTTGATACAAAAAAGATTCTTTTCGTATGACGAGTTATGAAAAAGATTCTTTTTTGTGAAAGAAACATTATTTTGGTGAGCCAGCATTTCACTGGTGTCTAGTGGTGTCCCCACCCTCCAGTTGTTGCCCTATAATTTTTGGTTTAATTCTCTGGTGTCTAGTGACACCCCCACTCTCCCACTGCCATGTCTTCATACATATTTCCCTGGTGTCTAGTAGAACCCCACCCTCCAGTCACTATCCCCATATAATTATTTAATAAGAAATGACCAACGTTACCCTCCTAACAAAGAACCTGTATGCTCATGCACAATCCTGTCAACTTATACTCTATACATGTTAAATTCTGATGATACTGGGAAGGAGCTGATGCAGCTTATACTATTTTGCTTGCCTGTATTTGTGTAAGATATGCAATTGTTTCCTCTAAAACTTGGATTTATTCTTAGTTATGTTTTCTGTGTACCTGGCTCCCGAAGTTTCTCTGTTTTGGTCTGCATTTTTCCTTTGGAATGAGCCTGAAGCTCTGCTGGAGTGTCAGAGTACAGGAGGACGACAAGCAATCAGGAACTGTGACCAGTGGAGGCTGAAGCAATGTACCGTATTCTCAGGGAGTGTGCCAAACTGGTGGAGCAGTTCTTTCCCTTTCTCACCAAAGTACTGAGTGACACAGGTGGCGAACTACATACTGTGTAAGTGGAGTTGTCAGCTTGCCAGCAGGGTGAGGGGGTGTAGCTAATTGCCTCAGAGAGCAGCTTGGATTTGCAAAAGAGACAAGTGGAGGAATGATATAGGACTACAATTTCTGAGAGCATCTCTTGGGACAGAAAACAAAAATTGTTAAAACTTTATAGGAACACTGCATTTTTCTCAGTTACTGCCCCATAGCAAAAACAGGAGGTTGATTTCTGATGCACTCTCTTCTGTTTCTTTATTTTTAGGCTGGGTATTACCGATATTGATACATTTTATTTTGCCAAAGAAAATGTAACGTCTAGGATTTCAATATAGTTTGCATATGACAATGATTTTAGTTTGCCCTAATTGAATGATCGTTTGCTAATTAGACACCCACATTTTATTTAGTTACATGACTCATATGTACTTAAGAAGTCCCTGTTCCTGCCAGCTCAGGTTGCTCGCTGGCAAACAGAAAGCACTATCAAAGTTTAGCATTTTTAAACTTATCCTGCTATAAGCTACGCAAGCTATAAAGTCACATTATAATACATCACGCTGTCAACTGCAGCATTGGTTCAGTTGACATTTCGATCATGGTACTGTAAGTCAGTGCGTGCCTGCTATAGCTGGATCCCATATTTAAAATTACTAATGTAAGCAACTGAAAACCTTGCCATATTTAGAATGGCAACTGTTGTTTTAACTCAGAGAGCACTATCAAAGTTTAGCATTCTTTTAAACTTATTGGGCCAGATATTCAAAGCTTTGCCCTGGGTTAAGTTAACACTGCCTGGTGTGCAAACTTAGCCTGGAGCACAAAGCAAGCTATATTCAAAAGGAATAGCCCAGGGCAAACAGCTTCTGAATATAGCATGGGAATGAGGCTGTGCAAACTGGGCTGGGACTGCAGGGCAAATGTAGCCCTGGAATAAGACAGCACTGAATACAGCAACCAGGAAGTGCAAACCACAACAACAACACAGAGCACAGTGATGTGAGGGTAGGTAGAGAGGAACTATGTGGCCAATGTGTGTTCTGGCAAATGCATGGACCCAGTACAGCTGCAGGCAGCAGCACACATGAAAAACAGTGATCAAAACTGTGTAATACGCCCTGAACCGTTAGCACGGCTAAGCAGTTTGCCAGTGCAAACATGTTAGCCCCGCATAAACTTTGCCATATTCAAAGTGACATGCAAATGAGCCTACTTAGATAGTCTCTGGGCAAACAACCATATTAGCATCTCATCGTGCCCTGATTTGCATGCAGTTTGCACAGTGTTACTGCAGAGTCCCACAGCTCCACCTGTAGGTCAGTCTGGAGGTACAGGGCTGGCCAGAGTCCGACCGCAGCTCCACCTGTAGGTCAGTCAGGCAGTGCATGATGATAGCTGCAGGCTTCATGTAAACAGTACAGCATAGCATATCATACCCAGGGGACAACATAGCATAGGCACAGGTGGTGGTAGTGCTGCATGCAATCTTCACACTGCAGATCATGCTACAGTGCACAGCAGACACTACAGTAGCAAGAGGTCTGGTAGTGTGAGGACACGACACTGCCTATGGTATGTAGGGCAGTGATGACCACTGCACTGTACACAGTGACAGGCACAGCTTGCAGGTAATTACTGACACTGGACAGTATTATCATGCTGTTGAGTGATCCATAGATGCTGCACCTGTGGCATGGGATGCACACAGTGTCAAGTACATGGCCGGCAGTGTATCCTGTGACATCTGTACAGTTGTGTGTAGGTGGCTGGGGGGCATGTGGGATGCGACAGGCACACAGTTGGTGGCGTAATCCCTACTGGCCCATGTGCACTGAGCGATTGTCATAGCCTTGTGGCCACACCTGGGCTGTGGTGAGGTTTGGCCACCCATACACCTCCCCTCACTGGCCACCATGCCCACAGTGATGCATGTGTGCTGGCATCTGTTACGCACCACAGATGTATGGTCTGCAGGTGTGTGCTATATGGCCACACTACCATGCTGTCCCCTGTGGGTCAGATCACCCTCACTGTTTGTGCTTGGCTCGGACTGGTGGCAGCTGATGGCATCATGGTGGTGCCATCAGTGAGCAGCATGTGTCCTCCATGTTTGTAAGTTTCTAAGTGTCATACTCATATGTTAAGGCCACGTGCAAGCCATGCTAATGCTGAGATAGCACCGCATAAGCGCCTAAAGCTGTTTACCAGGGTTAAGACCAGCTTTTCCTGGGCGGTAAATTGTACCTCACTATGGGTCATGCTATGTGCGCTAAACACCTTAGCATGGCACTAGTCGCTGAATATCTCATAGCAAATTTATTCATGTTCACTATGCCCTTGCATATCATTATGCTTAGCCCAGCACTACTCCTGTTTGCCCATGCTAGTTGGCCTTTGAATATGGCAGACCCGCCTAATCCCACACTATTCCCATAGCAAACTGTTTGTGGACCATGCAAAGCTTTGAATATCTGGCCCATCCTGTCAAACAAGGTATAAAGTCACATTATAATACAGCACCATATCACCTGCAGCATTGGGAACTGACATTTTGTTCGTGCTACTGTAAGTCAGTGGAGATACTGATAGAGCTGGATCCTACTGTATATTTGAAATTACTAATGTAAGTAGCAGAAAGTCTTGCTATATTTAAAAAGGTACCCATTGTATTTTTAAACTCACCTGAGTAGCTTCATTATATATGATTTTGAGTATTTGTATATATTTAAACCAGCCTTGTTTTTAGTTTTGAAGTAGGTTTGCATCAGAGTGACATCCCTGTTTGTATATAATATTAGACTATGTCGCTGACTTTCTATTTGTGAAATTCAGTGAGATGCCCTTGGAAGGTGTTTGCCTGAATGAAGACCACGACCTGAAACTGTGGCACAGTAAAATATTGGAGAAAAAACAGCACTTGAAGAAGAAAAGATATCTCACTCCAGATGCACATAGAGGACTTCAGGATTCAATGTTGGTTTGAATTTGTTTGTATTTACATTATATGGACTAAACAAAACATTTAAAGGTCATTGAACCTATGCACATTTTACTGCTTTAAATGCTGCTTGATAGGATAAATCTTTCTATTGTGAAAATATTTAAATACATATTTATACAGTGTGCCAAATTATTAAGTGGCATAAGGGTTATTTTCTACTTCTTATAAGAAAGGTCTTCATTTAAAATCCATCTTAAAATGGTTAGCACAAGAAAAAGGAAAAGTGAAATAAGTCCCCCTTGCCATTACCTTATAAAGTAGAACCTGTTAAGAGGAAAAAGTTGAAGGGACAGAAAGAAAATTCTATTGGTAACAATCAGACAAAATTTACATTCTGAAAAGGAATACAATTAGCTGATAATGCAGAGTGGGAGTGATAAAGGTAGACATGAGGATACAATTATACTATCTCAAAAGAAATGAAATTATTTTCAAAATGTTGTTAATGCACTAATTAGAGTTAAAGCAAAAATAGTAGTTAAATGTGGAGTTACAGTCTCCAACCCTAATCCGTCACCCACCAGACAGCAACAGGAAAAACCATTACTGTTTCACCTCTTCTGTGTCTTTGCTAATCAGGCATAGGGTGTGCCTTGGGAATGTCAGCCTAATGCTCACCCCATTCTCATATACTACAAATCTCAGCTTCTTACATGGTTAAATGGGATGAGCGATAAGGCTGACAACCCCAAGGCTCCACACCACTACAATACTGTATATAGATATACAATGTATATAAATATATTAATAGCTTCACCCCATTGAATGGAATTGCGCTAAATTTTGCATGCATAGTTGGGGGGCAGGGCAAGACATCTTGATTTGACAAGTTTCATTCCAGTCAGATGTGAGATTCCAAGATTCAGATATTGCATTTTAGAAAAAATGGGTGTTTCTTGCACAATTGGTTTTGTCATCACCTACAGTCCAGAGCGGTTTGAAATTTTGGTCTGCAATTTTCCAGGCTGAAAGGGTATGCCACAGAATGGTGCCTTTCTTTTGTTTGGTAAAAAATATTAATCCATTTCCAAGTTATAAACATTTGAAATTTTGGTTCTGAGTATGCTCAGTGGGGTATCAAACTATCCAAAGAGCCTACTGAGCATGCTCAGAACCAAAATTTCAAATCCTTTAACTGGCAATGGATTATATCTTCACCAAACCAGCAAAAGCACATCTGTGGGTAAGCCCTTTTACCCTAAAATATTCAGACCAATTTCCAAACAACCTGGCCCTAATGATGATGACAAAAAACAGCAATAAATTGTGTTTTTTTACTTTTTCACTATCCGGATCTCAGAATCCACTCATGTGGCCAGAAGAAAACTTTGCAAGGCAAGAGATCTACCTTTGTGACCTGTACATGCAAAATTTTGTGCAAATCCATTAAATGGTTGTGAAGATATTAAAGTGCAAAGATGGTGTCTCATGAAAAATAAATTTTTCTCACACAAAAGAATTAGCCCCTCAGAACAAAGTATCCTTTTTCGTGAGGCCAGATCATTTTGCCATTCCAGGAAGCTATCAAAGACTGAACTGAGCATGCTCAGAACTCAAAACTTTAAAATTAAATAACTTTGGAACAGATTAATATTTTTCACCAAACCAGCAAAAGACACTTCTGTGAGGCAAGTACTTTCTGCCGTGAAAATGTCAACCAAAATTCCAAACCAGCTGGGTGCAGTGAGATGACAAAACAAGTGCAAAAAAACAGCAATTTTAACATATTAACACTATGCAGCTTGGAATCTACAAATACAACCAAAATAAAATGTGTCACGACAAGAGATCTACCACACAAGTCTGTGCTTGCAAAATTTTGTGCAAATCCGTTCAACGTTTGCAAAGTTATTGAAGTGCAAAGTTTGAGGTTCAACATTGAAAACACTGCTCAAGCCTAACTATAGTGGTACTACTACAGTATATACCACTATGATATAGTATTATAGGGACACAGTTGTGCTCCAATAGTATGGCTGAGTAGTATGTTTAACATTAAACCTCAAATTTTGCTCTTTAATAATTTTGCAATTGATGAATGGATTTTCACAAAATTTGACATGTGCTGTCCTGTGAGGTAGATCTCTTGATGTGGCTACTTTTGTTCCAGTTGGATGTGTGGATTCCTAAATCTGATAATGCCAGAACCTTAAAAGTCACTACTTTTCACAGTTTTTTCCTTATCACCTTGTGCCCATAGCGTGAATGGTGTGAATTTGTCATGGTAGAAAAGCTTGGGTCACAGAACTGCCTTGTGTTTGTTTGGTGAAAATATTAATCTGCTGCAAAGTTATTCAATTTTTAAGTTCCCATTATTTCCAATGGGAGATCACAATCCAGGATAGAGTATAAAGTTCAACAAATGATTTCTCCTCAAGAAAAAGTTCTTTTTCATGAGAGGCCAATCCTTTTTTGGTAGAAAATTTCCTTTTTAGTGCCGCCATCTTCTTTTCCATTTTAAAAGATATTGAGAACCCATGAAAATGAGGTGCTGTAGGAACACCAGTAAATGTATCTTGCTCATTGAACTCCATTAGTTGGATTCTGCAGTTGTCTGGTACCAAAATGATCCTGGAATGTTTTTTCTACATTTTAAATCCTTTTCATCACTCGCTAATATCTTTTTCAGGAATCTTTTTCAGTCAAACAAAAAGATCATGAGTGACAAAAAGATTTGTGCCACAAAGAAAAAGCCTTTTAGCAGCCTCTCCTGTAATTTTCTATTTCCATAGTGTGTGGTCCTTCCTCCTCCTCCTGGTCACAGATCCCTTATAAAATATACCTGTTCCATAGTGAGTGATCCTCCCTTCCCAGTCACCAATCCCATATTACATTCATTTTTCCATAGTGTAGTGGTCCCTCACCTCCCTGGTCACAGATCCCTTATAAAATATACCTTTTCCATAGTGTATTGGTCCTTCCCTCCCGGTCATCGATCTTATATAAACATTAGTTTTCCATAGTGTAGTGGTCCCTCCCTGGTCACCGATTGCATATTAAATAGTATTCCATAGTGTAGTGGTCTCTCTCCCTACCCACCAATCACCGTCACTCAGTTCCCTGGTGTCTAATGGCACCTCCCACCCACTAATCGCCATCCCATTATGCCTTGCTGTATTTTATAAACATTAAAACCTGAAACCTGAAAGAAAATGGCCCGTCAATTTTTTTAAACCTGTGAAATAAAATAGTCCCTCGCTGATTGGCTCCCACCCCTAGCGCCCACCCAGAACCCACCACTCAACACACCTAGTACATCCTCACACACCTCACTCAACTGAACAGGTCCCAGATTCAAGACTTACTCTCCAATTGAAAATCGTCTTGCTGCTGAAACGGTGATTGCAATATGAGAAACTAAGGTTAATGCGGTTCAATGTATTTCAATGGGGTTTCAACTTTATGTATACCTTAGAAATTTTGAGATTCTGACCCCAAGTTTTCAACATGGCCTTTTGTGGACCCCACCTCATGAATAATAGGACTGTCATTATGCAACTTCTGCCTGAAAGATGATTTTGTGGTTGCTTGGTGAATTCACCTTTCAGGTGGGAATTGGAAAATTCTCTGTCCTTGTTCATGAGGCGAGGTCAAATAAACTATGTTGAAAGTGAGAATCAAAAACTATGAAAAATGACAACATTATGACCATACTTTGCAATTTCTGTATGTATGCTCGTAACTTTGGGAATTTTAAATATTTTGACACCAGATTTTCAACATAGCCTTCTTATTACCCCACCTCATGTATGTCACAGCTGTCATTTTTAAATCCTGCCCAAAATGTGTTTTTCTCCTGTGGTGCAGAATGGCATTGCAGTTGTGCAGAATTATGTTTTGGTGAGAATTTGAAAATGTTCTGTATCGGGTACATGAGGTGGAGTAATATGATGGCTATGCTGATAAGTGGGTCACTGTTGTCCTATAAATGGAAGTGCAGGGCCCAGAGGGCCTGTGCTTCTCATTACATACATATATGCATCTATGGAGGAAAAGGAGCACAGGGTCCAAAGGACCCTTCGTTCCCATGGTAAAATAAGGATACTATTGTACTATCTCAAAAGTAAAGAAATGAGTTACAAAAAACTTTGTTAATGCTCCAGTGAGGGTCAAAGTGACAAAAGTTGGGAAATGAGATGTTGAGTTTTCCTAATACCCCACCCTCCCAAAGCAAACAGGACAGCAGCTATGGGATGTGCCTCGGGCTTCTCAAGTCTAACGCTCACCCATTCTCATAAAAGTCGACACATTTGACCTTATTTACAGATGGAATGGGGTGAGTGTTAGAGCTTAAAGTGTGGAGAAGTAGGATGGCATTAGTGAATTAGCACAGCACAGTGAAGCTAAGGGATAGGACATATTTTTAGCTTTCAGATTATTGAGCGAGTGTGTAAAACATTAGGGGTAGGGATATGGACAGAATTTTACTCCAGAGAAGCATTCTGGTAGTACTGTTTAAAATCATATTACCCACCAGGATTAAATGACTACGATCACTTTCATTTATCTCTGTTCCTGTGATGAAATGTAATTATGTGCAATACATTTTATAAGATTATGGATCTTATGCAGTTTATTGATATTCAGAGATTGACTGTTCCCACTAGCTTTCCTTCCTGTCCTTCCCCAGCCCCACACCTGTCCTCAGCTTTCTTGAATTTTTATTGGTACTTTTTTATCACATTAAGATTATTCATGTATAGCACTTTGTATGCACTTTTCAAATATTATTTTTTTGTCTGGATGGTGTTATGCAATTTTGCAATGTGGATATAGGTGCATTTTCATGTTTTCATGTTTTTTTATGTGTTAGGATGGTTCCATGTCATAACGGCAACTGTGGAACAGTGACCCATGAAGAGGTGCAAATCCTGCAGCACAATGACCTGGAACTAAGTTGCTTCTTGCATGCAGTTTGCCCCTGCCCTGCCCATTTAGTATTCTGACTCTGGGTGGGCATACCTTGGGGATGGGAGAACTGAGGGGTCAACCAAAAATGTCAGCACTGTTGTCCCATCGCCGCTTCATGGTGTCACCATTCTACAGTCGCCATTTGATGGGCTACCTGTTAGTAAGTAATATCATAGTATGTCCCTTTAAGTAACTGCTTTAAATGGGTTCTACACCTGTTTCCACGTCCAGCCTTGACAAGGCCCAAGACCCTGATGAAAGCGTTTGGCTGCACCTCGGTAGGTGCATCCATGATCTCACTGCTGTTTTATTATTTTATATAATAAAATTCATCCTTATACACATCTGTTTTTTTTCCATTAAAGTGGAGACTGTGAAGCTGAGCTTTCAGAAGATGTTGGCACTGTATCACTCACTTGTGAGACCACACCTGGAGTATTGTGTCCAGTTCTGAGGCTGCACCTCTGAAAGGCATAGACAGGGTGTAGGCATTCCAGGAGGACAACTAAAATAGTGCAAGAATTGCATCAAAAGCCCTTTGAAGTGAGATTGAGGATCCCATCATGTACACCCTGGAAGACAGGAGGCGAGAGGGACATGTTGAGACCTCAAGTACCTCAGGAGGTGCACAGTGTGCAAGAAGGAGGCTCTTTCAAATCAGAAAGAGCTCCAGGACCAGACAGTGCATGTGATAAAGCAGGGGAAGGAGTTTATGAGGGATTTGAGGAAGAACTACTTCACTGAAGAGTGGTGGATGCCTAGAACAGACTGTCAGTGGAAGTGGTAGGCAAAAACAGCAGGAGGCAGAAATAATAAAAAAAACAGTAGTGGGCTTCATGCATAGGTGAGATAGACATAGGGAATATTAGTAAATAGACAGGGAAGACAGAGGGTCTCCAGAGACCACTTAGGGTCTGCAGAGTCAGACTAGGCAGGGACCATCTGGGCAGACTGGATGGGCCAAGTGGTCCTTTTCTGCTGATAAATTCTATGTTTTGTGAGAATGCACCATGGACCTTCTGGAGGTCAGAGGTAAAAGCAGAACAGAAGGTTGAAGTGGAGGGACAGCTGTGAAGAGAAGGGCCACACCAATGATGGAGTTTAAACAATATGAGAAAAAATATAACCTATAACTTTTCTATTTTGTTTTAGCATAGCTAACTTGTCTTTATTTAAGAAAAATAGAAAGACATACAAATGGTGACACAGACAGTTGGTGAGACCCCATCTGGAGTACTCGTCCATTTCTGGAGCCCCATCTCCACAAGGACATAGACAGGATGGAGGCAGTTCAGAGGAGGACAACTAAAATGGTGCAGGGTCTGCAAGAGAAGCCATATGAGGAGAGGCTAAAGGAGCTTAATATGTATACCCTTGAGGAAAGGAGGGAGAGGGGATGTGATAGAAACATTTAAGTACCTCAGTGGAATCAACAAAGTCAAGAGGTAGCATCTTTCAGAAAAGAGATGTGCAAGAACAAGGGACACAATTTGAGAAGATAGAGGGGATGGCTCAGGGGCAATGTGAGGAAGTATTTTTCACAGAGAAGGTAGTGAACACATGAAACAGCCTTCCTGAGGAGGTTGTGGGGTCTAAAACTGTGGGAGAATTCAAGAATGCATGGGACAGACATAAGGCAATTTTTGTGGGGGCAGTGGCGTCACCAGAGCTGTTTTGGGGGCTGAAGGCCCCCTAATGTAGCTCAAGCCCCAATCATTTTCCTGTAAAATGTTAAGACTCACAGCTTCACTGCTTGCTGAGTAAAAAAAAAGCCATAGTTTGAGTCAGCACTTTATAGCTCTACCACATGGAGCGCACTTTCCTTTTCTTTGCCTGGCCCAGGTCCACGGATCTCACTGCGATCGTTGGTGGTGCTAGTGGTGGAGATCAGGGCTCTGCTCCCACCCAATCTTTGTTGCCCCTGCACAGTGGCAGGGCAGAACTTTAGTGGTCCAGGTGCTGGTTTCTGCCCAGATGCACTTTGCTGCACCTCATGGTCCATCTGCCCAAACTTGTCCCTCTTGGTGAATGTCGGGGCCTTGATCAGCTGGGTGCCTAGGTCTGTGACTGCAGTGGCACTAATTTACTGTGGAAGGGAGGTGGGAAGAGAGCTGAGCAAGGGAACTCCATTACCAATGACCACCAAACCAGACGCCATCGCCTTCTCGGAGGGGTGCTACAGAAGAAGGACCACAGTCGGGGTCATCTCAGGGACTGGAGCAAGAAAGGGGTTTGAGGAGTCCACAAAACAGATAACCATAAAACAAAAATGGCAAAACTGAAGGCAGATAAAAGAGAGGTCCCCAAAGGGCACCACACCCAGAAACCAGCCCAGAAGGCTAGGCAAGGGATGGGAAGCAACCTGGAGCCCCCACAAGGGGAGGAGAAAGAAATTTAGCAAAACAAAGAAAAGAAAAAAATAAGCACTCCAGCAAAGCTGAACTGGGCAACAACCTGCCAGCAAGCAAGTGGCACTAGAGGCAGTAAACAAAGGGGAAGGACAGGGACTGCAATGGCAGTATTATGTATGGCAACACCCAATGTCAGTGCCAAAAAAAAGCAAAAACAGCCAGCATACTGGAGGGAGACAGGGAACTGCAGTGGCAGCCCAAAAAAACACAAATCATGCCACACTATTCTGCAAAATAACAGGAAGCAAACTAACAGACTTGCCAAGCCATATTTTATTTGAACAAAGAGAACCTGAGTGAGCATTACCCTCATCACTTTGTGTCTGAAATGTGATGCTTGTGCTGCATGCAGTACTAGGCACCCAGCATCAGGACACCCCAAAACCCCAATACAAGAACTGCAAACGATGGAGCAGATAACTAAAGGGAGCTCACCCTATGGAACTGGCTGCTGCTGGCCATCAGAAGGACTGCTAGTCCTTTTCCAGAACTAAAGTGTAACTGCTGCTGCTACTGCTGAGACCTCCAAGGACCACTGGCTATAAAGGAGTAGCCACCCAGGAGCTACAAACCCAAGCTTCAGATAAGCCTCCAGTCATCCAGTAATTCTGTACTCTACTCTGTCAAGTCACCCAGTCCAGAACCGCCACTGGCTAGCAGGGAAGACCCTTTCCAGCCTAGAGGTGGACCTGGCTTTTGGACAGATGATTGGGTATCTGGGGCTAAGATCAACCCATTTGGCTGATTTATGGTCCCTTTAGGCACTGGCCGGAGACCTGGCCTGGCCAAGACAAAGGATCCAGCGCCAAAAAGCTCCAGTAGGGGGAGGGATAGAGACAAGAAATGGTCATCCAGCCAGTTTGGTCAATAAGCCAGCTGACTGTACATGGGGTGGGTGGGGAGTTAACCCTTTCCCTCCCTGAGTCCTTTTGGTCTGCTTGCCTGGCAAACTTTGTGGCACTACACGCGTCCACTCACAAGTCTGATGGAGAAAAAGAATATCGTCTCGTGAGTGAACTGAGTGCACTGGTGGCTGGCTTCTGTGTACTGTGCTGTCAACAAAGAGAACATTGGGACAGGAGTCAGGACATCACCATGGTAGAGCTCAGAGCATGGGGCAGGGATTTGTCATCATCACTCCCAGGTTACTTGGATCCCAGTCTGACAGGGAGCACTGGGAGAAGGTTTACAACAAATGTGCTCTGTCTCTGCTAGTTTCTTGGACTCTGTTCAGTGGTTTCAGAAGCATGAGAGGTTTGGCATGCCTTGCCTTGTAGGAGGAACACCTGGACATGACTGGGCAATTGACATAAATTGGCATTGGGACTGGTGACCACCTTTAGTAACTGCCATGCCAACATAGTCAAAATTGCTTGCACAGCAGGTATATTTTTCAGACAAGCACAGCTGTGGTACACATCTAAAGGCTGTGCAGCATGAGTGTTTACACAGTTGTTTGGCAGTTAGAGAAGGAAGATCTGTGCCTGTGGTTTGTGTGAAAAGAAATGTTGATTTATATAGCACCTTTCATACAGACTGTATTCTGAGGTGCTTTACAATCCAAAGAGGAGGAGAATTTTGCTGCCTTTTATAAAGCAACCTGCATAGACACAATCATACAAATCATCCCCACATTTCTTAGAATCCAGGAAGAGAGTGGGGGAATGATAGTTTGCAGCACACAGGGAGATGCAAAGACTACAGAAATTGACAACAGAGAGAGAGAGGGCATGCAGAGAGTTTAAGGGCAGGAATGTTGAGTGACTTTTTCAGAATTATGCAGTGTGGAAGTGGTGACTGTCTGCTCTGGAGTCCTGTAACCTTCCCAGCAGATCTGCTGGGATAATGGTGTCTGCCTGGTCTCTTACTTGCTCTGGGTCCAATAACCTTCCAGCAGATCTGCTGGGATAATGTGTCTCTCTCTTTCCGTTGTTCTCACTGGTCCAGTAACCAAATTTTGCACATGTACCATTTAATAGATGTCTTGATAACCAGGCTTTCCAAACATATATTTCACTATTAAAATGCAGGAAAAGCCACCATTTGAAGGTAAAAATTTCAAAATGTTCTGAGGGAGCATGCCCCGGACCCCCTAACTTTGTTAGGATTTTGACTCAGGGGCATTAGCCCCCAATTTTATACCTTTTGGTGACGCCCCTGGTGGGGGTAGGAAGAAACGCTGTTAGTTAAATAGGATTTGCAGCTTATCCTCTAGGTAGGGAAATGGGCAGACTAGGTTGGCCAAGTGGTCCTTATCTGCAATCAAAGTCTATGTTTCTATGCCGAGATCCAAAACATACCAAAGTACAAGTGTAATATGGAAAACTATTTTTAAATAAAGTAGATTGTGAACTTTGAAATTAGCATTAGACTATCTAATTACAGTGTAAGTGGTATATACCACACAATATAGGTTATTCAGCATTCCAATCATATTACTTCCTAAACTTTTAAACCATATTTTTCAGTTAGGATTAATAATAGTGGTGAAGGCCTTCCTCTTTTACAATATGCTAACCAGTATATCCTTGAGTTTCTTTATTCTCCCTTACAGCGAATATGCAATTTCACCAGTGGTTATTTAGTATCTGTTAGTGTATCACAGTATGAAGTGAATACTTCTATTCAGTGTTCACAGGTGAGGTGCAAGCCCAATACCTGACACAAGGAAAAATTTAACTGTGTAAAGGGGACACATTTCAGATTGACAGGATTACAAGGGAACAGGTACAGAAGTGATTGTAGACCATAACAACCAATAAATTGTTATAACTAGATGGTATTTACCTGGGGTGCTGAAGGTAACAGGTAGTGATGTAGTGAATTTAAATTATCCATGAGTGCTGGCAAAGTGGTAAAATCTGCATGCATATCACTGTAGAAATTTTTCCCATGAGAAGGCTGAAATCGCAGTCCAACAAAATTTAGCCTTCTGTCCACGGGCAAAATTTCGTATCAATAAAAACAACTAAAAATGTTATAAAACTAGATTCCTGGTGGCTAGTGGTCTCCCCCCCACCTGTCCCACATGTAATATTATCCATGGTGGCTGGTGGTCCCTTCCCTCCACCTGGTAATCCGCCAGCCACAGAAATGTACAGTAACCCCTTCCGCATCCCTCTGACCCTATCTCCTTCTCTGATTCCTGTTAAAAAAAATCTGTGACAGCTCAGTCAGCAGGCCAGCTGTGGAGGGAGAGGAGGCTGTGCCTGTCTGCCACTGCCGGATGGATTTAGGATGGGGGTGGGAGTGGGGTTGTGGCAGGGACCTCTGGCTGCTGGGGGCTGGGTGGGGGCACTGGATCACCAGAGATTTATTTTGAACTGGGAGGGATCGGGATTGGGATGGGGTTTCATTACCAAAAGCACTAGACTACCACAGATTTTTTTAACATGAATTGGAGAAGGAGATACGGTCAGAGGGATGCAGTGGGGGGTTACTGTACATTTCCATGGCTGTCAGATTACGGGTGGAGGAGGGACCACTAGCAACAATGGATATTATTACATGTGGGACAGGTGGGGGAGGGACCACTAGCTACCAGGGATTTTCTATACATGTGAGATAGGTGGGGAGGGACCACTAGCCACCAGGGATCTAGTTTTAACTATACAGTTTAAATTTCGCCTGTGGACTGAAGGTGAAATGTCACTGTGGAAGGTGAAATTTTGCCAGGAAGGTGATATTTTGCGTTCATCCAGGTGAAATTCACCACTCCACCAGGTGAAATTTGCTTATTTTCGAAGTGGGTGGAATTTCACAGATTTCTCCCACAGGCGAATTCTGCCCATTTTGTCTACCAGTAGTAACAAGGCAGGTGTTAGTGGAGCTGCTGGATGTCCTATTTAGAGACTAAGTAGCAGCAGGTGTAGTGCCTGAGGACAGAGGGTGGCAAATGTGGTTCTTTAACACAAATGGGGATAGGAAACTCTGAGAAACTATGCAAGGACAACAAAGGTGCCTACAAACTTTTACTGTCAGGAAATTGTCCTCTCAGGAATGAGATTTTCATTTCAGTAAATTGTCCTGCCAGGAACAACAATTCTCTTGTCTGAAATTGTCTTGTAAGGAGCTACCAACACGGTTATAGCCGAGGCTCAGGGTAATTTCTGTGCCAGCTTCATGACATACGGAAAAGGTCTATAGCCTCATAAGCAAGAGGTTGTGGGTTTGAATCCACACAACATCCCCTCACTTTTCTTTCCTCAGAATTTCACTTGAGTGGTGATCCAAGGCAGAGTGGTGTTAGTAATAGTAAATCTTTATGGGAAAGGGACTTAGATGGCAAGAACACTAAGTTCTCACAATTGTCCTGACAGGAAGAATTTGTGGCACCTTTACTAGGCTTGCAGAATGCACAGACTGGTGAATCTGACATTAATAGTGGGAAAAGTTCTGGAGACAATTATTAAGGAAGGGTTAGTCAAATTATCAGAGGAAGGGGTCTAATGGTTAGGAACCAGAATGTATTCAATAAGGGCCAGTCATATCAGACTAACTAATTGACTTTTTAAAGGCAGTGACACAAATAGCACACACAGGCCAGGCAGTGGATGTACTATACCTTAATTTTAGCAAAATCTTCAACTTGGTGTCATGCAGGAGAATGGTTAAAAACATAAGAAATCTGGGGATAGGGGAACAAATAACTGGATAGGTCAAACCTGACTGATAGATACAACATACAGTATAGGATGGTCCTAAATGGTACTGTAGGCTCTCTGAGAATAGGGCAGTGACTTATGGGGCACCAAAGTGGTTGGTCCTGGGCCCTCCTGTTTGGTACTTATATCTGTTACATATATATATATATATATATATAGAATATGGGTGTTGTACATTATGAGTTTTTACACACCTGAGGTGTGTGATACCACATAACCCACAAGTGTGAAGTATGAGTAGTTTGTGATGGTATCATGCCAAGGGTGTATAAAGAAAATGAATAACGATAACACCCCATTGATTATTTTTGTGATAAGGCACAACAGGGTGTATGTTATTATATAATGACATCATGCATTGGGTGGTTGAAGCATAAGACCACAGGAAAGTCGTTCCACACCAAGAAGAGATCCCCAGGTGCATAGCAGTATGAGGCACTTGCACAGTGCAATTAGCACCTGAGAAGTGTTCTTATCAGCCCATAAACCACACTTCAAAGTGTCTTATTTCCACTTCTAAAAGCACTATAAAAATTAGAATAAACATAACTTAAAACTGTAAAAAAGTTAAATGCATTTTTAAAAAGCAGGAAAGTAGCCCTTGCGTGCTTTTTAATGGAATGGAGTTTTATTAGACATTGCAATACCAGTAGAGGGCAGTGGTGTATGTTGCCTGTCTGAGTCATGCAGCAGCTCTCGATTCCTGTTCCTCAACCCCCGCTCGAGAATTTCTTTTTTTTGTTATTTTATGTTCTTAGTTTTCTTATGGATTGTTGGTGCCTGCCGAGATGGCATTTACAGCCAAGTAAATGTGAAGCACACAGGTGACTTCTACAGCTGCTTTCAGACTGCTGTCAGTGCTGAACTGTTGGCACAACTCCTGAACTGTGCATGGTGGTTGCAGTCGACATGAACTGAAACAGCATTTCAAACTGCAGTGAAGTTTGGTGTGAGCATGCCACAAGCAAACATAAATGAGTGCAGCTTCTAGTTACAACGCTGTGGTATAACTGTATGGTTTCCTGATAGCAGTGCTGTCATAGATTGGACGCTCCATCTGACAGGGAAATGTTTTAGTTTTAAATATTAAATATATGCTCTTCCAATTATAGTACTTTGACCGGAGAACATGTTGGCAGGTGGGCGGGGGAGGGTAGAGGCAATTGGATGGGCAACCGAGCTAATGGAGGTTGGAACCTGGAGCTGGTCTGAAACTCAGCATGTGAAGATTGCAGACCTGTTGTACAAAATGGAAGGCATGAATCTCTGACTGCACTGCATTCTGGTTGGATGAAGAGGTACCAGTTGGCATGATATGCACTGATAGGGGCATGGCCAAAGGTACCGTTCAACAATCAGGATACGAAAATTCTACCCATTTATAATAAACAATAGCATACACCTAGAGCACCTTATTGCTATTATACAGTGGCTCAGTTATTAACAGCAACAAAAAGGTTAAAAACTATATTATAGATTATTTATTAATTTTCTGATAAGCAAGTACGTTTAAAAACAAAATTCCACAATTTCTGATTCCCCACTAGGTGGTGCTGTTCCTACATGCTGCCCGATCTCTCAGTGTCTCTGTCATAGTGTGTGCTCTCTCTTTTGCAAGGCTTTCTCAGAGCTGTCATATTTTCTGCAGGTTTTAATAAGATGGCCATTTTTATTAAGTGAACAGTGCATCCATTTCTGCTCAACTGAGCGAGCACTGTTTTGAACTGTGCATGCACTTGCGAGGATCGTGGTAGTGAGCAGGTACCAAGAAGCTGATCGGTGTGTGGGCTTCATTTTACCTTTTAATTAGGGTTGCCACTTTGGATGAGATAAAACCAGATACTAAACCAGATACTAAACCACACCCCAAACTCCGCCTGGCTCACCCTTTTATGACCGATGAGTATATTGCTCCTTCCCAGAATAATTGTATCAATGTCAGAAAGACATTAAAAGTGATAGGAAATAATTTTATATTGTACTGTTTATTTATGTATTTTCATTTTGGTAAGCAAGTAAGGCCAATTGGGTACAAGGTCAATTTACTGGTGTGACTCAGGAGCACAGGGAGGTTCGTATCCTGGTCAAGGTCATACAGTATGCAACTGGAGGCAGTGGGATTCAAATCCATGTCAGCTGGATGTACCAAGCTCATTCACAGCTTCTTGCACTGACCTCTGTACACATCGTCCATTTTCCTTTCCATGTCAGTCGTTGTGTTCTGACACACTTTGACCATTGTGTGATAAATTAATTATCAATGTTTCCAATACCATCAGTTCCACATTGTGTTCCTTTAACTCAGCAGCTACTTCTGCTTCTTTTTGTACTTGTTATGTATTCCACAGTTTCAGATACACCATTCATGCTATTCATCTGAATAGTCTGTAATGGTGAACTACTAGTAGAACCCTTATTTTAGCTGTAAAAAATTTGCTTTATCCATAGAGACACGAATAATGCAGGATATATGTTTACAGTGGAATTTATTGACGCCGATAAACCAGGATATGTGCGTTAGTGTAACCTCAAGTACATGTGTGCCAAACAATGTTTGTTACTTTGCCTGGTTGCCTGGTTGGGAGCACTCATACTGTTCATTCATTCATATTCATTCATTCATTCATTCATGGGGTTATTTTTGTTCTGTGTGCTTGTGTTCTTTAAAACATAACTTTTATTTCTTTGCCTGGTGGTGGGGCACTCATATTCATTCATTGGGTTGCTGTATTTTGTGCTCTGTGTGCTTCTGCTTTGTGCTTTTATAGCACTCATATTCATTCATGGGGTTATTTTGGGGTTTTGTGCTTTGTGTGTTCCTGCTTTGTGCAAGTAAGCGTAACTTTTATTTCTTCATTTTTAAAAGAAGGCATGCTAAATGCTTGTGTGCTAGTATTACTTCTTTTTTCTTTAGTAATTCAGACACTTAGCCTGAGCTTCTGCTATCCCTGCCTGCTGGAAACCCTTGATTATATCATCTCTCTCTCTCCAAGCGTGCTTATGCTGTCTACCAACCACTGAGCATTTTCATTTTCAGAGTATGCATTCAGAGTCGATGTTGATGTTCCACAAACACGACCATTCAGTAGTTGCTCTGACACACTATCAGCATACCAGGTAGTGAAATGGTGCTTCAGTTGATCTTTAAAATCTTATTAATAGTTAAATCCAGTGGCTGTAGTAAATCAGTATATGAGGCAGGCACGAAAATAGGAATGATGGCATTATGTTTGAGAGCTTACAGAACATCTTCAGTTGTGTGCCCCTGAACAGATCCATTACTAGCAAGGATCTTTGTTCAGGTTGGAGCCAATAGCTGCCATAGTCCACTGGCTACATGGCACTAACTGTACTCCTGTTTCATCCATGTTAATCACCAGAACTGGTGGGATAAGTTCCTTTTTACAGGCTGTGAAATCTTTTCAGAAATGTGGACTTCAGTTGTAGGAAGTCGAGTGGTGTTTCTGAGCTGCTTTTGTGGCTTTACATTTAGAAAACCCCATGCGGCTCAGTAATTTCCAGCACCATTGTCTGCTAAAAGTTAACTGACCACCGTTCTCTGCCAGAAGGTCAGGATTGTGTGCCTTTACCACACCAGAGGCAACTGCAGAAACAACTCTGGCATTAACAACAGTCCCTCTAACTGCAAACTCTTTATAATGTTATGCAACTCCTGCTCCACATCATCAAGGAGCAGGGCAGGGCGTCCACGTGGCTTAGTTGGTAACAGGAGAAAGTTTGCTAGGGTCAAGGATTTTGGTCAGCTGTGCAAGGTAATCCTTTTTGAAACCATGTACAGTGCTCTCGTTAATGGTTGCTGTGTACTTTCTGCTATAAACCGCACAGCATTCATAACCCCTCTCTACAGAACACTTCCCAATTTTGAACCGTACCTCAGTTGTGTACTTAACTTACTCGGTTCTTTGCTTTTCACAGGAGTCTCTGAGAGTTCTGCTACTACAGCCTCAGCAACTGTCAGAGGGACTTCTGCAGTTTGACTAAAACTGACAGCACAAACTGGCTCCCGGACAGGTCTCTCTTCACAGCTGGCTTCTCGTTAAGTCAGGACAGTAGTGACATGTTTCACAAGTTTGTGCAGTAGTTCAGTTATTAGGGTCCACTAATGCCCTGCTAAGTAGGCACGTCAGACATACAAACAGAAATGAGCACGGCGTCTTTACTGCTTCATTTTGTGCTTTTGTGATTTTGCAATTTGCCAGCTGACTTACGGGTTGTACAAATCACTGATGAAGCGCTAATATAAGGCAATACCAATTACTCTACAGGTCTAGACGCAGAGAATTTGTTTACACTGATATTTTGCGTTAAACAGTAATATCATGGAATGTTCAGGTAGTATGAAACATGAGAGCAGTAACTTGATGAGGACTCAGGGAGAGTGAATCAATGTAATGATAAAGTGAAAAAATGATAATTAATTTAACAAAAATGGGTCTAAAATACATCAGAATATATGAGACATACAACAAGGAACACAGGAGGCGTATAAAGGTATAAAAACTGTTTCCTGTCACAGCAGTAAAAGACCACACTTAAAATTCAGTGTGGAAAAGATTAGTTGATTTACTGCTAATGGTCTTAAGGGCCATACTTAACACCTCCAGGATTGATTAACTCACAATTTTGTAACATTATGTAACCTAAGTAACATATAAACTACTACATTATGTAACCAAAGTGTATCTATGTTAAATGTTCTTTTACTGCACCTGTAATGTTATCCTCTGTTTAATCTGCACTGTAATAACTGTCTTGATGTCTGCCCCCTGTGACGAGTGCCTTTGTAAATGAGTCTCTGACTCAAAGGTTGTAAACCGATTTGTAATGAATAAATGAATAAATGACTGGATTTACAAACAAAGGCCTGTGACATAAAGTTTCTTTGTAACCTGAACTGCTACCAGAAGAATGAAAGGTTTGATATAATCAGTTTGAAAATTGTGTGAGCACCCAAAATAACCCAAATAACGAACTAAATGTAAGTAAAACTGGATGACTGGATAAGGACCCCAATAATCGGATTATCCAGTCTAAAACCAGACCAGACCAGTGGCAACCCTATTTTCAATAGAAACGTACATACATTTGAACAAATCAAATCAGGAGACTGAAGTGTGGGCAGAAAACTAACAGGGAAACTGAGAGGAAGTAAAAACAGCTGATAGTCACATCTGTGAGTAAAGCCAGCTTCAGGGTGGATTGAGCAGGAGTGATTTCTATAGTGGCCATGCGGTCATTTCTGTGCCTGTTGTAGTTCCAGTGATGTTACTGTCAGATAACTTCACCAGTTTTAGGGCATGGCAGTCAATCAGATTTCAAGTATTATCCTTGCCATTGTATAATTTATATAACTGCTGGTCCACAAATCAGATGTCACTTTTGCTTTTTATGCACTATCTAAACCATAAGAAACATGCCTCCAGCTAAAACTCACTATCCTTTCCTGTGCAAAGTCTCTACTTCCATTGAGATTGCCTCTTGCTTTCCACATGGAGTCAACTGCATGAAGGTGCCAAAGTGCTGAAGAAGAACCCCCTACCCATTTGAGGAAAAGGCTGCCTAAGCAAGAGATGCAATGTGCCATGTACAGATAACTCTGTACACTGAGAGAAAGAGTATAGCCCCAGAGGACCAGCATATGTGTGGTTGTATGTTACCCATGCATTTAGCCAAGGAGAGACAGACACCATGGGCCCGATATTCAGAACTTTGCCCAGGTACAAAACCAAGATTGACTGGGCTTTGAGCGGAAGCACAATATTAAAAAGCCCAGTTAATGTGGGCAAACTCAGCTTACATCCATGCAAAGGACAAAGAGGGCACAATGTAAATGAAGGCGGGGACCTTAATACTGGTGTAGTCAATATTCAAGTATGTTTGCCATGCAAGGCCATTTCTTGTGAGTCCTGCAGTGCACATATAGCTGATTGAATCCCTGACTTACTACTACACAACCTAGTGGTTTGTGAAAAGTGCAGCACCCACACCCAACACAGCGGTCCTTGGTGATCTAGTTGTCCCTCCTCATTCCCATTCTCAGATTGCCATCCCATTAATACCGTCAAAGTTCCCTGGTAGTCTAATGGTCCCTTCCTGTTGTCGACTGCTGTCCCATTAATATTGTAAATTCCTGGTAGTCTTGTGTTTCCTCCCCCTCCCGTTTTCTGATAGCCATCCTGTTAAAATGTGTAAATTCCCCAGGCAGTCTTGTGGTCCCTCCCTCCTTCTGATCACCTTCCCATAAAATATTCATCGAACATATCCCTGGTGGTCTAGTACCACCCACCACCCTGATTGGTATCGACCACCACCTTGCTCATCCCCCATCCTGACCCCAGGCGGTGACCAGCACAGCCCTCCTCTCACCACCACAGATGGCTGCTGACTGAGCTGATAATAAGAGCATGCTGTAAACAGTACACGCTCATTGACAGCTCAGTTGGCAACCATAGTAGTAAGAGGAGGACTGCTAGTTCTGAAGAGTTGGGATAGGAGAAACGGGGTGGTGTGTCACTATCCACCAAGGTGGGGGATGGTGGTGCAATAGACCACCAGGAATATGTTCCTTGAATATTTCATGGACTGCAATCAGGGAGGGTGAGGGAGCACTAGACTACTAGAGGAATTTAAACATATTAACGGATAGTGATCAGAGAACGGGAGGGGGAGGAATTACTAGACTACCAGGGAAGTTTGACAGTATTAACAAACAATTATCAGAGAATGAGGAGGGGGAGGAACCACTTGACTACCAAGGAACTTTGAAAGTATTAACAGGATGGCTATTGGAGAAAGGGAGGGAGGGATCACTAGACTACCAGGATCTCTGACAGTATTAACTGGATGGTGATCAGAGAATGGAGAGGGACCACTAGACTACAAGTGAACTTTAAAAGTATCAACAAGGCGTGGATCATAGAAAGGGAGGGACTACTAGACTACTAGAGAACTTTGACAGTATTAATTGGGATGGTGATCGGAGAACAGTGAGGGTGAGGGACCACTAGACCTACAGGGAACTTTGGAAGTATTAATGGGAAGGCAGTCAGAGAATGGGGAGGGAGGGACCATTAGACTACCACAGAACTTTGAAAGTATTAACAGGATGGCAATCAGAGAATGGAGAGGGGAGACCACTAGACTACCAGATAACTTTGAAATTATTAACGGGACAGTCATTGGAAAATGGGAAGGTGGGAGGGACTTCTAGATTACCAGGGAACATTAGTTAGTGGCAGACACAGTGGTGCAGTGGTAGGGTTGCTGCCTTTGGGCGAAAGGTACCTGGTTCGAATCCTGGTTTGGATATCACATTGCATGCCTAGTGATAGCCTGGGAGATGGTGCAAGGGACACTACAGAAAGGGCAAAAGGCAGAGAGCAGAGAATTTAGGTATGAATGTTGCAGGACAGAAGTGTTGTGGGGAGGGATCAGTGGCAAGAGGATTGCAACCTACACATGTTGTTTTCCTCTAGTGGCTTTACAGCATAATCTGCAAATGACAAAAAAAAAAACTTTCAATATGTATACCCTAGAGCAAAGGAGGAGAGAGTGATATGATCGAAACATTCAAACACCTTAAGGGCATTAGCAAGATGAAAGAGTCTAACATGTTTCAATATAAGAAAAATAGCAGGACAAGAGGACACAGCATGAGAGTAGAGGGAGGCCGATTAAGGGGTAATGTGAGGAAGTTCTTTTCGCAGAAAGAGTGGTGGATGCATGGAGCAGCCTCCCTCAGGAAGTGGTGGATATGAATACAGTGCAGGGCTTCAAACAGGCATGGGATAGGCATAAGGGAGTAATACAGATGAGTATGAATAGATGGGCCATTGACAGAGCAAAGGCCGATGCACGTTATAAGGTAGAAAAGAAATGGACAGACTGGATGGGCCTTGCGGTCCTTATCTGCTGTCAACTTCTATGTTTCTATGTTTCCATATTTATTAACAGGACGGTGATCAGAGAATGGGGAGGTGGGAGGGACCACTAGACTACCAGGAAATTTAAAATTATAAATGGGATAGTGATCGGCAAGGGGCACCACTAGCTCAGGGATAGCTCACAGAAACAGGCAATCAGGGTGTGGTGCAGGGCAGTATAGGCATACTCCCTCTGCATATGGTCCCATAATGGGCATGCAAATGGCCCCTTAGCACTAACATGCCCAATGGGCTCATTTATATAGGACTGTTTGAATTTGGGGATTTTGCCCAGGCACAAACCGTTATGCTGCCCTACTGTGGGGGCTTTGTCTGCCTGGCACTAGATGACTTAGCACCAGGTCTCACTGGTCCTATATTCAGTGAAATAATGTGTTGGCACTATTCCACTGAATATTGTAGTTTGGGACTCTGGGCAACTGCAAGGGCAGCACAAAGTTTTGCATTCTGCTTTGCCTAGATTTGAATATGGGGCCCCATGTTTATACTTTGCTCACCAGTTTGAAAGCTACACAGAAATGAAAAATAGAATCTATTTGACTTGACTGACACTCATGTCATATTAACTGGATGACTAATATGTCTAGAGCTCTGTTAATATGACATTTGAAATGTGTGTCTGTTCAGTCAATAAATACACTCTACAAAAATTATAGTGCCATCCACCAAGATCAAGCGTTCTTATAGTTTTTGCTGTGGTATCTTGCAGGATACTGCAGGAACTCAATGTAATTCAAAGGCAATTACTCCAGTTTGTCACTAGTAAACTGAAATCTCACACACAGTGCTCGATCCTGGTAGAGGACATTGTAAGAATGGGGATTTAGGGCAAAGTGAGCCTGCTTGAAGATCATATCAAGCTCTGCTGGAGGGTAGAGATGGGCAAAGTTGCCAAAATTCACTTTAAGAAGTAATTCATGACATTCACAAAATTCCTGAAATGCAAATTCACAAAGTTGGCATATTACAAACTGCACATTATAGGCAAAAGTCGGACAAATTTGCTTGTGAAGTGGTTGAAATTTACTGGTGAAGTGGTCCACTTGCTCACTTGCTCACTTCATGGTCAAACTTCATGAATTTTGGCAAAGTCAAACTTGCTGAGGGCAACAGAAACCTTGCAAAACTTCACAAAGGTGAATGTTGGTTACACTTCAGCAACTTTGCAGGTGAACTTTAACTTCACTGCATCTCCACTGGAGGGTTAATAATGATGCAATACATACCATGAGACAGGATATGAGGAGACTGGTCATGATGTCCTGTATTTGGCAGGGCAAATTCAATATCAAAAAGTGCAAGGTGATGCACCTCGGGGGAAAATCCTGGAATTGTTTACTGTATCAATTGGATGCTGATAAAAGCACAGAGGAGGCAAGAGATCTGAGGGTGCTCAGCAATATCCTAAAACTGGCAGATCAGTGCAACAGGGCACACAGGAGGGCCAACAGAATATGGTAGTGTATAGGGAGAGGATTCCTAGCAGAAGGAGGAGGTAATATTGTCTCTGTATAGATAGCTGGTTGGACAATATCTGAAATACTGTGTTCAATTATGGGGCACAAAGCAAATGCAGGACAGAGATAGAGGAGAGGCAGTACAGAATAGGCCAAGAAGATGATTCATGGGCAGCAGGATAAGAAGCACAAATGGAGACTGAAAAGTCTGAACATGTATTCTTCACTGAAGGACAGAAGGTAGAAGGGGACATGATAGAGATTTTGCAAGTTCATGAAAGTATTCACCGGAGTGGGCACAGCAAGTCTGTTTAAACTAAAAAAAAAAAAAACAGTGTGTCAACCAGGAGGCCAGCACTTAAGCCACAGGGTAAGGTTCAAACAAGACATTAGGAAGTATTACTTCATTGAGAAGATGGTGGATTGGTGATTCAAACTTCTTGACAGAGTTGTGTGAGCAAGGACAATAGTAGGATAGAGGAGGAAGTGGGACACACATAAAGGAGTTGTTAGATGGGAAGAGGATGGAGGGAAGTGAGGCTGGGAGAGAGCATGGAAACTAGACTGCCTCCTAGTCAGGAATCTTAGGATCTCCTATATAGACTGTTCAGGTCTGTTTCTGTCCATCACATTTCTATGTTTCTAGTACTGTAGTTTAGGTAGTACTTTATAAACATTACCATTGTACATTGTAGCACTGTTCAGCCAAAGGTGCTTTGTCACTCTGAAATCACTGATTTGTTCCAGCAGCTGTAGATTATCATAATAAATAATTAGGCTTCATACAAGCTTTGACATCTAAATGTAGTTTTTAGTATTCTGGGGCAATACTACTGGATATTTTAATTTTAAATTAGATAATGAGTAAATAATTTTGACATGTAACAATGCAGGAAGGTGAAGGACTGTGTACCTCTCTTTTAAAGCCATGTTTGTCAACATTTTCAGTTAACATTTATTTTTCATTAAGTTTAATAAAATTATTTTCTTTGGAAACTCGACAAAATTAAATGCAATACTGTTTTTGTTTAGCTAAACAGTGCAGAGCTATATGAATATCGACTTACTGTGTATTTTGGTTTTATGGAATTGCTCTCCCAACAACTACAAGCCACAGAAAATACAATATGAAAAAGAACATATATTTCAGACCTTGACTCCAGAAAAAAACTTAGAAAAATTGTGTCTTCCATGATGACCTTTCCACTGGCAGACATTAAAGTTTCTCAGGATGTCAGTAAGCATTTGCCTGAAGTGCTGGCATCAATGACAGGTTTCCCAATCATGTTGCATTTCTACTGGCTGTCATGAAAAATTATAGCAACTGTTATTTACAATTTAATAGCAGCTATTTGTGATATTTTAACCTAATTTCAGCCCCAAAGGAAAACAAGAGGCACATTAAAGCATCTGTCAAGAACGTGCATGAAGGTTCAATACATGAACACTGAAAAGGACTGAGCTTCACATTAGGCTGTCAAAGTAAAAGGAAGGTCCATTGTCTTGAGTGCCAAAGATTTACCTTAGTTGCTAAGGTCAATGAAGATGGAAAATCGTCTTATCTCTCTTTTCCTTTGTGTTGGAATTCTGCTCATTTATTTCATCAATCTTACTTTCTCTTTTTATTGAGCTTCGGGTATCAAGTCAGTAGGCAGGCTGGTCTACTGCTAGTGCAATGCATTGTAAACCTAAAGATCCAGGTTCAAATCCTACCACTGCTGCAGGCTGACTGTTACATCAGAGGCAAGTTGATTGACCTTCCCAGTTTTCAAGGCCTCTCAGCAGCAGTAAAACTGGTAAAGCTGGACTGCCAAAAATTAGATGTCATAATTGGTTGTGATATACTTGGTAAATAAATTATGGAATAAAAGGTAAAAATAAGTAGCTTTAGCTTTCAGCGTAAATGCATTTTGTGGGTTGTTGTCTTGGTAGAGCTTCCCTTTTTTAAGAAATATTGCATGGAAAGGACTGCATCTGTAATGCCCTCTCCTCAGCTCATGGAGAGCCATCTTCTGTAAACTGAATTACAGGCTTGCATGTTTGGGTGCTGGACCCTGGACTTGATCATTGTCCAACAGGTTCAGCATCAGTGTTATAGTTACTACCCTAGCCTTATGGGCTCAAACAAGGTAGAGCAGCCTGTGTTGATAAACTCCAAATCAGAGGAGGGCGTGTCCATGATTTTAATTATTTATTTGATGCCTACACCTAGAGAAAGATTTAAGCAGGCCTGACATCGGTGTGGTATAACCTCCTGGGATGCAATACTTCTCCACTGGACTGGATCAATCCACCTGGAAACTGGAAAACAAATTCAGTGCAATAACATTTACCCAATAAGCATGCAACATATACTCTATAAAACAGTAAGCTCTAAGATAAAATTTAAAATACAAAAAACAATAACTTTACTTAGGGACTGCAAGGCCCTGAATAGAAAAAAGGGTTGGTTAACAGTCCAGATGGCTGTGTGCCAGTCTACATACACAAGGGCTGCTGTTCCCTTGCTATTCCAGGCACAGTCATATATTTCTTTGTCCTGGACTGTGATCATGTGCCCTTCGAGGCTCAGCCCAAACTAAACTAGTTGGCCCCCACACCACATGTACACAGTATGATAGTTTGCTTAAACCCTTCTATACTGGACATGCTACCCTCTCAACTGGTACCAGTGTAAAACCTTAGATATTCCTAGAGAGCTTCTGGTGCTTCACTGGGTACCCAGCCATGGAAACAATGTAGGATTGATGATGTTACATATGGTAGGTTAGCACTGATGCACTGAAGTAAAGCAATTCTTGCAACTTAAAACCCCAAATGCAAATGCTCATAAAACCCAAATTTAGAATTTATAAATCTTGGCTCGATGGCCAAGTTCAAGAAGTGCTTTCCAACTATGATATACAAAGGTGATAGTTGCAGGACAAGCCTGAGTTTACTAACATTTCTCTAAGACCAGGGGATCACCCTTAGTGTACTTGGGTGATGGCACCATGCAGTGAGTCCCTTCTCTGGCTGGTTGCACTCTGTGATGGAGCACGCCACTGGCAGACAGCTGTTGTCCTGGTCCCTGTCAGACCTCTCCTGTCCTTTTCATTCAGCAGATGATCCTTTCTCTTTCTTCATAGGGCAGCTCTCCCTGAAACTTGTTCCTAAACACCTCACACACCATGTCCTGGGATACAGTCCATAGTGTGTGGCAATAAACATCAGCAGTTTTAGTACTAGTTAGGCAGCTTCCCAGATGAACTAGGGTTCCAGTTCAACTCGGAGTGGGCAACAACATAGAAAATCTCTCACTCAGCTGCAGCCTGCAGCTTTCACTTTGAGCTGTACCAACATGTGACTACCTCCTTCTCTTTGAAGATAGGAGTTTTACTTCTCACAGATGCACAGTCTAAATTTGCAGCAGCTCTGATAGTCACTGATCTGCTTATCCATGCAGACACATGCATATTGGGCCCTCCTCTTCACACAGTCACACACAGACTGGGTCCTGATACAACCCCAGCTGCTCACTGGGAATGTCAGCTTACCACTGGAACACTGGGCTGTTTCTCATTCTAGGGCTAGCCTGGAAGTCCTTCACATGGCAGAGGTTAGCCAGAATTCATGCCAGGAATCGTGCAGCCTCCAGTGTCCCAGGAGCTCTTTGTGGCTCCACTTCTAAGCCTGTAGCCTGATTGGCTGATGGTACAACCCCTTACCTCTGTTGTCATGGTCATAGATGTTAGGGTGCACAAAGATGGCACATCCTGTGTTGCTTTGGACCATTAGCTCCAAAGTCTTATTCTAAAAGTTCCTTCCCTTAATCAACCATATGGCACCCTTCTTTCATACTGCATGAGGTCACCCTTGTGTCCTGTGCCATCAGAACAAGGATCGGGATTCCCACTCTGTCAGGAGCATTGGCTGCTGCTTCAATGGTGGCAGGTGGCCATTTTGTTGTGCAGTTTGGAGCTGCATTTGTAGTGCAGGAGGCATTACAGAAATAATTGCTCTTCATTTACAGCTCAGCTCTTCTCCAGTCCCCTACCATGGCTGTTAAGTCCTGGGGTGTCAGAGAAACAGCTATCTACTGGCTGTAGTTTGGCCAGAGCTTCATAGAGTTGAATATAACCCCCACTTTGGGGAAGAGGTTACACTTGCATCACTTGTCTGTTAGTCAAGTAGCTGGACTGAGATGCTGTTCTTTATATGTTGCAATCACAACTTTCTCCACCAGATGTCACTCTGCAGTGCATCTGGTTACATAAAACATAGAAATTGATGGCAGATAAGGACCTAAGGCCCATACAGTCTGCCCATTTCATTTTCTACCTTATGAATGCCATTGGCCTTTGCTCTGTCAATGGCCTATCTAGTCATACTCATCTGTATTGCTCCTTACACCTATCCCATGCCTGTTTGAAGCCCTGCACTGTATTCATATCCACCACTTCCTGAGGTAGGCCATTCCATGCATCCATCACCCTTTCTGTGAAAAAGAACTTCCTCACATTACCCTCAATCGACCTCCCTCTAATCTCATGCTGTGTCCTCTTGTCCTGATGTTTTCTTATATTGAAACATGTTAGACTCTTTCACCTTGTTAATGCCCTTAAAATGTTTGAATGTTTCAACCATATCACATCTCTCCCTCCTTTGCTCTAGGATATACATAATGAGCTAAATTAATCTGTCCTCATATGTTTTCTGATGCTGACCCTGCACCATTTTGGTTGCCCTTCTCTGGACTGCCTCAGTTTGGTTAAAGTCCTTGTGAAGGTGTGGCCTCCAGTACTGCAGTACTCCAGATGGGACAACCAGTGTCTTGCAAAGAGGGATTATTACCTCCCTCTTCTGACTTGTGATACCCTACTAATACACCCCAACATCTGATTCTGATTCTGTATGCGTTACAGCATCCAATTTGCCCTGCCATGATTAATATGTAAATCCAGCTGATTACCATGTAAACTGTGAAGAGATATTAATATCCTAAGCAAATACTGTACTATGCTTGAATTTTTATTAAATTGTACTGTTTTATTTATTTTAATTTGTTCACCAGAAATGCATGCTAAGCTGAAAACCATCTTTCCTGATGGGAGTGAAAGGTACAGGGTGAAAACATATAATAAATTGGCATAACAGACATGTCAGGGGAAAAGTGTAAAATCTAGAATGCATTCTATCAACTAAAATAACATCAAATTAAATCAAATCAAACTTTATTTGTAAAAGTGTCTTTCTAAAATCAAAGCGCTATACATAATTGAAATAAATCAATAAATAAAAAATACAATAATTAAAATCATAAATACAACAAGTTAAAACTCATAACAGTGGCATTAAAAATGAGTATACATTAGGCTAAAAGAAACATCTTCAAAGCCACTTTGAAGCTTTGGATGAGTCAGGCAATCTCACACCTGATGAGGTAGAAATTCCACAGGGTTGGGGCCATAAAACTAAAGACCTGGCCCCAGATGTCTTTAAACAAACCCTAGGAATCTCTAGCAATCCCTTATCAGTGGATGGAGAGGGTGGGAGGGACAGTAGGGATGAAGGAGATCTTGCAGGTAACCAGGTCCTTGGTCATATAGGGCCTTATAGATCAGCAAACTGACCTTGAAGATGATCCGCCATCCATACTGGCAGCCAGTGCAGTCTGTGGAGCACAGGCGTTATATGACTGGTCCTAGACATACAAGTCAATAGCCTAGCTTCTGCATTCTGCAGAGCTGCAGGTGGTGGATATCAACCCTGGTCACCAAGGTAGAAAGCGTTGCAGTAGTCAAAGCGGGGAGGAACAAAAGTGTGGACCAGGGTTGGAAGATCGTCGGAAGGAACCATGTGCTTCTCCAGGCGATATTCCTCAGATAGTAAAAAGAGTTTTGACAACTGCCGACACCTGAGATTTAAGTGTCAAACAGTCATCAAACATAACACCCATAACAACGGGTTAAAGTGGTCAAACAACAAAAATATAGAAATGCAATGCACCAATCACTAATATGATGCAGAAAGTGCAATCAACAAAATGCAAGCATGAATCAAAAATGAAGGCCACAAGTCCTTTAAAAATGAACAAAGAGACTCCAGCAGTAAACTCATTTCACAAAATGAGGTATAGCAGCTAGTTAGACTAACACAGTCTTAACGATGAGCACTGAGTACATTACATGAGATTGTTGGGCATATTTCTGTGAAGGTTGTTCAGAGATTTGGGAACCTGTATGAGAACCTTGTTTGACTACTGCTCTTTGTGCATTTAGAGTTTAAGAAATACCAGTGAGGCTGTTTCTGAGCACATAAACAGATGGAACAACTAGAAGAGAGGAAAATTGCTCCAGCTTTTTTCAATTCCTCTCCAGTGATGGTCAGTTGAAGTTTCTTTACAGAGTGGTGTTGTGGATAGGGAATGGGGTAGTTAATGACAAAACGGCAGAATGTGATAAACAGAGTTTCAGTGTGGCAGGGTGGTTTTCAGGGCTGTTCTGAAGATCAAGTCTCCATAGTCAGTGATGGGAATGATCATTTTAGAGATGACCGTCCAATACTTATAACTACTATACAGTACCTGTGCTACCTACGGGTCAATACCGCACATGCAAGATAGTGTGGTATTAACGTGCTGTCTATAGAGCACATATAATTAAAGTGACAGGGCTAGAACAGTGCTAGGAAGATACACGCTACCCTGTCGCTGTGTCGTTTCTGGCATAGTTCAAGTTGCCATGTGCTGGGTGCCTGGTTGAGCCGCTCCCTGGTGGAGTGGCTAGGGCAGCAGCACATGGTGAAAAAGGAGATCAGGGACCATGGTTTGGTTCCCCACAGGTGTCCCTGTGCTGCAAAATTTTGTGGTGAGTTTTTGTGCCTGTAAACTCCCCCCAAGTTATCTCCATTACTCAATGTCGCAACCCACCAGAGTTTGTTATTTAAGTTACAGGAGTGTGGGGCAAAGCCCCCACATAAACAGATGATGCCCATAGAATATAAGGGCATGCACTGCCTGCGTTCATCGGTATTTTGCCTGATGATATCACAGCATATGCCCTTATGCTTGCAGCGTGAAATATCATGCAGTGCTTTCCTGCATGGTTTGACCCCATACCCTGTGCTATAGCTGAGCCTAACAGCTGCATCCTGTCCAGGTAGTACTACGTTGACTTAATATTTTGTAAACAGTGAACCTGTGGTTGGAAATACACATCAGCTAGGTTTAGACTCATTCAATGGCCTGTCTAGGGAGGGGTTCTAATGGGAGGCAGTCAGTTGTGGTGGCTGTGGGGCACTCTTCTCTAGGGATCTGCTCTTCAGAAGGGGTGCTGCTCCAGGACCATGGAAGAACTCCAGGCTCAGCTGGTGGCAGCGAGGGTAGAAACATCTCAGCTATGCCACCAGCTCAACCAGAGCCCAACCCCACATAACCATTCCACCAGAGACCCAGTGGTCCAGGGAATGAAGAGTGATGCGAACAAAACTGGGGGCAGGAGTAGCCATAAGGAGATGGGGAAGTGCCTGCAGATATATGGAACTGTGCTGTTTCTTTGTCCTTAATATACAGTGGCATCCCCAGGATGAAACCCACTTTTAAACACTCTGCAATATGCTGCAGCAGACCTACTGAATAAAGCAATGTAATTTCATTGGCAATTAGTTCCTTTTGTCATGCAGGAAACTGGCATTCACTTCATCCTGGCAGTGTCACATTTTCCTGAATGACTAAAGGGACTAATTACCAGTGAAATTACATTGCTATTCAATATAGTCTGCTAACTTTCTCTTGATGCTACCAAAAAATGCTGGAGGTGGGTTTCATCCTGGGGATTCTCTGTGTATCACATTCCTTTGGTTGCTCTCTTTTAGACCTCTCCTGGAATTGGCAGTGTTAACATTCCTTGATGTTTTGAGGAGTTTTCCCTTTGGACACCCCATGTGAAGAGCAATGCATGAAATATACGTTTTCCTGTTTCTTCTTATTCTCCTTTTGTTCCTCCCTTTTTCTTCTTTTTCTTTTTTAGTTTTCTCGTCTTCTTTTTCTTGTTTTTTACTTTATGTTCTTTCCTATTTACACTTCACATCCACACCTGATCCCACTTCACACACAGCCACAACCCCTTCCTTCCCTTCCCCCTTTTCTTCTCTATTCTTCTCTTGCATCACTACACTTCATGCCTTTACTACACACACACACACACACACACACACACACTTCTATATACACTGTTCTCATTCTGCTTTTCCATTCTTTTCTTTAGTGCTCTCCTACACTTTGAGGTCACCCCATGGGACCCATTCTGTAATGTCTGGTACATATTAGAAACTTAGAATTAAAATATGTTTTTAATTTATAAATAAAGCTTTGTTTAGACTGTCTCTATTAAATGTGAGTGGAGCAAGCAGTGTTCATGTAATTGATTCTTTAAAATGTATCAATAGTTTAGAATGCATTTCTTATATATGTGCTTGTTCTTCAGAAGCCTTAGTACACAAATGGGAGATTGATGTTTGCAATGTATGCATATTTATGTATATTTATTCAGTACATATGGCAGATTTTGATTAGCTCTGCACTGTCACTTTAAATGTAGCGCATCATTACCTATGTGCAATTTTTTGTCAGTATAAATAGCACCTACCCTAGAGTACTTACACTTTGACAAAGCCCATATGTGTGAAAGCGTTAGTGGGTGTTCCTCTCTTGAGAGGCTTCTGCTTTGTCCTGCAACTCCTCCATACTGCAAGCAAATATTTGAAACTTCACTCGTTTGTGTGGACATTTCGTTTTGATTGGTGAATGATCCATGACTGACTTTACCTTTGAGGCTTCCTGTGTGGCAGTGAACCCATACCCTGCAGGCGTCTAGTTTCCTTCCTGTGTCTGTGTTGTGGAGCTACATCATGGGCCCACGCAGTTATTTGGAGGACCTGGTTTTGAGATACCAAAACACCAGTAAATATAGCAGTCTGCTAAAAGGGACAGCTTCATTGTCCTGTAAGATTTCTTTGAGGATGAGCGGGCCAGCAGGTAATGGAACAGTGAATGGAATGCAACGGTAACAGCAAATGGAAATGGGAGGCAAAGAGGAGCCAGCTACCATTAGAGACAGCATTTTTTAGTTTTAAACTGTGAGGACCCATTTTGATTCACAATGAGCATAGAACACATTGAGGATAGGACTCTGGCAGAGGAAACAGGTACGGACATTGAAACAGCTTTTTTCTATTTTGAAAAACATTACTCAAGTCCGAAGGCAATATTGGTTCATAAAAGCGTTCAAAGAGTATTTGAAAGTGAATGGGGTACCATGAGGCCTGAGGGTAATTAAAGACTCAATCTTCAGCCTAGATGACCCAGAATTTCTAGGGCAGTGGGTGAAGTGGCCCATGATGCCTCAGTAAAATGGATCGACTCATTATCAAAAATATAATAAAAGCCAAGAAAAACTGATAAAGAACTGGCAGATAAAGAAATATATTTGAATACATTTAGTGCAGATCATGACTTTGGCAGACTTAAAGGTGAATTGAAAGTGCACATAGAACTACAAGATAATAAAATATGTGCAGCTAAGAAAAAGAAACTGTTGAGGATGAACAAGATTACAAAAGGACATATTTTCAGTTGGCCAAAAGATACTAAAAAGTTAGAGCACCTAAAAGACAAACAAATCAGGAGACAGAAGAACAG
Source organism: Neoceratodus forsteri (assembly GCA_016271365.2). Classification (NCBI taxonomy): domain Eukaryota; kingdom Metazoa; phylum Chordata; order Ceratodontiformes; family Ceratodontidae; genus Neoceratodus; species Neoceratodus forsteri. Next base: position 879,027,815 of record CM028131.1, on the reverse strand, counting down.
AATTAGATTCAGCACTCAGTCCATTCTTAAACATGCTGGACCAACTATTCAGAAGGACCCTGTTAAAATACCTGCACTATCCACTAGTGCCTCAGAAATCCTGTAACCAGTGATTCTGATTCAGACTGTTCTTTAGAACAAACAACGTCAGAAGAGGATATCCCCAGGAGGGCAAACGCAAGTACAGGTACCAAAGAGGCACCAGAGAGTACATCGGGCAAGGAGGCCCAACAGGGCTACTAGGGAACAAGAACAAGATGAGATACCAGCGGAAACAGTGAATCAGGCAGAGAACAACATTGTTATAAATATCTCTACATACAAATCATCTGATACTGAAATCAATGTCTAAGTAAAGGACTTACATTTGTTCCAGCTGTGGACATTAACTTTTTGAGACCACCACTGATTTGTTGAGATTGTGTAGAGTTTTGAGTTTACAGAGTTTTCTATTCAAATATGGGTCAAAGTATGCCACAGCCTTTAGAAAATGCCATGGCTTGCCAGGTAGGGGTATAGAATCTAGCATTATAGTTCCACACAAGAGATCATTGAAAACTTGAGCACAAGCTATGGGGATTAGAACCTACAACCAAACATCCACCCAAGACTCACATAGCTCAGGGATAGAGAGTAATGAAGGAGTTAGGAATGATAAAAGTCCATGGATCAATTTAAATATAATATTTTCTAAACAGACAAGGAGACTAGCACCTTTGCAAAGACTGAGAACACTGTCTCAATATTGTAAAACACTCACGAATCACCAGTTCTGAAACAGTTCTCTTGTGTATAATTCTTTATTTTAAGGTGCAAATAACAAGAGCAAAGAAAACATGGCGAGGAGCATAAAACAAGGCTGAAGCAAGCACACTTCCTGGTAACCCAAAGTCACCTGACACATTTTGCCCTATCAGGGCTTTCTCAAAAGTACAAGGGTAACCTTATGAAAACAGTCCTTTATATTGTTACATTTAAAGTGATACACACAATTGAAACTAATTACTAGAGCTCCTATAAACATTATTTACATTATTAGAAACAAGATAAACAGAATATAACAGTCCTCAAGTGTTTTACCTCATATATAGAGGCAAATATATATTTATATTTCATTTTCACCTTTTATTTTTTGTATACACTGGTAATTAATATTCTCCAGTATTATCACTTGTACACAGTTTGTTAGTTCTCAAATATTCTGTAAACCATAAAATTTAAATTTAAAAATCAAACCTGGAATTTAATGACAGATAGAAAAACAGGGGCATGATTGCACATTGTTTAAGGAAACATAGCAGCATAGAGGAATGCTGGTGCAAATCTGAAACAAGAGAAAAACTAGAAGAACAAGTTAACAATTTTAGAAGAACAAGTTAGACAATTTTATAACAGAAATAACTAATGTTACAATCTCATAATGCTTTCTGCCCTCCTACCACCTGCTGTGGCAATTTTTAAGAACTTGTGTGAGGATGATCTGCAAAAGTTGAGAGAACAGACCTACAAACCTAACTACTGTAATTTGAGTACTGAAGAAAGAATGGATGCAAAAGTTTAAGGGATAACCATAATATAACCATAAAACCACCATCAAGGGGCATAATATGGTTATCCAGCATACCACAGATTAATGAGGAAGAGATCCATAGGCAACTGAATAACAGGGAATATTACAAATCCATTGCCTCAGACCCTCAGACACTTAAAAACATGTAGATAGATTTTAGGGTGGGCATACAACCATGACCTCATTATTGAAAAGAAAACCCTCCTGATCATGGCAACACCACTTAGGGTATGGTTCTATATCACAAGACCTTGACTAAACCACTGGCAGGCCCATCGTTTCTGAGGTTGGGGCAGTAATTGAGCCACTAGCTTGTTTTGTGGACAATGCTATTAGGACCCTGGTCACAATACCTCCTCCTTCCTTTTAGACACAAGAGATGAGCTCAATGCATTTAATAACTTGGAGGTGAGGCATTGATTCCATACTAGTAACCCTTGACATAGAGGCACTCTACACCAGTATAAACCCACATAGGGGCCTCAGAGCCCTATGTTACTACCTTAATATGAGGAGGTGGACTGTCATCCTGATACAGATCTACTTGTGGACATGGCTGAAATTGTGTTGAGGGTAACTATTTTGTTTAAGGGGACTATTACCACCAGGAGATGGGCATAGCCATGGAGAACAATTTGCCCCAGTTATGCCAATTTGTACATAGCATACTGTGAGGAAGAATACATTTGGAGGCGATCACAACCCTTTCAAACAACAAATTAAGTGCTGGAAATGCTTTATAGATGATGTGGTCATGGTTTGGGAGGGCAATATGTATGACTTGGGTCTGTTTATGGATTACATATACTCAAGTAACCAGCATCTTAAATTCACATCCCACTGATCCCTGCAAGTTTCCTTTTTGGATATTCTCATTGCCAAAGTACTTTCAGGAATGGTTGAGATGGGTTGTATAGGAAACCCATAGATAGAAATAGAAGACTATATGCAGTAGTTGTCATCCTGCACACCAGTCAGCAATATACTCAAGAGTCAGTATCTAAGGGTAAAAGAAATTATAGCTAAAATGAAGAGTATGAAAAAGAAAAGGTGGAATTGACCAAGAGATTTGTAGCTAGAGGGTACTCTAGTAGGGTGCTGCAGAATGCTATAAAGAAACTGAGAGTGTGCCATGAGAGAGACTCCTACAGCCTAGAGGAGGCACCACAGAACAACAGGCTGACAAAATAGAGTTAATTTTGTCAGTACATACAGTGTAGATCTTGGAGAGTTAGGGACATTCTGGTAAATAACTGGCATATTCTAGTAGTTGACAAAAGGTTAGAGGAGACAGCCAAGGTGCCACCCTGAATGGCTTATAGGAGGGCAAGAAATCTCAGGAATCAGTTGGTTTCCTCAATTCTCCCCATCAGACTCACAGAAATCTGGTTGTCACTGTTGCCCAAAGGTTGCAAACACTGTGGGAGGTGTAGGTATTGTATTTACATAAGAGAAGAAAACAGAATTGTTAATCCTTACAGTGAAGAGGTGGTCACAATAAATCAGTTGGGGAATCTAATTCAGTTAATGGGAAAGGGTAGGACAATGTGATAGCACCCAGGGAACAAGTCAACCAGGAGAGTTTTCGTGGTTAGGGCGTAAAGATTCTAGGGGTTGAAAGAATGGTGGTGGTGGTGGGGGAGGCTTGGATGGTGAGGAGATGGTCCTGTGCCTTCCTGGTGCATCAGACATCAGGGATTTAAACAGGCTAGAGAGGATGGTGGGGAGGAAGCAGGGGAGCAGGGGTGCTGGTACACCTGGGTACCAATGAGCTGGTGAACCAGTTGATGAAATGGTGATGTGGAACTTCCATAGACTTGGGGACAAATGGTGGCACACTCAGCCTTTCTGGCCTTTTAAAGTCCTCCTGTGTGGGTCAGGAGGAGGTAGGATAGGATAAGGAGGGATATAACTGAGGAGTTTAATAGGTAGCCTACAGGGATGGTGTCAGGAGAAAGGGAATGGGGGACATCTGAGATACCAGACTCTTCATGAGTGACAGATTTCACCTTACAGGATAGGGGGTCTGTATGCTGGGATATTAGACATCTAAAGTGACTGCAGGAGACAGGAACCAGAGGAACCAAGGTGGCAGGTAAGAGGACAGGGTCTTAGCTAGTACTCTCCCAAATCTGGGGCTTGTTGCAACACAGCAGGTGGAAAGGGGTTGTGGCTACAACTGCTCTTGGTGAGGAGACATTAGAGAGGAGTAATGCAAAGTCTGCAAACACCAAGAAACAAAAGGATGAGAGGACAAGGAAAGCACAAGGGTATCAGCATTGGAAGATCAGTGGTTAGATGGAAGATAATGCCTTATGCCTAATGCAAGGAGCCTAGGCAACAAAATCAGTCGCGCCAGGCACTGATAGTGGACACCAAGGTGGACCTAGTGACCATCACAGAAACATGAGCTTTGGAAAATAATAACCGTGACCTGACAGTTCCTGGGTATTAATTGTTTAGGAGGATAGGGAACAGGTAGTGGGGAGAGGAATAGCCCTTTTGTCAGAGGGCATCATGGTGGCAGAAGATGGGTGTATCAGGGGTAGAAATGGAGAGACCTGAGTCACTGTGGGTTGCAACTCATGGCAGCCTCAGGCAAGAAACTGCATTTTGGGGTGATCTATAGACCTCTGGGGCAAGGGAAGAGCGAGACATAGAGCTCAGACATGAACTTGAAAGAGGGTGGCAAAGGGAAGTAATGGTGGTAGGTGAGCTGAACTTGTCAGAGATTGATTGGGATATTCCAGTGGCCAGGAGCAACAGAAGTCAGGCTTTGCTGGATGCCTTCCACGGCTGTCTGCTGATGCAGTTAATTAAAGTACCCACCAGGCAGACTGCAGTTCTTGATGTGGTGCTCAACAACTCAAAGGTGATAGGAGCTGTGAGAATATGGGGACCAGTGGGAAACAGAGACTATAACTCTATTTGGCTTGAACTCACTTTGGGTCCAGAAAACCCCAATCAAGAGCTGAAGTCCTGGATTTCAGAAGGGTGGACTTCAACAGGTTGAGGGAGCTGGTCAGGGAAAAGTTAGTTAGGGTGAACAACATGGGGAGGGAGAGAGAAGTTGCGGCGAGAGTGGTAACCAAAAGAACAAATTCAAGTGAGCATTATGGTTTTGGCAGGAATCTGGGCAGCTGTGAGGGCAAAGAAAAGGCCTTCTACAAGTATAAAGAACAGCAGGGGAGGAAGACTGGGAGAATACATCATGAAAAATAGAGAGGCAAAGATGGTGGTTAGGGGCAAAAGCAGACATAGAGCTATATATTGTGGAGGGGTCAAGAGCAAAGAAAAGAGTTCATATATATAAAAAGGAAGAAAGGAGGTGGAATACATGGTTGGCAGAGTGAGTTAGGGTAAAAGGAGGACAGGCAAAGGCCACCATCCTTAATGAATACTTTAGTTCAGTTTTCACTGAGGAGATTGGTGGACCTTGCCAGAGAGTGGTATTAAAATGGCCACTAAGGAGTCCTGGAGATGAGGCAGACAATATTTACAAGTGAAAGGATCCAGAAAGGACTGGCAGCACTAAAACAGACAAGGCCCTGGGAGCAGATGGGTTGCACGGAGGTTACTCAGGGAGCTGGCAGTAGAACTGGCTGAACCCCTGATAGTCTATGCAACAGCTCTCTAAAGACAGGGGTAGTTAGGAAGGATTAGAGGGTGGCAGACATAGTTCTGCTCTCGGGTGGGGGGGCAATGAACATGTAGGGAACAACAGACCTGCCAGTCTTACCCTCTATAGTAAGGAAGCTGATGGAGTCACTAGTCAAGAGGACCTTTTGGAGTACTTGGAGAGCAATGAGCTCCAAGACAGTGAACAACACAGATTCATGGCAGGACTCTTGTCAGATTAACCTCATAGTTTTCTTTCATGGGTGATGAGGGACTTGGATAGGGGCCACACTGTGGATTTAGTCTACTTCAACTTCAACAAGGCTTTTGACACAGTCCCTCATGGACTCTTGCTAGAAGATGGAGGCTCTGGGTGTGGCTAAGGTCATAGTAAACTGGGTGAGTAACTGGCTTAAAATAGAGGCAGCAGAGGGTTGTAGTTAGTGGGGTCAAGTCAGAGAGGGTTCATGAGCAGGGTACCACAGGGATCTGTTCTGGGACCAGTCCTCTTCAGTATGTTCATTAGTGGCATTAATGAGGGTATCTGGGGATGCTGTGTCTCTTTGCAGATGACACTAAGTTCTGTAGGTGGGTGAATAGTGAAGAGGTATCAGAGAACTGCAGAGTGAAGTAAAAGCTAGAGGAGGTCTAAGGTTTGGGAGTTGAAATTCAATGCCAGAAAGTGCAAGGTAATGCACCTATGGAAAAAGAACCACTGGACAGAGTACTAGATGGGTGGGGTGAGACTTAGCACTATGGCTAAGGAACAGGACCTTAGAATTATCATCAGTGACTCCTTCAAACCAATCGAGTCAGTTCTTCGGGCATATAATAGCCAAGTAGGATGCTGGGTTGTATGGGGGTAATTGATAGCAAGAGGAGAGGTACTACTTCCCCTTATAGATCTAAGTAAGGCCACACCTGGAGTACTGCACCCAGTTTGGAGTCCTTACCTCAAGAAAGATGAGGATAAACTGGAGACGGTGCAGCACAAAGTGATGGAAATGATTCTGGACCGACAGGCAGGTTCTATGAGGTGCCTCAAAGGCACTGAGCACATACTCGCTGGAGACCAGAAGAGAGGGAGATATGATACAAACCTTCAAGTTTCTAAAAGGAATTAATAAGGCTAACTCGCGAAATATTTTGCTTGAATACTAGTTCACAGTCATGTGGTTATGAGTGGAAACTGACGGGAGGGAGCTCAGAAAGGATATGAGAAAGTATTATTTTACAGAAAGGGTGGTGGAGCTGTGGCACAGTCTGCTTGCCAAAGTAATGAGTGCTAAAACTGTTGGTAGGTTCAAGAATGATTGGGTTGGGATACTATGAAGGTATAGTGGTTTCTTGGTGGGACAGAAGCTGGGAGGTGAAAGGGGAAGGATTGGGAGGGTAGGACCCTGGATGGACAGTAAGTCCCAGGACTAAATGGGAACTCAGGCAGACTGGATTGACCATTGGTCTTTTTCTGCCATCATTGCCTATGTTTCTGTATTACTTCTTGCAACAAATGTGAGACAAGAGGTGCCGAGGAACATAATTCCTTTAGGCTAAAGGTACCTTAGGAAGGAGCCCCAAGTGCACCACTGAACGAGGAGGCTAGGATGACGAGAACAAGAACAGTGCTTTTGTATGAAGCTGGAGGAAGCTGACTAAATAAGTCAGGAAGAAGGGTGTGGCTGGTCGCTCACACCCACTGAACACGTAATAGCCTTTGTGTTCAATGGGCACATGCAGCTTAGTGAGGAGTTATGCTTGTGCAATATTGTTGATAGTCTAAAGGTAGTTGAATGAGTGTTTTTTTTACTGTTGTACATGGATACTTTGGTCGTTCACACTCTGTCCCAAGGGGCCTACCATCCTGTCGGGTTACCATGAAAGGAACCCTCTTGAGGAGGGTTCCACCCCTACTAGTGCCACAGAAAAATAATTCCTTTAGGCTAAAGATACCTTAGGAAGGAGCCCAAAAGTACTGTGCAGCAGGTTGTGAACACAGAGACTGAGTGGATTACTCACTAACAGCAGCTGGTGATAACTGATAACAGACAGAGACTGAATGCAGTAATGACTGACAGCAGCCAGCTGGTAACTAATAGCGAACAGAGGCATGACTTTCATAAGGAGAGAGTGAACAGCAGAATTAAAGGATAAGGGAGTCACCATCCAACCCCAGCTCACAGTGGAAACCTACTACTAGGGTAATTGCTATACTTAAATAGGCAATAAGACAAAGGTGTGTGCATTAGACATTTCTAATGCATGGGCAGGAGCATAGTGAGACACGAGGCTGCAGATCAAGTGCCTTCAACCCCTGATGATGCACTAAAATGTCTAATGCACACCGGAGAGTCTTATTGCACTTACAAAATGGGACTACAAGTGGAACTAGGTCTATCTGTTATTAGGGTGAGGTTCAAAATTAGAAAACTGAATTATTGTGTGAAGATAACTAGACTTTCAGCAAATATGTTAGTTAAACAATGGCTACAAGAAAAAAAAGTTGTGGTATACCCTTGGATATAAGGGAGAGTACTGGTTTACCTTGTTTATGGCACTGCTGAACAGGCAGTCATTGATAAATTTGAACAAGGTGGTAGATAAAGGAATTACACTCAGTCTCCAATACAAAAGTACATTACTAAGAAAGTTATAAACTATTGGAATTGTCAAGATTTAAAGACTATTTCTAATTCTCACTACTCCCATTAGTTTGGTAAAATAATTTTATTTCGGTATAAACCCTATCTACAGTAGATATTTTGACTGATACAAAACTTAGAAATGCATTCTTAAGATACACATTTGAGCAATTTCCAACTGCAGTCTTATTGCATAGATACAACAAAGAGACTTACATCTGATAACTGCGACTGTTCTGCAGGAGGCCATGAAGATTTAATTCATGTGATGTGTAATTGTACCTATTAAACAAAAGACAGGCTCTACTGGTTAGGACCATTCATGAATTCTATGTATCAAGCTGAGAAGGATTTATTATCAACCATAATACTACATACTGCGAATTCATGGACAATAGAGAGAACAACAAAATTCTTCATGGCAATTAATAAGGTTAAAAGTAGATTAATACGAAATGAATAATACTATATTTCTCCTATCCTAAATGGTAATGTGCAATATTGTATTCTGAGTACTAAGGTTTTTATCTGTGTAAAAGATGCTGTATGTGATCTAAAAATGTACTTCTTTCTCTTCTCTCTTTATTTTTATGTTTTACTCTTTGCATTTTATACATAATTGTAAATCATTGTACTGGCTAATTAGCTGAACAATAAAACTGATTGATAGATTGATTGAAAATGGGACTGTGTATTGTATATGAATGGAAAATTCAAATTTGTAGGTTAAAATAGTAGAATAATACAATCCTTACTACATTTTAATAATAACATGTTCCTCCACCTGCATTTGCTTTTTGTTTTGCCATTTTATCTTTTGACCTACTATGGCAACTTTAGCCATGGCTGTAACTGGTTGTCATGCCCCACCACCACCACCACTAAAACTGCTGCAGTTCACTGTAAACAGTATTTATTTATTTGGAGATTTTATTAGTTTTCAGTGTTGATATTTTACTCCTTTTAACAAGTTAGCTAAGTGAGTGAACCAGCAGAAGGAAAGCTGTGACCACTTCTGCAGACACTGGAGCTGTTACCGAATCAGCCTTCAGTGAGGATACTCCGATTTATTTCTAAGTAAGTTCACTCTTGGCCAGTATTAACATGTTTGCTACATAGCCAGTGAGTGAAAGCATGTGCCTGGCGGGGGAGGGGACAGAATGGAGTGGCTCAAATGTTTGCAAACATTCAAAAGTTTGTCAAGCAGTGAACAGGAGCAACTACCAGGCTGGGATGGGGCACAGATCACATTCTTTACAAGACTGTCCAGTTGTGACAGGTACAAGTGGGCAGATGATTGCATCATCTAGTTGGGGAAAAATGACGATCAATTCAGTTTTTAAAATTCTACTTGGCATACTGATTCCACAAATAAACAGCATCCTGATTGCCAGGACTTGTATTTATTGTGTATTAGATGTTTCTAATGTACAGTCGGTAACAACCAACCAAATTAGTAACATTTTGCTCCCCAGTTTTAAATATATATACTGCATTTTGGTCTTCAACGCAGGACAGAAAACAAAACTCTGTGGAGGAAAGCTTTGGAGATCCATGGCCCTGCCACCAACTCTTCTGGCATGAGAACTTATTTTGTGGAGCTCGGAATGCTAATTTGGAGTTTGAAATTCAGATAACATTTTGAAGGGTAACTCTTCTCTCATTATCCTCTAATAGGATAAATCTGTGTTGTGTCAGGGACTAGCTCTGCAGCTAAAGAAAGTTCCTCACAAAGAAGGCCCTCTCCTCAAAGCATGAAATGAGCAGAGTAGTGACCACTGAAAGGCTATCATCTCTTCCGAGACTGTGAGGAGCCTATCCTTGAATGGAAGCTAGAGGAAGGGATACAAAATGAGATTAGGTGGTCCTTAGGCAGACACAGGAGAATAGCATTCAGAGGTGCTGCTGATATGGTCTACACAGCAAAAGGAACCCAGTGTGCTTAGGGACCCCACCCTCTGGCAGCTGAAGTTTTAAACACTACACCTTAAGGTGCCACTGACCGAAGGTCTGAAAGGTTAAATTTTCCCCAGAGCATTGTATCTTACCATCCTGTGGGGCTGACGGAGACACCGCAGAGGGCAGCCAGCCTACAGTGAAGGGCCCCAGCTGAAATGAGGGACTCGCCCTCAAGATGAGGACTTCAAGGAGGCGAGCTGTCTACCCACAGGGCAAACCCTGAGGGCAAGATTCTAACTGAATAATGACTGCTGAATGGAATGAATGATACTAATGGAAAGTACAGTGACTGAAAATGTTCTGACATTTGAACATACATCAGAGGTTAAAATGAGAGGTAAGACCCAGCCTCAGCAGGAAAGGCTGAAAGCTAAATACACTAAGACAACTGTGGTAAATGCTGAAGCAGACTGCCTGAGTAAACTAACTAAATGACAGAGCAGAAATGGGAGCATTTGCATTGCTTGGAAGCCAGGAGAAAGCAACTGAGGAGGAATGCAGTGGAACTGAGTGTTTTGCAAGGTTGAATGACAAATGGAAAACAACAGAATTACATAAGAAGGATATACTGTGGAAACTAGTAAGCAAAACAAGAACCAAAACAGAAAGAAATACATAAGAGTTACATGAGGAGAGGAGTGAAGCAGAAATGGTGGCCAAGAGAAAGAAGGAAGTATAAACTGCAGCCAGGAAAAGTGAAAAACAAAATGTATTTATCTATTTATTTAGTTTTTGTTGAATGGGTAAGTGCACTAGACAAATTCTGCCTATTTTTAGGCACAACTTAGAGGAGGGATACAGATGAATGCCAACTGACCTTGAACCAGATTAAGCTGTTGGTGGTAATTCTGTTAATGGGGAAATCTGGCTAGGGCACCGGGGAAATTCCTCTACTGCATTGCTGGCAGTACGAGGACTTGCTGTCTGTGAGTCATGGCCACTTTGAGTGGAACGCTGGGGAGCAGGACATCCTGACTGCAGGAGGGAAAGTTTCTTCAGAGCAACTGGTTTTGGATGATTCAGAGGTGTTTATAGATGTTTTGTCAGATTTTCAGCAAGCTGAGGACTCAGAGAACTTGCCTGAGGGTAATGTTTTGAATTTAAATAGACCTGAAATACTGAATGCTGCACGGACTTTGCGTGTTATGGATATGGATGAGAAATCCTTACAAGAGCTGTTAAATGCGGAGAATGAGAGGCATCTTTGTGTGACTGGCGCTTGGTTGCAAACTAACCCATTCCAGGATTCTGGACCTAGTAGCAAGCCACTGGACTCGCCTGTTGTTGGGCCTGCATTCCATAGTGATGTGGCAGCTGAGCTGCACTGTGAAGTGAAGGTAAGCCTGTCAAGCCTTTGCTTCTGAACTTGCTGAGAATGCTCTGATGTTACTGTTTCTCCAGCTGGCAGTGAAAGAGTTCTGGATAACTCGTGCCTAAAGCTGGAGAAACCTACAGTATTGTCTCCTGAAACTGCAGTGCAAGTGGAGGATTCTACCTCCGTGAGTGCTCTAATTACGGCTCATTCGATGCAGACTGTGTTGCCTGACTGTCTGGTGGCTCCTGGAGAATCATCATGTCTAACTCTTTCAAGGACTGCTGGATTTGTTTTTGTGCAGAGCTCTCTACAAAACACCTCACTTGTACCAGGTCCTGCCATAGTTTACCAGACCTCTCCACTTTTCAGGAAGGTTTGACTGTTTTTCTTTACCGAGATTTGGACCCACAAGCGGGTTTGCAGGATTTTGCACGCTTTCTGAAGCTGTTTCTGCTACACCTACAGAACCATTTTCTGCAGCCCCTCCTGCATTAGGAACATCTTGTATTCACCCTATTTTGCCCAAGCCTCTCAGGGTTCTGTTACATGAGTCTCTGATGCTATACTACCTGCTGGATCTTCTGAGGCAGTGGTCCTCTCAGAAAACCTTTAGCAAGGCAGGCTGGACAAAAACTGAAAAAGGAATCTGGATTCCCACTCCAGACTAGGACCCCACATTAAATTTCACCCAAAACTCCCTGGAATGGAGCTCTAAAATGCCTGTTTCTGCTTTACCTATGCTAATACAGGACAGGAATGTTGAAACTGATTCTGGATTTGACTGTCAGAAGTTACCATTACAAGATATGCCTTCTGAAGATATTAACCTGTCTGATCCTTCAAAACTAAAACTCTCCCAAATGTGACTGAAGATCCTCCTGCCTCTATAGATACCAACCGCTTCTTTCAGATCTTTTTCAAAAATTAAAAAGAAGCTGCCCAAAGCGTAATGCAGTATGCATACGCTATAAAGGTGGTTTAGATGTACGTCCTGACAGACACTATGTGGGCAAGTTGTTATTAAAGAACTCACTTAAATTTTCTCCTAAGGACGTATTTGCATTCATAAACATTTCTGGAGAAGATAATTTTGATATAAGTTTTAGAACTGCTTATGGTTTAGACATGTTCTGGGAAAGGTATAATCAGGTCAAGTTCTCTCCACATGGACCCCTTTTGGTCATTCCTTAACTAAACCTTTAATAAAATATGTCACTGTGATGTTCCGAAATGAGGGGTCCATGTGGAAGACATAACTTAATGGCTTAGTCAGAAGTGTGATGTGATGAGCCCACCTGAAGCTATTTTAGATACGGAACTTTTGGACTGGGGTTGGAAGTATAAATCAAACTCTGACAATCTGAGGCTGGTATTGAGCACATTCCAAATTCCTTTCTACTCGGCAGAGACAGAGGTATTTGCTTCTATATAGGTCAGCCTCAAGCTTGCTACAAATGTGGCTCTAAACGCACCTCTCTAGCTCTTGTGATAGGCCCAGATGTGACAATTGCAGGAGATTGGGCATATTGCATTTCAGTGTGTGAACCTAACAAGATGTGACCTCTGTGAGGAAACTGGACATGTCTTTTCAGAATGTTCTTGGGCTGCTGAGAACAAAGCCTCTTGCCTTAGCCCAGATCTCCTCATTCAGACTGCCCAAAATTTGGCTCTTTCTAAATTAGTTAAACCTTCAACGTCTGTTCCCTTGCATAATCCTCCATCTGAGGATCTCCTCCTCCTCATCCCCTTTCTTTTAGACCCCATAAAAAGTAGATGTGGACTCCCCTCCTTTGGTAGTTTTGCCCACAGATGCATCCCTCCCTGTCTGTTATACTGACTCAATAGAAGTGGTTGCAAACACCTCCCAATCCTCTCCCTTTACTACTGTCCCTGTATGCAGGTCAGCCAGAAATCTGAAAGGAAGTCAAGCCCAACCTATGGCAGACCTCGAGCTGAAGAACCCTTTTTCTATTCTGCCCACCCAATGGGGGACACTGAAATGGTTATGGGAGACTCAGACTCCCAATCCACTAAAACGGAAAATAGTACTCTTTCCCAGAATAGATCTGATTACAAGGAAAGAAAAAGAAAAAAGGAAAAAGAATCTTCAGTCTAACTAAGACTTCACTGTATGGCTTCTATAAGTATTAATTCCTTGAATGTTCATAGTTTATTAAACTATAAGAAAAGGACTGTAGTCTTTGACTACATCCATGATAGTAAATTTGATGTCTGTTTTCTTCAAGAAACATGGATGTACACTAGTGACCAGGCAAGGTTTTTCAAAGGGAATGGGTGTGGGGACCTTCTTACTGGTCTTTGGAACTGCAACTGCAGATGGTGTGGGATTTTATTTAATTCATTTGATTTTAAATTGCTGAAACTTATTGATTTAGTCCCTGGTAGGGCTTTACTATTAGGTGGAATGTGAGAAACACATGCATTGTCAGTATATCAATGTCTATGGTTCACAGGTTAAATCAGAACGGTAGCTTTATTTAATAGTTTAAAACCATATTTGCTCACTTCCTCTACAATTTTCTGTTGTGGTGACTTTAACTGTACTTGAAACCCATTTCTACTACACCACTCTTGAAAAAAAATACATTGTGATTCCAACGCTTTACAAAAATTGCTTGAGACTCGGATCTCTTGAATTGTAATACTATGCACACCTCAGGGCTTAAATTCACCTTCAAAAAGAATAGCTGCACTTCCACTATTGATTACATGTTTTCATCCAAATCCTTCTCTACTGTGCAGTTTCAGACTATAGTAACTACATTTTCAGATCATATGCCATTATTGGGTTCTTTTAACCTAGTTCTAGCATACCTAATGTTAGGCCACGATGGAAACTAAATTCTTCCATTCTGGATACTCCAGATATTAAACTCCATATGAATAATATACTGGAGACTAGGTTATCTGTCGCTTTTATATGAAAATTTTGATGATTGGTGGCTGGATTCAAAATGGATTTTAAAATTACCTTTCAAAACAAGGAAAAACTAAGGCAATATTCAATTTTAAAATATTTACAACTCAGACAACGATTACAAAACTTATATACACTAAGCCAATACCTCTAGATTTGATTATTCTGACCAGATTAACAAGCTTAAAGAAGACTTAATCAAGTACCAATATAATAGGGCTCAAACTATGAAAGGCCTGTTACAACATGGGGCATTGAAAACTCCCCATGAGGATCCTTTAAAGCCTTTCGAACCTGTAAAATTACATTGTTATGGACTCTCTAAAACTGAAACAGGTGATATTGTGTCATCAATACCAGGGATACACACCATAATTAAAATTTCATGTTCACTCATGTCCCTTCACACCCCTTCAGAAACCAATATTAAACATTTTTTAAATTCGGTAGCAGTCCCTGTAGCTTCACATCTTAGTAATAGACTGATACAACCTATTACGATCTTTGAAATTGAACAAGCCATAAAATCATTAAAAACAGTACATCACCTGGGTCGGATGGTCTGACTAACAAATTTATAAATCCTTCTCTGGTCTTTTGGCCCAGTGCCTGGAAAAGGTGTTTAATTTCTTTCTCACTTATGCAATACCTTCATGGTTCACAGAAGGCCTATTGACTTTATTGTTCAAATCTGGAGATAAACTTTCTATTGATAATTGAGGCCCATTACACTCTTGAATACTGATTACAAAATCTTGCTATCATTCTTAACAACAGAATAAAACCCAAGCGATAACAGTGTTATCTTCCTGGCAATACTGCCATCTGCCTGGCAGAAAAATTCAGCAAGTCCTAATAATTATTAGAGATCTAATTGACTATGTAGGCTCACAAAATGGTCATAGTTGCATACTCTCAGTTGATCAGTATAAGGCCTTTGATAGGGTTTATCATCCCTTTGTTTTTCACTCTGGAAGCATCTGGCATCCCTAAACGATTTCTACATTGGCTTCAATCTCTATATCTACGGGGCAGTAGTACACCTATTATTAGATATCACAACTGGTATCCTCTACAAACAGGTGTAAGATAAGGCTGCCCTTAGCCCTCTCCTGTATATTTTACTTTGGACTCCTTAATCATGTACTGACTACCTCCCTAGGTGGCAGGAGTCACAGGCCCAAACAGGATACAGCTTTTCATCTGCTTGCATATGCTGATGATATTTCTGTATTTTTCACAGACTATGCTCAAATTCCTATTTTTAGATTATATGACTACTTATGCTAATTTTCGAACTCA
Source organism: Neoceratodus forsteri (assembly GCA_016271365.2). Classification (NCBI taxonomy): domain Eukaryota; kingdom Metazoa; phylum Chordata; order Ceratodontiformes; family Ceratodontidae; genus Neoceratodus; species Neoceratodus forsteri. The sequence goes on along the minus strand of CM028131.1, from coordinate 879,012,474 downwards.
AAATTGAATCGTTAAAATGTAAAGGGCTTTTATAGGTACTAATTGTCCAACTCTGCTGTGTCTCAAAGAGATATCTATCTCCACTGAGCCCCTCAAATTATTGGGTATCTAGTTTGGAGCTCAAAATATTCCTTCTTTCAATTGAGACTTGGCACTTGATAAAGTAGATTCTAAAGTACAGAGATGGAGGCATTGGAGACTAGATAAGCTTAAATGGATCCGGATTATGAAGCAATTCCTCATCCCTCTGCTTTTATATGTTGCCATGATATTCCCACCACCACAGCAGTTGGAAACACGTCTCTGTAGTATGTTTTTCAAATGCTGTGGGGAATAGAACTAAATCCTATTAAACGTCAATATCATGTATCTTAAAAAGAAAAAGGAAGTCTAGATATGATAGATCGGTAGTATTTTTTATACCTATTTTTGCCCATTCAGTCAAATGTTGTTTAACGTCAGAAATAGAAATATATTCTTATTGGAGTAAAATAAATTTAGAAACTATATTTCTAAATGGCAGACTATCCGCCAAAACTAATAGCAGCATTACTGTTCCACAATGGTTTATTCCGCTGCAAAAATACTTTATAAGTGGGGGTAATGAAGCAGATGGTCAGTAGTAATATGGGGCCTCAACTATATACATTGGTGATGTCTTTAATACATCCTACTGAACCCTGTTTTAAAACTGTCCATTCTCTCACAATAAAGACATATTAGTGCAACTAACAATCCCAGAATCCCATCTCATATGTGGGAATTTTTATGGTTAACAGTTTATGTCAGGATTAGTGTGAGGTAATGCAAAGTATAAAGCCAAATCTGAAAGAAATTGTCCGTATGAGGTATGTATGAATGAGGAAGAAACTATTGAACACTTTTGTTTTTGCTCTTATACCAAAGCTCTTTGGAAACACCTTGCCTCACAATGGAATATGAAATGGTTAACTACAATGACATGGAATTTAGTTTTAGGACAGTTTCATAATCTTGGAACTGTTTATTCTATAAATACATTGGTGGTCTTTTGTTGTATATTAAAATATTACCTTTGGCAAGCTAGATGCCAATGGGTCCTTTATCAAAGAAGGATGCCCTATGAGGCGGTGGGGAAACTAATACAAACTGCTATGAAAAATGTGCATACCTCAGATCTAGCTCATTATACATCTAAAAAGTTACAAATTGGTGGAAAGGTTTTCTTGGTTTATAAAATATCAGTAGTTCTTTAGTGGTTTAAACAAATGACATTGGCTTTTATCTAACATTTCTACTCATAATGTTTTGTTTTTTCTTAGCTCTATGGTTAATTTTCTTTTGGTTGATTGTTATTTTGCAAACTTTCTTTTAGTGTGCTGTTAACACTGTGTTTTCCTTATTGTTTTCTTGAGATTGTTTTTTTCTTGACACTATGTTACTTGATGTTCTTTCAATAAAAATTCCCCTACTAACAGGTAGGGAGCCTAACATCCTGGTCTTCTGACCTAAGATGGCATCCAGTGTGGATAGGGTTCAGATGGAAGCTGTGGAGATAGGAGTCTGTCTCTCTCCTGTCTCATCTCTGCTTGAGACCCTATGGAACTAAGTGATGGAATCTTGACAAATGAGGAGATGTCTGGTCTTGGGATGGTACTATGGCTCAGAATTTATGTTTGGAACAGAATGATTTAAGCGACCTGATGTTGTCAGTGATCTTGTTCTTTCTAACCCGACCATGAAGGATTTACTTAAAGCTGAAGATGAACGACATTTGGCCCTCGACACAATTAATCGTACAACTGCCAATGTCTGCAGCCCTGTGTGTGATCGGGTTACTACTGCTGGTCAAGTGGTCCCTTTGGATGTGACTGCTAGTCCTGAGAGGCTTGCACCACACTAGACTACTGAACAAAGCTCTTCTGTGCAGAACTTACAGGTTGGTGATGAACCTTTTTATTGCTGTGTTCCTACTGGGGGTCTGATTGTGGGGACTGAATCTGGACTGGCTGATACTGGTATCGACTTGGCCTCCATTGCCCCACTACCTCTGAGAGTACTGTTGCCACTGATGGGACTCAGCATGAAGCCGCTGGTGTGGTGTCTGATGAGATGCAGGATGAGCTGCAGCCAGATTTGCAGCTCCTGATAAACTTGTTACTGGCCCTGTTTGGATACATCCTGGTCTGCTGAGAAAACTCTGCTGGCAGCAGGATGGATACATGATGCTACTAATGGGCATTGGGTTTTGGGGTCATCCCTATACATATTCCTGGGGCAAATCATGATGTTCAGGTGGATAACTTATCTGTTCACCCTTTGCCTGGAGAATCCCAGAACTTGGCCCTTCTTCCTGAGTTGGAAATGATGCAAAATCCGATTTTGCTTTACCACATACTGAGACTACTCCTCCTCCTGTTGTTTCTAGGCCTCTGGTTCCACAAGCATCCTCTACAGAGGCTTCTGTTCCTCAACTTTCCTACTCAGCAGCAACTGCCCAGAATGTTCTGAGATCGGCCACGTTTCCCAGGGGCCCCATGCACCCTGCTAAATGCCACAATGCTATTACCTGGGAGACATGGTTTAAGCGCCTGATAGACTATATGTAGACTATATGTGGCTAGAGTTCTTCTTAAAGATTCCCTCAAGTTCTTTGCAAATGAGATTCATGCTTTGATTCATGTTTCAGAAGAAACCATTTTGACATCAGTTTAAGATTCAACAGGGTCTGGAACGTTTTTGGCTGGAGTATCAAGGTTGAAGACATCCCTCTCTGGACCCCCTTTTCTGTATTGCCCTTGTCACGGCCTACTCAAAAGACTATTACTGTCCTTTTTCAAAGTGAGGGGTTAATATGAATGATTTGACACACTGGCTTAAGGCTCGTTGCACTGTTCTTTCTGACCCTGAGGATATCTTTGATTCTGAACATTTATGAGGGGGATGGTGGGTGAAAGTGATGTTACAAATGTCTGATACTGGTCTGCTTCTCCTCCCAAATAGTTTTTCTGGGAAGAGACCGAGGTGTCCTGTTTTATTCAGGACAACCAAGCTACAGATATGGCTCTGTGGCCCATCTGAGTAGTACATGCGACCAGATGAAATGCACAATCTGTGGTTCTCTGGCCCATTCTGGCTTCCATTGTGTAGAAGAGGAGAGTGCAACTTGTGTGATGAGCTGGGCAATAATTTCCAGATTTGCAAGTGGGCTGCTCACAATCAGCATGAGTTGGCAGATGGTGCTGAACAATGGCTTTACATAAGTTTGGCACAGAAACAGAGGATTTTGCTCCTGAAGAACCGAGGCCGGATGACACTACTGCCCCGATGTTATACTTTCTGATGGTGGTTTGCCGGTCTTGGTACCACCTAGACAGCAGGGCACCTTATCTTTAACTCCCCTGCAGCCTACAGAGGGTTACCTCTCCAGTGTTGCCACTAGGGGTAGAGATGGCAGGGACCGCACAGTTCTCTCTGGTGTTGCAGACCTCCACTATTGCCATGATGGCTACGCCTCGGTCTCCCATTGCACAGGTTTCTTGGGGGCCCCCGATGTGGAGGTGATGAACCCCCCATGCTTTGACTGGACAATCATTTCTGACAACCAGGATCACTTTTAATAAACATTTCAGTGACTCATCTTGGGTGTCTTCTCCGGCGCAGAGCAGTTCCCACTCACAATCAATATGAACTTTGAAAACAGAGGGTGACCACAGGCAGTAACTCAGATTCTTCTTCTTTGCAATCCTCCATCCCTGATCAAATGACAGATACGGAGATACCCTGGGACCACTCAGGTCCTCAAAAGCGCAAAGCCAAGACTAAGCACAAAGAGCTGGTCATTCGCCATGGATGTCTGAAATGATGATGAACTCTTTTTCCGCTTTTCCTTCTCTTTCCTGAATGATTTCTACACATTTGCATGCCATACTGTAAATGTAAATAGTATTAAGAACCCAGATAAACGTGATTTGTTTTTTCCCTATTTGATTATGCATACTGTGGGGATTGTATTTCTTCAGGATGTGCACTATCATTCTTTACAGGTGCTTACACTAGCCTCTAGGGCATGGTATCCTGGACCCTCGTTTTGGTCTATTGGCCAGGAAACCTGTTCTGGGGTTGGCATCTTGTTCAATTGCCCAGATGTTGCCCTGGTAAAGCTATATGATTTGGTTCAGGAGGGTTCTGATTTTGGATGTTAAGTTTGGCAATGTTTATATCAATTACTGAAAGTCTATGCCCTCAAACTAAGGCTTTGAGAGTGAGCTTTTAAGCTGATCCAACCTTTTACACACCTCACATTTTGTCATCTTTGGTGGAGACCTGAATTGTGGCCTTTCCCTGAAGGACAAAACTGTGACTTCTAGTACTAAAATGTTTTTCTGATTCTAATTTTGTCCTCCATGTTGGGAACTGCGCATGGTGGATGCATATCAATCTCATACTGGTCTACACACCACCTTTCACAAAGGTTCCTTGCAACGAGGATTGATTTTCTTTTATTTCCCAGTGGTTGCCCATTCAGGAAGCTAAGGTGACAGTGGCTGAATTTTGTACCACAATATGTTATCTGTCATGCTGGGCAGCATCCTCCATAAGAAGGGTCCAGGGACCTGGAAGATGAATGCTTCCTTGTTGCTGGACTCCTCTTCAAGCATTCTTTCTTGATCTTTTAAAAGCCAGGAAGTCAGTTTTTATTCTTTATGATGAGGCTGTGCAGTGGTGGTTAGATACTAAATGAGATTTGGGATAATTTTTAAAGGTTATAGCAGGAATTTATGTCAATCTGCTTACAAGGATTATTTGGCTAGTAGGACCCGATTACAGAGGCTTATGTCTTTATTAGTGTTGGCGAGACAGGATTGTGTTTCTCAAATTCAGGTTTTGAAACATCAGTTAAGTATGTTTCATTTGGAAAAACCCGTTCTCTGCATCATCAACAGCAGTTTGGAACATCTGGATCTGTGGAGTCAGTCTGTCCATATCAATCATGCAATTTGAGAGTAGGGAAGAAAGAAAGTTTGGCTTTTTATATAATCAAGAGGGTTGCATGGTTGACACTAATGCCGAGATCATGGAAGTAGTTGTTGCATATTCTGGTGTGATATATGGGCCTATGGCTTTGATGTGGCCCAGGCTGATGTTTTACTTTCCCAGGTTGCTTTTCCAGGGATCTCGGATGTGGAGGGTAATTTGATGGGTCAGGCTATTCAGGTTTCTGAGTTCATGGATGCGATCAGTACCCTGAACAATAATACGGCTCCAGGCCCTGATGGCCTGCCTTCTGAGGTTTATAAATTTGTAGCCACTGAACTGGGGATGAATTGACTGTGATGTTTAATTTTTGTTACAAAGTCCGGACATTCCCTACTGTTTAATATGGGTCTTTGCTTTATTTACAGTATATAAGAAAGGTGACAGGAAGGCTTTATCCAACTGGAGGCCGATTAGCTTATTGAATACTGATTTTAAAATATTATCTAAAATTCTGGCTAAATGATTAATGTCCATTGTAAAGGGGTTATTTAGAAGCAGCTCAAACTTCTTCAAGCGATTAATGTCTATTGCAAAGGGTTATTTCAGCAGCTCAAACTTCTTCTGTCCCTAGTGCGCTGCATTCAGGATCATTTAATTTTATTGAAGGAGGTATTGCCAAAGGCAATTTGGATCTTCTGGGGGTATGTTATTTTTGGATCAACAACAAACATTTGATGCAGTCAGTCATGATTTTTGTGGTTTGTTTGGAAAAGTTCCAGATTTCTCCTGGTTTTATTCATTGGCTCTGATTGCTCTATAAAACTGCAGCTGTTTTCCTGTAGTTAATGGGTGGAGAAGTCCCTGGTTGGTATTAAATGAGGGTGAGACAGGGATGCCTTAGTCCTATCATATATGGTTTTTGGACCCCTTATTAAGGCTGCTTCAATATTCTCCTCACCTGTTCCATCTGGGTACTACAGTGGCACTCCGAGCACCTATAATGTTGGCTTATCACCGGATGATATGTGCCTTTTGTTGAAAGATGAAGCCTCTATTTTGGAAGCTTTATGCATATGCTCTCTTTTGGGTCTGTGGCAGGGCCAGGCTTAACATGTAGAAATGCATAAGGGAGTCTTTGGGTTTGCATGGTGGTGCCCTTCCTTGGTGGGTGGGAATGCGCTGCCAGCAGGACCTATTAGGATTTGGTATTCAGTTTGGTGTGGAACACCCAGATGTTTATAATTGGAAATCAAATTGGCTATCCCACTGCAAGGTTTCTGGCTGGAATCGTTGGAAGATGGGGAAAAGAAAGGGTCTATTTGATTAAAACGTTCCTGATTCCAGTTTTTATTTCTAGGTGTATTTTCCACCTCCCAAATCATTGGAAACTCGCTTATTGGGCATTTTTTCCAGGCTGTGTGTGGAGTCGACTTAACCCAATAAAATGTAATATCTTATATCCCCGATCAGTCAGGAGGTTTGCATAGTCCACCCTTTATTGTTTTTAATAGTGTTTTTGATGGCCAGTATGTGTCCTCTTTTGGTTCATATGAATAACGGTGGGAACCATGGGTTTTGATACTGTACATTACTGGTTTCAGTTATGGGGAGTAATGCTTTGAAAATTGTCAAACAACTGCCGTTTGCCCTCCTTATTGGTGGGATACTTTTCCTAGACTTAAGCAGTGGAAGGTCACCACCCATGGGATTAATTACTTTACAAAGGAAAGGTTTATATACTGCCTTACTGGGTACGGTATGTCCTGTTACCCAGATTTTACTAATTGTCCGGATGGTAATAAACTGGCTCTGCTTACACTGTTACATAACCCCAGGATTCCTCCTCATGCCTAGGATCTTCATTGGCTTAGTTGCCATGATAAAATTAATATTAAGGATAACCACAAGCATAAGCAGATGGAGGAGAGGATTTGTAGCAGACTGTGTGTGGCACAACTTAAGATTACTGATCATTAGTTTTTTTCTTTGTTCATTTATTAAAAATGCTGGTCTTTTTAGCTGTTGTTGGGGGCTCCCATTTTGCTAGTGTGTCTCGGAGAATCTTATGTATGGGGAGACCCATGGACTGTGGCAGGAGTGGGAGGAGACATGATCAGACTGATTTTTACCATTTGTAAATGGCATATTTGGAATGCTGCTTGCTTCTTTTCCTTACAGCAAAAACAATGTACTTACTCTGAATTTCTTAGGAGAATAACTAAGGATCTTAAAGCCCTGTGTCTGAAGGAAAGAAGATCATTGCAGGAGGAACTATGGCTTAGGAAATGGCATGATTTACCTTAGATCACAGATCCGGATGCCCCATTACGTAAGGGTTGTTTCTGAGCCTCAGGGAGACAGTAGGTTATTGTCAGTTCTAATGTTTTCCACATGCTGTTTTTGCTTGTGATTTTTTTACTTTTTCCATTCTGTGAACTGCAGTTTTTTTCCTTTGTATATTATGGACAGGTATTTTCTGTCCTAATGTTTTCCTTTAAGTGTTGCTTTCAGTTGTTCTTCTTATTTTTTCTATCTGTTTTGGACTGTATTTTTATTGTTTTCTTATGTAGTTTTGTGTTTAATAAATTTCCCCTACTCTTTCGAAAGTATCATGAGATCTTTAACATCCACCTGAACTACCACCAGAACAGGCAGATGGGACCTCGGTTTTAACATCTCATCCGAAGAGCGGCACCACAGGAGTACTAACCTAGAAAGCCTCTGTAGACACAAACCGAACAGAAAGCTCAAAAGCACAAAGTGAAAGTGGCAGACAAACATGGGGAGAAAGGGGAGGGGCATAGCCTCTGACTGCACAAAGAAACTGTTTCCAACTGAGGCTGAAGAAAGCTGGCTTAATTAGCTCAGGTTGGAGGATGTGGCTGGTAGCTTCCACCCATTGAACTACATACATAGCTTTTATATTGCTAGTTTAACAGTGGCATTGCAAGGTTTGGGGTGACTCTAACAGTTTCTTCAGTGTATTTGAATCAGTCAAGCTGGTAGATATGGGAGCCATCAAGGGTGGTAGGGGAAGGGACAGCAATAAGTTTGGCCTGCATTAAACCACTTTTGTATAGGCCACCTGAAGGCCTAGAGGTAGCACATTGTACTGGCGTGCCTCAGGTTCAAGAGCATAGGAGCTGTGTAGCCAGAACTGGGGAAATGCTATAGCTGGCATATGTCCCAACCTGGGAGAGCAGGCACTGCATTCCACAGCTGCAATGACTCCAGTGATGTGCTGGAAAGCTTGCTGCTTCTGCAGGTGTGATGTATGAGCAGAGGGCCTTTGCAGTCATTCATGTAGTACCTGAGTTCTGGGAAGGTCTATGGTAAAATAAAGCAGAGAAACTCATATGCATTTGCTAACACAGTGCCTGGGTTCTGGGAAGGTCAATGGAACACATCAGAACCCCCGACACCATGGACACAATAATGGTGACTGTATCATCAGCATACATGCCTATGCATAATGTGACCCCAGCTGAGGAGAAGTTGTTGAGAAAAGCAGAGAACGTAATAAGAATCAGGATGAGACCTGGAGAATGACAGTTTCTATAATGTCACACAGGTGTGGTGTGCTCCAGCAGTTAGGTGCCTGTATGCTCCATGGGGCTGCTAGCCCCACAGTCCAACAAGTCCAAGAAAGGCAGGCACACAATAAATGATCACAACTATAAAGACACAAATAAGTATCTTCAATTCAAGTCAATTTATTTTCTTGTTGCTGGAAACTGCAAGTCACAGTAATACAAACAGCAGAATCAGCTTACAGCGTGCAGCTACCATACCACACAATTGTGTCTTTATAATTGTGACCGTTCATTGAGTGTCTGTCTTTCTTGGACCAGTTTCTATAGTGGGTGGAGGGATTTGTTCACAGGAAAACTGCAATTCCTTTCTTAAAATCAGTCTACATATATGCACCTAGCACAGCAGTCAAACACACTACAATTAGATAGAATTTATTACATCATCTTTCATGTAAATCTATCCAAAGCCCTTTACAAAGCAATGAGTAATATACTGGTAGTTCAGAGACTGTATACAATATACACAGCAGCAATTAGGTGTTCTAACAGCAAACACACACACATAATACATTGGAAAAACTATTACTTAGAAAGGAATGTTAATCAGGATACTGGGTGCAACTCTCTATCTCTTTTAAAAGTGCCTCCTGGACAGCCACTAAAGATGAGCAGAAGGATTTCTGATTAACATCTGAAGAACAGCACTCTTCAAAGGATAAGCACAGACACTAGTCCATTTACAATGGAGAGAGTCCTTGCAAGCTTGCAAACCTTAAAGTGGACAAGGCAATGGTACCAGACGGGATATATCCAAGGTTTTGAAGATCAGAGAGGTGTTGACTGCACCTCTGACAGACCTATTCAACTGCTCACTGGAAACAGAGCGGTCCCAGAGGACTGGAGGAGGGCAGGTATAATACCACTCCACAAAAGTGGGACCAGGAGGAGGCTGGCAATTACAGGCCAGTCAACCTGACTTCAGGGGTGGAGACATTAATGGAATCATTACTGAAGGAAAGGATTGTGGAATATCTTGAATCAGTGGCTTAAAACATCTAAGGCAGCATAGATTCACTAGAAGTCATGCCAAACTAATCTTATAGATTTATTTGGCATGTAACCAGGAAGTAGATCAGGTGGAGCAGTAGACATGGCCATTCTAGATTTCAATAAGGTCTTGACACTTCCACAAAGGAGAGTCATAAACAAGCTGGGCAGCCTAGGAGTGGGACTAAAAGTGGTAAACTGGGTAAGAAATTGTTTGGAGGCTAGATGACAGAGAAAAGTGGTAACCAGAGTTCACTCTGAGGATGGGAGAGTGACTAGCAGGGTGCTGCAGGATCAGTACTGGGACCAGTTCTCTTTAATATAAAGGGAAGGCATATCTTCTTGCGAGATGACACAAAAATCTGCAATGAGTGAACACTTCAAAGGGGTGGAAAAAATGAACAGAGAACTAGGTAAACTTGAGGGTAGTGTAGGAAGTGGCAATTAAGTTTCAATGCAAAAAATGCAAAATCATGCACTTGGAGCATAGAAATCCATGGTCCTCCCTTAACTCTGTTTATTATACCCATGTGCCTATCCCACATGTTTCAAGCTCCCACTGTCTACATCCTTACCAACTCTTCTGGCAAGCTCTTCCAGTTGTCCATAACCCTTTCTGTGAAAAGTATTTCCTCAAATCCTCTTAAACTCCCCACAAGATTCATAGCATGCCCCATGTTCTGCTGCTCCCCTCTTGTGAAACAGATTCCCCTGCATCTTGTTTACCCTTGTGAGGTACTTAAAGGTCTCAGTCTTGTCCCTCTGCTCTCCTCTCCTCCAGGAAGCACATGTTGAGCTCCCACAGCCTCTACTATGGTTTCTCTTGCAGCCCCCACCATTTTAGCATCCCATCTCTGGACTGCTTCCACCCTGTCGATGTTCTTGCAGAGGTGCAGCCTACAGAACTGGACACAGTACTCCAGGTGGGGTCTCAAGTGAGCAATATAGAGGCCACACCACCTCCTTCTCTTGCTAGAAGTCCCCCACCCTATGCACCTCAGCATCTGGCTCACCCTGCCACTGCCTTGTTGCACTGGCATGCCACCTTGAGATCGTCTGATATGATCACAGGAAAGTCCCTCTCTGGCTTGGTAACTGTAGTAACTCCCCATCCCCTTCCCATCTTATACACAGCATCTGTGCCCCCCAGTGTAAGGGTTTGCATTTTGGCATTGAAATCCAGCTGCCACCCTAGACCACATTCCCAGATCCCTTTGCATTCTCACCATCCCTCCTGGGTGTCCACCCTGTTGTAGATTTTGGTGTCATCTGAAAGAGACACACCTTCCCCTCAGTTCCTCAACAGTGTCACTTATGAAGACATTAAAGAGGACAGGACCCAATATTTATCTCTGTGGTACTCCACTGGTGACTCTTTTGTCCTCCCAGTGACTGTCATTTACCACCACCCTCTGTCTCCCATCTTTAAAGCAGTATGATACCTAGCTCATCACCATCTCCCCAACCCCTGGCTGCTAAGTTTCTTTGTCAGCTTCCTGTATGTTATAATATGAAAGCATTACTGAAGTCCAGATAGACCACATCCACTGCCCTCCCTGATCAGCAACCTTAGTTACCCAGTCAAAGAAATCTATGAGATTTGTTTGACATGACTTCCCACTGTGAAGCCATGCTGCCATTTGTCCTGCAACCCATATGACTCCAGATACTTCATCAGTCTTTCCTTCAGCAGGTACTACAGTACATTAAGTTCCCCACCACTGATGTGGTGCCAGGCCACTCCACCACTGTCTTGTTCCAAGAAGTCACTGAGTGGCACCCTCCCATACAACGCGCTACACCTCATGTGTCCTGTGGCATATCCCATATTCCTCATGACCAGTAACAGCACTTTCTTATAGCTAGTGGCATAAAAGTGCTCACTTGCTGCATAAAAACTGTCAATTTACCATAATAAAGCATACATTTTAGTTTCATAGCAGGATTTTTTCTATTATCACACACCCTATTATCCTGACCTCTCTTTCTCATTGAGTTATATTCAAGGATCCATGACAAGACAGTGACAACCTTTTCTGATGTGACACTACAGCAACGGATTTATTTTGACCGTAAGTTGTGGTCAGCATAAATCCATTGGAAACTGTTTTTTCAAGGGCTTTGCACTCGAACCCCCATGCAGAAAATGTCCCTGCATGCCTCATAACCAAGATTTTCAACTCCAGTTTGGAGTTGATTTCAGGAGGAGCAAACCCCAGAGAAAGCAGTTCCAGGGTCCGGAGGGTACATTACAGCAGCAGCAGCGTCTTGCTGCTGTAATGCTCACTATGAAAATGTTGCTGCAGAGTTGTCATACGATATTAAAAGAATCACAAGGCACAGACTGTAGCCCTGATGACTGGACAGACCCTAAGGTGGTAGCAATATTCAATAAATGGCTCAGTGGGCCCCATATTCAGAGCCAGGTGCATTCACAGTTCAGCCTTTTGTGCTGTGTTTGTGACAGCACACAACCAGCTTTGAGAGATATTCAGACAATTGGTGCTTGCCAATGGAGCACCGCTACCCACTGAATATTCAACCATGTCAGCACAGTGCTGAGTGGATAAGTGCTGTGCCAACATGGCCCACAGGAGATAGCTCTGTCTGAAATGGGATATGGTCATGTCCTCTGTGAGCCATATTCAACCCAAACATGCAATGAGCTCATTGGGCATGCAAAGCACTAAGGTGCCATCTGCATGCCTATTATAGTCTCATTTTTCATGCAGCTCAGCAACCCCATAGTGCCCATCGTGCTGTTATAGGGGAATCCTAGTGGCTTCAGTTTGCCAGCCACAAATCCATCTCGACCTGCCTGCCCCACAAGCAAATTCACTCAGGTGAGCCCTGAGTGGGCTCCTCCACTGCTTGCAGCTCCGGCTTCAGCTTGCCAGCCACAAATCTATCTCGACCTGCTCACCCCACAAGCAGATTCACTCAGGCAAACCCTCAGCAGGCTCTCGCTGCTTGCAGAGCTGGCTTCAGCTTGCTGACACAAAATCCATCTCGACCCTCCGCCCACAAGCAGATTCACTCAGGTATGCCTACAAGCTCTTGCTGCAGCATGGCTTCAGTTCTGATAATCTGTTTGGCTGGCTCAGCTGCAACCACCCTCCAACTGGCTGTCCAGGACTTTTGCTCATTTTGAAGCATTTGGCGCTGCAGCTCACTGCTTCTATTTTGGAGTGTTCTCCTTACTTGAATTTTAAATTCTGCACTTTATTCTTTGTGCTTTCTCTGAAAAATGTGCCTGTGATACTGCACTATTGGTCCCAAACTGATCTGTATATTTTTGTTCTGCCTGTTAAATGTTAGATCTGCACAGTATTCTGTTCATTTATTGAGAAAAATGTATTTGCCTGCTAAATTCAAGATGTATACATTAACTTGTTATGCCTGTTAATTTAAGTTTTGTACAGTGTTCCTTAGTGTAGACAGCTTGCTTGTTAAATTTAAGATCTGTACAGTGTCCTTAGTGAGGCTAGCCTGCCTGTTAAAATTAAGATTTGCACAGTATTTCTTAGTGCAGGCTGTCTGCCTTCATCAGTTCTATACTGTGGCTTTTTGCTTTCCACTTCAGCTCATCTTGAGCCTGCCTTTTCCTGCCTTGTTCAGCGAGTTTCTGCTTCTCGCCTCTGCTCATATTGAACCTGCCTTTCCTGACCTATCTTGTGATCTCCTACCCAGACCTCTGCTCATATTCAGCATTCCCTGTACCCCAAGCTTTTGTCTTTTTCTGCTGCCTCTGATACCAGACCAACACCAATCCCCATTCAATTCCTCGCTCTTTCCTCCACGCCTTTCCATAGCACCTACTCCCTCTGCCTTTGTCACTGTCTTTTGCCGCCCCAATTTAACCTGCTTTGTCTGCACACATATTTCCCTGCTGAACTCAACCTCTCTATCTCTTTTTCAGGCGGAGTCCTGAGCTGGCTCCTCCACTGCTTGGGGCTCCGGCTTCAGCTTGCTGGCCGCAAATCCATCTCTACCCACCCTCCCCACAAGCAGATTCACTCAGGTATGCCTGCAAGCTCTTGGTGCAGCATGGCTTCAGTTATAATAATCTGACTGGCTGGCTTCAGCTGCAGCCACCCTCTGATTGACTGTCAAGGACTTTTGCTTCATTTGAAGTGTTTGGCTCGCCGCTCACTGCTTCTATTTTGGAGTGTTCTTACTTGAATTTTCTGCCACCCAACCTCCCCTGCCCCATCCACTTTAAATGTGCTTCATTCCTGCATATTTTTAGGGCTGTTCCCCTATTGGCTATATTCTGCATGCTCACTCATAAAGGAGCACTCAGATCCTCACCAAGGACCATACTTCATATTATTCACTGCTGGGGTTAGGGTTGATTGGAACTTGCTGCAGTGTCCATCATTTTGTCTTTTGGGACCCAGCTGCTGGAAATGTGGCTGCACTCTTTTTGCCTTCTGGCTGGCTTTCTGCCCTGTTCCCTTGCCCCATGCACAGGCATATTCCCAGTGGCTGGTAATGCTCCACCATGTGCAAGCAGGCCACCCACCTCAATACTTATGTCATCATCATCATTGGGTCACCCTCTTCAGCCATTCTGATGATCTGGGACCTTAACTTTGTTGCCTAATGGGTGTTCCATCCTAAAAGCACACCCTCTGCCCTACCTATCTATGCACCTATCAGATCAGTGTGTTTCTCCATGCAACCCTGGGCTCTCTGGTGCATGCTTTAGCTACCCGAGTTTTCCCCACTGCCTTACCATAAATGGGAACGTGCACGGTCCTACAGACTGATGCTAAGTGCACTTAAAAGATATTACTGCTGCTGCTGGTTTGTTCAGGTAGTGTTGAATTAAGTACAGGCCCCCACTACCAATTTCTGCTCCCCAGGACCTAGCAAACTTCAAAGGACTGAGCATCCTCCACATAAATGTGTGCAGTCTCTTGAAAATTTGATGCTACCCAGACCTGGAATTCCCACAGCAAGTCAGATGTTCTGGTTGTCACGGAGTCCTGGCTCAAACCTCCACCTTGAAACTGATGCGAATATTCCATCCTACAATATTTTCCGAATGGATAGACTGGCCAGAGGAGGTGGGGTCAACATCTACATACTGGACAAATCTACTGTCTCTATTTCTGACTCCACATCTGTCCTGAAGGAATTTGAAAGCCTAACCATCTAGGTTCAGCTTTCCACTTCCTAATCCCTGTACATCATAGGATGTTATAGCCCCCCACCCCCGTGGGTCTACAATTACTGAGTCCTTAAACCAGCTCCTTGAGTATAATGCATTCTGAAGTCCTCATACTGGGTGACCTCTATGTGGACTGGCTCTCTGACTGCTCCAAATCTCTCAAAAATCTATGTGCCACCTTCGGCTTCTCCAAATCATCACAAAAGTAACCCAGCCAAACAAAAATATCCAAACAAAAGCTCCTTGTTAGACCTTATACTAGTAAATAAACCTCATTTATTTTCTCACTCAGGTGTCTTTTTCATCGACTTTAGTGACTGTTGCTTCATCACTTGTGTAAGGCCTGCACTCCAAGTCCAGGTACATCTTTAAAAGATGTTTACGTAACTTTGATCCTCTGGCCTTCCTCTCAGACTTGCAGAACTCCTTGTTCTGGCAGGACTTCTACCTGGCCAAGGCAGTTGAGGAAGCATATGAAACTTTTCAAAATATTGTCCTTGGGGCACTAGACAAACATGCCTCCAAGGTCAAAATCCGCACTAAGAAGAAATTGTTTCCCTGGTTTATGGCCAAATTGAAATCAGTGCTGCATAGTAGGGACAAACTCTGGAAAAGAGCATAGAAAACAAAACTTCCTTCTGATTGGTCTGCCTTCAGGACAGCCAGGAACCTCTGTTTGAAGCTTATCAGAACTGAAAAGGCTAATTACTACTGCACAACGTTGGACTCCTCCACCACATGCCCTGCCAAGTTCTGGAAAATCCTTAATGATATTGAGCGGCATGCATCTTCTAGTTCCCTCCCTCAAAAATCTCGCATGACTGCTCCTCCATCACTGACAAAGCTGGGATTCTAGACCTCCTAAACAACCACTTTGCCACTGCAGGGGCCTTTGATTCATCACCTGCCAATAACCACTGAACCCAGCTCTCAGCCCAGGCCCCAACAAACCCTACCCTATCTCCCATGCCCCAGTTATGGTTTCTCCTTTTAGCCTGTTACACTCAAAGAAGTGGAGGACCTGCTCCTACAGTTGGATACCTTAAAGAGCATGGGACCAGATCTCATTGGACTATATTTTTTAAAGCTCAGTCACCATGTCTTGGCAGTACCAGTCATGCACCTCTTTAATTTGTCCCTTGGATTGAGTGAACTCACGTCAATCTGGAAGACTGCTGAAGTCATACCTCTTTTAAATCAGGACACCCAAGCGACCTCAATAATTATAGGCCTATTTCTTTACTTCCCATCCTTTCTAAATTGCTAGAGAAATAGTTATTATACAACTCAGAAATTACCTAGACTCTTCCAACCTGCTTAATCCTGTACAATCAGGCTTCAGGCCATGCCATAGTGCAATTTCAGCACTCACAAAGGTAATGAATGACTGGCAGAGAGCCCTTGATGCAAAGAACTATGTGTGTACAGTCTTTCTTGATTTAAGTAAGGCATTTAACACCATTGACCATGACCTGCTTCTGTGCACCCTTAATAATATTGGATTGGACACCTTATCCTTGAAATGGTTCTCTGTTAGCTTACCAGTCGTTCCAGCAAGTCAAAGCAGTGGAGATCTTTCTCCACTGAAACCGATCATTAGAGGAGTGCAGGAGGGCTCCATATTAGGACGCTGCTATTTGCTCTTCATTAACAACATTAATTCTGGAATTAAATCATCTGACATCCATCTATTTACGGATCACATGGTCCTCTATACCACCAGGCCTTCCCTTGAGAGTGCCTGCACGGACCTTCAATCAGACTTTAATCTACTACAACAAAACCTGCTTAATCAAAAACTACTTTTAAATGCCAAAACAACTAAGGCCATACTCTTATCACCGATCAGTATTACCTCAAATCCTCCATGCTTGGCACAGTGCCACCTATTAACACACTACCAGGTGAGTCATTGGATTATGTAGCTAAATTCAAATATTTAGAGGTGTGGACTGACAATAGACTTTCCTTCATCGAGCATGAAGAGGAACTCTCAAAAAACTTAAGTAAAGGCTTAGTCTATTTTATAGAATTAAACATCTGCTTACCCAAGAGGCTAGGAAGGGCTGGTACAAACCACTTTCCTAGCACTCCTGGACTATGCTGACTTCCTCTATGGCCATGTTCCAGGGTCAGCACTAGCAAAGCTTGATATCCTGTAGACAGAGCCCTGCAATTCATCTCTGGTGCAGCCTACACCATGCATCATTGTGCACTTTATTCCTTAGTGGGTTGGTCATCCCTTAAGTTCAGGAGGCAAAGGAATGCTAGTCTTTGGACCTACAGAGCAATTGTTAAGAAGCTACCCCATTATATCTCTGATTGTTTGTCCTTCTGTACTTTAGGTAGTTATGCCTGAGAATTTATTCCTACATCTCATTATTTGTACCAAAGGTCAAATCCCATTTTGATAGAGCTTCCATCAGTTATATGCTACCCCAGCTATGGAATAAGCTTCAAAACCTTAAAACTGGCTAGCCCAATTAATCTAGCTGAGTTCAAAATGCTTCAGGAGCCATGTAAGTGTTTTACCTGACATGGTTTACGACACCAGATCCACTTTGTATCCTGCAGGAGCACCCTGGCTCCCCCCACTTTCTTACCTTCATCCCTCCTCTTTCCTTCCCTATGTTTCCCATATTATTTAGCTATCTAATCCCAGTGGGTTATTTTCAATGCTTGCTCACATTGTACATATCCTGTAAATTCATGCCATTCTATGAGAGCCTATATTGTATATATTTCTGTAAGTTGGTGTCTTCTGAGTTGTTTTATCACTCCATTGCTGTTGTCCTTACCCATGTTGTTCCTGTTATACTGCTGTACTGACAATGTGTTCCTGTTATACTGCTGTACTGACAATGTGTTCCTGTTATACTGCTGGACTGACAATATGTTCCTGTTATACTGCTGTACTGACAATGTGTATTTACCCAGGTCCACCTTGTAAATGAGCTTGCTCAAAGGTGTTCCACCTGGTAAAATAAAGATTGATTGATTGATTGATATATTGGTCCCTCCCATGATCTCCCATCTGTCCATAATAAATAAATCCTTGATGGTGTAGTGCCCCCCCACCTCCCAGATCGTCCATTCATCCATTGTAAACAAGTCCCTGGTGGGGTAGTGGTCCCTCGCCTCCACAGACACATCTGTCTACAATAAATGAATCCTTGCTGGTGGGTGGTCTCTACCCTCTCTGACTGTTCACCAACCTCCCACCCACCCACCCACTGGGGACCACCACCCTGCACCCGTCATTCTAATCACCATTCTCTGATAAATTGGCAGCCAGCAGGCACTTCTCTCACCTCCTTGGCAAGTCACCATTTGACAGTCATGGAGTGTGATCACATATGTGATTATATTGCATGACTGTCAGATGGTGGCCAACGAGAACATGTGAGGAAAGTTGTGCCAGCCACTGATTTACCAAACCATGGCAATTGGGTGAGGGGGTGCAAAACAAGAGTCCCTCAGAGGGTAGGGAGTCAGTGAATGCTGGGTAGGGGACCACTACACCACCAGGAGGGATTCCTTTGTAATGGCAATATAGGTGTTTGGAGGAGTTGAGGAGATCTGTACAATCGCCAGTGATTTATTTATTATGGAGGAATGGGTGATGGGGAGGTGTGGGATCACTAGGGATTCATTTATTTGGTTTGCTGGCACAGCGGTAGCTGCTCATGATGCCAATGACCTGGATTTGGGAATGAGCGAGGCCATCAGAGGACCAGAGGAGGAGGACTGAGTGTCCATCAGGATGCTCTCCTCCTCCGTAGGGAGAATGTCATGCCCCAATTTCTTTACCACCAGCTGGGTGGAGTACAGGTGTTGCTGCAGGAGATAAGCAACTAGCAGGAGAGGGTCATTAGAACATGTCCACTTATTGGATGCATCATGCCACACCAGCTCCCAATCCTGACATGCACTTCTGGTGCAGAACAGGGACAGCAGTGGAAAAATAGTCCATACCTAGAACTCCGCCTGGCCCAATTTACAGACAACGTCCTTCTGACTTCCTTCTCCCCAGCAACCACCCTCCCCCAAGGTATCGCTCCCTAGAACTCTAGCGGTACCTTATTATTTATATACTAGACTAATTGTAACTAACTGAAGCCTTTGTACACCTTTGTATTACTGGAATTGCTTTGTGTTCTTTTATTCTATCTCACCTGTAATGCTTCCATTGTTGTACTCCACCACCAATTGTTGTCTACCTTCCTCAGTGCGAGGTGCCTTTGTAAATGAGTCTTTGACTCAAAGGTTGTAAATCTGAATTATGAAATAAATTAAATAAATAAAGAAATCTCTGCTGGCCCGCCATGTTCCACACTGGACACATGCCATCATCTACCTGGAACACCATCAGTTTTCACTCTGCCATGGGTGGCTGGCTTGATGCAGGAAGAAATGCCATGTAACTGAAGTCCTACCTGACCATGGGTGGTAAGCAAAGGCAGTAGAATGGTGTGCTGTGAGTGAACTGACAGTCCTGGGAGGATAGGTGGTGGAGTCTCAGCCATACAGGATCTGGGCATCTTGTGGTAGGTGGAAGTAGGTCCCACCTCTGACTGGGAGGATAAAACAAATTAAAAAAAGGACTTGTTTATTACAATTGGATGGGTGATCAGGGGTGGAGGATCAGTACACCACCAGGGATTCCTCTATAACAGGATGGGTGTTCAGGGGCTGGGGACCACTACACCACCAGGGATTCATTTATTATTGATAGATGGGTGATTTGGTGGTGGGGAACCACTACTTCACCAGGGTTATGGATGCAACTGACAGGTCAGGGATCAGGGAGTAGGGGCAGCTTGACATGGGGAGGCTGCAGTACAGCCACCCTCCTTCAGGTGGTGGAGCATGGGTTTGGTGCCAGATAATGTGGTTTTGATGTTGGTAAACAGCGCTGCTCTAGAGGCTGTTTACCACAACTGCAAACCTTGGATATACCACTTCACTGGTATGCATCAGGACCCCTCATTTGCATAGGCATAGTGATATAGGTAGTGTGTCTTGGTGCTGCTGGGTCTGGGAAATGCTCCAGGGGCTCTGAATATGACCCAGCCCAGAACACCAGTGCAAACCTCAGTTAACACCAGCACAAATCTTGTTTGCACTGGCACTAACCATTGAATATGGGGCCAAAATGAGATTCCAAGATGGCCACTGTGGTGCAAGTAGCTCCCATTAGTGCTGAACAGAATATGCCAATAAAATTAGAAATTTTTGCAGTAAGAAAAACTCTTAAACACCACAAGTAGGTTGAAAAAATGGAAGTCTTCTTCCTCTACTGAAGAGTTTAGTCATTTAGTCCCCTTCTCCCACCCTCCTCAATATTCCTTCCCTGCTATCTTAGCTGATAACCCGACAATGCCACCTGGCTGCTCCCCACTTCTTTGTATTTACTCCCCCGTAATTCCTCCTCTTCCTACTCCTGCCTCTAATCACGTGTTAAATTTGCAAGGGTTTAATTGTGTTTTTTGTATTCTATATTTAGTATTCTGTATTTTATTCCTATTTGCTTAAATGCTATGTGAAACATGTGTGTTCTCCCATTCTGTATGTATCCCTCCCTATTAATGTGGAACCTTCCGTAAATGAGCTACCTGGCACTCAAAGGTAATTATAATCCTAGATTGAATAAATAAAATAAATAAATAAAATAGAAATTTGCGTGCCAAGAGATCCACATTAAGGCAGATTTGTGATGCACTCTTTTCACCTACTACCAGCTGGTTAAGACTCCAGACCTTTTCTACCACTAGTTTGTAGTGCACTCACATTGACTGTTCTATTTCTGTTTCATTTATGCACTAGTCAACATGGTATAAGGCTTGAATGTGGCACCCTGTTTGCTTCAGACATGTCTGACCAAGCGTAAGTACTAAAGCGGCTTCACTTTAATTTGGTAACATACTTTTGAACGGGAGGCTGGCATGCTCTCTCACTGCATACACACCCTGCATGTTTCAGGAAACAGCCATAAACAGATGCATCATTCCTCTGATAGCGCTTATGAGGAGGTGCCATAGGAGTCATGGGAAACTTTAAAGATACAAAGGTAAAACTGCAGTTTCAGTTAGTTTATTCCTGATCATTTGTTTTATTATAAATTAGCCTGAGAACTCATGCTACTGAGTAGAGGTGGTTGCAATACTTACAGTGAAAGATTTTCCAAAGTCAGAGAAGTGGATTTGTTTGTATGAAGGTATAGCCACAAATGTCTTTAGGCGTAGAGCTTTAGGATTTAGCAAGACAACAGTAGAATAAAGAAAAATGAGCTGTGGCAGAAATATTTCACTTATGTTTACATTTATAGTCTAATTATTGTATTATTACTGTACATTATTGTACACTGTGTGTATGATTTGTTTGTTTTATACCAAATCTCCTCATGTCCGATATTGAAACCTTGTATTCACTGTTCTCAAATGGACCTATGCATCAAAGCTGTATATTGTGCTTACTATTGTTGCTTGTATCAAATCTGTTTCATGTGTATTACTGTTACATTGTACTCCACTGTCACCCTGCACCATGTGTTATGGCCCGGTCGTGCCTGAAACGGTCCCTGGGATCAGTGCACTTACCTGTTATCAAAGTCATAAATAAATAAACAAAATTACATGTAAAACCATGATGGATAAGGACTGACAACATGGTCTGTATTTAATCAGTTTTCATTTGTTTGTTTATTATATAAATCTGTATATATATATATATATATATTCATTGCAAAAAACTTCATTACTGCATCAGTTAGGGTTGATATCACAGCAACAAAAGTATGGAAATATGTGTTAGGGTAATCACCCTACCACCACTCCCTCCACCCTCCACACACCAATGGACGTTGGGGTGTGTCATAGAATCATCAGGCCCAACTCTCACCCCATTCCATGTGTAAACAAGATGACATGCCAGTATAAGAGAATGGGTGAGAGTTAGGTCTGATGACCCCATTGCACACCACGATGTCTTGTTGGTGTGTGAGGGAGGAGGGGGTGGGCGGGGTGATGGGTGGTAACCTGGAACATCACATTTCCATATTTTTGTCACTGTGCTATCAACCTAACTGATGTATTAACAAAGTTTTTGGAATGACTTTCCTTCTTGTGAGAGAGTGTAATGTAACTGGTAACTGGTATGTGTGTTTGTGAGGCAGCTGCTGTAGGCTCCTTATGTGTGTGTTGGGGTACAGAGACCCTCTGGGCCCTCGCTCCTTTCACATTGCCTGTTTGTTTGTGTAATGGCATGTATGTATAGAGTGCAGGCCCTCTGGGCCCTGTGCTCCCACTTACACATAAGTGCGGAGCCTTATAGCAGCCCCATAGTACTGAAAAGGAACCCCATAACACTTATTTGGCAATATCTCAGTAACTGTAGCAACTATGAAAAAAATTCCACTGCAGTAGTAATCATGACTTGAAACCTCCACACAGGCTTAAGCTGTGGGTAGCAAACAATCTGTAACTTGAATCATTTTCGAGATACTGGTGCGAAAGGCACCATGGGTACCACAATGTTAGCCTATGGGAAATTTCTCAACTTCTGAACACTGTGACTTTGTAACCATTTTAAATTTTTACCAAACTACCATAAGAAGGCAGTATGGCATAGTGGTTAAGGGCACTGATCTGCAAATCTGGAGACCTGGGTTTGAATCCCATCAGCCCCACTTGCGTACTGTGTGACCATGAGCAAGTCACTTAACTCCCTTGTGCTCCCAGGTCACACTTGAAAACAAGCTTCGACTTAGTGTGTCTTTCCTGGTTAAACAAATTACCCTTCCTGGTTAAACAAATTATCCTTTAAAAGGCTCATTTCTGAGGCCAGGGTTTGCCACCCTGCAAATTTCAGCTGAAAAGCCCTAACCGTTTAGGTGCAGTGGTGTGGTAAAGAAATGGTATTTTTGGTGCAGCAGTGTACAGAAGCAACAGTGTCGTGATTTGCGAAAGTGTCACAAATGTACTGTTGTGATTTGCGACTCTACGGGGCCCAAATTTAAGAAAGGTATTTCTAGGGGTCCTGGATCCTCAGGCCCTGTTTAGGAAAACACAACCGTCAGTGTTTACCTAGGGGCAGTAGAATTTAAATTACAGATGTTTTCTTCACCACCAACTGAAACAAGATGGCAGCAGGATGACAGTAAAAGGTCATTTGCAACAGTAAAATGTACTAGCGGCAGCTTTGTGAGAGCACATATATTTTTCCCATTAACTATAATGGGACAATTTAAATTTAATAATGTTTGAATTAATTAATTTTTTCACCAAATCTTCAAAAGGCACATCAGTGACCCAGACTGCATATTCCCTGAAGATTTCAGACCAGATGGACAAATCATTTGGGCTGCAGCCCGAGCAAAGAAATGATCAAAACCCTGTTTCTGTGAATTTTGTGGCACTCTGCAGCTCTGCAACTGCTCATCCAACCATTACGCAACTTGCCAGGTCCAGAGATCTGTGGAGCCACACCATGCATGCAAAACTTCAGATACATCTATCATACAGTTGCAAAGTTATTAAAGTGTAAAATTTGGGGTTTAACATAGAAGTGGCTGGGCAATCCTAACTATACCCACACTACCGTGCAGCTATGTAGGGTTTCCAACACTAACACCCACCCTAACCTGCAGGCAGTAACAGGCTTTAGGTGTCCCTTGGGGTTGTCAACCCTAATGTCACCCCATTCCATGAGTCAATAAACTGAGATGGTATATGAGAATGGGGTGAGCATTGAAAATTGACAACAAAGGCACCAATGCCTGTTATTGCCTAAAAGGAATAAAGGTAAGTGTAAAGGAATTATTATTTATTAAATATTGGTAACGGGTGGGCCCACTGAGACCATTACAGTCCCTTTTTCAGGAGCGACCTGGGATTAATTACAGATAATACAAGTTTTTACAAAGTCACAAAAGGTAGATTGATCACATTACTACATATAACATACAGTAATTCTTGACATTGCAACATTCAACAATATTTAACATTTGTTAATACATTATATACATTTGTGGAATACAGACACTCAAAATATATTTAGCTGGAGCAGGGAGGACTAAAAGTGTTTTCAGTGGTAACAAGTGTATTGGTTTAGCTCCAGTAGGTGAGCCTTGAGTCCCTCTTGAAACCCAGAGGTTACATTCCTGGATATTTGCTGGGAGCACATTCCAGAGGGATGGGATGTAGGTGGAAAATGCCCATGCCCTTGGGTGGTCTTAACAACCTAACATGTAGTGTTTGTCCCTATTATGAGTTACACTTTGTATTATGTTTGCCCTCCAACTGCGTATGCAGTACCCCTTCCCCAGACAAATCTGGAATCAAGCAGTAGCCTGCTCAGCATGCCTTCCTGGTTAAATGCTTAAATAAATAAATAAACTTTAAGCACTTGAAGGCGCTGTTGGTTGGAGGACCTGAGGGTCCTGCTGTTGTGTTTAGTTATAAGCATCTCAACCTGACTTGGTGGGGCAGTTTCCATCTGAGTCTGTATGCTGAGCATAGAGACAGGTATTTTAGCCAGCCTTCTAGGGAAGGCCATGATAGGGTTTGAAACACCTGACAATGATGCTCCCAGAATGGGCACCTGCCACGAATCAGCTTATCCTATGGTACAGGGTTTTAAGTTTTGCATCTCTGTGCTTTTACAGAGTAAGAGAACTTAGGAACTATATAACAGGGTGGGTAGTAGGGTACCATTAGTTACCTTCAGCCAGGAGTCCTTTGTAAGGAAAGGGCTAAGGCGATAAAGTAGACCAAGCTTCTGATTCAAGGACTTGGTCAGTAGGTCAATGTGTGCCTTGAAGGTACTGTCTTGATCCAGGGTAACTCCTAGGTACTTTATGGACTCACTACCTCAACCCTTGATCCAATTTAAAGGGTAGGAGTCAGATTTAGCGACCAGCCTTGCCCCACATTTTTTGCCTAAATAGTAAGACCTAGTTTTTGCAATTTAGTATGAGTTTATTGCTTTCTAGAAAGCCCTCAAGTACCAATAAGTCCTTCGTCAGAGAGTTATTCAGTATGTCAACATCTTTGGAGGACCTATACAGTACTGTGTCATCAGCATACAGGGTTAGATTTGCCTCACTGAAATATTTAGGCATATCATTAATAAATAGGAGAATAATAGGGGCCCCAGGATTGATCCTGGTGTACCTCATCAAGTATTGGACATTTGTCAGATATGGCCCCTGCCATCTGACTACTTGCAATCGTTCCTGAAGATAGTTAGAGAACTATTGCACTGACAGGCTATCAAGGCCAATGAGTTTTAATTTAATGAGGAGCAGTTGATAGTCTACCAAACGAAGGTCTTGGATCGCACTGGTGAGCAGGCCTTTGTCTAGAGCTGAGTAGATGTCTGAGGTAAGACTGACTAGGGCAGTGTTTCTTCCATGTTTTTGTAAAACCATGCAGTCAGGCCATGAATATTTTATGTTGCTCAACATGGTCCACTGCCTGGCTATACACTACCCTCTCTAGTATGTTACTCAGGAAAGAGAGGAGTGATATTGGTTGGTAATTCTCCACTCATTGATGTGACCATCCCTTGTGGATGTGTGTAACAAGGGCTACTTTCCAGAGATCTGGGACTATTCCTTCCAGGAGGGATCTGTTAAATAACCACATGAAAGGTGGCAATAACTGGCACAGCTATATTAAGTAATCTAAGTTCTAATTTGTTGTACCCAGCAGATCCATGGGTTTAGATGTTTTTAAGTAATTTTATGACCTATTTTCTTGAGATTAACTTGAAATTGAAGTTCAGAGAGGGGAAGTATCATTAGTATTATTTTGTGAGAGCAGATGTATCCCGGTGGTGAGTATTAAATTTGTCCAGATCAGTGAATAATGATTTTAATGCCTTGGAAGCATCCTCTGGTTCTTGTGGTGAACACCATTGGATATTATGTCACATCTGTCCTGTTTGTGACAACCCTTTATTAGTGTATTAATTTGTGACCAAAACTTTTGGGGTTGGAGAGGTTTTTTCTGTAACCCTCTGAGGTATTGTTTTTGGCTATTTTATATCCTTCTTACATTTTTAATAAGCTCCTGAATTGTTGCCAATCTTTGGACTGGCCTGATGATTTAAAGGTACTCAACTCCTTGTCTCTCTCACTCATACTGTAAGTCTCTTGAAGTCTCAGGACAGCCACCTAGCTTTTTGTCCTTTAACCATGAGCTGTTTTAGTGGGCGTGTTTGTTTGCTGCTGACAAGAAACTATCGATGAAGTAGTCTAGGGCTATGTCCAGGCTTGGGGCTAGTTTGATTTGCATCCAATTAACCTCTGCTAGGGTTTCAAGAAAGGAGCCGGGCCAAAGTTAAAATAATCTCAGGCCCAAAAATCTAGTGCGGGTGGGAAGCCCATTTTCCAAATTCCAAATGTGGGGGAGTGATAGTTCAATGAGTCAGCAAAGTTACCTGCCATTTTAACATATTATGTGACCCTGGATCTCAAAAGAAATCAACTTGACATGTACTTTGTCATTTCTCCACTCTCTAATCCTGCTGCTCCTACTACTATCAGGGAATATTCACCCAAACCCTGGACCCCCTCACTCTAAACTGACTAAGCTTAAAGGTCAACTTACTATAGTATCATTAAATATTAACAGTATCCTTGCCAAGTTTGCACAATTCCAGGCATAGGTGCAGGTGATTAACCCAGACATTATAGCACTCACTGAAACCTGGCTTTCCCCAAGACACGGATGCATCTATCTCCCTTGATGGCTACAACTCATTCGGACAAGATAGGATTGCTAAATGCGGGTGGGTGCCTAGTATATGTCAGATCTGGAATAAAGGTGCAGGCCCTTGATAACAGTCTTTATACAAAAGAAGTCCAAATTCTGAACCTCAAATTAAATATAGGGACACAGAAAAAGTCCTGCTGGTCTCTACAGTAACACATACTTTCAGGGCACCAACCTGCTGGGCTAAACCATGTCATACAAGCCAAGTGCAACTAGGCAACCACTGGGAGAAGATCATTGTAGGTGACTTTAACATAAACTGGCACTCACAGAAAGAAACAAAAGCCAAGGATCTAATTACTAGCCTTTTCCTAAAACAGATGGTCACTGCTAACACCGGCTTAACTACAAAACAGGGAGCAGCTCTCTCATAGGCTGGCTCCTGACCACACCCTGAGCATATATCTGATGTCACTGTCCTGCCTGACAGCCTCAGTGACCATTCCCTGTGAAGTGTACCTGGTCTAACAATTTCCCCAAGAGTTCACCCAAGGTGTGCAAAACTGCTGCCTGAGGCCTGGACTACTTGAACATTTCAAGTTGTACATGACACAATTGGATTGGTCCCCACTGGCTGGGGAAATAGATGGTAATGAGGCACTTAACTACTTCATAATGGTTTTCAACTGTGCTTGTTATATGTTTGCCATACAAAATTAAAACAATTAAGGAACCTCCAATCCCTGGCTCTCCAACTCCCTTATTGGACTTATGAAGAACAGAGACAATCTTGGCATATAGCAAAAGCAGTTGGTACACCTACTACATTTAATACCTACAAGGCAGCTAGAAATGCCTGCACTAGACTCATCCAACAGGCTAAAGCCTCCTACTATAAGGATCTACTAATCAAGACCTCGGGTTCTAGAACAGACTTTGATGCTCTCTTAAATCCTTAATGGACAAAGCACCCAAGACCCCCCAATCTACTACTGACTGCAAAGGCCCCTACAGGAACACAACGAAATTGCCAATAAGTTCAACAACGCATTCACTGACCTTTCAAGTGTACTTCCAGGTGACTACTTCAAATATATACATGTTCAGTAATGCCCAACTGCCCTCAAGATCCCCAAGGAAGTTGTACCACCCTTTTACTTTAGACGTGTCACCAAAGCTGAAACCATCAAGCATATTAAAAGGGCATGTGGCATGACTAGATGAAGTGATCTGCTTGACATGAAGCTGGTTGGTCTACCCTTCACAAACTTGCTGGTCCTCTTTCCTGGGTGTTTAATGCCTCTCAAAATCAGGAGCATTTCCAAATGCATGGAAGTCAGCTAATGTAATGCCTGTCTTTAAAGTGGGGGATAAAACCCAAACATCCAACTACAGACCTATATCCATCCTTCCTCCCTTTCAAAACTACTCAAAAGAATGGTCTTGGAGCAGCTTACTGAATACCTTGCTAACCATAACCTACTCTGCCTGGAACAGCACGGCTTCTATAGAAAGTACCACAATCACCGCTCTAGTTGATTATTCATCCCAACTATATAACGTCTTGGATAGTGATCAGGCAGTTGGATCAATCTTCATTGCCCTTACAAAGGCTTTCGACTCTGTTAATCACAACCTCTTTCTAAGTTGCCTTCTGTCTACAGGTCTATCTCCAGATAGTGTACTATGGTTTGGCAGCTACCTCTCTAACAGATCACAATGAGTCAAAATGGTGATACCCTATCCGCAGCTAAGGAGGTGCACCTCGGGGTTCAGCAGGGTTCAATCCTCCGTCCTCTACTCTTTAGCCTTTTCATCAACTCCACCCCAATGGATTGCTCAGCAAGCACAGTTCTCTATGCTGATGATGCAGTGATCTCAGTCGCTGGCAAAGACCAACAATCCATCACAACTGAACTTCAAAGTTGCTTCCATGAACTTGAGTCTTGATTTACAGAAAACAAGCTACTATTAAACATAAAAAACAAAGAGTATGCTCTTCACCACCTCCGAAGGAAAAGAAATACCCGCCTTGTGTATTCATAACTAAAAGGATCCTAGAACAAGTATCTAACTTCAAATATCTCGGTATTACCTTTAATGACATCTTCATCTTCTCAAGCACATTGACTCTGTTATCAAGACTGCAAATATAAAACTTGGTGTACTTTATTGCCACAGACATTCAGTGACACTGGATGCACTCAAACCAGCCACCAGTAGCTCAATACTGTCTACCATTGACTATGGGTTGCCTATATATGGGAGGGCACAAAACTGCTCTTAACAGGATCAACACACCCTCAATAAGGCCTGTCATCTTACTTTGGGGCAACTCTCACACCCACGCCTGCTCGCTGTACACTGAAACTGGGTAGCTCCAACTCCATCTTTGAGGGCAATACCAAACCTGCCTACTTCTAAAAAAAGTACTACTTGGACTGACATCCTCCACACTGGACGGACACTTTAAGCTGGCTGTCCCAATGAAATCTACCCATAGTGCGTCGCTAACAAGATGGTGATTCCTTCAAAAGGATGAAATTTGTCCAGAACTCCATCCTGTTTCAAGGACGGAAATGGTACAATGAACTACCAGCTGACCTCACTGATACTACCAAGATTAGTACCTTCAAAGCTGGGCTCAAATCTCTCCTTGGCTCTAAAATGAATTGTACCTGCCTGCGCTAATGTGATAGTAACTTGCCCCAGTTTTCGATTTACCTACCCTCTACATCTTTTGCTATATACCACTTTTTCTTAACCCGCCTCCCCTACCCCAACTACCTGATGATGGCCTCACTTGGTTGAAAGCTCCACCTCTCTCCCACCTCAGACGATGCCACCTCCAGCTGACCCCCAACCCCTCTTATCTAATCAGTCTATTTGTTAATATGTTCTAATTTGATGTGTATAAATTCAAATTTTACTATTACTGCCTGTGTATATGCTTCAATGTTTTTCTTTTAATCTCTGTAAACCTTGTATTTTGTAATGTTCATTCAACACTGATGTGGAACCTTTGAAAATGAGTCCTTGATTCAAAGGTATTAATCCCAAACTGAAATAAATAAATAAATAAAATGTTAATCTATCAGGATTTGAAGCTACAATCCAGTCCAGTGTGATATGATTGCCTGTCTTCATGTTTAGTCTGATGGGTTCTTGGATTATCTGGGTTAGATCTGCCTCTTGTAGGGTGATTTTAGATCATCATTAGTGTGGGGCCCCAGTGAACGTTGAAAACTCCTAATATCACCTTCTCCCCTGAGGGAGACTGAGTAGCATAGCTATAAGTGATTTTAGGGCTTCTGTTGCTGCCTAGGAGGGTTGTAAACAGACTCTATCAACAGAGGTTTGGTCCCATCCAGTATGAGTTTTATGAATACTGCCTCACATGCAGTGTTACTCAGGTCAGATATTGTCACTATGGAGCATTTATGGAAGATCTTACATAGATCATAACACTTCTGCCCTTTTTTCCCAGTCTGTCCTGCCTAAAAGTCTTGTACCTGTTGATGTCCACCTCATAACCTGGTATATGTGGTTTGAGCCACGTTTACAAGATTGCAATTACATCTGGTGAGTACAAACTCACCCAGGCTTCCAGTTCATGCATCTTAGGCTTTATTAATATTCATATGGGTTACTTTTAGCCATTTAGTGGTGGTACAGTAAGATAGTAATCCAGACATTGGCATGGGGGCAGGATTTACTTCTATATCTCCTCAAGTAATAACTTAAGACACATTAGTATTTTGACAAGTGACCCTGGTTTTGGGAGGGGAGTCCAACATTTATGGACTCTAAGGTAGGTCATTATGTTATAGAGGTTCCTCTCTGTCTCAATCCTTGCATGTAAATTTAAGAGGAATTGAAATTAACTGGAGGATATTCAGTAAGGTGTTGGTGGTACAGAGGATCGACATGCTGCCCATTTCCTGGTATTCTTGAAGTGGGACATAGTCTGAGCCCAGCATTGCCAGAACATATAGTACAGCAAATAATATTCCCATGCCATCTCGCTAAAGTTGCTAACTTGCCTGGTGAGTGTGGAGAAAGATTATGTAGCACCCTAGTGATAGAGATCAATATTTCTTTTATAAACCCGCATCATTGGTAATAAGCAGTATTCTGCTAGGGTCCCCGGTAACAATGAGACAATATACATTTTACAGCCCTATACTCAGTTAATAAGCATTAACATAGAGACCAGCATGTTAGCTGATAGGTCTGCCCTTTGCTTCAACACACAGTTAGCTACACCAGTAAGTTATTTGATGATCTGATGGGTTAGAAATCCTAATGCCACATTTCCTTCTTCTGTCACTTTAACCCTGACTAGTGCATTAGCAAGTTTTTTAAATGAATTTTCTTACTTTCTTAGGTAGTATAATCACATCCTCATTTGCATGTGGGAGTGCAGGGCCTCTGGGCCCTTGTTCCTATCCCTCCATAGATGGGTATATGTATGTTGCTGTGGAGCGTATGCCCTTCCAGGCCTCAGCTTCCAATTTTATCAAAACCATGACCAAATTCTCATCATAGCCTTCATATTACATTCCATGCCACATGAGTGAAAATATAGTTTGGCTGGGATTGTAAAATGGCAGCTGTCACATTCATGACCTGGTGTAAAAATATGGCTCATTGAAAATCTTTGCATCAAAATATTTAAAATTACCCGAGTTGTGAGGGGCGTAGTAGCATTTTAATGCATGTGCATAAGTTTGCCAATTTTACATACAGTATTTTGACCTCAAATTTTAAACATAGCCTTCTGATGATACTACCTTATGAACAAGGGTGGTGAAAATTTCAATTCATGCCCAAAAGGTGATTTTGCCAAGTGACTGCAAAGTCACTTTTCTGCCAGATTTGCATAATTCCACTGACATTGTTCATGAGGTGGGGTCCTAAAAGGCCATGTTGAAAATTTTGCAAAAAATATCAAACAATGACAAAGTTATGCACAAAAGTTGAAAACCCAATTGAAATACATTGCACTGTACTTACCTGAGTTTCACATATAGCAGTCACCATTTCCAGCAACAGGTGTGTCTATGATCAGAGTAGATCTTCACCCTGGTAGCTGTTCAGGTAGTGAGGGTGTGGGGATGAGGTGGTGCAGGATGGTGGATGTTGAGTGGGAGGTCGGGGATCAGATTGGCAAGGGACCTTTTTATAGAGGTTTGAAAAACATTGAGGGACTGTTTTCTTGATTTCAGGAAAATGTGAATACAGGACAAGGATCAGAGTGTGGAGGATCACTAGACATCAGGGAACTATTGGACTATGACATAGAAACATAGAAACATAGGCTTTGATGGCAGATAAGGACCACTTGGCCCACCCAGTCTGCCCATTTCCTACCTACTGGATAAGCTGCAGATTTTAGTTAACCAACAGCCTACTTCCTGCCACCCCCACTACAATTGCTTTATGTCTGTCCCATGCATGTTTGAATTCCCCACTGTTTTAGACCCAACAACCTCCCCAGGAAGGTGGTTCCATGCATCCACCTCTGTGAAAAACAAAATTCCTCACATTACCCCTGAGCCGTCCCCCTCTATCTTTAAATAGCGCCCTTGTTATACATCTCTTTTTCTGAAAGATGCTACCTCCTGAACTTTGTTGATTCCCTTGAGGTACTTGAACATTTCTATCATGTCCCCTTCCCTCCTTCCATCAAGGGTATACATATTAAGCTGTCTCAGTCTCTCTTCATATGATTTCTGATGCAGACCCTGCACCATTTTAGTTGCCCTCCTCTGGACTGCTTCCATCCTGTCTATGTCCTTGCATAGATGAGGTCTCCAAAACTGCACACAGTACTCCAGATGGGGTCTCACCAACTGTCTGTACAGAGGGATAACCACTTCCCTTTTCTACTTGTGATGCCCTTCCTATGCATCCCAGTATCCCCTGGCTCTCCTTACTGACTTCTCACATTGCTTACCAACCTTCAGATCATCTAATATGACTACCCCCAAGTCCCATTCCATTTTGTTGTTGTTAGTACCTCCCTGCTATTGTGTACTCTTCTCCTGGGTTTTGTTTCCCAGGTGCATTACTTTGCACTTCTTTGCATTGAATCTAAGTTGCCATATGTCTGACCATTCCTCCAACCTTGCCAAGTCCCTTCTCATCCTTTCTACCCCCTTGTGTATCAACTCTGTTACAGATCTTTGTGTCATCTGCAAAGAGGCATACCTTTCCCTCAGACCCTCTGCAATGTCACCTATAAAGATGTTAAAGAGGACTGGACCCAGTACTGAGCCCTGAGATACTCCACTAGTGACCCCTTTCTTCAGAATGTGTTCCACTCACTAATTAACATCTGTGTCCTGTTGTGCAGCCAGTTTGCTACAGGCTACCACCCGGAGCACTCCCAGGCTGGCTAACTTGATTATTAATCTTTGTGTGGGACCGTGTCAAATGTCTTGCTAAAGTCTAGGTAGGCCATATCCACAGCCCTCCCTGGTCTATTACTTTGGTCACCCAGTCAAAGAAATCTATTAGATTCATCTGACGTGACCTTCCTGCTGTAAATCCATGCTGCTTTGGGTCCTGTCCCCACTGGCCTCTAGGTACTCAACAATTCTTTCTTTCAGAAGTGATTCCATCATTTTCCCTACCACTGAGGTCAAACTTACAGGTCTGTAGTTTCCTGCTTCTGCCTTGCTCCCACTTTTGTGAAGGGGAATCACATCTGCCTTCCTCCAGTCCTCAGGTACCACTCCATCCTCACATGATTTGTTAAAAGTATGGTCAGTGGTGTCACTAGGTCCTCCTTAGTTCTTTTAAGATTCTGGGGTGAATCCCATCAGGCCCCATTGCTTTGTCCACCTTGAGTTTAGGAGTTTTTCAGGACTCTTTCTTCTGTAAATGGACTGGTGTCAACCCCTACCCAGAGAGCTTCTATTGTCTGGTTTAGGTAACTCCTCCTGTGGATGGTGATCAGAGATTGGGTTGCCACTAGACACCAAGGGAGTATATTTTATTTTGGGGACAATGATCAAGGGTGGGTGGCCACTAGGCACCAGGGAACTATATTTTATTACAGGATGGTGATCAGAGGGTTGGGGTGCCACTAGACACCAGGAAAATAGATAAAATTAATGGGTTGGGATTGAGGGTGGAAGCCACTGGACACCAGGGATACATAACTACCCTGTAAATATGGGGACAGTGATTGAGGGCAGCCACTAGACACCAGGAAAATACATAACAATAATGGGAATTGCAATCGAGGTGGGATTGCCACTAGACACTGGGAATACATAACTAAATATGGACACAGTATCAGAGGGTGGGGGTGCCACTAGACACCAGGGAAATAGATGAAATTAATGGGACAGGGATCGAAGGGTGGGGTGCCACTAGAGACCAGGGACACATAACTAAATACAAGCACAGTGATTGGAGGGTGGAGGGTGCCACTAAACACCAGGAAATGCCTAACAATACTAGAAATGCACTTGGAGGGTAGAGGTGCCACTATACAGCAGGGGTGGGATATTCAAAGGGTTCGCATGGTGCAACAGTGTTTTCATCATAACCCACTGATGTGCCCTGGCATGATATTCAAAAGGGGATGTTGTGCTGCACACCCCAATGTGCCGGGCGCACCATTAATGTATGCAGCGCAGTGCGGGTGTGCCCATGCATATGCAGCACATCCTGATATTCAGCCCTGGATGTGCGGTGCATATGCAGGCACAACCTTGCCTTGAACTGCATGGGGTGCAAAGATCTGCCCATAAAAAGCAGGAGCAAGACCTGGCAACCAACAGTTGAGCTGCCATAGGGCAGGGCACAACACGGCAGCTGCCAGCTGTGGGTGGCCACCGACCTCCAGAGACACACTCGGGCATCATTGCCCCCGCTCGATTGCAAGCATAGTATTATATTATCCCTGGCAGTCCAGTGGATCTGCTCCCACCCAATCACAGGATTTTGATTTTTAAATATCCCTGGTGGTCCAGTGGTCGATCCTCAGCCCGATCACTGGCAGATGAAGAATTACTCTGACAGTCCAGTGGACCCGATCCCGGCGATCATGGGCAGATGAAGAAATTACTTTCCCTGGTGGTTCTGTGGACCCAATCCCAGCCCGATCATGGGCTTCGGTTGTAAATGTGTCAGGTGAGCCATTGGCACCCTTCCACACCCACCCACTCAGACCCACCCAACTCCCCAGTCAGCAGCAGGTGGCAGCTCCCCACCGCAAGCCACCCAGCCACCTGCCAACTGACAGCATACAGTATGGCTGTCGCCCATTGGTCCACTGTGTGGGCCAATAGGCATGCAGACCATACTGTACTACACAGTCCCATAATGTGAATGGTTCATGTGCATTTCTGGACTGTGTAGTGCATCTAATCTGCAATGCTCATTGGCCCAAGCAGTGGACCAATGGGCATACAGCTGTACTGTACATTGTCAGTCAGCAGGCAGGTCGGGTGGCTTCATGAAGGGGAGCTGCTACCCACCGCTGACTTGGGGAGTGGGGTGGTGGGTCTGAGTGAGCAGGTGGGGAGGTGGGTACTAATGGCCCACCTGGGCATTTATTTACAACTGAAGCCTATGATCGGCCTGGGGATCAGGTCCACTGGACCACTAGGGAAAGTAATTTATTAATCTGCCCATGATCGCGATGGGGTAGAGTCCACTGGACCACCATGGAAAGTAATTTATTAATCTGCCCTCGATCGGGTGATGGGGTAGGTCCACTGGACCACCAGGGACATTAACTTTAACCACAGCCCGCGAATGGGCATTGGGTAGCATTGCCCGCTGAGGGCTAGGGGTGTCAGTGGCTGATGGCTGCAGCCTGGCAGGGCACCAGGTGCAAGTCACCGGGGATCAGCGCACCTGCATGCAAATGGGGCCATAATGACATGCAAATGGTCCCATTTGTGCCTTCATTCATAATGGTCTCATTTGCATGCCCAGCATTGAATATTGTGGTTACTGCACCTACGCGCACGCGCACTTGCACATCCCACTGCTCCTCACTTGTTACTTGCTGGCGCAGAGTGCCATGGCACCATGTGCAGTGCCACTGCACCAGCGCGCAGAGGTGGGTGGTCCCAGTGCCATATTCAATGGTGCTGGAGCCATAGCACAGCAATCGCTAAATATCAACCAGGCCATGCCCTAGCGCATCCCAGTTGTATGGCGCCCAGGCTTATGCCCATCTGGTGAATTCTGAATTTCCCAACCCAGGAATACAGAGCTATTACAAAGTGGGTTAGGCAAAATGCATGTATTGTAAATCTTTTCCATGTTCCTTTTCAGAAATGTGCAAAAAGAATCCTTTTTCACAAATTTGTTAAACAGCATCCTGTTTTGTGCTGGATTTTTCACAATATGTGACAAATAATTCCTGATCATGAAAAAGACACATAAGAGGATTTCAGAGTGTTCCAGAAATGCATTTCCAACTGATTTCTAAAACTAACAGCAGAATCAGGTGAAATGGCCCCTGATTACGAGAACACGTGCTGGTTTCAAGTAAAGACATAATTTTTAAGTTATTGAATTTGTTTCCTTCAGTAACTGAGAAACAAAATCTCAGCAGCATGAAAAAGATTTCCCATTTACAACACAGGATTACCTGTTTGTGAAAAAGAATTACCCATTTGTGACAAAGGATCCTTTTTCAAACAGGACATTGAAAATAATGGGACATATTAAAATGTAATAACTCTAGAATGTATTCATACTTTTCACCACACCAGTGAAAGGCACATCTACGAGACAAGTCCTGTCTACCCCTGAAAATTTCAGACCAAAATTCCAAACCATTTCTGCACTGCGCCGTGACAAAGAAATTGCACAAAAATTGTACATTTCACAATTGTTGGCACTCTGTATCTCCACACCCATGCTTCCGGAACAGAATGAAACTTGGAACATCAAGAGTTCTTCAGGCCCTGATGGCACTAGAGGGTACACAATCTACAGGAGGGACTGGGAGGGTAAAGAGGAGAAGGAGTAGCTCTCTACATAAGGAAAGGAATCAAAGTAACCGAACTAAAGGGAGGAGAGGAGGCACTGTGAGTCACCTTGGAGACAGGAAATGACACCACAATCTGCACAGGGTTGTATACAGACCCCTGTCTCAAGGGAGGAAATGGACAAGGAAATGATAGAAGGCATCCTTAGAATGGCAAAAAGGGAGATATTGTTGGAGGACCTGAATATGGCAGATGTTAACTGGAGCACATTTGCTGCAGCCATCCAGGAGCAGGGTCATTCTCAATGCCCTACAGGGGCATCATGCTTCAGACAGCTAGTGTTGGAACCTACTTGGGTGGGAGCAATCTTAGACCTCATACTCTCAAATGGGGACTGAGAGAGGATCCTGATTTAGAAGAGGGTATCCATCTGGGAACAAGCAACCACCAAACAATGTGGTTCATGATAAACATAGCCATAGAGTCAAGCCATAAAAAGTGAGGGTACTGGACTTTAGGAGGGCTGACTTTGGCAAAATGAGAGACTGCTAAGGAATGCACTAGCAAATGGGCAGGAAGGAGGGCACAGGAACAATAGGGTAAAATTGAAACTGCCATCATAGAGGCTACAAGCCTTTGTGTGAAGCAAATAGCAAAACAAAATGAAAAAAAACACTACAGTTCTCAAAAGAGGTGGCGGAGAAGTGAGGGAAAAGATAGCATTCAGGAAGCATAAGGAATCACAGAAGGAGCAGGACAGAGAACTGTATCAGTTGAAGTAGAAGGAAGCAGGGAAGGCAGTCAGACTAGCAAAGACCCAAACCGAGGAAAATATAGCCAACTCAGTTAAGAAGGGGGATAAAACCTTTATGGGTACATTAGGGAGTGAAGAAAGACCAAGGGAGGGATAGTGAGGCTTAATAAAGGGAGGGTGGGCAGAGGGTGACAGTGAAAAGGCAGAGATACTGAATGAATGCTTTTGCTTAGTAGTCACAAAAGAAGAGTAGGAGAGGTACCTAACCAAACGATAGAAGCACTCTGAATAGGGAGTCAATAACAGTTAGTGCTGTGTGGAATGTGGAATTTTGGTGTATGGAATATGCACAGAATGACCATTATGCTGGCAGAATTTCCACCAGTATTTCGCTGGCTCTTCTGCAGAATTCTGTTTGCTGTGATCTGTGGAATAATATTCCACAGAACAGCATTTTTAATGGAAACTAATCTGCAACGATTTCCGTGAAAAATATTGAGATCCCAGAATTATATTCAGCAGAACAGTATTTTTTTTTGTGAAAATAATTCGCAACCATTTTCTGCAGCAGAATTTCACCATTCTATTTCTGGTGAAATTTGTCAGAATCTTGGCGCAATTTCAAAACTTCACATGAAATTTCATTCTGCCAAAATTTGAAAATTCTGCAGAGCACTAATATCAGTCCATTCACACAAGCAAGGGTCCTAAAAGAACTCCTAAAACTCAAGGTGGACAGAGCAATGGGGCCTGACAGTGATGGCTGAATTCTAAAGGAACTAAGGGGAGAACTAGTGACACCATTGACCACCCTTTTAACAAATCATGGGAGGATGGTGGGTACCTGAGGACTGGAGGAGAGCTGATGTGATTCCCCTTCACAAAAGTGGGAGCAAAGCAGAGGCAGGAAACTACAGTCCTGTTAGTTTGACCTCAGTGGTAGGCAAAATGATGGAATCACTCTGAAAGAAAAATTGTTGAGTACCTAGAGGCCAGTGGGGCACAGGACCCAAGGCAGCATGAATTCACAGTGGGAATGTCATGTCAGATTAATTTAATAGATTTCTTTGACTGGGTGACCAAAGTAGTAGACCAGGGAGGGGCTGTGGATATGGCCTACCTAGATGTTAGCAAGACATTTGATACAGTCCCACACAAAAGATTAACAAACAAGTTAGCCAGCCAGGGAGTGGGTCCCAGGGTGATAGCCTGGGTGAAAAATTGGCTGGACAACAAGATGCAGAGGGCAATAGTAAGCAGGTCCACTCCAAAAGGGAGGTTACTAGTGAGGTGCAGGGTCAGTACTGGGACCCCTTTAGATCCAGCTCTCCACAGGGCCGCAGAGCCCTCCGTCAGCATGGCCGGCTCAACCTCCAGCCGACTGCCGCTCTTCACAAGGCCAGCACAGGGATCCATCAAGCTGGATCCAGCTCTCCACAGGGCTGTACAAGCCTCCATCAGCGGCCACGGCTTGACCTCCAGCCGCACTCGCTCTTCATGAGGCCAGCACAGGGATCCATCAAGCCAGATCCAGCTCTCCACAGGGCCATACAAGCCCCTCCGTCGGTGTGGCCGCAGCTTGACCTCCAGCCACACTGCGCTCTTCCAAGGCCAGCACAGGGATCCATCAAGCTGGGTAAGGCTAGTTGCTGAGCGGGGTAGCGGGAGGCCTGTCATTGGTCCCATGCTTTCCTCTGTGTGTCTTGATTGGACCCCAGCCTCCCCAAGTATGCTTATTGGCTGCACAGCCTGCTGTATTGTTTTTCCTGACTCGGGGCCATTGCCCATAGACTCTCTGTGTAAATGGTCAAAATTTTTTCGCCTGCTTCACGGTACTAAGACTCTGCATATCTCTCCTGGCTTGTTAACCTGCAGTTACACATTAGTAGCTGTTTCTGTAATTAATTTGAAAAGTGTCTATGCTCTGCCAGCCTAAACCTGCATGTAGTGACTGTTATCAGAATTGCTCGCTTTACTGCCATTTTGTCTTTTAAATGAATCTGAACTTAATTTGCACTGTATTTTGATACTCTGGGACTGTGATTTCAGCTCTGTTCTTCCTGCTCATTTTGCCATCCCTCCTGCTCACTGTAG
The DNA here is from genome assembly GCA_016271365.2 of Neoceratodus forsteri. NCBI lineage: Eukaryota > Metazoa > Chordata > Ceratodontiformes > Ceratodontidae > Neoceratodus > Neoceratodus forsteri. Next base: position 878,973,229 of record CM028131.1, on the reverse strand, counting down.
CCTTTCTCTACCCCTGGGGGCTTGAACTGCCCTCCTCCCATAACCTCTCAAGCTCCTTCTGTCTTAAATTTTTTTTTTCTTTATTCCTGTCTCCCACACCTTTCTTCCTCATCCTCCCCCATGGTGCCAGGTCAAGTCTTTAACTAGCCCTTGTCTCACTGGTTGCCCCCTGTCTGTCTCCCTGCTGTGCCCGCCATCTCGGTGGCCAGCTCCACGCCCTGATTTAGCCTGCACGCCACCCCTTCGTTCTCCGTGCATAAAGATCTCTAACTCCTCCATCTCTTTCCTTTAGATCCAGCTCTCCACAGGGCTGTCTGAGCCCTCTGTCGGCATTGCCGTGGCTCGACTTCCAGCACACTGCCGCTCTTCACAAAGGGCAACACAGGGATCCATCAAGCCAGGTAAGGCTATGTTGCTGAGCTGGGATAGTGGGGAGGCCTGTCATTGGTCCCACGCTTTCCTCTGTGTGCCTTGATTGGACCCCAGCCTCCCCACGTACGCTCTTTGGCTGCACAGCCTGCTGTATTGTTTCTCCTGACTCGGAACCATTGTGCATATAGACTCTCTGTGTAGCGGCTGAAATTTTATGCCTGCCCCTCCCTCACCTCCAGCCTTAATTAAATAGACCCCTGCTCTGCCCACCTGCCTTCTGTCCCTCCCCTGCCTATCTTAGCTCCTATTCCATGCTTTCACCCTCCTTTGTCCCTCCCTTGCCTATCTCAGCTCCTATCCTACTTTCACCCTCCTGCTAAACCCACGTTCTTGACATCCATTAAGCAATACATCCCTGCCTAGTGCACACTTTACTGCATCGCCTACGGTCTCACCCCCGCTAGCCCCTTTTCGCTAACACCCCATCATCTTCCACTAACATCCTGCCTCCTTTATTTACTACCCCTGATCATGCCTTTCTAAAGTCACCTGCTTCTGCTTCTGTTCTCTCTTCTTTCTTCTACCCCTCAGCTATCTTCCTGGTGCCTGCCACCCTCTCCTCACTATACCTACTACCTTATCATCTCCTACCATCATTATGGTACCCTGGCCCATTCGCCTTGCCCTCCTCGGGCTCCCCACACCAAGAACTGGCTCTCACTGACAAACACAACCCCTGGAACCTGTACTAACTGACCTGCTGCATCTTGCACTACACTGGGACTCTGACACTGCTTGAATCGGTCATGCAAAACAAGGAGGCAAACCTCGCTACTACCATCAACAGCGGATTGCTCTTAAACTCCTGCTCTTTCTTCTTTTGATGTCTGGGAGTGTTCACCCGAACCCTGGCCCGTCACTTCCAACCCAGCGGTACCAAGAATTCAGTAGGGGCTCACCATCTCCCTCTCAACATCTGCAGCCTACAACCTAAGCTCGCTGCCCTTCATATTTTGCTGAACTGCATAACCCTGACCTCATATCTGTTGTCGAAACCTGGTTAACTCCAATACTCCTGACCATGCTATTTCTCTGCAAGGCTACAATATACACAGACTCGACAGGATGACCAAAGGGGAGGATGTGCACTTTAAGTCAAAGACAACATCACTGCACACCCTATCACCACTACCCCTCCAACTCTCCTGTGCAATTCCTGCCCATCAAACTACTCCTTGGTGCCCAAAATAAAGTGCTCACCTGTGGTCCCTGTCTACATCCCACCTAAAACCAAGGGTCTGGTCTCTGAGCTGTCTTGGACTTTGTTAGTTCCCAACCCTCTGGCTCAGAGGTATTCCTTCTTGGTATTTCAACATTAACTGGCTTGCACCAGATGCTGGAACCTACAGGATGCTATCTCCTCAGCTAACCTCACACAGATGGTCAACTCCCCAATGAGGAAGAACTACAAGTCAGGTACCAGCACTCTCCTGGACTGGGTCCTTACCAGTCACCGAACCCACATCAACAACATCACTGTCCTCTCTGACTCCCCAGTGACCACTCTCCTGTCATCTGCAACTGGTCTAATAAGTTTGAAGCCTCACCTTTAACTGTTTCCAGCAGAGTCCTACCCGCAGCAAATTGACCCACCTAAAATCCTGTCTTAGGCAACAAAATTGGTCTCCCATATACAATGCGCGGATGTAGACTCGCCCTTGACCATTCATCATCACGTTCAATGCTGCCTGTGACTCACTCACCCCAGTAAAAAGCAAAAGTCAAGGCACTATCCAGTCCCTGGCTTACTACTGGTTACTGACCCAGCTAAACAAGGGACCACCTCTGAGCAATCGCCAGGGCCACAGGCGCCCAACCAGACATTCAAGCTTACAAACAATCATGCAACAACTGCACAAAACAAATACAAATGGCAAAGAGCACCTACTACAAAAGAAGCCCTCACCAACACCTGGTGAAATGGGAGAGCTTTTGGGACAATTTAAGGGAGATTTCAGGAAACCATCCAAATTCTCCCTACCTTACTGACTATTGAAGGTACTACCACCCTTGACCCGCTGGTCATAGCAACGCTTCAGTGCATCTTTCACAGACCTCAGTAGTGTTCTCCCCAGATTTTTCTCAGAAACTGACTCACCCGAATCAACTTCCTCCCTACCCTCTCAAGCCATTCACCTTTCCACTTTAAAATGTCAAAGCAGTTGAAGTCCTAGAATACATAAAAGGGCTAACTCCAAGTCCAGAGCTAGTGGAGACTCACTGGACCTGAAACTGCTATCCCTTACCATAGGGAAGTGCTGTATCCACTTACCAGAATCTTCAACCTCTCACTTAACCTCAGTCAATTCCCTAGCAAATGAAACCTGCTATTGTCACTCCAGTCTTCAAAAGTGGTGACAAGTCAATCCTGGGAAACCACCGGCCGATCTCTATACTGCCCCCTTTCCAAGGCTCAGTAGCATTGTAGTGGACCAGCTTTCAGTCTACTTGGACAAATACAACATCCTATGTCCTCAGCAACACAGTTTCAGGCAAGGGCACAGCGCCTCAACAGCCCTCCTGGAGTTCACTGGATCTCTTCACAACTCTATGGACAAAGGCCATCTAACTGAGCTGTATTCATTGACTTGACCAAGGCATTTCACACTGTCCACCATGGCCTACTTTCCAGACAGCTGCCGAATGCCGGTCTCTCCCTGGGCACTACTGCATGGTTCAATAGTTACCTACACCAGCTCACAAAGAGAAAAAATTCAGGTCAACTCTCTGACTCCAAGCCAGTCCATTCTGGTGTCCCCAGGGCTCAATACTGGGCCCCTACTTTTCAGTCTTTTCCTAAACTCTCTCCCTCAATCCTGCCCTGAACAAATATCCTATATGTTGACGATGCTGTGCTGTTCACCCCACATAAAGACCCAGAACCATTAACTCACAATCTTCAACTAGCATTCTCCTCCGTTGAAAACTGGTTCTCTTCACATAAACTGGTTCTAAACCACAAAAAATAAATCAATGCTCTTCTGCAGCTCACAAAACAAATGCTGGCATTACCCTTTGATATCAAAACAAGTGCTGGTCATACCCTTGAACAAGTATCATCCTTAAATATCTAGGAATCAGTCTCAACCATGGTCTGTCATATGGGACCCACATCGATAACGTTGCCAGAGTTGTAAATGCACACATTGGAATCCTCTACGCAACAAGGAACACCTCACTAAGGCAGCATTAAAGATGGCTATCCAGAGCTCTGTTGTCTCCGTTGTAGACTATGGCCTCATAGTCTATGGCTCTGCCTCTACTACCACCCTTAGGCGCATAATGACCTCCCTAAACAAGGTCTGCCACCTACTCATTGGAGCCCACCAACTCAAACATACATGTGAACTCTACTTCCAATCAGGGTGGCTTCAACTCGCAATCGAATTAAGTACCTAACCTGTCTGATGGCAAAAACTATCTTGGGCATTACCCTCCTAGTGTCCAAGTCCTTCTGAGCCCAATCTCCAATCTACGTAAAAACAGAGGGTCAGAACAACAGCTCACAAGTTCCTCAATGACCACACATCACTGGGTCAAAGATCCTTTGCACTACATGCTCCCATCTGGATGAATGCCCTCAGCACTGATATTACTTCCACCTCTTCACTGGGCATTTTCAAATCAAGACTACATCTTCATCTCACTTCCTCCAGCTCCTGTGACTGCCTCTCCTAACTGTTCTTCCCTGCTGCCCACCTCACTCTCCTTGCTCCCTGACAATGCTGTGAATCTGCTCTAGCTGCTCATCAGCTGCTGCCCCACTCCCCAATCCTCCTTCCCAACTCCTTATAGATCTCTTGAACTTATCCAAACCTATGTGTTTCCTCACTTTATTTCAGCAATGCAACATTCTGAACAATGAATAATGTTATTTAATCTCTGTCATTTATGTTGTTTTCCTTTGCCTGTGTATAGACTGATGTAGCTTAGCCTAAAATGTTTGTACTCTCTTGACATGGAACCTTTGTAAGAGCCTTGGCTCAAAGGTATTTGTAATCCTAGATTTCAATAAACAACAATAAAATAAACAGTCCTCTTTAATGTCTTTATAGGAGACATTGCAGAGGGTCTGAAGGTAAAGTATGCCTCTTTGCAGATGACACAAAGATCTGCAACAGGGTTGATACACAAAGGGGTGGAAAGGATGAGAAAGGACTTGGCAAGGTTGGAGGAATGGTCAGAAGTATGGTAGATTAGATTCAATGCAAAGAAGTCAAAGTAAGATACCTGTGAAACAAAACCAGGGAAGAGCACACAATGAGGGAGGTATTAACAACAACAAAAATGGAAATTGACTTGGGGTAGTATATCAGATTGCCTAAAGCTAGGCAAGCAATGTGAGAAGGCAGTATGGATGGGTGAGGGGATACTGGGATGCATATGGAGAGGTATCACCAGTAGAAAACAGAACATTTTATGCCTCTGTACAGACAGTTGGTGAGACCCCATCTGGAGTACTTCATGCAGTTCTGGAGACCCCATCTCCACAATGACATAGACAGGATGGAGGCAGTCCAGAGGAGGGCAACTAAATGGTGCAGTGTTTGCACCAGAAGCTACCTAAGAGAGACTAAAGGAGCTTAATATGTATACCCTCCAGGAAAGGGAGGAGGGGAACATGATAGAAACTTTCAGTACCTCAAGGAAGTCCAAGAGGGTAGCACCTTTCAGAAAAGAGATGCACAAGAACAAGGGGCACAATCTGAAGATAGAGGGGGACAGCTCAAGGGCAACATGAGGAAGTATTTTTTCACAGAGGGGTTGGATGCATGGAACAGCCTTCCTGAGGAGGTATTGGGTCAAAAACAGTGGGGAATTCAAGAATGCATGAGATAGACATAAGGCAATTCTAGTTGGGGGTAGGAGGAAGTAGGCTGTTGGTTAACTAGGATCTGCAGCTTATCCAATAGGTAGAGAAATGGGCAGACTAGGTGGGCCAAGCAGTCCTTATCTGACATCAAAGTTTATGTTTCTATGTTACCTTTAGTCTAAGGAAATCCTTCCCGCAGCAACTCTAGAGGTGAAACTTTCCTCAAGGGTTCCTTGTCTTTCAGTACCCTGACAGGGTGGCAGTTCCTCGTGGAACAGAGCGTGTGAATAGCCAAAGTTTATCAACAATTGCACAAGCACACCACACCAAGTTGTCTAAGCCCATTGAACTAATTTTATTTTAGAACCTGCTACCATGAGGAAGCCATTTTCAAGGTAAAATATTGGTGTTATTGCAGGTCTGGTTGGACTGGATGATTTTGAATAAACATATTTAATCTTATATTAATGGGCTGGGCTGAGTCCATCTGTCTGACCTGGGAATAATATAACATACTTTTGAGACAGAATATGGAGTGTACAGTAAAGTAAGCTGACTGTATCTGTTAAAACACATTTAGTCACAGAAGGGTTACATACAAAATATTTAATTATATCTACATATTATACAAGATATACACATGCTAAGGACCTTTGTACACTAGAGAAAGTACAAATAAAAGGGTATTACATGATAGAACTACATAAATAGAAAATGATTATGGTAAACTGAAGTCTAAATTGTTTTAGCTCACAGCTCCTTTCACACAGATCCATCTTTCTTAGTGATTACACCACACTGGAAGTTTCTCTCCTCTCTCTCTCTCTCTCCCTCCTCCTCCTCCCTCTCTCTCTCTCTCTCTCTCTCTCTCTTTCTCTCTCATCCACAAGATCACTCAGCAAACAGAGCTATCGTCTAGATCCCAGAGTTATACTAGGCTTATAGTTACCAGCATTTTCAGAGCTTGTGTATACCATTTTCTTTGAGACTCCCTTTCTCTCAGTGATATTTGTCCCAAGAGCTTTTCATTAAAAGAAGCATACGTTAATACCTGGAGTTACTGATTCCTTTCACATTCTGAACCAAACAGTACACAAAAGGCTAACTCCTGTTCCACGTGAAGGTTGACTCACCAAAGGAGAACACTGAATCTCACTGCAATAAAGACAGCATGACTTCACTACTATTATCAGAGATGCCTGAGTAGTGATGACTCATTGTTAAATACTCTCTGGATCATCATTACATTTGTGCTTTATTTTTTAATTGTTTTTATTTATTTGTGTTTGGAAGCTCGTTGAGATCAAGAGCCCTTTTCAATGCTGTCCAGTTAATAAATATCAAAACATGATACACAATATTAATCAAAGGAAAGATAAATACATACTTACACACAGTTTAACATAACTGCCTTAAATTTGGTATGCTGAGAAACAAATAAAAATAATAACAGATAAATAATTTTATTTTCATTTCTGTAGGATAGTGTGTCACATTTCCCTTCTGCAGGAGGCATGAATGGGCAAGCTATGTTGCCTTGGAGGTAGGCCTGCCACCAGTTCTGCCAACAAAGCTACTTCCTCTCAATCTGCTGATCGTTTGACACTTGGCATAGTATCCCTGTCTCCAAGGCAGCTGTTTTCCCATGCTGTGCTTGCTCTGCTTCTGAGGCAAGCATCCCCTTCACTCAGACAGGCTATTCCTCCAAGGCAGGTGTTGCCCCTAGACAGAGGCAGCCTCTGACTCCAATACAGGCATTGTCCGTAATAGGACAGTCTCTTTTCAGAAACTGCTTGCAGTGTTTCAACAAGTTAATTGGAAGATTCAAACTTAGCGTAAATGATTATCTATCTGCATATGACTGAACACTGGCATTTATGACCAGAGCCTTCTGATGGGAAGCCATTCAAAACTGACTGAAAAGAGATGGTCTGAAGTTAGAGTGTTGAGGACTCTAACATGGAGATAACTTTGGGGGTACTTTATCATTCAGGATTGTGGCCATGGAACTGACATTACAATCTTACAATAATATTGTAAAGATATTTGTCAAACCAACCAGATTGGAATCCTACAGATTATATGGTGTAAAAAGTATCTGGGTTTATCATATATGACATGCAGGTATTGTATAAGTCTCCAAATGTACATGTGATAGCTTCTATGAAGGGAAGACAAAAAGGAGTTTCAAGACTAGGTATTTGAACACATGAGAGCTATCCCAAACCAAAATCAGGAATATGCCCTGGCAAAACATTTCCTACAAAACGTTGACAGGGATAACGTATAAAATACAGTTTACATGTACAGAAACAGTTAGACTGAACAAATGAGGGAGGATTTTGACACCAAGATACTCCCCAAAGAAAGGGATTTTGGATTTACAAGTTAAGAGCTAGGGACTGGTCAGGCTTCAATGCAGTCCGTCATATTGCACCCTGTTTCAAGAAATGAAAACTGATTTACCAATAACTGCTGTTGTAATTGGTCAGTAATGTATTTTAATGAACTAACTGTTCTGTTCCTCTAATAGCTTATGCATAACTCTCCTGTTAAGTTATTATTTAACCCATAATACTTTAAGGTGCAACAGAAGATTTAGACTGTCATATTTTATTGGTAGATCTAGCCATTTGATGACAATAGTTCATTTCTATCTATTCTTACAGGTAAATAAGCATCAAATAAAGCAGACCTGTGGCAAATTATGATTTTACAGATAGTGTCCAAGATTACTTTTTAACTTTTTCTTGTTAGCTTATATCAATGTTAATGATTTTTCACACTGCACTTGCACTTGAACATATACAGCACCTTATGTAGAAAGGGACCGGTCCTTTTAATGTCTCTATAAGTGGCATTGCAGAGAGCTGGAAGGAAAGGTTTGCCACTTTATGGATGACACCAAAATCTGCAATAGGGTGGACTCTTGGGGAGGGATGAGCAGAGACCTAAGAAAACTAGAGAAGTGGTCAAGGGTGTGGCAGCTGGATTTTAATGTGAAAAATGCAAAATAATGTACTTAGAGCACAAAACCCAGATGCGGAGTAAAATAGATGGAGTTGTACTAACGACCACCAAGCAGGAAAAAGACTTGAGGGTAATTATATTGGATGACCTAAAGGTGGCCAGGCAGTGCAACAAGGCAGTAGGGAGGGTGAGTGGGATGCTGGTGTGCATTGGGAGGTGTATCACCAGCAGGAAGAGGAGATGATGCTCTGTATAGATTGCTGTTAAGACCCCACCTAGAGTATTGTGTTCAGTTCTGGAAACCTAATCTCAAGAAGAACATAGACAGAGTGGAGGCAGTCCAGAGAAGGGCAATTAAAATGTTGCAGAGTCTGCAGACAAAAGCCCTATGAGGAGAGACTAAAGGATCTCAACATGTACACCCTAGAAAATAGGAGGAAGAGGGGAAGATATGATAGAGACCTTTAATACCTCAGGGATAATTAAAGTACAGGAGGGAGTATATTTCAAAAGAGAAAGTACTCAAGAACAAGGGAAATGCTATGAAGCTGGAGGTAGAGACAGGAGAGATGTGAGGAAGTACAGGTACTTCTTCCCAAAAGGGTGGTGGATTCCTGGAACAGTCTTCTAGTGGGGGCAAAACAGTGGCGGATTCAAGAATGCATGGGATAAGCACAAGGGAATCATAGCAGAAAGGAAGGAAGGGTGGAAGGGAGAAACAGCTGTAGATTAGGCACAGTCTGCAGTAATAGTGTAGGTAGTGAGAATGGCAGAGTGGATGGACCAAGTGTCCTTATCTGCTGTCACATTCTATGTTTGCATGTTTCTAAGGGTGAAAATGTCCAGCCTGATCATGTGACTGCCAGTATGTGGTATAATGATGTGTAAACACGTAGCCAGGCACTCTTGACAAAGCATCATCAGGATATGAAACATTCAGCACATTCTTATTTGCTGATAGATTTTCCATGCAGTTTTTCTGTGTGCATTTTGCACAATAAAGCACTAGCCAACATTTATCAATTCTCGTGAGTACTTTTGTTTTAGCAAAGAGACTGGAAGTCACTGAGTGCTGGTTTCTATTTCTATTAATTTTGATTCAGACTGTCCGCATATAGGGCCACTGGTGCTGCAGCCCCTGCTGTATGTAATATCTTCATACACTACCTTGTTGTCCTTATTTTTCACCCTTTAGTAGACCCAATGCTCTTTTTGTCCAAAATAGTGTCCCTCCCTTGTTTGTCCAGTCATATTGGTTTCCTATGTTTTCATCAAATTGACATATGTAATTCACCTTTTCTGCTTCTAATATCTCCCTTTATTGCTGCCCACTTTTTTCTGCCCTAGGCCCTTAGCTCATGAATATTGTTAAGCTGTTCTTGATTAATTCTGTCTTTTTTTTCAAAGTCATTTTTCCTAAAGTCTGGAGAAAAAATGCTGAAATTAGTCACTGGAATTCAGTCACTGGGATTGAAGCCATCTAGCTGGAGGCTCCTCAAAGCAAAGTCAGACTGTCATAAACCAAGGAAGGATTGCACATTAAAAGCTCAGACTTCCCAGCTGACCAAGGACAATATCTCAATAATGAAAACTGAGAAATTTAGAGAATGGGTAGCATTTTAAAAGTCTTAGGTTAGTCAGACAGTGCTGACTGAAGTGGACCAGTTGTATGCTGAGATGATTTGCCACACTATAATTTTGTCACAGACAGTTGTGTTATGGTTCCAAATTTTACTCAGGCATATCACCACCTACTGTGAAAGCATTTCAGATACCTTTCCTATAAGACAGTACATCAGTAAAGGCCCAAAAGAAATGTTTTCTTTAACTAAGATTTTATATAATGGAGTGGCAAAGTGAGAATGGTGATTCTATACCTCTGTTAATACAGAGTCTTTTCTGAGGAAAATCTATTTTTTGTATGTCAGTTGAAGGACTTTGTGCAAAATATGAATAATTCTAATGGAGATGCTTTGAAAGAAGAATGTGACATTCTACAAGTTTCAATGTATTTGCTGCAGCACATGATCAGGAACTTTGATCAGTTATTTTACAACATACTTACATCCAGGACAGCCAGGCTGAGATGCAATGTTTGATTCTCAATGTGGTCCTGTTTCTACCCATTTCACAGCTGGGTAGAGCAGAGCACAGAGATGTCAAGTGACCTACTCCAAGACCAAACAGTGATTAATTGTGGTTCTGGTGGGGTGAACCTGTAAGCTCTTGTACCCAAGCCAGTGCTTTAACTACAGAAATAGATTATGCAGCCTTCCATTCCTCATGTAGCACAAATGCAAACCAGTAATGAACTCGGCTCTATTATTAATTTTGATTTCTTGATTTGATTTAGTGCAAGAGATTCACATGACTTTTCCTTATAGCCTGTGGGTAGCATTTTGGAACAGTTTGTGCCATGCAAACTATTTGTGCTGTGCAAAGTGGGATGTTAACATTCAGATGGTAGTTTGCACACTAGTTTCTATATTGCATGCTGCAGTTTGCATGGTACAGTATTTTTGTGAAGCAGCATAAAGGCTGGGCTGTAACACATTCAAATGAAAAACAGAGCAGTGCATATATGACACAATGGCCCAGGGAATGCACCAACTAGCTATCTGTACAGTGCTTATTAACACTTGGCAAACCATGTTTTAACAGCATGCAGACAGTGTGGACCATAAAAACACTATAATTACTGGTGACCCCTTTTGCTATGTTTGCACAGCTACTTCTAAATGCCATAATAACTAGCCCAGTTATTTCAGTGTTCAGAGATGAATCTCAACACAGTTCTGTCCTCACCCAAGTAAACACTGTCTCGAGACTGCAGTTTCAGACCTTTTACCATTAGGGGCTTGCACAGCTGTGAAAGAGCTCATTCTGTCACTGTCTGTTGGCTAGTCTCACTTCGAAAAAGCAGTTTTCTGTAAAGAAAATTAAAGCTGGCAAGTCGGTTCATGCTTCCTACCAATTCAGAAAGACAACAATTTATTTTACAGCAGCAAAATCAGAATACCACCAGAAAACAGGTAGCAATATGAAGTTTTCAATTAATTTTAACTGAGGAAAACAAGACTAGAAATCTGTTAGAAATCCCACCTTAAGACCTAGACATGCTTCTAGCTGACTTCACGTGTCTGTACCAAAAACTGCTGGTTCAATTATGCGAACCTAGCACTATAAGAGGAATACTAGCTAGCATCGACAGACATCTGCAATCACTAAAATACCTGTTTCAATCTTCCAAAGTGCTGACACTTTGTGGAGACAAACAAACAATGAGGCCAAGCACAGATACCTAAAAAAATCATGAGAGGTAACAGGCCCTCAAAACACAGCCCCTTAATGACAGGGACATCAACCTTCTGTACAGTAGTGAAGCCATCTCAATAAAAAACACAGCTGGCTTGCTGAATTTCATATTTTTTCACATTGGTCTCCATTTTGCACTCTGTTCAAAAGAGCAGTACAATTTGAGATGGGGTGATATAACAGAGGGTGAAGATGCAGAAGGCCACTGCTACTTAGAGTATAGAGGATGCCAGATGAAAACCAGAACTGGTAAAACATCCATGATGTCAGGCAGTGTGTCCCAGGTTATACGAGAACAGAGCAACACCAAATCGCAATCTGTTGCTAGCGCATTTTGCCATGTAGCATAATGTCTTGCAACATTATGACCCGTGCTCAACATACCTACAGTGTGTTTTATGTTATACAAAAGTATCAAAATACAGAAAATTAATAAATAGAAATAAACAGTTCAAACTGAACTAGAAAATAAACAATAGCTCAATGTTATTCCATCCTACTTCAGGTATCTCTTAAAACAATACTCAGCTTTCCTGTTGTTTGAGATAAACCTGTTTCAGGCACAGGTCCTTCTCTACCACGCCCTCAAGTAGCTTAGACTGGCTGGATAGCTAATCTGACTTGGTGTTTGAGGAGGCTTATATAGCTCCCACTTATGGGACAGTCCTCCCATAACATCCAATTAGTTCTAGAATGGTCACTAATAGGGAAACTCCTCCTTTATTACATAATGAAGGAAACGCCTCATCTATTTCATAATGAGGTTTTAGCTCACAGATTATAAATACTGCCCTCTAGGGGCCGCTATCCCCATAGGAAATCCCTTCCTGTGATCTTTAACAGGTCAGTACCTGTTTTCCTATATGCAGACAGTGAAAACATTTATTGTTTTATACATGTGCTGTATTGTTATAGTATATGGACACTAGCCTTTATATCGCAGGGCTCTATACATCATGGGGCTTTTTAGAGACCTGCAGTGTTCTTTATTCTTTAATTTGTTTAATTTCTTTTATACTGGGCTGTAGCCTTTATGTGCAGGGACAGCATATTCCTTTTATTTTCAAGTGCTCACTTTTCAGAGTGCATTGCATACTGGAAGTCTCTCTCTAGAAGCCTGGACTGGCTGCACACATGCCATGGACTCCTCCACGGCTAGCTGGCACCATTCTGCAGCACATTTTATACAAAGCCAGCAGCTGGGAGTCCACTAATACAGGGACATTAGTAATTATTTACATAAATACTGAGTGGCAGCAAATGTAAAAGAAAAGTTTGCCACTGGTTCAAACAGGTCTTGTTTGGATGCAGGATTTCTTTTGTATAATATTCTACACAACAATGAAGTGGCAGCAAAATAATTCAGACAACATAAGCATAATGCCGCTTCATTTGTATCCATAATTCACCTATCAGAGTGGACACTATTTTGTAATTAACTGTCATTTGAAACCTTTTCAAACATTCCTGCACCCTATACATAAAAATTGCATAAGCGTTAACTTTATGAAGCACTTTATTTCAAAACCCACTTTATTCAACCAGCACCTTATATCTCTATAAAGGCACTTTATATCTTTTAGCATTAAATGCCATAAATGCACCTTATTTCATTCCTGCCAGCTAACTTTAGCCTGGTGCATGATTTTGGGGAGTTATTGGTGAGGGATGGAAATAAGAAAATTAGAATTAAATGCAATAGGAAAAAGATTTAGTAAGAAATAGAAAAGACTGACGAAGAGTGAGAGTGAGGGAAGCCCTCAGCCCCTTAAGATGGAGAAAGCACGGGGCGGGATAAATTACATCCTAGAGTGCTGAAGGAACTTGCAGATGTCCTGGAGGAAACCCTGGCAGAGCTTTTCACCATCTCTCTGAGGACAGGGTGGGTGCCCCAAGACTGGAAGGTGGAGCATGTAGTGCCTATCCACAAGGGGGATCAAGGGAGTGGCAGGGAACTACAGGCCTGTCAGCCTGACATCAGTGGTGGGCAAGGTGATGGAGGGCATTGTCAAGGAGAGGCTGGGGGGCCTGGATAAGTCAGGGTGCCTGGACGATAGACAGCATGGATTCATCCGGGAAATCATGTCAGACAAACCTGGTGGAGTTCTATGACTGGGTGACAAGTGCCTTGGACCTGGGTAGACCAGTGGATGTCCTCTTTCTAGACTTCAGCAAGGCAATTTGACTCTGTTCCTCACGTGGGCCTGTTGGATAAACTAGGAGAAATGGGGGTGGGAAACCAGATGATCCGATGGATAGGCAATTGGCTCCAGGACCGGACCCAGAGGGTCGAGTTGGTGGGATAGTCTCTTCCCCAAGGAGGGTCATTAGTGGGTCCCACAGGGATCAGTCCTGGGCCCCTTCTGTTCAACGCCATGATCTGACATAAGGACAGAATCAGGAGTGAGATGAGTCTCTTTGCAGATGACTCGAACTGGGGGCGGTGGTGGATGGGGAGGAGGGAGGGTGGCCCTGCAGGGACCTGGAGGCTCTGGAAAGATGGTCTAGAAAGTGGAAGCTGAGGTTTAATGCAGGGAAATGCAAGGTACTCCACCTGGGGGGCCAGAAACCCAGGCCAAGTGTACACCCTGGGGGAAATACTACAAGTCTCAATGGCTGAGAGGGACCTGGGGGTGGTGGTGGATGTCAAGATGAACAACTCTGAGACTTGTAGGAGGGCAGCAGCCAAGGCCAACAGGATGCTGGGATGCATCGCTAGGGGGATCACCTCCAGAAGGAGGAAGTGGTACCCTCTGTATAACTGCTTGGTGAGGCCGCACCTGGAGTACTGCATGCAGTTTTGGAGGCCGCACTTAAAGAGGGACATTAACCTCCTGGAGAGGGTCCAGAGGAGGGCAACCAAAATGATTTGGGGCTTGGGGACAGGACCTATGAGGAGAGGCTCGAAGAGCTAAATATGTACACTTTGGAAGAGAAGGGACCAGGGGACATGATAGAGGTCTTCAAGCACATGAAGAGGGTAAATAGGAGGAACAGTCAGGTGCTTCAAGGAAGGAGGAGGGGCCACTAGAGGGCATGGTGGAAGCTGGAGGGGGAAGATTCAGGGGAGAAAGGAGGTGCCACTTCACTGAGAGGGTGGTAGAGCCATGGAATGCACTACCTAGGGGCTGGTGGAGGCAGAGACAGTGGAGGGGTTCAAGAGGGGTGGGACAGGTACAGGGGAAGGGTCTCAGGGGCCAAAATCCAATGCAGCAAGAATATCCGGAACTGGGAAGGGAGAAGCCAGAGAAGGCGAGGGGACAGGCAAGGTCAGCACCCAGGGTGGGGCTGACCAACGAAGCAGACACGAAGACCATTAGGCCTATTCTGCTGGCATTTTAGTATGTTAGTATGTTAGTAAGAAGATAGAAAGGCATCCTCCACTGGGGTTATCGGACTGGCAAAATGCAGTTTTGCAATAGGTTGGATGGGATTCAATTAAGAGTCAAGTGACAAGCTGGATGTCAAACAAAGTTAAGTGATAAGAGATAAAAGGAGGTGGCAAACAGTAGCCACTCAGGTGATAGGGAGAGTGACTAGTGGGATGCCACAATGTCTGGTGCAAGGACTGGTCCTCTTCAATGTCTTCTTCATGCAGTATTGCAGAGTAGCTTGAGATTAAGGTGTGTCTCTTTGTGGATGATGCAAAGTCTGCAACAAGGTTGATACTCAGGAAGTGTTAGATGAATGCAAAGAGATCTGAGGAAACTAGAGAATGGTCTGAGAGTGACCGTGGCTTCAATGCCAAAAGTACAAGGTTATGTACTTAGAGGTGTGGAACCCAGGGGCTGTTCTAGGATGGGGGAGTGAAGCCACACTCACCAAGCAAGAAAGAGATCTATGGGTCATCATATTTGATGACCTCAAGGTAACTGAGCAGTGTGACAAAGCAGTGGGACAGGCTAGCAGGATGCTGGAATGCATTGGGAGAGGGATTTCTAGCAGGAGGAGGGAGGTGGTGCCAACGTTGTATCACTTATGGGTGACTCCCACTTGGAGTACTTTGTCTAGTTCTGAGGCTGCACCTCTGCAAAGACATTGAAAGGGTGAAGGTGGCATAGAGAAGGGAAACCAAAATGGTTAGGGGTTGCACAAGAAGCCATATGATGAAAGGCTGCAGGAACTCAACATGTACCCTGGAAGAGAGGAAAGGAGAAGGGACATGACTGTGACCTACACGTACCTACAGGAGTGAACAAGGTGCAAGCTGAGGATGTATATTGGTGAAAGGAAGGCACTAGAACAAGGAGGCATGCAGTGATGCTAAGGGAAGAAAGTTTAGGAGAGATATGCGAGATTCTTCTTCGCAGAAAGGGTGGTAAATTACTGGAACAGCCTGCCAGAGGAACTAGTGAGGGCAAATACTGTGTTGTGGGGAAGACGTCAGGCTCACATTCACAACATGAATAAAGTTTAACAAATAAAACAATAAAAATATTTAATGCCAATACATACATGACAGCAGCAGCACATACATTGGCATATGTGCCACTGCTGTCATGTACAGTATATTTTTGACAATAAGTACTTTTTTATCCGATACACAAGGTGGTGGCATTTTTTGGAGCTGCTGTGAATGTGAGCCTGGCTTCTTCCTCTGCAACATTGTGAGTACTTTTGACTGTGTCTCCACTCTCAGGGACTGGTAGCTGTCTCTGATTTTGTTTTGGGACAAAGACTGTGGGGAGCATCAGGCATGTGTGGGATAGGTACAGGTAATTATTAGGTAGAGAAATGGTAGAAGGAGTCACACTCTATGACCAACTAGGGTCAGTGATGATGAAATAGGTAGGGACAGGAGGCAGACTGAATGGGCCTAAAAGGTTGTTTTCTGCCAACAAAATCCATGTTTCTATAGAAAACAGCAAAAATCTTCACACCAAAAGCCAATCTAAAAAGTGAAAACTGTTAAACTGATGTTGTATAAACTGAACACACAATGACTTCATGCAAAATACACAATTTATTTCCACTTGGTTGTGAGGTGGCAAGACTTTACACCTCACTCGTGGCTTTGTCATTCATGAATTATGTCTTCCCTCATACTTAGAGATAAATTGCATATTTTGAGTCAGGCCATTGTTCATCCCCATATATCGATATAATGTGCTACTTCAATTTTTATATATCTATATATCAAAATTCAAAATGGTTTACATTTTAGTTAAATCCTGTTGTTTTTAGCAACATAATATATCAATACTGTATTAAGACTGAAAGTTGAGAAAATATAAAAATTATATATGGATAATATGTCAATCTATAGCTGTATAACAGTCATAGTCAGAAGATACTGTTGGTTCTTCTATTAAAGAACAAACACACCTTTTTTATTTTATTGTTATCATACACCAAAATAAATTACATACTGACCATTATTTCTATTCAGTCTTATTCCTCACAAACTGCAAATTTTCAACTACTGTAGCTACATTTAAATAGAATGGCTTCTTCAAAAGAAACACTGAAAATAGACATTTTACAGCTCATTTTGCCAGTATGGGACAATTCAGTAACACAAGAAAGCAATAACACACAACAGGGTGTTGGCTGTTTTAGTTCATGCACACCAGGTGTGTAATGAAGCACAAGGCACCTTTTAATTAAAACAGGTATTTTCTTTTGTTAAAAGGAACTAGTAAAAGTAGTCCTCTCCACAGGTAAAGCATCTCTTTCTGTCTAATCAGCTTGTATCCTACCACTCTCATCAGAGAATAGAGAACTAACTATCAGGCATAACAGAAAATCCATACAGAACCTTTCCTATCAATATATGACTACCTAAAGAGAACTGATTTTACAGAATACAACAAAAGAATTATTGATAACTACTCAAAAGTAAACTCTATGAGCAAAATGTTGAGAACCCAGTGGCAGAGCTCCCCGATCTATAGGGATTCCTGTATTTCACATGGAAAAAGAGCAACGTGAGGGAAATTGTTTACGTAAGGCTTGCATTGATATGCTAGAAAATACAGCAGTTAGGCTTCCAATGGGAACAATGTAATCTACAGGAAAACCAAGGAAATTGCCATGGAATTACAAGGAAAGGGCAATTGATCTGGGACCACTAAGTGGCTCTCAATAAATATCTGGTAATGATTTAGTAAGCCTCCTGTGCTTATTATTTATGGTGTGTGCATGAGAATCAAGCACCCTTGAGGGATGTGGGTCAGCCTAACTTTTGTATACACTGTATAACAAAACAAAATGGAACAAACAATGCAGTTCATCTCATGCAATGCGAAAATACCCAGAAGGATGCAGTGGAGAACTCATGTTACTACTCCAAGTATTGCTAAATCTCCATAATAACTAGTACATCTAGGGCCAGATATTCAAACCTTTGCACCTAGTGCAAATCTGCAGCACTGGAATAGCGCTGGATTTGCATGAGGCTGCAATATTGAAAAGCCCAATTAGTGCCGGTGCTGTGTGGTAGCGCCAATGGTAATAGGTAATGGTATGCAGGGGCATGGACAGGAGAGTGCCATGAATGCCAGCAGCATGGCATATTGAAATGTATGCTCCTTTTCTACAGGCATTAGCGCGACCTGTAGCCCAGCGCTAGATACCGCTGGGAAAAGCTGGCGGTAATGTGGCAGTGCCCCCCATCATGGACCCCTAGCTGCAGTATAGCAAGAATCACCCTGGTCGCCTAGTGGTCCCCAGCACATATCTTGACCCCATTCCCATAGAAATAGATAAATTCCTGGTAGTCTAGTGGTCTCCCACCCCCAGTACATATCCCCACCCCCGCTCCAAATAAAGTAAACCCTTTTCCCTGGTAGTCTAGTGTTCCCCCAGCACGATCCCGACCCCTGTTTCAAATAAATGTAAACCCTTTTCCTGGTAGTCCAGTGGTCTCCCCAGCACATATCCCACCCCGCTTCAAATAAAAGTAAACCTGCTTCCCTGGTAGTCTAGTGGTCCCCCCAGCATGTATCCCAACCCCTGCTCCCATAGAAATAAATAAATTCCTGGTGGTCTAGTGTCTCCCTACCCCCAGCATGTATCCCAACCCCATTTCAAATAAAGTAAACCCTTTTCCCTAGTAGTCTAGTGGCTTCAGCATGTATCCTGACTCCCGTTTCAAATAAGTGTAAATCTTTTCCTGGTAGTCTAGTGGTCCCCACCCAGCACATATCCCATCCCCCATTTCAAATAACATTAAACTATGTACCCGGTAGTCTAGTGGTACCCCCACCCACCACTCCTGCTCAGCCCACCCATCTGCTATGAAGCGAGGCTGGCAACTGTCTCAGCCATCCTCACACCACTACAGCCAGCCGCTGACTGAGGGAATGAATGCTGTACTACTTACAGTACCGCCATTTATTCCTCAGTCGTCAGCTGGCCATGGTGGTGTAAGGAGGGCTGAGCTGGTCGCCGGCTTGCTTCGTGGCAGATGGGTGTATTGAGTGGGGCAGCACTACTGGGTGGAGGGTACCACTAGACTACCAGGGACAATAGTTTAATGCTATTTGAAATAGGGGTCAGGATACTTGCTGGGGTGGGAGAACCACTGACTACCAGGGAAAAGGTACTTTATGTATTTTGTACGGGGTCAGGATTCATGTTGGGGGTTAGGACCACTAGACTACCAGGGTCACTTGTGTATCAGGCACACATATGCATGGCTGCATTGTATGCACCAATATCTCCTGACTTTCTCTGCTTTTCAGGGAGATCATAGAAACATAGAAACATAGACTTTGATGGCAGATAAGGACCACTTGGCCCACCAGTTCTGCCCATTTCCTTCCTATTGGATAAACTGTAGATTCTAGTTAATCAACAGCCTACTTCCTGCAACCCCCACTACAACTGCCTTATGTCTGTCCCATGCATGTTTGAATTCCTCCACTGTTTTAGACCCAACAACCTCCCAGGAAGGCTGTTCCATGCATCCACCACTCTCTTCGTGAAAAAATTTCCTCACATTACCCTGAGCCGCCTCTCCTCTATTTTTAAATTGTGACCCCTTGTTCTTACACATCTCTTTTCTTTTTTTAATTAAGTATGCTTTATTAAATTTCAACAGTCCACCAACAAAACAATAACAAAACATTAACAAAACAATACCATATATCAAACCGATCAAATCATATCAACCCATAGATAAGTTAAGCCCATTCAAACAAAACCCAAACCCCCATAAGATACCATAAAATCCACCCCTCCCTCCCTCCCACACCAAACACTGCCAAACACATTTAGACCATAGCATCAAGATATAGGCAAGACCATCAAGGCTTCCATAAAGCAAAAAGGGTCTCCAAAGTACCCTAAGTTGATAGGAAGGCCTTCAGCCTATCTTGCATGGAGACAATATGCCTTTCCAGCTGTAACACTAATAAGACCTCCTGTACCATTCTACTACAGAAGGAGTTTATCTTCTGCCCAGTGCCTCATAATAGTCAATTTGGCCACTGCAGCAATAAGTGCCATGTGCGCTTTTCTGACCCTTGGGGTACCTGGGGATAGTAACCTAACAGACAGACTTTGGGTGAACAATGTCTCCAAACCCAGAAAGGGATCCAAGGATTTACAAATAGATTGCTAAAACTTGCGCTAGGAACAAGTCCATAGCATATGATAAAGTGAACCAATATCACACTTACATCTACCACACACGTGAAGTCAATTTGCCCATTCTAAAAGTTTCACTGGTGAGATAAATATTATGCAAAATATTGAAATGGACTAACAAGCCTGTCTTGCTTTTATGTATTTATGTGATGTCTGCCAAAGTTTCCCCATAAATCAAAATCCTCAGGAGTTCCCAACTCCTTCGTCCAATAATAACAAATCCCAGTTGGTAATTTGGAGTCCAAAACTTGGAGAGTCTTGTAAATGTTAGAAACAGGATGGGGTTGGGAAGCCACCTGAAGGATTGTAGACACATCCATAGCCGCTTAATTCTTCACAGGGATACTAGAAAAGCAGGAAATAAGGGCCTTACTAACGTGAGCATACTTGAAAGCAAATGTATCTGGCACCCTAGTGGATCTCTGAAAATGATCAAAGGAAGTGGTCTTCCATTCAACAAAATGTCAGAGGCCCTATAACTATTCACCTGAGGCCAAAAGTGGAGGATATTGGGTAGCATCCAATCTTGAAATGCGGATTACCTACAATAGGCTGCTCCAATGACTGACACCACCTCACTCCAAGATGCTTCTGGAGTTGATGAGAAGCCTTGAGTGACCAACCCATCAGGCTATTCCTAAGAGACCTAGGAATATAAGATGAGAGACATACAGAAGAGCAGATAACGACAGTGGACTTTAGCTGCCAGAAGTTTCTCTATGCTCAACCACAAAGGAAGTATTCCATGACCCATAATTTTTATTCCAAAAGCCAGTTTACTAAGATGGTGAAAATATAATATAAAAAGAAAAGGGGCTGTAAGGCCTCCTTTATACTGGAGCGGTCAGCTTAAAGTAGGCTCTGCAGATACCTTTCCTTTCCACAGAAAACCACTAAGCAATCTTTGAAAACTGATAAACCATGCTTTGGGTAAAACCTCCCAACATCCCCATTGGATATAACATCCTCGGCAACACATTCATTTTAATAATACTTAATCTCCCCCATAGGAAAAAGGAAGCAGTCCCCACCTCTCCATATCCCCAGCTACCGCTTTTAGACAGATTAATAAGGTTATCTTTAATCATGGATCCAATGTCCCTAGAAACTCTAATACCCAGATATGTTAGAGACTTTGCTTCCATGAAAGACCATAAGGTGACAATTCAGCATTCATCACTCTACCATTTAAAGGTAAGACTTTGGTTTTAGAATGATTCCGTTTGTAAAATGATACCTTAGAGAAATCCTCAATTTCAGAAAGTAAAGCCGGATGGTTAGATATGGTTTCTCAACATGCAGCAGAATATCATCTGCATATGCCGAGCGCATATCTCACTGTACCCACCTGAATACCTATAATACTTGGATTGACTAACAACCTACATAGCAGGGGCTCTAAATAAAGATTGAAAAGTAAGGGGACAAGGAACACCACTGCCTTGTACCCGAGAAAGCTGAAAGGGGCAGAGGGTACACCATTGCATCTAATTCTAGCAGATGGGGAGGAATACAAAAGCTGTACCCACCTCAGAAAAGCAACGGGTAAACCAAAGCAGGTCGGGTGGTGAAAAGAAGTCCCAGGAGACTCTATCAAACACTTTTTTTTGCATCCAGGGACACCAGCACCATTGGTATGCTGGAGTCCCTGGCAGCAGATATAAGATGTAAAAGTTTTCACATGTGATCCCGGATGACCTTCCCACCATAAACCCAACCTGCTCATAGCCTATGAGGTTACCCATTACCTTTGAAAGCCTATTAGCCAAGATTTTAGCTAATATTTTAATATCGAATTAAGCAGGAGATAGGACGGTAACTTCCAAGACTTAATGGGCCTTTCCCAGGTTTTAAAATTAAAGTTATTAAAGCCTCCTGGAAACTGAGGTCTGATATACCATTATCATACCAATTACTAAATACTCACTCAGTGCTGGGCTTAGAATGGATTGACAAGCCTTATATAAGTTGTTTGGTAACCCATCAGGCCCAGGAGATTTATCAACAGGCAATTGTTCTATAGCCAGCTGAATTTCTGCGCTGGAAATACGAGTGCTCAGGAGGCTGCCTCCACAGTAGTAATTTTAGGCAAGCTCACTGAGTTGAGATAATGATTTATATCAGCTTCGAGGGACGGAAGATGGATCAACTGCATAAAGTTCCTACCAACCTCCTCCACTATTTCTTGAGGATCAGTACAAACTTGCCCATCTTGTGCAAAACTAATTCCAGCAATAAACTGTGAAGCCTCCAATTGCCGAATACATAAGGCAAGTAGTTTCCTGCTCTCTCCCATCTCTAGATACTTTAATTTAGTTCTCTGAGAGACAACTCCGCCTTTTGAGAAATAGACCCATATACTGAGCCTGCAACTGATACAACCTAGCCCAAACATCTGCCGAGGAATGCCGAGAGAGGTGTGCTCCAGACTTTGATTGATGCAAGGAGGCGTCCATCTGAGCCCTCTGTTGATGGGCCTTTTGTTGCCATTCTAATTAATTCTCCCCAGGAGCATTTTAAGGCCACCCAGACCAAATCATACTTACCAACTGATCCTGATTACAACTGAGAAAGGATGTAATAAACTCCATAATATGCGCAGGAAGCTTTGCTACAGAGCAGCTGAGTATTCAGCCACCACTGAGGGATCGTTTACAACCTGCCCTAAAACCAATAATTTATAATACCAGGCGCATGATCTGACAGGACTCTAGCAAAATCCCCTCATGTAGTACCCCAGGCAAAGCAAAGGAGCTTATACAAAATAATCAATTCGGAGTAGGTTCCATGTGGAGGAAAAAATATATAGCCTCTCTGTAAGATTTAGCTCTCACACATCAATCAAAGCAGCACCTCTGATCAAGTCTTTCAGAGCCTGTTGAGCTGGAGATAAACCACGTTTTCACAGTTAGACCTGTCCAGCTCTGTTTGGGAACAAGATTCCAACTCCCCTAGTATCGTAGCTTTGATGGATTGGTCACCACAAGGTTTAATAATTGAACAAAGAATGAAGGGAGTGTATTTGGACCATAGATTGAGCCAAGCAATATCAGTTGAGATTCTAGTATACCATGTACCAACATGTAACGTCCTCTGAATCCCAGATTTCTTGAGTTGATCTAAAAGGGACATTTTTGCTATTAGAATCATTACCCCACCTTTATTCGTTGATTTCCTGATCCAAAAACTGGCCCCACCCACTGCCTTTGAAAAAGGAGTTATCCTCCTCCTCATATGAGTTTTTGAAGAAAAGCAACTCCTGCTCAAGATGCAGTAGGTGCTTCAATATCATTGCCTTTTAACCCTATCTTTGGCCCCTTTAATATTCCAACTTACAAAACGGTATTGGCTGTTCATATTCAAAACAAAGAGTTGTTCTGGAGAAACACATCAGTCCCAATAGGGAGGCTGTCCATGTTCAGCACAAAATGTTATTTTGGAAATAGCCAGCAGCCCCAATAAAAAGGCCTTGATGGTCATTAAAATGCTCCTAAATAATAAAGCATGGCAGTGTATGGCATTCCCCCTTTACCAATACCACCCCTGAAAACAACCCACCACCCCCAGAAACTAGCACTCTTAAAACTCAGAAACCCCAACATTAAAACCACCCCCAGTTCAAGTTAAATGCACTCCCACTATTTGACTGCCACATGATGTTAAAGCGAAACCCAAACATAACATTCTGCCGCCATTTGCCCCACCCTCCCTATACCCATCTTTATGAGACCAAAAGAAATAGTAACTTAATGTAGTCCCTGCCCTGTATTCATCCATGTACCTATAATATGATATCTTACTATCAAACCTGTAGCACAATAACTCAAAATATAAGCAAAATTGGCATCTAAGGAGACATTCTGTAATCCCCTATTATTTCAACTTAGTAGGCTCCACCCTAACACATTAACGCCTGATTTAGATCCAGTGTTAGATTACTCTGGACAATTATATTAATCTCATAACTATTTTCTATCTGTGGTAACAAATAATAACAGTCCCTTATCCCTCATTAGGCTGCTCTCAAACTTCAAAGAGAGCCTAGCTTACCAGTATACCAAACATAATCTTGAATGGACGGAACAAAAAAACCACAGTCAATTGTCATCTAAGGCATGTGTCCCTTCTGCAAAACAGAATATTTAAACCCCATAAAGGATTTGCAGTTCCTTCAACCAAAATAGACAAGAACTGGTCCCACGAGGAAAGGATTAATGGACCATCTCAATTCCAGCTATGTCAAGTGTTCCAACATACAAGAAAGGAAATGAAGGAGTATATTCTCAATACTCCTGATGTATTAGGGCAGCTCTGTTTTCAAGGCAACTCCTTTCAGCATTCAAGAAGACTGAAACATTCAATACCCATTCAGTCTATGCATAACTCCACCGTATATAATGTTGCCTTATCATAATGTCACCAAATCACCCGCATAACTGGCCAATAAATTAACACCTCCTAAGCTTTGAGAGACGAATATTCAGGCGCCACCTTCATAAGCCATGAAGCCCCAAGAAACAAGTAAAGGCATCCTTAATTGCATCACTCCTATATGAGAACAAGAACTGCAGGAAAAAGGTTGAGTCCAGTCTGCTCACTCCACTTATCTAAAGCTGTTACAGGCGGCAGAGCAGTCTAAACCAAATACAGCCACATCTCTCAGTTAAACATTACAACCTCATCACTCTGCCCTCTGTTCACTTGTACAGGTCAGGGAAAGCTCTTTCAAATCTTGCAATGCCTGTGCAGGGGAATCGAAGGAGAGCCACTTATCATCATGTTTAACCAGGAGAATCGCCAGGTATTTGACTCGGAAAGGTTTGCCAGCTTCCACCAATTTTGACACTAATGGGTGTAGCTCCTGTCGCCTCAGCCGAACCGAGTGCGGAGGTCTTGCGTGATACAGATCTTCCATCCAACCTCCCAGGTCACCTCTCGGATCTCCTAACCTTCGCAAGGATATGCTGTTTATCAAAATAATTTAGTAATTTAAAAATAATCGGTCTGGGAGGATTATCTGGCGTTGGCATGGGGCAGAGTGTGATGAGCCCTTTCAATTACACACTCCCCCATTAGGGGACGGACCAGCTATTTTGGCACATGACCTTTGCAGAAATGGAATTGAGCATTGCCTTCTCCCCTCCGTATTCTAATAATCAACAAATTATTGCACCTACTAGCCTCCAGATCTTCTAACTCATCTTCTAACTTCTTAAGCCTCTGTACAAACTCACACTTTCCTGCCCGGCTTCTCTTGTTTCTTCTCAAGAGAGATGATCCTCACTTCAGAGTCCCCAACTCTTGTTGATAAGGTTGCCACTGAGTTCTTAATTGTTTGGAGATCTTCAGAGATCCCCAGCGACAGCCGCTTACAGCGGTTGCATGATTTCAAGCACCTCTCTTCGAGAGAGCTGCTGCTGCCCATGGACATTTTTGGTAGGCTAGGGCCTGCTGCTTGGGCCGTTTAGCGGCCTTATCCTTCTCCTCGGAGTGAGGGGTGAATGCCTCGGAGGCGCTTTTTTCATGTCACACTCCATACTACACTCTGCCTTCGATTCTCGGAAGTTGTCACACCAGTCGGCTTCTAACAAAACAGGTTTGACTCAAAAACAATGTTATTTTACGAAATTAATAGGTGGAAGATGGAGCTACGGGGACAAGATGCTTCAGCTCAGGCTTCCATCACGTACCTCACACATCTCTTTTCTGAAAGATCCTACCCTCCTGGACTTTGTTGATTCCTTGAGAATTGCCAAAAGTTTCAATCATGTCCCCTGTCCCTCCTTTCATCAAGGGTATACATATTAAGCTCTCTCATTCTCTCTTCATATGGTTTCTGATGCAGACCCTGCACCATTTTAGTTGCCCTCCTCTGGGCTGCTTCCATCCTGTCTATATCCTTGCACAGATGAGGTCTCCAAAACTGCACACAGTATTCAGATGAGGTCTCACCAACTGTCTGTACAGAGGATAACCACTTCCCTTTTCTACTTCTATGCATCCCAGTATCCCCTGGCTCTCCTTGCTGACTTTTCACATTACTTACCCACCTTTAGGTCATCTGATATGACTGCCCCAAGTCCCTTTCCATTTTGTTGTTGCTAGTACCTTTCCTGCTATTGTGTACTCTTCTCCTGGGTTTTTGTTTCCCAGGTGCATTACTTGCACTTCTTTGCATTGAATCTAAGTTTCCATATGTCTGACCATTCCTCCAACCTTGCCAAGTCCCTTCTCATCCTTTCTACCCCTTGTGTATCAACTCTGTTACAGATCTTTGTGTCATCTGCAAAGGCATACCTTTCCTCAGACCCTCTGCAATGTCACCTATAAAGATGTTAAAGAGGACTGGACCCAGTACTGAGACTTGAGGTACTCCACTAGTAACCCCCTTTCTTCGGAATGTGTTCCATTCACTGTTACCTTCTGTGTCCTGTTGTGCAACCAGTTTGCTACCCAGGCTACCACCCTGGAACCCACTCCCAAGCTGGCTAACTTGATTATTAGTCTTTTGTGTGGACTGTGTCAAATACCTTGCTAAAGTCTAGGTAGACCATATCCACAGCCCCTCCTGGTCTATTACTTTGGTCACCCAGTCAAAGAAATCAATTAGATTCATCTGACATGACCTTCCTGCTGTAAATCCATGCTGCTTTGGGTCCTGTGTGCCCCACTGGCCCTAGGTACTCAACAATTCTTTCTTTCAGAAGTGATTCCATCATTTTCCTACCACTGAGGTCAAACTTACAGGTCTGTAGTTTCCAGCTTCTGCCTTGCTCCACTTTTGTAAAGAGAAATCACATCTGCCCTCCTCCAGTCCTCAGGTACCACCCCATCCTCCCATGATTGTTAAAAGTGTGGTCAGTGGTGTCACTAGGTCCTCTCTTAGTTCTGTTAGGATTCTGGGGTGAATCCCATCAGGCCCCATTGCTTTGTCCATCTTGAGTTTTAGGAGTTCTTTAAGGACTCTTTCTTCTGTGAATGGACTGGTGTCAACCCCTACCCAGAGTGCTTCTATTGTCTGGTTTAGGTAACTCCTCCTCATCTTCTGTTGTGAATACTGAGCAAAGTATGCATTCAGTATCTCTGCCTTTCACTGTCTCCCTCTGCCCACCTCCCTCTCCTTTATTAATCTTCACTATTCCTCCCTTAACCTTTCTATGCTCCCTAATGTACCTATAAAGGTTTTATCCCCTTATTAACTGAGTTGGCTATTCTTTCCTCGGTTTGGGCCTTTGTTATTCTGACTGCCTTCCGACTTCTTTCTGCTTTAATTGATACAGTTCCCTATCATGCTCCTTCTGTGATTCCTTATACTTTTGAATGTAGCCTTTTTCTCCTTAACCTTCCCTGCCACCTCTTTTGAGAGCCATAGTGTTTTTTACTCCACTTTGTGTTCTTTATTTGTTTCACACAAAGGCTTGTTGCCTCTGATAGCAGTTTGATTTGGTCCCTGATTTGGCTTCCATGTTCCTCTGTCCCTCATATATGTGTGTTTATGTGGGAACACCGACTGTAGCCTCACACAGTTCCTGCTGCTTCAGACTGTACTTCTATTCCAACCAACAGGGCATGCTGTGGGCATGCCTTGGCCTGCAGCATCCAGCCTGTACTTCCATTCCGACCAATAGGGTGGGCTTTGTGCTCCATGCAGTAGCACCAAGCAAACTGCATGGTAATATATGCTAGCAGCACCTAATGAGATGCAAATATACCTGTTTGCCCACAGATTACCCTAAGTAGGCTCATTTGCATGGGAATTTTGAATATAGCTCCCATTTGCCCGGGCTAACCAGCTTGCACCGGGCTAATGTGTTAGCACTGTGCAATCCAGGTTAGCCGGCAACCTTACTTCAGCACAGCACAGTTTGCAGTGTGTGGCTTACATTGTTGTTTGCAGTAGATGTGAAACATCTCTGTGCAATCACACGTCAATGTTCTCCACCTGCAACACTGGCTTGTTACTGAGTCTAATGAGCTGCAGCTGCAGTGTGCACTTCCCTGTTGCTATATTCAGTGCTGTTGCATTCCCAGGCAATTTTTGTCCTGCACTCCTGGCCCTGTTTGCCCGGCTTCCTTTGTTGTTATATTCAGCTGGTTTTGCACCAGGCTATTTCATTTTAATATTGCTAGCTTTGTGCTCGGGCTAAGTTTGCCCACTGGGCAGTGCTAATTCAGCCCACATAGGTGCCAGAATGAAATACTGGGCCATGGACCTACCACTTTCATAAGTGGCCCTATCACTTTTGCTATCATGGTAATATCTTTAATAGGGAAAAATTTACCCTTACATCCTTGGCTCTACCACTTTTCAAATTGTTCCGCACCACTGTAGCCCCAGGGCAAAGTTTTGAATATCTGGCCCCTAGTGTTAAGCACTTCTTGCAGTCTAACCACTATCTTTATGAATGATTAGTCTTGATATCTAAAGGTGTGGATGTACATCAATATGAATCAGTCATCAAATACATATCTGCCTGCATTCAATGGTATTTGACAACTGGTGTCTGAGGTTACTACTGTGTTTTGTAGCCTCTGTAAATCAGTTTTAATCTCAAAGCAAAGGTTACCAGCTCAACCTGCTTTTGCAGTCAATCAGTACTTCCTGTTCCTCCCTTGGGACTGGCCTGCAAATATAAAAATATTTCCTAGCCACCTTTCCTGGTCAAGAAAAATAAACACAGACAAACAAGATATATCCCTTTCCTGGCCCCTTTAGTACCCTCTTAGGCCCCACCGAAGCATAATAACAAGTACAGTACCTCTTCCCACCTTCCTAGCACCCTTTCCACACCACCTTCCCAGTTCAAACTCCAGAAGAGAACATCACACTGTGCATGTAATTGATGACATATCCTTTCCCACCATGTAAAATCTTTTCCCACCTTCCTTCCCCTCACAGTAAAATATGAGTAGCCCTCTCAACTGTCTTACTACCTCTCTTATTCTACTTCCTTCATGAAGTGCAGTAGCACCCAACACCATGGTGATGAGCACATCCCTTTCAAACCCCCTGATATGGCTGTCATTTGAGCCAATGAGAGCGAGTGAGTGTGCATTGATACTACTTTCATATAACAGTGATCTTTATTTAATCATACCAGTGGTTTATGAGAAGGGGTAGTTGCTAAGAATGTTGGGGAAGTGGGTTATGTTTATCTTTGGAGGGCAGGAGTTGGGAGAAGGGTGTTATGAAAGGAAGGGGTATTTTGTCAGTTACATGTGCAACACTATACTCCCTGTCAGGTCTGAGCTATGGGAGGTGGGTGGAAAATATTGTTACAGGCTAAGGGAGCAATAACTGTTATACTTTGGAGAGAGTAGGAGGGTGTTAATGGGACATAAACAGGATTTGTCTTTAGACTGAAGTTAAAACTGTGCTTTGCAGATGCTACAAAACATAGTTTTAACTCTGAATACCCAAATTCATTGACTACCCAAATACCTAGAGTAATATGTCAATTGTTCAGTGAATACACAGTTCTTGTATTTGCAACCCCTACTAAAAGATTGCTTTAGGAAAAATAGAAACAAGGAAAAATAATAGGATAACTAAAATTCATCAGACATTCAGATAACCTAACTGGGTAAAGACTAATTCTAGAATACAGATGTGTCTCATTAACATCTGAGTACTTTGCTATTACTATGTATAACTATAGTTATCTCAGTAGTGGTTGTTTTAATTATGTTTTACTGTGTTGTGCAGTAGTATGAGATGTTGGTCCATTACCTGTGCATTATTACATTAAATTATGACAACGATAATGGCTTTAAAATAATAGACCCTATTGAATACTGGATTCATGGCACACTATGAAGAAATCTGCTATCCGTCTATACTGCGCTAGAACTGCCAGTGCAGCACTGATCTGTTCATGCACTCTTAACAGAAGCACATTTATTCTTCATATTCCTCATATGCCTCGGAGGAATTCTTATTCCTCTAAAGGTTTTTTAATCATTATACATTTTATATGTCTTACTTTTATCTGTCACTGTGGCTCAGTTGTCAACATTGTTGCCTCCAGGCTGTAAGTTCATGGATTCATGTTCCATATCAGAACTTGAGACAATATCAAACCTTAGAGGTTTGTACCAGCATCCTTCTCTCAATGAAATGCATACTAATGCAGCTCTCTGGCTGTGTGAATGTTGTGACTGGCTATTTTCTGCCCTTAAGGTTGTCTGCATATAGTTCATTGACAATTACTGTAGTATCTTATTCAACAATATTCCAACACTTTTAAACAATTTCAGTTAATTTATCAGAGGTAGACCTTTCACTTTTCCTTTCATTTTATTAAATTTATTGTGTTATACCTTTGAACAAAAAGCCCATTATCAAGGTTCCATGACATTATACAAACAATACATAATAAAATTAGATAAAAAAAACTATAGAGCAAAACAAGTAATTTTATGTACAGTTACATTTGTTCAGCAAGAACCCATTTTCAAAGGTGACCCAGTCACAGAGAAGAAAAGAACAGTTATGTAAGAACTTACCATAACAGTAGATCTTTGAGGGATCTCAGTCATCAGGTTACACCATAAGAACCTTCACTGTCAGGGCGAGGAATCCACACAAGTGATTTTCAGCAGTACAACTGGGACCGCCGACATTACCAACCCTATATAGGTGTGAGCACCCCCACTTCCTCCTCAGTTCTTTTCTCCAGAGAAGAGTGAGCAAGGCTGATGCCCTGGAGAACTGAGGAGAGACTGAGGGACCCAGCTCTAAATAGAAATGAGGAATACAGCAGACAGCTGTGGTCCAGAACAGGAGCCCCAAGAATGGGACAGTGGGAGGGAATTAATTGATGACTGAGATCCCCTCAAAGATCTACTGTTATGGTAAATTCTTACATAACTGTCTATCTTCTTGGGGATATCTCAGTCACCAGGTTACACATTAGGATCAAGTACCAAGCAGTGACAAGTGCAAAACAGACAGTCTGGGAGGTTGGAATTCCATAAACTTAAGACAGGAGTCCTTGTAGCACAGACCTGCCAAATCCTGCACAGCCTCTAGAAGCAATGTCCAGACTGTAATGTTTGGTAAAAGTGTATACTGTACTCCAGGTGGTGGCTGTGCAAATATCAGTGGCTAAGACCCCTTGAAATAAGCCACAGAGGTAGCCATACCTTTGGTGGAATGAGCTTTGACAGCAAAAGGTAATTCTTTGCCGTGCCCATTGTAGCAGTACACAATGCAATTTGACAACCATTTGGATAAACATAGGTTCATAGGTTCATAGGTTGTACAAGTTCAAAGGACATGCCCATATTAGACTTGCCATTGTTAAAAGTTAACAATGGTAGTGGAATTCTTATCATCCATATACAAGTCAAGTTCATGTTTAAAATGGTCCATGTTTTGACTCATTACCACATCAACTGGAGAGAATTCCATATATGTGGCACTCTTTGTGACACAAAATGTCTCCTCTGTTGGGTTTACAGATTTCAGCATATAATCTTAAATTATGTGACCTAGTACTTTAATTGGTAATTGTTTCATCAAACAGTTGGTTTCAAAAACAGTTCATCTCCAAAAGCCTTATAGGCCCAGCACATTTCACCCTAGTAAACCTATATTTTGAGAAAAATCCTAAATTTCTGAGCCTGTCCCCATATCTTAGGTTTGCTACTTTTGAAACTGATTTAGTCATACTTCATTGTACAGATTTGTAGACTTTCATATCACTAATAGCTGTGGGAGAGCAAAGGGCACAGTATTCTAGATGTGTCCTAACCAGAGTAGTGTACAGAGGAACCAAAACCTCAGCTTCCTGACTTTTTATCTGTTTTAAAACACATGCTAAGTATGCCATGAAGTTTTTTGGTAATTGTTTTAATATGGTGACTAAATTTCATGTTGTTGGTGATGGTCACACCAAGATATTTTTCAGAAGTAGTTGCTTCTAGCTTGGAGTTATTTAAATAATAACTAGCCAGTCTATTATAGCTCCCTAAGATGCATCACTTTGCATCGCTATATTAAAGACTAGTTTATGTTCAGTAGCCCAGGTATAAAGATGGTTTAAATTGTCCTGAAGTAATTCTACAGTGGCACTGTTATTTACAATACCTCAAGCTTACTATCATCAGCATATTTTTGCAGCCAAGCACCGTTTTTTGCCTGCATACTAGAGATCCATAATATTAAATAATGTTGGTCCGAGCACTGACCCCTGCAGAATGCCACTGCTCACAGTACCCCACTCAGACTTACATCCTCTTAAGACAACCCTCTGTTTCCTATTGTCTAACCATGAACATATCCATTTTCTAATCATGGGATATATTACTAGTTTCTGGAGCTGTTCTAAAAGAATCTTATGTGACACAGTATCAAAAGCCTTTTCGTAGTCCAAAAATATAATATCAACTGGGAGTCAATCTTCCAAAGCCTTGCTGACTGGCTCAAAAAGCTAATTGAATTACTCATACACAACCTCCCTGTGTAAAACCATGTTGAGTTATATCTTGATTCCCTGTGCTATCAAGGTGTTCAATGATTTTATACTGTAATAACCTTTCCATGATCTTAAAAATAACGAAGTCAGGCTTATGGGCCTAGAATTACTGACATTATTTTTAGATCCTTTTTCATAAATCGGAGTAACATTTGCTGATTTCAGTCATCCGGAGTAGTGCCTTCTTTTAGTGATGCTTTAAAGAGAAGACGTAAGCATGCCAACTAGTTCTTTACAGAGATTCTTTATAAAGATAGAAGGAATACCATCAATGCCAATGGAATAATTTGGTTTCAGTATTATTGATAGCTCTGATAGTATCACTCTCAGTAAAAATAATCATAGAACAGGGAGTGGTTGGTTTTCCATACTGAAATTCTCTTTGCTTTTGAAAAACTAACAAAATATTTATTAAATTCATCAGCCATTTATTAATTTTCCATCCATAACTAACGTGTCATGAATTAGAAGTGGTCCTGCCCCAATCTTACTCCCTCTAAAAGATCAATGTAATTATAAAACTGTTTTTATTGTTCCTGCAGTCTCCTACCAGTTTTAATTCTAAGTCTCTTTAGCCAGTCTTATAATTTTTAGTGATATTGGAAATATGTTTCAATTTCAACCATGCTTCATGTGAGGTTTTTCTTATAATGATTAAAGGCCTTTTTCTTTTCTTAATACTCCTCTTGACATTAATGTTCCACCAAACAGGTACTCTGTTTTTTATTGTAGTGTTAACCATGTGAGAACCCAAGTCTGTATACAGTGGTCAATTTTCTCTTAGATAATATTCCACATTTCATTAGCATTTAGGCCTTTTAGGTCTTTTGCCAATCCCATTGCCTCAGGTATAGTTTAATAAGCTGATAGTTTGCTTTATAAAAGTTAGAGACTTTAGTATCACTGGCAGTAATCATTTTGGTAGTAAAGAAACCCCAACCAATAACAGAATGATCACTATCACCCAGTGGTTCATGTATTATGGGTGAGGAATCAAAATGTTTAATATTAGTAATTATGAGATCAAGTGTAGTTTCTTTTCTAGTTGGTTTATCTATTATTTGTTCAAGATCATTTTGAACAACAAACTGAATTAACCTATGCTCATAACTACTATGGGCACTAAGAGTTGGCCAACTTATGTTCTGTAAATTAAAATCCCCAAAGAGAATGAATCCGTGATCAATGATGATATTATCTAGTGTTAAAAAAGATATCATTAGCTTCTGCATCTAAACCTGGCACCTGATACCCTACACCTATTGTTAATTGATCAGGCAGGGAGCTAATCTGTACTAGAATCAGTTCACTGTTTATCTGATTACTACTTAATTCACAATACTGGAGATTATTTCTAATATACAAAGCCACACCTCCACCTCTTTCGGAATGGTGATTTTAAGCACTGCAGAATATCCAGGTATATCAGTAGCCCAGTCTCCATCTGAAAACCAGGTTCTGTTACAGGGCAGATATCAATATAATTTTAATTAATTAATTCATGAGTTAATTCAGGCTCCTGGCATTCACTAACAATGCATTTATTCTCTTTGGGCTATGAATTGTAGTTTTTTTTCCCAGCCCCTGTCTTATTTAATATTAGGTCAGTAGAGAGGTTGGTGTCCATATAGTTACAGTTTGCCACATGGTCCTTTGCAAGGTGTACATTTATGATGTACAGTTACTCCCCTAGTATCTAGTTTAAATTTGAAAAAATGAAACTATTTAGTTTGTTTCCTAATATAGCTGTTCCTTTTCTACTTGGGTGTAATCCGACCCAACAAATTAGTTCTCTGTTTTCTACAAATTCTTCCCAATAAGTGATGCATCAAAATTTTAGTTTGAGGCTCCATCTCCTTAAACAATTATTTATATTTTAATCTTCTTCTTTAAAAATCATTTGCCCCAAAACTGGGATTATTTCTGAGACAGCAAAGTCACAGTCCCTATCCATTAAAGTGTTAACTTTGTTTAGAAACAAACACCCTCTCTACCTGGGTGAAAGAAACAAGCAACTGCCTAGACTTTCTGGACTCCTTAGTCTGAAGCAAATAATATTTCAAAGTTCTGCACACATCTAGAGTATGGAACAGTGCTTCCCTGGATTGGTAAGTTCAGGAAAATAAACATAATGGTGGATAGACTGATTGACTATAAACTCTGAAACCACCTTAGGCAAAACTTAGGACTTGTGCTCAAAGATACCCTGTCTTTCTGAAAAATCAAATAAGGCTCCTCGCACCACAGGGCCTGAAGCTCTGAAATTCTTCAAGCAGAAGTAATTGCAACTAAAAACAACACTTTACAAAGAGAAAGTGCAATTTGCAAGTTGCAATTCGCTCAAACGAGACAGTGTCAACTTTTCCAAAATAAAATTCAAGTCCCAAGCTGGGACAGCGGACAGATTTGGGGTTTCAGATGCAGGATGCCCCTAAGGAAGGTAAGGAAAACACCCAGCTGAGCAACAATGTGGTCACCCATGGGCTCATGAATGGCAGAAATAGCTGAAAGGTGGATGCTGTGGGAGGAATACTGGAGGCCTGAGTCAGACAAAGAAATCAGGTAGTCTAAGACATGCTTCACAGGACAGGTGAAAGGGTCTAGGGAATGCTTGCAGCCCAGATGGCAAACCGCTTCCACTCATGGCATAAGTAGCATGATAAAAGGCTTGCAGGCAGCCACCAGGACATCCACCACCCTGTTAGAGCCCCAAACCTGGCAATGGCTATGTCCTCAGGAGCCACACATGCAGATGGAGGGATCTGAGGTTGGGATGGACCAGGGTGCCCCAATCCTGGGTCAGCAGATTCTACAAAGGGCAGAGAGACCAGAGGTTCCTCAGCAAGCAGCTGAAGCAGAGGAACCATATCTGGTGAGGCCAGAATGGAGTTACTAGAATCATGCTGGCACCTCCATTTGCAGCTTGATCAGCATCCTCTGAATTAGTTGAAATGGAGGGAATGCATACAGAAATCTCCTGCTCCAAGAGAGGGACAACGTGTCTCACCAGAAAACTCCAGGCCCTGGATGTAGCAAGCAGAAATTGGGCAGTTTTACATTGGTGAGGACACAAAAATGTCCAACTCTGGATGACACCATCTGTCAAACAAATCTCTATGGATGAGAGAAGCTCCCATTTGTGCATGCTGTACTCAGTCCTGCTGAGACTGTCTACCAGGGTGTTTAGGATGCCTGGCACATGGACTGCCGAGAGTGTCAGATTGTGCTCCAGTGCCCAATACCACACTCTCATGGCCTCCCTGCAAAGGAGGTATGAGTGAGGCCCCACCCTGCTTGTTGATGTGGTAGATGACACTCAGGTTTTCCGACTGCACCAGTAGCTGGCATGGAGCCAGAGGCTCCTGAAAAGTGTGTAAGGCATAGTGCACTACTTTCATCTCCAGGACATTGCTGTGCAGGGTGGCTTCCCACTAGGACCAGGAACCCTTGGTTTGGAAAGGACCCAGGTGTGCTCCCTAACCCAGCCCTGAAGCATCTGTGGTTAGAATCTGATGTGATTAGGAGATCTGAAAGGAACCTTTTAGAAGAAGGTTCAGGGGTCCATCCACCACTGCAGTACCTTGCAAACTGGGGAGGAGACCAGGACTTGGTGGTCTAACTCATCTATATGCTTGTCCCATTGCACTCTGTGGGTCCACTGAAGGGTGTACATGTGAAGCCTGGCCAGTGGAACTGTGGGAATGGCCACAGCCATTAGCTCCAATTGCTTGAGGTGCAGTCTGGCAGGAATGTACTGACTCTGGGCCACTTCTTGGAGTCCAGGCCATAAGGCATTCTGCCCTGTTTTGGGGCAAGAAGGTCTTCCTGCTCAGAGTCAGAACTGTCCCAGTGTGCGCCCCAGTCTTTGGGACAGAACTAGTACTGACTTGGGCAGGTTGACCCGTTATGCCCAGACAGTGGAAGAGCTGTTGAGTGTGCTCCAGAGTCAGCAAGAGTTTCTCCCTGTATGGGGCCTTGAGAAGTCAATCATCCAGATAAGTACAGTTCCTCTTTTCTGAGAGCTGCTGCAACAGCTGCTAAGCATTTGGTAAAGACACAGGACTCAGAAGATAAGCCAAGGCAGAACTTTGAACTGGCAATACTAGCCCTGAAAGACAAAGCAGAAACCTCTGTGAGGAGGAAAACCGAAATGTGCAGGTGGGTCCTTAGAGGACATGAGGCCTGGCAAAGTTACCATTCTGAACATTTTGTACTGGATGAAGAGATTGAGGTCCTTCAGATCTAAAATGGGTCTCAGATCTCCAGTCTTTTGGAAACCAGGAAGAACCTGTAAACAATGTAAGGAGTTAACAGAATTGAGAATGCCATATAGATTGAGAACTGCAAATAAAATGCTTAAGTAGTAAAGCAGAACACTTTGCAACAGGGACTCCAAAACAAATGGAAAACAACTTAGGATAAAACACTCACAGGAGCAAACAAAAGACCTAGAGAAATAGATGACACATAGGAACCAAACAGGATAAAAGAACAAAGTGTCTTTAAAAAAGGGAGAAGGGCAATGTGTTATAATGGTTCAATTATTAACAAATTGCCACAAATAATTGAATTGAGGCAGAAACCACTGAAGGGAATCAGGATAAAGAACAGATAACACCTGTAGTAGGAAATGAGCAGTCAGCAGCTTACCAATGCCCAACAAAGAAAATAGGGATGATGGTCAGTCCCCAGAAATGAACCAAACTGGTATAAATGTAAGACTAGAGAAAGAAAATTCTACTTTAAAGGAAAACTCACAAGTCGAAATCAATGTACCAACATCTAACAGATATGAACCCTTGCTACATCTTTTAAACAATATAGAAAATGAAACTAGAGAGCTGATGGATATAGTGGGAGAAATAGATAATCCATCACAGATGAATAGCACTGATGAAAATCAGACACAGTTAAGTAGGATTCCAATGCATCTGTGGATGTATCAGCCATGAATCATGAAACATCAATACAAACTCACACTAGAAAAGTTTATTTAATAGGCGATTCTATGATCAAACATACAAACTCTATTACATGATGAACAGATAAGAACAGGTCTTATTATGTTCCTACCGGTGCTGGCCTGATGAAATTTATGAAATATTACCAAGCGTAATTAAAAAAGCAGATGAAACACACCTATGGTTGTGATCCATGCTGGAACAAATGATTTAAGAAAATGCTCTGAACAAGAAATCTTGAACAACTAAAAGCATAAGCAAATATTTAACAGAGGCCAAATGTGAGGTGGTAGTGTCAGAAATGTTACCAGTCCCTAGGGCAGCACATTGATCAATAAAAATAGTAAGGACAAACAATCATGAACTGAGGCTATGGTGTCTGCAAAATGGACACACAAGCCTAAGAACATATGAACACTTTCAATGTAAAACAGCCTCTTCTGCAAAGATGGTCTGCATTTAAATTGCAGTGCCAGCAAACTGGTGAGTAGCATGTTAAAGAGACAGATTAAAAATCTTTAAACTGAGACTGGGGTGGAGGCAACCATATTACACACAGTGACATCAAACATTCCAAGGGACAGAAATGCAAGAATAACCTAAACCTAAATCAATTGATACTACAAAGACAGACTTAAGTTTCTTTTGATCCATGTCAAGCTTGAAAAACAAGATGGATGGATTAGTATACACCTCAAAAATGACAATATCCTTATGTGCTGTAACCAAAACATGGTTCAGCAAGGAAGCAAGAAGACTGGGGAACAGACATCCAGGGTTACCAAGTGTTCCATAAGGATAGGGAATACAGGAAAGGTGGAGATGTGGCATTACATGTCTTGGATAGTATAAGAGCCAGTGAGATACAAAATCCTGATGGAAATAAAATACAGGAAGAGAATACAGGATGAGAACATATGGGTGAAGATGCAAACTCATAACTCAATAATGACAATAATGGTATCACATCAAAAGAAGCGATCAATAGGCGACTGCGCCAAATGAAGCCGGAAGTCATATTGAGGAAATGGTTAATGGCCACCCTGCAAGGGTAGTGACCTGGACGATGGCGACCATGCAGTAGGGGTGACCGAAGGCAGGAATAGAGAGGGAAGGGAGGGATAGGAGAGAGGGTTTCTGTGGGGCAGTGTTCCTGGTGCTGCTGAGCTAGCCCATGTGGTGTGGTGGTGAGGGTGAATGGCTCCAGCATAGGAGGTTCTGGGTTCAGGGACAGGATAGCTAGAAATATTTTGCCACTGTCTGTAGCACTTTTTTTTTTTTTTATTTCTTTTGGGAGTCTCGCCTCCTTCCCAACATGCAGTTGAACTCCTGGAGTCAAAATCCTTTAGTAGGGGATGCAGGGTGAGAGACCCCCATGGGGGTGGAGGAGTGCAGCCCCTGCATAAACTTTGAAAACTGCTGGCTGGATGTAGTTTTGCCATTTTGTGTATATCGTCAATTGCTTTTCAGCGATATACACTCACCATAATAGCTTCACTCTTTTGTTCCGCTCCTATGACATGGAACCACAATAATGACAATAGATGTGTTACAGTCCCCAAATCAGAATAAAGTGGAACATGACAAATTTATAGCACAAACAGACAAAATGGATTTAGATGGCAACTACATGCTAATCAGCGATTTTAACAACCCTAGCATAGACTGGGGTAAACAGGCAGAAGTAACAGCCAAGAAAACAGTTTATGAACATAATATAGCAAAAGAACTTGGATCAATTGGTCACAGAACCTACCAGGGAGGATAAAATCCTGGATCTAATATTTACAAATCTCAAGAATAATATTGATAGGGTACAAATCTTGGAGCCATTAGTAGGCAGCAACCATAATATGGTCATGATAGATATTAATTTTGGTCACACATCATTTGGAGGGAAAATGACATTAAAGTGCTATAATAAGACAGATTATAAGGGTATGAAAGAATATCTTCATACATGGGTTTGGGGTAGGACAAATCACTAGAGGAAATGTGGGACCAAATTAAAATTTAAATGGACTATTATATAACAAAACTTGTTCCAGAAATAACTAAATATAACTCAAATAGAAGAATTCTAAAATGGTTCACTAAAAATATCAAAAGGACACTAAATAAGAAAAAGAAAGTTTATAGGAGGTATAAAGAAAGGACTGAAGAAGCAAAGATGAGTTATATAAACTACTCTAAGGAATGTGAAAAATTAATAAAAGAAAGCCAAGGCAGATAATGAGCAAAAATAGCAAAATCAATATTGGATAATAAAATGAATCCTATAACTATATTGGCAGCCTGAAAGGAGGACAAAAAATGATATAGCAGATCAAGGTGGTAAATAACATCATCATTGGTGGGGAAAAATCACTGAAACCTTTAATGAGTACTTCATTAGTATATTTAAAACAAAAGAAAGAAGTAGACATATAACTGATAAAATAAATAATCTCAGTGAAATCAGAACTATAACAACTAAGAGTATATGAGAGACTACAACGATTAAAGGTCAATAAATCACCAGGCCCTGATGGAATACGTCCCAGATTCCTTAAGGAATTGGCAAGGGAATTGCTGGACCCATCAGTTATTCAACAAGTCTTTGTAGAGGGCAATACAGTGCAGGAATGGTGGACAGCTAATGTGACCCCTATACATATGAAAGGAGACAGAAACATAGGAAACTACTGACTGATCAGTCTGACTTTGTGATCGGTATGATCATGGAAGGATTGTAAGAGATATAATACACCAACATATTGAGAAGAAGGGCAAAGGATATATCACAATATGGGTTCAGTCAGGGTAGATCTTGTTTAACAAACCTAATGCAGTTTTTGAACCTGTGAGTGCAGCACTAGTCAAGCTTCCATTGAAACATAATATACTTGGACTACTCGAAGGTGTTAGACTCTGTATCACATATGGAAATAATTGACCAATTGTGAAATGTGAATTTCATCCTAATGTAATATCATGGATAGAGTCATGGTTGGACAACAGGTTACAAAGAGTCTGTATATAGGGGATATCAGTCTGGCTTAGAGAGGGTGACAAGTGGTGTCCTGCAAGGGTCCATCTTGGGACCACTGCTTTTAATATCTTGATAGTTTCAATGCAAACATCAAATAAGGCATGAATCTGTAAATATGCCAATGATTCTAAAATAGGTGCTATCATAAACAACAAGGAAGCCACCTTGAGACTACAACAGGAAATAGATAAATTAAGAAAATGGGTTAGGGAACATGGACTGGAATATAATGTTGAAAAATGCAAGGTAATGCATATAGGACACAACAACATATTAGGCCAGTACATACTTGAAGATAAACCCCTAACAACAACAGAAGTAGAAAGGGATCTAGGTGTAAAGATAAACAACAAGCTCTCATTTGACCATCATATTAGAGAAACAGTAAACAAAATGCAACAGGATTGTGGGATGTATTAGAGAAATGTAAGAGCAGGAATAGGGAGGTGATTGCCCCATTATATACAACACTGATAAGACAGCATTTAGAATACTGTGCACCCTCCACAGCAATACAAAACATTGGGAATATGAAACAAATGGAATGAGTGCAGAGAAAAATAACCAAACAAATCTAAACAGTTAAGGACAAACCATACGGAGAAAGATTACAAACTTTAGGGCTATATTCCTTACAGTACAGAAAACTAAGATGGGATCTATGATACACATATATAAGGCATATCACAATGAACAAATATAGATGACAGCTGGACTATGCAAAAATGAGGCAGGAAAAGACAAGGTCACATGATAGACAACTGAGAGGTAAAACTGTATGAACAAACAAGAGGGAATGGTACAGTCAGAGAGTTGTGAGTCCCTGATTGCACTGTCTACAGCAGTTGTAAATAGTACCAACATGGGACAATTTAAAAGAAATTAGACAACCACACGGGCAGAGAAAATGGCACTTTTCCACTGATATGTGGCACGTCATCTAGGCTAAGGCTGATAGGCTTGAACAACTACTATGAAACTAAACCTGGAATAAAACTCCTGGTTTCTCTGCCAATTTGGTGCCAATTCAATTGCCTGCTTGCACAGAAGAGACTGTACTTCCTCCTGAAGAACAGGCAAGTGAGCAGGGGATTGTTGGAGGGTGGGGAGGGGTATCTGGAGGCTGTTGGATGAGCTCCAGGGTACGACCTGTCTCTATGATCTGCAGGATCCATGCATTTGAAGTTATGGTTCTCCATTGATTCATGGAGGGAGAACCATCCTCCCACCACCACCTCATGGGTCTGGGCCAGAGGGGAGGAATCTGGCAAGGAGTCAAGCTGAGGGGTGACCAGCTGAGGAGGCTGGCCCATCATTTCTAGGATGCTTTGCTGCTGCTCCAGCATTGGAAGGGTCGGGCAAGGAGGCCTGGGCTCTGTGCTTGCCCTGGGTATGGGGCCCAAGCCCGGCATATTGGCCTGTCTACAAAAGTAGACAACCCTCTACCATGGAGCTGAGTATGGTACAGAGAATGCACAGACTTGATGGTTGTGCCAGAGGCCTGCAGATCATTGATGAGGTCCTGGACATCAGGGACAAAGAGCTTGGTGCCATTGAAAGGGGCATTAAGCACCATTTTTGCACATCAGCTGCAAATCCAGAGATCCTGAGCCATGAGTGCCTACAAAGGCATATGCCAGTGGCAGCTGCCCTGGCCACTGTGTTGGTCATGTCATACAGGGCCCTGAGGAGATGTTTGCTGACATCTTCCACAGTTTGCAAACATTGGCCCAATTCCTGCTGCTGGGAGCCATGTAGAAGGGCCTGAGTGGCAGCTTGCCATTTCTCCAGTTGGCATTCTGGAATTTAACCATATGTGACAGATAGTTTATAATCCTTAGACCCAAAGTAGAGGAGGCATAAACTCTTTATCCCAGAGGTCAATCCTGCAGGATTCCTTATCTGGAGAAAGGGAACTAAAGTGTTTAGGTGCCTTAGACCAGTCATGGGCTGCCTTGATGACCACCAAGTCAGTTTCAGCCTAGGAAGCAAAAATAAGGAAGGCACTGAGGGCAGTATAAAGGTTATCTGCCCTGTGTGGCATAGCTGGCACCATGTATGGTCTGTGCCAGGCTGCCATGGTGGCATTCTTTAGGGCAGGCAGCATGGGAGGGATAATCTTAAGGAGACTTTCAGGAACCTACAGGAAGTCTGCCAAGTCTTTCCTGGTGACATCTTACCCCTCAGGCTAGAAGACCATAGTGGCAGACAACTGCTTCATAACATAAAAAGGTAGCATCCTTAGAAGGAGACCTTGGGGTATGTCCGACTGGGTCCTCACAGACTGAAGAGACAGTGGATCCATCAAAATTAGGATTTCCTCCTCTTCCTCCCCATATTCTATATCATCCAGGAAGATGAGATCAGGATGGTAGTCCTCCTCATCTGGGTCTGCTGTCACCATGGTCGTCAGTGGTCCATGGGAGCCTCTCATGGTCGATTAACAGGGTGTCAATGATGATGGCCTATTGAAGGCTGTGAACTGCTGAACAAGTATGTTAGTAAACTGACAAGTACTTTGATCAGATCCATAGTTGTAGCCGACAGCGGAGGGGTTGATGGCACAGAAGTCAATGGCACTCCATCCTGAGAGCCAATGAACTGAAGCCTTGGAGAGGAAGGTGCAGGTCTCAACAGGATAGCCATCGGCGATAAGCCAGTCAATACAGAAGGGACCAACGACCCTGAGGTCAATGGCTGGGTAGCCTGGGAATCAGGCGGCAAAGCTTGCATGGGTCTGGTAGAAATAGAGACCTGGACAGCTTGTCTCTTCATAAGGGCAGCTGCTATAAATGAATAGCCCCATGAAGAAGGAGAGCTACGAGGAACGGATGGTGTTAAGGGGAGCAGTCACAATCCCGGTCTTACTTGTGACTTTTCCCCAAGGACTTGTCTCAGGCCTTGAAGCCTGTGAGCTCATAGATCTGGTGGGTGACTGAGTGGCCAGGGCCCTGGAGGACTCCTGCCTGGAGCTGGCTACCTGCTGCTCCATCAGGAATATTTTGAGAGCCTTCTTGGGTTGCCTAAGGGTTGTCTGGTTAGCTTCTGGCAGAACTCACAGTCGGAGACGCCTTAGACAGGCCAAAGAGTGATTATCTATAGAGGCAATCTTCTTCTTCCCACAGCAGCAGCACCAGAAAAGAGGAAGAAGAAGAAGAAGATGGATTAACTCTTGACATAAATATAAAAGAAAAATCTCCAAAAGAGATTTTAGCAAACAGAAGAAGAAAAAATGGCCGTGAGGCCAAAAATGCGAACACTGCAACGGCTCTTCCACAGAGATTGTGCTTGCAAGTCGACAGTGGGAAAGAACTGAGGGAGGAGTGGGGCCCCCATGCCTACATAGGGTTGGTGATGTCGGCAGATGTCGCAGCAGGGCAGCCCCTATGTGTACTGCTGAAAATCTTTCATGTGGATTCCCATCTCCGACGCCAAAGGTTCCTATGGTGTAACCTGATGACTGAGATATCCTCGAAGAAGATATATAAATACAATATAATACAATATCTAAGCAATAAAACACAGCAGGGTATTGTTTGTAACAGGCTAATGCATGCCTAGGTGCACAGTGAGGCATGACGTGTTTGCACTGAGTGTCTTTAGTACCTGGAAGTGCATTAATCTATGACAATCAATGCCCAT
Source organism: Neoceratodus forsteri (assembly GCA_016271365.2). Lineage (NCBI taxonomy): Eukaryota > Metazoa > Chordata > Ceratodontiformes > Ceratodontidae > Neoceratodus > Neoceratodus forsteri. Next base: position 878,928,994 of record CM028131.1, on the reverse strand, counting down.
TGAGTGTTTCATTGCACTTCAAAAGGGGTCCTCTGTAACACAATTACAGGATGAAAAAATAAACAATACATATAAAGATATAGGAAAAAATTCTATTTTTAAACTGTATTTTTTAGTCGAAATAAAAAAAATAGTCCCTGTTCAACTTTGCGCCACTATTTGGTACTATTGTGAAAAGTTTGTTCAATGTGCCTTTTTTTATTCTGTGTTTTTTTTTAAAACAGTGGTTTAATAGATTTTTTTTAGGAGCAAGACAGATATGTGGCCATTTTCATAGGGATCAAGGAAAGAGAGGCAGTGGCATGGTCTAGTGAGAGTCGAGAGAACGTGGCTTTGGTGGACTCTTTTGTGAAAAGTGTGAGGAATGCTCTTATTTGTTGCTGTGACTGGACTAATTAATTGTGATTGTATCCAGGAGGGATTTTCAGGTTGTTTATGCTGTGGGTTTCAGTGTGGCTCAATAGAGAAGGGCTACTAGGTGACTGGCTGAAGTGTTGCAAGAAGAGAGGGTGACTGAGCAAGCAGGTGGAGTAGGCAAGAGTGCAAGCTCATGGGTGATCTACCAAGTATGGGTTGCTTTCAACTCAGCGATGGAGGTATAGAGGACTGTGATGGAAAGTTTAAAAAGACTACAACAAAATATGAGTGGAGGATTTAGAGGGTTTACATTGAAATTGAGATACTTGTGATGTGAGGGTGACAGGATGGGAGATAGTAAAATGTGTTTGCATGTTAGTGTTTTGAAGTGATGGCAAGGGAAGTGATAGGATTTTGCACTTTAGAAACATGGCTGCCAGAAATCTTTTTCCCAAAAATGTGTGGGAGGAATGAATATCCGATTATGTTGTTTCCTGTTACCAAACTGCTGGTTGTCCCACATAAAGTATGGGCTCTGCCAATCAGGATACACTAAACTCTTTACTCATTCTATAAATAGGAAATACATAATGAGCTGCAACTGAATAACACATTTATTTCCACTAGTGAGTAGGAAGATCCATAACTCATGAGTGGTAAAGCCACAAGTTACTTAAAAGGTCTTACCACAAATGTGTGGTTATCAATATGTTATTTGACTGCAGTCCATTTTGTATTTGATACATACCATGCTAAAGTTTTTTTAGTGTGTTACCTTGTTTTAGTTTAAAACTGCTAATTTTCCACTGTAAACTCTCCATATACCCCATTATTCTCTGTATACTATTTCCATCTTCTAAGTAAAAGTAATGTGTTCTAAGTAAAATATCATGTCATAAGTGAAATAACATGCATTCTAAGTAAAATAAATATTTACCCCACAATAACAGGGTTTCTATAACACAATATAAGATAAAGATAAGATAAAACTGATGTTTTATACTCAGCTCACAAGATATCATGTTACCATGTGAGTGGATATATCACAAATAATATCTTGACTGGTTGGGAGCATCACTCTGCATACTGAACCAATCAAAGTGCAGCTGTCACAGTGCTAATGGCATTTTAAATTTTTGTTTGTTGTATGTCAGAAGTTCTGTGTCACAGAACTTGCTCAGGCTGTAAATTATAAATACTTTTTGTGTGCACATCTTAAAGACTGAAGCAGATGGCTCCTGAACTGGACTGCAGTACAGGGAGTGTGTTGGGTACTGTAGTCTCAGAGAAGCTCCTCTTAACTACAGCTCTAACTCTGGGGTTGACTTTAAAATCGTTTAGCCAAATGAGGCTTTGTTACTTATTTATTAGGTCCTGCTAGTGCTATTAGTACTTTATATCTCTAGGGACAAAAGTTATTTTTTAGCATTCTGTGACCGGGAAAGCCACTTCCAGGTCACGGACTACAACTGACCTCCCCTGGCAAGTGGGATAAGATACAGGCAGGGCGCATGCAGAGATGCGTGCAGACACATGCACATCCTAGAGTGTGTCAAGAGTGTCTGGCGGGGAAAAGGGAAGGAGGACTCACACTGGCATTGGTTAAAAAACTACAAGGTAGGCCCTGATCCATGTCTTGCAAATTCAACTAATAAGAATGGCAGGTAGAACACTGACCTTGGATAGGGACTTGGAATATCAGTGAAATATTTGCTCCATGTACACTCTGCATAAAATGGAGCAGATCTGTAACACTACACTTGTGCAGAGTGTCCAGAAAACAAACAACTCTTTATCAAGCTTATGACTTTTGTTAAACATCTAGAGGCCCTGAAAAAAAAACAGGAAATACTTGGTAATAAATTAAAAGCATACCGTACACTGAATTGCAATATTACCATTCCAGAGGCAGTTGAAAACCCAACTAACAATAAAAAGAAAGGCTACAAATGTACAAGCAGACCCTGACAATGAATGGTATGAGGTGCAATTGGTTAAAAGGAAAAAGTGGGTGAAAGGTTTCATGTGGCTAACTAGACAGTGGGACCTCAGTAAGGTGTAAGTGAGGGGGCGGAGTCATGGATCCCTAGTCATAGTAGCTCAAATGGCCCTAGTATATCAACTGCTCATCATAGCACCATCCCACTTACCAATAGATTTTCTGCCCTTATAAACAAGGTCTTTGAAACATGTTAGACATTGATAATCAGGAACCAATGGACCAGCAAACTGTTCATAGACTTACCCCCACATCAACTCATTGTATTGGGAGATCCTATAGTCAAATATACAGACTCCATACATGTTAATAAGGACAAGGAAAATATTACGGTTTGCCGCCACTGGGGCAGGTGTAAAACGAACATTACCAAAATGGCAGATAACATTTTTAAAGGAGCTGAGGAAAGGCCACTTACCATCATACATTCTGGAGTGAATGACATAGGCAGGAAAAGTACAGAGGCTGTAAAAGGGACTTTGAGAAACTTGCTGAGAAACCTGAAAGCAAAGGGTGTGAGATTTTATTCTCTGAAATACTGCCTCCCTAGGGCACACAAAAGAAAAAATAACAAGAAATCAAGAACATTAACCAATGGCTATGTAACTGGGCAAATGATAAAACGTATACATTTATAAGACATTGGGACAGATTTCAGAACAAACCAGACATGTATTGCAAGGATGGTTTGCATCCTAGCCATAAAAGAAGTAAAACCTTGCTGGAGCCATGTAAGGGCTGCTATGACCATTTTAAACTGAAAAGGGAGCAATGGGCAAGCCTCAACAATCAAATCAAGAGAGGCTCATTCAAGCTAGCAAAGGAAAAACAAAAAATATTATCACTGTCATGTCACTTAATGCTCAAGTTTAAACAGGAGTAAAATAGCAGAATTATCATCTATGTTAACAACTAGCAAAACCGATGTCATCTTTATTACCAAAACTTGGTGGGATGAAGATAGCAAAAGAAATTAACACATACCAGGATACCAGCTCTTTACTAAATCTAGAAAGACATGTGGGGTGGAGGAGTGGCAATCTACATAAAAGAAGACATAGAGTACTATGAAATACTGCTTCAAGGTTCAGAAGACAACTAAGCTGAATCCATTTGGTTAAACATCACAGGGACAGTCTGGAGGAATATTCAAATGATCACCTAATACTATTATTGAAAATACTTGTAAAATATTGACCCAGATACCAGCTATGGTGGACAGAGGAGATGTTATCCTTGTATGTGTTCTCAACTTACCTAACATTAATTTGGTAACACCACAAGCAGCTACTGCTCAAGACCAAAACATAGTAGATTTTTGTATAACATAGAACTGCAACAGATGATAATTGAACCAACTAGGGGAACAATATATTAGATGTTCTAGTTACCTATATTACTGACAAGATTTAAAATGTTGCAATATGTGCACCACTATACAGCAGTGATCCCAACATTATAAACTTTGAAATAAACAAGAATGAAAATTATACTAAGGGTAATTCACTTTAATAAGGCTGACTGAACTCCATGAGGTGTCACCTATGTGATATTGATCTCCCTAATAATCTCTCAAAACTTAACATAAATGCCAGCCGGTGGTGTAGAGGTTGAGCAGTGGTGCCTTATCTCAGCCCGTCGGCGACCGGGTTCGAGAATGGACTTGAGCGCCAGGGGTTAGCAGGGGGGAGGAAATGATTGAGCGCTCAAAAGACTGATCTCTTCCAGGAGTGGGATTGGGATGCATCACTCAGCAGTGGCCCTCAGTGGAGACTGGAGGCACTACCTGAGCATGCACTATTGGGACACCGAAACCAGGGAAAATGGCATCTGAAGAGAGTGGCTTGATGGCTGTGCACAGTTGCCATGGCACCTACCTGGATCCATGTTCCACAGGCAGTTGGTGGCTCCAAGTGGCCCCGCTGTGGGGAGAAGCCACAGGAGTCTGGATGTCCACAGTAGAGGCGGTCACGGCTGGATGTCCCTGAGCTGGTTGTGAGGATAAGGTAAGGGAGCAGGTCAGGAAGCCAAGGAGTGAAAAAAATAGACAAAAAAAAGTTAACAAACAATTACAATAACTGGAAAAAAAACATTTGATTTAACAGAAAAATCCAAAGACTAATTTCTAAAAGAAAAAATATTTGCCTCTATGAAAAATCACCAATGACAATTAACATCAGTAAATATAAAGCTGCCTTAAAACAACTAAAACAACAATTAAAAACTCACACAAAAACACTGAATTCATGTTAACATAAACAAAGGATAATAGGAAGGGCTTTTATTCTTATATTAACTGTAAAAGTGGAACCTCGTATTTGATAGGACCATTATGTGTACATGACTGCACCTATAGCAACCCTGAAGATGTGGCTCCATATTTAATAATTACTTTTGTTTGTTTTTACTAGTAGCACAACTACACATAATGCACTTTCAACCAACCTGGAACAAAAGCTAAATACTAAAATAAATATCTGCCATCCTGAAACTATAAAGGAAAAACTTATAACATTGGACAGTAATAAATCTCATGGGCCTGATGACCTACATCCACTTATACTTAAAGAAATAGCTGACCCAATATCCATCATATGTAATAAATCAATAAACAAAGGCATAGTACCTACCCACTGGAAAAAACATTGTAGTCCCAATTTATATCAAATTCTGGCAAGAGTCAATAGGGCTGCAGCAGGGAATCTGGGTTAAAAATATTGAAAATAATTTTTTTTAATATTTTACACCTACTTTCAACACAGCCTTGTGATGAACCTGCCTCATAAAGAAGGGCAGAGAAATGTTCAACTCCTGGCCTAAAGGTGATGTTGTGAAGGGATCAACTTTTGGTCTGCAAACACACATTTTGGGCAGGAGTTGGAAAATGACAGCTGTCACATTAATGAGTCACTGTACCAAAATAGCTATGTTGAAATGTTGCAGTAAAATACTGACTATTACCAAAGTTATGAGCCCACATTTGCAAAATTCAGCATAGCCTCATAACTTAAGCAGTAGTGCAACAATCTGGTGAAAATTTTGACCTATACTTTTTATGTTATTTTAGATTGCCACTTACCTCCTGACTTCAATGATACCATTCTTTCCACAATTTGAGTCTGCTTGAGTATTTTTTCATGACTGAAATTATAAAGGAAAACACCTTTTAATATGGCTCAGACCAGGTTTTCATCAGTATTTGTAGCTGTTTTGAACAATTGTTGTTCTGTATGGTCAGAGAGCTGCATAATAGTTAATTTTAGTCACAACAGAAGTGATATACAAACAACAGATGGACAAAAACAGTTGAAAATACTGATGAAGACCTGGTCTGCGCCGTATTGACCCTTAGGCTGCTAGAAGAATTAGAATGTACAGGAATTTTAGACTGATATATCAGTCCATGGCACAGCAAGCATTAAAAGGAGTTCTCCTTTATTATTTCAGACATGAAAAAGTACTAAAGTAGACTCAAACTGTGGAAAGAAGGGCATCATACAAGTCAGAAGGTAAGTGGTAATCTAAAATAGCATAAAAAGCATAGATCAAAATTTTAACCAGATTGCTGCACTGCTGTTTTAGTAGATAAACATACTAGAATCATACAACACAAGAATGTGCAAAGTATAATACCACCCCATATTAAATTTATTCAAAGCCAGGGAATGCATTGCTATTCTTTCATTTTTTGGCATTGAAAAAGTTTAACTTGGTCCATAGGGAGGACATTTGGATACAGCTTTACTTAATCAAGCCCTAAATATCATGGTATCACGGCAGAAAGGGTGTTAGGGCATTAAGATGGAAGTGAGGATAAGGTAAAGAAAATTTATTGTGGCACTATACTCTATAAAGATCCTGCCAAAGAATGCCACATATGTCAAGCAGAGAAACACTAACATGGCATAGATGCTGAATTCTTTGGTGCAGTCTTATAGTGCAGCAAGTTAAATTGTATCTGTATTCATTTTTGAATGGGGATTGTGAAAATGTCAGATGGTTGTCAATTCCAACCCACCTTTTTGTTCTTTGATGATAAAACTGCTGCTTTATGAAAATGGGCTATGTAGATCATTATGATCCATCATATTTTCAATAACCCCAACCTTTTACACCCTGTGGATCACTGTCCCACATAGGAAAACTAACCTTCTCACTCCTCTGAGTGCAAACCAAGCCCCTTTGTGTTGACAAATCAACCCCAGTCTGCCACTTGCTTAGTGTTAGTGAATTTTTGTAACATTTTTAGTTCTGCATATTTATACAGTCGCATAAAATGCCAACTGACATCCTTTGTAAGCTCTCTACTATCAGTTTCTTCATATTTCCTCCAGTGTTTACATTTACTGTAGCAGTAAAGATAATGTGTTTAGCACTAAAATAAAAATAAATTTGCTGCTGGGCTTTCTGTTTAGATACCCCTGTTCAGGGAAGCTGTATTTTCAAAACAGGAATACCTGGAAGAACGGAACTGATAACATCCACATTTATGTTTACTAGTAGTTGTTACCGTCTTCTCCTGTGAACAAAGCACAATGGATTCTGAGTGGCGGAACAAGTAATATGGTGCTCAGCAATGAAAAAACTCAAACAAGCAAAGAATGAGGAGCACCCAGGACCACAAAATATTATTCAGAGTTCTTTATTTATCTAAAGTGCATAGTGCACCCAGACAGAGTGAGCATAAAAGTGATGGCTGAGCTGCTCTGAAAGTTATGCTTCTGCGCCCTTGCCAGGTATCATCAGAGTGAATCACTGTGATGATGCCCGGCAGGGGTCATGAGAAATGTTAGTTGCAGAAAGACTCAGCTGCCACCCTTTTATGCTCAATGTGTGGGTACACTATGCACTTCAGTTAAATAAAGGACTTTGAATAATATTTTGTGGTACTGGTGCTTTCTTGCATATGTGGGTGTTACTATCCTTTGCTTGTCCCTGTGGAACAGCAGGCTGAAATGGGACTTGAGCTTAGTTTTCCCATTCTCAGGGTATTTACAGGATTGAACATATGGATATGTTCTCCAGCAGCACACAGGGACATGCTGTGAAGGTCACAGATGGCAAGTTTAGGGGTAACATTAGGAAGCATATTTTTCCCAGAAGGTGATGGCCTTCTAAACTGACCTGCCAATAGAGACTGCAGCCATGAAGGCAGTAGAGTGGTTCCCAGTGTTGCCCATCCCTTAGCTTTTGCCAGTACTGAGCCGATATGGCTGTGGAGAGCTTTAGGAGTGGCAAGAGCATTGAAAAGACTATAAGGTGCTTTTGCCACATCAGAGTGAGATGTAACTGATACTGCTGCAATTACAGAACTGTGCATGAGTGATACTCGAGCATGTGCAGTTTGCCCATAGTCAGCCATATCATGGCAGCACTGACATGACCATATGCGCCATACTCATATATGCATAGTTTAAGTCAGCACCGTTAAAAGTAAGACCTTATTGAAAATGAGATACTGCATCTTAGCCACTAACATGTACCAGTACACTGTAGAAGTGGGTAAAATTAGACCCTCTGAAAATGAGATCCTGCATCTCATCAAAGTTATCCTGTGTCATTACATTGCCAAAATGGATAAATGTATGCCCCACTGAATATGACATACTGCAAGTCAGCCAGGTTATCCAGCTGTGTCAGTAAGTTGTAAAATGCTATAAATACCATCAAGAGGTTCTGGAGATATGAACATTGAGAGAAAAGCTTGAGATATTCCAACATTTTTCCAGAGCTCTGTGATATAGTTACAGGTGAGTTTTACCATTTAAAATAAATGAAAACAGCCTTTAACATTTGTTATAGTGATTTTACTGATAGGCATAATGAAGTCAGTTGCATACATCTATTGAGTTAAGACAGGAAAATGTACAGGAGTTGTGTCTGCTCTGCAGGAAATGGCTTGTTCAATTTGGGATCACTGCAGTTGACACCTCTATCATTCTTTTGTAATTCCATAGGATGCTCTTTGCAACCTCTGAAAACCCTAAAACATTAGCTGCCTAGCATTTATTTACCCTTCCTACAAGTATAAATCCATGAGAGTTTCAATGCCATTAATTAGGTCCAGAAAGGGTTAACATAAATCAACTCTTCAGAGAAAAACTATAAATCATTACACACACACACACACACACACACACTGGGAGAGAAAGGCATGTCAGTAAATTAATGAGTCTCCAACGATTGCAAGTCACATTGCAATAAAACAAAAAGCTGAGAAAATAGTGTTGGAATTGGTCTACTAAACTGCCGTCTTGCATTAGCTTTACAAATGCTGTTAACCAAGTTGAATTCAAAAGAAAATATGTGTTTCTTGTACTCATTGAAGCACTGCAAGGTTGGGGAGGAGAGGTGATTGTCTAGAGCATTTGTTTCTTAATCCCTAGGCTGTTGAAAGAACTAGAATTAATCTATTTGATTGAGCCCTGGACAGATGTTCATTCTGCAGCACTGCAAGGGTTAAATTGAAGGGCTGCAAAGATGTGGAAGGATCATTTGAAAACTCCAAAGAAGTGTTCCATGGTCTGAATCTGATAGCTCATTTTTAGAGTTGATGCAAGAGGACTGCAGGCTCCACCTACCTGCAGCCCTAAAACAGTAGTAAAAACTTCACCTCTGCTTATAAACCCTTAAGAGTCACTTCAATTATCAATAAAATCATTGAGGGAATAATACAAGGCACTATTATGAACTACGATCGTAAATACACAAATCTGATTGGCTGAAGCTCTTTGAAGCCATGATGATATCGAGACTACATCATCACGGTTCAAAAAGCTCGTGCCACTAGCCTCCTACTGATCCATATTAACAAACTCCTCCGACCTAAACCTCACCGCATTTGCCCTCCGTAGTTTTTTCAAATGAGTTAGCAATGGTGAACTTCTGGTTTTCGGAGCAGGTAAGTAATTGTTCAAGCCTCACAAAATGTCCAGCTATTTTAAAAGTAAGCCTTATCTGAACCCAAGTTCAATTCTTTACAAATTACTGAGCAGTGTTTCTCACCCAGCCACACGCTCGTTTCAAACGTCAGTGGCAGAGCTATACGCTACTTTAACTCGGGTCTCATTCCTGCTAGCTTCCAAATCCCGCTCTACCGATCAACAGCTTAATTTTTTCTCTTACTAAACCTCACCTTTCTGAGTCCATCGCTCAGTACTGCATTTATGGGGAGACTGGGACCACGGATGGCACACAGAGACTGCACATACCATGGCAGAGTAGCAGCTTTACAAACAGAGCTGTCACCATGTAGCAGCAGCACCATCTGCTGGAGAAAGCAGAAACTGCGCACTTTTTAATTAAAAGGTATACTTCACTTACAAAAACAATAAAAAAAAGTATTTTAACACAGTTTTTTTAAAATAAATGAACTGAAACTTTAAGCTAGTTCATAATAGCAATAAGCCTCAGGGTGTGGTATATCATAGATATCGTCACTTCTCAGATGAGTTGACGCACTTCGCCTGCGGCCCGTGCCCAACCACCGAGGCGTGACGATATCCCATGATATACCACACCCTGTCGTGCCTTATTGGTTAATTATAAACCACCTCAGAAACAATGGACTACTAGACACCACACAGCATGGTTTTACAGAGAAGAGAAGCTGTAATACCAGTTTAATAAGTTCTATAATAAAGTCAGTAACTATCTTGACCAGAATGAATCGGTGAACATGGCCTTTTTGATTTGGAAAGGCCCAGCCCACGTCTGGTGCTGCATGGGGCACTATCAAGAGAAACTTAAAAACTCAGGATAGATCCATTCATAATACAATAGGTTTCATCATGACTCGAAGGATAGGTCACAGAGGATATGAGTCAATAGCCATCTTTCCACCGATGGTGGGTGACCAGTGGGTCCCCAGGGATCGGTCTTAGGATCACTTCTTTTAATCTGTTTATACATGACCTGCAAATCTCTAGCAGTAATATACTGCTTAAATTTACTGATGATCTCAAAATAGGAGGGTTAGTTGGTACTGCAGAAGGTAAACTAAACATGGAAAAAGATCTCAACATAATTGTGAAATGGGCAGATGTTAATGGAATGAGATTTAGTTTGAATAAATGTGTAGTCATGCACTGTGACAAAAATAACCCTATACATAATTGTATGATACATAACAAAATTTAAGACAGTCAATGAAGTCAGAGACTTAGGAATTATAGTCATAAGCAACCTGAAAATAGTATCCAATGCAGGCAGTAGCGAAAAAGTTAACTATCTAACCACTTGCATTTAAGGTCTTTTGCTAATAAATCCAAATTAATAATGTTTCCAATTTATAAAGCATACCTATGTCCCCACTTGACTACAGCTCCCAAGTTTGGAACCCAGGGTTTAAAAGGACATAATATTATTGGAAAAGGCACAAAGGTGATTCACAAAACATATATCCACTCTAACACATAGTGATTATAAAAAGACTAGACACCCTAAAGGCTTTAGCCCTTACAAACTAGGGCGAAAGAGGAGATTTATTGACCTTGTATAAAATTCTGAGAGACACTGCACTCAGCTGATTTGGAAGTCAGCTGTAGAAGAAATCTCCACCATTTAAGGGACACAGCCAACAGATTCTAGGAGATGTATCCAGGACCATCCTAAGGAACAATTCCTTCCTACCTAGAACCATTAAGTTATAGAACAAACTCCCACAGGACAAAGTTAATCAATCGCCTTTCACAGGATTTAAAACTAAACTTGATGCCTACTTTAAGAATAGTATTGTTAAATACAATTCACTGTGAAGTGAGGATGGCAATTATGGGTATGTAGCCTTCTGCTGTCCTAAAAACCTTAGTATAACTTTAGTATTATAAAAAATAGTGCAGCTGTGAAGCTAGCTTTTGAAAATAAAAGAAAACAGATAATTATAAAACAACAGCTTTAAAACTGTAACTATTGAACTGATATTGCATAAATTGAATATAGAAACAGAAACAGAAGTTGTCAGCAGAAAGGACATTGGTGTCCACCAGTCTGCCCTGAAGTTCCCTACCTTTGTGTTACTGCAGAACCTACTCAATGTCCAGCCCCTGCCCTATTATTTATGTTTCCTTGTGTCTGTCCTATGCATGCTTGAATCCTGTTACCATTTTGGTACCACCACCTCTGCCAGGAGTGTGTTCCAGACATCCACCACCCTATCTGTGAAGAAGTATATCCTCACATCCCTCTGAACCTTCCCCTTTCAGCTTCAAATCATGCTCCCTTGTCCCAGAGCATCTTTTCTATGTAAAATGCTACCCTCCTGTATCTTACTAATATCTTTGAGGTATTTGAATTTTCCTATCATCTCCTTCATTTCCCTTCTATCCTCTAGAATACATATTTAAATCCTTGAGTCTTTCCTCGTAGGGCTTCTGATGCAGTCCCCATGCCATTTTGGCTGCCCTTCTCTGTACCGCCTCCACCTGATCTATGTCTTTACTGAGATAGGGCTTCCAGAACTGCACACAGTACTCCAGGTGTGGTCTCACCATTGATCTATACAGGGATACCACTATTTGTCTCAATATGCAATGGTCTGACTCAAAATATGCAGTTTATCATCACTTGTGAGGGAGCAGGACTTTCATAACTCACTCACAGTTTTTCACTCATGCTTATGGTTCTGCTCCCCACACATGAAGATAAATTACATATTTTAAGTCAACCTATTGCATATAACATATTTATTTACCAAAGTTAAAACATATAGTCACATACAGTCAGGATATTCAAATAAGATTTCAAGTTAGATTTAAAATTGCTCACAACAATGTTGGGTATTCAGTGAACAAGGTGATCTCAATTGGGCACCTACAAAAATGGCACCTCAATTACAGCACCTGTTTTCAGGGGTTACCTGGTAGGGGGGTGACTGGATACCAGGTGTGTGACATACTGCAACAGGAAGTACAAGCATATACACTCATGGGGGGCAGGGGGGATGGTATGTTGGAGGGTGTGGCGGGCAGCTGCTGGAGCTGGTCAGTAGCATGGTTAGGAGGCGGTCAACTGGGAGGTGCAGGTTTGGTTCCGCACAGCGTATTTTTCTTTTGCCAGTAGGTGGCTTTCAATATTTTTAAGTTTTTCACCCTCCCAACATGCACTCCTCTAGAGTTGAGAATCCATAAGTATGGTGGTGTGGGGGCCCCCATTTAACAACAGAACCTGTAGGTTTCAGGTGCCCTTTTCTCCTTGCCATGAGTGTGCATCACGGAAATCCATTTTTTTTTTTTTTTTGCACCTCCCCACTTCCTGGTTGCCCACTCCTTCAGGTCTCCTATTGTCCCTCCGACTACCTGTCCCATCTCCCACACGGCTACCAACCTCATATGGTGGTCCCCCCGTAACCTGGCTTATCCCTTCGCCAGACAGGTCCCTCCTCCCGAGGGGAAGGCACCAGCGGGCCGACCAGTGCGCCACTCTATTGCCCCAGGGTACCACTGAGGTGTGTTGGTCATGGGATCGGCGGCAGCGGAGAACAGAGAGACCGCATCCAGCCAGCCAGGAAGCGTTTTCCTGGTTTTCTGTGGGGAGTGACATCCTGACGTCAAGGCATATGCTGATGTCTGTCACCCTTGAACACCGAGTCTGGCCTTGTACTGGGTTGTACCCCAGTCTCCTGCCAGGAGTCAGCATGCCTGTGTATCCCCGCCTCCCCGAGAAAGTGTCCCCGGATGCTCCATCCTCTCTCGGCCGGCCCTCCGGCAATCTGAGTCCATTCCCAAACCCGGTCGTCAGGCACAGACGGAAATCCAACTGCTGCAACCGATGGCCAGTGAAATCCATTTTCAGTGATGTACTGTCACCATATCGGTGATCACTATTCCGCGATCGCTGTATGACATGGAACCCCACACTGTGTTTTATGTTTTCATTTTACTTTGTTTTTTATCTTTGCCATAAACACTACACCAGGGATGTATAAATATCACTTGCCACATATTCACTGAATGTTCATGCTTGGGACCCTAAACTATTTGGTATTCAGGCGTGAATAGGTTAAAAGGCTTTAATTGCCTTCTTCTGGGTGACCACAGCTAGTCCAATGCCATCCCGGTCGCACCTGAAAATAGGCATTTTTGTCTAGTGTGCCTACCTGGTTAACAAAAATAAATAAATAAATAAATAAATTACCTCCACCCCTCAGTCTTCTTCTGACACCACCTGTTGTGGGCAATTACAATTTAAAACCATATCTGCATCCTACCAGCCTTTCCATGACTGACACTATCTTTTAAACTCACCCTCCTACTTAACTCAACCACCACAGATCCTCAGTAGGGCAAACGAATTAGTGGTTAGGGTGCCTAACCCATGATGGGAAGCAATATAGGTAAATCCTGGCTATAAGGTGGGCCCCTTCCAGCCTAAAACTATCTTTTAAACCCGCGATTGCTTCCTGTCCTCACTTTTCACAAGCCTTTCTATGGCTAAAGAACTATTTTGTTCCTGCCTGGTTATGCTCCCCTACCAAAGATGAGAGACATTGGGTATCATCTTATCCTGGCCATTTAGTTGATCTTCCTTCCATTTGTAGGGCCAGTTGACTGATCAGTTGATCAGTCTTCGTTGAAGAGGGTGCAGTCTGCATGGGAGAGAGTAGTGGTGATTCTGTGGCTTCAGTCTTTTGGATGTAGGCTGGTGTCTCAAATCCACTTTTAATGACTGCATCAGTTGAGCTGTTGTCATAGCCACTGTGACCATCAAGGTACTGTGGGTAGGCAGTAGACTACATCTAGATAACCTTCTCCCTGCTGACAGGGAAGACTATCTGGATCTACCACCAGGGGCTCCTCTTGTAGTCAAAGAGAAAAGGACCTAGGAGTCATAATAATCATGACTCAAAGCATGGAGAAGAAGTGTGGGACTGCTGTCAAGAGGGCATTGATTGCTGGGTGCATCAAAAGGGGTAGCCAGGAGCAGCTGAAATAATCCTACTGCTTTGAGAGGCTCTGGTTAGGCCCCACTTGGAGTATTGTGTGAAGTTTTGGACCTCCATACAAAATGTTACAGTAGTGAAATTGTTACACTTAGTAAACGATGATGAGGAAAATAAATTAAAATAAGGACTTACCTGCTCCAACAGAGTTAGAGAATCCATAGAACATGGGAAATGTGAGGGTGCTCATACACACACACACACACACACACACGCATAATATATGGCACTGTAAAGATAGAAGAGCAAGTTTGCAACTAGTCTGTGGGGTCCTATTGTCTTCCTACAATCATCGGTAATACTGCAGCTGAACTGTGCCCACATTAAAGCTATGGAATTGGTCAGGTGGGTTTGTTGACTACAGTGGGAAAGAATTTGGTGTTCTGGTTCAGTGGTAGACCAGTTTGTTTGCCACAGCAGGAGGGAGTTTGTTACCTAGATCAGGTAGTGATTGATCTACTTGCTGTAGCAGGAGGATGTTTGGTACTTTGATCAGGTGATGAGTGGGTCTGTTTGCCACAATGGAAAGGAGTTTGGAGTGCTGGTTGGGTGATGAGTAAATCTGTTTGACACAGAAGTGGAGTGTGTTTATATGGTCTGTTTAGCCAGTGCTGGTCTTTGTGGGTGGGTGCACAGCTGCTGCTGAGTGGATAATGTGTGCCCCAAAAGAGATGGAAGAGAGCCACTGAGACATGATGGCCGTTGTTGTGCATCCCCATCTTAAAAGGTTGATGGGAAGACAACCATTGAGCTGCAGTGGACATTTGGTGTGTGTCCCTCTCTGGAGAGGGACAGCAATACAGCTGCCAGGACACTGTGGGCTTTGCCATTTGTCCTACTTTCTGAAGGGAGATTGCAGGGTAGTTCCAAGTTGGGGCAGCATTCATCTGTGCTCCTCTTTCTGGAAGCTGATGGGAAGACAGCCACTAATATACAATTCCAATAAGGTGCTGAACTGAAAAACAGGCTGAGCTGCAGATTTGACAGCACAAGCAGTGAATCTGCAGCAACAAAAGTCATGGATAGGCAGGGTACAGGTGTGTGCATGCAGATATGAGATGCTCCACAGTATCAGTGGCTGTCATGGAGAAGAGAGTGACTTCTTAATGTGTAACTGGCAAGCACCCTGACACACTCAGAACCCTCTATTTCCCCAACATATTTGTTTGACAATTTGCTTGCTCAGTGTGCTTTTCTGCACAACATATTTTACTATAACAAAATGCCTAAGCTGCTTGCTTGGATTCTAGCTGGGAACACAATATTTTAAAACTCCATCGAGAGCTGAGTTGGGGTCCCATTCAGTGAAGCAGTTTACTCTATCAGTTTCTATTCGGTTTTTATTATGGGATAAAATCACTGACCCCAGCTAATTTGCAATGGCACAGCAGTCACATGTCAGTCACAGGAGTAAATCACGTATCAGTTACAAAATACATACAGTATAAAGATGCAACATGTGGTAAACAGCATTACATATATTAGGCACAATACACATAATTCAATTATTACACATCAGTACTCTACGCCATTTAACTTCCATGAGCCCTGGACAACAAACATTTAACTCTGAACTGACTTTAAAATACACAACTTCACCCTTACTTAATTCAGGCTTTTTACTTGAGATGACCCTTAACCTATGCAATTGATTCCAAAATTGTTGGATCATGTGACAATAAGAATACATTGAGTTGGTTGGTCTGCTCCAGGGTACAATTAGCTCCGAGGATGTAGCATTTTGTAGGGGAAATTTTAGAGTTTGTTTTGCAAGGTGACACCCCAATACTCTGGCATTAAATCATATATGGTTTTACAGCCAAGATTATTTTATGTAGTTTTCTTCAATTGGAAAGTAGATCCACCCCAGTCTCTTATAAAGTTCAAGTGATGTATATTTTTGGAACATTCTAATACTAACTGGGCTAAGCGATTGCATAGAACATCTACATGGTTTAACCCATCTTTAGAATAATCATACAGTACATCTCTATATTCTCAAGTTTTAAGTCAGAGTTTAAACCTCCTGTTTCATTTGGCTTTTCCTGATGGTTTTAAAATCTGCAGCTGCCTAATGAATGTTACTATTTGTTTTAAATTGTTTTAAGTGATATGATTTTGTGATTGTATGGTGCCTTGGTTCTGGAAAGGCGCCTATAAGTAACGTTTACTTTACTTACTTTACATTCAAATAATGGGAACATTTGTGCCATAATGATCTTCACACAATTTTCAAAAACTGCTCCTCTAGAAGCAGGTCTTTGACCCACTCAGTTAATTGAAGATGACCTTCACTATTTTCAGTTATGGTGACATTGTGTACAGCACCTATCTACAAACCCACCCTGGTCGCACTGGACCCTCTTTTTTCACTCTTCTGGTGTTTCACCCTGGACTGTCCTCCTCATAGCCAGCACTGTTCCTTTACTCCTTCCTTTGTCTCCCAACCCTCAATGCCAGGTGCCTCTTACTGTGTTTTCTTTATCTTCAAATTCTGGCTTAGCTCCCTCCCACTTTACCTTAGGCTCCCTTATCTCATGTCCCTTTGTCCCCACATGCTCCCTTCATAACTCAACTCGCCTCTCTCCCTTTCTCTCATGAAATCATCTGCTGACAATCTTTCTTCAGTTTAGCTAAACTCTGATCTTCTTTCCCCTGCCGCTCCCACATATGCCTGCCCTATTCTCAAAGAACCCTTTCCAACTTCATCATACACTCTACAAATGCCTTTGACCCCACCTAGCCCCTTCCATACTAAGTGCAGCTCTGTAGTTCAGCCCCTTGTGACCACTGCCCCAATACTAGCTTAGCTACTGGGTATGATACTCTGTTCTAATGCTAATTATGTGGAACTGTTCCTTTATTCTTGGCCCAACTGTACTTTTCTGACTTTACATTTTGTATTACCTTGTACAGTTTCTGTTGATTCCTTATTTATTTTGTATGCACCTTATCTATATTCAGTGTTTTGATCTGTACTCCTTCACCCTCCCCCAGGACACATCTGGAAATTAGCTGCTACCAGCTCAGTATGTTTCTTCTGGAAAACTTTGAGGTAACTAAATAAATACTTTTCAAACAACCCTAGTTTAAATAGTTTGGCAGCAGTTTAGAAGAACAAAATGGCAATGCCATTCTAAAAACAATGTTATTTTATGGGCAGTTGTCTCCATTTTGTAACTGATATGTGACACCTGGATCTCTGTGTCTGGGTTGGTGACTATACAGAACCAATGTGGTTGAGAGATTTGGGCTCATACTTTCTCCTGCAGTAGGGTTCATCCCATAATTTAAAAAATAATGTAGTGCCTCCACCCAGAGAGAATAAGTGGACCAGATGTTGTGTGCAGTACCACCCCTGGCATGCAGTATCTACCCACCTCCCTAGACTGCACTGGACAGTTCCATGTGATAACAGTAATTGCAGAATAGTGATCACCTTTAGGGTAAGTGTACATTACCGAGAATCAATTACGGTGATGTACACTGCAGCGACTAGAAAACCGTGACTTGCTTTCTATGCTATGTGGGGGCTGTCCCTCGCACCACCCTACTTTATGATTCTCACCTCCAGAGAGGTGCATGTTGGGGGTAAAACTTAAAACATAAAAACCCCGACCAGACGCAAAAACATGATCGCAGAATCGAACCCGCACCCTCCCAGCCCCAGCCCATCACCTACCCACCATGCCACATGGCCAGCTCAGCAGCCGACTGCCACACTACACCCCATATCCTCCCTCCCTTCGGCCCATCATGTGACATGGTCTCTCCTCCCCGCATGAATACAGAGGGACATCCTGTCTCCGTAGTCGCCTACCACTGTATCTAGTCACTACCCTGCCAGGGTAGTTTGTACACAGGTGCCATGATTGAGTCATTCTTTTGAAAGCACTCAATCGTGGTCACCTTGTACACAGTATATCCACTGGATCACCCTGGAGACTAATAAGACAGTTGTCACCTTCACCAATAAATACTTAAATCAGGTTACACAAAGTGGGCACACACACAGCAGTGAAATTCATTAAATTAACAGTGCTTTCATTTAAAAACACAGGCCTGGAAGCTGAGGAAAAGATGGTGTTAGAAACTTGCAAGTCACAATGAGCACTCCCACCCTGTAGCAATTGCATCCTGGGAGCCACTATACTGTGGGTAACTCCACCATTTTAGATCCCACACAGACTATGAAGCACCTGTTCAGTCAAGGGAAAAAAGGAAGAAATATATGACACAGGGTGCAGTAAACTCCTCAGCTGGTACCAGTGCTAAAACCATGATATAGTATATGGTTAGGGCTTATTCTGCATTGAAAACAGTGACTTCCAAATCTTCTTGTAGGACAGCACAAAGGTCAAAAAGTTGTACTATTGTTCTGACATCACATAGATAATACAGAAACTTTTCAGCTTTGAGACGCTACCTCACTGGCTGAAATAGCGAAGATTCAAATAAAATACAGGAGCAGGTCAGGCAGCAGTCAGGAACAGGTTCCAGTGGCCTGGGGATGAAGCGCTTGAACTCTGCCTGGTGATTTAAGCAGCACATCTCTTTTGGCTCACATCTCTCAGGACACAGCCTATCTGGCTCAGCTCTCAGTCACTAAAGCACTACATATTTGTTGGCTAGTTCCTAGGAGATCAAACTCCAAGTGAACCCTTGCTCCAAATTCCTCCAGACTGAGAGAACCCACATGCTCAGAGCATGTGCCCTGTGGCCCCTGTTCTCAATCCTTCCCACCAGGTTAGGGGCCAGCAGGCCCTTGCCTGGCTTCAAGGCAACTGTTAGGATAAAGGTCTCTGTCTCTCCTTTGTATAGCTCAAAAGCTTCAGTCTGCAGTAATGCCCTACAGGCACAGATTCTCACTTTTCTCTTTCAACAGGTGCCCATCTGGTACAATTTCACAGCTTTTACTAAACAGTTGCATTTCCCTGGCACAGTCTCTGAACAGTATAAGCCCTGGATAAGGCTCACAGTGGTTTTGCAGGATGAACTCTGGTGAAGGCTGGCAGGATTTTTGGCCTGGCTAGGACTCTAGCTTGATCTCACCAGCACTATGTCTTCACACCTCAATGTCTCGAGGCTGCCACAAGCTCATCAAGTGCCCAGAAACATCTCTCACAGATCCAATGTTCCATTAGTCATGTAGGCTGTCTGTCAGTCCTTCTGCTTTTTGATTGACTCCCTGAGCCCATCAGTCTATTAGTGAGGGCCTCTGACATCACTAGCCCTCACAATTATTTGCTGCTGCTGCTGGCTGGACTTTCTAGCCATTGATTGGTTGACCTGGGTTGTCAGGGCACATAGATGGCCACGGCAGTGTCTTTGAGGGATCCCTGTACTCCAAAGTCTCAACTTTTGATTATTTATTTGCCTCCCATAGTGTGCTGGCCACTTAGTACTGCAGCAGCCCTCCTTGGCTGCTATCCAGTCTGTCCAATTTCAGTAGTGGGGTCATGGGTCAGGAGCCAGGCATGTTGGGGTTGGTAGAATGGGAGCACTGGGAAGGAGCCCCTTTGCAGCATGCTCTTCCACTGAGGAAGTGACAGCATTGGTTTGGTGTACTGAGATGCCAGAAGGAAGTGGGGCAATCCCTGTTTTTCTTGGTCCACATCAAGGACCGGGATGAAGAAACAGCACAGGAGGCACCAAAATCATCAGCACAGTCACTTCCTCCACCTCTGTCCACACACATGGTCAAGAGAGATAGCAACTGCAGTGGCTCAATGCTGATGAGCAGGCGGGAGGGGCCAGCATGGAGGAGGGCGACCAGTAAGAAGTTCGGTAAGCCCTCCTGAAGGAGGAGTTATAACACATATTGTTTACAGATGAAAAGCAGGGTCATTCAGCTTTTCACCTGTATCAGCTATTTGTTTTAGCACACAAACGCAGGATGAAAAAGCTCATGAAGTCATGCTATTTTTAGAGAAAAATGGCAATGACTTTCCTACATTAGTGTTATTTTAAAAGTTGTTTTCACCCATTCTAGAACATACATAAGCAACAACACTATACTGATGGAACACTGAGTCCTCTTAATTCTACCAGTATTAAACATTTGTTTCTAGCAATTACAAAATGTGAGGAAATCCCAAAAGTAACAATATTTTCAGGAAAAAAACAGCAATGACTTTCAAAAACAGTGATATTTGCAGCCCATTTTCTCTTGTTGAGTAAATGATAGAAGCAAATACTGCACTTTATACTAGTAGTAAGCAGTCTCCCGCTTTCCACCTGTATCAAACAGTTGTTTCTAGTGCTTAAAGAACAGGTGACAACAGCATATAAAGTAACACTAATAAAACACAGAGGAAGGCTGAAACTGCGAGTGTGGCTGTGGTAAGGAAGAGGTTTACATTTTCCATACCTGTTGCATTTCTGGGGTGGTACCTGTTTGAAACTTTAGGGGCCAGCACAACTTGCATTTGGGTGGCTTTGTGATTTTCTTTCTTTGCAGCCTGATTGGGGAGAGTTGATTGTTTTTCGGCACTGCACAGAACAGAGGAATATCCCACCCACCCCAGTGTCATTCTACCTGTATAGGCATCGGAAGGCCACAACTTCTTAAGGGCACAGTAGACTTTTGGAGATCAGCACAGTTAACAGTCTCCCAGATATATGAACAGAAACACAAGGAGTGGACCAGTCAGCATATTAGTAAACAAGCAGTAGGCAGCTAATAGAAGAGAAGGAGCGAATAACAAAAAGGAAGGGAGAGGAAAAAAAGGAATTAAGCAGAGGAGTAAGATGCAGGGAGTGGTGCAGTACAATGGGTGTGGTGCAGCTATCTTCAGGAGGACATTCTGGGTGCTGCAGTGCTGCCCCATTTGCAGGCACCTCTCTGGGCTGAGGACAGAGGTGGCCAGTCTCCGGGTCAAGCTGGTAGGAGTACTGGGGACCTTCGCCCTAACCCAGAGGCCACCATGTCCCCATCCACTGCAATGATGACTGCCAGGCAGAGGGCAGGATAGATTATATTGGGCTCAGGGAGGGTCAAGAAGAGTGGTCAGAAGTGCATCCCCTATCTGGTCCAATTCAGGAACCCTATTCTATTCTGGAGTAGGGAGACTCCCACAAGGGAACCCAAGGCTACGACCAAGGAAGAGGTGAGGATCCTCCAGGAGGAAGAGCCAGTGGGGAGGAAGAGGATCCCTGAGAAAGAAGAAGCTACTCCTGTTGGGGGCTCAGTTGTCTGTGGAATGGAGCTAGGCACAGATAGCAGGGAGAAAAGAGAGGTCAAGTGCCTCCCAGGAGGCACAGCTCAGAGAAGAGGTGTGCAGATCCAGAGGATCGCTGAAGTGGTGGCAAGTAGGGGAGGGGCTGGAGGTCATTGTCCACCTGGGGAATGAAACAGAAAGGTAGCTTGCAGGGGTACAAGAGGACTTGAGTGTTAGGAGGCACCTGGGGAAGGCGCAAGCTCTGTGACATTTTCAAAGGTGTTGCCGGTCCAAGGCAGTGGTGGGGGACAGGAATCTCCATATCAGTAGATTCAACACATGGTTGAAGGATGGTGCAGTGAGAAGGATATGGCTTCACTGGGGACTAGGGACCCACCTGGAACGATGTGGCTATGTACAAGGGAGATGGGCTAACCTGTCTGAGAAGGGAAAGGCAGTCCTCAATGACCAGTTTAAGTGTTTCATTGATGAGCATTTGAACTAGCCGGGGGCAGTGGGAGCAGGGAACTTGGGCAGCCCGCCCCACAAAAGCAGAAACTGGAACTTGAGGTAGAAAGATATTAGAGACAGGAACACCGAACCAGACATAAAGGGTAAAGCAGGAAAATCAAAACTGAATAGGAAAAGTAACTGTGCTGGAGGAAGAATCAGACAAATGGCAACAGGAATAAGGAAGGATAGGCCGCCAAAACTTGGAAGGCCATGGAAACAAATGCCCACAGCCTGGGAAATAAAATCCAAGACCTGGAGGCCATACTAGTGGAAAGGTACCTGGACATAGCAGCAGTAACAGAGATTTGATACAGTGCAAATCATGATTGGAACATAAATGTACCAGGTTATGCCCTGTTAAGAAGGGATAAAGGGGTAAAAGGGATGGCCCTTTAGAGAAGGTATAAAGGCTATGGAGGCACAGGGTAGATGAGGGAGGCTGAAGCAATGTGGGTCACCCCTTGAGCCTGGCAATCTCACAGCAATGTGCACGAGGGTGATCCACAGGCCTCCAGCACAGGGGAGGAGAAAGGAGCTGGTAGATGAAATACAGGAGATGGCAGCAAAGGGAAATTTCTGCTTCTCAGTGATTTCAATATGTCAGACATAGACTGGACCAGCCCGTGACCACTTCAACCAGAAGTCGAAACATCATAGTCTTTCTGGGACATGCCTCTGGCAGCTAGTACTGAAATTATTGACCTAGTACTGACCAATGGGGACAGAATCACAGATGTCCGGGTAGAAGGTCAACCTGAGACCAGTGATCACCACATAATGTGGTTTTACTTTGGGAGCAGGACACAGACAAGTCCCACAAAGGTAAAGATCTTAGATTTCAGAAGGGCGGACTTTGCCAAGATGGGGGGATGTATAATAAAAGGCCCTGGCATGATGGGAGGTTGAGGGAGTTGAGGAGGTGACCTACAATGCATCAGGTTGGTAAACAAAGGCAAGAGAAGGAAGAAACCACTATGGTTTTCAAAAGAGGTGGCAGACAAAGTTAGGGCCAAAGGGCAGGCTTCAGGAAATATATGGAGACACAAAGGGAGGAAGACAGGGGGTGTATCTAAAACATCTAAGGGAACTGAGAAGGGCTGTAGGGTGCAAAGGCATGCACTGAGGAAAGATTGGCACAGGCAGTGAAGAAAGTAGATGATGTTCTACAGATACATTAGCAAAGAGGGAAAAGCGGGGGTGGGGGGATTGAAGACTCAGAGGGGAGGCAGGGGGAATATAAAGCGGAGACCTAGAAAAGGCAGAAATAGTGAACAGTTGTTCTGTTCAGTATTCACTGAATAGGAGAGGGTCAGGAGCCACAGCTGGACAACAGATACTAAGGGGGTGGGCAATAGTACATTTACAGAGCAGACAGTCCCAGAGGAGCTCACAAAGTTAAGGTGCACAAAGTAATGGGGCCAGATGGCATACACCCAAGAATATTAATGGAACTGAGGAGGAAGCTATAAGTGCCTCTGGCAGCTATGTTCACAGAGTCTCTAAACACAGGAGTAGTTCCAGAGGACTGGAGGAGGGAACATGTGGTTCTACACACAAAGTGGAATCAGGAGGAGGAGGCGGGAACTATATGCCAGTCAGTTCTGACAGTAGTGGGGAAGATCATGGAGGCACTACTTAGAGAAAGAATAGTGGACACTTGGTTTCAGTGGGGCCTAGGATCTGAGGCAGCATGGATTCACAGCAGAGAGAGTTGTGTCAAATGAATTCAATAGATTTTCTTTGACTGGGTGATGAGTGAGGTAAATCAGGGTGGAGCGGTGAACATCACCTACCTCGATTTCAGCAAGGCCTTCAACACTATCCCACATAAAGGCTGGTCAACAAGATGGGAGTCTGGGAATGGGCCACAAGGTCATAAACTGGGTGGGAACTGGTTAACAGACAGGAGGCAGAGGGTGGTGGTAAATGGATACAATCCGGAGAGATAGGTGACCAGTGGGCAACTTCAGGGTCAGTCCTGGGCCAGTCTGTCTAATGTTTTCATTAGTGACATAGCAGAAGGGCTGGAGGGAAAAGTCTGCCTGTTTGCTGATGACACCAATATCTGCAACAGGGTAGATACTACAGAGGGGTGGAGAAAATGAGGAGTGACCTGCATAAACCCTGAACAATGGTCCAAGGTGTGGCAGCTGGAGTTCAATTCAAAGAAGTGTAAAATAATGCAACTGGAACTGGGAAACCCTGAAGAGAGTTACAGGATGGGAGGAGTTGTTAAAGATCACCAAGGAAGAGAGGGTTCTGGGATTATCATTTCAGATGACCTAAAGGTGTCAAATCAGAGTACAAAGGCAGCAGGAGGGCCAGTGTTATGCTAGAGTGCATAGGCAGAGGTATCACCAGCAGAAGGGAGAGGTGGTGATGCCATTGTATAAAACACTGGTGAGGCTGCACTTATATTACTGTGTACAATTTAGAGGCCCGGGATTAGTTGCAAATAAACCTGTTGGATACAGAACATTTTAGAGGAACTAGATAATTATAGGGTCAATCATGGCATTTCAAAGTGCCTCACAATTTAGAGGAACAGGCCAATTCAGGGCATAAGAAGACATTTTATGATGACATTAAACTATATAGGAGGTGACTTCAAACAGTGACAAAGTGTTGACTTCAAACAGTAACAAGTGCTAATTCACACAACTATAGTTACAGGTAACAAACATCAGGTCACTCTGAGCATTTTAATGTTCACCTACATAGTAGAGCATTTAAGCAGAGGCTTTTACAGCCAGGTGAGGTTTAGGCTGCATAGGGTCTATTGTCATTTATCACGAGCATTTGCAGAGGCCATTTTCCAGCAGGTGCACTCTGAGCTCTTTTCTGAATGACTCCAGGGAGCTAGCAAACTGCAGGTGGATCATTCCAGAGCATAGGAGCCACATTGGAGAAGGACTTGCTACCTGCTGTGTCCTTACCCTAGGAACCTCCAGGAACTTCCTGCCCAATGTGCAGAGCAATCTACCTGGGCACTTGGGAACCAACAGGCCATCAAGGTCTGTTGGGGAGAGAGACATTTATTATTTTGTAAGTGGTGCAGGAGAGGTACTGGAGCCAATGTTTAAGGGACAGCCAGTTTAGGGAGTCCAGTACTCACAGTGGTGGTGCCTTTGGTGGATTTAGTTGCAAAGCGAGAAATCATATTATATAGTATTGCATCTTACCAAATTCCAATTTGAGAGTGACTGCATGACTGGAGCAGCATAATGAAGGTAGAAGGATACTGTTTTCTATAGCTTTCTGGTTTCCAGGATGAGTTGTGAGTCCAGCCTGTATAGTAGACATAGTTTTGGTGTATGGATCTAGTAACCAGATCCACATGGTTTTTGAAAATGAAGCCTTGGTCAAGGACCAGGCCTAGGTACTTGAAGGAGCTCATGACCCTATGGGCATACTAGATGAAGAGACATGGAGGGGCAAGGAGCTTCTATCTGGGCCTAGAGTTCTAGGTCCAAAACAAGAGGGCTGACAACACAACAGGTATTTTTTCTGAGCATGACCAGTAAATTTAGTTTGAACAGTAAATTTACAGTTTGAACTGTTTTCATTTACAGTACCTGCCTGTCTTGTGGCTATCACAAAAATCATTATAAGTAGTAGTAAAGTTTTATTCATAAGATGTACAAATGAATAGGAGATCTCATCTGAGCAGAAGCTCATTTTCAGATGAGATCCATCAGTAAAATTCAGTTACACTTACATTAATACTTTATAAAACACTTTACACATACAAAATACAATAGACTTAATATTTACCATGACAAACATAGAGGTTTGTTAATTTATGTGTTACATTACATACAATAAAAAATTAATTAGCTCAAAATTACCTACTAAGCTAATCTAAACTCACACTGCTCACTACTTTAGAGGCATTAGTCACATATTTTTATTTTTCTACCTAGGTTTTTTATCAATTGGTCTAAAACAGATTGGTAGTTTAATCCAGGTCAGTTTTAAATTTGGGCATTACATATTCTAATCCATCTGCTGATCTGAGGCTAGGCTTAAAGTCTCTAGGAAGAAAACAGGCTTTTAAATAGTCAGGACCTTTCCTGAAGTACACTTAATCATAAATAATAAAATATGTACATTTCTTCTATCATCCAAGTTTATCCAATTTAATTTCTTAACTCATTACCTCAATAGCTTCTTATGAAGTCTGAACTATCCATTGTTTACCTAAACAAAATGACTGCCAAGGAGGTATTGAGTTAAACATGTCAGCCCTGTGCTTTTTCTTGGAGCATTTAAAATAAATCTGAAGTTTCTTATACATGACATTAAGCTTACTTAATTGCATATTGAAGCTCTCATGTACCATGTCCCCATATTCCAAGACAATAAAAACTACTATCTCTATTATATGTTTCCTGAGTTCCACTGTCATACATTGTCTTATTCTATACCGAGACCCCTGGTATCTACCAATCTTCTTTGTGGTGTCTATATGAATATCCAATTTTAATTTTTCATCCAAATAAACCCCCAGATATTTATAATAACTAACTTATTCCAAATTTGAACCTGTAAAGTATCAATTTGGATTCCATTTTCAGCCATACTACATAATTCAAAATGGTAATATATTTTTATCCAAACCATCCAAAGCCACACCTTTGGCACACACACCCTTCATCCATAAAAATTACAGAGGAATTTTTCATTCCCTATGGGCCATAGGTGATGGCAAAAATCCCATGTTAACCTATGGGAAAAATAATGTTTTTTCTGTTTTTACCACTTTACATCTCAAAACCATACAAGACACCATCACAAACTTCCTTATCTTGCAACATAATGGTAGAATGACTGAGCATACTAAATTTGGGGCTTTTTCATAAAAAAAATGCCAAAGTTATTAAGGTGCAAAATTGAGATTTAACATTGAAGTGCTGTACTAACCCTAACTATAGGGGTATGACTACAACCCTATAATATATATGCATGATGGGTGTGATAATGTTTTTGTTTGTGTAACTGCTGACACTATTTCTAAAAAATAAAGTTTTTTAATACTCCTGTTTAAGCTTTTGGCAGCATGAATTGACAGTAATAATTCAGAAAATCCTGCACTCACTACCACTCAGTCAGTTTTCAGTTCAGTAAGTTTATTGTTTATTGTTGATCCATATTAGCCATAACAAAATAAAAGATAAAATCAGAATGCATATATAAATACAGAATACAATACAAAAAAAGAAAGAAAAAAGGAGACAGTAGGACCCTCTTAATAGAAAAGATTGAATATCTACAAATGACAACATATACATACCATAGACAAAATAAGTTATTGGCTAATCAGAGACAGTCACAAATAGTACCAGTGCTAATTATATGGTGATCCCTATTGAAACTTGCTAAATTGATGAACACTGTAAGTTACAATCACCTACGTTATTCAGAAATGATCTTGCAATTGCCTTATTTCATGCTTTCTAACTTTAATTATCATCATAAAAAATAGCCATTTTAATGGTCCATTAATCTTCTGTTGTCATTAATATTTTAGTTAACTCATTTTATCACACTGCCCAGCTGTATTCAGAGGAGGATTCAACCAGTTTTTTTTAAGTTGCTATACCAAGTGCAATCCCAAATCATATGGGTCAAATTTTCAATTCCTAGTTTACACTGGCAATTAGCTTCTATGGTGTGGTTACTATATCTTGCTCTTAACAAATTGTTGTCCAAAAGCTCCAGTTTTGCTCTCAATTATATTCTACGGAGAGGTGGGTCCTGTAATGTGTCCAGATATTGCTTATATTTGAACGTGGGTGAATTATTCAAAACATTTGGAGTATCTTGCCTGTGAAATTCTTTCAAGATCGATCTTATTCAACACTATGCATACTTTTTCTTTACATATTTCTTATAAGTTGGGCTAATACTGATACCCTTAACTGGTGTCTTTATAAAATCCAAGATTATATTTGGTTAATAAATTGTGCATGCCATTTAACCAGGTATTAGTACTATATTGGTTATCTATCCATATCTGTTTTTCTAAAGGCATTTTTTCATAATCTTGACTGATTCAGTCAAGTTAAATGGATCCAATAATTAATCTTCCTTATATCAAAGAAAGCATTGATATTTGTTAAGCCCAACTCCACATGTAGATATACTAAAGGGCAAGATCGAGGAACACCAACACAATATGGAGCAGTTTAGATATGGGATTTACCAACAATTCTTTATGCTTTGTTTCCATATTTCACTACTATACGTATCTGTGTATCACATTTGGCTTTAATAGCTTTAATCAAAGGTCTAACAGAGAAGCTACTATACTTGTAAAAAACTTACATAGTCCCTGTACAGTTTTTTTCCATTAAGAATTATCTTCTTTACATGTTTAGACCACAGTCCTGTGTTTATAAAAGTTGTTCCAAGATATGTATAAGATTTAACTGTTTCCAAATATTGTTTCTCTATTTTCCAAGTAGCATTCTCTTTGCTTCTACCAAAAGTTAAACACTTTGCTTTTGTGTATTTAATTTTAAGTTGTATGTTTCTAGTGGAATTATATAATATATCCATTTTTGTAAACCCTTTTTGTTAATAATATAATGAAGTCATCTGCATATGCTAAGGGTGTAAATACCTTATCTATATGGCAGAATCATTTTTCATGTTAGTAGTTTATTAAGGGATCAATACAGGTTAAAAGTGTTGGGGCAAGAATGCACCCTGTCTCACTCCTTTATTTGTTTTGAAGGGTGCTGTCAGATGGCCATCTTGATCCAGTCTTATTTTGGCCCATGTATCTTTTTTAAATTAGATATTATATTGATTTAAACTGGTCAATACCCCTTTCCTGCATTAAGTTCCACTGGGTATTTCTTGATATTGTATCAAAACATAGAGGAGAAGTCTATAAAACAGGCATAAATTTTTGTTTTCTGATGTTGTTATATTTCTTTATTAGGTGTTGCAACACATAATAGTTATCAAGTTAACCTCTTTGGAATAACCTTTCTGAAATCCTGGCTGTATTTCATCAATCCTCCAGTTAATTCAATTTGGTGAATAAGATGCTCCAATATAATTTTGTAAAGATCTTGAGTTACTATCCAGAAGGCAGAAAGGCCTGTACATATGGGATTCTTGTAAGTCACCTTTATACGTATGGGCACTATTATCGATCCTTTCTGAGATTCTGGGATATAGTTATCTTTTATCCATTTAGTAAAGAACTTGGCTAGTGGCTGAGTCCATAGTGTAATACAGATTTTACATAGCTCTGCAGGAAGCAGATCTAGTCCTGGGGCTTTCTAGTTTTTAAATTTTGAATTGCAAGATAAACATCTTTGAGGGTGACTAAGAAGAGATCAGTGTCCAAGAGTTCTAGCTGTCTTTCTTCAAATATCTCAATAGTATCATTGTAAAATATACCTAGAAAATGAACTCATCCATTGTTGCTCTGTAATATATGTATCAATTCTTAACTTACTATTGCCAGTTCCTTTAGCTACCAGCTGACAGAATTGTTTATCATTTTTAAAAAGTATGGTCTGCGATTTTCTTCCATAGCCCATATTGGTATTCTCTTTTTAGGAATAACTTATAGGATTTTCTTTCCATGTTGAGAATTCTATATTCAGAACTTTCTTTAATTTTCACTGCACTTTTAGTTAATTTTCTTATTTTAGACTTCTGATGCTGACATTCCCTGTCAAATCAGCCTTATAATTTAAGGTCTTTACAGCCAACCAACTTATATAGGTCATCCTTAATGGTGTTGGTAACCCTTTTATCTTATTCCACATTCCTGCTGCATCAAGGAGTTCAAAACCATTATGTAGTAGTGCATCTAAAGAGGTTTTAAGTATCTGAGTTGTGGACTCTTCCAAGTTATATTTATATATTAATTTTATTACCTCATAATTCTTTTTAGGGATGGACCTTAAATTTCAGGGTCATCGGGTTTCATCCAATCCTTCAGAATTAGGAACAGCAGGTCACTTTCAGGTCTTACTATCTGTAAATCTATCCAACAATCAGGGCTACCAGACCAAAGTGCAAAATCAAGAGTAGAAGCTGATGTTGCCCTTAAAAAATGAAATTGTCCTGTTTGTTCCCATTTAGTCTCCCATTCAAGGATAGATATTACATTTATTTAGTAACTTTATTACACAATGGCCAGATGAATTTATGTGTTTATCCAAAGCAACCCTTTCTGGCATTACTGGAGATCATTAATTTCACATAGAATTGTATTATCTTTAAGACCATCATAGTCACCAATTTTAGCATTCATATCTCCTACAATTAAATATATCTAAATCAGGGTATATATATATCAATTCTGAAATGAGTTCTATGAACTGCCCCCATATATTTTGATTAAAAAGTTTGAACCTTTTGAGGTATATAAAATTAACTATTAAACATTCACCACCTATTTTTTTTTTTTTGCAAATATTTACCAAAAGTTACTAGTATCTTTGAAGCAGTTGCATAGAGATAAAGGTGCTAACTTTAAAATATGAGATCAGCCCACCTGATGCTCTACCCTGTTTATTCTGATTGGTTTCAGTTGAGTCATATAGCTGGTAACCATTTAATGCAAAATATTCACAGAATCATTATGCCAAGATTCTTGTATCAGAATAATATCTGCTTTTTCAATAAAGTTTTGCTAATCTGCATCAGGAATTTTGTTGTATACCCGCTATATTCCAAGAAATTATACAAATATCAGAAGTCTGAATATTTAGGCTGTCACTCTTTTAAAGTTATACTGGACAGATTTAAATTTTCCAAGGATTAACAACTTCCTCATTAACAATATCCAGTCAGTGACCATAGCCAGCTAGTGCATAAAATCTTTTGCTACTTGCACATTGTATTCATGTGTTCATCCACTTTGCATTGTGTCTATGTGCTCCTCTCTATTCAAGGAAACTCAATCAAATATAGCCCCATACTAGCTAAGAGTCATTTTTCCATAATATTATCAAAGATATTTCTATTTTTAGTAAGTATATCAATTGGGCTTCCTTCCAAACTACAAACAGTCTTTAAGATTCCATTTCTACCTAGTAGCATGTTCAAAATATTACTCAATTGGTTACAGATTGTCCTCTTCAGTTTCAAATCATTTTCTTTCCACATTATTTGCATCCAAAACAAATTAATCAATATCAGTTCCTCCTCTTTTCCTCCTCTGTTTTATAAAATTTATTAAACGTGTCTATTAGGGAGAGAATTTAAAGCCCTTATCCAAGACCTTGGCCTCATTGTACCAAAATGGCATTAGTAGTTCCAGGGTCTTTAAAATATACATCTATCGATCTTGTACAGAATGTTTAATTTGTAATATCTCTTCCTCCTTGAAAGAGATATCAATTTCAATTTTAATTAATGTGCTTACAAATGTACATAAATCTGTCATTATATTCTTTTTCCAGTTGGGAGGGCCAAAAGTTTTAAAAGTTTTAAAATCGTCCCCATTTTTTTACTGAACTTAACAGTCTTATTGTATACTGTTTTGTTGGCATCGTAGGAACTTCAGTGCATGTGTCTAAATTATTTAATTCATAATGATACTGAGGCTGGCTATTTGCAGGGTACTCCTCATTACTCATATTTCCTCTTTCTTTTGACCACACATCTCATTACAAGTCTGTCTAAGTAGGAAAAGTTGTTCCTCCAGCTCTCTAGATTTTTCCCCAATCAGGGACACATTGTTGTTCTTCTATAATCAAATCAGGCTGAGGGGTTCTACAAGGAAAGTGATGAGAGTCTCAGCTTTTTCAGAAGTTCTTTCCTGTTGTTTATTGCTCTTACATTGATTCTGTTTACTCTTTATTTTCTGTTTATTGAGTGTTTTTCATTTTCTTGCTGTGCTTTCTGACCAAATCCTTTTTGTGTTGCTTCCTTTTTATTTTTAATCTTTTCTGCTTCTAGTCCCTTTCATTATTGTGATAGTTATTCTTTTTGTTTGTTTGTTTGTTTGTTTTTACTTTGCTGTTATTTTAACCGGGAATCTGGAATATGAATAAATAAAAGTCTGGTCTAATTGAATATGAAATTCTCTCCTCTTCCATGACTATAAAGCTTGAGTCTGTCTTAGGCAATAGTTTATCCAGCTTATAATTAATTTCATTTAATCTAGCTCCATTCATAGTTGTATAGCCCTTAATATTATCAATTTCCTCCTTTAGACTCACGCACTGTTCCATAATAATAAGCCTTGCAGAAAATGACAATACACTTGCTGACCTGTGAGACAGTTTTAATCTGTGAGACAGGCTCCAGAAGGATGTTTACCTGATGAAACTTAATGTATTTTGTGTTTTAAATGGGGCACGGTCCTGCTGCATGCACTAGTAGGACACAAGGGAGGAAAACTGTAGTTTGTGGAGAGAAGTCCCACAAACTACAACAGGGCACAAAGAAGGTTGTTTTACTTCCACTAAGAGTACACAGTCTGGGCTGAATTCTAGCCTCACAAAGGTTGAGGAGCTAAATAATTTACCCATTTTAGCTATTTAGTGATAGTGAGGATTAAAATGGACTGTGACCCCAGGAATAGTTTCTGGGTCACTTGTAGCTTAAAACTCAGCCCTCTGTGAGTGGGGGATATGAAATACACTTGCTGACCTGTGAGAAAGTTTTGATTCAGAGACAGGCTCCAGCAGGATGCTTACCTGATGAAACTTAATGTATTTTTGTGTTTTAAACAGGGCACAATCCTGCTGCATGCACTAGTAGGATACAGGAAGGAGAGAAAAACTGTAGTTGTTGGAGAGAAGTCCCACAAACTACAACAGGGCACAAAGAAGTTTGTTTTACTTCCACTAAGAGTACACAGTCTGAGCTGAATTCTAATCTCATGATGGGGTAAGGAGCTAAATAATTTACCCATTTTGGCTATTTGGTGACAGCGAGGGATTAGAATGGACTGTGAC
This sequence comes from Neoceratodus forsteri, assembly GCA_016271365.2. NCBI lineage: Eukaryota > Metazoa > Chordata > Ceratodontiformes > Ceratodontidae > Neoceratodus > Neoceratodus forsteri. The sequence goes on along the minus strand of CM028131.1, from coordinate 878,896,090 downwards.
CCAGGAATAGTTTCCGGGTCACTTGTAGCTTAAAGTCAGCCCCTCTGCAAGCAGGGTGAGCCGAGCAGGCATGCTTATTGCCACACATGGAGATGTGTGCATGACATGCATGCATGGTGCATGTCTGTTGTGTCATGCATTGCTGGAGGGCAGGAGGAAGAGCATTGTGAAGAGAAACTAAAAACAAAACAGCTACTAGTATATCTCCGTAAATGAATCAAACTAGGGAAAGTCATAAGGTAGATCAAGTAAGTAGATAAGGTAGTCGGGCATAGAAATTTACATTAAAATAAAGTTACAATACAAAAGTTGGCAAAAATCTGCTTGTATAGAGTCTCCTAGGGTATCTTGGGTGTATGTTTCACCTACCTCTGAGAGAACTCTATTATAACAGTTACACAAATAATAAAAATCACACACGATGTATACTTCATTAAAGAATCAATCCAAAGAAGTACAAGGTAAAATGTACAAGCTGTGGGGAATATAATACTGAACTTAATAAGTATCCCTGGCCCTGCATCTGTCAGCAATGCAAAGAAATCAAGAATTTAAAAGCCAAAATACTTGGTTTAGAATTGGAACTAAAAAGTCTGAAAGAATATGTTAATGTAACGTAAACTTGGAAGCGCATTTCAGAGACAAATGAAAAGGCTGATACAGGAAAATGCACCAGAGAGGATGATGATTCTGCAAATTGTTGTACAGCAGAGGGAAACAAGAGGTATACAAAAAGGAAACATAGAAGAAACCAGGAGCTTACACCAAAATTACAAAATTAGTTTCCCCTTTAGTTGACTTAATGCATCAAATTGAAGAGCGGACAATGATTTACTTACATTGGCAGAAACTCAATGTAAAGTAACGCTGTAAGGGGAAAATAAGGAAATATAAATACTGGCAGTCAGTCTGAGGAGCTGATGGAGGATCTTATTTCAATAGGGGATGAAAATGGGCCAGACGAGAAAGATAGTGAAACAAATGGCAATATAATAGTAGTCAATGAAATGCAAGTTGAAATAGACACTAGCCATGAGGGGCAGATGGGTAATATACAAAATGATGAGTCATGGGAAACAGATAAGAGACAAATATATATATACTAGAAGATAAAGTATGTGGATCAATATACCACTAGGAATAATAAAGAAAACATAGCCAGCTGCAGCTTCTCGGGGCAACTATTGGGGACATCGTAAGATGATACCAGATATTTTAAAGCCGTCCAGAGAAAAAACCTACTACTGTTAAATGCAGGAACAAACAATACTAAATATCAAGCAATGGATACAAACTTCAAGCTACTTATGGATCATAGAAAGGTAAAACTCATTATATCAGAAATACTCTGCACGTCTATGTGTATTATGACAATGCCTCTGGCTACACCTTCAGTTAGTCCCTCCCCTTGTTCTGTTCTCTATCTGCTGCTGTTCAGTGTGCTAGCATCTTAATCACATACTTGTAGTTGGTGTTATGCTGTTTACCATGCCTATGTAACTGAATGTCTTGTCTACTCTGTATTGTATTGTACCTCCTTGACATGGAACCTTTGTAAAGAGCCTTGGCTCAAAGGTACTTGTAATCCTAGATTCAAATAAATAAAAAGAAAATACTACCAGTACCTACAGCAAGCTATAAATGGTCTCAAAAAATTAAAGCATATAAATAATCTTTAAGATGATGGTGCTTAGAGAATGATATTGCATGTATAAGAACATGGGAAATCTTTGAGTGATGATAAGATCTGTTTGTTTGTGATAGGCTGCACCTGAGCAAAAAGGTAGCAGATTATTAGGACAGATGTTTATAAAGGAAATTCAACCAAGAACTGTGAGAAATTTTAACTAAGTAAGATGGGAGACTGGGAAATGGACAGATAAAAACAAAGGACTCATTTCAAATACACTTAAAAAGTAAGAATTAAAAGTTATATTAATTAACACTAGAAGTCTCACAAATAAGATGGATGAATTAAATTACTTATTGAAACATGAAGACATATATATAGCTGCAATAACAGAAACTTGGTGGCAAGATGATAGCTGGGGAAGAACATTTCAGGCTTTAATGCTTTCAGTACAGCTAGGAAAAAGAAAAGAATGTGGTGTTGCTCTTTAGTCAAAGAAATCTTAGATGCCTATGAGATAGAATCAAAAGAATGTTACAATAAACAAGTGGAACAGATATTGGTAAACATTCTTCAACCTGACAATAAAAAATTTAGTATAGGGGTATGTTACAGGGCACCAGGACTAAACACTGAAGAAAATATCTATTTTCTCAAGTCAATTGAAAATATTGGTTTAAGAGCACAGTACTTCTGTTAGAGATTTTAACTGTCCAATTATAAATTGGAATGATTATACTGAGTCAACTGACTTTGAAAAACATCTATTAGACCTAATAATAGTAATGACTTTGAACAGTTTGTGCAAGAAAATGCGAGAGGAAACACCATCATGACTTGGTTCTAGGCAATAGGAATAATATTGCAGCATGTAAGGTCAGAGAACCGCTCAGCCAAAGTGATCATAAAATGATCCAATTCTCCATAACAGGCATCTTAGAAAATAATAAAGGGTGACTATTTTAAAAAGTGGGAAAAGCAAACTATAAAGGAATGAAATCACTTCTAGCTAAATGGAATTGGGAATTAGAATTCAAAGACAAAAAGGTAAATGAGATATGGAAAATTATTAAAAGCACATTAGAAGATTGTTCAAATAAATTTATCCCAGACAACCCAAGTATAATAGAAAAGGGACAATTCTGACATGGTTCAATATGAATATACAAAGGCATATAAAAAGAAACAAACAGCTTGCAAGAAATATACTAAACATCCTACACCTGTAAGGATACAACGATACAAATATATAGCAAAAAAAAATTAAAATATGATTAAAAATGCTAAACAAAATGAAGAAATTATAATAGCAACTAAAAACAAAGGAAATAAGAAAACATGTTTTAACTATATCAGTAATCAAAGACAGGATACAAACAAGATAGGACCACTAAAAATAGATGGTCAGGTGATAATGAATGAACAACATATGGCAAACTCTTTTAATAAATATTTTACTAGTAGTTTCCAAAATAAAACAAATCCCAGGATGACCAAGATCACCATGAAAGGGCCTTATGAAAATTAAGTCTTTATAAATATAAATAAAAGTAGTATGGAGAACAAACGTCAAAATTAAAAAACAATGAATCTCCGGTCCTGATGAGATCCATCCCCATTTTAAGAGAACTGGCAGAGGAGCTTGCACCCCATTATCATACTTATTTTCCTTATCCTTGAGAGTGGGAGAAGTGCCAGAGGATTGGATCACAGCAAATGTGGTCCCAATTCACAAAAAGGGTACAAGAACTAGGGTTGAAAATTACAGACCCATTAGTCTCACTTGTATATTAAGTAAAATCATGGAGGAATACATTAAAGAAGGACTAGACAAACATATACTGGAAAGAGGTCAGATAGATTACATGCAACATGGTTTTAAACCAAAAGATATCATGTCAGGCAAACTTACTGTGCTTTTTGAGCAGGTCAGTCGAGCACTTGACCAGGGACTATCAGTTGATGTTGTTTATCTGGTCCTAACAAAGGCCTTTCTACAGTCCCCATGAAGAATTAATTCAAAGCTTAGAAGATCTGAATATAGATCAAAATATGATAAACTGGGTCAGAGCCTGGTTGACAAACAGGAAACAGTGAGTACACATTACAGGCCATATGTCGGATTGGGGAGTAGTATCTAGCGGAGTCCCTCAGAGTTCTGTTTGAGGCCCAGCACTATTTAATATATACAGTATATGTGTGGCATCCTTAAAAACATCACAAAACTGCTGGATCACCAAATTTGCAGATGACAGTAAAATAGGGTCCATCATGAGCAATAAACAGGACGTGCAAATTTTCAAATTGAATTGGACAAAGTAAGTGAATGGGCCAATGACCATAGGATGGCCTTAATGGTGAACAATGTTGCATCCTTCATTTTGGGACCAAAACCCAAAAGTATCGTATAAACTAAATGGAACCACATTAAGAAATTCTACCTCAGAATGAGACTTAGGGTTCTAGTCTCCAATGATTTAACTTTTATAGGACACACTTACCAGCATTGTAAAAAAGCTAGCATTATCACAAACTGCATATTAAGAAACATTAAGAGTAGGGACGAAACCATGCTTATGCCGTTGTATGTTTCTTTGGTTAGACCATTGATGGAATATGGTGTGCAGTTCTGGAACATATCGGACATATGACCATACAAAGAAGCCAGCTGAAGAATGCCATTTGGTCTATCAAGTTCTCGTGTGCAGGGTCCTGAGCTTGAGCTAATGTCCCTGCCCTCCCTCCCTCCCCACCTCCCATCCTCCCACCCATGATTCTTATTTTCCCCATGCCTATCCCTCGCTCTTAAAGTCGCCAACTGTCTTTAACGAGATGGCCTCTTCCGGCAGCGCATTCCAAGTGTCCACCACCCTCTCAGGAAGATGTGCTTCCTGACCTCCTCCTAAATCTCCCACCCTCCAGCTTAAGACTGTGCTCACTTGTGATATGGTTGCCACTCAGCTTAAAGAGACTCTCCTCATCAACCTTATTTATCCCTTTCAAGTACTTGAATGTCCCAATCATGTCTCCTCTCTCTTTCTCTCTCTCTCTCTCTCTCTCCTGTCTTCCAAGGAATACATGCTCAGTGCCCTCACTCTCTCTCCCTCATATGCCTTGCCCTGCTGATCGGCTATCATCTTTGTAGCCCTCCTCTGTACCTTTCCAGCAGGTTAATGTCCTTTTTGAGTGTGGACACCAGTACTGAACTCCATACTTTAGATGCGGCCCTACCAGTGGCCTGTACAAGGGCAGTATAACCTCCTCTCGCCTACTACTGATCCCCCAGCTATGCATCCCAGCATCTTAGTTGTTTTGCTGCTGCTTTCTTGCACTGCATGGAGTGCTTCAGGTCACTAGTGATCATTACTCTCAGGTCCTTGTTCTCCTCTGATGCAGATACTGGACCCCACCCAGGTAGTAACTCCATACTGGGATTCTTGGTTCCAAATGCAATTTGCATTTTTGGTACAGCTGTTGCCAGATCCTGGACCACTTCCCAGCTTTTCCAGATCTTCCTGAAGGTTCTGTATCCCTTCAGCTGTGTCCACTCTACCACAGAGCTTGGCGCCATCTGTCAATAGGCACATTTTGCCTTTAATGCCATCCCCAATGTCATTGATGAAGACATTGAACAACACTGGCCCCAGCACAGAGCCCTGTGGGACCCCACTGGTTACCTCTGGTGCCAGATAACTCTCTCCCTACCACAACCCTCTGGGTTCTGTCCCTCAGCCAGTTTTCTACCCAACTGACCATCTTTTCCCAACTACAAGATCCACCAACTTCCTGATCAACCTTTTGAGGCACAGAGACAAAGGCCTTGCTGAAATCAAGATAGAGGATCTCTACCACTTGGCCCCTGTCTACTGTCTTAGTGACACAGTCAAAGAAGTCAATCAGATTTGTTTGACATGATCTCCCCATGAACCCATGCTGCCTTTCATCCTGGAGGCCATGTTCCTCTAGATATTCCACCAACCTTTCCTTTAGTATGGGCTCCATGAGCTTGCCCACAATGGAGGTCAGACTGACTGGTCTGTAATTCCTGGATCATCCTTGGGACCACTTTTGTGAAGGGAACTACATGTGCTGTCCTCCAGTCCTGTGGTACCATGCCTGACTCTAGTGAACTATTAAATAGGTCTGCTAGTGGCCCTGCCAGCTCCTCAGTCAGTTCCTTTAGTACCCTTGGATGTACTCTGTCGGGACTGGTGATTCGTCCATTTTCAATGCCAGTAGAACCTTCTCACTCTATCCTCCTCTATCACTATGTCTGTGTTCCTCCACCTCCCCCACCTCTTTTCCCTCCTGAAGGCACTGGTCCATACTTCTCCCTGGTGGTGACAGAACTGAAGTATTTATTTAGTATCTCTGCTTTTCCTCCATTATCCTCCACCCACTCCACACCTTTCTTAAGCCTAACAATCACTTCCTTCTTGTCCCTTTTCTCACTTACATAGTGAAAGAAAGCCTTTTCCCTTCTTAATTCCTTCAGCTATTTGAAGCTCCTTCCATGCCTTTGCTCGCTGGACTTCCTTACTTGCCTCACTAGCCAACCTTAGGTAATTTTCCTATCCAACTCCCTCTTGGTCTTCCTGAATTTTTATAGGCCAATCTCTTTTCCTTACTGCTTTGGCAAACCCGAACTGAACCAGTTGAGCGCTTTTGGCCCTTGTGTTCTTCCCCTGAGCCTAACACACTCATGTGTGGCAACCAGTATTCCTTCCTTAATGATGGACCACTTTAAGTTCACCCCATATCTGCTCTGATGCCCACCAGATGGCTCCTTAGAACCTCACCCATTTTTCTGAAGTCTGCCCTCCTGAAATCCAAGATTTTGGTCTTTGTTGGGATGCTTTCCTGCCCATATCCAAATGGAACCACACTGTACAATGCTCACTTCCCCAGTGGCTCCCTGACCATTATTTCCTGCACATGCTCCCCATTTGTGAGCACCAGAACAAGAATTGCCTCAGCTCTTGTTGGTTCAGTAATGCCCTGAGTCAGGAACCCACTCTGCAGTTCTTCAGGATCACTTGACTCTTAGCACATGTTGAGGATGGTATACTCCAGTCCACCTTGGGCAGGTTGAAGTCCCCCACAATTGCCACCCTCTCTTTCCTGCAGCTTCCAATTTTGTGAGGTCAGTTCCCTGTCTCTCTTTCCTCATCTTGATTGAGTGGTCTGTAAACCACCCCAACCTCACCTTTCTCCCTCTATTGGACCTTAACTGAACCCATAATGCCTCCACCTCCCTTCCTCTGACTTCTCCCCATGCAAGTTATTCCTCCCTGATATAAACTTCCACCCTCCCCTTCCCTACTACTCTGTATAATTTATATCCAGGGATAGAAAGGTCCCAGTCATGGTGGATGTTGCCCAAGTCTCGTTACATTACAGCTATGTCAAACCCTCCTGTCTGCTAATAGTGCCTGTAGGTCATCCATCTTGTTTCCAAGACTCCACACATTCAGAGACACCACCTCCAACTAGAGTCTGACCTTCTTTCTCCCTCTTTTCTTCTATTCACATTTATCCCTTCTGTGTGGCCTCTCCACATACCCTTGTTATGTGTTCCTCACCCTCCACCCTTTGCTAACTGTGTATTTTCCCTTCCACCTCCTCCCCTCAGACTTCTTTCATTACTGTGGGGTGGTTTACTGACCCCTCCATGTTAGAGATATAAATAAATTAGAGCGTGTACAAAGGAGAATAACAAAAAGTAAATGGTTTCCAAAATCTTCCATACAATGAAAGAAGAACTAAATTAGGATTATTTAGCCTAGAATACAGAAGACTATGAGGTGATTTAAGCAGGGCATTTGCAGCATTTAGAGATCAGGATCTTTGGGAATGTATGGGGTTGGAAAGGAAGGAGATTAAAATAATAACTAGAGTAAACTGTCTACAGTTTAAGGGTGATCATTATAGACTAACAAGAAGGGCTCATGGTTTAACCAGAGAGTGGTGGCAGTCTGGAATGCCCTCCCAGTTGACATTATTAGTAGTGAAACCATAAACATATTTTAAAAACAGGTTGGATTAATATCTAGGGCATCTATAGGATTAAACTCACCAAGTACATTATATGGCAAAAGCTCTTGGTTGTAATCCAACTCTGATACTTATGATACTTTTGAAAATGGATTTCTCATACTGTCAATCAGATCTTTACTTGGTTAATAGAAATGTATTCCTCATATCCTTTGATTTATTATTTGAGTCGTTATTAGTACTAATCATTTTCAGTTTCTGTATATTTCCCCATACTTGTGACCAGTCATCCGGCTATCTGTCTCACATCTATCTCTATCAGTTCTACTGTCTAGGGATTCTTACTCAGGAAATTTCCTTTACCATTTCTTGGGATGTACTAGAATCAGCATGTATATCATACAAACATTTAGATTCATTTCCTGATATCAAACTGGCATTTATTTGCAATATTTCCTGATAATCAGTTTCTAAATGTCTTTGAGTTACAGCCACTAGGAGTCTCCATCCTCATTTGTATTTTTTTAAAATAGGGCTACCTTCCACTCTCATTTCTTCTACTTCTTTCTGATGCTCATTGCACTTCTTGGCACAATTCCCCAATACAGAGGTGGATGTCTTATTCACTGTTTTTTCGTTCATGTTATTAATATGTTTTAAATGTTCTGTAATTTTAGTCTGGACAAGCTTTTCACTGTCCTTAACCATCCGATTTTTACTCACACTGTTCCTCTCTTTGATGCCCAAACTGAAATTCCTCAAAATAGGGAGGCTCTCATTAGCTTTAACTTGTGCACATGTGTTGACCATTATTAACAGCAATCACCAATAACTTCAAGTAAACCAGGCTAGAATAAATTATGCAGGTAGCTATATTTCATAAAAGGATTTGAAATGAGATAAGTAAATGATGATTAAAAATAATAGTTAACTATTAGATTTAAAATCCTAAAGACTCTGAAAGTCTCTTGTGTCCATAGAATATACTTTCAACGGGCAGCTCAAAATCTCATCAAGCTGTTTTGACCTGTCTTCCTGGGATGTTCAAGTCTCTAGTGGTGCAAAGTTCCACTCTGTTCAGTTGGGTGACTGGACATGCTCAGAGCTGTCAAATACTTGTGCAAGATAAATCTTTCTGCTCTTCCTCCAATTTCTAAAAGGTCTTGCTTTAGAATTATAAGGAGGCTTTCTCTTGGCAGTCTGTTCTATTCAAAGTTTCTTTCATGTCAGATAACTGTAGACCCATCTCTTTACGGTGAACTGGCAATTTCTTGACACTTTAAAAAGAAGAAGAGACAGTCTTAATATTAATAGTATAGATTACAGAAAACTAGCTACCTAGTTAGTTGTCTAATACTGCTCAATATTGTCAAAACTCAGTTAATTAATACAAGATGATAAAAAACTCTGTGCATAAAAATTGCACTGAGAAGAAAAATCCCAGTATGTCCAAAACCTGGTTCCATAATAAGTTTTGGCATTTTAAAAGGTCTTATCAAATATCTATGCAGTGAACTGTTATGCTGTTTTGGCTACCTTAGACTGTATGTAATACTATGTAATATTTTTTAAAACTTACACATGGTGAAGGAACAGGTAACAACATCCCAAAAGGCAAATAGGAACTGCTCGAAAGCTGTTACCACTCTTCCTATATTTAATAAGCTCCATTTCTGATTCTCAGTACACTCAATTCCATTTACAGAGACTGCAATATGAGTAAAAGAATAAAAAAAGAAACACCTCATCAGCATTAAAGGCCAGCTATTTAAAATTGCAAGTTGAACAATAGTTTCAAGGTGCTAAAGTGCAGCAAAAATAGAAACTGTGCCTGCTCAAAAAGCATGCATAGCAGGTCAGTCGATGGCAGATCTGAATCTCAGAACGCCAGCGCATGTTCTATGTAGGATGTAGTCACGTGACCCAAGCATGTGAATTTTAACTTTGTAAACTCAATATATCTCTGTAATTCTTTTTATATATCTTTTACAGATTTAACAAATCTTGCTCTTAAAAAGAAAAAGAATGTAAGTTCATAACTATGTATATTAGAATTATGTCTCAGAAGGTCTTTTACAAGCACCAGTATAATTGGTGCAAACACTGCCCTTCGCGATTCAAAACATCCATCCAGAAATCTCTTTAACTTCTGGTTTAGTGGAATGAGGTTGGAGGAAAGAAAAGAGCAGTTGTCACCACAAGTACACTGCTCGCTGTGTCCCTCCGCATCGATCATGCTCTGCAGTGCTTCCCTCAGAAACTCCTCGGGCGGGCTACTCCTCTGACAGCACTCCAAACCCTGTAAGAGAGACACAGGCTGACAGCAGAGAAAGCATAGAAACCAGCTGTACAAGGTGACCTAGAAAGGCTGTACACTTAGACAGGGATGGATTTTATACTCGTGGATTAGGCAGTGAGATGGGTTTGCCTTGCATAAAGATTCTTTGGCTGCCACTAGTTGCTCTAGCTCAGCGCTTCCTCCTCTTTTCTTTCTGTGATATGAGGCATAACTAATTATTTTCCATCTTAGGGTGGCTTAAAGGCCTCCCATATGCTTGCACAGGATGCTGCCCCCAGAGGACTATATGCAAAGTAGTTTTGGGTTCCCTTGACTCCCAGGTTTTGAAATCTGCATCTTGCAGGGGGTCAAGGCACCATGTGAGGATTTTTGGGTAGGGCTGTCTATATGACCATCATTGGGGGGCATGATCAGAGAAGTATAAAGGCGATTCTTGAATCCACCACTTTTCTGATCTCTGGGGAGGTGAGCAGTAGTTCAGCCTACAGGCCATCTGTCTGGGATCAGAGAAATAAGTGTAATCTCTGTCGTCGAGTTGGAGCCTCAGATGTCCTGTAGGGTATGTAGGTTAACAGTCTTTGAAAGCAAGAAGTGACTTGGGTTGTGGCTCTGGTTTTGAGTTGGATCTGTCAACAAAATAGTCAGCTGTAAGATTCATGTCTCCCCAACTATGATCTCTGTGTCACTGTCCGTAAAGTCTGAGAGTGCTTGGGAAATCTCATGAAAAAGTCAGGAAGGTCATCATTTGGGGCATAAACATTTACAAGGACCAATTTACCTGTGGGGTGGAGACTTTTGCCATCACCCAGTGCCCTTCCATATCTTTTGTGGTCCAGTAGTGACCATTTTAATTTTTATGACACAGAATTGAAACCACACATTTGGCAGACTGGGCTGAACTATGTACCTCCCATCCCATCCATTCCCATACTAGTTTGGTGGCTTCAAGATTTGACAGTTTGGTTTCTTGTATGAAGGCAATCTGTGAGTTAAGCTGTTTCAGTCTGTCCAGAATTTTTTCCTTTTATAGAGAGTTTAGGCCCTCACATTACAGGAGGTGGCCTTAGTCACTCCAGCTTTAGTCATTGGGATATAGTATAAATACAAAGAGGGACCTTATACATAAGAAACAAAACCTGCCAACTCTGGTTGCTTTCTTCTCTCAGACTAGTATCAACTTTTAACAAAATGGCCAACTGATCTCTGCCCACCCCTTGTCGCCAATATCCCCTAATTCCTGTGCTAATGCATTCTTGAGAAGGCAGTACTATATAGGTATACATGTAAAATACATTCCATCTAGTCATTAGCATTATAGGCTGTATGTGCAACATCCTTACAGTAATTACAAAGCATAACTTAATTTGCAGTTTAAGTTTGGAAGGTGCTACCCAGATCTACCAGATGAGTCTTGGTAGACAGCACCAATCATGGGTAGTATTCGAGTGGCATGAATAGTGAACAAATAAACCAACATTTCAATCATTAACATTTTAACTTTATTATAAACAGTTCCATGAAGTGATTTGAGGCCCTTGGCCTCTGTATGGTATTGGAACCGGGGCTCATCTGTCTCTGCAAGAGATGGGGATGGATGTGTTTCTTCCTGAGTCAGGTTCAGAGAATGCAGTGGAGGTGATGTGAGTGAAGGTGATTTCTTTAATAGCTGGGGGATGAGGATCATCTTTGGGTGTCCATTTTCCTTTATGCTTTTCAGCTATGGAGTAATGTAACAGAGCAGCCTAATCAGCTGGGCTCTATGGTAAGTGAGCGAGACAAGTTATGCCCTGCTAACCTCTAACAGGGTCTCTCTTCTACAGATCTTGCCTCAGTCTTGGCAAGGTGTGGGCATGGGGAACCTCATGAAATTAAGATGTGTGCACTGCAGGGTGTCATATCATCACTCAGGTCCCACTACTGTTAGATAGGGTGGCATGAAGCACTGTGAGGATTAATTGGGGTAAAGAGTAAAACCAGGGCACTCCAACCTAAAATAACCCATAATTCACACACCTTTTGAAGTGCCATGCTACCCACAGCCTGATGCACCAATGTCCCAGTCTGCAGATAATTACAACAGCAGGTTATATATTCATTGATAGTTGTGCCTCATATGTTGGCAGCAGCAACCTGTTTCGGTGCAGAATAGTAGCATGAGTTTCTCCATTGATGCATTGCAAGCACACTGCTGTAATTAGGGACTGGGGAGTAATGTTCTTGTCAAGTTTAGAGAAGCACAGTGCTTTAAAAGACAACTTGTGCAATGCACAGTGCTGCGGTGTTAGTGAAAGCAGCATGGGTGCTTCGGAGAACACACAGCATGCTCAGCCTCATGGCATGCGAGCAAGTTCTTCAAGGTGGTGGAGACAAGTGCAGGAGCTTTCCCACAAAACAGATAAATATTTAAGTCCCCAAGGAGGTTAATTCTCTCAGGAGGCTCACTGACCCATAGTTCAAAGTACATTTCTGACCAGGACAAAAGTTCACCTTACCACGGAGATCGGCTCCTCACCCACATGCCAGGATCATTAGGCTCTTGTTGGTCTTCTATGCAGCTCGCCCACTCTTGGCTAGAGATGTGTGAAATGGAAAGTTATGCCTAGTGTAATATTTCATGTAATTTACGCATTATGTAAAATACTTTGCATAGAATAACAAAATTTTTCCTGCAACAGCTTTCGATACTGCAAAAGGCATGATGACACTGAAATTTCACCAATTTCTGCCACAGGGGTGTAATTTTGCCATTATGCTCGATTACGCTTATGCCTTGTGATTACGCTCGTGAAATTGCAGTACATTCTGGTAGATAGGCTTAAACTCGTAATCGGTATTTCCTGCACACTGTACTGTCTGTTGATTTGGACAGGAGTTCAGTGTGATGAATCAAGGCCAATAAACCCTTCAAAACATCTTTTTTTCAGAGTGAAGTGCTCACAAAATTGAAAGTTTAGTTCCTAGTGCTACTAGTGAACATTTTTGTTTTTGTATCTTTGGGGAATAATTAGTTAAACTTAGTTACTGTTTCAGGTTTCTCTGTGTCTGTCAGGGAGTGAGTGTGGGAGGGTCGACTGTGTGGTTTATGAAAGTGGAGCAGGCTAGTTCCTAAGATTTGTTATATTCCTGCTAAAGCTCCCCAAACCCCATGCTTCTTACTGTCTTCTAAATTTTGGCCCCACCCTCCCTCCACTGATTGAATACTCTCTGCCCACCTCTTCCCCACTCTCCCCACCAGCCTCCTGCAGCCTTCCATTGGCTCCCTCTACTCTAGAATTCCCATTCTCTCTGTTTCACCTCCTAGGCCTATTGGCCATTTGCCCTCTAGGGACCAACCAACACATTCGTCCCAGCCAATCTCAGGCTCCTTTCTCCTTGTAATTACCTCCTTGTCTAAGCTGCAACAAAATCCCAGCACCATGTCCACCATGGCTAGCATTTTACCTCTACTCAGTTGTTTGTTCTCCTGCCTCCCACCCTCCTCTCCTACCTTTGCCATGCCCTCCCCTACTTGGCTCATATTGTAACTCCTCCTGCCCTCCAACCCTGTGCTCTCTCCTACCCACTCCTACCTGGGCAAACTCCACTATACATCCCTCCTTTCCTAATAAGGCCTCCCTCTTGGACTCTCCTGCACCTACTTGCTTCTCCCCCACCCTGTTACCCACACACAATGTCCATCCTTGCCCCCCCTGCGTGGCGGGCTCTTCTGTTCAAAGCTACCTCAGTGATACTAGCTCAATACCCTTCCTTCACCCTCCTCCTTCTCATAGTGGGAGACATACACCCAAATCCAGGACCCTTGACCACCACATCCTCACCAACCCCGCCGCACTCCCACCCCACATCCCATCCCTCCCAACTGCCAGGCTACCCCTCCTCAAAGGCCTCTGTCTCCTTCACCTAAATATTTGTAGCCTACCACTTAAAATTGACCAGCTACAAGTTCTTGCTGCCCTATATGCCCTAATCCTCATCCTCCTGAAACAGCTTAATAAAAAACATTCCCGACTCCTCCTCGCAATCCCCTGGTTACACGATGGCCCGCCAGGACAGGGCCACTAGAGGTGGTGGCATAGCCATCTTCATAAGTTTGGACATATGCTATGAAATAACCTTCTCTAAAACTGAACCTAAAGAGTCTGAACTCTTGCTGCTCCAACTCACACTACCTTTCTGCCGCCCATATTCGTTGTCGAGAATCTACTGCCGACCAGGCACCCTGCCACAACTGTTACTGAGCTTTTTACACAAATCAGTTCACGAGCACCCACCGGGAATTATAGTTATGGGTGACCTTAACCTAACTGGTTAGCCCTGCCCTCAACAAAACCTGGACGGATGTCGCTGCCCTCAGTTTAACCTAACTCATCACTGAGCCCACCTCAAACCTTAAATCAAGTAACCACTCCCTTATCGACTGGGCTCTGACCTCCCATCCTCACAGAGTCATCCAAACAGGCCTACTCCCTGACTCTATTAGTGATCACCATGTCATCTACCTTGTTCACAAAATCCACCATCTCAAATCCCCACCCCAAGTTCTTAGTCCAACAGTCGCTCAAATCCCTAAACCTCACTCCCCTAAATGACCTTGTCCTAGCTAACTGGGTCCCTCCTCCTCCAACCTGATAGATGACACCCAACTTCACTTCAAAACACGTTCCTTAAGATATGGGATTGCCATGCCCTGCTATGATGCACTATGGTACACGGTACCCACCTGCCTTGGATCTCCCAAGAGCTCACAGCTTGTATGAACACCTGTGACTCAGCATGGCAAGCTTGAAAGCCTCAGCCCTACCTTAGGACCTCTCCACTACTGGTATCTGCGCAACATGTGCACTAGAGCAACTCAGCTAGCTAAAGCAGAGTACTTTAGATCCTCCCTCCAATCTAACCTTAATAGCCCTCCAAATTCTGGAAGGTCATACACTCTTCTCACCCCAGCGGCCGAGCCCTCACCTCTCCTTAGTGCAAACAACTCCACACCTCAGATCCTATCTCAGTCACTGCTGAGTTTAACTTATATTTCTCCACCTGCACTTCCTCGTCCTTTCCTCCTTACCCCATGTCACCATCTCCACCACCTACAGGGCAAAACTACCTCAAAATACAGGTATTTTCTCCTTCAGGGAAATCTCTCTGATGAAGCTCTAGAGGCCCTCACAACATTAAGCCCTCAAATGGGAATTCCCGGATGGACTAGGACCCCAAACTTCTGTTCCTCTCAGCCTCTGCCATAGCCACCCCTATTGCCTACCTCCTAAATCTATTCTTCGCCACTGCATCTGTCCATCTGTCCTGAAGCATGCCATTGTCAGCCCTCTCCACAAAGGTGCCTCCTCCTCCACCTCAAACTATCGGCCAATCTCCCTCCTCCCTCGTTCTGCGAAGCTGCAAGAACACTTAGTGTTTCGCCAGCTAACCTCTATCTCTCCGACTCAAATTTCTTCACACACTACCAGTCCGATTCAGAAAAGATCACCCACTGCCTCATCACCTCTGCCATTTTATCGATCTGGCCAAGGCCTTCATACAGTCTCCCACACCTGTTACTATCTAGCCTCTGACTCTGACCTCTCCACATCTGCTACTGCCTGATTCAGTGCCTATCTTACAGACCACAGTCAATCTGTCAGGATTGTGGATGCCATATATCCTCCCATGTCCACGGTGTCCCCAAGGATCGGTGCTTAGCCTATCCTATTCTCTATTTTTCTAAACAACCTGCCCCAACTTGTTCTGCCTCCGTGATCCACATGTATGCCCACGATATGTCCTATTTTCTTCTGGCTCCTCCACAGCCTCAGTTGCCTCTACCCTCCAGGCGGATTTTAACAAAGTCCAACTCTGGTTCAACTCTCACCAGCTCTCTCTAAATGCTAAAAAACTGTAACTATGACTTTTGGTACATCCCAATGACCAGCCAGGCCTCCCTCCCACTGTTCCACACCCTGGTGGGTCAGAGCTGGAGGATGTCACCCCTTCCGGTATCTTGGAGTTTGCCTTGACCGCCATCTCACCTTCAAGTCCATGCTGACTCTGTACTAACAAAACTCTGTCCCAAGCTTGAGATTTATATCAGAACCGTTCTAGCCTCCCCTATCCGGTCCATAGTGAGCTTATCCAGAAGATGATACTTCTCCTTCGATTATTGTGATATTGTTTACAGTGCCACCCACAAGTCAGTTTATCCAAACTGGATACCTAACCACACCCAACTACTGCACTTGATCCTAACTTTTGAGCTAGCTAGCTAGCTAGCTTGCACTTACCTCTATCTCATTATATACCACAACCCAATACCTTAGCAGGATTTATTGATTTTTTATTTTAGTCTTTGGCAACCGGATAAGGCCCACTAGGCACAAGTGCCTGTTTTCACGGGTGACCTGGGAGCACTGGCGGTTAAGTGGCTTGCTCAGAGTCACACAGTATGCAAGTGGAGGTTGTGAGAATCAAACTCAGGTCTGGTCTGCTGGATGTATCAAGCGCTGTCCACACCTCATTCCTCTGACCTCAAGGCTATACTGCCAGCCCACTGCCAGCTATACTGCCATTCCTCATTGTAACTGTTACTTTTGACTATTAGGGTATATGTATTAATCCACACTCACCTATTCCTGTCAAACATGTGCAGCTGTATTATCTAATTATATGTTTTCAAGGCATAAAGCATGACTTCCCCATGTAATTGCTACTATACTATAAGTAAGGGTAAATTGTCATCACGCCCAACTATTTCTGTCAAATGTTTTCAACTATATTGTAATTGTATGTACGGTATATATGTCAGGACCTGAACTACCCTTGTCCTCTTCCTCACTGTACCCTCCCAGGTCGCACCGAGACGAGCAGTTCTTACTCTTTGTGCTTTTCCTGGTGAAACAAATTCAATAAATAAATAAACAAATATTTCACAAGTTGTGAGCTAGTTTCTGTAATTTGTTTTAAGTCTGAAGATTTGTAGTTTGTAAAAATATATCTGTTATATTTTTCTTACATATTGACTGTTGTTTGATCACTTTATCTGAACAGTTACTTCATTCTTCTGACTGAGTAGTTCTGTTCCTGTTTCCATTCCTTTGCTGAATCACTTTTGTGATTTTTTCTTTGAAAGTATTCATGTACAATGACCTGACCACTTAACTTGTCCACATCGAGGTACACTGCATTGTTGAATTGGTCACAGAAATTTTAATTGTGATCTAGCGCCTGCAGTGTTCCTGTTGAATTTGCTTACCAAACCCTTTCCTCCCTGTTACACCACTGTTGTTTACTACCTGACCTAGGCGGATACTATATCAAAATGAATATGCCTGCCAAGAGACATTCACATAAAGGTGCTAGGGTGGGAGGTGGCTCAAAGAAGTCTGATGGAAAAAACACAACTATTTGTGACTTGTGAGTTTCTGTCTGCTGCTGTGGCAAACAGTAGCAGCAACAGTTAAATTAGAAGTGACTTGAAGTCTGTGACTCATTTTTACTGTCCAATCTGTAGCTTGTATGCTTGTTGGGGATGATACTGGGAATAAGGGAGACACTTACACCAGTGGAGGCACAGAGATCCAGGAGGAGGTCAAAAAGTTATTAGTGTGACTGTTGTTCCTACACCAGAGGAGCTGATGTTGGTAAGGGTGACAGTGTCCAGCTTCAGTGTGTTTTTCCAGGAGAAGGAGATAAGAAAGTCAGATCCCCAGTGAGGAGATGCCAGACAAAGGGAAAAGTTTGTCTGGCACTGGCAGTAGCCAGTGATAGGGATGAGGAGGAGGAGGATAATATGTTTTGGTGATGATGATGAGGTGTTGGATCCCTGTGGGAGCCAGAAGTGAAAAGAAGAAGGGTGATGAAGATGTAGCCATTTAGATGATGACAAGACTGGGGTGAGGATATCAGGAAGCCTACAACAAGCAGTCCAGCCACCCACCTCCCAAACATAACATAGAAACATAGAAACATAGATTTTGACTTTAGATAGGACCACTTGGCCCACCCAGTCTGCCCATTTCCTACCTGATGGATAAGCTGCAGATCCTAGTTAACCAGCAGCCTACTTCTTCCTACCCCACCCCTAGAATTGCTTTATGACTGTCCCATGCATGCTTGAATTCCACCACTGTTTTTGACTCCACTACCTCCTCTGGAAGGCTGTTCCATGCATCCACAACCCTCTCTGTGAAAAATACTTCTTAAATTACCTCTGAGCAGCCCCTTCTATCTTCAAATTGTGCCCCTTGTTCTTGCACAACTTTTTTTGAAAGATGCTACCTCTTGGACTTTGTTGATTCCTTGAGGTACTTGAAAGTTTCTATCATGTCCCCTCTCCTCCTTTCTTGAGGCTATACATATTCAGCTCCTTAAGTCTCTCTTCATATGTCTTCTGGTGCAGACCCTGCACCATTTTAGTTGCCCTCCTCTGACAGCCTCCATCCTGTCCATGTCTTTATGGAGATTGGGTCTCCAGAACTGCACTCAGTGCTCTAGATGGGGTCTGACCAACTGTCTGTACAGAGGATAATAACTTCCTGTTTTCTACTGGTGATGCCTCTCCTATGCATCCCAGTATCCCCCATCCCTCCTTGCTGCCCTTTCACATTGCTTGCCCACCTTTAGGTCATCTGATATGACTACCCCCAGGTCCCTTTTCAATTTTGTTGTTAGTATCTCACTCCCCATTGTGTACTCTTCCCTGGGTTTTGTTTCCCAGGTGCATTACCTGCACTTCTTAGCATTGAATCTAAGCTGCCATACATTTGACCATTCCTCTAACCTTGCCAAGTCCCTTTTCATCCTTTTCACCCCACCTTGTGCATCAACTCTGTTACAGATCTTTGTGTCATCTGCAAAGAGACATACTTTTCCTTCCAGTCCCTCTGCAATGTCGCTTATAAAGACATTGAAGAGGACCGTCCTAATACTGAACTCTGACCCCACTAGTAACCCCCCCTTTCTTCAGAGTGGACTCATTTACTATTACCTCTGTGTCCTATTCTCCAGCTCTAATTTTACCCAGGCTGTCATCTTGGGACCCACCCCAGGCTGGCTAACTTGTATATTAATCTTTGTGTGGGACTGTGTCAAATGCCTTGCTAAAGTCTAGGTAGGCCATGTCCATAGCCCCTCCCTGATCTACTACTTTGGTCACCCAGTCAAAGAAATCTATCAGATTTGTCTGGCATGACCTTCCCGCTGTGACTCCATGCTGCCTTGGGTCCTGAGCCCTCTGGCCTTTAGATACTCAACAATTCTTTCCTTCAGAAGTGATTCCATCATTTTCCCTACCACTGAGGTTAAACTAACAGGTCTGTAGTTTTCTGCTTCTGCCTTGCTCCCACTTTTGTGAAGGGAATCACATCTGCCCTTCTCAGTCCTCGGTACCACCCCATCCTCCATGATTTGTTAAAGAGGGTAGTCAGTGGTGTCACTAGTTCTACCCTTAGTTCTTTTAGAATTCTGAGATGAATCCCTTCAGGCCCCATTGCTTTGTCCACCTTCACTTTTGAGAGTTCTTTTCAGAGCCTTTCTTCTGTAAATGGGCTGGTATCAGAGCCCATTTACAGAAGAAAGGGTTCTGAAAGAACTCTTAAAAGTGAAGGTGGACAAAGCAATGGGGCCTGATGGTATCTCATCCCAGAATTTAAAGAACTAAGGGTAGAACTAGTGACACCACTGACTACCTCTTTAACAAATCATGGGAGGATGGGGTGGTACCGAGGACTGGAGAAGGGCAGATGTGATTCTCTCACAAAAGTGGGAGCAGAAGCAGAAAACTATAGACCTGTTAGTTTAACCTCAGTGGTTAAACTAGCATAAATAGCATGGTGGATATCATACAAATGGCACAAAAAGTGAAAACTTCCGCACCTTTGGCTAAGCTGTCCAAGCCTGAGTCCCATCATGTCAAATTGAGAGTTGCAGGGTCCCTAGTTTAGGATTTTTCATGCTTGATGCAACTGATGACACCATGGCGATTTGTCAGCTGTGTCAAGCACATGTAATTCATGGAAAAAGGGCAGTCACTTAGGCACCGTGGGCAGCACGCCCACTTGAAAACAAGCATCCATTGCATTGGTACAAACACTAGAAAGATACCATAGCTGTTGGCAGTGGCAGGACTTCCTTGTCAATCTTAATATTAGTGACTGCAGTGCAATAGAGCAGGAGAGGTAGGACTGAGTGGGTCAGTGGAGGAAGAGTGTGAGGAATCATTTCTCTTCCGAGCAGTGGACATAGTAGCAGTGGAACTGCCACTCCCTCGAGTCATAAAAGTACACCATCAGGCCCCAAATCCAGCAAAATAATCAGTTTCATACATGCTGCATGTTCTAGGCCCTACAGTCACCTGGTACCCCAGCAAGAACAACATTGGTGGCACAAGTAAAGCATTTTTCTCAACCCACTGCCAAGATGCAGCCCACATTGAGGAGTGTGTTTCAGTGACATTCAAAGTACCCCCAATCATGCTGCTGACATGAGCTGAACGCAGCCACAGCTGAAATGCTCGCCATCGACCTGTTGCTCTTCTCCTTTGTGGAGAATGCAGGATTCCGCTGTTTGATGGCCCATGCCTGTCCCAAATGGCAAGTGCAATCGCGAACGTATTTCTCCAAACGTGCATGCATAACTCTACAGCAGAGTTTCAGAGTCCGTCCCACATGCCATGAAGCATTCTTCCTCAAAATATATCCACCTTAGTATGGATATGTGGACATGTGGGCAGACAGCTGGCAGCTCATATCTGTGCACAACAGCACACTGGGCACAGGTACCTGGGGTGGTTGTTGATTTGGGCCCTGGCAAAGGTGCGTAAAGCAAAATTGTGATGGTAGCAATGCACCTGGTATTCAAGCAGAATGCAACCATAACTATGCAAAGTGTTACAGGGTCTCACACTGGTGAGAAAATGCTGAATTGCTGCTAAATAACACTGATGAGTAGATCAACATATAGTCACTCACAGCGGGTTTATTGCAGATGACAATGGTCTCAATGTTGTTAAGTACATTAGTGACAGTGTTTTTTCAGAGTTCCTGCCTGGCGCACTGCTTTAATCTAGTCATGCAGCAATTTCTGAACCAGGATGAAATAAAAGAAACTGTGTCTGTCACCAGATGCATCTGTGTTTACTTTGCCCATTCTGCAAAGGCCGTGACCATCTGCCTGAGCTGCAGTGCACTAATCATAAGCCTCAGCACTGTATGAAGCTTGATGTTGTTACCAGGTGGAACTCACACCAGCTTTATGAGCAGTATAAGGCAGTTTCAGATTACCTACTGCTGCACACCACCTGGGACAGTGCTAGAGTGTCCATCGCCTAACAACGGAACAGTGGCGACAAAGGGATGGCATAATCGCATTCTGCATCCATTTGAGCATGCAACATAGGCTGTGAGGGGGAGATTGCTTGCATAAGTCAGTCAATACCCCTGATAAGTGTGCTGAGGCAGACATTGGTAAATGTTTGTCACCAGATGGAGCAAAGTGATGATCAGAGTTCTGTTCATGCAGTCGTCACATGCTCTGTATACTGGACAACAATACACATATCTCTGGCATTATGCAGTCTAATGAGTTTGCTGTTGCTACCATGTGGATCCACGGTACAAACATGGCTTGCCTGCCATGATTGAAAGGGTCGTGGCACGTGAGAAATTAACCAATTGCCTTGTCAGACAGTAACATTTTTTGGAAACATTTCTGGACTTAGTGGGCCATGATTTGAGCCAGCAGCAGTAATTTTCAGGCAGAAATATTGGGCAAACAGGCCCTAAAACAGCTACTCAGTGTCTGAGGGGTGGGGGCACCTTAAAACATAATGGCTGAGACCAGTTTCCACTTCCAATTTAATGTACCATTTTTCTGCAACTTTTCTGGATATGTACTGCCTGTGCTGCAGTGGCAGAAACAAGATGTGAGACAAAAACACTTGCAAATAGTGGACGGACCAGAGAGCATCATTTGGCCGGATGGAGGTTGGGGTGCCATAAAACATCATGGCTGGGACCTGATTTCACTCTCAATGTACTGTGCAATTTTTTGAAACATTTCTGGACTTTGGGACATGATTTGAATGTGCAGCCACACACTTAGGCCCAAAAGCATTTAAACCGTGCAGAAAACAGCACATTTGGTCAGCACGATGGGTATGAGCCTGTAACTGCGTGTCTCAAACCTGATTTCACTCTCAATGTACTGTGCAATTGTTTTGGAAACATTTCTGGAATTATGGGCCATGTTAGACAGTGGCAACACTCTGTCTCACTCTACATTCTCAATGTCATCCTAATTTTTCCAGTCATACAATATTTCTCGTCTTATCATGCCTACTTTGCACAGCATAACTTCAAGAGCTGTGTTAAACTGTAGCCTTACTATGGCACATTTTGGACTGCTTGGTGGTGGCGGTGTGGTTGGGCACTGTAATACCAAGTTAACATTGTAATTTGTGGCAAGCAAGCCATGGGGACACACGTGTAGCACCAAAAAATGTACATTATCTTTAACTTTGCAATAAAAGTACTTATGTTTCTATGATTGTTGTGTACATATTCATTCACACTGATCCTGCACACAGTCAAAATAACTGCTGCCAGCCCACAACATCACACATAGCTTTGGGAAAAATGTTGTTCCCAAGAACAATTTACAAATTACAATACTTGACATTTGTGAATAGGAGGAGAAATACACACAAGTCAGCGGACTAACATAAACTAAGTAGAAAAGTACAGTAATTGTGGGTAAAAAGACTAAAAGTGACTGACAGACAGTAACACATGACAGGGGTGCATCATAAGAGTCAGGTCAGGGACAGGTGTACATATGATATGAAAGGGGAACGGAGGGAGCGTAAACATTGCAAAGCACACAAAAACTGGACAAAACAAATGAAAGGATATAGAAGAAGAGGACAGAAAATATATATAGATATATATATATTATTTGTGTTATTTTTAGAGGGTGCAGTTGAGGGAAGAGTGACAGTAACAAAGCAAGGACAAGAGAAAGAAAAGTAAAAGGTTGTTGCCAGTGTAGCGCTGACTGGTCCGGAGGCTGACCATTACGCTGCACCGTGACAGGTACAATTTCTGCCGTGCCATCACCACTCACCACTGCAGCTTCTTCAGAAGCTCAAACACTTGTCTTGCTCCTGAAGGAGCTTCCTGAGGTCCCCCTGACCTCCTCTCTCGAAATCATTGAACTCACTGCACAGAGCTCCCACCTCTCTGCACAGTGCTCTCAGGTCTTCATCGCTCACTGCTGCTGGTGCTGGTGCTGGGGCAGCTGCAGGCTGTGCTGGGTCCCCACCATGAACCCAGCGATGCCTCTGTCACTGCAGTGAGGTTGATGGGGGCTATGCACCTGCCTCCTGCTGCTGTTTCTGCCGCAGCTGCCTTCTGCGGTGCCTATGCCCACCACTGGCCCCTGCTGGCCCCCTTCACCTTCTACCAGCTCAGCAGCACCCTGGGCCCCCACCTGCTGCAACCTCTTTTGTTTTTGAAGCCAATCTGCAGCATGGTGGTGCTGCAGATGGCCTTTGGTCTCCGGTCCCAAAATGACCCCGGTCTTGCTCCTTCTCACTGATCTGCCACACAAGGTACAGATCACAATGGAGTTGTCATTTGGGTTTTCCTTAAAAAAGAAAAACACAACAGATGACCCTGTCTTGGGGGACAACAACTGATATCCCAGGGCCAGTGGACACATCATGCTCCTGCTCGGAAGAGGCGGGAGGTGCATGCTCCAGCTGGGGGGCATGGCATCTGGAGGTGCCTGCTACTGCTACTGCCAGGGGTGGGGCCACAGGAGGATCCTGCTGCTGCTGGGACCGGGCAAGGGCTCATGCTGCTCCTGAGGAGTGGGGACTATATTCTCCTGGTGGGGGTTGGGGGCATGCTCCTGCAGTTGTTCAGGGAGGCACAGACATAAAGTCCCACCTATTAATACAGATACTGGGGGGTGGTCTAGCTGCCTTCTTCCCATTCCACTAGTCTCCATAATTTCTATCTCCTCCCAAAAAAAAGAAAAAGAAAGAGGGTTTACACACACACACACACACACACACACACATATGCATACACACAGACAATACAAAAGATAGATAACTATAAAATGAAGAAAAACACTAACTGAAAATATTAACTTTTAAACTAATGGGGAACAGAGATCAAAATCAAATAAGCTGCAAATGCAAACACACACACACACACACACACAATCCACTAATTTTCACGAGTAAGTTAGAGCTCTCCTGCAGTCTCTTTCTCCTCTCCTACTTCCTAGCTGAAACAGCTCTAAAGGAAGTAGATTTAGTCTGGGTGCCTGCCTAAGTGCAGTCACCCATGTGACCAGCAGTCTGCTAGAGAGAAAATCATGTGATCAGCTTTGTTTTCCCAATTTCACCTGATACTTACGTTGGGGAGCAATGTGCAGACAAAAGGAGTAATTGGAGGCATAATTTTGCAGGCAAAATTTTACCTGTCTTGACAAAAATAAGCGAAATACCACAAGTGGCCAGTGATGATTTCACCAAAATTTAGCTAGCGTAATAAAATTTTGTTGCATCTCTACTCTGGGCACCAACGGCATTCAGTCTGGAGGAAGTTCATCAGCAGCTTCAAGTAGGGGCTGGGTGTGTTATTTCTGTAGGAGCTGCAGGACTAAAAGGAGACAGCTCCGGTAAGGGCAGTAAAGCAGTTGGTCGCTTTGGACCGGGGTGTCTTCAGGTGAGACACTGCTAGCATTGAGCAGCCGGAGCCACTGGCAATTTCTGGACCTGTTTCTGCAGGATAAAGATTTTGTGTTGAAGCCTGCTTTGTTGGTTTATTGGGTCTGTTGTATAAGCGCTTTCTGCCATGGCTCCTCTGGGAGGGTGTTGCTCTGCATTGGCGGCCTGTGTGGGTCAGGTACCTCAGATGTTATTTCCATGGGTTGCCAGGAAGAGCGCAGTGGTTCTTAACATGGATGTCCTGGGCCTTAGCATTTCTTTGAATATTCATAAGTAACATGTCCACTTCGCTAGGGGAGTTGAAGGTGATATATTCCCATTATATGTCACATGAAGCATTGCAGTGTAGTGGAGGGCAGCGGAATGTTGAGCTGATACAGTTGTTTTATGACAGTGGCATATGCCCTCCACTTTTGGATAGTTCATAGGAGAAGTCTGGTAGATTTGTATAGAGTGACCTTGCCATTCAACTTTTTATAGCTCCCTGGCAGTTCACAAGAATAGTTCTTTAGCAGGATACCTCAAGATCCAGATTGTGCCTGAAACGTTCCCCTGGATCAGTGCACTTACCCAGTTACCAAAGACTTAAATAAATAAACAAACTTTACTAAAATGGGCAGGGTCTGTCCCTCAGGGGAGGTCTGGGGCTAAGCTCTGATGTGCCCTCTCCAGCTCCATCAGGGCCACATTGTTGAGATGCAGCATATCTGGCAAAACAGTGCGTAGGAACATTACCATATCTCACCTTCCATTCTTCTGGGATGCCCACAATCTTAATGTTGTTCCTTCACGAGTGATTCTCAATGTCATCCACTTTATTCAGGAGGTAATTAATTTGCTGCTGTTGTTCCTGCTGATTGTGCTGTTGGACTACTGGCTTTGCTTTGTACACCTGCTGAGCTACCAATTGTAGATCTGTGTTGTTTTAGTGGTAGTCAGTTTCAGCTCAGCAGTGTCCTGAAGAACCTTATATAACAGTTGAGTTAGATTAGCAAATGCTGAGGCAGAGTTCAGCGAGAGCGCAGAGCTTGCCATGCTGCACCACTGGTACTCCTCCAGGTGGGTAGCGATTAGAGCTTTTCTTTGGGTGATGAGTGGCTGGAGAGTCGGCACTGTGCCTGGCCTGCATGTTGGCACCATGAGGCATTCTTCAGGTTTGTGTAAATGTCACTATTGACCTTTCTCGTCACCCAAAGTCTGATTTTCTTGGTGTTGGTAGCAAATTGTAGCCCAGCTGTTCTGGTTACCAATTCCTTTCCACAGTCTTCTCTCAGAGTCAGCAAGTCTGTTGGATGTTTAAAATTAGATGCCAAGGTCCTCTTCACTTAAAATTAGCACACTCCATATTGGATGCTAGGCTCCACCCCCCGACATACCAGACAATATTTTAACAAAGAACTGTACATGATTAGTACTAACTTTTTGAACTATGGAAAGGTGCCACCAATCACCAGTAATAACATTAGATGCTGCATCAATTGGTGTACATTTACCTTTACTCCATATGTAGGTCATAGTCATAGAAAATTATTACATTTTTTAAACAGCATAAAAATACCATTATGACATAGCCCTGTTTACAAGGTAGACCTGTGTGGGTTACAAAATGTTTAAAATAGCAATCAACATATCACAGGATTATGATACTGAACATACAGTATATGTAAGATATATTGCATCATTAAAATACACATCATACAATCATATCATTAATCAATTTATCATCGATAATTGTCATTTACTGGGATTAACAGGATGCAAAACTATCAATTTATATTGTAATACATAAATATATGGCATCTGGTCAAAAGCTCATGCTGTAGGGCCACATTGAAGGCCTTTGAGGAAACGGATGTATCCTAACCCTGGTGGAAATGGCATTCCAGAAATACATTGTTGTACTGGAACATCATTTCCCATTAGGTGTAAGTAACATCACTTCAATATACTCCCTTGACTTTGAGCCCTGTAATCTATAGTTATGGTCTGGGTTTTGCAGTTATTCTATAAATACAATGGTTATTTTTCTTTAATATATTAAATAATGTTACCATCCATATGTTGGTTCTTCTTATATCTAACAGATCCCGATTAAAGATTTGATACATAATACAATGGTGAGTGTCGAATTTAAAAGAAGTACAAATGTTGCTAATCTATTATATGCAACATCCAATTTATGCAAAGTTTTATCAGCAAATCTGGAGACTATGCATTCATACTCTAATACAGGAGCATAAGCAAGTTTATCATGTTTAATCACATTTGTTTAGGTATAGCAAATACTGTCATCCACATCTGATCTTCTTAGTTAAGTTTTTGATCTGGATTCATTTTTTTTGTGTTTTTCCTCATCCTTCCATGGAGCTGGCAGGCAACTCCGGCCCTCCCTCTGAGTGTTTGTTCTCCTCATCCCAGCATTCCCTGCCCAGTCCTACCCCTGAGAGTTTCCCCATGGATTGTCCCCCACAGTGGCGCTGAAGTGAGGAGTTTTGACTTTCTCTCCTCACCTTGGAACACAAATCCGGGGAGGCTGGTACGTGGCACAGTCAGGCCATCATGGAACCTGCCAGCTTCAATTTCACATTTTCTCCCTCCCCTACTGTGTTCACTCAGGCACGTGAGAAGGCGCATGCACACAGTGATCCGCAGTGCCCTCCCTACTCTAGCCACTCCCTTCTGCACTACCCTTGGGCCTCCACCCAGGGGCAGCACTGCAACATGAGCAACTGGATCCCTCCCCAGGAGAGGAGAGCTACCTTATGGCTGCTCAATCCAGCTCCGCCCTCCTCCCAGCTGACTCCCAGTGACCCAAGCTCATTCCAGAACCTGGGTCACCAGCGTAGCACGAGGTGTGGCCTCCAGTACCTCAACCTCAGCGCCACTGGGTATTAAAATTTAAGTGTTCATCTACACTTAGACGTACAAATAAACCTGGACATTTGTATTCATTTGTCCATTAGACAGCCTTCCATTGTCCTTACATCTAGACTTGACTCATTTACTCCTTTATCTCTACTACATTTTTATTTTGGGATTGAGAGCAGAGGCTACCAATTTGGTAATTTCATCACAGGGCTTTAAAAATCAAACCAGTCTCACATGTAAATGAAATCAGTCTATAACTTTGTTTCAACTTCACAAAAGTCCTGCCAGTTGTAACAAACTCTAGCCAGAACCAATAGGTCTGTGAAGAGAAACCAAGTTATTTTCTTGTTGGTTCCATATAGTGCTGTT
This sequence comes from Neoceratodus forsteri, assembly GCA_016271365.2. Lineage (NCBI taxonomy): Eukaryota > Metazoa > Chordata > Ceratodontiformes > Ceratodontidae > Neoceratodus > Neoceratodus forsteri. The sequence goes on along the minus strand of CM028131.1, from coordinate 878,868,202 downwards.
CAGTCACACTCATCAAAAACTGGCATGCTGCTAATTCAGTCCTCTTGAATTTATTTAGTTAGAGTACATGCTGCTGTGTGTGTGTGTGTGTGTGTGTGTGTGTGTATGAGTGTGTGAGCATGCAACCTGTCATGCCCATAGGAATCAGATAGCTAACACAGCTGCAGCTGCAGCTGCACTGTCTCGTAATCTGACATTGTAGTCTGTCTGACTTTCAGAGTTTCAGTAAATTCCAGTACAACAGATAATGAGTTAACCCTAGGTTGCTGAAAGAAACAGAATAAATCTATTAGATTGTGCCAGACAGATGATAGAAACAGCAGTTTAGAAAGGTTTTTTGTTAATATCCTGAGAAGTTCGAGGTACAATACAGTGGCATCCCCTGTCCTTCAGATGCCTTTAACATAGAACAGCAAATAGCAAAAATCAGAGGGTGATTGCACTATTTTGCAGCAGGAGGAATACTTTCAAAAGTCCAGAAAGGAAGTTCCATGATCAGCTGTTTTTAGAGCTATAATCCTATTCCAAGAGGGCTGTAGGATCCACCCACAGCCCTAAAAATGACAGTGTCATTAGTGTATATAGTAAATAGACATTTGAGTACTTTATAACATTTTGCTAATAGTTTGCATACAATAAGACTAGTAGGAGACCCAGGATTGATCCTATGGAACCCTCTGACTAGGTTTCATTCCACAGACAAGTATCCTCCACTTCAATACTTTGAGATCATCTGTCATGGTTTGACCTGAACAGTTTACATGCATCAGTGGACTCTCCAATATCCCTGAGCATTTTCCTAAATATCTTATGATCAACTAGACTGAAGGCCTTAGAGAGGTCCATGAACACAGTGCCCATCATTTCTCCACTTTCTAATGGGGCAGCCATTAGATTTTAAGGGGCCGATTCTCAAAGAGGGTTAAGAACAATGCAAGCTGCATCAGGCAGCAGCTTGTAATGAAGCCCCTGCACTCAGTGGCCCTGCACTAGATTCTGGTACAGAAGGGTGCAGAGGAGTTTGCTGGTGCCTAAGGGAGCTGGGGGGAGGACAGAGAAAGGAGGGTGACAGGTTCTAGAGGGAAGGAAAACAATAAGAGAAGGCTGGCTACCCAGCAGAAGACTGAGGTGTGGAAGAGAGGAGGTGAGAAGATCTCTGGAGCAGAGGTAACATGATACAGAGAGAATGAGAGGGAGGAGTGAGGATAGGTAAGAAAGCAGGAACCCAAACCAGTATTTGGAGATGAAGAAGGAACAGTGGGACTGGCATCATGCAGGCAGGGTGAGCAAGGATGGATAGGGATGAGTGATGAAGCAGTGGTAAGTTCAAGGGGGAGGGTGGTATTATATCTATAGATGTTGCATTTCAGCTGTGTAACCTGGGTTTGAATTGTAAAATAAATATACTGTATGCTTTCCATCTAGCATACATTATACACAACGCTGGGGAAATCTATATACTACTGAAATACTGTAGCAGGCATGGCTCTAGATGTAATAAATACACTGGATTCAGGCTGGGAAATAAGATTATCAGTTTGGCCCAGATTTTGTCATGGCAGGCAATGAAAACATTCTCAGTTATTAGACTACCCTGATAAAATTCACAATAGCATTTGTGATATACCAGTAAACAGAGAATACATGAAACATTCACCCTGACCACATTTTAATAATCTCCACTTTGGGAGCTAGAAATCCCCAAAATCTTACAAATAAGACTATTTGAAACAAAAAGTGGTATGCTGAGAAACTCTTGTTTTGTACGCCTAAGGGATGTGTGGTAGGAATGTAGATTATAATGTAGTCATTTTGACTTTTTACAGTAAAGACAGTATAAAAAGGGTGATACAGATCTGAGTTCATTGTTCCAAAGGTGTACACGGTATAGATCTATTTAAAATAACAGGAAAACAATGTCAGCATTGCTACAATGGAAGCAAAAGCAATGCACAAGCTACAGTATAAATAAGGCACTGACAAGAAAAAAACTTTTAAATCAGGATGACCAGAGCCACTAAGCTGTGCTGTAATAACTAAAAGGATCACTAAGTGAACTACACAGTATCAAGACACCACAGTATTGGTGTAAGTACCTTAGTCTCATTCTGCTGTGTTTAATGGTATATAATCTGTGTGATCCATAGTGACTCTAACACTGTAAGACAAAGGGAAGAATTGCTATAATTTGGTCACAGAATGGATAAGAATACAAAATGTCTTAGGGTCGTATTCACAATTTGGGCCAGCATACCACGATTACACATGTTGTCAGCCCTTAGAACTTTGCACAAAAAGCTAATTTGTGTGCCTTGTAGACTTATGGCATTCAGTGAAGCTGTTATTACCTGTATGAACATGTGAAGCTCTAATAGGCGGTCAGGCTGCTCAAAGTGCAGAGCTTGCAAGGCCCTGGGTTTCCAATCAGAAGCCTGGTCAGTCAATTTAAGTCAGAGAAATTCAAAGCTTAAGAATGAAAATGAGACTTCACTTAGAAGAATGGACTATAATTTAGTTAATGGGGCAACAGGAATTAATAAAATTGGACCAATATTAAATTGGTCTACAGATATAAAATAGAACAAGTGACAGGAGCAATCTCTTTAGAAACACTTACAGTGAGGAGAATTTTATTAAATATTAAAGAAGAATTTGCATTTTGGGAGTCATTTAGATCATACTGCAAAAAGGGCTCAAAAGCAAAGAGATGAAAGCAAAGCTGTTGTAAGATCAGGGAAAGATAAAACTATTAAATTAAACAATGAAAAGGCAAAACAATAAAGAGCAATATTATTCAACAAAGAATTAAAGAATTTTCTTAGACCGGTCAAAAAATCATACTCCCTGATAAAGGATGTTGAGTATGCATTATGGAAAGAGAGAAACAAATGCCTATTTTCAGAGAGGAAAACTATTAGACAATGCCTGCAAAAGGTCCAAGAATAAACAACAATACTGTTTTAGTTGAAAGTAGTAACTGAGGAATCAGAAGGTGAGAATGAGAGCATAGACGCCAGTGCTGAACCACAACCAGTTAAGTCCTTTTTAGTTGCCATGTGTAGCAGAAGTTCGAGATAGACTAATAGAAAACTCCCGGAAGATTATTAAAATTCTTAGCTGGAATATACTGTAGCTGGATTTCCACCTGAAATAAATAATGGGGTCTATAATGCATTCTTGAGGAAGTATGACATAATACTGTAATATCATTACACTAAACTTGGATATCACCAGATGAGTCATTATGTAAGTAGGATATCTATGTGTGAGAATTTAAAGCTACCAAAGAAAACAGATTTGGAAGATCCAAAGAAGGGTTTCTGTTTTTCACTATTGTAAATTCACTGACTGTGGGTACCCATATTTGTTATGTGTGATCTTTTCTCACAAGACATGCCTGAATCAGTAATGATTAACAAATATGTGCCTCAAAGAAATTGGGAGTTCATAGCATTGAACTGATGTTTCTTTAGGGTAATGTATGAAATAATGCTCAATCCATCCAATATTTTTGTGGCAAGTGACCCTAATTCCAAAGCTGGAACAGATCAGGAATTAAAAAACCTTCAGTTGGAACATTAATGATACCTTGGGCATCCTCATGCAACAAGTTAAGGATGCCATAATTAATCAAAGTAACAAGGGTACTGAGCAGTGCCAGGGTATGACTATCTTATTTTGGTATAGTAAGACATACATACATGCTAAATATTGTACATGCAGATACTGCACACTACAGAAACATACATGCATGTAGGCACACGCACTGTATGCCTCACAGAATATTTATTAATTTTATTTAGTTTTTTGTTGACTGGGTAAGTGCAGTAGGCAAACAGATGCCTATTTTCAGGCATGACCCAGAAAATAAACAAGTACACCACACAATACATATATGCTGAACTTTTAATCTGAGTGGTTCCTATACTATGGCTTTTGAAGTCAGCATGATCATTTGTTAAAAATATGGTCTCATGAGCTGTGACTGATGAGCCTCCACTACTCCCACTTGTTATTGATTCATCTCAATTGAGTGGGACAGTTACATTTTTCATGTCCTTTGTTCCTGGGTCTCTAAAGGTTCCATGGTCTGAAACCTACTTAAGCCCTGAAAGCCTTTCGCTGATGTCAGTAAGCATATCTAACAATTTTTCTTATACAATAGATGCATGCTAACAACATAAATTGTAGTGAGAAAGAGAAAATGTTCAGCACTGGGAATCAAACTCAGGCCACCTTGAAACTACAGTCCTGATACTCTGCCACCATGCTGTCATTCCACATCATGGAATAGAAGGTTTCTAGACAGTTGCATGGCATAAAGAGCATATCCTGCATTGAATGTATTGTAGACCCTCACACACGGCTGCAGTGGAGTTTAATAGTGAACTCCTGCCAGCTGGAAGAAATAATTCCCACCAAGTTGCATTCAAACCCAGACAGCCTCAAACAGAACTATTTAAGTAGGCTGCAACACAGAACCAACAGATAAATGTTCCAAACATCTGCTTTATAGCTTTGCTGAAACCTATCGCTGACATCAGTAATGACATCAATCAATTCCTCTCATGCAACATAAATTGTAGTGAGAATGAAAAAATGCAGTACTGGAGATCGAACCCAGGTCCCTTCCTAACTACTGTTCTGGTGCTCTGCAGCTGTGCTATCATTCCATATGGTGGAACATAAGGGTTCTAGACAGATGCATACTATGGGAAACATATTGTACATTAGGTGCAGCTCCCCAACACACACACACACACACACACACATACACACCACACACAAACAGCTGCAGTGGAGTTTAGTCATGAACTATCTACCAGTTGGAAGTAATACTCCCACCAAGCTGCATTCAAACCTAGACAGCATCTGCCAAAATAATTAAGTTGACTGCAACATAGGACTAAGATCAATGTTCTGAAAGTGTGCTTCATAGCCCTGCTGAAACCCATCACTGACATCAGCAATGAGAGTTCCTTTCACACAACATAAATTGTAATGAGAAATAAAATACTGGGGATTGAACCCAGGTCCCTCCAAACTACTGTTCTGGTACTCTGCCACTGTGCTATCATTCTACATGATGGAACAGAAGGTTTCTAGATAGATGCATGCTATTGGAAAGCATATCCTGCCATGAGTTCAGATCCACCCCACCACACAAACACATACACACGCATGCACACACATACACACACATGCACACAGTGGCATTTAGTAATGAACTCTTTGCCAACTAAAAGTAATGCTTCACATCAAGTCACATTCAAACCTTGACAAGCCTCAGCCAGAACTAACAAACTTGATTGTAACATATAAATAATAGCTCAATGTTCTGAAACACTCATTCGTGAGCCTGCTGAGCCTATAACTGACATTATCAATAACATCTAGCAATCTCTCATGCAACATCAATTATAGTGAGAAAGAAAAAATGTGCAATACTGGAGATCAAACCCAGGACTCATCTTAACAACTGCCCTGGTGCTCTGCCACTGTACTATAATTCCACATGCTGAGACAGAAGGTTTCTAGATAGATGCATACCATAGGAAAGCATATCCTGCATTGAAAGCAGACTCCCACACACACAGCTACAGTAGAGTGTAGTAGTGAACTCTCTGCCAACTGGAAGTAATATTTCCCACCAAGATGCATTCAAACATAGACAAGCCTCAGCCATAACTAATTAAGTCAACTGCAGCACTGAACTAACAGTTCAATGTTCTGAAAGTCTGTTTCTTAGCTCTGCTGAAACCTATCATTGACATCCGCAATGACATCTATCAATTTCTGTCATGCAACATAGATTGTAGTGAGAAAGAAAAATATGCAGTACTGGAGATCGAACCCATGCCACCACCCAACTACTGTCCTATTGCTCTGCCACTGTGCTATCATTCCATGTGATGGAACAGAAGGTTTCTAGACATACAGTATGAATGCTATGGGAAGACATATTCTGCACTGAGTGCAGAATCTCTACCCACAACACACATACACACAGAAATATGTACTGGAGTTTAGTAATGAACTCTGCCTGCTGGAAGTAATGCTTCACATGAAGCTGCATTCAAACCTTGACAAGCCTCAGCCAGAACTAACGGTTGACTGTAACATATAAATAACAGTTCAATGTTCTGAAACACTAATTCTTAGCCCTGCTGATCATATAACTGACATTATCAATAGCATCTAGCAATCTCTCATACAACATTAATTATAGTGAGAAAGAAAAAATGTGCAATACTGAGATCAAACCCAGGACTCATCCGAACAACTGTCCTGGTGCTCTGCCACTGTACTATAATTCCACATGCTGAAACACAAGGTTTCTAGATAGATGCATGCTATGGGAAAGCATATCCTGCACTGCATGCAGACTCCCCCACACACAGCTGCAGTACAGTGTCATAGTGAACTCTCTGCCAACTGGAAGTACTATTTCCCACCAAGTTTCATTCAAACCTAGAGAAGCCTCAGCCAAAACTAATTAGTCAACTGCAGCACTGAACTAACAGTACAATGTTCTGAAAGTCTTTTCTTAGCTGTGCTGAAACCTATCACTGACATCAGCAATGACATCTGTCAATTTCTGTCATACAACATAGATTGCAGTGAGAAAGATAAAATATGCAATACTGGAGATCGAATCCAGGCCATCACCCAACTATTGTCCTGTTGCTCTGTCACTTTGCTATCATTCCATAAATATGTTGTGAAGTTAAATCATCCAATGAAGTCCCCACAAAGTCACCAAATCTGTCCTTTGAAAACTTTGCATAAATGACCTCTCTGGTGCTAAACCTTCACCAGGGAACTTCATCAGTTAACTTTGATGTTTTTCATTAACTTTGAAGGTATTTATCTTAATCTGGTGCCAAAACTCGCCGGTTAACTTTGAAGGCAACTTCCACTTTGTAAGTAACTTTGATGTTAATAAAAACATGGTTTGTCACATGATTCACTTACTGCATGTCACATGGAGACTCCAGGTAGGCAGAAAGTGAATGTTTCACTTCATTTCGACTTGTAGCTGAAGGAGAGTGGAGAATAGACAGTGTGATTGAGGAGAGTAGAGAGAGCATTTTATATATCTGATTCTTTAGAGTTTTTAGACTAGAGTTGAATATTTTACTCCTTTTTATTATTAATTCTTATCTTTCCTACTGTACTTTCTGATTTTATAAATATGTTTAGTGTATACTTCTTTTTCTGAGTTCTCACTGTCTTTTCTTTCATTTCTTTACATTTCTGTTTGTGATGGAGGGGCAGTGTCAGGACTCAGATGAGTCCGAACTGGGTGGTACTGGAGCACCAGTAAAGTGCCCATGACTTAGCAGGCATGTTTTTTAAAAAGGACTGTGCCCCAACTCAGGAAGGTAGGTTCTGCTGCTGCAGAGCAGCAGCAACAAGAAAAAGATAAACACCAGAAGCAGGAACAACAGCAGCAACAGCAGCAGCCACAAGTTCTCCCCAGCAGGAGCCCTCCACCTCCTCTTCTGAATTAGCTAAGTCCTGTAGTGCACTGTGTGTGGATTTTTTAACCCTTAGGCTGCCAGAAGATTTGGAATGCATAGGTTTTAGGACAAGATATCTTGTCAGGGCAGTCTAAGTGTTAATATGCACCCTGCAGATGAGAAAGTGGCCATCTGCAAGGTGTGTGGGCAGTGTATGAGGCATGGCAAAAAGTGAGCCATTATGGACCAGCAGCCAGAGGATGCAACTCTGCATCCATCACCTTATTTATTTATTTATTTATTGAAATGTTTCACCAGGAAGGCAATCTGAGCAACAAGTTGCTCATCTAGCCAACCTGCTGGCACAGCTGTTGGATTTCCACTCGTGACACCGTAACCCAGGTTCGGGAATGGACCTCGGGTCATCAGAGGGCCAGCTGGAAGGAGAAGGATTGAGCCCCATGGCTGCTGTCTTTCACCGGGGAGGGTGGTGGAGTGATCAGAGCTGTGGTGACACCCAGCAGAGGCTGGGTTGCACCACAAGCTCCAACACCAAAAAGTAAGCTTGAGGGTGGGTGGGCACGAGGTCATCATGCATCCGCCCCTTGCCTAACACGGAAAAAAAATAAAATGGCGCTGCTTGCTGCCAGGATGATGCCTGCCCCTCTGCTCTAATGAGCTCTCAGGCTGGCTCGGACCTACCCCATTGTCTGCGGCACTTGGGCTGGTGCCACAGCCCCTGCCTGGGGGGTGATCCAGGGGTATCCTGGAGTAAGGGCTAAATGTGGGAGTGGGAGCAGAGGGGCAGTGACCTGGGTGGATGGCTCGGCGGCAAAGCAAAGATAAATAAAGAATTTAATTTAAAAAAAAAAAAGTTGCTCATCTCCCGGTGTGACCTGGGGGTAGGGAACAATGGAGTAGAATACAGAGAATGTAACAATGTTGGAATACGATTTGCTTACTTGCATACAATAAGAGCAGGAGGGATTACAGGTGGATAACATTGGCTAACAATGCAACAGTTAAATATAGCAGATATGAAGACACATATAGCAAACTGGCAACAGTTGGTGACAGCTAGTAACACTGGAACACATACAATAACTTAGCAACAGTATATAGCACTAGATGGTAGGTGACCCAATAGTAATTGGTAGCTATTAGTGTAACATACATATTCAAGATTTACAGTGATTGGAGTAAAGAGAAAAGAATGGAAGGAAGAATGAAAAATTGCAGAAGGCAGAATGGAAGAAGAGGAAATTTACGAGAGATGCAGATAGAACATGATTTTGAAGCAAACAGAGATGACAGGTTGGACTAAAGTGCATATTAGAGGGTATAGGGGTAGGTTATAAGTACTTCATTGAGTGTTGGGGTAGGCCAGTGTTGGGCTATGTTAACCAGAAGTGGGGTAGGAGGATAGGAGAGGTAGAGTGTGGCAAGGTGATGAGAAAAGGTATTGTAGGTGGGGGTAACCAAGGGGGAGTTGAAATTCAACTGTATCCTGTTTTCCCTATCTGGGCAGGGTGGTGGACAGCCCTACTGGTAGGACACTGGTTATAGGTGATTAGAGTTATTTATATATTGTAATGCAAGAGATGGGGTGTTTGGGAGATGTTGTGGGAAGGGGTAGCAGAGGTCAACTATAGTAGGGGTAGTACCCCACCAGTGTGGTGGTGGCTGCCTGCACAAGGCCATCATCTAGCAGTGACTGAGGGGTTGCAGTATAGGAGAAATAGGGAAGGAGGTAAAGTTGTTGCTCACCACACTATGGATCCTGCCTGCACAAGGCAGTCATTGAGCTCACAGGAGGGAGATAGCTTAAGGATAGAGAATGGAGGGGAGGAACACTTTAGGAGGAGGAGAGTAGGGGACAAAGAGGAGCACAATTGAGGGAAATAGGAGTGGTGGGAGATAGGCATAGAGCCTGAGCCAAGGTCAATTATAGTAGGAGAGTTAGTACCCCACCAGTGTGTTGGGTGACCCTGCCTGTACAAGACAGTGATCTAGCAGTGACTGAGGGGTGCAGTAAAAGGAGAAATAGGGAAAGGAGGTAAAGTTGTTGCCCACTGTGTGCTATGAATCCTGCCTGCACAAGGCAGTGATTGAGCTCACAGGAGGAAGAAAGATTAAGGGTAGAGAAAGAAGAGGAGGAACACTTTAGGAGGAGAGAGTAGGGGACAAGGAGGAGTATGATCAGAGGAAATAGGAGTGGTGGGAGTAGGCATATGGTAATATGGGCTTAGGGAGATGGCGGCTGGGATTAGGGAGGGTCGTGGCAGGCACAGGAAGGGGCAAGGAAGTTCTTGAGGCAGAGTTAATGGAGTAGCAAGAGAATGAATAGAGAATTTGAGGGAATTGAATTCCAGATTTTTGGGAGGCAATAAGAATATCCTGATTTGCCAATAAGGGTGGAGCGGCATGGGACCACCAGAGTTCATGAGTCGGTAGATCTTAGGGAGTGGGAAGGAGGGGGGTCATTGTAAAGGCAGAGAAGAGATAAAAGGGAAGTTCACTCAACCAGTGCTTGGAGGTGAATTTTGCCCAGTGAGGGAGGCATTGGTTTGTCATGGAAGGAAGGATAGGGCATGGTAGAGATCACAATGATGAGTGTGGAGGGGCCGTCAAGGATAAAATGGCAAAAGGAGTTGAAGAGGTATCTAGTCTGGCCAGGAAGTACTTAGGGCAGCTCGTGAGACTACATCACAGTAGTCGAAGATAGGTAGGATCATCTTCTGGACAATCTCATGCTTAGCTGTGGGTGGGATGCAGGCATGGTTTCTGAATATGGCACCGAGCTTGGGATGCAATTTTGTCTGAATGGTGTCGATATAACAGAAGTTCAGGTGTTGGTCCAGCAGACACCTAAATACCTGAAGGAGGATGTGGCCTCGAGTAAAGTCCCATCAAGGATGTGGAAGGGGTAGAGAGAGAAACCTGGTAAGTCTCTGCCTGGTGCCGAGGTCATGGAAACTGTTTTTTTTTTTGGCATTGAGAGATAGTTGGTGGTTTGCAAACCAATGCTGAACTTTAGTCAGTTGTGCTGCAAGTTGCATGCAACCTCGGTGGGGCAGGGCCAGATGCATACAAGACTGTATCATCAGCGTACAAGTAAATGGAGGAGAATGGGAAGCAGGTGATCATTTAGAAAATAGAGAATAGTATGGGGCCTAACACTGATCCCTGGGGATGCTAGTTCTTATCGGGAGGGTGGGAAAAATTGCATCAGAGATCTTGACTGATTGGGTTCTGCCAGTGAGATATACCTTGAACCAGTCTGTGGCTAAGGGGATACCCCAGCTGTTGATAGGGTGTCAAGGGAGAGGGAGTGGGAGACTGTGTCGAAGGCTTTGGCCAGATCAACAAAATGGCTGAGGTGATTTGGCCATTGTCCATTCCATGAGGATAGAATCAGTGAGCCGAAGAAGGGAGGTGGTGGTGGAGTGCTTTTCTGAAGCCAGATTGATAAGGGTGAAGAAGGAGGAGTCATTGAGGTAAGCTGTGAGCAGGGAGAGGGCTAGGTGTTCCTGAAGTTTGGCAAGGTAGGGAGAAGAAAGATGGGGTGGTAGTTGGCAGGGAGGTGGAGTCTCTGCCTTTGGGGGGAAGAACCACCGCGTGTTTCCATGGGAAAGTAATGAGGTGGTTGAGAAAGAGAGGTTTAGGGTACTAGAGAGTGGGTAGGCGATGGCTGGGGGCTGAGAGGAATAATAGTTTAGGGTCTAGGCCATCCAGGGAGGAGCCTTTGAATGGTTGATCACTAGCAGGGCATTTAGGGTGTAATTTGGGGAGACAGTAGTGAAGGAGAAAGAGGACTCAGAGGGGCGTTCATAGGCAGAAGGAAGGGGAGAGGGAGAGAATGGTTTGGGAGGGACTGGAGTAGCTCATCAGTACAAGTGGTGTAATAGGAGTTGAATTCAGTAGCTACTGCAACTGGATCAGAAACTAGGGTGGTGTTTATCTTAAGTATAGGGTGGGTGGACAGGATGGGGGGTAAAGAGGGCGTGGACCACTCTTCAGAACTTGGAGGGAGTTGATGTTTGTGCGAAGGTAGATTTGGAGTACTCCATTTTGGCTAGCCTGGTAGCCGGTGCAGGCATTACAGAGTTTTTGGAAATAAGGTAATTTGGAAGCTGGGAGACTTTGTGCTATTTCCAAGCCCAATCTCTCAGCTCTGTGGCAGGCTAGTAATTCAGGGGTAATCCAGGGAGGCGATGCCTCTAACCCTTGTTTGTTTCAGGGTGCAAATGCATTTCAATTTGCTAGGAAGATGTCTTTAAAATAGATTATGACTTTATCAACTGAGGAGGTGCTTGCTAGGGGGACCAGTCTGAGTGGGCAAGACTATGCATGAGTAGTTCCAATTCTAGGATTTAAAGGTCCGTATTTGTAGGATTTTATGTGAGGCTTTAGGGCTGTGAACTTTTCTGACCAGGAAAACTGGGTTGTGGTCACTGAGAGCATCGGAAGGATGCCAGAGTAATGATTCTTTGGGGTGGGAAGTTGAGGGCCCAATCAAGTAGGGAGTGGTTTTGGGTCTTGTGATTAGGGCGGTGGGTTTTGTAATTAGTTGTGTGAGGTTGAGGCACTGATAGCATTTCTTGTGGTAAATGTTGTTGGGATAACCAATTTAAATTGAGGTCGCCAAGGATTTAAAAGCTTGTCAGATTGAGAAAGGAAGTAATGGAAGTTAGGAGGTCAAGGAGACAGTGGGCTGGACATTTGGATGGCAATAGATACCGGCTACAAAGATAGGAAGTGAGAAAAGGAGGGATACATTGATGGCTAAGGCATCATGTGTTGCTGGGTTGGAGGAGGAGAAGACTGAGAAGTATTTATTTATTTAGTTTTTGTTGACCGGGTAAGTGCACTAGACAAATCCTGCCTATTTTCAGGCACGACCAGGGGAGGGGATACAGATGAATGCCAACTGACCTTGAACCAGATTAAGCTGTTGGTGGTATTTTATTAGTGAATGAGGGACATATGGCCAGGACACAGGCTAAATTCCCTACTCTTTCGATAAGTGCCATGGGATCTTTAACATCCAGCTGAACTACCACCAGTCCAGGCAGATGGGACCTCGGTTTAACATCTCATCTGAAAGACAGCACCTCAGAAGTGCAGCACCCTCTCATGCTGCACTACAGTGTCAGTACTTGGATATTAACCCAAGTGCCAGATGTGGAAATGAACCCACAGCCCTCTGATCTCCCAGCCTCAGAGGTGAGTGTGCTACCTACTGAGCCACTGACACTGTATTGGAGGAGGGCAGATATACATGGCCTCCACCATCCCTGCCTGCTCTGTCTAGCTAGGATGGAGTAACCGGGGATGGAGACCCAGCAGGCAGAAATCGTGCTCTTTAGCCATATTTCTGTTATAATTAGAATGTTTAGTTTCAGGGCAGCAGCCATGGCTTACAGGGTCTAATTTTTGAAGTAGGCTACGAATGTTTAAGTGTAATATCTTGAAACCCTTTATGAGGCTGTTGGGGTAGGGTATGGGCACCTTCCCCCAACTCACCCATCCCTCTGAGTTGAGGGCCAAAGAACATGATGGCTGCATCACATAATGGTGGTGGTGGTGATGGCCCTGGGGAAATGTTCTTTATGACCGCCTGCGGCCTCCCTTTAGTTGCCCTTTACTCCCAGTCATTCTTCAGCACATGCAGGGATACAACAATCACTCGGATCAAATTGCTGTCTGGATAACAGTAATTGTTTCCCTAAATACAGGTGTGCTCGCGGTCACACAACAATCACTTGGCTTAAATCGCTGTCAGGAGAACAGTGATTTTTGTCCTAAATAAATATGCATGCAGTCACACAACAATCACTTGGCTTAAATCGCTGTCTGGAGAACAGTGATTTTTCCTAATTACTGGTGTGCACATGGACACAACAATCACTCTGGTTAAATCGCTGTCTGGAAAACAGAGATTTTTTCCTAAATACAGGTGTGCATGCAGTCACACAACAATTACTCGGTTAAATTTCTGTCTGGAGAACAGTGATTTTTTTTTTAGATTATTTATGCCCCTCATGCTCCAATGGCCTTCTCACTCTGGGAGCCCCAGCCCCGTCACTTGGTGTCTACCATCCAGCGCTAGTGCTCAGGGCTTACCCTTGGTGGGATCGGCAGGAGGGGCCCTCCCACCGAGACTGGATAAGTGTTTGCGCTGTGGCTGGCCAAGTGTGGGGCCTGCAAACTCCCCGTCATCCACAGGATATTTTTCTGGTATGTTCTACCGACAGCCATGCAGCGTGCAATGATGCCTGCAACAGGGATGTGCATGTTCCCATGCATGTCCACGCCAGGCATCTGCCACCCACACCCTCGCTGTAGTGGCTCTGTGGTGCCGAGCCCCAGCCTCTGCCAGGGGTCAGGCATGACTGGCCACTGATCTTCCCCCATCTCAGAGATGGAGAGCAGTCCATTGGATGACTGATTCATCTCAATCCCTGCCAGCTCCCAGTGGCCCATGATTGTTCCTGAACAAGGGACGCCGGCGTAAGCAGGTGAGGTGCCAGCACCTCAGCCCTCACCGGGCCTGCACAACAGTGATTTTTCTCCTAAATACAGATGTGCATGCAGTCACACAACAATCACTCTGCTTAAATTGCTGTCTGGAGAACAGTGATTTTTTCCTAAATATAGGTGTGCACGCAGTCACACAGCAATCACTCGGCTTAAATCGCTGTCTGGAGAACAGTGATTTTCTTCCTAACTACAGGTGTGTATGCAGGGACACAACAATCACTTAGGTTAAATCGCTGTCTGGAGAACAGTGATTTTTTCTAAATACAGTTGTGCATGCAGTCACACAACAATCACTCTGGTTAAATCATAGTCAGGAGGACAGTCATTTTTGTTCTGAAGAAAGACAGGGCACTTGCCTACTGATTTTGTTCTGAAAGAAAACTGTGCCTTCTAAACTGCTCTATCCTCCCCTGGCCCACAAGCCACCAAATCACAGCTTCTAACAGAAAACTAAATACTGCAAATGAACAATACAGGATGGAGAAAAGCACACTAAAGCACTGTGTGTGCAAAGAGCACTCACAGTAACAGTTCTGTAGCGATTTGACAAACAAAATGCTCTTTTATATGTTTTAGATTTGACTCTAAGCTGCAGCACAAGCCCTGCTCTGTAAGTCTCTCTCAAACACACTACGCTCACAGAATGAGAACACTAGCTTCTCATTGGCTGTTCAGCAACATGTGACCTCATATCCCATGGTTCATTGCAAACTTCAACTCTTACGCTGAACTTTGATGGTGAAGTTCAAGCTTCACGGATCTAGGACACCTCTACCATTGACTATAACAGGAATCAAAGTTTTGACTTTGAAATGTCATGAATCTGCCAAAAACGTTTTGAAGTGGGACTTCACAGGGTGGAAAACTTTGTAGAATGCTCAAAATCCACAACATTTTACACGGTGCAATTTAACAACTTTGCACATCCCTAGATGGAACAGAAGGTTTCTAAACATACAGTGTGTATGCTATGGAAAAGCATATTCTGCATTGAGTGCAGACTCCTCTAACACACATACACACAGAAATATGTAGTGGAGTTTAGTTATGAACTTTCTGCCTGCTAGAAGTAATGCTTCACACCAAGCTGCATTCAAACTGGGACAAGATTCAGCCAGATCTAATTATGTTGACTGTAATGTAGAATCAACAGTTCAATGTTCTGAAAGTCTACTTCTTAACTCTGCTGAAACCTATCACTGACATCAGCGATCACATCTAACATTTTCTCTCATACCACAGTATATGAATTATAGTGAGAAACAAAAAAGCACCATACAGAGAATTAAACCCAGGCATGTGCAAGTCTGAAATACTACGCCAAGATCTAAAAGCGTTATCACTGACATCATTCATGACATCATGCAGCTCAGTTACTCAGACTGAATGTAACCTTAATGCAGTAAAGAACACACATGACTTCAATATGCTTTAGCAAGCTGTATTTACTGACACCTAATAAAGGAGGACAAATTGCTTGAGCTGGAAACTATGGGCTGGATATTCCAGAAATGTGACAAAAGGCATCGCAACCCGGTGCATTGCAAGCCAACTGCACAATGGTGTGACTGCGATATTCAATGATTGCGCACCGCAACGTCGCCGCAACACGGCTGAATATCAAGTACTGCGCCCATAGCGCAGTGAGAGGTGCACAAGGGAGCAAACAGAATGCACCATAGTGCAAACTAGGGATGCACAAGGGGCAGAAGAAGATGTGCCAAGGCACAGCAGGAACAGCCAGAGGCACAGCAGGGAGAGATGCAAGGGGAAGGGGGTGGAACAGTACGGGAAGGTGGGAGCACCAGACCAGGAACACTGGCAGGGACACAGCCAGCACACAGGTCACCACTGCACATGGAGGTGCAAGTATACGCTGGCACCCCTTGGAGGAAGCAGGGCACAGGCAGCACTGACATACAGGGCAGACACCCTAGTCCACCACCGCACTGGAGGGTACATGGCTTCCAGCCAACGACAAGCCACACCCCAACACATGGCACCCACCACACACACACACACCACACATCCCGAACTGCCATCCCAGGGCGCGCCAAGCACAGCCACTGACTGGTGGCATACCAACACTATGCAGCACCACCCACTGACACAGGTGTGCCACCACGCCACCCACCACACGACCGCAGCATGGACCCACTCACCAGCTGCAAAGCAGACACGGACACAGAAGGGTAAACAGGTAACAAATATAATGGCAGAAAGCAACACAGCTGAACAGAATACAATAAACAAAGGTGAGGGCGTAGGTGAGAAGGGTCAGGGGACAGGGTCTGTACAGGTGGATGAGGGAAGGGAGGACAGAGGCTGGATGGGGACTGGTGTTCTTCATGGCCAGCCACGTCCTGCCAGTGCCTTGCACCTCCTTCACGGTCCCAGAGCAGGA
Source organism: Neoceratodus forsteri (assembly GCA_016271365.2). Taxonomy (NCBI): domain Eukaryota; kingdom Metazoa; phylum Chordata; order Ceratodontiformes; family Ceratodontidae; genus Neoceratodus; species Neoceratodus forsteri. The sequence goes on along the minus strand of CM028131.1, from coordinate 878,851,792 downwards.
TCCACCTGGTCTGGTCGGCAATTTCCATAGTATGCAAAGTTATTAGTATTATTTGTCGCAGCAAATGACAGTAGAGCGGAAGCCTGGAACCCCTCCGGACACCTATTGCAGAGGAAGGGACAGGTGATCAGTGCATGTCCAAAGCACCACAGCCCCCTATGTGCAGAGGGCACTGGGAGCACATGCCTAGTGGCACCCTGGATACCCTCAGTGGGCAGGCCTATGCCTGCCAGCAACCCGGCAAGCCATGGCAGTACATAGCACTGGAATCCACTGTCCAAGGGCCACCTGATGGCACAGCGGCAGACAGGTGGCATGGTGCTGCAGTGGAACAGCAGCAGCACAAGTGGTGGCTTGATGCACACCGGCCCACCAACAGCTGCCACACACTTGCAATGGCCACCCTGTGGCGCCATGCACACTGCACCATGTGCGAACACAGCTGCCACAGCACATGTCACAGGGGACCAAGTCCGTACCCCCACCCCTGCCGCCCACCCTGCACAACAATGTGGGACTGCACAGTGCCTACCTGCTCCCTGTGGTACTCCATGCACTGGTCCCAGCACTGCCGCCCGGCCGGGCCTCCTCCAGCTGCCAATGGGCCCGCAGCAGCCTGCTGTGGACCACCAGGTGCCCAGCTGCCCTGGATCTCCTCAGGTCCTCAAGTCCTAGGACAGAAACACAGACAGGCACATCAGAACACAGCCACAACATGGAACCACTGCCCCCACCACCCATGCACAGAGTGCACCCGGCCTGGCAGGGCCACTGGGCAGTTGTGCAGCGTACACAGCGACTGGCAATGCCATGCCACAGGGCGCCGCAACTGCCCCTACATAGCATGCAGCCCTGTCAGCCCCATGGAACAGTGGACTTGCACAGATGCAGTCGGAGCCCACTTACCTGGCCATGGCATGGCCCCCTCTGGACAAGCCTGCAATGTCCTCAGCCTCTCTGGGTTCCTCCATACCAGGTCCCGTACCAGTGGCGACACTGCTCCCTGGTGTCCTGCTATACCTCTGTCCTGGGTCTAGTGAGGGGCTGCTGGTAAAACAGACCGGCAGCATGGGGCTCCACCTGGGCCACCAGGTTCACCAGCTTGACCTGGCTCCATTACCGGCACGGGGCACTGCACAACATGGCATGGTCATTCAGCACTGTAGAAGGTCAGGATGGTGCCCAGTAGTGGACATGCACAACATGCACGGGATCGCACCTCCATGGAGATGCGCTGTCCGTGGCAATCATGCATCTCTAGGGATGTGTGGCATGGGTGTGACCACATCAGCACGTGGGGCAGTGTCTCTTGGTGGCATAGGGTATGGCAGAGTCAGTGGTCACTTGCATAGTATGTGCATGGGATCGCTATTGGGCTCACGCGCATATTGCGCAATGGGGCGTCGAGGACAGCACACCCTTGGTCCACTAGTGCCCAAGCATCATGAGCCCAATGGCACCTTAGTGCCATAGGCCAATGGCACCTGAGCACCATAGACCCAATGGCACCCGGCGTTATTGGCTGTATGGGCGCTTAGGCGAGTCCGCACTGCGCGTATTGACGGCATTGCGCAACAACATGCGCGGAGCAACTCTATTGCACAATGTGCAACAGTGCGATATTCAACCGACATATGCCAGATTAGCTCATCAGCCTATCTGCTTGATTACGCGAGGACATTTGCATGTCATTATAGTTGCGCATCGGCTCATTGTATGTGATGCGCTATGAAAGCGCCACACTACATCACAGGCCATGGACTGGTATTGCAATCATCAGAGGTAGGATGTGCCTGCTGAGGGGAGGGCCAGCACAGGGTGCTTGAAGGCCGGGTGGGCCGCTGCAGCCATAACCACATGTCCATGTCCACAGGTAGCAACATGTCTGAGCAGGAGGGGGTGAGGGCATGGGCCTGCCGGAGGTGCAGGCCCAACTTTATGAGTGGAGGCAGATGCTTTGTTCGAGGCATACCTCAACTGGGAGCCATTGCTGAGTGGTGCCACTGGCACCCCAGGCCAGGGCCGTGGCCTGGGAGGAGGTGGTGGAGGCCATGAACCAGCAGGTCAGCCAGCATCGGTCTGCACAGGAGTGCAAAGAAAAAGGTGGGCACTGACAAGCATCGGATAAAGGAGAAGGTGGCAGCTATCTGGGCCCCAGGTTGGCCACAGGTGAGGCCAGGCCGCCGTGATACAGCTCACGCCACAGGAGGAGATGGTGGTGGCCACCATGTGGCATAGTGCAGTGGAGGGTGTACAGAGCAGTGGGTTCCGTACTGGAGGAGCCCATCACTGCATGGCAGGTCTGGCAGGTGGGGGAGAGGGCCTGTCGGGTCAGCAGCTCTAACACATCTGTGTTCCCTTACAGCACTGGCTAGCCAGCAGTGGTGGCTGGGCACCTGCGGCTGTCATGGTAGCCCACCCAGCCCGGAGGACCAGCCATCCACCTCCATGGGCATCTGGGGCCTGATAGACCGTGGACCGACACCGCCATCCAGCCGGATGTCTCAGGTGTGGTGGCGGATGAGGCCCTGGCAATGTTCCAGCAAGGCGCCCGCCATGGCATGCTCTGCGCAGACACAGATTGGGGCAGGGTCTGACAATGATGATGATCAGACCATTGTCCTGGATGGTGGGTGGCTTGTTGGAGGAGTCACCATACCAAACACCAGTACTGGCTGCACAGCTGGTGGCCTGTTGGTGGTGGAACAGCTGCCTGCCACTGACTCTGGTACTGCTGTGCACAGGCACAGTGGGGCAGGGTGGCGGGGCACCTGCACAGGCACTGGCCAGTGCACAGGTGCGGAAGGGCAGCAGCAGCAGAAGGCTGGAGATGCTGGGGACCCAGGCGCTGCATCTGCTGCCGGGGTGCGACTTTGCCCATCCCATGAGGGCCACACTATGCGGCTCCTACCTGAGTTGGGGGTCTGTGCAGCATGGTCTTACGACACCGGTGGGTCAGCGCCATGCCCATGTGCCCAGGGCACTGATCCCTTGGCTGGGCACACCGGTTGCTGTGGGCCTCTGCGGAGCAACAGGTGCTGCTCATGGCTATGGTGCAGGCCCTCCACACAGAGGTGCACCAGGCAGCCGCGCGAGTGTAGAGAGGGCACCGTGAAGGTCCTGGAGGCCAGTCAACACCTGTGGGAGGACACGACCACAGCCCTGGATCCACATTACCTATCCGGTCTTGGTTGGCCTTGCCCCACTGGCTGCCACAGGGCATGGCCGACCACCACAGACACCGAGTGCAATGTCCACCCACAGCCCGGCATTGGGCAACCCCATCCGTGTCGGCATTGGGCTCTGCTGTGGGCATCCAAGGCATGCCTGGTGTGAGCCTGTTTGGGAGCCTGCAGACCCCTGTGAGGACCCGTTGCAGTACCACAGTCCCACCCCTGGGGGCAGTCTGAACCCCATTGTGGCTGCACGGCCTGCAACTGCTGGGTGGCCATGGCGTGGCCATCCCCATGTCCATGGCAGCCATGTGTCTGTGGGCAGACCTGATGTGCATGCCCCCTGTCAGCTGTCTGCAGCCACTGCTCTGTGTGCACATGGGCATTGTGTGTGTGTGTGTGTGTGTGTGCATGGCATGGTCGTGGCAGCCATGTGGTGTGCACACACTGCCCATGTGTGCACCTGCCCGCTGCTGGCCTGTGTGGTGTGCGTGATGATGCCATCTCAACACCAGTTGAGCATGTGCACCAGTGCCCTGCATCTGTGCCCGCCACATGCTGGCACCGGTGGCGTGCATGTGGGTGCCACTGTGTGTGTGTGTGTGTGTGTGTGTGTGTGTGTGTGTGTGTGTGTGTGTGCATGCTGTGCAGTGCTGTGTGGTGTGGTGTTGCGTGTGGCCAGCGGCACTGTCACCCCTGCGCGCCTGTGTGCATGGCCTGGCCATGCCCACACATGGCTGTGCCCTGCCACTATGTCTGTTCCGTGCACTTGTGTTTGTCCACCTACCTGTGTGCACCATAGTGCTCCTGCAATTTGTGTCTCACCTCTGCCCAGGGTGCCCACCACCTCCTGGCCCAATGCCTGCATCGTCCCCACTGCTGTTCCCTCATCGGCATCGACAGCTATTCCATGGTCAATGGCCATGTTGTGCAGCATGCAGCAGGCCAGGAATATGCTGCAGGTGTTCAAGGGGCTGTATTGTAGGGCACCACCAGACCTGTCCGAAGCAGCGGACGATGCCTTCAGCATCCTGAACACACACTCAATGATGTTCCGCACTCTGGCGTGTCCTCATTGTATTGCTCTTCCACTGGGGACGACGGCCACCTGGTAGGGGGTGAGCAGCCAGAGCTTGAGTGGGTAGCCACTGTCACCTGTGCGTGGGGAGAGAGGAGAGAGAGAGAAGGTTAGCCCAGTGACCCCTATCACTGTGCCCCATGCCCTCCCAGTTACACACGACAGTTCCCCTGCCCTGACCACCCCTTCCATGCCCTGCTGTGCCGTGCCACTTACGGTCTCACCATACTCACCCACTAGATGTTCTGTGTGGGACGTCCCCACTCTCAGACCTGTGGCACAGTGCCAAGCTGTGCCAGATGTAGCATCATGTGCTCCCCAGGGTGTGTGGCACAGACACTGGTTATGCACCCTGGTATCACACACACCGCCTGGCAGTTGATGCTGGGGTAGCACTTCCTGTTCATGTAGGCTACCCCTCCACACCAGGTGGCATGCAGATGCCCACATGGGTGCAGTCAATGGCCCTAGCATGCCAGGCATACGTACTACCTGTGGAACTCCTGCATGGTTGCTATACACTCCGCCTGTGTGCTGGGAAGTGGATGTGTTCTGCAGCAAGTGGCAGCAGGGTGTTGAAAATTGTGTGAGGAGCCATGACATAGCCAACTGGGTTATGCATGTGGTGTCCCCTGTTGGTCTCTGGATGGTGCCGTGGTGAGCAGGCACATGACAACTGTTATCTTTGTCTCCACTGTCAGGGCGTGGCTCAGACTAGAGGTGCCTGCATCTCCTCACTGCACAGCTCACAGAGCTGCCTCAGAATCACCTGGTTCAGGCGATATTGCGATCTCTGTGTCAGCATGGGTTTGAAGCTGATCGCGGGCCAGTACCGCCTGTTCCGGATATTACCACTAACGGCCCTTCCACAGCCACATTGCTCTGCCTCCTGCCTCCGCACACCCTCATTACAGCCTCCATCTAGAATGCTGCACTGGCCATGGCCCCGATTGACCTGTCACCCCTGGCATCCGGCTCCACTGGCCCCTGACTCTGTGGGGCAGTGCCTGTCGCTAGCAGGGCCCCCATGTACCCTGCCCCTGGCTGTGTGTTGCCTGCTGGCACTGTTGTCCACCACTGTGGGTGCCTGTGTCGCTCCCCTTGGGTATGGTGGCTCCGTTGGGCACTCACTCTCTCCCCCTCCCTCAGTGAGCCTCCTTGTGTGGCACTTTCATACTCTCTCTCTCTCTCTCTCTCATGCTCTCTCTCTCTCCTCTCTCTCTCTGTCCACTCTCTTTCTCATTGTCCTTCTCCTCCTCTCCCTGTCTCCCTCTCTAGACATCCTGTCTGTCTCCTCTGTCCTGCTCCCTCTGGCTCAAGTGCCTCCTCCTACTTGCTCCCTGTTTTTATAGGCTCAAGTCTGCTCAGCGCAACTGGCAGTTGCTCCTCACTTGCACCATTATTCAAGGGTTCAATATCATACTGTGCCGAATATTCACGGGTATATCCCTGCCCTTGCACGTACATACATTACTATTGCGCATTGGCACACTGCTACTTAGTGCTGCACTGTTGCTCCCACTGAATATCGGCTCTGGCACATCTCCACAGTTGCACATGGCGCAACCCTGTTGTGCCATGCAACTACTTTGAATATCCAGGCCTTTGTATTTAATGTTTTTAAATGACTGAGCCCCAAAGGATAAAAATAAGTAACATCAGCTTTCCAACATGGTATGGTAGAAGTATTTTGAATTTGACACTAATTGATTTATTTTCACATTGAAGGGTCAAATCTTTCTCCACTGTCGAGAGTGACTACATAGTTTTGCATATACAGAATATCTATATCTGTATATACACAGATACGTTTATACATATATATATATATATATAACACAATTGAGTTCTGGAAATACCACTAATGAAGAAAGACAAGCTAGGCAGGGTGCTGATCTTAATATGAGAATCTATAATTAATAGAGGATTAAAGGGTCTCAGTCATGAATGCCAGGATCATAGAAATCATTTGTCAAATTCCCTAGAAGTGATACAAAATTAAATAAGTATGACTACATCTCAAGTTTTATTATTGCACGATACACTGTTTGAGTGCTAGCAAAGAGTTATTAATTTAACCTGTAACATGCTCTGTACCACAGAGTATCACATGAAAGTATGGAGCATCATATAATAGGCAGTTTGATTATGACTGCCTCATACTAAAAAGGGAATTATATGCTGGCCCAGTGGTGTGGAGGACTGAGACATTCATGCTTTACCTCCTGTCATGTCGCGACCCATCTTCACAGTCCAAGTGGGTCACCGTGTGTGTCAACTGGGGAGAGAGGACTGAGCATCCGAAGACTGCTCTCCTTTCCCGGGGGAGGAGGACTGGCACCCCTACTGAGCGGTGCCCTGGGCGAAGCCCTTAGGTAGTATGGGTGTGATGGCTGCCAGAGAAGGGAGGGTGCCTGAGACTTCCACATACATGCACGTGCCTCTATGTACACAGGTCTGGCATGTGCACCCCAGCAACGGGGATGGGAATAAAAATGGTAGAAAATACCCCTGTTGCAGGTGATGACTGACCCTCTGCAGGCTTCGCGACTCGGTGACCAGGCGAAGGTGAGAAGATAAGTCCCGCAATACTGGAGTGACGGGCTAAGGTCAGTCTGAAGGGGAAGTTGGGTAGCAGGAACATAAATGTGTATGGAAAAAAGGGCATTATATAAAGTATGCAGACTTGCAAAGAAATTGTTTCAGACTTACAAGAGGCTTGCAATAGTCAATCTGAGAGAGTATAGAACCACAATTAGAGATATAATGATATGCTCTGGTCACAACTGCAGAATGCTTTTCTTGATAAAGATGCCCATACCTCCTGGGATTTAATTGGAACTGGCACCTACAATAAGGCTAAGAACACCTCTATGGTTATTTTTGCTGGACAATGAGAGGCACATTGTAGTGCATTATACAAGATTAATCCATTAAACTCCCTTCCCAAGATACTCTTATACATGTGGAGCCAAATCAAAGTAGTGATGGTGGCATAGAATGGCTTCTAATTAATCAGGGATAAGTAAAACAAATAAATTCTGGCTCAAAAAGAGCAAAGCCCATGGGTATGATAACATTTCAGCTTAGGTCTTTTGGCCTCCCTGATTGGTGGGCAAAGATACCAATTTCTTCAACATTATATGTAATGACATAGTTATTCAAGATTCATGGAAGATTTGCATTATTGTATCAATCTTCACAGGTGACACTACAAAGCCTGCCTATTATCCCTCAATAATCCTTTGTGCATAGCCTTAAGAATGTTTTCAAGAATTATCCTGAACCTGTATAGATGGGAACAGAGAATTATAAATGAAAATTTAATATCCATTTTTAAGCAGGCTTTAGAGCTGGCCATGTTACTACTGATCAGATCTTTACTTTGAATAACATTATGGAATAATAGGTTCAGAACAAAAAGCCAAGATTTTGTGACATGTCTTGCTATGAAGGCAACCTTTAAAATTTGCTGAGAGGAAAAACTATGGGGACATTAAGTAAGATGTAAAATTGCAACTAACCTTTTGCAGAATTTTTTGTTTTGCCATAAAGTTTTTCTGCCATGTGGTGGGGTGCAGTTATCAGCCATGATCGCCATGGTGGGAAATCTTTGTGGGACTCCTGACGATTGGTGGAAGCAACTTTGTCACATTTTGCTGAGAGAAGAACTATAGAAGATAATTAAGTGAGATGGAACTTGCAACTAAACTTTTGCAAATTTTATTTTGCCATAGGTTTCTCTGCCATGGCATGGGCGGGCAGTTATCAGCTGGGTCCCACTCTTTCCACTCATCACTTACCTTCCCCAACTGCCAGGAGTCCCTCATGTATTTCCCCATGGTGGGGTCAGGAGGAGGAGGAGGTTGGTCCTTCCCGAGTCCAATCTCATCCAAATCTGGTGATCAAGTAGTGGAGTGGGTCAGAGAGAGTGGATCCAGCTTCATGAAGCCTGTCCCAGCCCCATTCCCATTTTCTCATTCCTCACTCCCTGTTGCTTGTAAAAGCATGTCAGCATACACGTGAGGCATGCACACCAGTAGAAGCCACACAGCTACCCCTTCCTTTACTGCTCCCAGACCCATCCTACCACCAGTGCTCCATCTGATAGCAGTCACATGTCAGAGCCAGCAATCCTCCGCAGGAAGGAGAGCAGTCCAGTGGACAATGTATCCTCTCATCCACCCTCTAGCCCTAGCAACCCAAGATTGCTCCTGATCCTGGGTCTCTGGCATGGTGGAAAATAGTTCCACTATGCCACTGGGACGGACACGTTTGCGTGTTACTTAACTGTTACTCTGAAATAATGGCTAAAGTGAGAGGGAGCAGGAAGGGCTCTCTTGAATGCCATCAATATCAGTAAAGTGGAGTCAAACAGGGCTACTTGCTGGCCCAAGTGCTTTTAATCTCTATACAGATGGCTTGGTAAAAGCACTGGAAGATATAGACACCTTTGCACCCTTGATTAAATATCTAAAGATTAGACTGCTTATGTAAGCTAATCATTGTATTTTGTTATCCAGAATGCCATTGGATTTAAAAGAGGTCTAAATGTCATTACGGACCATCTTTATTTCTAGGAATTATCTTTAAATGTGAAAGATGGCCTTTCTGATTTGTGGTCATAGATGGCTATTGTTAGCAATGAAAGTTATATAAAGGAAGCAGCACAAAGATTTCCAGATGTACAACTACAAAAGGACTGTGCCAGAATTACTAGTCTACCAGGGTTACACTTTTACAACAAATAGAAAGTAGCAGTACATACAAAAACATATATATTTTTTATTCTGTGAAAAGATACGCACAGAAAAGCTTTATGCTAGTTTAGATTGGATATTTGGTTAGACTGCTGTATGGATTTGCCAGATCCAATAATCCCTCAGAAAAATGTATTTGTGATGACACTGTTACGTCTTCAGTGTCACATATAACTGCTAATTGCACTAAATTTACCCAGGAAAGGAGACAATAGTCATCCAGTTTGTAATTTAGCCAATTATAAATTGTGCAAAAGGGTGCTTGCTCTTGAAAAAGAGCAACTAATTGGAGTAGGTAGTAACAATAACAAAAATGGAAAGGGACCTGGGGGTAATTATATCAGATGACCTTAAGGTTAGAAGCAATGTGAGAAGGTAGTAGGGAGGCTGGGGGATACAGGGATGTATAGGAAGAGGCATCACCAGCAGAAAACAGGAAGTTGTTATCCTCTGTACAGACAGTTGGTGAGACCCCATCTTCAATGCTTGGATCGTTGATGAACTCTGCACTTTGGTCAAAACTTCCTCCAACTAATGAATTCATTGAGCTTCACACAGGTAGTTACCGCTGCTACCCATTCTCAGGGTCACTCGCTGGATCTAGTGTTTACCCTGGGGATGGAGATCACAGGACTGGTGGTGGAGCCAGTGGGGTGGTCTGACCACCACTCCATAATGTTCAATTTTATGGCCCTCCCAGGAGGCTGACCCTGTGGAGATGACCCAATACCGCCCTTTAAGGGTATTACCCTGAAGGTCTGATGGTGGTATTGGATCTATCGAGTTGGCCTTTGGAGTGCTTGGAACCAGATGCCTTAGTAGAGCACTATAATAATATGGTGCTGGAGGCTCTGGATTCTATAGCTCCTGTCATGTTAAGCCCCTCTCCCTCCGTCCTCGGTCCCCATGGTTTGATGGGACATTGAGGGAGTTGAGGAAGTGGGGCAAAAGATGAACACTGCTGGTGGAAATCCGGCCTTGAAAGTGACAAATTTAAATTGATCACCCATTATTTGGGTTATCAATCAGAAATCTCCATAAGAAGGCAGAGTTCCTGTCCAGGAGATTGCTGCATCAAGAATCGACCAGCTCAGCTCTTCTGGACTGTGGACAGGCTGTGCAGTCCAGCCTGTCTACAAGACTGAAGAGTTTTTCACAATTAAAGTGTGAGGAGTCTGCTCGGTTCTTTGATGATAAGGTGTTTACGATCAGGTCGGACATCCATGAAACGGCGTTCAAATGAGCATTAGGACATCGATATGTGGTTTCAAGCCCTCGGTCTGTCTGGATGGACTTCGACTGGCTGGCAATCATGGATCTCATGAAGATCGTGACAGAGCTTGCGGCCGACCTACTGTAGTTTGGATCCTGGTCCCACGCGTCTTCTTATGGGTTGCGTGGAGGTGATCGGGACAGTCCTTGCTGAGATTATCTGGTGCTCACTGGATCCAAGGGGTGTTCCGGAGTCCTTGAAAGTGGCTGTTGTGACACCTTTTGAAGAAACCTTCCCTTGACCCAAATTGTCTATGACTACAGACCCGATCTCTAACCTGCCCTTTTGGGTAGGTTATTGAGAAAGTGGTTGCGCTGCAGCTCGATAACTTTCTTACCACCATGGAATCTATGATCCTCCAATCCAGTTTCAGGAAGAGGCATAGTACTGAGACAGTGTTGGTTCGGGTACTTAATGATCTCCTGATCGCGAGATCGGAGGAGCTGTTTGATCTTGGTCTTCTTGGATCTCTGCAGCATTCAACACCGTTGACCATGGGATACTGTTGGAACACCTGCGGCTTATCTGCAGACTGTCTGGGACAGTCCTCAGATGGTTTCATTTATTCCTCATGGGCAGATCTCAGAGGGTAGTATCGGAATTTTTCCTCTGCTCCCTTTGTGCTACCCTGTGGTACCGCAGGGTTCTGTGCTCTCTCCATGTTGTTTGCGGTGTATATGCTGCCATTAGGAGACATTATTAGGCATTATGGGCTGAGTTTTCACTGCTATGCAAATGATACTCAGCTCTATATGTCCTTTGTGCCTGAACAAAATGGCGCATTCTCGTATTTAACAACTGCCTCACTGAAATTCAGGACTGGATGAGTGCCAACTGGTTGAGGCTGAATCGGACAAGACTGAGGTGCTGGTGGTGGACCCGGTCATTGTGTGAGAGGTTGACTCCTGGATTCCCCCTGGCCTTGTGCTGGGGGATCCAATTGAGACCCTCTGAAAAGGTGCATGATCTGGGCATAATACTTGACTGTGAACTGACACTTAAGTCTCAGGTGTCAGCCATCGTCAAGTCCTCATTTTACCATCTGAGGAATATAGCCTGGATAAAGCACCTTGTTCCTCACGATGACCTTCCTGTACTGGTCCGCCATGTTTCCTCTCATTTAGTATTACTGCAATGTTCTATATCTAGGGTTGCGGGAGTGGACCTCCGCTACTACAGCTAGTGCAGAAAGCAGCAGCCAGGTTGTTGACTGGGCTATCAAGATCTTGCCATATCACACCTGTTCTCCTGAACTGCACTGGCTGCCGGTGCATTGAGGATCACCTTCAAGGTCGCATTGCTGACCTATAAGACCCTACATGGACAGGGACTGGGCTACTTGCAAGATCTCTTTTGGCCTACCACCCTCTCTGCTCACTCCATTCCACCGATGAGAGTTGCTAGAATACCAGGGTTAAATCTTCAATCTTCTGGGGCCAGAGCTTTTCTTTGTGGCTCCAACCCTGTGGAATTCTCTACCTCGTCGGATTAGAAAGTGCCCATCCACAGAATCTTTTAAAACCACTTTGAAGAGTTTTCTGTTTGTTTTGGCCTTTGATTAGTTAAACTGTGCTAATTTTTATCTGTGTTTATTTTCATTTCTATTTATATTAATGTTATGTTTTATGTATCTGCGCTTTGGCATTTGAAAGCAAAAGAAATAAATTTTAACTTGACTTGACTTGGAGTATGCATCCAGTTCTGGAGACCTCATCTCCGCTAGGACATAGACAGGATGGAGGCAGTCCAGAAGAGGCAACTAAAATGGTGCGGTGCCTGCAAAAGAAGTCATACGAGGAGAGACTAAATGAGCTTAATATGTATACCCTTGAGAAAAGGAGGGGGACATGATAGAAACTTTAAGTACCTCAGAGGAATCAACAAAGTGCAAGAGGGTAGCATCTTTCGAAAAAGAGATGTGCAAGAACAAGGGACACAATTTGAAGATAGAGGGGATGGCTCAGGGGCAATGTGAGGAAGTATTTTCACAAACAGGGTGGTGGATGCATGGAACCGCCTTCCTGAGGAATTGTAGGGTCTAAAACTGTGGTAGAATTCAAGAATGCATGGGACAGACATAAAGCAATTCTTGTGGGGGTGGTATGAAGAAATAGGCTGTTGGTTAACTAGGATCTTCAGCTTATCCTATAGGTAGGAAAATGGGCAGACTAGGTGGGTCAAGCGGTCCTTATCTGCCGTCAAAGTCTCTGTTTCTATGTTTAATTTTGCAGTAGCTACATTTGCCAAAGTAACTCTAAAGAGTGAGATATCCTGACTACTGTATAGCTACATCATTTTTATGTTGATTGCGCAGCATGCACAAGAAACATGTTGCGACAGCTTTCTCCACAAGCAGGTTGTGGAGTGCAGCAGTGTTGGGCCAATGCCCCCACAGCCTGCAAAGGCTAGTCCCGCTTCCCCAATGCTGTGGCATGCTGCTGCTGACACTATTTCAGCCAGTGTGCCACAACCTTCTAAAAGTAGCTGCTGCAATCAGGGGCTGCCTCGTCATTGCAGCGTCAGCCATCCGCTGCAATGAGGGAGTGACCTGTCATTGCAGGGTGGGTCATAAATGTAATATTGTTTGGAACACGGTGGCGACTTGCAGCTGTGTTCACAAACAATCTCTTCCATGTTTAGTTGCCAACAGGGTCCCAATCCCCATTGGCTTCAGTAGCTAATGTTGATTGTGCCAATGCGGAGCCACTCCCCATCAGCATTATGTCAAACCACCCCGCTGTTCCGCTGTTATTGTCTGCCGGCGGGTACCCAATCCCCGTCGGCATAATTGAACCCACCCCTTTAGTTGTGTACCGACGGGGATGCCTAATCCCAGTCAGCTACTGCTGGCCCCCACAATGAAAGAGTCCGTGACATGCTGGGAGCCCACCTCAGCGTGACACATGCCCCTGTAAAACGCAAATGGTCCCACCACGCCTTTTTTCTTACCCTGTAAAAGGAAACTGTCCTCGGCGGTCTCGTGGCCCCCATCCACAACCCGCACCCACCCACTGTGCGCCCTGCCTCCTCACAGCCCCCACCCCATACTTACCTCCAGAGTCCAGAGCGATGACCTTCGATGGACCGGGAAATGTCTGCACTCTTCAAAGCCGACCGCGAACTGAGGAAATGCCGGTAAGCTGTATAATGGAATGAATGGGGTTTTTCACCTTTAGTGCATATCTCGGGCATTGTTTGGAATTTTGGCCAAATTTTCAACATGGGGTTTTAGGACCCCCTCCTCATGAATTCTTGAACTGTCATGGCGTTAATCGGCCCGAAAGGTGATTTCCATGGTCACTGTGTGGAATCCCTTTTGGGGACTGATTATTACAGCGGCAGTGCAAGTGTTCATGAGGTAGTTCTCAAAAGCCTATGTTGCAAATTTGGTGGACAAATCCACAAAATGACTGTTTTACGAGTGCATCGGGCAGTTGCTACACACGCTCGTAAGTTCATGAATGTGCAATATTTTCATGTCAGATTTTCAACATTGGCATTTTTCCACACCTCCTTGTGAACTGTACATCCTGGTGGAAATATGTTTTCACACTTCCGTGCAGAATAGCATGGTCACTGTGGAAATCAGTATTCGTGACAGATTAAGAAATGACAGTGACACTGTTCATGAGTAGAGGTCCTAAAATGCCTAAGTTGAAAATTTGGTAACGATACTCCATAAAATGACTGTATTCACGAGTGTGCGTTGCTGCTGTTTGAACGCACGCTTGTAACTTCACAAATTTATAATATTTTCACTCCAGAAGTTCAACATTGCCATTTTCCCACACCTACTTATGAAAAGTGCAGCTGTAATTTTTCCCTCCTGGCGAAATGTATTTTGCATTTCCAGCGAAGAATAGAGCGGTAGCTGTGGGAAATCACTGTCTGGGACAGATTAAGAACATGACAGTGATATTGTTTATGAGCAGAGGTCCTAAAATGCCTATGTTGAAAATTTGGTGATGATAGCCATCAAATGACTGTGTTACAAGTGTGCAATGCGCACTTTCCACGCACCCTGTAACCATATTTGTAATATTGTCACGTTATATTTTCAACAGTGGCATTTTTCACACCTCCTTATGAGCAGTACAGCTGTCAGTTTTCACATCCTGACCGAAATGTGTTCACAGTTGCGACGCAGAATAACGCGGTGACTGTGGAAGATCAGTGTTCGGGACATATTAAGAAATGACAGTGGCACTGTTTATGAGCAGAGGTCCTAAAATCCCTATGTTGAAAATTTGGTGCGAAACTCCATAACATGACTGTGTTGCAAGCGTCGTTGAACTGTTTCCATGCACCCTTGTAACTTTGCAAATTTGTAATATTTTCACTCCACATTTCCAACAGTGGCATTTTCACACCTCATTATGAACAGTACAGCTGTCAGTTTTCACATCCTGGCTAAAATATATTTTGCATTCCTGCCGGAGAATAGCATGGTCACTGTGGGAAATCAGTGTTTGGGACAGATTAAGATCGAGCCTGAGTGGAGGAGTGACAGAGCTCAACTGAGCTGTGTCGGGACTGCTGAGGATTTGTTTGTGAGCAGGAAAAGGCTCCAACACAGTGCCCAGTACAAAGGGCAGCCTGCAGCAGTGGGAGAAACAGAATGAGTGAGCACGTGAGGGAGGGGAGGGAGGAGAACTCACGGAGCACTGTCGGACTGCTGCGGTTTGTTTGTGGGCAGAAAAAGGCACCAATGTAGGCAGGAGCCCGTACAAAGGGCAGCTTGCAGTGCCAGGACAACCAGAATGAGCATGTGAGAGAGGGAGACTGAGAGACCTCAACAGAGCTCTGTTGGGACAGCTGCAATTTCTTTCTGGACAGACAAAGGTGCCAACGCAGCCAGGAGCCCGTACAAAAGCGCATCTGCAGCGCCAAGAAAAAACAGAACGTGTGAGTGACTGAGCAGTAGTAAGCGAGCTCAACGGAACTCTATTGTGACTGCTGCAGATTTCTTTGTGAGCAGAAAATTCAGCAATGCAGGCAGGAGCCAGTACAAAAGGCCAGCTTGCAACGCTTGGCAGAGATGGAAATGAGTGAGTGAGAGAGGGTGAGTGCGAGCTCAATAGAGCTGTGTGGGGACTGCTTCATTTCTTTCTTGGGCCAAGCCACCAGTGCAGGCAAGGCCCAGCACAAAAGGGCAGCCTGCAACGGGAGACACAGAACGAGCAAGTGAGGGAGAGGGAGGGAGGAGTGAGCTCAACAGAGCTCTGTTGGGACTGCTGCAGATTTGTTTATCGGCAGAAAAAGGCAGCAATGCACGAGGGCCCAGTACAAAGAGCAGCCTGCAGTGGCGGAAACTCACAAGAAGCGAGTCAGAGAGGGGGAGGAGTGAGCTCAACCAAGCTGTATTGTAACTGCTGCAAATTTCTTTCTGGGCAGAAGAAGGCGGCAAATACAGGCAGGAGCCCAGTAGAAAAGGGCAGCCTGCAGCACTGGCAGAAACGGAATGAGGAGTGAGTGAGAGAAGAGGAGGAGCAAGCTCAATGGAGCTTTGTTGGGATTGCTGAAGAGTTCACTGTGGGCAGAAAAAGGTTCCCACAGAGGCAGGAGCCCAGTACAAAAGGGCAGCCTGCAGTGCCAGGAGAAACAGAATGAGTGAGTGACACAGGGGAGTGAGCAACCTCAACAGAGCTCTGTCAAGACACCTGTGAATTTCTTTGTGGGCAGAAAAGGTGCTAATGCAGGCAGGAGCCCAGTACAAAAGGCAGCCTGCAGCGCCAGGAGAAACACAATGAGTAAGTGAGAGAGGGAGTGAGCAAGCTCAATGGAGTCCCATCGACTGCTGTGGATTTCTTTGTTGGCAGGAAAAGGTGGCAAATGCAGGCAGGAGCCCCATACAAAGGCCAGCCTGCAGTGCCAGCAGAAACGGAATGAGTGAGTAAGAGGGGAGTCAGCAGGCTCAACAGTCCTGTGTCAGGACTGCTGCAGATTTGTTGTGGGCAGAAAAAGCCACCAACAGAGGCAGAGCCCAGTACAAAAGGGCAGGCTGCAGCGCCAGGAGAAACAGAATGAGCGAGTGAGAGAGGGGAGTGAGCCACCTCAGCGGAGCTGTCGGGACAACTGCGTTTCTTAGTGGGTGACCAAGGTGCAACGCAGGCAGGAGCCCAGTACAAAAGAGCAGCCTGCAGCACCAGGAGAAACAGACTGAGCTAGTGACAGAGGGCCAGTGAGTGCGCTCAACAGACCAACACAATCAACATTCGGCATTGACAAATGCTTATTTTTAATGTCACAACATACCACGCCAATATAGATAGGGTTAAGTAGGCTGTTCAGTGTTAAACCTTTAGCTTTGTATTTTAATAGCTTGTTCCCATTCAACATATTTGTACAACATTTGGCACACATGGTCAGGGGCAAAGTCCCTTGATATGCCAAGTTTTGTTCTGGTTGGATGTGTGGATTCCAGACACAAATAGTGCATTTTAGGAAATAATCTTATTTTTTGTCATTGTCCATCGCCCAGAAAGATTGGAATTTTGGTCTGACAATTTCAGAGAACAAAGGTCTTGCCCCACAATAGTGCCTTTCATTGGTTTGATGACAAAATATTAGTCTATTATTATATGATTTGAAATTTCGTTCTGATCATGCTTAGTAGGTCTTTTGGATACCTTACTGACCATGATCAGAACTGAAATTTCAAATCCTTATTGCTTAGTATCACATTAATATTTGTTCACCAAACCAACAAAAGGCATCATACTGGGGAAAGCCCTTTCTACTAGAGATGCAGCAAATTTTAATCCACCTCGAAAGTGGATGCGCGGGCACTTCACATCCGCTGAGCTACGCCAAGTGGACACTGCAAAGTGCTCCTTCAGGTTATTATTATGCCACTCACATTGCCATTATGCCTTAACGCCGGGGCAAGGCAAAGTGAGAAGAGAATAAGCACATCACATGGCTTTCAGTACTGTAAGTCACATGCTTTAGCCAGGCAGGAAAGAAGTGAGTCACAGAAGCAGTTTCACTTTCTCCTTTGCATTTGTAGAGGGAGAAACATTTGTGAAAGGAGAGGAGTTACTGCTTGCCTTTCATTGCATTTCAGTGCAGAACAAAATAAACAGCTTTTTAAAAGCTATTTCTTTATTTAGTTTTGTATTGTATTTGTATGTTTTTGCTAGTGAATTTTTTGTATAAGTTTTGTTTTGTTTTGTTTTGTGTGTGTGACTGACTGACTGTGTGTGTGTGTGTGTGTCCATTGTCTATGTGTGTGTGTGTCAGCACGTGGACTTCAGGAGGATGGATGTAGGAGAAGGCAAGGCGCTGGTCCATGGGTGTGGTAGGAGGGAGGAGTGCGGACCTGTGGGGGTGGGGTCATGTCATGTTGGACTGCTCCTGACTCCTGGCCAATGTTGCTTCTCCCATTGAAGCAACAGGATCAGCAGCACCAGTGCCACCAGTGGCTGCTCACGTGGCCACCTTCTGCTACTACCACAACTACCACCACAAGCAGCAGCAGTTGGGCTCTAGCAGCACCCACTCCACCACCTCCCACAGCCACAGGAGGTGGCACCAGAAATTGTAGGTGGTGGTGGGACTTGTGTCTGATGTGTGAGACTGTATCTGGTCCCCAGCAGCTCCCCAGTGTGGGAGTTTTTAACTGTGTGGGGAGACAGCACAGTGGTGGAGTGCCATATGTGTGGTGTGCTGGTGAGCCGTGGCACCCTGAGACACATTTTGGGACCGTGACCAGTGCACCCACATGCTTAATCACCACAGGGTAGAGCAGGCTGCCACGAAGGGGTCAGGTGTCCACCTGCTGGTCCTTCCATGGCAGTGGCCAAGGGCGCTGCTGGGGTGGGAGTTGTGCCTCCCAGTCACCACTGCAGCAGGAGGAGGGCTACTACAGCAGCTGCTCCACCACCACCACAGCCACCAGCACCACCCTGTCTACAACCAGCCCCACTACCTGGATTCTCCGCTGCAGTGGACCCCACCACAGTCCCTGCAACCCAGTCTGACATCGGCCTGGTGTGGGCAGCACTTGAAGAAAATAATGAGCACTTCAGTGCTTTGGAGCAGCAGGTGAATAGGTGAAGCACAGCAGCAGCAAATACTTTCAATGCTGCACCTGCTGCTGGACCACGGCGACATCCCACAGTCATAGTAAGTGAGGGATTATTTTCTTCCACCCCACCTCTGACTCCACTGCACTACTGTGTTGTACTGTTTTTGTGTGTTTTTACTTGTTATTGTTTAATCATACATTTTCCTTCAAGGGAATCTTTCTTGCACCACATAGTGCAATACGCTGTAAAAACCACCAGTAATTTCATTACAGAGTGTCACAGAGGCAAAGTGGGCAAGCATTAAGGATACAATACTTGAAGCAACATCCCATTGTGTTGGACAGAAAACGAGTGCAAAGAAGACGGAAACCACTTTGGTTCTCAAATACAGTAGCAGAAAAGGTCAGAGCCAAAAGGCTGGCCTTCAGAAAATATAAGGGAACACAGCGGATGAAGATAGGGAGGCATACCAAACTGCCCTAAGGGAGAGGCAGGCAGTAAGGCAGGCAAAGTCCCAAACTGAGGAAAACTAGCACGAACAGTAAAAGAAGGTGACAAGACTTTCTATAGATACATCAGTGAAAGGAGAAAGTCCAGAGGGGGTATTGCTAGCTTAATGGAGAAAAGGGAGCATGTGAGGGGAGGACTCTGTAAAGGCATCTATCCTAAACAGATACTTTTGCTCAGTGTTTACTGAAGAGAAGGTAGGCAGGGCCCACAGCTCAGCATCATGGACACAGGGGAGGGAGGTGAGTACTACCTCTCACAAAAGAAAGGGTCCTACAAGAGCTTGCTAAGCTCAGGGTGGATAAGGCAATGGGACCTGATGGCATACATCCCAGGGTACTTAAGGAGCTAAAGGAGGAACTAGCAGAGCCATTAGCAGAATTGTTTAGTGAGTCTCTGAGCACAGGAGAGGTCCCAGAAGACTGGAGAAGGGTCATGTGATCCCACTCCACAAGAGTGGTAGCAGGGAGGAGTATGGGAACCAAGACCGGTCAGTCTTACCTCAGTAGTGGGCAGATTATGGAGGCACTCCTATGAAAAGGATAGTGCAACACCTGGAATCCATAGGGCACAGGATCCAAGACAGCATGGGTTTACAAAAGGAAGGTCCTGTCAAACTAATCTCATAGATTTCTTTGATTGGGTAACCAGAGTGGTGGACCAAGGGGAGCAGTTGATGTCGCCACCTTGACTTCAGCAAAGCTTTTGACACTGTTCCACATAGAAGATTGATAAATAAGCTAGGTAGGCTCGGGTGGGTCAGAAGTTGGTCAACTGGGTGGCAAACTGGTTGACTGGCAGAAAACAGAGAGTGGTAGTAAAGGTACAGTCAGAAGAGATGCAAGTCACAAGGGTACCTCAGGGATCAGTCCTGGGGCCAGTCCTATTCAACATCTTCATTAGTGACCTCGCGATGGACTAGAGGGTAAGGCTTGTCTCTTTGCAGATGACACCAAGATCTGCAACAGAGTAGATGATCCAGATGGGTGGGCAGAATGAGAAGAGATCTGATAAACTAGCAGAATGGTCAGAAGAGTGGCAACTGGGATTTAATGCAAAGAAGTGCAAAATCATGCACATAGGGAAGAGAAACCCTGAAGCCACTTATAGGCTGGGAGGAAAGTTGCTAGCAGTCACAAAGGAAGAAAGAGACTTGGGCATCATCATCACTGATGACCTAAAATCATCCAAGCAGACCTCTAAAGCAGTAGGTAAGGCTAGGGGGGTGTTAGGGTATTAGTAGGGGTATCATGTCGTAAGAGGGAGGTAATAATCCTCTGTACAAGACATTGGTTAGAGCCCCATCTGGAGTACTCAGTGCAGTATTGGAGGCCACACCTTCACAAGGACATTAACCAAATTGAGGCAGTCCAGAGAAGGGCAACCAAAATGGTGCAGGGACTGCATCAGAAGACATATGAGGACAGATTAACGGAGCTCAATATGTATACCCTTGAGCAAAGGAGGGAGAGGTGATATGATCGAGACATTTAAACACCTTAAGGGCATAAACAAGGTGAAAGAGTCTAACATGTTTAAATATAAGAAAATAGCAGGACAAGAGGACACAGCATGAGATTAGAGGGAGGCCGATTAAGGGGAATGTGAGGAAATTCTTTTCACAGAAAGGGTGGTAGATGCATGGAATGGCTTACCACAAGAAGTGGTGGCTATGAATACAGTGCAGGGCTTCAAACAGGCATGGGATAGGCATAAGGGAGCAATACAAATGACTATGAATAGATAGGTCACTGACAGAGCAAAGGCCGATGGCACATTTATAAGGTAGAAAAGAAATGGGCAGACTGGATGGGCCTTTGGTCCTTATCTACCGTCAACTTCTATGTTTCTATGTTTCACATGACAGAGAAATTCCTGTTCTGAAAATCTGCTCACATTCTGCCTCCCTTCTCAACGTTAGGACATGATGGCAGGGAGAGCTGGTATATGCTCCTTACAGTGAATATCCAATTGTTCGGCAGGTTTCCAAATGTTTCTTTATGTTATAATAGTCAGTTTGTGGTGAAATGTGTGGGCATGTTTCCAGTAAGAAGAGCCTTGTTAGTGGAAACATCCCACATTTCACCACAAAGTCAACCTTATAACATAAGGAAACATTGGGATAGCTGCTGATATTCACTAGTGGAGCATGCACTCGCGCTCCCCTGGCATCACGCTCTAACGTTGCTGAGAAAGGGTGGCAGAATGTGAGTGGCTATTCTGATCTGAAATTCCTCCATCACATTACTCACTGTAATGAAACTATGGGTGGTTTCACAGAAATATATTGCACTCTGTGGAGCAAGAAATATTCCAGTAGGAGAAATGCCCCACATATTAGTTTATGTGCATCACCATAACTATATAATGTGGCGAGTCTGTAAAGCAGCAGCGCAACAATCTGTTAATAACTCTGACCTATATTTTTAATGCTATGTTACAACTTCCTTTACTTACATCCTGACTGACTGGAATGATAAGAGAATTTACAGTAGCTGAGTCTGCTGTACTACTTTATTTCATGTGGAAATAATGAAAGGAGCATTCCTTTAAATTGGTGCTGATCAGGTCTTTTGTCATTGTTTTCCTCTGCTTTTCTCCATCACATCGAGTAGTTGTTATATATCACTTTTGTTGCTAATTAATAGTTATGCATCAGGCAGTGTTTTATGACACCACGGAACTATAGTTATTGAAAAGCAGCTGCAATAAATACAAACCTGGTTCAAACAATATTGGAAGATGTGCTCATTTTTTCATACATGATAAAAAGTAGTTAAGTAAGTAAAGCAGACATAAATTGTGAAAAGAATCGTATTATCAAGTCACACTCAGAGGTAACTAGCGGTGGCTGTGGCAATGTAAAGTAGCATAAAAAGTACAGTTCAGAACTGTGAGGACATTCTTGCAATGCTGCTTTAATTGTGAAAATGTCAGTATGACATCATGAGCTCACAGCAACAATCACAGAACATACAAAAGTGGCACAGAGTCCCCAGATTTTTTCTGCCAGCCCAAAATGCATCTTCCTTGTTTGCAGAAAACTGACAAGTGGTAACAAAGTGAAATGGGAATGTTTCAGCACATACAAAGTCCCCAGAATTAATGGCGACTCAGTCATGCACACAAAAGTGGCACAGAGTCCCCAGTTTTTTTTCTGCAGGCCCAAATGCATCCTCCTTGTGTGCAAAAATTTTACAAGTGGTTACACAGTGAAATGAGACTTTTTCAGCACATACAAAGTCCCCTATAATTAATGGCACACTCAGTCATGTGTGCAGTGGTGGCACAGAGTCCCCAGATTTTCTCTGCCAGCCCAAAATGCATCCTCCTTGTGTGCAAAAAATTAACCAGTGGTAATGAAGTGAAATGGGATTGTTTCAGCACATTCAAAGTACCTAAGAATTTATTATAGTCATTCATGTGCGAGTGCCCCAGAATAAAATGATGACCATGAGTGAACTGTTGCTGGTCCAATGTGTGCTGTGATTTGAGCAAATGCAATGTGATCATCTCAACTGCATAGAAGGGTTCCCTTTATCTGTACACTAATAGTAGCCTTGGTGAGTTGATATATATAGATATACATTTCTGTGTTTTGTAGGTGAGGGAGTTGACATGGACATGTACTCATGGTATTGTTCTGTATCACAGATCACAGATACTATTCATGTGCACATTCCAGTGCTCGATGGGAATTTTTATGAAAATTGCAATGGATAACTGTCAAGCACATGAAGGTAAGTATTTTTTTTTGGGTGGGAAGCATATTTGCAGGTTTGTCTGTAATGTAAAAAACAAAAACAAGGTGCTGCGTCAGCATGTGGTCTAAAAGCAAAACAAAATGGTTATATGAAATGCACGCTGAAAATAGAAAATAGAGTTAAAATCTACGTTTAGACCTTAGGTCTTCTTCAGGAAATATCTAAAAGAGAAAAAAAACAAAGTTAGTGTAGAGGGAGGTAAAATGAGGGATATATATGTGGGAAAGAGGAAAGGGAAGGCTCAGGGAGAAGAAGTGATAAAGGTAAGATTAAGAGAGAATCTGGAAACAAAAGGTGATGATGGGAAAGATAAAGCATAATAGGAGTGAAAGAGTGAGGAAGTTCCCAGGTGGGGACTAATTAACAGGGCATAGTAAGAAGGCTGAAAGGTGACAAATGTGTGGAAGAAGACAGAGATGGAGGCTTATGGTGAAAATGAAAAGAAATTAAATAAGTATAAAACAAATAGACTTTAGGGAAAAAAGGGTGGCTGAAAGATTTGCCTGTAATGATTTCTTATTTTGTTTACTTATTTACAGATTTCATCTGCATCCTTCTCGTGTCTGGTTGTTAATGATGGTCATGGTCATCTAACGAAATGACTTCTGCATATTGCATGTGCGCCCAGCCGGGGCTGATGTTGAAGAACTTGTTTGGATAAGGCCACTTTGCCAGAACAACAAAGCATCTGGAAGTTTCCTAAAAAAAAAAAAATGAATGACTTCTTACAACTTAATTGTTATGCGTCCCTCCCTGGTTCTCAGATCTCAATCCCTAAAGTCAGGTTACATTTCAAACCCACATCTTGTCAACTAACACAACCTGTGTGAAATATTTGCTGCAGTCTTTACAAAACAATGAAATGGATGAAATAAAATCTTCATACTTACCAGAATGGATTTCACATGGATATTACATCTCTTCCTCTCTGTATGGTACAGCTACAGTACCATTCCTGAGTTTTAATAATGGAGCCTTTTTGTTTCCTGTAAAAGAAACAAAATAAGTGTAATGCATGTGTTTTATCATTGTGGCTCTGAAAAGCTACAGAAAACAAAACATACACCTAAAGGAAGTGAAGAAGCATAACAAACATGAGTACACATACTCACTTTATGGTTTAAATATTAAGTAGCTTTCTGTCTCTGGCTGAAGGAGTGAGGGTCTGGACAGACTCATGGTGGCAGTGGTGGCAGTGGATAACATTAGTCCCGGTGGTGGTGGTCCGGGGGCAGACAGACTCATGGTGGCAGTGGATAACATCAGTCCCCGTGCTGGTGGTGGTCCAGGGGCAGACAGACTCATGGTGGCAGTGGATAACATCAGTCCCAGTGGTGGTGGTGGTCCAGGGGCAGACAGTCTCATGGTGGCAGTGGATAGCATCAGTCCCAGTGGTGGTCATCCAGGGGGCAGACAGACTCATGGTGGCAGTGGATAACATCAGTCCGGTGGTGGTGGTCCAGGGGACATATCGCCTTTAAAACCTTCAGTTAAAACCTGCCAACATT
This sequence comes from Neoceratodus forsteri, assembly GCA_016271365.2. NCBI lineage: Eukaryota > Metazoa > Chordata > Ceratodontiformes > Ceratodontidae > Neoceratodus > Neoceratodus forsteri. Next base: position 878,827,699 of record CM028131.1, on the reverse strand, counting down.
GACCACATCATCATCCTCATAAAGAAAACTGCCCTCACAGTCATCGATGTCTGAAGTTTGACCACTGGGAAATTCTTTCTCCATTGTGTCATCATCTAAGTCAGTGGTGGGCCGTTTCATGCTGCCACTGCCAGTGCCACTAGGATGGTCCATTTCCACATCACCAAACCACCATGACTAGGCCGGGTATGAATACCAAGGATGCAGTCTGTGCTGGTATGTGCCTCTCATTCATTTTAATGAATGCTAGCAAACTAACATTTGCAGGAGACAGGTTTGTCCGACAATCCCTGACTATTGCACCTTCTGAGCTGAATACCCTCTCAACACTTACACTGGAGGGTGGGCATGTGAGGTACTTCAGTGCCACTGCAGTCAGCTCTGGCCATTCACTGACCTTTTCACTCCAGTACAAAAGAGGATCTTCAATTATTGTCAGATGCCTGTTTTCAGACAAATATGTCTCAACCATTCTCTGTGCTGCACTAAGTCCAATTGTTAATGCATCATCTTGTTCTCCGAATCATTTATTTCCAAATATCCGCTGGGACAAAGCCTCCCAAAGTGGGTTGATGCCAGCCACTTTGGATGACAGACCAGCTGGAACTGCAGTCCCTTCTCCTGCAGGATATGCTTGATGGTCCTCCAGGTACACCTTCAGCCGGATTATGCTGCTGAGGTTTGCTAACCTTGGCATATGACTTCTGTATCCCATGAACCAAGCGCACCAGTTGACCACTGATATTTTTACCTGTCCAGGCCCTCCCTCCAGTACTGATGCAATTCCACATTTGTATTGTGGGTCCAGCATTGTTGCTATGGCAAAGTTGTCACTATGCTGAATGCTCGCAACGTGACGATTCTGGTCGAATACTGTCAGCATGTGTTGCAGCAACATACTGCTACCACCATCACCGCAACATCAAGACCATGCTGTACATTCACCAATGTCTGCCTCAGCACCACAGCAGTGGAATTGATTGGCTAATGGAGGTAGACTTGCCACTCACTGCCTGTGTGGCATGTTCAAAAGCCACAAAATTGTTATTACAGAGTCCATGAAGCGCCACTGTTCAGTCGTCATAGACATGGAGGCCCCGGAACTGTCACAGCTAGTGTGCATAACAAGATATTCTGAGATGGCTTTGTATTGTTCATACAACCTCTGCCATGTATAACATGGAGTTCCATCGGGTGACAACTTCAGCTTCAAGCTGTGCTGAGGCAGGCTGTTTTGTATCTGTAACTGCCGCGAGCTGGTCACGGCCTTCCAGATCTTGAAAAGTGAGAGCAGATACGCGTGCAACGGTCAGTATTTCCTTTATATCAGGGTGCTGCAGAAACTCCTGAACCACAAGATTTAAACAGTGGGCCATGCATGGAACATGAAAAACACCATTCATGATGCATTACATGACATTTGATGCATTGTCACTTGCTATGAACCCAGCTTTCAGGGACAGAGGGTTTAGCCGTCTGTCAATTTCAATCAGTACCATGTCCAACATGTTCTCACCAGTGTGTGAACAGGTCACACTGCCCATAGCAATCTTTGCATGCTGTCGAATTCCTGAAGATTGCTACGCGATAATCCACCTTACTGCACTGATTATTCACACTACCAACATCACAAACAACTGCCAGCACCTGCACCAGTGTGCAGTTATACACAGATATGAACTTCCCGCTGTTTTGCCACTTGTCCACATATCCATACTTAAATGGATGACTGAAGAGGAGGAATGTTGAAGGGCATGTCTTACTGCATGGACACAGTGCGGAACAACTCAGGGACAGCATGGGTAGAAAAGTATGTCCTGGATGGGACTTTCCATTTTGGACAGGCACATGCAGCAAAACCACTGGAACCCAGAATTCTCCACAAAGGAGAAGGGCAAAGATCAATTGCCAGCATTTCCACTACAGCAGCATTGCATTCACGTGACACTGTATGATTCTGGGAGTACTTCAGCTTATGCACAAAAACACTGTAACATGGGCTGACTTAAATGCTTTACACATGGTGTGTTGATCACAAATGGTTGTGCTCTGTGATGAATGGCATTGGCAGGGCATGGAGTGTGGAGATTTGATGAAGACAGTTGCACAGGTGATGATGACAAACCAGAAATTATGTTATTTTGCAGATTTGCCAACCGGGGTTGATGTACCACTTGCACTAGACATACTGCATTCACCACCACCACCACCACCACCACAAAAACTGCTACTGTCACGAGCACTGGACAACATCTCAAAGTCATTATGGTCCTCCACCTCATCATGCCTGGAGTAATCCTCTGCTCTTATTACCGCACCACTGCACATGTTTAATTTCTTACTGGGCTTAACAGTCATGGAAGAGGATAACATGCTGGCTATGGTTGCGGTGACGCGGGTGAATGCGTGCTAGGTCCACAGTGCCAAGTGCCTATTCTTAAGATGCTTATGCTGTCCTCCTGTGTCCAGATGGCTCCCTTTACCTCGACTCACACACACATGGCAAACCTGGCAGATTGCAGCTGAATCATTATTTGCATCTTGAATAAAAAAAACCAAACAAGAGATTGTGATGTTCTGCTTTTACATGTCCATGATGATGTGGCTTATTTCGTCTGTTATTTTAAGCACTGAAGTGGGAGGGCACGTGATGTTTTGGGCACTGCACACCTGGACTGCAACTGACCACCACAACTACATATCATATTGATTACTGGGTCATCATCATCATCAACTAAAACCGGTAGATCACAAGTGTTTACAGGGGAGATTCCTGCAAACAGACTCAGACACAGCCACTTTTAATTTATTTTCTCCAGTTCCCAACTGGGGTCAACTACATCATCATCATATTCATCAACGTCACACACATCCACATCTTCTGCTTGGATGCTAGCATGTGGACTACATGTTGCAACAACAGCAACATCATCATCATCATCACATTCATCATCAGCATCTACACCACAATCACCTGATATTTTTCACCACACTGTGAATCACTGCATGGAAAATGTGTGATGTTAATGCCACAGAGGACGGAATATCACATTGTATGCTATCGTTGACATGATCATCAGAATCCTCAGGTTCCATTACTGGGATGTTACTGGGAAGTATGATATCATCTATGCTGCCACTCACTTGCACTGTTTCACACTCAGTATTTTTGGAAATGGTACACTGGTTGGAATTAGAACTTGACGCAACAATACTAATACTACCTCCACCACCACTAACACCAGTAACACTAACAACACTGGCTGGGAAAACATCATCTCCTCCAACTATGAGTGAAGCTACTGATGGGGCTGTAAAAACACTGCAGGAGAAATATCTTTCCTCACATCAGCAATGCACTTCTGCATCTGTGACTACTACCACGCCACAGATCATCTTACTGCCAACATTGCCATGGTGAGAAACAGCTTTGCTTGCACGTCTCTTTGAAGGCATTTTGGGGATCAACCACAAATATTATAACCAAATTCAGATTTTGATAGGTTCACTCTCTGATTGGAGGATGCTGGATGTGAAGCCAAATAAACAACTGTGGCTTCAGCAACAGACAAGAGACCACTCTGAGACTGTCACAGAATTAAAACAACTTCAGTAACCATTAGTGCTGATGAGGTCACAAAACAATCCAATCTGGTAAAAATACCTTTTGAACATGGGGTGGAGGGAGCACTTGAATACAGACAGTGCTGATTTTACAGCACTACAAGCAGCAAAATTAAGAACTGATACCACGATCACAGTACAAAATCGGCAGCTGCAGTGGATAGCAGGTTCACACTGCTATGCTTTCCACTACACAAGTCTGTGGCACAATAAAAGGTGTATTATGTGATGCATTAACACTGCACACACTACAGAACAGTTTGTGTATAATGCTGAATGAGGAATGCGCCACAAATGCAAAGTTCAGTACTATGCCAAGTTATGTATTGTAAATTTGTAATGTAAACAACCTGAACTTATGAATTGCTGCACCACATCCACACAACAAAAGCAAGAAAATGTCTACTATTACTGACAATATTACTGTGTGTACATTAACACAGTCAGTTATATAACAAAAATATAACCAAAAACAAAGAAATCACTATTTCTCCAACTTAAATCTACCTACACCACAGATACGCCCCTCCCCAAAGCACACTTTCACCACACATACTCAATGTTGTAAATTAACATTCAAAATCCACACAAAAACAAAACGCCGATGATATGAGCACAGAAGGGTTTTCTACAATCGATGAAATTGATACACAAAAAAGGCAAAAATGCTTTTTGAACAGCTTTTACAAGATTCCTATCACAGACAGCTATCAGAACACACTTTCTCCTACTCCTTTCTACTCATACTACCATGAACTGAGGCTGTGCAGATTAATATAGAGCCCACGTGACCTGAAATCCCATGAATCACTGCAAAATTAGCCTTTGGAGCCCAAAACAAGGCAAGTGAGGCGAAGCACTGTCTGTAATGCACTTTGCTTTAAAATTGGCAGAGTAGTAGCCTGGAGGCGAAGTCACGTGAAGTCATTGCTTCAATGGACTTGGCTTCCTCATTACACGACACTCCGCCTCGCGTTTGCGGAGAACTCCGCGAATCCTTCACCCGCCAATCGCTTATGAACGGATTGAGCCCACTCGCCAACACTTCTTTCTACCCTAAAATTTCAGACAAAAATTCCAAACAATCTGGGCTGTAGTCGATGACAAAAACAGCAAAAACCCTGTGATTTTTCCAAAAATGAACAAAATGATATCTTTAAAAAAAAACTGAACTTAGCTAAACCTGGCCCATTTTGTTAGGTCCTGCTGTTTCTTTTTAAGCTTGTCAGAAATACCTTTCCTGGGCATCATAAAATCCAAGGTGTCCAGTTTAGTGACAGGAGCTATTCCCCATGTTCTCTGTATGAGAACAATGTGACTTAACTGAGTTTCACTGTTGCAGCTGAAAGTTATGTTGCAGGCTGCTGTTTGAGCAGTGAGCTGCTGATCCTCTGTTCTGTCCATCTGTCTCTCTCTCTCTCTCTTTCTCTCTCTCTCTCTCTGTCTGTCTGTCTATCTATTGGAAAATCAGAGCAGTGGTGAATGTAGAGGAGGGATAGAAGCAGCTATAGAGGGACCTAAGCAAGCTAGAGGAGTGGTCAGAGAGGTGGCAGCTGGGGTTCAATGCAAAGAAGTGTAGGTTATGCACTTTGGGGTGAAGAACCCAGGAGACAATACTGGCTGGAGGGGTAAGTTAGGGATCACTGAGGAGGAGAAGGACCTAGTGGTAATGATAATAGGGACAATGGACAACACTGCTCAGTGCAGGAGAATGGCTACAAAACAAACAAAACGCTGGGTTGCATAGTGAGGGGTTTTCAGCCAGGTGAAGAGAGGTGATCTTGCCCTCTACAGGTCACTGGTAAGGCCACACTTAGAGTACTGTGTGCAGTTTTGGAGGCCATACCTACAGCTTGATATCAGGCTACTGGAACGGTGCAGTGGAGGGCAACAAAGGCTGAGAGACCTGAATATGTACACCCTGGAGGATAGAAGGGACAGGGGGCATGATAGAGACATTCAAGTATCTGAGGGAATCAATAAGGATGGGGCAGATGAGGTCTTTAAGTTAAGGAGGGAGGGTCACCAGGGGGCATGCGCTAAGAATAGTGGGGGAAGATTTAGGAAGGAAATGAGGAGACACTATTTCGCAGAGAGGGTGGTAGCAAAATTGAATGCCCTACCAGAATGAGTGGTATCATGTAAATCTGTGAACAGTTTCAAAAGGGCATGGACAGGAACAGGGAGAGTGAGGTTGGGGAGGTGGGGTGGCAGGGATGATAAATGGGGGAGGGGCAGCTGCAAACTAGGGGCACTAGCTGCACATTTGAGCAGACTTAGATAGACTGGGTGGTCTGTTTCTGCTGGCACATTCGTATGTTCATATGTATGTTTGTATCTATCTATCTATCTATCTATCTATCTATCTATCTATCTATCTATCTATCTATCTGTCTGTCTGTCTATGTATCTATCTAGCTACCTATCTATTTGTCTGTCTGTCTATCTATCTGTCTATCTATCTATTTAGTGGACCAGGGTGCCCACCCGGTACTGCTTCTCTGCACCCCCGCCTCCAGGTCACCCACCTCTATTTCCTGAAGTGTTTCCCAGTGTTGGAATCACAGCGTAATAAACAAATCATCCCACAATGTTTTTTAAACCTGTATAAAAGAAAACAGTACCTACCTGATCTGACCCCACCACTCCTGACCTCCCACTCAGCTCTCACCACTCCACACCTCCACCATACCCCACACACACCCTCACTCACCTGAACATGTCCCATGGCATAGATACATTCTCCAGTCAAAGACACATCTTGCTGCTGGAACTGGTGACTGCAATATGAGAAACTACTGTATACAGGTTTTTCTTGGGAGCTTATCCTCTCCTTTGTAGTTGTGGGGAACAATTATCATTCCCTTCTAATATTGCCTCATATTTAGATTCAATTAATTTTATACCCTCAATTGTATGCTTCTAGTTTAATAGTTATATTCCAGAATTTGACCCCAGAAACAATTAACATATCATTTTGAGCGCTATTAATAGAATAATTAGTCAATTGCTCCAGTTCTTTTGAGTTTTCTTATTTGGCAGATTTAAATAACTGTTCCTTCCTAATGGTTCCACAGTTTCATTGCTGCAGGGATCATCAGTCACATCACTGAACACAAAGTTGGGAGATTTTTCTAGAATATTTTCCAAATTCAAGTTAACATGTCATGTAGGGAGAGATTTATTTAACCTCAGTTTTGGAGTTGAGTTGTTTTCCTCTGAAAGATTGCCATTTGATTTTATATGGTCAGTTATTTTGTTTGCTTAGTGACTTTTTTTGTTATTCTTTTACAAATTGTATTTTTTATTCTTATTGTCTAACAATGAGTTACTATATAAGGGAGATCAGTCCCCTGATCACTTTTGTAATCATGAGGAAACTATTTAATACAAAAGTCTAACTCGATCCCAATAAATACTATTTAGGAGTATAGCACTGAGTTAATTCATGAAACAAATAATACCAAAATATAGTGCTAGTGAAATCCACAGAGAGTCATAGGCTACTGAATGGATTTCAACAATCCAGACAATACATAGTAAACACTGGTCAAGGGAATCCAAGTTAAAAATCTTAGACAAAAAGAATTAAGGGTAAAATATATTAATCACAGACCAAAATGTTCAAGGAAGTACTTCTGTACTTCTATAATCCAAAGATTGGTGTCCTTCCAAGGCCTACAAGTGCCTTCTGGAGCCTCAGAGCCTTTCAGGAGACTTGGTGTAATTTTCTTCAAAAGCAGCCCACGATTCCTCTCCCAACAGGCTTCTCTCACTGTCTCCAGTACTAGTCGGTAATATATCTGGGACTCTAATCCTCTTGAACATCTCAGTCACCTCAAATTCCACACAATGGTCTTGTAAGGTGTAATCAGCAGCTGACATTAACAATTGAAAGGAGAAAATTTAATATTTAAGCTAATATACTGCTGGAAACTATAGCAAACTATAGCACTCTTCAAAATGATTCCTTCCTTCTAACATAAGAAGAGAGAACAGTTACCCAACTGGTTCTCTATTTCAGTGAGACTAGAACATTTCTACAAGGACTTATAACCTTATAAACTTGTAGGCCTATAAATTAATTAGACAAAGCAGTTATGTATCAGCATTATTAGCTAGTATCTAGCACTGAGTGAAGTAAATCAAAAGTGCACAATATCAGAGACAGAATATTGTACATCTATATAAAAGCACAACAATGTAACAAAAATGATAAAAAGTAAAGCTAAGTGCTCAGTAAGTATCACTAAATATCACTTACGCCATGATCATTCCTCCAAACAATCGTCTAAGCAGCTCCAGCAAATAGCTTGTAAAATATTGCAGAAAAAAGACTCTCCTCTAGCTTCTGCAAACAGTAAACACAGGACCACAGATACTCCTCAACACTCTGCCCTCAAAGGACAAAAAGTGAAAAAGGCCCATTTAAAAGAGGAGACCAAAAAGAAACCATACAACAAAATAGGTGGCTTTATGGTAGGAAATTACTAAAGTAGATTAAATAAACCATTTCAGCCAGCTAAGTCAGCTAAGTCATGCTGTACTGCGTACTGCAGTTGTTTCTCTTCCTCAGTCAAAATGGCAATGCTGACATGAGGATGCAACGCTGCAGTTATAAGAGGGTTAGGAGGGATGGTCAAGGGTTAGTAGCACAAAGGTTTAAAATTTAAACTACAGATACAAAATGCAGCTTTACAAATAAAACACTGAGCTGAAAAAAGGCATAAAACATAAATAACATAAAAGATTCCAACCAGGTGGAAAAGAAAACAAACACAGTTCTCAACTTCCCAGAGCAGAGTGGAGACGCAACTCCAGTATCTGTTTAGAAAGTACTTTGGGAATAGAAAATCAGGCATCTCTCCTTCTCATCTTCTATCCTTAACATTAAATGTGGGAGATCTGTAGTAATAGTGTCAATAGTAATTCAGTTGAATCAAGTTTAGTTTAATTTAGGAAGAAAACACCAGACATTGAGTATATTCCATTGTGGATGGCTCTCCGTAGAGCTCCCAGTCTTCACCCCTTATGGGTGGGCTACATCACCGTTGTACTCCTGGCTCCCTACAGGGAGAAAAAACAGTGGCAGTGGGATACACAATAGAGGCCAGCCACACAAATTGGCATGGAAAGAACCACACAAAAAGTTAGTGAGACTAATAAGTAAATGGTGGCATATCTGTTAAAAAATTAAAAGCTTTGTGTGGGTCCTGCTTTCTCTGTTTTTCCTCAATAGAGCAGAGTGCAGTGACTCAGACCTCCTTCTATCTCCTCCAACCTTCTCCAAATAGAAGTAGTTGTTTTCACTCGTCATGTTTCCAGAAAAAAAAATTAGGGGTTTGGGTCTCCAGTCTTTGGCGAATCAGTGGTGGGGTCTTTCTTGGGTTGTCAACCCTGATGCCCACACTGTTCCCTGAGTAAACACCACAATAGATATCCTTTCTTCAGCCCTGCATGAAGAAATCTACAACAACTTGCTTGCCAGCATGTGGCAAGACATACGCTCTACCTTTCAAGAGTGTATCACTATGAGGCACTGGTGTGGAGCTGCACATTGTTCTTGGACTGGAGGCTACAAGCTGGAGGGAGATGTGAGCATTAGGTTGGCAACCCCAAGGAAGACCCCACTACTGATTTGCCAGGATTCCAGAGTCCCAAAACCTTATTTTTTTTTTTACCTTTTGCTGCTTTGGGGTGGGGTGGAGAGTTAGGGTTGGGAAACTGTAATACTACATATCCCTACTTTTGTGGTGATAAGTTACCCTAACTGGTACACTAACAAAGTTTTACAAAGAATTAATATATATGCCTTCTTATGTTCACAATTGTATTATTCGGTAATTAATTATGATAAATTTAAAACATTTTTGTCTTTTGGCAATGCTATAATTTTTATTACTCTTGTATGTACAGTATTACGCTATTAAGTATGCCCTGTTAAAATGTAGGTGCCTATGATGATTTTACCCACTCAAATAAACTTGAAATGAGCTGAACTAGCCCTGTCACGAAATCCATTTCCTGGTGTGACATCAGGTGACTTATTTTAAATAAAGGTTGACATTCACTGGCCTCATATGCCCAGCCATTTTGTCATGAAGGTGGACTAGGCATGTACTAGCTCATGGTGGTGAAGGTTCTAAGGACCTTAGAAAATGTCACACTGGGGAGTGGTGTAGCTGTTAAGTGCATAACCCTTGCCACTGTCACACATGTGAGTGACTTTCAAATTGCTGCAGATCACAGTGCCAACCTGGCATGCCTCAAACCTGGTCAACCCCATAGCTCCGTGGTAAAGCATTATCATTTAGGAAGGCTGTAGAGCCCCCAACAAGGTGTTGGTGGTGTGCCTGTCATGGGGATCATCCCTGCCCCCACCTGCCCCCATGGTGTAGCACATTTACGTAATGAAGTACATGTACAACATAAAAATGGTACATAGACTCCAATATTAGAATCATTTCATTGTGGCTGAATGGTTAATCTAGCAGTACAATGTTTAGACAGTCATCTTAAAGCAGCCTGTATATCCTGTGTTTTGAATGCAACAACTCTGCTACAAATATAGCAAATTGTATGTTTCTTAAATTGGAATACATCACATTAATCTAAATGCAAAAATTCTGCTTTTCTTGTTGTTCAGATTGTCATTCCAAAACTGGTACTTATGACATACTCCAAAAATATGAAGCTGTTTTGTCGCTTTGTCAAAGGGCATCGATATTATCTCTTATACATTTTAAATGGAACCATACCTTTCAACCTTTCATCTCCCAAGTGTGAAAGAAACAGCACTTAACACGTGGAACACAGCATAAATCAATGAAGACTCTGAATATTGAAAAATATTGCTTATATAATACATATTAAATATAGTAGGAACAGGACATGTGAACTGAACAACAATTTCTTTGAAATCTCATTAACTAATGATCAATATTTTCTATGTTTGTAATGCATGGAATTAAGGATATAAAAGAAGAATGAACCACAGTAGATGAGCCAGGAAAAACAGTGCAGCCTACTTATAAGTTCAGAAGACAGACTGCAGTTTTTATTATTTATAACACATCCAGTTATTACATGAACAGAACTGTGATTGAGTTTCAAACCTCAAGGGACACGCTGATCATTTGTAACCATCTTCAGTGGAAGGTAGGGTATTTAAATCAGATGAACTGTTTTACCTCAGCCATAATATACTGTAGTATGATACTTTTATAACCTATTATAGTTAAGAATTTATCTGGTTTCATATCTATCAATAAAATAGCTGAATAAAAATTCCAAGCAGTATGGATCACTAGTGCTTCACAGAGAAATAGGCTAGATATGATTTGAGCAAGACTCGAGACAAAAGACATTAATGATATAACAGCATGTCTTAGGACCCCCACCCCACCCAATATACACAACTGCTGAACACAGTCCTTGCTGGACCTGAATACAGTGATGAAAGAAAAGGCCTATTTGCTCAAGTACTGTACAGGAAAAATCAACCAAATATTTTCAGTTCAGAATTACTGTAGGAACAGTACACCTAATTAATGAACAATAAGTGGGTGGGTCAACTACTGTATATAATATTAAGAAGTATTTTGTGCTTACTTTGTTCTTGTTAAGTGTCAAAAGGTTTAATTTTCCCATCACACTGGTCCAGTATCAAGGCACCCAGCTACCATACAGTGACTGGAGTCCCAGTCAGTATTATCAGAAGACTGCAAAGTACTCTGGGGACACATTAAGTTAATGGGAAGTATTTGTTGCAGTATCAGTAACATACTTCAGTACAAAGTATCTGAGGGTAAGGCAGACTGTGTGGTAGAAAAACCCAGCCCAGCACCTGATTGTCTCTGATATATGGTATGTTCGCCAGACAATGTTGAAGTTATATCAGATCTACCAGTCTGTCAGACATACTTAACAAAGACATGGTGTAGGTCATGAGAGTGGCTTGAGGCTTCAAGGGTGAATTTGTGACCTGCATTGGCATGGGGATGGAAATGAAGGAGGATGCTGGCAACATCCCTGTGCTTACTGATAAGGACAAAAGTGAGTCTCAGCATGGACACCAATCACCAGCACTTTGTGCCTTCTTCATTGGCCAGAAAAGCAGCTAAAATGAGAGACATCAGGGCAGGCTGACAAGCCATAGAAAATCCTTCAGCATTACTGGTCACACCTGAGCAGACCCAGCAGTGAAGGAAGGGCAGGGGCAGACATGAAGGGGCCTGAAATGATACAGTTTGAAGGAAAAGAACATAGATAGATAGATAGATAGATAGATAGATAGATAGATAGATAGATAGACATGTAGCTAGAGAGGTAGGTAGACAAAGAAAGAAAGAAAGAACGAAAGAAAGAAAGAAAGAAAGAAAGAAAGAAAGAAAGAAAGAAAGAAAGAAAGAAACTGCATAAATTTGTTGATGCTCTATTTAGGGTCAAAGTAAGAAAAGCCTAAGGTACACCCCACATCTGTTCTCCCACCTGGTTTGGGAGGGTGTTAGGTTGAAAACCTAACACCACATTTCCCAACTTTTGTCACTTTGACACTAAACTGGAGCATTGACAATATTTTTTTTTGCAATTTATTTCCTTACTTTTTAGATAATATAAATATATTCTTATTTTTCTGTGGGAACGCAGGGTCCTTTTGACCCTGTGCTCCTATGCCTACATAAGCTAGTCATATATTCTTTTAGAAAAAGACAGTTGTCTCTTCTCTAATATCTGTGCCCAGTTCCCCATTAGTTTGAAAGTGAATAGCCATGGTGTCTAGTGGCACCCCCACCGTCTAATTTCCATTTTGTTATACTATTTTCTTATTGACATTCAGTGGTACCCTCCACCCTCCAATTGTTGCTAGTTCCCCATTAATTGTAAGTGTACTAGCCCTGGTGTCTAGTGGCACCCACACTCTGACATGTTCCAGTGGCAGATCATAGTTTTCATTGGTGTCAGTTGTATCCAGTAACAGCCTTGTAGGACTGTTCCACCATGTAGAATAGGGAATTATAATTAGTTTTAACATATTTATAAAATAGATTGCTAAATACCTTGGTTCAAGTCCTGGGGTAGGTAGGAGCTGCCAGAAAGGTAGAGGGTGGCCCCTGCAGTAACATAAAAGCAGAATCTCCTTGAATCTGGATCCCTAACTCTGTTCTATGTAAAATGTCTCAGTGCATGTTGCGGAGAAGTGTCCCACAGTTGCCACTCCTTTAAAGGTATATGCTAACTTTGCTCTTTCATGATACACCCCTAAGTTAGATCTGGCCCAATCCATATGGAACTCCCCATCTTCACTATGAACAAGCAGCAGATTCCCCATACTTGGTTGCCCCAATTGGGTGATGGGATAGTATTTTCTTTTGTGGATGAGGAGGGGCAATGGCTGTCTGTAGGTGACCTTGTTAAGTAAATTTAGCATCCCGCATTCTCGCATTTTAAAGCAGTACAGATAAGACACCTACTCACAATAGTGATTGGTAATACCCTCCCATTCAGACGGCTGGGGCCCTGATCCCAGAATTTTGTTCTCTACTTGGGTCTTCGGGTATTGTATCCAAATTATATCAGGTTTTGCTCCACAAAAGATATGGGGACTCTTTTGGACTGATGAGGTTCTGGAGCTCCTTATTTCCTCAATATTCCCTAATTGGCAGGCTTTGTGGAGGTCCTGCCATAAATTTGTCTCCCAAGATAGGTTGCTACTTATGCAATATCATATTTTGCATAACATGTACTATACCCAGTTAAGTTAAAGAAGTGAGTCTGTTGGACTCAAATATATGTGTTAAATGTTCCTAGGGAGGGAAATACTTTTCACATATTTTGGTCCTGTCCAAAAATCTCCTCTGTGGTACTCTATCAAAGCTTCCCTAGATCCTATACTGGGTTTGCAGGAGCACTTCACGCCTGACGCCTGACTCGGGACATGTCCTCTATTAGAGTCAACATGAGAAGGTTTCATATTTCTATGATAGCTCTATCTGTCAAGAAGCTTATTTTACATCATTGGAAAGACAAGTCTACTCTGACATTACATGAATGGGTAAATGAAATCCTTTGCTAACCTGCGTACGGGAAAAGGCAAATGCCAGCTTCACTACAGATTATCTGTTTATACTCAAATATGGGATCTCCTTCACTGTCTAATTTTAGCTGCTCAAACTTAGTAATGTCCCAGAGCAAATAGCCCTGTATACTCCTGTATAATGGCTTTGAACTTACGTGACACACTGATACGTTACTGCTGTATGGGAGGGAGGAGGGCAGTCTTAACATAATAAGTTGCTGTATTCTGGTCTTATTTTCATGTTAACTGCCTCTTAATGTGGAAAATTTGTTAATAAAATTTGAATAAAAGCAGTATCAAAACTAAAATAGAATTAAATAAATAATGAGCATTTTTAAATAGATTAGCTGTCAGTGTCAGGGTGAGCATATCATTAATGACTGTAAGAGGATGCAGCACAGGAGGGAAGTATGGAAGGGATTACCTGGCCCTGTCTTCCTGACCCACATGCACTTTTATGCTCATTTCTACTGACTGGCAATTTCTGTACTTAAAGTGATGGTAATAATATAAGAAATGCTAGTTTTAATCATTGGTAACCAGTGGACTAGTACCCTGATTGCCCTGGGAACCGTAACCTGCCCTGGTGGTCCAGTGATTTGATTTGGTCTGCTGGGTTGCCTAGTAATACTTTTTAATGTTGTTATATTTAAAATATAATTTTCTGTGGTAACAAAAGTAGAGAGCTGCTCTGTGGTAAAAATTAGATGCAGAGTGGTAGCTGCAGGCACCATGCATGCCAAGAAGAGGAGTGGGTAGTGTGGTGGCTGAGAGTCAGCTCCACAGCAGAGTGCAATGCACTCAGTAAGGATTCCGAGATTTGCTCTGGGTGACCACTCCTCTACTGTGACAGTGGTCATGAGTCAGGCTTTGGCCTGTTGCACTGTGAACTACCTTGGAAGGTGTGAGAGGAGACACAGTAAGGTGCTCCTTCTCAGGCAGGATCAACCAGGTATTTTCCTTTTACTTAGATGTGAAGGTGACAAGTGCCAGGAAATGAATTTAGGGACTGGCTCATATTAATGAATAAAATATATTATAGATCGCAGGAGTGCTCTCAACCAAACAGAGCACTCCTTTCCACTGCTCGAGACACTCTTATTCTTTGAAGAGTGTCTTATGCACAAATGCACTGGACAGGCACATTCTGGGAGCAGTTCTTTTTTAATATATTATTGATTGCTCGATCAATAATATATTAATATGTCCCCATCGCCACTTGTTCCTGATTAGAGTGGTTTCACTTGCTTCAGCTTGAGCCAGAACAACTCAGCTTCACTTTGCTGTTCTCTACTCCAGCTGAAGGCATGAAACCACGATTATACAGCAATGAGTGGCTGTATTAACATATAAATTGAAATTGGGCATAGTCTGGTTGGGGTTCTGTGAAGTCCCACACACTATAGAAAACTGCAAGTATTTTGAATAAGCTCACAAAGGAGCCATTTGGGAGTGTAAATGTGCAATCTGCTTGAGAGAGGAACCCATAGCTCTATAAACTGGTTAAACACACTAAAAATACATACTTTAAGAAATTAAAGCCTTTGAAGGGCCAAGGAAGTCCTGTATTTAATAAAAATACAGTGACTATAAGAGAGCAGTTTTAAAGGAGTTCTGCACCAGAGAGTTATTTACAGTAAAAGCATTGTCTTCAAACATGAGTTTTTCTAATCTGTGCTGCCAAGCTGTTTTTCAATAGATTTACCCAAAACTTGCAGACCATTAGAGGAAGGAGTACTACATGACAGAAATATTGTTTTGAGTAATAAAATGTAAAATAAAGGAGTCGATAACCATTGTATGGAGAATGGGTCCTGATGAAACATAATCCATGCAGACAGTTACACAGGAGGTGTAGCTAAGCTTGGAAAAAATGAATATTTAATACTCACAAAAAACTATTGTGGTCAGTTTAATTAAAGGAGAAACTGCTGTTTTAAAAGGAAAGTGAAGAGAAAAGTGCTCAGAAGAGTGTAATTTAAAAGTTTAATGACAAATAAGTTTAAGTCTTAGTGACTTAGGTTTCCTATGGGCCATTTTATACAGAAAAAAAGTCAGGAGAGAGCTAGAGATGTTAGCTTTCCAGCCAGATAGTGAAACAATGGTTAAACATAAAGAAAGAGCTTATTATTTTATGAAAGATGGATGTGTACATACTGTAAATGGGATTTAGAGTTATAAAAAAGGAAGCCTTAGAATGTTGAGAGGGGCAGTTGATTTCTACACTGTGAATTCCATTGTGGCTTACTGCGTGCAGAAAGGATTGTGATTGGTGTCAAGTCCCTGACAGGTCAGTGTCCACCAGTGTCCAGTTATTAGCATATGCAAATTAGTTTTAGGATAATAGTAGCTGCAACAGTCAGTGGTGTGCAGTGAATCCAAGCAGGAGAGCAACCAAGAAGGAGGGACTCAAGTTAAGGGTGTCCAGTCAGAAGAGACCCACTGCAGTGACAGAACCTGAAGTGACAACCTTATGTAATTAAAGTGCAGGATTAGGGATCACCTGTATCCCAGTGTAGGGTCAGATAGGGTAGTGAGTGAAAGCAGGTGAGAATAGAGAGCCCGCTGTTCTTGTTATACCAAGTTTTCCTCACAGAAAAAGCTGCAACCTGAAGAATTCATCACTTCCAGATTCCAATAAGAAAGCTGCAAGGTCCTCATAAGAATTTGTCAGCATTTCCATAAAGGAATTTCTTAAGAAAATCCAAAGGAGTGTGGTATTATATAGAGAATAATGGCTCGGTAGGGAGTTATAACAAGAATTTTACACACACATTTCTAGGTGTGGGATGCCATATAAACTCCTGGAGTGAAGATCGAGGGGTTTATTATGGCATCCATACAGAGGGGTGTAAAATTGAGTTTCTACACACCCAGACTTTATTTTATGTAATTGCTGAGGAGCCGCTTTTTATGCCACAGCAATTATATAAAATAAACATAGAGAGAGAGACTGCTGTCAGCTGTCAGCATGGTCTGTGTTTTCCCATTCCACAGCGACTGGCCAAAATAAATGTTTCCTTTTGTTTTCCTGTTTATGTTTAAAGATTTGTGTGTAGTAGACCAGTTTTTTTAAAGTAACTTACTGCTGACTGAGTAGGGCGGTGAAGTCTGCGTGCAAAAGGAATGGTCTCGGGAATGGCACAGAGTGGAAGAAGAGTGGCAATAGGTAAGCATGGTCCTGAGGGAAATTTAGATGTGTTTGCTATTATAACCAGCTGGTTATAATGGCAAATTATAACTGGGTTTCCTTTAAGGAAATAATTGCTAACTGGTAATTATAAAAATTACAATTTGGGGACTATTTTAAAAGTCAGGGTTTTGAAGTAACAGAAAATGTACCTTGATCCTTCTGCATTTAAAAGACTTTGTCATCTGAAGGACTGAACAGTTCAAGGACTGAGGGGGAAAATGTCCTAGCTTTTAATGTACCAGAATGTAACATGTTTCATGCCACTGTCATTCCTGATTGCTTAAAGTGCATTTGTGTGTAGAAATGTTAAGTGATTTTAACTGTGTAGTGTTGAGTGAATAAGAAAGTAACTGTGATAGATACCAGGGTAGGTATCTGGTGTAAAAGGTCAGTGGGCTGACTAAGGTGGAATAAGGCCTAGTATAGTCACGCTCACCCTTAGGCTACAGTGTGAACAAGCTCAGGGATTAAGGCCAGAGAGGGCACTTATCCTGGGACTAGTTTGTGTATTCCTGAGGGCTGGTGGGTAGTGAATGCCTGCAGTCTCCAGGGGTAAGGTATGTGCTGGAGGACTGGTAGGTGGTGAGAGCCTGCAGTCTCCAGAGAAGAGAGTTAGTGGGTTGGTGTTGCCCTGCTGTGAGAAGAGTAGAAAAGAAAGTGTATAATCAAACTGCAATTTCCTGTTTATTTGTTTTCAAATCTATGCAAAGGTGTGCTATTCGTGGCTGGCAAGTACTTTTTTTCACTTGTTTCAGTCAAATTTACCTTCTTTTTTTCACCAATACAAATGTCAGTGTCCTTGCTTACAGGGCCAGAGTCTCACATTCCTGCAGGTCTCCAGGTCAGTCCATTGCAGCATCCCCCACCCTTGGCAACTCTCGATTTACTCAGTTGAGGGAGGTAAGGTACTGTATTCAGGTAGTACCAACTGGAGAGGTGTTGTCGGGGAAAGGGAGAGAATCCTTGATGACACCGACTACTGTATGGAATACTCCCAGCTCTGCCCAGAGGTTAATGCAGTAGGTTACCTCATTACAATCCCCACCACCCAATTTTTACCCCAGCCAAAATGTATATCCCTGGTGTCTAGTGACACCCATCACACTGCCATTTGTATATATTTTAATATATATTTCTTGCTGCTGAGTGGTACCCCAATCCTCTAATTGTAGGAATTCAGTAGTATCCCCAAATGTATATCCCTGGTGTCTAGTACACCTCACCCTCCGATCCCAAATTAGTTGTAATAATATCCCCATTGGTGGCCAGTGGCACCTCCCACTCTTCCATGTAAATGTCAACCTGTAAAGGAGAAAGTGGTCCCTTGCTGACTTGATTTATTTTTACCTGAAAAAAAAGTCCACCGATGACTGCAATCACACTCCTGCTCAACCTCCCACCCGCACCCACCAACCCACATCCCCTTGAGTCCCCACACCCTTGCTCACCTCAACTGGCCCCACAGTGAAGATCCTTCTCTGATTGAGGATGTGTTTTGCTTCTGAACCGTGACTGCTGTATTACAAATATGGTAACTGCAATTTTTGTGGCATTATGTTGAAACCTAACTGGTGCAATAACACAGTTTTTGTCATGAATTTCATTTCTTCTTGAGACAGTGAAATTGCATCTGAATTCATGCAGGTCACTCCTGGCCCTGTGCCAAGGAAAGAGTCCATCTGCATTTAAGTGTGACAAAGAATTCCACTTTGCAAAGTTAAACATTGCAGGTTTTTGTGTTGTACTTCAGTGTAGCACTAAATGTGCACCACAAAATTATGTTATGTTGACCCTATGTCATTGTATTGATTGATTGATTGATTGATTGATGTATAAATATTTCCACTTTCCCTGCTCATGAGGTAAGGTCATGTAAACAGTATATTCCAAAGACAGATAGATAAATAGATAGACAGACAGACAAACAGACAGATAGATAGATATTTACATTCTTAATTTGTGGATTTATGAATGTGTCAAACAGGAAGGGAGACAGTATTGTGATCAATCAGCTGTTTGATGTTAAAGCAGTGAGATCTCTGTAGGATTCAGTTGTATAATAATATAGGGCACTCTAATTCTGCCAACTGAAAGGACAGTGTTGGCAGTAGTGTAGCAAATTCCCAGAGGGCTTGGTGCAAGGCGATGTTATAGGGCCCCTCCCAGTTTTGAACAAACATCAAAATCATGATTTAGGCCCCTCAAACCTCATGGGCCTGGGTGCCACTACACCCCTGCACCCTTGTAGCTACACCCATGAGTGTTGGAACATATCATCCATGCAAAGGCTTTATATTGCTTCAGATGTTACCAGAAGTAACAAAGATAACAAACTCTGGCCATAGCCAATATGGCTGTGGAAACTTTTTAGGAGCAGTAAGAGTGATAGAAAAAAGAATATGTGGGCTCTGGCTGTACCAAATCCAACCATAATACTACCAACCGATTACAGTACTAGCGCATGAGTGATACTCACATATGTGCAGTTTGCCTGAGTCAGCTTTTATGCAACATGGCGCTGTTGACATTATTACGTAACAACCCAGTCCCTCGAGTTATTAGAATCCCATTATTACTACTCTTAGGCAGGTAAGAAAAAGCAGCTGGTGGGGAGCTCATTAGGGCTTTCTACATAATGACATCATTGTTTACTCAGCTAGCCTGAGAGAAGGATGATTTTGTCCTTTAGAACTCTCACTGCAGCATAACCATTTTAGATTCAGCTGCTCTCGGGAGCTTAGAATGCTCATCAGTAAGTTCAAGTGTGGCAGTTAGAGTGGCTGGAGGTCTGCCATTGGGGCTCTGTCAAAGGAGCCTTGGTATTTCTCACCCTAGTTCGGTAAAATCTTCAGCTTGCCTGCAGCACTTTTTAGTTTCACTCCAGGGGAGTGAGAGGAATGCAATTTTGTGGATCCAAGAGGCAATCCCTGAAGTTCCTGAAGTTCACAGCCGCTTAAGGAAGAACAATGAGTAGAGTCTGACAGCTACCAGAAAAAAAAGGTGTATTTTGTTCTTTCAATGACTGGAAGGAAGGAACAAATAATCTGTGAGTACAGAATTTGAGACTGTTCTCTGAAGAGTTGTCTGAGGTGTGTATGCCCAAGACAAGGCTAGATAACACAGGTCAGGACCCCTTTCACCACAACTGTGCTGAACTTAAGTTAAAGTTGGGAGTCTTTGTCAATCCATTGGGATTGTAGACTCATTGGTGTAACACTGAAGGAATGGCAGAGGCTGTTTGGGGCAAGGGTGGAGGAACACCATCCGGAGTTTCAGGCAGGCTAAGTGGTTCATGGATGGGCACCACTATTCCCTGGGAAAAGACCATGCACCAGGAGGATTTTAAAGTGTTGTCACATCCTACAGATGTACACTTCGGAAATGGAAATGTGTGGAAAATGTTTAAAGTGTGTGCACACAGAGTTGGTCCAAGTAGTCAGATGGCTGCAAAACTGATTACAAGGCAGAACCCCGAGGTACAGGTTAATGGAGCGCAATCAGTGGAATGCAGGGTGACCAAGTGCCCCAGGGCTCAGTGCTGGGGCCTGTGCTTTCAATGTTTTCATAGCTGACATCACTGACGGACTGAAGGAAGATGTGTCTGCTTGCAGATGACAGATGTTCACAGATGATACCAAGATATGTAGCAGAGTAGACACCCCAGAAGGAGTGAGCAAGATGGAAGCTAACCTCAAGAAACTAGAAGAATTGTCTAGAGTGTGGCAGCTGAGATTTAATGCAAAAAGTAAGTGCAAGGTCATGCACATAGGAAAGAAAAATCCAAGAAAAGAGTATTACCTAGGAGGTGAAAAACTGGCAGTCTCAAACTAGGAACGAGATCTGAGAATCATAATCTCAGATGACTTGAAGGTTAGTAAGCATTGTGAAAAGGCAACAGTGAAGGCCAACAGAATGCTGGGCTGCATTGGGAGGGAATCTGGAGAGAGAGGTGGTACTACCACTGTATAGATCGCTGGTCAGGCCTCACCTGGAATACAGAGTCCAATTCTGGAGGCCTCACCTCAGGAAGAACATTGACCAAGTGGAAACAGTACAGAGAAAGGTGACAAAAATGATTCAGGGTCTGCAGTACATGTCCTATGAGGAAAGACTTAGGGAACAGAATATGTACTCCCTGGAGCAGAGAAGAGAGAGAGGACATGATTGAAAGATTCAAGTACATAAAAGGCATTAACAGGGTACAGGCACAGGAACTATTTCACTTCAAGAAGAACTCCAGGACCAGGGACTTGACCTCAGGCTGCAAGGAGGAGGTTCTCTACCAACACCAGGAAGTTTTTCTTCACAGAAAGAGTGTTGAACACTTGAACAGCCTGCCCCAAGAGGTTGTGGGGGTCAACTCTGTGGGGGATTCAAGAATGCATGGGACAGACACAGGGAGCCCTGACTACAAAGGGTAACTAGAATGTCAAAATAGGTCTAAAACAAATGGGCAGACTAGATGGACCTAGCAGTCTCCTTCTGCCATCAGCTTCTATGTTTCTATGTTTCTGTGTTTCTATGGCACATCCCACAGATATACACTTTGGAAGAGAGATAGAAGTTTTGTGGAAAACAGTACTGCCTAGTAAGGTGGCCTGCAAAAGAAAGTACATCTGTATTGCAATGACAGACCTTTGGGGACCATCCTTGCTTTAAGTAACATCTTTAAGTAAAGCCATACTTCAAAATCCCAGTTACTGCTTTGGACATTCTGCTTGTTGCTTCTAGTGTGAATGTTATTGGGGCCTCAGCAGTTAGGAGCATTCTCTCCCTGGTCCTGGTTCTAAATAAAAGGTTCATTTTAGTATGTACCCCCACCCCCATCCTCTAGATAATGAGCCTGGTATACACTCCAATGCTAGGGGTGGTACCATGAGTGTAGTTCTGCCAAAGAAAATTGTATGCCATGTAGTTGGCAGTAGTTCTTTAAGGGGTGCCAGCTAGTCAAAGGTAGCATGGGGTTACATCACAGTATGCCGAAACTAAATTGCGTGCACACTTTAAGTCTGCACCACCATGTTGCACATGGCGGCCATCACTTCCACAGTTGTGGAAAGGAAAAGTAGTCGCCAGGAGTGGGTATGTTTATACGTCCCACAGAGGGAAGGACTGCATAAACAGAAACACTGGAAGCTATGCTGGAGCACTGTGGCAGAACATCAGACAGCGGTTCAGTTATTAGCTTCAACAGTGCTGTTATACAAATCTGATGATGGCATAACATCTGTGGAGCTTGGACAACACAGCCATAAAAATCAGACTCAGGAGTTCAAGCAGCAGACTTTATGTTACTAACCCCAGCACCACCAATACTGGAGTATACAGTACATTCAGACAATTATTCATGCTTAGATAGCAGTATTACTCCCTCCAGTTTGTATGCCGTGGTCATAAAACAGTTAGTTCTCAGCTGGGATCTGTTATTCACTATGTATGAAAATCTGATCTCTTTGTTTTTCAAGTGTCTGCGCCAGCTGTCAGTGTCACCTCTACATTTCTAAATTTTAATGAAGCTACGAAGAAGCACTCAAGAATACTTTAAGGGATAATAGATCCTGACTGAAAACTACCTGTTTTGCGATCATGGCAAACAAATGGGAGGGAGGGACTGAGGCTGCTATCTAAGCATGAATAATTGCTGGAATGTATACTCCAGTATTGGTGGTGGGAATTAATAACATGCTACACGTGAGCACTAAATCACTGATATGGAATCTTTCAATACTATTGAAAGTCTGCATTTATGTTTAAACAATTGCTGAGCAACCATGTCAATGTGGCCGAGGGCTCCTGAATGGTAAACTAAGAGATTGACTATTGTACAATGGGGGAGCTGAGAGGTGTGCAAGGGGTTTCACCATTTGGAAAGAGCCCCTAAATGTTTAATTTTGGGATTGCAAGAAGTTTGCAGGGCATACCACGTTTGCTTTAGCATGTCTGTGCTGCATTGGCATATACTAACCCCTTCCCAACAATCACACTGAAGTCAGATTATTTAAAAGGTGTGAGCTAGTGTTTGGTGGACTGATAAGCACCTACATGGAAGACCACTGTGTGAAGTGGTTTGTTGAAAAACCTCTCCTAAGCTTTGCAGAAAATTTTCAAATGTGAGTCAATTTCTGTCTCTAAAATGCAGGGTCTATAAGGTAAAAAAATTCACCACAATCGTTAAATTGTAGGTTGTAAAATGTAATTTTAGTAAGGATTTGAAAAGTAAACACAAATGGTTGCAGATAGAAACATAGAACACAGAAATTTCATGGCAGAAAAGGACCGACAGGCCCACCTAGTCTGCCCATTTGTTTAGCTATCTGCTAGGACATGCCTCCCCCATCCTCATCAATCCCCTGTCTGTCCTGTGCCCTTTGAAGCCTTCCACTGTTACTTCTCCAATCAGCTCCTCCTGGAGTCTATTCCACTTATCCACCACCATATCTGTGAAATAGTACTTCCTAATGTTACCCTGAACTGTCCCCCCAATCTGTAACCCATGCCCCTAGTCCTCTGATACCCTTTCAGCTGGAAGATGCTTTCCACTGGCACCCAGTTTATGCCCTTAAGGTACTTGAAGGTCTCAATCATGTCCTTCCCTCCTCCTCTGTTCCAGGGAGTACATGTTCAATTCTCCCAACCTTTCCTCATAGGACAGGTGGCTGAGCCCCTTAACTATCATCGTTGCCTCCACTGAACTCGCTCCAGCCTCCCACATCTTTTCTGAGGTATAGTCTCCAGAACTGGACCCATACTCCAAATGTGGTCTAACTAGATGGGTGTACAAGGGTACTATGACCTCCCACTTTCTACTGGTAATCCCCTTCATACAGCAGAGCATTCTGTTGCCCCTAGCCACTGCTCCCTCGCAGTGCTTTTCCACCTTCAGGTCCCTTAATATAGTGATGCTTAGGTCCTTTCCTGTTCGCTAGGTCCCTTTCCTGTTCTGTTACTTCCAGGTCTTGGCCCCCATACAGTACCCCGCCCTCTGGTTCCTGTATCCAAGATGGATAATCTTACTTTGTCCATGTTGAATGAAAGCTGCCACCTCCTTGACCATACCTCAAGCCTCCCAGATCTCTCTGCATTCTTTCTACCCCTTCCAGAGTGTCCACCCTATTGAAGACTTTAATATCATCTGCAAACATACTCCTTACCCACTTCAAGGCCTTCCATGATGTCCCCTACAAATAGATTGAACAGTAGTGGACCCAATAACACCCACCCTGAGGGATCCTACTTGTGACCATGCCCCCTCCAGATGCCACCCCATTAATAAATACCCCTGTCTCCTGTCCCCAGCCAGTTTCCCATCCATCGAACCACCTTCTGCCCCAGACACAGGCATAACAGTTTGTACAGCAGTCTACTGTGTGACACGGAGTCAAAGGCCTTTTGAAATCCAGATAAGTGACATCTACTGCCTCCCGATCCAGTTCCTTGGTGACCATGATTCAAAAACTCTATCAAGTTTGTTTGACAGGATCACCTGGTAAAGCCATGTTGCCTTGGATACATCAGGCTGCTTACCTCTAGGTAACTGGTGATCCTGGTTTTCAGTAGTTCTTTAAACACCTCTAGATGTTTGATTCCACCATTTGTGGAGGTGTGGGGTTTTGGGCTTTTGGTATATATATTTCCTGTTTGGGATCCGTACACTTGCTGTGCACTTCTTGGATGAGCTCCAGCCTGA
The DNA here is from genome assembly GCA_016271365.2 of Neoceratodus forsteri. NCBI lineage: Eukaryota > Metazoa > Chordata > Ceratodontiformes > Ceratodontidae > Neoceratodus > Neoceratodus forsteri. The sequence goes on along the minus strand of CM028131.1, from coordinate 878,803,117 downwards.
GTCAACCCTGCAAATACTGCAGCCTGAATGGGTCAGTTCTCGTCAGGATTTGTTTCTGTTGTGATCTCATTCTTTGAAACAGCTTTAAACTTGTTAGAGTTCAAGTAACATTTGCAACTTCAGATAGCTTCAAACACAGCACCTGAGGTCAGTTCAGCAGTTCACTTTGCCCACAGTTACTGGTCTCAATCAACTTCAGATAGTCAAAGTGGAGCACCATCCTAACTAATGCACTTATGCACTACAGAAGTTTCTGGTGAAAACACAAAATTAATTGGTGCACAAAACCTGCAACCCAAATAAACATGGTTTCCAAAATGCACCCACAGCCACATTTACATACTGAACAGGCAATTTGGGAGTAGATGTAATGATTGCTCCTGTGTTCTGTCTATTGGCCAATTCAGTTTTTGTAACTCAGATTAGTGTTATTTTGAAACCGACTGACTCTCAGACATATACAATCCTGTATGCCAACTCCCAAATTAAAATTGGGTGCAATGATGGTTTCTCTCAGTCACACATTGCTGAAACTGCATATTATGATAGCACAAAGTCTGGAACAGTACTCTGTGTGTATTCATGTATCCTAAAATATGTTCATGTCTATTAACTGAAGATTAGTTTTATTTTGAAACAGCTGGCTCTCAGTTTATGATCATGTGTGCCAACTGCTGTCAGAAAATGCAATTCTGGCACTGTATAGAAACATAGAAACATAGAACTTGTCAGCAGACAAGGACCATTAGGCCCATCCACTCTGCCTGTAAGCCCTATACATTGTATGTGGCCATTGAACCTATGTGATCAATGGCTTTCATCACTCCTCCTCTCAAGCTTCCCTTGTGCCTGTCCCAGGCATGCTTAAACCCTCCACTGTGTTTTCCCACTATAGTACCTCCTGTGGCAGACTATTCCAAGCATTGACTACCCTTTCTGTGTAAAAAACTTCTCATATTACCTCTTAATCTACCCCTTCCAATTTCATATTTTGCCCTCTTGTTTTTGTACTTTTCCTACATTAGAAAGGTCCCCCACCAGCACCTTATTTATGACTATGAGGAACAATCATTGCATCAAGTCTTAATCTGGCAGTCAGCACAAGTGGTCGAAACTTCTGAGAGACAGTCTTCTTCAAAATAAAACTAATATGAGTTACCAAAATAAAACTAATTGGCTAATAGACAGGAGAAAACCTTGAAATAATGAAGGGATCAAGCAGGAAAACAAGGTTATCACTGATTATATACTGGGGTATGAAAATCCTGTAACCTCTTGGTCAAAACGCATCACATGACCTTGGGTATATCCTACAATAACCCACGGCTGAGAAATGGCATTTATGAAAACATAATTAAACACATTTTAAATTTATTTTATACATGGGTCCATTGTATAATCACAATAAGGCACTCAGGGTTTGGGTTATTGAGGATTTGCCCACTTCTTGTGTAGCTAAGTCACTCAGCTGCACCTCATGACACACCACACAGGCGTGGGTAAATCTCCCAATAATCCACACCCTGTTGTGCCTTATTGCTTAACTAAAGCATGGAGAAAACATAGTGATACAGAAAAGGTGTGCTGTGGGAGAAGCAGTTTGTGCTAATGAGCTGGTTACAGCTTAGGAGTGTCCTCCTGTGATAGGGATCCCCATCCTGCACAAATGCACTGCTGATTTTCTTTCAGAGGTCATGGGTCAACAGAAATATCATTATTTTTTCTCAACAATTGCTTATGAATCAAGCAAGATATGTGAGTTGGGGTCATCAAAGACTGTGCGTTGGACTGAGCTTTGGTGTTGAGTTTTGGAGCATTTTATTGGAAAACTGGGCAAAGCAGAGGACCAAAATAGATCAACCAGAGATGCACTGCACAAAAGTATTTGAATAGAAAATAATAAGTCAGGCTTTTTATCTCAGGTAGTTGGCAGAGTACCATAGCTGAAGTCTCGAGCTAAATCCACATGACAGAACCACGCTGGTTGAAAATCTTATCCTACATGCCAAAATGAACTCCTGACTGCCATTTTCTGTTCCTTGCTTTGGGTATTTCAATGTCTTCAAGCTCCCATTTTAGAGATGCCTTTACATGTTACAAGCCAGTCTCTATCACGAGGTAAAAAACACTCCTGTCTCTTTTTATTTTTACATGCTCCCAATTTACAGATTCCTTTCCCTGCTCTAAGTCTCCCTTTCTCCCTCTCCTCTCATAAGATACTGGCACTTAACCACTAACAGAGGGTGATTAGACAGTAAATAACTAACTACAGTGTCACCTGGTGTGGGTATAGAATAACACAATTTCTGGCAGACCACAAATCAGGTGCATAAAAACACAGAAAGTGCGTTTGTCATTTTATTTTATCAAGTAAAATATACAGAAAGCAAAATGGTAAGACAGGCAACTGATTAGCTTCAATAGTTTCTAAGGCTTTTCTTCAGCCTAGCATGAATCAAACAGTGTGAAAGCACACATCACCATTTGGTCTTCCACCTTCCTCAGTCAGTATCCAGCTGACCTCCCTATCTATCTTATCTCAGCACTGAGGTAGGGCTTTTATAAGCTCACTGGAAGCTGGAAAATGTCCACTGCCTTTTGATTGACAGCAGACATAATATAAAACTAGCCTCTAGCGCCACTGTTGCCCCATAGAGAACATTTCAGTTGGCACCTGAAACACATCACAGAACAGAACATGCAGTTCTTGTTTTTGTTTACAACATTGGAAAAGGTCAGACACCAGGTCGGAACATTCTGTGCTCTCCCAAACTCTCCTGCAGGGTCCTATTACCCCATGCTATCTGTTGTAAAATATATCTTAAAAGGGGCTGCAACATCTAGAAAAAGTAGACACAAGTTTTGCTATTCTTAAGACTGCTGTCTCATTTTGTAGCTGTACTCTTAGTTTTGTTTTATGGCCAAAGACCTGGGAAGAAAACAATACATATATTTTTTCAAAAATAGTTTATTGAGTGGTTCAGGAGACACAAGCAAGGATACAGCCAAACTGGATACAGGCGAAATAAACTTCAACAAATATAAGTTGATCATTGTTACATAGTCACTATGTGCATAAATTAAATATACATTCTATGCTAGGAGAGTTATCAAATGATACAGTACCCATTGTTATAATTATCTGATAGGTAACAAAGGCTCTACCTTAAAAGAAGAAAAGCACAATAAATTTCAGTACTCAGATAAATAATATAAGCTCAAAGGAGTCAGCAATAGTTGCCATTACAAATTTAAAGGATGTCACATATGGAACACAAAGAGAAATACACAGATCTCTATATGGCAATGCCAGAAATTTTAACAAAAGAAAGGGCACAGTTTAGAACACTAAAACCCTAATGCCTGACAATTAATTATATAGGAGCCACCCCCGACCGCCTTGATCAGGGGTTCCACATCTCCTGAAACTTATGAACCAGTCCTAATGCACCCATTTGTGCTTTTTCAAGAGCCAAACATGAGAGCAAGTTATTGGACCACCTACTCACAGTAGGAGGAGTAGGGGACATCCAGACCTGAGCCACAGTCCTTCTAGCATTTATTAAGGTTATATTTCATAATGGGTTACTCATAGACCTAGTGGAGTGTTTCAGATCAGCTCCCAAAAGGAGTTCAATAGGAGACTTCGAAGGGTATAACCAAGAACCTGAGACATAAGTCTATGAATACTATGCTAGAATGGGGTGACCTTTGCACATGCTAAGGCCATATGGAGAAATCACCAACTTCAGTATCACATTTAGGGCCCGTCCAAGCAGCTCGCACCTCCATGCTTGAGGCCTGCTGCGTTGTAGACACATCACTTGATTTCCTGAATGCAGCAGTTTTGCAGCTTCAAATTAAATTTTCCTTTGGCGATTTTTATTTTGCTAGATGCCATGGACAGCTGAGATTTAGAATAGTAATTTTGTAAGTGAAAAGAGGCAAAAGACAGCTTTCTAGGTGATTTTAAACTAGATGCCCCAAGTAGCCAGCTAACACACATCTGCCATTACTAGTAGTTAGTCATACCCCCAAGAAAACAATATATAATGTTAATATTCTTTGAGGGTTTGTCTGGTTTCTAGTTAGTTTTTAGGTTAATATGCACATAAAGCTTTATAAGCACTTCTGCACTGAATTTATAACCAGCCAGCCAGCATGTTGGACATTATGCAAAACATATAATCTGCTTGGAGAGGAGCTTTGATTTATCCCAGAGGTGTCCACTTTAACAGGGGTCACCCTGTCACATACAGTACTGTATCAGAATGTACTGAATGACTTAACCATGGCCACAATGTAATTAAAATTAAGCAAAAATAAAAAAGACCCCTAAAACTCCAAAAATATAAGACTCTGTATAATACAGTAATCATTGTTTTAGTGAGCTTCTGCTTTACATCTTGGCAAATAAAGGGAAATACTGTAGTAAGGGTTATGCTGGTGTTCATCAGGCTGTTTCTCAGAAGGAAAGTGCTTACTTCTAATAATTGGGATGGTCCTTTAATTGTGATGAAAAGCCCACAACCAGGCCATCCTGAATAAGCTGCTTCTACTGTACTTTAAAAATTCACAAAATCAGTCACCAGAAGCATCTTTGAGAATCACTTGCTATATATCATGTGTATGATACAGAGTAAAGTTACTGTACTTGTAGAAGTTAGAAAATAAATACATTGGTGTGTGGGGAGCCTGGGGGTTGCTCTATGAGGAAATAAAATGAAAAGAAAAAAATCACTGTTACTTTAATAGTTACATCATGTAAACTAAACACAAGATAAACCTAGCTGCCTGTCAGGAAGGAAAGCTTTTAGTATACTGCAGTCTTCAGAAATAAACTGGCTGAAGTACTATAAGTCTGATTACTGCAGTCTTGGGTCCATCACTAGAGCTGCTTCAAATGTTGAGGTTCTCTATAAAAAAGAAAAAAAATACAATACTCCAGGTTTCACTGAGGCGTCAATAAAGTGTAACAAAAGAAAATGTATAAATTACAGGTTGTGCTAGGCAAAAAAGGTCTTTCCTGTCCCCAGCAATTGTACAGACTTGCGACAGGCAGCAGAATTATGGATATTTTGTGGTGGGTTGGCTGGAGAGCAGGAGTTGACAGATAGACAGTAAGCCAATGCTGTCAGGAGTGTGGTGTGGCCCTCCAGGCATCAGGAACCAACCTTCTTCCACATTCAATTTTCTGTACAACAGTTCTATGAGGGATCCATGATGCGGTGTGACAACCCCAACCGTGACATCTGCTACAGTGCCGGAACCCATCAACACCCCTGACAGTGATGTGACCCCAAACAGACGTCAACATCTCAATGGACAATGCGGGGCTGCACCACCCACACATACCCCTACTATATCCTAGAAAGAATCCAAAAGAACAGCTCAAGAGTTAGTGTGTTCACTCCAAAAGTATTTCAGAAACAGCAGTGAAGGAAGGCACCACTTGTACTGGAGATATTTGCAAAACTTTAATAAATAAAGTGTAAAAAGGTTCTTGTGGTACACCACACAGGTACTCACCTCACACTTACCAGCTGGTGTACCACAATATCCTTTTTACACTTTATTTATTAGAGTTTTACAAATATCTCCAGTACGAGTGGTGTCTTCCTTCCCTACTATATCCTACTTTATATATCTAACTCCACATTACACAGACAGTGGAGTTAGATATTTACCCTCGCCGCCCTAAAGATCTCAAAGCAAACCCCTTTGCTGCCGATTTAGGATGGGTGGGGCTTTGCTGTGGGGTTCACTGTCCGGTGTCGCTGTAGTGGTGGCATACCTTCTGGGAGTATGCAAAAAGAAAAGATCACAGGCTGCAACTGTTTGACTATTAGCTGAAGTTACAGACTCCAAATCTGCCAAAACAAGCGTATACTTCCCCACAACAAAACCATAAGTTGAAAATACAATTTCCACTGAAGGTCGATCAAGAACATTTGGTAATTCATCAAAAATCAAAGAAAGGATAAATCAAAATACATTTATTGTAGGTTTCCATTCCATGGCCATAATATTTTAAAGTTTTGATCTGTGAAAAGAGCTGGGATTCGGTGAGAAGGCGTTCTGCCTCCCAGGCTACCTTTGCCAACATGGAGAAAGTGGAAAAGGTTGGTGAATGCTTAAGGCAGAAATAATATAGGCCAGAATCTACTTGCACAAATACGGTTTCAGCTTTGAACTTCAGTATGTCTCTTCTTTTCATTTATAAGTTATTTTCTTCTACGTCATTCGCCCTGCATTTACAGTACATCTAATTAATTTGTTTTTGTTTTATTCCCATCTTTTCTGAAATGGAACTGTGAGTATGAGTTTGAGTGTAAGTGTGTGTGTGTGTGTGTGTATTTGTGTGTCTGTGCATGCAAGCATGTGTGTGAGTGTGTGTTACAAAGATAAAATGGAAGGTGCTAGCAAAGGAGCACATTTTGAAGAAAACGGTTCCATGAATTTGGAGTTAGCAGTCAATGCATTGCGTGACATAGTGAGACTCCAAGTTATTTAACCTCTAAATGGCAGATTCTATTTTAATGTTATGTAAAAGCCATGTTTTTAGACAAAGGAACTGTAGAATGTCATGGGTTTCTTTTCTGAGATAGGGAATTGTGTTTTAGTAAAGGTGTTATACTGTGTGTTTCTATAGATAGTAGCTTACTGGTTAGGAAACCAGGCTGCCAGATTCAAATGTTATCTTGTGCATATTGTCTCAGGTATGTCTGGAGTGAACCTGGGTTGTGTGGAGGACACATGTTGAGTGTCTCTATACAGATGTAACAGGTCACCACAATGCATGAAATCCTGATGAGCGATTGGGGGGCAGTGGGAGGAGACCAGTGCTTCAACTGGGTTTTGTTCAGCCATGCAATAATAAGCATGTCTAATGGAAGTGACATCACCTTTGGGGTACACATTTGCCACTGCAGAATCATGAAGCCAAATACAGTGAGGTGCCATATATAATAAATAGCTTTTTGGAACAAACACGCTGCACAATACCAGTAATAAATAATTCAGCATTTTACTGTCACCTTTTGTGAATACAGTGCTGTTTTACCTGATGGGTAATTCTTATTCATGATTCAGGCTTGCAAATATCTGATTTTATTGATACTAGCCCTATCATCAATGTGTGCATTCTGTTACAGACTACGGTACTTATTTTATGGAATATTTGTAAGTAATCACCACTAAATAAGCCTGTGGTCATTCACTGTTGTATGAATAGTCTCTTATGCTTCCTTATACTGAAGTAGAAGACTGAATGACATGAATGACATTGATGGGTGATCACCTCAAACTACCAGGTGCTATGAAATACCTGCTGACATTTGGTACAGATAGTATATACTGCCTATCATCAGTTCTCCTCAAATTCATACACAAAAGGGCTGCAAATCTGATTTAAGAACTATTGTACATAAATTAATTGTTTCTAAACAAACAGCAGGTATTACTGCATTTCCTATATCATTTATGGAACAGCCTGCATTTAAAGTTGGGTTGTATAACAAATTGTGTTCACATGAAGATATCAATAGGACCAGTATAGTTAGGGTTGCACAGCACGCTATGTTAAACCCAAAATTTTGCACGTTAATAAATTTGCAACCATTTGTCCGATTTGCCTTAAAGTTTGCATGTGCAGTGCAGTACCATAGATCTCTGGATCCGGAAAGTTTTGCCCCAGTCAGATTTGTGGTTACAGAGCTGCAGAGCATGTAAAAGTGTGAAAAATCCTCAACATTTTGAAATTCTTTGCTCATCTCCACAGCCCGAATAGTTTGTCAGTCTGTTCTGAAATTTTCAGGATATATGGGGACTGAGTCAGGGTAGTGCCTTTGAAAGTTTGGTGAAAAATATTAATCTTCTCAAAAGTTATTCAACGTTTTCATGCCCCATTATAGCCTATGGGAAAATATATGTGCACCATGAAAATGTTCACGAAGCACTATTTGCTTTCAAGCTTTGTGTTTTCACTTTCATGTTGCCACCATCTTGTTTTTGGATAGCGAGGTGGAAAAATTATGTAGTTCAAATAATACTGCCCTTGGTAAATACCAACACTTGGGTTTACCTAATCGGGCCCTAGGAACATGACCCTGGCATCAATTTTCCTAAACGATGCCTGCAACTACATTTTAAAATATTTCCACTATATTTGGTGTGGACCTTTTGTGGAAGAACCATGGACTTTCGTGGAAATTTCCAGGAAAGTCCACAGAACTTCCACGAAAGTCCACTGGACTTTTGTGAAAGTCCAGCATGTTAACCTATGGGGTTTCACAATAGTACATGGTACTGTCACGAAAGTCCTGCTGGTAAACAGCCCAAAAAGCCACTTTCTTTGCCACTGTAGGGAAAAACAGTGTTAGGTGTTTTGGGCTGAAATTGAGGGTAGCAAGGGCTTGCACAACTGATGTGCCTTTTGCTGGTTTGGTGAAAACAATTACACAGCTTCCATAGTTACAGCACTCTGATGTTCAGAATTTTCCCATAGGATAATATTGTGGCAGCTGCAGCACATTTCGTGGCTATATCTCGAAAATGATTCAAGATACAGATTTTTGTAAGTTCAGCTTAGTACACCTTATGTGTACTAAGCATGCATGGAGGTACCTAGGTCATGAATACAATTGCAAAATATTTTTTCTGCAGTTGCTATGGTTACTGAGATATTGCCAAATAAGCATTAGAAGGTTACTTGGAATGCCTCTGGCTTATGCTATGTGTTTGTTCTTATAGGTAAGTGGGACAGCAGGGCCCAGAGGGCTATCGCTCCACCTATGGATCCAATTATGCAAAACTAGGAGCACAGGGCCATCCTGTGCTATGCCTCTATACTTATAGCTAGGTGGGAGCATAGGGCCCAGAGGTCCTGCACTCCCAACCATGGATACCATCTTGCAATACAGGGAGCACAGGGCCTTCCTGTGCTATGTCTCTATACTTTTGGGTGGTAAACACAGGGCCCAGAGGACCCATACTCCCAACAATGAATCCCATTATGGAAAAATAGGAGCACAGGACCCTCCTGCACTATGCCTCTACACTTATGGGTGGTGGGAGTGCACAGCCCTGAGGAACTGTGCTCCCACCTATGGATACCATATTAGTAACATTTCACTTTCTCAAAAGAAGAGAAATTCATTGAAAAACTGTGTTAATGCATCAGTTAGGGTTGATTCCACATCAAAGAAAGTCTGGAAATTGATGTTAGAGTTACTAGCCCTCAAAATTTTACACAGACCAACAGGCATCAAGGGGGTGCCTTTGGCTGTCTGGCATAACTCTTACACCATTCACCTGTACTGTACCAAATCAGGTTCCTTACAAATGGAAAGGGTGAGAGTTAGTCCAGATGATCCCAAGGCACACTCTGATGCCTGTTGGTCTGTGGAGGGTGAGGAGGTGTTGGGGGTAGGGTTGGCTGACATCGAATTTCCAGATTTTTGTTGGTGTGGAATCAACCCTAACTGATGCATTAATGTAATTTTTGCAAAATGACTATTTCATATAGATTATATTGAATCCACTGTGCACTGCTAAAACATTTTGATATTTCTGTCACAACCGCTCATCAGTTTCATTCCTGTCCAATGGTTAAAACCATCACTCAAATACAGGTTTTTGTTGTTGTTGTTGTTTAACCAGAGAGTACACTAAGCTGAAAGCTTTTTTACAGGAGTGACCTGGGAGCACAGGAAGTTAAGGACTTGCTCAGGGTCACACAGTATACAAGTGGAAGCTGTGGGATTTAAACCAGGTCTGGTCTGCTGGATGTCACCAGATTTGTAGCTCACAGCCTTAAACCACTCTGCTATACTGCCTCACCAACATTCTATCAGATTACATAGGGTGACACAGCTAAACCTCACTGTTGGCAATGACAGGTTGTCTGTGTGCATTTCTCAATGAACTGTATCATATTTTGCTAAATATTTTTATATAAAAACTGCCTTATATGTATTTAATAAACTGATGGTCTATTACCAGACACACCATTCTGAGCCCATTTTAACAAATTTAAGCAGGGTGACCTTTGGTGGAGATGAAGACTACTAGGCAAAAAAGAGCTTTTTCCTGCCCCAACAATTGCACAAACTTGCAGCAGGGAGCAGAATTGTGGTTATTTTTGTGGCAGGTCAGAGACCAGCAGAAGTCAAAAGATAGACAGCAAACCGATGCTGTCATGGAGTATGGTAGGGGGTTCCTCAAGGCATCAGGGATCCAGCTTTCTTCCACTTTCAACTTTCTCTCCAACAGTTCTGTGAGCATGCAAATAAGGAAAGATCACAGGCTGCAGCTGTCTGACTATTAGTCCAAATCTGCCAAAACAAATGCAGGCTTCTCCACAACAAAATCATAAACTGAAAACAAAATTGCTACTGCAGGTCAATCGAGAACATCTGGCAATTCATCAAAAATCAAAGAAAGGATAAATCAAAAACATTTATTGTATGTTTCCATTCTGAGGCCTTCATACTTTAATATTTTGATCTGTAAAAGAGCAGTGATTGTGTGAGAAGGCATTCTGCCTCCAGGCTACCTTTGCCAACTCAAGGCACCTCGAAAAGTTTGATGAACACATTCAAAGAACACAACTGCTGTCTTTAGGATGTCTCGCCAGTGTCCCCATGTCCATGTTCTGTTAACTAGGTGTATCATTTAAATGAGTCTTGTGCGGCCTTGTTTAAGAATGGGAGATCCACTCCCGCATTTCAAACCCTGCAAAGCAGGCAACAAACTTCATATTTGTAAGCCATGCACCTGTTTACATAATCAACCATTTATGTTTTTCATTTTTCCCTTTATTTCCATTTTCCTTTATTTGCCTGGAAAGACTCCCTGTCACACTCGGAGAGAGGACTGCATCAGCAGGGCCTATAAAAGGACCATTCAAATGAAAAGATATACATTTCCGTGTACAGGAACAGTAATTGGGGGAGGGCACTAGACACAAGGGAAACAGTAGCAGTTCACTGCTCTCACTGCAGCCCTCAGCATGACTTCCAGCTGCGGCTGAAGAAATCAAGAAAGTCCAACTGTTCTCATATATAGAATGCAGAAAACAGTTTCTATTTTCTGGCACCCAGGATTCTGGGTGCCCAGAAAAGGTATTTGTGGTCATTATGATATAGTAAATAATAATAACTTTATTTATTTCAAGCTCAATTCAACAGATAACCAAAGTGCTTTTACAAGAAGTAAAAAACAGTAATTAATTAAAAAACACTAAAATGACAGAATTCCATAAATTAGTAATCAGGGAAAAGCAAGAGAGAATACAAATATTTTAATGGCAGAATAAAAACTCTTACATTCAGGCACCCCTTACCTGAAGAGGTAAAGAATTCCACAGGTGGAAGCTGCAAATGCACAGGCTCCAGAGGTCTTCATATGCACCATGGGAATCTCCAGCAATCCCTCTTGGCAGAGCCAAGTGGCCGTGGGGTCAGTAGGGGCAAGGAGCTCTTGCAGATGACTTGGTCCCTGCCAATGTAGGGCCTTACAGGTCAGCAAGCCACCCTTGAAGGTGATCCACCATGGAACCAGCAGCCAATACAGTCCGTGATAGCACAGGTATGACAAGGTTAGATTGTGAGAACCCAGACAACAACCTGGCCACAGCATTCTGCACCAGCTGCAAGAGGCGAATATCAACCCCAGAAGCCCTAGGTACAGGACTTTGCAGTAATCAAGGTAAGGGTTCACAAAGGCATGGACCAAAGTTGAAAGGTCACTGGGCGGAGCCAGGTAAAATGAGGTCTTGACGACGGATGACACCTGAAACTTCTGGGTCAATCCCTCATCAAAACAATGCCCAGGCTCTGTACACACTCAGAAGTCATCAGCTGGCAACCTTCGCTAAAGCCCAGAGGCCTGCCCTACTGAAGACACCTCTACCCGTGACCAGGGTCGACCACCAAAACATCAGTTTTGTCAGGAATCAGCTTCAGCCAGTTGGCACTCATCCAGCTCTGGATCTCAATGAGGCAGTTGTTAAACACTGAGACTGCATCATCCTGGTCAGGCACAAAGGACATGTATAGCTGAGTATCATCTGCAAAGCAGTGAAAACTCAAGAAATACAGCCTTACAATGTCTCCCAACGGCAGCATATACACCACAAATAACAGGTGAAAGCACAGAGACCTGGGGTATGCATGTAGATCGAATACTTCAGACGAATAAATTCCCAATGCTACTCTCTGACATCTACCAGTGAGAAATGAATGGAACCATCTGAGGACTGTCCCTGACAGTCCACAGATAACCGAAGGTGCTCCAGCAATACATCATGATCCAAGGTGTCAAATGCTGCAGAGAGATCAAGGAGGTCTAAGATGGAACAAGTCCTCTGATCTCTCACTATCAGAAGATCATTGAGCACTCGAACCAGGGCAATCTTAGTGCTATGCCTCTTCCTAAACCCACTGGAGAGGATCGTAGATGTCATGGATGGTAAGGTGGTCATCCAGCCACAGCGCAACCACCTTCTCAGTAACCTTGCCCACAAAAGGCAGGTTAGAGACAGGTCTGTAGTTAGTAAGACAATCTGGGTTGAGAGAAGATTTCTTAAAGAGGGTATCACCACCACCTTCTTCAGGGAGTCAGAAACTCACCCATATTAAGAGAACTCCAGACTATCTCAGCCAGGACTGGGCCAATGATCTCAATGCACCCCCACAAGGAGGCGGATCGGGCCTGGGTCCAAACTACAGCAGGTCAGCTGTATACTCTGGATGATCCTTATGGCATCCACGATTGCCAGCTGGCTTAAAGCCAACCAACCAAACCATGGTTCTGCAACCTCAGACCTATCACCACCCCATCCATTGGGGTGAGCTAATGGATCTCTGATCTAATGTTGGGAACCTTATCCACAAAGAAGCAAGCAAACTCATCACACTTATCCTTTGACAATGCTCTCTGAACCTGCAGACAAGCTGGATTCCACAGTATGCCCACAGTTCAAAGAGCTGAGTCAGTCGAGTCCCTCGCAGTGGTGATCTCCCAGACAGGAATTCTGCCTCTTATGGAGAGCAATCGATAGATAGTCTGAGTAATGAATTGTCAATCTAGCTTGTCAGCATCAAGACTAGTTTTCCGACAGCATTGCTCCATCCTTCATCCTCTCTCCTCATCTCCCTCAAGGTCCCATCAAACTAAGAGGACCAAGGGTGAAGGGTTAGGGGTGAACACAAACAGGAACAATAGAGTCCAGAGCTGCCACCACAGCCATGTTATAGGCTTTCAGTAGGTTGTCTGGACCCTGCTAGCAGTCAGTAATCCCGATAGACACAGCACCGCCATCAGGCCATCTGAGGTTACTCCCTTAATGTGCAATATCATACCATCTCCACAGGGGCAGGCCTATAAGGGGAGCCTGACAATTGAACCTGATAGTGTAATGGTTAGACTAACCAATTGGCTCCACCACCAAGTTGGAGGTCCCCATACCCAGGAGGAAGACCAGGTCCAGAGAATGACGAGAACTATGGGTTGCAAAGGCAACTACCTGTGTGAAGCCCAATGAAATCATTAGTTGGGGAAGTCTTGACCAAACTGTGAGAGTTCATCATCAACCCAGGCATTGAAGTCACCCAGCACCATCAAATTGGACGACTCCAACACCATGTCAACAATGAAGTCCATGACTTCCTGCAAAATTGCTTCCCATCTCTGGGTGGACAGTAGAAGAGAAAATTTTGCACTCCACACTTGCACTCAAGATACATTCCAAGGATCTAGTCTCCCCACTGGCGCATCTAGCGGGCCAATTTCATTTTAAAACAGATGGCCACACCCCCACCCCAACAATTCAATCTCAGGTGGTGTATCACTGAGAAGCCAGCTGGAACCGGCTGACTCAAGAATCAGGCTAGCATTTCCATCCAGCCAAGTCTTGGTGATACAGGGTTCCATTACTCGATTTGATCATTGAAACTGAGTTAGTGAATTTATTACAAGGAACACAGATAGATCCCTCAGTTAACCCTTGTTCAGATGATTTATTAGGAAGAACAGCTGAAGTCTTTGAGAGACCTGTAGTAAAAAGCCTTCATATTTTATGCCCCTAGTCCAGGTAGTGATGCTTTAAAAATCTTTCAAGAGGCCATGTTAAAAGACACAGCAGAAGTAATTAGAAATTCTACCATTAAAAACATTGTGATAATTTGACAGTGGATGAGCAGGCAGCATTAACAGAATTACAACAGATGAAAGATATTATCATTAAGCCATCTGACAAGGGTGGGGAATGTTGTTATTCTCGATAAAGATTATTATGAAGTGGAAACCCAAAGACAGCTTAATGATGGCAAGACCTATAAGAAATTATCCTGTAACCCTTTGAAAGATTAGAATTGGATTCATTTTATTAGAATCCCTTGAGGAAAGGTGGATTAATGATGTGGAGTATGATGTTTTAAAAATGATTATCCCAAAATACCTGTTTTGTATCATTTGCCTAAAGTGCACAAAATCCAACTACTCCCCAGGCTGTCCGACACTTTCTGGCTGTGGCTCCTTGATGAAGCCACTGGCAGAATTTCTAGATGACTTCCGCAAAATTAAGTTAAGAATTTAAAATCCTATTTGTTTGACACTACTTCTGTATTGCAGGCTTTTGAGGATTAGTTTGGGAAGAATCTTATTGGTGGCTTACTGTTGATGTCACACATTATACACTTGCATTGAACACACATTAGGGTTAAAAGCAGTGAGAGAAATGTTATCATGCTTGACTATGCATTATCCTTTAGAATTTATAATTAGGGCTTTGAAATTTATTCTAGAATCAAATTTCTTTATGTTTAATGGTGAATTTTATAAACAAGAAATCGGACGGTGATGGGGTCCTCTGTTGCGCCTTCCTACATGAACTTATTTATGGTTTGATGGGAGGGGTAGTACAGGACCCCACTCTTAATCCCTATTTCAGTAACATTGTTTTATATAAATGGTACATAGACGATCTCATATTTGTCTGGAAAGGGACTTGGAAGGTATTAATGGCTTTTTAATTATCTGAATGATAATAATGTGGGCCTGAAATTTTCAGCAGTTCAAAACAACAACTTGATTACCTATTTGGAATTGACAATGATAGGAGGAAGATAAAATTGTGCAAACAAAAGTATTCTGAATGAGCACTGAAGGGAACACTATTTTACATTCACATAAGCACACTTTTGAGAATCTCCTGTGGGCAACTAATTCAGTTAAAGTGAAACTGAAAAATATGAATGATTTCTGTGAGGCAAAGATGATTTATTTAATAGATTGCACTTAAGGTGATATAAGGAAACAATGTTACAATGTTACAAGAAGCACTGACCAAAGTATCTAAAATTGAGAGGGCAGATTTATTGAAATGTAAAATCGGAGAATGTGGAAATAAAGTGGCTTTCATAGCCACTTATGGGCCTATATATCGATGGATCTTAAGACAGTTATTAAACACATTGACCTTTGCTAAGCTTGGATAGATTCCTGAAGGATTCTGCAGCATCTGGCCCCTTGTTACATTTAGGAGAGGAAAAACTGAAGGACCTTTTAACTTTGAATGAATTTAAAGAGGAAAGATCAGCACTTGGTTAGGAAAGAAGACTTTGGGCTTCTTCCCTTGTAATGATGTAATACATGTAAAAATGCTTGTGGCCGGGAAGGAATTTTTCAAATCCTAGTAGATTAGGAATAAAAACATCCCTATCACACATTTTATTACATGTGATACCAAGTTCATCATATATGCCATGTGGTGTTCTTGTGGGAAGGTTTATGTGGGACAGAATACTCATAGATTAAAGGAGAGGATACAGGAACATCACAGGGCAATAACTCGTTCTGACTTGGCAAACCCAATGGGAAACACATTACAGAAGTGACTGACATGAGAAACCACATTTTAGATATATGGGTTTTGATTATGTTCCTTCCCAAGAAGGGGGGACAGGACTTTAATGTTAGAGCAAAGGGAGTCAACGTGGACCTTTAAGTTAAGGTCTTTGAAGCCAAATGGCTTCAATGAATGTATGGATTGAAGCCCTCTATACACTAGACCCCTAAATTATTTTGTGGATATGGAGGTAACTATTTTGTGAAAAATAACTGATGTAAGAGCAATGCTACATTTTACATTTCTGTATGAAATGATTTTTGTAAAGATTTTATATGAAGAATATTTTCTATTTACTATAGCGCTATAGTAAAATTGTCTTTTAAACACATACTTTTGTTTGATTTAATTTAAATTTACGCTGAGGTCACATTTCAGTCTGTTCTCCACTGCAGCAGTGTTAGGAAGTGAAAGGTCATTTACTTTTTGAACATGTAAAAGACCTCGATTCCAGATCCATTAACATTAAATAGAGCTGCACTGGCTAGCAGAGTTTTTGCTATCCTTTAAATCATAATGTGAAATTGGATTAAGTGAATGATTTTAATTCATTTATTATAGGTGATAGGATTTGAAATGTTTAAGGGTTTTCACCTGATTAGTATGTAGAATTTAATTATTGGAACTGTTGGGTCAAACCTCCTAAGGAAGTGGTTGGAGCCTGAAGCACAGAGGTCGAGACTGCTGTATAGGAGCTTGAAATTTATTAAACATTTATTAGCTTTATGCTTGTATTCACATTTGGAAATTTTCATTTATGTAAGTGTGAACTTTAAAATCCTTTTCTTCAGCAAAAGAACTCTTTTCTGAAATTTAGTGCTGGTTGTTTTCCTAAAAACTCAGCGATACATGCCAAGGTCAGCAATTATTGTTGTCTTGTTTTAATGGACCTGGCATTGCATAACACTGCCGAGTTGGATGAAACTCTGAGGTTGATTGAGTCAGCTGCCCAATAAAGTCAGAGCCCTTGTGTATGGGGACCAAGCAGGAGAGACCCTGTTCAGTCTCCATTTCACCCCAGGGTGTCTCCTGTCTCCACGACCTCAATCTGGCCACCCAGATCTCCCCTCCTACTGATCTAGCCCCCACATCTCCTCTTTATAATCCCTACTGCACATGCTCAGAATGGAAAACCCTAAACGTTAAACCCATATAGCTCTGGAACTGTTTAATATGTTTTCACCAGACCTATCAAAGGCACTACCTTAGGACATGACACATGTCTCTGCAAGTTTGGGGAAACCATTCTGTTCCATGTAGGCTGTAGGTGAGAGCAAAAAAACATGTTAAGTATAGAAAAAGATTGTCTTTTACAAAAGATAACATATGTGGATCTCATAAATCACACAAGCTGCCATCACAAAAATTATCACAGATCAAGACCTTGCCTCAAGACAGCACATGGAAAATGTCAGCTCATTTAGTCAAATGGTGCTAAAGATATTAATGTTCAAATTTAGGTGTTTAGCACTGAAACTCTACTCAACCCTAACTATAGTGGTGCTACAGCACTGCTATAATAAAGGTTCATTTAGATTTTTATTTAAGCAGATGTCACATTTTCCCTAACATACTTCACTGAAGTGTCTTCTCTGTCTAGCTAAAGCACATAAGCAGAGAAACTTGCGAGCAGAAGAAGGCCTTGCAGTTTTTCAAGTCTATCCAAAGTGGAGCACATGTACCTTGTGTTACATGCCACTTCCCTCCCTGGATGCCCTTACCAACCCCTTTACCTTTGTCCTGCCTCCTCTTGAAGCAGTGCATAGATGCTGCACTTATGACCTCCTCCAGGACTTTATTCCATCCATTCACCACTCACACCATGCAGCAGTAACTCCTGTCTTCCTTTCTGACCCAGATGAAAAAGTTTATCAAGTTTGTTTGACATGACTTCCCTACCACAAACCCATGGGATCTGTCATCTTGTAGCCTATTTGCCTCAAGAAACTCACTCAATCTTTCCTTAAAATGCTTCCCGTCAACTGCAATTATCAGTGACAAACTAACTAGTCTGTAGATTCCAGCATGTCCCTGGCCCCACTTTCATGTAAGGTCACCACATTCATGGTTCTCCACTTTGGGGTACCATGCCTGTTGAGGGAGTTATTGTATAGGTTGGCTAGTGGGGCTGCAAGTACTGATGCCAGCTTCCTCAGCACCCTGGGATACATAGAACCCAGCCTGGGAGATTTATTTACCTTCAAGGCTATTGTTTCCTGAGGACCTTGTTGGCAGTGATCGGTTCTTCATGCATCTTGTTGCCCCTCACTCCCCGTCTTTCCTTCCACATGATATTGCTCCTTCCTTCTGTAAGACCAGGTCTCTCCCCATGTCTAGGTACATAGCATGGGTCTTTTCACCATGGAGGGCCTATTTACAGCAGAAACTAGCACCTCTAACCACAGCACTTTAGGCATAGGGAAATGGGGACCAGGGACATTAGCCACCACAGATGACTGATAAACAAGAGACCATTCACAAACAAAATGTCCATGCCAGAAGTTGGGATCAAGCAAGTCAATGTTTATTTGCCACAGATGTTACATGGTATTCAGGGTTTAATCCCTTAGCATATTCCTCCCTTCTAAGTTGGGAGGGTTCCTGAGGCAAAACTGGGCATTATTGTGGCATAGAAATGCATGAAGTTGGCAAAACTGTTATCCAGGGTTTCTCTGAAAGGTGACTTGGATCTTTCTCAAATATGAAAATGTCAAAGGTGTCATTTGCTTATGTTGTAGAATGCTTAGTCTCAGAGGTTTATGATGAATCATTAAGTAATCAGGCTTATCCAGCTATGGGAACAAGCTGCAGGTGGTTGTTAAGAAGAACACAAAACTGTGAAACTATAAGTTGTGTCCACATGCAACAGATTTGATTACTGATAATGTTTGGGATTTAGTTTTCATCTCACTGGGGGTGATATTAGACACAAATATTTTTCTTGAAGCAACTAGCATGAAACATGACTGTTCTATGTGAAAGCATTTTAAGAAGAATTGCAGAGGTGTAAGAACAATGTGCTGTGCTCAGAAGCAGGTCTAAGAGCCAAAGAGCCAGTGTGAGAAAGGTAGATGGGTCAGTCTCTAGTTACACAAACTGGCTGATGTGAGAAAGGTAGATGGGGTTGAATGTAAGCAGCACATTTTAACTGTAAGAAAGAGAACACAATTCTTTCTAAGACTAACTAGGCATTGAAGGGTTAAGTTTGGCATTTATTGTTTACCTCACAATATATTATTTTGCATGTTTCTCTTGTAAATCATGTTCATTCTAATTGGCTCCAGTTGTGTATATATATATATATATATATATATATATATATATATATATATACAATATATATAAATATATATACAAAAGACAAATGCAAAAAAAATTCTAAATTCTTCTTCCATATGGCTCTATGCTTTATACAGACCTATTCTTCTTTTGAGCCAAACAAAAGAAGAAAATCATCTCACCAAGGAAGATTTTTTAAATGCTCCAAAAACATTTAGGTTTTGAAAACTAAGTGCAGAATCTAGCTAAAGAGATCCTGTTTAGCTAGATTCATGCACTGGTGTCTCTGCACGGCATCATTTTTATGGGTTTAACATTAAAAGCCTACTCAACCCTAAGTATTGTGGTGCTACCATGCCACTGTAATTTATATATAATAATAGATTATCTATCCATCTAGCTAGCTAGCTATCCATCTGTCTCTCATATATCTACCTACCTACCTTTCTTTCTTCCTATCTATCTATTGATCTATCTATCTGTCTATCTATCTATCTATCTATCTATCTATCTATTCATTATCTATCTATCTATCTATTACATGGATGGGACATTTCCTCCATAGAAGTGGTTAGCAGTTATTTCCCTGTATATCCTTTCCTGTTTACACAATTGCAATTTAAACTAACAGTACCCATTCAAATGTGTTATATAAAGTAATTGATGGATAAGTGTGGCATACAGAGATATAAACCCATCAAGTATAACCTGATCATAAAACCACTCACTCCTTCAGGCTTGTGGCTCTATGATCTGGTTATTGTTATTGTTTATTGGGAAATATTCAGAAAGACCTTTGGGTCAAAGACTCATTTACAAAGGTTCCATGTCATACATTAAGGCACAGAGCAAACAATTGCTAACAGAGATGACAGTACAGTATAATACATAATGAAAGGAATACATTACATTTCATTACATGGCAGTCAAGGGTTGATCAGGAGGAGGCCTAGGTCAGTACAGTAAATGAGTCGCATTTAGCACAGCCACATAGTTACAGAAAAGACTGTAACCAGCTGATAGTCAGATAGTGAGATAGGAGATTTGTATCAGAAACAGAGAATATTATGGAGCTAATAGGATAGCATGCTGCAGGACTGTGTCAGGGGCAGTCACATACATTAGAGTCTTGGAGGAGTACCCTTAGTCTAGCTTTAAAAGGACCTAGCCTTGTTTCATTGGCTATTTGGATAGAGAGGAATTAGTCCAATTAGGGGCTTGGTAGCTGAAAGTCCTTTGAAGTTGGGCAGCATGAGGGCAGGTTCCTCAAGGGTTAGCTCCTTGATGGGTTTGTTCTTGTATACCACAATTACCTAACATTTATTGTATATATAATGCATGATTGGGCCCTTATCCCAATTGAAAAGGCCATCATATATTTCCCATATATGATGGTAGCCAATTAGAGTATTATCGGAAGGGGAAGATGGCCACCTGAGCAGACATGCTTTCGCTCAGCTCCAAGGATGCCAGATCCTGAATAGTACTATTTCATCTTAATTAAATATGACAATGCCTGCAAAAGAAAAGACAGGCATAGCAAATCATCTGAGGAGGATGTCTTACCTTGTATTCAGCCTCTGGAGAAAACTTTCTGACCTGCTACCAGTCCCATAGGATTTGAGAAGTCCAGTACAGTTTCCTGATCCCCAGCCACACAGGACTTCAATTCTCCTCAGCTGCTCATTCACAACCTTTGCAGGAGCATTCTGGGCTGCAAGGAGGCGTCTTCAAGATTTGCCTCACAGCAGATATGGATCAGCTGGACCAGAAACCTGATTAAGAACAGAAACTTGACTTTGGCTCTGTACCTGTGTCGGAACCTGAATCTGCACATACTTCTTTGGCACAAAGTAAGTAAAGTAAACACACTATGGAATCAATTGAGAATTCCATTGAGAAAATCTTAGAGGGCATACAATGGCTTGACACTAAGTCTGAGGCATTAAACCTGAAAGTAGACTTTATGCACAAGAAGCAAAACAGAATAAGGAAAAATTAAGCAATGTTCAAAAACAAGTTTGGAGAACTCACAAACTATTCAAAAAGTAAATGACCAGGTGAAAGTATTCAAAAGTAAATGACCAGGTGAAAGCAGTCGAGTTATCTAGTATCGCCACAAAAGACAATTACAACATGAGTGGGAAAATTGAAATGCTGGAGAATCAAGCCAGCTATAGAAATTTAAGAATTGTCGGCCTACCTTTGAAACTAGATGATGATTTTGACACTACTCGGGACCTGGTAAATGCATTTTTACTTCTGTGTATGAGCTGCCTGCTGATAATTTATCTTTCATTGTAAAAGCATTTAGAGTTCTCAAAAAGCTGACACTCAAACTCAGACACAGGACACTGAGACAAAGGCCACTATTTTTATTTCATTGGCTTATGAGTCAGTTAGGGATCACGTCCTAAAACTATAAAGAATAAAAGGAACATTTTGTATAAGGGCTACAGGTTCAGCATATTTCCTGATTTCACTTTTTCAACTCAGCAATGAAGAAGGAAATTTCTGTCTTATAAGCAGGATGTACTGGAGATGGGAGCTCAATTTCAGCTACTTGTACCTGCAAAGTTAGAAACCAGTACAATGGAAAACTTTCATATTCTTTGAAGTTGATCAACTTGCAGAATTTTGAGAGGCCATTATATGGTCGGAGAAGTGGCAGCTGAGATTCAATGCAAAACAGTGCAAGGTTATGCACCTCAGGGCAAAGAACCCAAGGAAGGACTATTGGTTGAGAGGGTGAGGCTGGGGATCACTAAGGAAGAGAAGGACCTAGGGGCATTGGTAACAGGGAGCATGAACAACTCTTCCCAATGCAGGAAAGCAGCAGCTAAGGCAAACAGGATGCTGGACTGTATCACAAGGTTTTTTTTGTCCAGGCATAGGGAGGTTTTCCTGCCCCTCTACAGATCTTTAATCAGGCTGCACTTGGAGTACTGTGTGCAGTATTGATGGCCGTGATCTGAACAGGGATATTAATTTACTCGAAGGTGTGCAATGGAGGGCAACAAAAAATATTACAGGGGATGGAGGGCAAGGCCTATGAAGACAGGCTGAATGAGCTGAATACGTACACACTAGAGGAGAGGAGGGATATGATTGAAACGTTCAAGTATTTGAGGGGATAAACAAAGCTAACACTGATGGGGTGTTTAAACTGAGGAGGGATAAGGACATGAGGGGCATGGGCTAAGACTGGAGGGTGGAAGATTTAGGAGGGAGATGAGGAGGTACTACTTCATGAAGAGGGTGGTGTCTAAATGGAATGCTCTGCCAGAGGAGGTGGTATCATGTAAGACAGTAGAAAGTTTTAAGAGGAGTGGGACAGTGCGATGGAGGGTCTGGGTGGGAGGGGCTGAAGCCGTCGTGGGAATGACAGATGGGAAGGGGATTGGGGCAGCTGCGTTCTAGGGGCTAGCTACACACTCAGACAGACATTGATAGACCAGGTGGTCTGTTTCTGCCCGCAGATTCGTATATTCCTGTGTTCATGTATAACAACTCAGAGGAGGGTCTGATTCTCCCACCCCTTCAGAGCAAGAAATGTCTGCTGTTGCCAAGCTTCTGAGGGTTCTAATTTGTGACTTTATACTCCTTTTTCAGCCTGTGTTACACCCTCAAAGATATGTGATGTTCTTTCAGTTTTCATACAGAAAAGATTTCTGAGTGAAGGAGAGGATATAAAATTTATTTAGGTTTTTAAAATAATGGTCAATTAATGAAGTGATGCTTCTGTTATGCTACCTGCTACACACATTTTGATCTGTGTGAGTAAAACACATATCCCTTCCCCATGAAATGGACTGGAGATACCCTTTCAAGGATGATTTTGTCATTTTGTTTTCATTTTGTTTTTCTGTTGTCAGTTGAAATATATATCATATGTAAAAATGAAAAAATCATAATAAAATATAATATAAAAAAATTAGGTATTATCACCACAGTTAGCTAACTAAATTGTAATAATGTGTTATTACCATCTTAAAAACACATTAATACCCAACTCATTACAAATCACCCCAATAACACATAACAAGTCCATTAACACACCTAAAGTATCTTTTTCCATACATACTACTTATTTTTTTTATTTTACTCCTTCCCTGCAGGCCATGGCACACATGCCACGCACACACATGCGTGTATATGCATGGAGGTGTATGCACACGCAAGGATCCAGTGGCCCTTTTGCCCTCCCCTCAGACTTGCATCACTGCTCCTGACTGCCTGCATTACCCACCAGACCTCCACCCAGTGGGAACAGGACTACGGCAGAATGGGCATTCACCCCTATGAAAGGAGGCCGTAGCTCAATCCCATTCCAACCGTCGACCTGAGCGGCACCCGGTGGCCAAAGTCGTTCCTGAGTCTGAGTCACCGGTGTGGCACAAGGTAAGGTGCCAGTGCCTCAGTCCTCTGCACCACTGGGCCAGCCATATCTAACAAGCCTCTTAATGACATGTGTAACAAGCCCTTTCACAGCAAGCCCATTAACGTCTAACAAGCCCCTCATAGTACATGTGACATCACCTTCTCTCCCCACCTACAGAAACCTACAATACCCAAAGCACCAAAGCAGTATCTCAAATATGCTGTTCCAGGCTTCCATATTGCTGCCATTCCAAACAGTTCTTGCAGGCCCTACAACACTCTAACTGTGACCCCTACTAAATACTACTGAACACCTACACTACAGAAAAACATTGAACATAGCAAACAATGTCCAAACTAATGCATTATATAAAACAAAAGCTAGAAAAGCTACACAAGGGTCTGTGTACTCATAAAATAATATCATCTTGGGGGCTAATGAGCTTCAAAGGCCTCTCACTCTTTGGGCTAAAGGCTTTAGCTACTTAGCCCCTCAATTGTATTCTTTCCTTGTACACAACCCTTTTCAAGCAGTTGTTCTATCTTTCTGTCTGTCTGTCTGTATCTATCTATCTATCTATCTATCTATCTATCTATCTATCTATCTATCTATCTATCTATCTATTCTTTGCAAAAAAAAAACTGTGTTAAGGACTTTCCTGGTGTTTCAACAACCTCATGTCAAATTCATAATTTTTGACCAGTACATGATGGTCATCTAAATAGGTAAAATCCACATAAAAAATGGATCACCATGTTCATTTTTAAGTTACATGGTGATACCTAATCCCTCTTTATGGGAAAAAAATCTATAAGGGGTCAGATTGTTTTATATAGTTATATCAATGTTTTAGATATCAACATGAGTGTGAAAGAAGAAGTAAAACAAGGATACATCATTTGTCATGATGTTTGCTTCATTTGTTTTGCACAAATGCAAAATAAAGTGTAAATAACCAATACTATGACACCCTCTTGAACAAACATTCCCAAAAGTGGAAGAAATATCTGTATGCTTTTATGTATAAAACCATTACAGTCCCATGTCATTTTATAAAACTTTTTGATACATGCAGAACATAATTGTGAATATAGCAAAAGAAAGATGTGCAGGGTTGCCATTCTTTAGTTATATCTGTTTCAAAGTTGCAGTTTCAGAGGTGGTCGACTCAGGACAAAAAAAATGAAAAATCTCAATAAAAGAAAAACATGACATAAAGCTATTCAAACAATTCAAAAGTACATGCCGAATGATAAGGACATTAACATAAAAGAGACAGAGTAACTGTAGACAGAAGCTATGTAAAGTGCCTTAAATGATGCCAATGGCAGCAATTGTTGAGTTAATTTCTTCACTGCCAGTCTGTATCTGTTTGCAGCTGGACATGACATAATAGGATAAATCATTATTCTTGTAATGCTTCCAAATATTTAAGAATGTATTTGTTCCAGAAAACAGGCTTAAAACCATTTTAGATTTATCAGAAAATGGGAATTTGAACAGCAGGGGACATCTTTAATGCACCAGTTAGGATTTAACTTAATGCCACAAAAGTAGGAAATTTGGCATTTCCAACTCACCCAACCCCAAGCAGCAAAAGGAAAAAACATTAGGGTTTTGGGTCTCAGAGAATTGACAAATCAGTGGCCGGGTTATCCTTGGGGTTGTCAACCTAATGCCTGCCTCCTTCCTAAGCAAATAAGGTCAGATATCTCTCCTTTCCTGTAGGACCTGCATGAAGAATTCTGTGGGTAATGTGTTTTGCAACATACTTTTCTGCCTTGGAAGAGTGCATCACTATGAGACACTAGCTTAAACCTGTATCTTGTACTTCAAGCAGGAGGCTATGGGCTGGAGGGATGGGTGAGCATTAGAGTTGACAACCCTAAGGAAGACCCCACCACTGATTTGCCAAGATCCTAGAGACCCCAAACCCTAATGTTTTTTTTCCTTTTGCTGCTTGGGAGTGTGGGGTAGTTTGAGTTCGATACCCTACCACCACATTTACTACTTTTGTGCCACTAAGTTGAACCCTAACTGGTACATTAACACATTTATTTGTAAAGAATTTCCTTTCTTTTGAGGTAGTGAAAGTTTATCCTCATTCCACGCAGGTCCTGAAGGGCCCTGCCAAGGAAGATTGTCCACCTATGGAAGTGCAACAACGAATGTCAGGATTTATGGGTCTGTCTGGTGGATTGCAGAAGTGTAAGGCACTCTGGGTCCTGCACCTCCATATGGCCACAGACAGAGATGAGGACAAATATGTTATCTCTCAACCGAGGCACTGAGCCTTCTAGCACCAATGTGTGCAGAGATGCAGGGCCCTATGCCAAGAGAAGAGTTATCTTCACTAAATGTTACTTCTGCCTGTGTGAGCCAGACTGGGGTGGTGTTGCATGACTGCACTGTACCCCAGTATCAGCTGATACAGATGGGTCATTGAACTCACCCCAAACTCAGCTCACTGGCATAGGATCATAAAGCACTACCTGCTAGAGTAAAAGCTGGTACTACACACAATGTTTCTTAATAATTATTATTTTTTATTTTGACCCAAAATTTTGAAGATAGTAATTTTATGACTCCCCATGACAAAACATGATATGTGGCATATATAGAATACTGGCCAAAATGTCATTTTGCATCACATGTGTGAAAACACTCCTCATCCAGGATTTGAAAAACTGACACCTGTCACATTTATGAGGTGGAGGGAAAAACAGCTATGTTGAAAATTTGAAGTCAAAATACTGAAAATCACTGGTTAGGTGTGAACATTGGAAGATTTCAATGTTCACGTATAACTGATCATTTTACCATATTTGTACACCAAATTTTCAACATAGTCTTCTTAATACCCTACCCATGAATCCAGTGGGTGAAGCATTTCAAATCCTGCCCAAAACCCGATTATGTGGTCTGACAGCAAAATCACTCATTAGGATAGATTTGACAAACTTCACTTGCCTTTCTCTTGAGGTGGTGTCCCAAAAGGCCATGCTGAAGGTTTGGTGGAGAAATGTTAAAATTAGAAAGATATGCATAAACATTGAACTATTTCAATGTTCACTCATAACAGGTCATTTTAACAGATTTTTTACAACACATTTTCAACATAGACTTCTTATGACCACACCTCATGAACTTAGTAGGTGAATGTTTTCAGATCCCGCTTGGAAGGTGATTTCACACATTGACTGTGAAATCACCTTTGGAATGGATCTGAAAAATTCCAACTATCTTGATCATGAGGTGGGGCCCCAAAAGTCCAAAGGAATCATACCGAACCCACCTTGGTTCAAATGTAGAAAAATTATTAAATCTGGAGAAGCCCATATCAGATCAGAACAAATTTATTGTATGGCTAAAAAGTCTTCACAATCTTTACACACCCCATAAAGAAAACAACAAGAAAAAGTAATAATTATACTTTCATAAAATCACATATGATTACATACATACACACAAATTAATACAATCATTAAGAAAATTTGCACATAGCAGAAAAGAGAGCATAAAAAATCTTGTCAACAAAAGGAAGTAGAGTACATACATACACTTTCCCCCAAAATACATAATTTAACATAGTCCATTGTAAGGGTTTGCATACAGCAGCACAGGAAGGTAAAAACAAACATATGTTAACATGGGGAGTACACATGTACACGTATACCCCATGATACACAATAACCACACTATACTGAGACTACTATAACGAGTTTGGCTGTAATAAGAGAGACTGAAATCCAATCATTATA
This sequence comes from Neoceratodus forsteri, assembly GCA_016271365.2. Taxonomy (NCBI): domain Eukaryota; kingdom Metazoa; phylum Chordata; order Ceratodontiformes; family Ceratodontidae; genus Neoceratodus; species Neoceratodus forsteri. Next base: position 878,775,786 of record CM028131.1, on the reverse strand, counting down.
GTCCAAAAATCAGAACATTCAGGTTCACATAATTCTAATCTTATTTTTGACATTTTTACTGCTGAAAATATTTAGCTAGTCATTCCAGGGACCATTCATCCTTTATATGTATGAAAATACTGGTAAGTATGTTTTTCATCTGATATATGTTATTTGTAAATGGTCCCAGCCAGTATGTCCATTGCAGGTCATACCATTTGCAGTTCCAAAGAAGCGTGATGTAGATCTTCCACTTCCCCATCACAGTCCACTGAGACAAGTCCTGTTTTTTGTAAAAATTCCAAAACGTTACTCAGGAATTGTTCAAATTTATATATAATGAAATTTTGCTTTAACTTATAATCTGTGAAGATATCCAAGTATGGTTTGTACCCATGGTTCTAATTATTCACAGCAAACCACTTAGAGTAGTGTGTCACTGTGATAGTGTCCAAGTCTAAGTTATTCCAAAATCTTGTAATTTTCTAAGAAATGTATGTCTTATATTTCATACTTAACACAATTCCTTGCTCTACCACTTTCTTCAGGTGAATAAGTTTATATTTTCCATTCCCAAATATAGCGTGTTGAGCCAATAACCCCTTATATCCCTAGCCCAACCACTGTTCCTTTTCCTTTAAACACTGTCTAACTAATGTGTCCTCATCTTTTCTTGTTCCTGTAATCCAGTAGTAAATTTTTTCTAATCTCAGCGGTGGCATTGATATCAGTTAGACCCAGGTCTAATCAGATGTATACTGCTGGACATGAATGTCAATTTTAGAATGCTTCTTATAGCTTTGTATAGTGGAGTCATTATTTTATTTAAATTGTGTGATTCCCAAACTTCAATCCCATACAAAGTTGTACCGCAAATGTGGCCTTCACCACATTTACAAGTGGTTTGATGGCTGAGCCTCCATACTTAATATTAAACCTGATTAGCCCAGCCACTGTTTTCTTTAACCTTTCTGTGATCGAGCTCAAGTGTGCAGCCCAGCTACAGTTTTGCTGCACAGTTACTCCAAAGTAAACATAACTGGCTATAACTTCTACTTTATTATCACCTATATACCAATTAGCTTCAGTTTTCCTATTTAAAAGATAAAATTTTTGTTTTATTCATATTAATTTTTAATTTTAATGCTGTGGACTCTTCATAAATAAATTTAACTTGTTCTGTAGCCCTTTTTTGAGATAATGACATTAATATAATGTCATCAGCGTGAAGCTAACAACGTGCACAGTAAATTTTTTATCCTTGGAGTGTCCTGATCAGCATCTGTGCATTTACTCAGCATTTTGTTAATATACAAGGAAAAGCAGGAGGGCTAACACATAACCCTGTCTAACACCCTTATTACTTATAAAGGTGCTAGACAGTTGACCCTACTTCCCAGTCTAATATTGGCCCAAGTGTTTGAGTAAAGTTGGGATATGATTGAAACTAGATTAGAATTGATACCTCTTTCAGAAGTGTTTTCCATAATAACTCTCTAGACACACTGACAAAGGCAGAGCTGTGATCAATAAATGAGGTATATAGCTTTTGCCCTCAAAGTTTCACATATTTTTCAGTTAGGTGTCTCATCACAAAAATGTTATTAATTGTAGAGAAATGGGATCTAAAACCTGCCTGATACCTCATAATTCCATTGGTTCCTTCAACTTCTTCCTGAGTCTAATCAGGAAGACTCTAGAGAATATTTTTAGTTAACATCTAAGAGACTTATTGGTCTGTACATTGCCAAATCTATTAATGGTCCCTTTTTGTGTAATGGAACTATATTTGCCCCTTCCAAGAATCTGGATATTTATTAACCATGATACATGTGTTGTAGAAAATGGTAAGAAAATATCATAGAGGTGTTTCTGTGAGGATTACCTCTGATGGGATCCGTCTGGGCCTGGAGCTGTTTCTTTAATGTATATATTGCTAAATATACTTCATCCATTCTAATTGTGGGAAATGTATTATTAACCAAAAATATTTGCTTGTTCACTGACTCTTCAGTTGAATCAAAATAAATTCCCTTAAAGTGATCTAACCATTTTTTCAGATATGTATGAGTCGATATTGACTCTGTATCTATCAGTACCCTTCACCACTAGTGTCCACATTTTTTGAGTCCTTGGTCCTTACAGCTTCAAGCATGCTGGACCTTTTAGCATCATAATATTCTTTTTTCCCCTGCTAGTAGTTGTTTATATGACCTTCTAGCTTTATTTAGCTGTGCTGACTTTTGTTTACATTTAGTTCCACTGTAACATTTACTCAATCTTCTAACCTCTGCTTTTGCCCTCTTACAATCTTTATCATACCAAGTGTCTGTAACCCTTTCTTATATATTTATTGTAGGGTATTCTAAACTCAACCTAATTTAAGTAAAAAACATGGAAGTCTGTTTTAAGAGACTACCAAGGTCCAAGGATTTAATAATGCTAAATGGTTGATTCGATATAGAATTAACTAAAATTGGAAGAATATTCTCATAGGACTCTTGCTTCCATAATATTCAATGAGCTGCCATAGTTTCTGTAAATACTAGCTCATCATGTTTAAGGACTATGTTTCCACTCTTTTCAGTTTCCATTACTACTGGATAATGGTCACTCTCTACTCTTATACAGCTAGAACAATTAGCCCAATAACTCAGAGTACCAGACCAAAAGACCAAGTCTACAAGAGATACGCCCTAGTGGATACAAAAGTATATTCACCTTCCATGTCCCCTGGGTATCTCCTATTCAGTGGGTACAGGTTATGTTCTTTAGAATCTCAATTAAGAATCATCCAGAGTTGTTTAACACAATGTCTTTGGTTTTCTCATCTGCAAGTACTCAGTAAGACTTGAATATAAGTACAGAGATTGATCCGTAAGGCCATCAAATAGGCCAATACGGGCATTAAAGTCACCAGTACCAGTAATTCAGCTGCAGGATGTGCCAGCTATATCTCCATTAGAAGTTCAGACATTTCTCTCATATTATATCAGAGTAATAACTAGAGCTTTCAGGTGGAATATAGAATTGACAATAACTTTATCATCTTCCCCATCCCTTATTATATTCCACAAGACAATTCTTGCTCCTCCACCAACCAGACATCTTGTTAAAACTTCCAATTAAAAAAAAAATTAATGAGTCCACCAGAAGGTCTGCCAGCACTTGTATCTTTGGTCCCATGTTCATAAAACATTCATAACCATTTAAATGTACTACATTATTCAATTTTGATGAGTCTCCTGTAAGCAAATGACATCAAAGCCATTCAGAAAACTTATACATTCATTGTCAGCCATCTTGTTGTGCCATCCAGCAATATTCCAAGTGATAAACGTTTACCCTACAAGTAGATGATTGTCACAGTTGAGGCAATCATCTCATTATACTATCATCTGTACATATCCCCATATAGTCACTCTTCATTTTATCCAGCAAGCAGCATAAATCCATTTGCTAGAAGCAGGAATGTGTCTAACTTCCTATTCATTGAGGTGAGTCATAATAGGAAGTATTGCCAAGAGCTGTTGGGTCAACCAGGTGTAAGCCCAAATGGTCCAGTTTCATAGCCTGTAACAGTATTAATTCTACCAGACTATCATTTCTGACTAATAAGTCAATTTGACTACCCTCATGTACTCTCTTGGCAATAATACTTCCATAGATTCAACTGGGACTGCCAGGAAGTTTGTAAAGAAACCTTTATTGCCTGTGACAATTTATGACCATTTTCCTGTTGAAGAGGGCTCATACCGAATAACGTCAATGTTCTTGACTTATCCACCCTTTCTTTATAATTTATATTCTCCATTGTTTCGTTAAATTGTGCTCTATTTGGCTATAGGAGGATTATATCATTATCCTTCAACTCAATTCTATTAACCCATGTATAATTTGCTACTCTGGGTCTGGGTGACACAAAATGAATATCTATTATTGTGACTAAATCAGTGGGGCAGTTTCTAATTTCACGATATCCTCCTCTGTCAAATCAATGTCCTGCTTGCTGTTTAGGTAAGCTATAACATTGTAATCCTGATTTTCAGGCTCAAATTTATCCCCAGTTTATGGGTCCATACAACCTAATTATGGGGTATATATCTGCAGAGTTAATGTGTGTTATACTTTGTCCTTAAGTATCATTAAAAATCCTTTTCTCTCTTTTTCTTCTCTGTTTCAACTAGTGTGGTTGTCTGTGCAATACCCTTAGCATGTCCAACTTCCTGATTAAATGCAACATTTCTTGTTCCAGTCTATCCAACTGTATCAGTAATTTATTTGAGACTTGATCTGTATTACTAACAGGATGGTGACAGGGAAGAACTCCACTTGCCTCACTGGGATTACCTTCATTTGTAGTACTATTTAGTTCATTGGCCTATGCTGAAAACTGTGCTAAGCTCTGCATGTTCTTATCTACATTCTTTTTCTTTGTTCTTCTCCTTCTATTTTTCTTAGTTCCTTCCTTCACCTTTTTTTTTTATTTACCAGTGCATCCGGAACTTCAATCACATTGAAGTCTGGTCTCAAATTGTCCTTACTTGGTATAAACAAAGTTTCTTTAGTTCCTGTCTCACTATTTATAGTGGAAGTGCTTGCTTGAACTTCATAAGTATCTGATTCATTTTGGCCTCATCAAATGCAATATCAGTTATCATACTCTCAATCAGGCTTTAATTGATAACCAATTGCTCCATGAAAATCAAGAAAGCATTGCTAGGATCGTTTAACAGAGCAATTAGTTCCTCACTTAAACAAGTAGGTGTAAATTTATTAGGCCTTTGTTCTGTTGTTTCCTTTTATTAGTTTCATCACCATTTCTTTTACACCACAGTCATTACAGTACCAAGAGCAGTTGATCTGATTCTCAGGTTTCTTCAGGCCATTTATAATGTGTTATAGTTCCTCCAAAACCTCACATATTTCAGTTCTATTGTTCTGTTGATTTATATTAAAACTGCCTGATTGATTAGTGAAATTAGTTGATTTATTTGAATACCAGAGTCCTGGAGATTTCTCTATGCTGTCATTCTTGCTACACTCTCTGTCCCACCCAACTCACATCACCTGTGTTATTAGATTTATTAATCTCTGGAATGATTTCTGGGATAGCTTCCTGATGTCTGTAATGTCCTTTGGGCTAATTTCTACCTCATACTTTTTTAAAATTTCAAGACTAAGGGGTATGTATTGGAATACACCTTCACCACTTTCTGATTATGTTGTTGTTAATTTGATTACCCCCCAGGAGAAGAGGTTCTATTATTAATACACAAATGATCAGTCATTTTGATTTGTTAGTAGAAGCCCTGATGTTCTTGGGCAATTCTTGCAGAGGGACAGTTTACTATTATTAAGCCTCTGTAATCTGATGTTAACCATGGTGGAAAAAGCAAAACAAATAAGCAACCTGCCAATTTAGCTAATTAGCTAATTAAAGATTATTTGTCAGAATAAAACACCTACTAATTTATATAACCCACCTAGCAGCACCTATATTATACAATGTTATGCAATACAATAATTTGGGAAGAACAAAGAAAAAAGAAAACAATATTTTAGCACTATTACCAATAAAACCAGTAGAACCAATACATCTCAAAATTCTGTGCAAATCTTTTGCAAATTTGTGCAAGTTCTGTGCAAAATTTTGTGCAATTTTTGTGTCAGTCCTTGCAAATCTGTTATGTTCTTGTCCTGTTAATTTATCAATGTCAATCAGTGAGTAAAGTTTTCTCACAAGTTTTCTCACATCCTCCACAGCTCTGATGAATATCCAGATTATCCTAAGTACCAACAGTAACCTAAAGTCAATTTCAGTTTGGTGTGGAATTACTTCAGGCACATAGCTCAAAACGCCTTCCTGGCCTTTTGAAATGCAGCACAATTCTTGATTCTTATTCTTTTATCTGTCTGGCAGTGAACAAGCAAGCAGGAGCTAGATAAAATGAAAAAAAAAAAAATTTTTAATAATACCCTGGTATGTCTGTGAACACCTGGACTAAAACCTATTGAGAAGTACAGAAAAACAAACTGTCCAGTGTGGAATGGCTCAATTAACCAGGTAAATTATATATATATATATATTTTTTCATGAAACATTTTATTACAGTAATTTCCATTTTAACATACATCAAATCTGACACTGTACTCACTCCAAGAGTTTTAACATATTTGACACTAAAACAACACACTGAACAATCAACAATCAACAAGACATACATAGACACCCTTAAGATATACCTTATTCACCATTATAAGCAGCCTGGCAGTCATGTCCTTCCCCTACAACTAAGCATTATGGGGTTAGGCCCCATCTACACCCACTACAGCACCCATCAAGTTCAGTTCCCTTACCATCTTTCTTTAGCACCTTTTCAGGTCAATCACCCACCCTGAGTATCTGCGCTTCTTTCAGAGAGAGGGATTCTTACACAAACAGGCCCCACTCCCCAAACCTCTCCTTTCCATTCTTAAGAGTAATCGACAGTCTTTTGAGGGCTAAGGTATGAATAGCCAGGGATCTCTACGCACCACTGTCAGAGTGACTCCTGACACCTATGTATTCAATATACATTGCTTTGCCAGCACCTGCAGAACCCTCTCCCATCTGGGTAGGGACTCCCATTCCATTTGCCTGGTTACCTCCAATCCAAACAACAGAACAACATAGTCAGAGGGTCTACCTCCAACATCCTTCCCAGCATTCCACCTATATCCTCGCCACATCCTCCCAGAACTGAGCCAGTTTTGGGCAGCTCAAAAATAATGCATATACTGTACATTCCTAGATCTCTATTGCATCTCCCACACACAGGGAGATCCCTGGGTTGAACTTGTGGACCATAACTGGGGGGCAATACATTCTGTGCAAGAACTTATAAGAAGACTCCTGGAACTTATTGCATATCAAAATTCCTCTGTTTATTTTAGCAATTTATTCCATCTCCTCAGTAATGTCTCTTCCCAAATCCACTTCCCAGTGTCCCCTGGCTTTTTGTGTACAAGCTGGTAAGAATGTTCTTCCTATTCTAACCATTTTACCCATGTAAATAATGATTAATACAATGATTCAATTAAGTTAGGGCTAAAATTGTCTCGTGTAAGGATTCAGTCTAAGAATTTTTTTTTATAAAGAAATTATCAACTTACATCCATCTCAGACCATAACAGGAATATCCACAAGAGCATACTGTATATGTGTGTCCTTGCAGGTTTTAGACTACCAGCCACAACTACCTCCAATTGAGATTCATCAATAGACAAAGCAGAAAAAGCCCTCTTATGTTCGAATCTGGGTTTTACTATGCTGCAATTAACTACAATGTCTTCCTTATCAAACTCGCAGTGAATACTTATGTCTGACTCAAAGAAGTCAGCTCTCATAAACAACGCAATGCCCAAGTTGCATGCACTAGCATGACCAAGCAGTGAATGAATGAATCATGGGATGCATGAACTTATGAGGGCTAAAACCATATGGGGACTACTAGCCAATCAGCACCCTCACAGAAAATTTGAAATATCACCACAGATACTCACCAAAATCCATTAAAATTATTAAATCAACTGAAAATGGCTAAAAGCCTAAATTTAAAATATAGGACAGTATCTCTCAGCAGCAGAACTAAGCACCAGATTAAATGAACTAGGAGGACACACAAAAACACTGAAAGTGCTGCAAAAACCCACAGCAGGATGCAATGGACAATGGACAGATAAGCAGAAAAACAAATGAATGAACAGCAATACTATACACTACTTCCCAGCAGAGTAGCCTCCTGTGATGTGCCTCATTGCAGTGAATGGTGAGCGGTAAGCTTCTTTTACTTTTATCTCCAGAATAATTTCTAATGATATCTGTTTCTTCCTTAAGCATAACCAGACTTCTCCAACCTTCTCATTGCAAACCCCATGGGGCTTCAGTGCTTAGCCCTCAGGCGTGACCTCTTCCACCACAGGACTGCCGTAACCTGAAGAGAAAGGGAGGGACAAAGACAAGGCTAGGAGAAAATTCTCTGCAGCACAAGGCGTCTGAAAAGGACCTGACCTTGCCCAATAATGTACATCTAAATAAGTGCTGTAAATGTCAATAAACAGAAGAAAACACCACAGCACTAAATGCACAGGCTACTTAATAGGCAATGGTGGTTTACCTATTATAAAAGGCAATATCACATGTTAGGTCCCTCTAAGACTCCTCGAGTTCAGCATGAAGTTGCTCTGGAGCTCTACTTCTCCACACCTATAGAGGTAGTAGTACCTACTTTTTCCTGCTGTCAGTACGTTTCTGATCAAAAGGAAATCATCAAGGAAACCTGAGGCAACCTGGTAACATGCAGCAATCCCAATCAGAGCTAAGCAAACAGCACAACAAATTGAATCATCAGGTTAACTTACTAAATACTTAAAAATGACATTTTATTCAGATATTTACATCCAGTCTATTTCAGACATTTGTATCCAGTCTAACTAAATTGCCAACATTTGGGGTATTAACCCTTCCTCAGGAGACTGGTAGTATTCTTTTATAGTGGCCTATATTTGCTTGATATGCAAGTTCAAATAAATATCCCTTATTCATGCAAATCATATTATTCCTGTATCATAATGAGTTTACCCTTTAAGGGCAGACCAGGTTGTCCTGGTGCACCCTTCCCTTTCCTCAGGATGGTTGTGCTCAGAAGGGGAGGGAAAGGAAGGGAGGAGACAGGGATAGAACAATGGCCAAGGAACATGAAGGGAGGGGCAAGTGGAGGTACATAATGGACAGCACTGAGGGGTTTCAGCCACTTTTGCTAGAGTTTTGATCTACATGAAACTGCAGCACTTCAGATTGGTGAGCTAAGGACTTATTTGGGAGCTGAGGTTTGTGCACTAAAGACAAAGAAGGTAAGTCAAAAAAAATTGTGCTATGATGAGATACAAAAAAATATAATAATGTGATACTATAGGGCTAGTAGTACTGTTTTGTGATGCAATAAGAGCAGAATGAGTAGAGAATGCATTGTGATGACCAACACGTGGTTAATAGGAGCATTGGCTAAAATGGCTGGTTAACAAACCTTGCATGTGTAGGGTCAGGGGTTTGATTCCTGGAGAAGGTATAACTTTTGGGGCCATCTGCACTATGGGGAATTGGAGGACAGACTGTACAGCAAGCAATAAGCGCCTGATGCTAGGTGGTAGATGTGGGGCCTTGCTTGAAGGCATGGAGAGTGGTTTGCGAGCAATGTGGAGGGTTGTATTGGCCTGAGAGCAGCTTAGAAGGAAGCAGAAGGGCAGGAATCTGGTGAAGAGATAAAAAAGATGGAAACACTGGTTTGCCTGGGAAAAGGCTACTCCTCTGTGGTGAGTTATGTGGTTCTAGATGGAAATGCAAGCTGAGTAAAACGTCGGGTGAGGAGGCAGAGGGGTGAGCATGGACAGCACCCATGAGTGATGACCACATGGCGTGATGTCAGATGCCATGGTGCAACTCAGTGAGAGGTAGCGGTTCAAACGCGAGGCCAGCAGGCTGTTGAAGGACAGCAGGGGAAGCAGGACTCTGGGCACAAATGCTTTTAAAAAAAATGCCAAAAGGGGCAGATACTGGATGTCCTCAAAGGGAGAGGGTAGGGGTTTGAGGCCGAGACACCGTGTGGCATGAGTGGAGGTATATGGGAACGGGAGATGAACAGGCCTCGAGGGCCTGCAGCTAGAGGCATGTGAGAGCATGTAAGGGGGTACATGTACAGGCCAAAGGCTGGCCAAGAGGCAATGGAAGGGAGGGCGTGCCCCATAAGCTGCTCAGAGGCCAGCTGGGGGGCACAAGAAGAGAAGCTAAGCCCGACAGGCCAGGAGCGTGGTGGCAGAAATGGTCGGATGCCAGCTGTGGGGGCACAAAATGGGATGTGGGCCCAACAGGACAAGAGCATGGTGGTGGAAGCCAGGGGAGTAGGAGGGTAACCCAGGAAAAACAAAGAGGCCCCTCAGGGAGAAGGGGCGGGGTTTTAAGTTGAAGACACCACGTAGCATGGCTGAAAAAGAAAAAAAGGGACAAAGGGAAGGGAATGGATATGCCTCAGAGGATCAGCAGCCATAGCAAGAGCATGCAAGGGAAAAAAAAGGTTTAGGCCTGGAAGGCCACAAGAGGCAGCGCTTAAGACGTTTTTGATGGCCATGAGCTTTTGAGGCCGGGGACAGATGGGGCCCTGGTACTGAGGGCCTGGCCAGGTGGTGTGACATCGATAATGGGAGGAAGGATCTGCCACAGAAGGAGACCATGCCCTAGAGTGGGAGTGGTACTGTTTGGGGACAAGCAGCACCCAGCAACTGGCGAGAGGGCTGGGGGGCAGTGCATGGGAAGGAAGCAGAGAAGCCAGAGAAGGCTTAGTAGCCATAACATGGCGAGGCATGCAAGGGGGTAGAGCTAGGCCTGGACAGCCACAGGAGGCAATGTTTTAAGCATTTAGAGGCCTGGGAAGGACCACACATGGCGACATTGGTTGAATGTTTTCTCTTGGAAAATGGGGATGGGTCATAGGGGAGGTTTATGGGACATGTTGTTTAATGGAATTTTGTTTCTGTCTATGGGGGCCCTTTCCACATGAAGGCATGCTGTAAACATAAATTAACAACAGAATCTTGTTTTCTTCCTGTCAGTTGTCTTTCACAGTTAAAAGGAGCAAAGGACTTGGCACCAAAGAAGAGCAGGCCATCAAAGGAAGACACTTATGGGCTATAATCAAGTTGGCAGAAAAAGCCAACAGAATGTGGGAACTGGTAGAAGGGAGGAACCGGGAGACACGGGAGAAAAGGAAAGTGGGACCGGGAAAAGGTGGCAGAGGAAATGACCAACTGAAAGGCCATGCAGTCCCGCTTAAGGTACAACCACTAGCAGTGGGACCCACCAAGGTGGCTGATCCAGTACCTCTGCAGCCCATAGACTCAGTACCACCAGTACCTCCTCAAGAACAAGTCAGGATCCCCTTGGGAACCAGACCGGATCCCCAGAACATAGTGATTCCTCCACAACCCTAGTATTTCTCCCACCCCTCAACCACAAGGTGCTATAGTGGGGCACCAGGAAGACACCAGGCAACAAGGCTTGGACAAGGACACAGGTAACACACCCAGTGCAGTGGGTGACAGTATAAAAGAATATGTAAGTCAAATTGTGTCGGCACTGGGGACAGGAGGTTTGGGGCAAATGGAATTGGCTCTGGCAGAGATTAGGATGGAGAAAGAGCTGCCGGAAAGAAATGAAGGGTACAGAGAAAGAAGGAAAAGGTACAAAGGACATAGGTTCCCTGGGATGAGGGTAGGCGAGCATGTTCCACTGGCCACAAAGGAAAAATATGGAAAGAAGAGTATGTGGATATATTCACTTTGGTTAGCTGGGAAGCAGCAGCAAAGTATGAGGAAGCAGAGAGCATAGGAAAGAGTGAAATGACAGCAGTGGTAGTGTTGTTAGGGAAGAAGGAGTAGGACAAATTCACAAAAGGGAAGACTTGGGACGGTGGTTCGTAGGTTTTGCCACCTTCTCAGCCATTGTCCAGTAGAAGAAGCCAGAGTTGGGCATCCCACTCATCACATACTCCCTAATAATAAGGTGGCCAAAAGCAAAAGGGGGTGGGGTGGATATACTATGACAAATTTTTCGGCAGAGAATGGCAACATACGGGGATGTAAGATGGATACGAACAGCTAGACTTATGGACAGATTATGTAACGGATCAGTCTACACCTGAAGGGAGTGGGAGAGGAAAGGAGTTATGCTCCAGAGGCTGCTGGGCTTACAACAGGGCCTTTGTTCGTGGCCTCAATGTCGTTTTCAGCATGCATGTTCAAAATGCGGGAAACGACCCGGCAAGCAGATGCAGAATGACATGGGCCCAAGGGGCACAGGGACCCGGGTCATAGTTCAGGTCAACAGTTTTTTGAGAGGGACAAGGGTTTAAAGGACAGACATGAAACAGGGAAGGGAGGGGTAGGGGGAACACGAGAGAGGAGGTCAGAATCACTGACCAGGAAAACCATGCACTGAGCAAGAGGGAGGGACTGGGGAGGCCAGAACCCCATCAGGTTAGAGGCATGGACAGTTTGATTGGACAGACATCCAAACAAAAGATTGGCGCATATGATCATAGAAGGTTTTGGCACAGGTTTTTCACTGCAGTGTAGTGTCCCAGACAAGTGAGAGAGGCGTGCAACCTGGGGTCGGTCAAAGGGAGGAAGAGATGTTAAGACAGAAGGTAGAGAAGCAAAAGGCAGCAGGGAGAGTAGAAGGCCCATTTGATACCCCATGGCCAGATTAATGGAAGTGGGGACCCTACTCCAAGTCATATTTTGTGTCCTGGGGCCTAAGCCAACATCCTACTCTTCTACAGTGCTGGGCTGACAAGGCAGCAAAGACCAGGGTACTCAAGCAGAATGTGGTTTATAATGCTGTGTTATGCCACATGACTTGACAGGTCAAGTGCCCTTGATTATAAACAACACAATTCAGAATGACCAATTATTGCATAAAGAAATATTTTATCGGTACAGTATTAACATTTTGTAAATTTTCACTTTTAGTTACCTATAACTTGTCTTGTTTTTCCCTTGTCACTACTGTATGTACCTCGTAACTATTTTTGTTAATAATAATTATGGCTTAATTATTAATTATGGATCCTCTTTTCTTCCTCCTCGAGACACACCTGGACATTAGACTTTGATTAGTGTGCCCTGCCTTCCCAGATATCAAATTCAAATTCACATAAATAATTTAATAAAATGGGATTAGTAGTTGCCACAATCTCCTGCTCATGCCTCCTTAAATACATTTCTCTGCCAAAACCAAAAACTGAGGGTATTGAAGCAGTTAATGGGGCTCACAGCCCCTCGCATCATTCCCTGCTCAAGACCCTTCGAGCTCCAAACCTGAGACATGCTCAAGCTCCTTGCCTCCGCAATGCATCTGCCACTATCACCCTCTGTGCAGCTACCTTTGTTCTCAATTCTCTGTTCTCCCACTGTCTCCTCTCTCCATCTCCATTGTCATTTATAGTTTTGCTGTCAGCTTAAAAGTTGCTTTGCTGCCAATGCTGAGTTGCCACATCCTGCCCCCACTCCAAGTCATTGATGCCAAAGCAGCTAAAGAGAGTTGTGCCAAGAAGACTGAGCCTTAAGAACCCTGCAGGACCTGCAGGTGTTGACTGCAGTCACTTCAAAGATTAAGCTTCCTAGAGCAACCTCCTGCAACTTCCCAGTAATGTATATGACTCAAATCAAACCAAGACAAAACTGTGCCAGCAAGAGCAAGTCCCACAAGTTAGTTCCCCTCAGGTGACTTATCAGCACCCCATGGTCCACTCAGTCCCAAACTTCAAATCTTATTAAAGACTCATCAGTACACTACTCAGGTTACTGAACACTCACAGACAGACCATGACCAGAGGCAACCACAACTTAGTTTGTTTCTCCAATGCAATAAAACAAGTTATTTCTGCAGCACAAATTGCTTGGACACTGCAGAACACAGACGACTAGTCAACACAACATACCTGGTGTGGCCTGACTGATGTGAATGTGAATGTAATGAGTCCAGTCTGTCCTCTTGATTGTTTCCTCAAGATCACGCAGACGGTGGTGACACGACTCAGCCCTGCAGTGCGGCATGGAGAACTCCTCCCAGTCAAAGCAGGACCAAAGGCCCAACTAGCAGCAGTGCTAACTGATCCTGGCTAGTAGCTACACGGAAAACACCAGCAGCATGCAATGCTGACAAGCCGAATCCAACTCTAGGTGACCCCTGCTGCCTGCTCAGACTCTCTCTCTCTACTTCTGTGTCTTTAAGCAGACTCTTCTTCTTTGATAGATGAGACCAGCCACCGGCACCAACAACTGACCACCAGAGCTCTCTCTCATTTCCTACTCTACTCCTCTTCACTGCCCAGCCACTGACTCTGACGCCATGCACATGGACGCACTGATTTCAGCTCCCAGTAGTCACACCTCCATATGACCTCTGATGGACATGATTGGTTGTGTGTTGTGGGGTCAGGGTGGATCAAAGGTGAAGTCAGAGCTGCCCATCGGAGAGACTGAGAGGCTTGCTTGTTCAGAGTGGCTGCAGGGGGTCAACACCCACCAGGCTGACTCAGTGGGATGGGGGCTGACTGACTCAAGAAGGGGTGCTTTTGGGCAGTTTGGCCCCATCAGCGGTCCTCAGTACAGCCAGAATTAAAGAAAGTAACTGTAAATAGGTTAACAGTGGGGCCCTCCTGAACCTCAGGGCCCTCACGCCATGGCGTGAATTGGCATACAGGTTAATCCTGCCATGGATACCCCACCATTGCAGAACATGTGGATTTCGCCATTGGCTTGGTACCCAAGAAACAAGAAGGGGAGTACAGGGTGATTCACCACCTATCCTATCCAGAAGGATTCGTGAATGATTTTCTCCGGGAGGAGTATAGTAAAGTGACATATGCGACATTAGAGGATGCAGTCCCGATAATCCGGGCTACTAAGGACGACGGATGGCAAAAATGGATATCGAATCCACGTTCAGAGTGCTGCCAGTTAGGAGAGAAGACTGGGACCTATTGGGTTTTAAATTGGGGGTCAGTACTATTTTGACAAAGCCATGCCGTGGGATGTTCTATAGCATGTGCAACATTTGAAGCATTCAGCACTTCTTTGCAGTGGATATTTCAAGAAAAAATGGTTATAGAACAGTCATCCACTATTTGGATGATTTTCTTTTCATTGTAGAAGGAAAAGGAGACACAACAAATGCTGGTCAAGTTTCAAGAGCTTTGCAAAGAATTAGGGTTCCACTGGCACTGGAGAAACCAGAAGGGCCCAGCAGGTACTTAAATTCCTGGGGATTGAGTTAGATGCACCGAGGGAAATATTCAGGCTACCGGACAAAAGGTGAAAAACTGAGAGAACTGCTCCAGGTACACACCAGCAGGAGAAGGGCACAACTCAAGCAAGTGCAGCAGGTACTGGGCACCTGAACTTCACCTGCAGGGCTATTGGACCAGGAAGGGCATTCTCAAAAAGGTTAGCAAGGGCCACAGTTGGGGTCACTGGGCCACACCATTGGGTAGACCTGACAAGAGGTGTCAGGGAGGATTTTAAAGTATGGGAGGAATTCCTCAGGAATATAATGGTTGCTCCTTCTGGCAAGAGGTGGGTATATAACACAGAACTCAAGCTTTACACAGATGCAGCCGGGGCCTGGGCATGGGGGTTACCTGAGGGGCAGGTGGTTTGCAGAACCCTGGCCCACTGATTGGTAAAGGAAGGCAAGGTAAGAGATATAACATTGTTAGAAATCATGCCCATCTGGGCATGCACCTTGGTTTGGGGAAAGAATTATGGGATCAGAGAGTGACATTCTGTGACAATAGAGCAGCGGTAGAGGTCCTAAACAACAGGGGGCCAGGTCAGAAACGGTCATGCAAGTGTTGCACCTGCTGGTACTAAGGGCATTGCAGCTGAACATGTCATTCAGAGCGCAACATATAGAAGAGGTACACAATACCCTGGCTGACAGCCTTTCCGTCTGCAGCTGGATCAATTCTGGAGGCTGGCACCAACAGCAGAGGAGAGAAAATGCCCATACCAACGAACATATGGGACATTGGCAAGAAGGAGCAGAACTGTTGTTCCGCAGCTCATGGGCACCACAGACTCTGAGGGCCATACGATGGGGCCTGGCGAGTGTTTCAAACATTCAGGGCAACACACCATATGGAGGTAAGTAGGCCGCTTATGGAGGAGCAACTGGGAAGTTTACCATAGAGCAAGGGCAAGAGGCACAGCCCATACCACAATGGGGTCTACTTGGCAGGGATTTGTGTTATTTGTAGTCTAAAAGGATGGAAGGACCCAACAAAATCAATGTTCATTAGAAGAATGATGCAAGGTTGGGGCAGGTTAAAACAAGGGATGGTAGATAATAGAAGACCGATAGGGGAACAATGGCTGGTGAAACTAAATGGCGTTGCTGGCAATATGCAAATCAAAGGCAGAGACCCATCTATTTAACACGATTTATGTGGTAATGTTTGCTGGGGCCATGAGAGTGAGTGAGGGTGGTAGGCCATGCAAAAAAGACAAGGAAGGGGATTAGAATGGGAAGATATAAACTGGGGATGGAAGAGATACAGATCAAGATTAAGAGGTCAAAGATGGATCCAAAGGGGACAGGTTGCATGGTGACACTAAAGAGACAGGTAGCGGCGCGAGTATGCCCAGTGCAGTCTTTGTGGGCTTTCACCAGTAAAGCATGGGACCAGGACAGGAGAGTATTTGTTCATGGTGATGGAAGTAAGGTCACCGGTTGTCAAGTCACAAAATTGCTCAAGAAAGGCATGCAATCCTGGGGAGGACCCAGTTAATTATTCGTCCCACTCCTTGCAGATTGGGGCTGCCTCACAGTGGGCAGTGGCAGGCTAAACTGTGAATAGTATTTTGAAAAGGATGTTGGCCATCTGCCAGTTATAAGAGACACATTCGAGCACTGAAATAAGAAAATTAAGGTATTGCCTATCTGTTGTTGCAGGCCTGGAGACAAATGGGGTGGGGGGAAGGGCAGGAGAGGATATTATGGTGGGAAACTAAGACCATATATAAGATAATTATTTTTGCTTAAACCCCATTGGAAAAGGGAGGATTATGGAAGTCTGGATCTGCTGCCACTCCTATATTTATTGGGCAGAAAGGAGAGCAGAGAAAAGGCTGGGGAAAGCAGCTGTACCAAGATGTGAAACAATGTAGGTTGGTTTAGCGTGGCATCCAGGGGATGAGATGGGCACAACTGCTTCCCACCTTGAAGGAACTTAAGGAACGGCGACCCAGTCCAGACTTAATTATTATACATTTGGGGCAATGAACTTACGAGCAAACTGTGGGTTGACACATAGTTACAGATAAAAAGGGACCTAGAAACAATACGGCAGTGGTGGCCTCGGTAAGCCTTGCATGGCCAGATATGATACCAAGGAGGGGTGGAGACAGGAGCACAGCCTTAGACCCGTGGATAGGGCCAGGAAAAGATGAACAGAAGGGTAGGGACATTGGTAAGGGTATGGGAGGACAGGTAGTACTGCGGAGTAGAAGAATGGGTCAAAGATTTCTACAGATCAAATGGGGTACACTATTAGATCTAGCCATAGACATGTTTAACACAGAAACAATGGGTTTTATAGAAGCATAGAGGAGCATGCAAAAACAGAATATAAAAAGAATATGAATAAAAAGGGGAAGAGGAGGTTTAAGAGGGGTTTTCCTGGAGGTAAAGGAGAATAATACCTAAGTGGGAAAGCCATCGTCCAACGCAAGCTGGAGACTGGCTAATGGGAAAAGGGGAGGAGGGAGGGGAAGAAAAGAATAAGACCAAAAGAGGAAGAAGATGAAGGAAAAGCGGTCTCGGTTTCACCGCTACCTAACAGAAAAGAAGAAGAAGGCACCCAGGTTTTCACCTGGGGGAGAAAGAGAGGAAGAAAGAGGGATGAGCAGAGATTGATATATGGATGAACATAATTGAAATTGTGAGAGATATAATAATAAAGGATGATGAAATGGAATATGGAATTATGATATATAAATAAATTAATTGCCAATCTGAGCACAACAAACAACTATGGTCTCTGTCTCTTTGTGAGGGAAAAAGGGGACTCTGGGACAATGAAGTTTGCCCTTTAAGGGCAGACCAGGTTGTCCTGATACCCCTTCCCTTTCCTCAGGATGGTTGTGCTCAGAAGGGAGGGGGAGAAGGAAGGGAGGAGACAGGGGATAGAACAATGGCCAGGGAACAGGAAGGGAGGGGCAAGTGGAGGTACATAATGGACAGCACTGAGGGTTTCAGCCACTTTTGGTGGAGTTTTGAAACCTCCAACCCACCCTACAAGACAGAGCAAGAGGGGAAGACAGTCAAGAAGGGACTGTATGGTTAGTCTGTCAAAGGTGGAGGACAGACATGTCGGTCAGACAGTTGGACTGCCAAAGGTGGATGGCAGATAATAATATAGTTATGGACTGCCAAAGGTGGATGGCAGAAAAGGAAGGAAAAAGGGTGGGGGAGGGAGGGGAAAGAAAAGGAATAAGACCAAAAGAGGAAGAAAATGAAGGAAAAAGTGGTCTCAATTTTCACCGTTACCTAACAGAAAAGAGAAGAAGAAGGCACCCAGGTTTTCACCTGGGGTAGAAAAAGAGGAAGAAGAGGAATGATCAGAGATTGATATATGGATGAAAATAATTGAAATTGTAAGAGATATAATAATAAAGGATGATGAAATGGAATATGGAATTAAGATATATAAATAAATTAATTGCCAATTTGAGCACAACAACAAACTATGGTCTCTGTCTCTTTGTAAGGGAAAGGGGAGTCTGGGACAATGTTGTATTTTCTCTTTGTTCAGAAAAAAATTGTATCATGGTGCCAAATCTGCCTTTCACTTTCTGAGTGTGAGCCTAAGTGGAGAGGTCTCAGTGGTTCCCTTATGTAGTCTGAAAAAGGCCATGTTGAAACTTAGGTGCAAAAATATAAAAAAAGACAAAACTACGAGTAAATGTTTACATTAAACTGGACTTACCTAAATTTCTCATATCATAATCATTTATTCCAGTAGCAAGATGTGTCTTCAGAGAGTGAATCTACATCATGGAACATGTTCAAGTGAGTAAGAGTGTCTGGTGGGTGTGGGGTGGTGGGTGCTGATGAGGTGGGTTGGGTGGGGGTACATGCATGGTTGGATTGGCGAGGACCATTTCTTTTTAAAGGTTCTTAAAAACAAGACATTGAGGATTGTTTCCTTTGGCAGATTCAGATTTATTACTATTGCATCTGACACTGGTGATTGGACACCTAATGTCTGCTTAAGTCTACAATGGCACCTGGAGTAGGCACCCCAGAATCACTGACTATTCATGGAGGAGCAGGTGACCTGGAGGAGACAGACTTGACAAGTGGTACCTGTGGTGGAGCCTTGATCTGCTTTTATATTTCTTTTTTTTTTATTTAGTATTGGGAAGGGAAGGTGGGTGATCTGGAGGATAGGGACAGAAAGTTGTGGTACTGATGGTGGGCACCCCAGTCCACTTAAGATAGAATAGATAGATGAATATAGAATAGATAGATAGATAGATAGATAGATAGATAGATAGATAGATAGATAGATAGATAGACAGACAGACAGACAGACAAGATAAATAGAGAGAATTAGAGAGAAAGATACAGAGATTGAGATTGCCGACTCACTGCAGCAATGTAAACTGACAGCTCATTTCCATCTGTGGCTGCAATGTCAAGAATTTCCCACTATTCTCACACAGAAAACATGGGTAAATGGCTCTCTCGCTAAGTTGTTCAGCAGTAAGTTTAGAGGACACAGGAAAGGTATTTCTGGCTTGTTGTTAATACCAGAATCTCACTAAATGGGTTCCATTTAGTTAGGTTCATGTGTTTATTTTAAATGGAACATGTTTTAGATCATTTTCAATTTTTTAAGTTGGAAACTAAAAGAACCAGATGGTGCCCATCATAATCTATATATTTTCTCACAATTGATAAATCATGAATGATAAATCCTCACAATTGACGGTTTTATTGTTAGTATCAAAGGGTTAACTCAGAAACCCTACTAAGAGTGTTTAGAATGCCTCAGAAAAAAACTTAAAATCCTTATAACTCTGGAACCATTTAATATTTTTCCATGAAACCTTCAGAAGGCACTACCCCAGCACAGGCCACTTTAACCCTGAAAATTTTGTGAACAAATTCCATACAACCTAGGCAGTGCATGGAAGGAAAAAGAAAAAACTTATGCTAAGTATAGGTAAAACAAATCTTCACCTTTCGAAATATCAGCATTCCAGAGCTCAGAAATCACATTGGATAGTAGCTAAAAGCTTTCCATGTCTTGAGATTCTGCCACCCAGACCCGCTTGTATAATTTGGGATTATTCCATCAAATGCTGCCAAAGCTATTAAGGTGCACAATTGGGTTTAACATTGAGCATGCGCTAGAGATGCAGCGAAGTTAAACTCTGCCAGTGAAGTTGGGGTGAAGTTGTCCACTCGTGTCATTAAACGCCACGTGAAGTCCCCATAGAATTACACTACTTCACTTTATAATCACTTTGCCCCATTATGACTTTGCATTAAGGTGACTTTATGCTCACTTCCACGCTGGTTTCTGTTGACGCCGGCGAATCATAATTGAAACAGCTCAGAGATCACATGTGTTATAGTCTGCTGGTCACATGGCTCAGGCAGGAGTTAATCAGGCAAGACAGTAAAGGCTTTCACTTTTGTCTTGCCTAGTGTGGAGAAAGAGGTTTTGTGAGAGAGGAGACATCTGGGGACAGGTGGGCAGTGCACCCACCTTGCAAACCACCACCATGCACAGTGGGAGGCCAAGGTTGCTGAACAGGGATGGAATACACCTGCTATTCCTGCTGGGCAACAGGTGGCAGCACGGCCTCCTCCTTCACGCGTGGGGTCAAGCATGGTCAGGCCATGGAGCAAGTGGCTGCTCCAGAACCTGCAGGGGATGCTGGTAACCCTGCAAGAATGCCTGCCACACAGGCTAATTTGGGCCTGATGTGGAGTGAGTTGGGCCACCTGAATAGCAGGGTTGCGAACCTGGAGCAGTAGTTGGAGTGCATCAAGGTCACCATCTCCAAATTATGGCCATTCTCCAACTGCTGCTCTCACACCATAATGTGGAGCATTAGTTTTTGTTTGTACATGCATCCACCACCCTCTCCATGAAAAAATACTTCCTGATGTTGCCCCTGATTCTTCCTCTCTTCTATCTTCATATTTTGCCCCTTTACATTGTTACATTGTCATGGGCTAAACTTGAGCAATACTCATGCCATCAGCAACTTCACTACCACCACCAGCATTGACAACAGCATATCCAACCATCATTGAAGCAACTGATTGCGCTGTGAAAACGAGTCGGAGAAATCCCTTTACTGGCATCAACTGTGCACTTGTGCTGCATATTACCATGCCCATGGCCTCTCTTTTCAGTCCTAGCAGTGCCATGGCCAGACACATCTTTGCATCCGCATCTCTTTGCAGGCATTATTTTGGACTACATAGAAAATTCACAATAAATTTAGATTTCTGAACTTTGGGGTGGATGGGAAGCCAAAAAGCACCAATTGTGGATTACAGATGCAAATGCACAGACAGATGGCCATTGTGCACTCAAGAGAAGCAGCTGCACAGGCACAACAACACCACCTTTACCAGTGGTCACACAAATCCAAAACTGGAAAAATAATACCTTTGTGGGTTGAAGAGGGGTGCTGCAGTACCAGTCCACTACCTAGATAGAACGAAGTGGTAAAAATACAACAGATGGATAACAGATTCAGAGTGCTGCAATTACTGTGTAGCACAATAGAATGTGTCTGACTTGATGGCACGCCCACACTCACACACTGCAGGTAATGTGCATAATATTTAACAGTTCAGTACACTATATAACCAAATCTTTTAAAAGAGAATGAAAATATGCACTGCACCATAACAAACAGAAAATAATTATCAAAATTACTTCAAGTATTTTGTGTACATAAACACACAAATACTAACACACTACTAACACAAAACAGTTAGAAAGTCTGCCTTTCTCATGTGAATCTCACTCTGCCACAGATACCCCTCCCGAAGCACACTTCAACAGTGTCTGTCAGTACACAGACTGAATACTCTAAATTCACATTCAAACTGCACAGAAAAACAATGAACACTCAGTGATCTAAGCACAGGAAGGTATCCTACAATCAATGTACTAAATTTGGACCAAAATAATTGGATCAAAAGTGATGTTTTAAAGCTTTTCAATGGTTTGATTATCAGAGCTCTGAGAGCAAATTGTCTCCAGCTTTCCACTACACACACTATGCAGAACTGATGCTGTGCAAGACAATATAGAGCCCATGTGACCTGCCAGCCCATGAATTAATGCAAAATTCCTCTCAAATAGCAATATAAAAGCGAGTAAAGCGAAGTCCATTAAAATCAATGACACTTCATGTTAAAATTAAGGAAGGAAGTAAAACAAGGTGAAGTAGTGCAAAGTTCATTGGTTTCAATGCACTTAGTGATAAAAAAATAAAGGCAGAGTATTACACTTTGCATTGCAGAGCAAGTACGTGAATTGGGGGTTAATACACTAAGTGCTCCATGTAGCAAGTGAGAGCACTTCACTCACCTCTACATGCCTATATATATATATATATATATATATATATATATATATATGATATACAATGGAAAGCTGTCATATAAATGATTTATCTACACAAGTGCTGTTTGACCACAAGTAACCTCACGAGTGGCATAAGCCACGAGTGAGGTGTCCGAGATCAAACAGCACAAGTGTAGATAAAACACTTATCTGACAGCTCACCATTGTATATTTCATTATGCAATAGAGATGCTTTCTGTCAGTGCAGAGATATTTGCTTTTGATTGCTTATCTTTTTTGCATCGTTTGTCAAAAAGTGAACAAAAATTGCATTTTCTGCTCTTTTTAGGTAATTATAAAAAATCTATAATGTATCTATAAATGAAACACCACTCATTTTGTAGATAATTTTGTACTGAACAACTTTAATGCTCACAGTACCATGCTATCTTTTTTGTTTTAAAGTCATTTGCATTTGAATATGGATAGTACTGCTACTGAGGAAGAACATTCTAAATGAGTTCTGGAGTGATTGCAGACATAGCTACTATATGGATAAATGTTATTTATTCAACAGCTGTGAAGATAAATGGATTTATTCAATGAGTTCCGAGCCCACTCCTATTGCATAAAAATATATATATATATATATATATATATATATCAGTTATATTACTCAAAATACACCAAATAAATGAGTTATTTTTGCTTTTGGCTACCAAACTAAAAATATTTATTTTTCACTTGGATACGTCACAGCCCATTTATTTAGCAATTCGAGTACATCATGTTTACTGACTTGTCAAATGAACCAATCTCCAGTCAAACTCTGAGTCTGTACCAGCCAATCATGGACATCTTTTAATGCTAAAAAGTAGTTTTACCACAATCGTTTCTCGCATACTCAGCCTCTCTTTTCCTAAAATTTTCTCTATCATTTTAAAACATTTTACTTAAAAGCATGCAGCCTGAAGCCCGCATTTTCTTTTAAATGTCTTCCTTCCATTAATTTACCAGTTCTGCTAGTCCTTCTACTGCCATTCCCACTGCTACTACTGTACACCTGGACTGACACACTGCACAAATCCATTCTGCTCTCCTGTTCAAACACCCACCTCAAATCCCACAATCCCTGCACAAACTGCATACTCTACAATGTGCTTTTGGAATCAGCCCTCATTACCTTTGAACAATTTTCTTTTTACAATGTTTTTTCAAATTGGTAGTCCTGTCATCAGTCCTGCTGCTCTACCAGTCCTGTTCCCACTACACAGAGCATCACTTTTCAGGCTCGATCAATCCATTTTCTCTACTCCAAAACCCTATGGACATTCAACACATGTCAAGCTACAGTACAGACTTTTTAAAACATGTACTTCTGCTCCAGTACCTGCTGAGTGGTGACTTAGCACAAAATCTCAAATAGCAACTAGTAGCATACTCCTCCCTCTTAACCTGTCCCACACATACAGTCACACCACTCAGTGCTAAACACCTCGCATGCTCTCCTCTTTAAAACAAGCCAAAAACACAAATATGAATGATTATTCCTTCAAAACAGAAAATAAGTCAGTGGGGAAAATGAATGTGAACACAATACAAAGCATCACCAGACCAAACTGAATGGAGGAACAAAGGAACACAGGGCCAGAAAAAAATATAGAACCATTGACTAAGTAACTCCTAACAACACACCAGACCATCAATATTCTTTAACGTATAATTAATCAGCAGGTCATGCAGTACAGGTACTTAGGTTTGTGGCTGAACAGCTCTTCTGAAATGAGGGGACCATATAGATATAGACCCAGATATTGAAAAGGGTTGTGCATGGCACAACAGTGTTGCACCATGCACAACCCACTGATGCACCCGGTAGCGATATTCAAAAGTGAAAAGTGCGCACAAATCCACGATCGCTGAGAGCGCATCAGTAATGTTATGCAGGCACAGGTGGGTGTGTGTCCATGCACAACCTGCACAGCCCGATATTCAGCCCGTGATTGCAGAGGTCATGCATGTGCAACCCCTACCTGCGCCTGCACAAAGTTAAGCCAAAAAAAAGGAACAAGTGATGGCTACTCACAGGTGAGCTGCCACATTGCAGGGCACAACATGGCAGCTGCCACCGTGGTGGCCATCTGAGTTCCTGCCGTGCAGAAGGTGCCCCCCATGCCCCATTGCGGCATCGTGTAATGAAATCCCCCCGTCCTATATCCTGGTGGTCCAGTGGACTGCTATGTGCCCCATCGCAGGCACCAGTAATATAACCCCCCATGGGATCGTGGGCATCAGTAATATAACCCCCATGTCCAATATCCCTGGTGGTCCAGTGGACCCGATCGCTGCCCGATAGTGGTTATCTGTAACTCATAACATACCCCTACTACCCTGGTGGTCTAGTGTACCCCCTCCCCACCCACCCACTGAGCCCCACCTCCCGCTCCCCATCAGCTGGCTGGTGGCAGCACCACCGCCTGCCGCCTGCCACCCGCCGACTGACAGCTCCGTGGGAGCTGCCGTCCGGTGGTTCACAGCATGGACCAATGGCGTGCAATCCATCACTTACTCAGTCCAGATATGTGTGAATGAATTCATTCACATATCTGGACTGTATTCTGAGTATGAATTGTGCCCATTGGCCCATGCTGTGAACCAATGGGCATGCAGCCCAACGAGCTGTCAGTCAGTGGGCGGCGGGCGGCAGCGGGTGGGCTGCCACCACCGCTGATGGGGAGCGGGCGGTGGGGTCAGTGGGTGGTGGAAGGGGGTACACTAGACCACCAGGGTAGTAGGGGTATGGTATGAGTTACAGATGCCCGCGATTGAGCAGCAATCCGGTCCACTGACCACCAGAGATATAGAATGGGGAGGCTTATTCTTATAGACAAATGCCAGTGATCAGGCACATAGCGGTCCACTGGACCACCAGGGATATTGGACAGGGGTTCTTTCACCACGACGCCCGCAATTGGGCTGCAGAGGCGTCGGTCCCCGGCGGCTGCTGCCTGGCAGGGCACCAGGCGCCAGAGTCGTCGGGATCGGTGCACCTGCCATGCTAATGGCATGCAAGCAGGGACCATAATGAGATGCAAATGGCCCCTGTGTGCCTTGCATAAATTATGCCCCATTTGCATGTCCCTTGAATATCATCGGGTGCTGTACATGGCACAATGGCACTTGCGCTAGCGCATCTCCATGCTCCACTCTGGCTACTGCGCCATGCACAGTGGGGGTGGCCAGGTGTGATATTCAAAGCTGCTGCACCATAGCGCAGCTCTGTTGTGAATGTCCCAGGCCACACCTGCGCGCAAAGTTGAGCTGCGCCAGGTTTGTGCCACAGCCTGGCACAGATTGAATATCCAGGCCATGGTTATTAAAAATATTAACAAGAAAATTGGAGTGTTATATCGGATATGGAATTATGTGACTTTGGAAACAAGACTAAGAATAGTCAATACAATGATTGTCCTTATGGGGATACCCTGTATGCAGGAGCAGTAAAATCACTCCTGGACAGGATTGACTTAGTATTTAATAGACTAGCTAGATTTGTTTTGGATGTCCCATATAACACTCATCATTGTGACCTATTTCAGTATGCTGAACCGGGCAGAACACAGTCTAGAAGGGATTTGCACATGTCTCAATTTGTGCTAAAAGTCCA
Organism: Neoceratodus forsteri; assembly: GCA_016271365.2. NCBI lineage: Eukaryota > Metazoa > Chordata > Ceratodontiformes > Ceratodontidae > Neoceratodus > Neoceratodus forsteri. The sequence goes on along the minus strand of CM028131.1, from coordinate 878,749,941 downwards.
TAAGAAACAAGTACCAACATATATTTTAGATTTATATCAAAGTAGACATACCAAATCTTGCTTAAGATCAGCACAGGGCATTGAGTATCAGGTTATTGATTGTGATCTTGAAGGGGAGGTCAACAGATCTTTATAGGAAGCAACTACATGGAACTCACTGCGGTAGAACTGCGAGGTGTTAATTCTAGGATTACTAAAGATAAATTAAAAGATAGTTTATAGAACAGGGCCAGAGATCATTACCATGTTGCTCAAGGGAAAATATCTAGGATTACTGTTTATGTTGAAGTATGCTCATAGGTTTATATACTATGTATATGTCATATCTGTATTTTACCTTGCCTGTACTATATTGTGTTTAATTGCATATAATGGTGTGTGGTGTATGTGGAAACTGTATAAATGCCTCCTGAGACCTCATTGTAAATGAGCTTTGCTCAACTGAGTTATTTCCTTTCATTGATTATGAATGAATAAAAGTATACTACTACTACTACTACTCAATCATACAAAAAATGTTATACATAAGTTGTATAAATGGAACATACAATGTCCTGACTATCAATATGCCATATATTTATATTTGTAAAGTGGTGGGATTTCTGTAACTCACTCATGACTACACCTCTCATGAGTTATAGTCCTGCCCCTTTCTCGTGGAAATAAATTTTAGATAGATAGATAGATAGATAGATAGATAGATAGATAGATAGAATGAACAGACAGACAGACAGACAGACAGACAGACAGACAGATAGATAGATAGATAGATAGATAGATAAATAGATAAATAGACAGACAGACAGATATAGATATCGTACTCAATCTCTCAGAAACATGGCTCAAACCACTATCCCCAATGCCACTTACCACCTGCTGGGTTCTCCATGTTACACCAAGATCGCCCTGGTAAAAAGAAAGGTAGTGGTGTGGTGCTGTACTTTAGGGAAGCTTCTCAGCATCCACTGTCCTCAGCTCTGACCCTCATCCATCTGTGAGTGGCTCACTGCTGAATTGACCTTGGGCTCAGCTAAAAGATACACATGGGTGCTGCTACAACCCTCCAATGGGAGCATCCCTGGATTAACAAACCACCTCGATGGACTGGGCCAACTCTCTCCTTCCAGAGATACTATCCTTCTTGGTGACTTCAACCTTAACCTGACTACTCCACCCTGTTAAAACAGCACAACCTAGTGCAAATCATCTCCATTCCACCAGATACAACTCCCATATGCAGAACCACTCTCTGCTCAACTGAGTGGCTACTAATAGAGAGGACAAGATAACCCAGGCTGGGACCTTGTCAGACTCTATTAGTGATCACTGCCTCACATACATAATTTGGTCCACAAGACTAAATGCCCCCCAAATATCTGTCATTCAGAAATTTCAACTGCCCTGTCACCTCCGACCTCCTCGGGAAGGTCTGGGCAGCAATTAGTCTTCCCTACTTCACCACATATGTGGTATTGGCAGTCTGCTTTTTCACAAATACCCTCCTTCTTATCCAGACCTCCACTGCTCACGCACCACCCACAGAGTGAGAGGTGGCTGCACCCATGGATCTCAAAGAACTCCTGGACCTAATGAAAGAAGAGTAGAATGTGGACTGCATATAGATCTTTTATTTATTTATTTATTTATTGAACTGTTTCACCAGGAAGGCACACTGAGCAAGAAGTTGCTCATCTCCCAGTGTGACCTGGGTGGAAGGAACAACTGGAATGAGACATTAAACATTCTAATTACAAGATCAACATTAACATACAATTGTAAGGCAGGTGTTACAAACAGTGTTACAATAGTGTTGCGTATAACATGTAGAAAGAGTGGACAATAATAAGTGCTGGGTTAAGAAGTAAACAAGTCCTTACTTGAAAGAGAGGGGAAGAAGAGGCGGGGTGAGGTGGGGGAGGGGAAAAGTCGTGTCCCTGGAGACCCCTTCAGGATGCGAGGAACCCTGCAAGAGGACTGGGGGACCAGAGAGAAGGGATACAGCAGTGTCCCAGAGAGACCCCTTTAAGATGGTGGGGGAAGGGAGTAGATGAGAGACACAAGCCCCTTGGGGGAGGAGAGGACCCATGGAGAGCATTCAGGGTTCTTTACATTCTGTGAGAGATCAAGGGAGGCCAGTAAGGGAAGTAATTAGGGGACGGGAGGAGGGCTAGAGATTCAGGAGTGGGTGTGCATAGGGTAAAATGAAGGTGAGGGTAGGGTGAGGTGGAAATTAGGGAGGGACATGGCAAGAGTAGCTAGGTGCAAGGTAATTATTGAGGACAGAGCTGATGGAGTAGGTGGAGGATGAGTGCTGGATTTGAGAGGGGAGGAATTCCAAATTTTGGGCGTGGTGAGTAACCAGATTGGCTGATTTGGGTGGATCTGTGGGGACAACCAAGTGCAGAGTCAGTTGATCTAAGAGAATGGGAGGGTGGGGGTGTTATAAGGAGGAGAGGAGGTGAGGTGGAAGGAGCTCACCCAACCAGTGCTTGGAGGTGAATTTAGCACAATGGGAGAGTCGCCTATTTGTAAGAGAAGGATAGGCACGATAAAGATCACAGTGATGGGTGTGAGGGGGCATCCAGGACAAAGTGGCAGAAGGAATTGAAGAGGCTGTCCAGTCTGGCCAGGGAGGACTTAGTGGCAGCACCATAGACTACATCACAGTAATCGAAAATGGCCAGTATCATATTCTGAACAAGTTCATGCCTAGCCATAGGAGGGATGTAACTATGGTTCCTGAACAGGGCACCAAGCTTGAGGCACAGTTTTTCTGGATGGTGTCAATAGGTCCAGAGAAGTTTAGGTGCTGGTCCAACTGAACACCTAAGTACCTGAAGGAGGATGTGTCCTCAAGTAAAGTCCCCTCAAGGGTGTGAAAAGTGGGTAGGGAGGGAAGCCTGGAGAGTCTCTGCCTTGTGCCAAAGGTCATGGCGACAGTCTTTTGGCATTGAGAAAATGCTTATGGTTAGCAAACCAGAGCTGAACCTTGTCGATGTCTTGCTGTAAGCTGATTATAACCTCATCAGAACAGGAGCCAGATGAATACAGGACTGTATCATTGGCATACATATGTATAGCGAAGGATGAAGAGCAAACAGAGGGAAGGTCATTTAAGAAGATGGAAAATAGGAGGGGCCCTAATACCGAGCCCTGGGGACTCCAGTGCTAATAGGGTGGGAGGGAAGTGGCGTTCAAGATCTTAACTGCTTAGGTTCTACCAATAAGGTAGGACTTGAACCAGTTTGTGGCTGAGAGAGATAGGCCAGCTGCTTGGAGTGAGTCAAGGAGAATGGAGTGAGAGACGGTGTCGAAGGCCTTGGCCAGGTCAACAAAAATGGCAGAGGTAATTTGGCATTGTCCATCCTGGTTAGGATGGAGTCTGTGAGCCATAGTAGAGAGGTGGTGGTTGAGTGTTTTTCCTGAAACCAGATTGGAAGGGTGAAACGGAGGTGTCAAATAGAAAAGAGGTGAGTTGTGAGGACAATGTGTTGTTGAAGCTTGGCAAAGGTAGAGAGGAGAGAAATGGAGGCGATAGTTGCTGGGGATGAGGTGCCTTTTGAGTAGAGGGAGGACCACAGCATTTTTCTATGAAGAGGGACCAGGGCAGTAGAGAATGAGAGATTTAGGATTACTGAGAGGGGTAGGCAATGGCAAGTAGAGAGGGGAGGAGTTTGGGGTCAAGGCCATCAGGGAGGCACCTTTAGAGGGGTTGATGGTGAAGAGGGCATTTGGGGCATCATTTGAGGTTACAGTAGTTAAAGAGAAGGAGGGAGGTGGTGAAGGACACACCTCTAGAATGACCACAGGCATCGGCATGACACCTGCAAGCAAACCGTCAAATTCCAGAAACAGAAATTCTACCACAACCTGCAAAGAGACAACCTCAGGAACCCCACCACTTCTGGTCCTCTATTGGATCTTTGCTTAACCCATGGACCCACAGCCCCATGATCCATCTTGGCTCACCCACAGGGCTTATTACGGATCCCTCTCAGGTTGCTCAGGTCTTTAACTTAAAAATTTACAGACCTCATCATTCACTTTAGTAAGCTACCTGTCTATCAACCTCCCAGCCCTGGAGCTAGTCCTTGTGACCAGCCTAATCAGTCCTCTCCCTCTAGTGCTCCTCCCACTCCCTTTTATTTCAGGATCATCTCCTTCAAGAACACTTCTAAACTTCTAAACAGTTCCCACTTGGAGCAGCTCTGGTAGTGATGGTCTCTTCCACATTTCTCAAGCTAATTTCCCTGTCATCTCCAAACCCTCACCTTTATATTCAGCCTGGCATTGGCCACATCAACAATGCCCGACTCCTGAAGCTTATCAAGGTGGTGCCAATATTTAAGGCTGGAGACCCCTATCTCTGGACAACTACTGGTCCTTTTCCATTCTCCACCATCTGAGCAAACTCCTGGGAAAAAGTTCACCGTAAGCTCACTGAACATATTGGGAAATATAACCTGCTGTGCCTACAACAACATGGGTTCCATAAGCACCACAGCACCACATCAGCCCTGGCCCTCTTTACGACCATGTCCTCTGGAACATGGACTCAGGAAAGCCACTGGTGCAGTATTTGTGGACCTGACTAAGGCTTTCAAAATGGTCGACCACCCCTTCTTCATGACAAACTCCTCCACCTTGGCAGCTCCACTGACACCTCTTGGTGGTTCCGGAGCTATCTCACTCACCATTCCCAATCTGTGAACATTGGCATTGCCTCCTCCCTGCCCTACCTGTTACCACAGGGGTCCCTCAAGGCTCCTTCCTGGGCCCTTGCTGCTTTCTATTTTCATAAACTCCTCCCTGCCAAAAGTCTTTCCTGTGAAGCATTGCTGTGCACTGATGATCTTGTCTTATTTCATAGTGACAAGTCCTTAATGAATATATCCTCCACACTAACCCAAAACTACTTGTAGCCCATAGCTGGTTTCTATCCAATAGACTCATGTAACTGTGAAAAAAAAACTAATGCCATGCTCATTGTGTCCAAACCATACCTCTCTAATATCTCCAAATCAAACTCTTCTCTCTCAGTGCTCACACCCAATGGTCCTGCCCTGCAGAATGTTCCTTGTTTTAAATACTTGGATGTAACACTTGATCCTCACTCTTGTTCACAGAACACATCAATATCAAAGTGCAGAGGGTAAACCAGAAACTTGGGGCTGCCTATTGCCCAAAAGTGCTACCTGACCATTGAGGTGCATCTGGCAATTGCCCAAGGCAACCTTCTTCCCATTGTTGACTACTGCTCCCCCATCTACTCCTTTGTGTCCTTGGCCCTGCACACCATACTCAGCTCAATATATAACAGAATTTGTAGGTTCGTGCTCCTGTCACCCTACTCACACATCACTGTGACTTGTACAAGCCATTAGGTAGCTCCCACTTCAAGGTCAATTCGACTACACTCTCAGCTGCATCATCAATAACACACTTAGAGGTGGTGAACTATCTCCTTATTCATCCCTCATCAAGGCCAGATTAGCACCCAGGTGTCTCCGAGAGTCCTCATTTCCTCCATTGGTAGTCCCTAGAATCTCCACTGTCATGGCAGCAAAGCAATGTCTATAGCTGCCCCTCACTGTGGAACAAGATCTCTCTGCTCGACCAACTCCCACCTCACTTTCAAAACTTATCTCAAAGCCTGGCTTTTATCTGAAGCTAAATGCTTATGCCCACCTAGGTAAACTTTTAAACTTATTTGCTTTTTATAATATCGTTTCCTCCTTTGTATTTTCTGGGTCTTCTCCATTCCCCCGTAAAGAATGTCCCACCCTCTCAGTTCACCTTCATCTTACCTATTCCACGCTCTCTCCCGTTATTGTCTCAGTATAACACTTATTTATTATTTGTCTGTATTCTTTCCTCAGATTGTTATCAGTATAGCACTTATTATCCTGGGTCTGCATTTGCTCCCTTTTGAATTGTTATCTCTCTCACTTACCCAACTGTATTTTGTTGTATTGTGCTGAATTAGCTCATTTACTATAAGCTCATGCCTTTTGTTGTCACTTGCTTTTCCTATTTTCATGTAATTTATCTTGTTTGTACTCATTGTGCCATTTCTATGGCCTGGGTCATGTCTGAAAATGGTCCATTGGATCAGTGCACTTACCGGTAATCAAAGACCTAAATTAATAAATATATAGATTGTACAAATAAACATAGCCTGTTTTAGTACAATATAGACTGACTAGAGGTACATTTTTATCAAGAGGTATTTAACTTAGTCTCAAGAGGTATATGTAATTCTGTAAGAGACATGCTAATTTATTTTAAATAACTGAAATCCCTTCTGACAATGTGAATGGCCTGGAGTAAATATGATAGGACCAAACCCACAATTCACTTGAGGTTTGAATAGTATTGCTTAGCTTGATACAGAGACTGGTGACCGAGCATAAAGGGTCCAGGTGCTCAAGGTGGGCCACTTTAACTGAGAGGGCCAAGTGTGGGTGCAGGACATGGTGATGGTCGAACACAGGTGAAGATCTATGGCAGTGTGTGACTAAAATCTGTTTATTACAAAGACACATACATGATAGCAGTAGACTCAAACAGAGAAAAGAGGTTCCTGGTTGTGCCACAACCAGATTTGTGGATGTGCACTTCCTCTGGGAGGCCATAACAGTCAGCGTCCATACCCTTTATAATACCCTACTTAAAGTGACCATGTAATAATTATAAAGTGCTAAAAATACAACAACGTGTGACAAGTGCAAACAGTGCATCAAGGTGTTAAAATAAATATGGTTAACATCAGTTTGACTAAAGAACCCCAAATACTTCAGTAAGACTGTTAAACTTAATCTATTTTTATAAAATAAATGTAGAATTGCATGGACTGTAATATATTTACTTCCCCTTCAACCAGGTGCTCTCTCCTGTTATATGTTATTGTGTTCTGATTCTGATACTGCTGTATTCTGATTTACAGTATATAGTGCAATGCTTTCTTTTAACATAGCATCTATGTATTATAAATTGCAGTGATAAGTTATTTGTTGTGTTCATCTTTAGCAGTTTATTCTTATTTAGTAAATAATCTTGTTATTGCTGTCCATTTTAGTTGTTACCATCAGTAGATAGGAAGCTGGAGCTAGTTCGCTTAATGAAATGCTCTTATTCTTTCTGTGTTGCAGAAGTCTGCATGAATATGGTAGACAGAGGTTCACTCCAAATGATGGCCATTTCTCCTTGAGCAAGTATTGTACTTACGAACATCTCTCACCACTGCTGAGTTTTTTCTTAATTTTACTGAAGTTTTGGACCCCGTAATCAAATTGATATTACCCATATTTACTTCAGTACCTTATTGCACTGTTTGCACTTGTCACACTGTTTTTGTATTTGTAGCTCTTTATCATTATTACAGGGTCACTTTAAGTAGGGCATTATAAAGGGTATGGACAATGACTGTTATGGCCTCCCTGAGGAAGCATTCATGTGTGAAACTCGTGGGGGCTCTGTTAGAGCCTGCTGGTATCGTGTAAGTGTTTTGTAATAAGCACTGTTTTAGTCACAAAAACCTGCCTGAACAGCAAGATAAGAAAACAATTACAGGAAACCCTCTGAACACATTAAGTGTGTTTGTAATAAACACACGTTTGATGCATATTGGGTAATTGGTGCTATCTTTGGTTGGTTCCCCTATGTGGGAAATGTGGTACATGTTGTCCTTTGGGGCAGCTTTGTGATCTGTGATTGTTGTTGTTTTGTCCTCCTCAAGCTACAGTAATTGCAGCGCTCATTCAGGATAGCTTAACTTTAGTATTTCATAACTGAAGACTGAACTGAATATGTTTCAAGTTTTGAAGCTAATTTATTGGAATAAACAGAGGGTTTCTTGCTAGCAGAGGTGTTTTCTGATTTAACTGGAAACAACTCTATTTTACAGGAATACATTCAGGAATTAACTAGCAAGACAGCAGTTGCAGAGGAGAACAGTGTAGCAGCTTTGGATATAAAATTTGCATTCTTACAACTTGAACAAGCTGCATTGAAAGCAAGCAGGAACTGTTAGAATTTGACCTTCTCTGAAAGCCTGTACTAAAGGCAAGGCAAAGTTTATTTATATGTGCACAATTTCAGAGGCTTTTGGCGCCTTTCATGAAAAACAGGCAGGGTATTAGATAAAACCACACTAAAGTGGGAGAGTCCTCCAGGGTCCAGAGAGTAGTGGTCAGTGGGGAGCTCTTGAACCCTAGAGAAGTCGGTAGTGGGGTATCGGAGGCAGTATAGCGCAGTGGTCTAAGGCTCTGAGTTGCAAATCTGGTGACATCCAGCAGACCAGACCTGGGTTTGAATCCCACAGCTTCCACTTGCATACTGTGTGATCCTGAGCAAGTCACTTAACCTCCTTGTGCTCCAAGGTCGCTCCTGTAAAAAGCTTTCAGCTTAGTGTGCTATACCTGGTTAAATAACTAAATAAAAAAAAAATCGTGAGGGCTTTGGTCCCAGGTCCGATCCTGTTTAATGCATACATATCGGACATCAGGAGGGTATAGGGTGTGAAATGAGTCTCTTCGCTGATGACTCCAAGATGGGAGCAATAGTTTTTTATTTTATTTTATTTAAACAGCAGTTTGAAAACCTTTGAGCCATAGGCTCATTTACAAAAGTACCTTGTCACAGTAAGACAAACGAAAATACAGTATAACAGTACAACACATAAGTATAACAGTAACTTAAGACATAGATACAAACAAGCTGGTACAGGTAGGATTGATGCAAACAATACCAGAGTTATATGTTGTCCTTAGCAGCTTAGTAATAAGCTTTGTCATAAGTATTGAGTACAGCTTTGACTAGTAGCAATTACAGCATCGGGTGTTAATAAGGTGGTTACGTAATGAAGTTTTGAAGCACGATATAGTTGGAGCTTCGGAGATGGAGGGGGCAGTGTGTTGAACCAGGAGGGGCCCTAAAGCTGAAGGCTCTTTGGCCGTGAGAGGTCCTAGCTCTAGGGATAACAAAGAGGTTTTCTCAGAGGTCCAGTATGAACTATTGGGACAGAGCGGCGTATGGTGGTGGTCAATCCTGGTGGGGATAGCCCAAGGAGGGTCTTTTTAAGGGTACAGGTCAGATATTTGGGCGCTCGTCAAGATCAAGTACCAGCGCTTTAGCGTACAGTGAACAGGTGTGTGTCAGCCTAGGTGCTCCAGTAATTAACATCAGGCCTTATTCAGAGTAGTGCGAATTTCACGAGTGCGGTCTGATCAGCAGCACCATACACCAGCAGTCCATAGTCCACTAGGTACAGGATAGAGGAGGTGACTCGAGTCAAAAGACCTCGGGGAGGCAGTGTTTATACCGTGTAAGATGCCCAATCGGATATTAGTGGCAGTGGCTAGGGCAGCGATGTGTCCATGGAAGGAGAGGGAGGGTCAAAATGGATCCCTAGGTATTTATAGGAGCAAACTTGTTTGAGTGGGAATGAGGACCCAGAGTGAATGAGGAGTTTGAAGTTGCAGGACTTGTTCTGGGGATGAGTGAAGAACATGGTTTTGTTTTTAAGATTTATCACCAATCTATGTTCCTTGAACCAGCCCTCGGCTTCAGTGAAGGACTTCTGCAGCGAGTCCTGGAGGCAATAAGGTTACGACTTGAGGCAAAGATGACTGCATCATCAGCGTACAATAGAATGTTCCTGAGCAAGAGCGTGGAAGGGTGTTAAGGTAAAGGAGAATAGTAAGGGGCCCAGAATGGAGCCCTGGGAACCCAGAAAAGATGGGACAGATGTCTGAGTAGGTCCCATTAATTTTTACACACTGTGAGCAGTCAGATAGATAACTGGTGCACCAGGAGATAGGCCCAGCAGCAAAACCAGAGAGACTAAGGGCATCAAGAAGGAGGGTGGGAGACAGTGTCGAGCTTTGAGAGGTCAATGAAGACAGCACAGCCAGAGAACCAGTGTCTAAGGAGGAGTGGAGAAAGTTGGAGAACTCTAGGAGGGCTGTGTTGGTACTGTGGCCCACTCGAAGCCATGCTGCTCAGGACAAAGGACATTGTAGGTGGAGAGGTAATCAGAGATTTGAGAGGCCACCACTTTTCCAAGGCCTTGGAGAGAGGAGAGAATGGAGATCGGTCGATAGTTTCCAGCCACAGTCCTATCACCACCTTTAAAGATAGGGGTGACAGTGGCGACTTTCCAGGCAGTTGGAACCTTCCCCAGGCAAAGAGAGTGTGATGAGGCATGTGATCGGGGTAAGGACTGTGTCTAAGACCAGCTGTGGGATACACGGATCCAGGGTGTCACTGCCTGTACTATTACTCTTGAGGGCAGTGACAAGGTGCGGCCTAAGTTCTTGGGCAGAAACACGGCGGAGGAGAAAATAAGGGCGAGAAAGATTTACGGCAGGTGCTGGGGAGGAGGTCAAAAAAATTTGTAGGGAGGCTAGGGCTAAGGTCAGTGAATGAGGTGTTGAGGTTGTTGGCTATGAGGGCTGGGTCTGAGGAGATCACACCATTAATGTTGATCTGGGTGGGTGGGGGAGTGTGCAGTCCCATTTAACTGTTTAATGTTTTCCCAGAAGGTTCTGGGGTTCCCCATGAGGCAGTGAGTGAGGACCGATAGTGCTCAGACTTGGCCTTTCTGATGGCCTGAGTGCACTTGTTTGGACGGCAGCATATAACTGCCTGTCATTGGACCGCCAGTCTCAATGGCACGGTGCCATAGGTTGTCCCTGTGTTTGAGCTGGTGGATCAAAGCTGGGGTTACCCATGGGGCATTCTGCCTTTTAGAACAGGGTCAATATTGGGGCAAAAGATATCACAGGCATTATTAAAAGTTTGGGTAAAGAAGGAGAGAGCTGTGTCGATGTCAGGAGTTGCCTGTATAGGAGACCAGTCAATTTGGGACAGAAGTTCCTTAAGTTTTATCAGTCCACCAGGTATTAGACACCGCCGGCATGTGGACTGTGCTATGGGTTTGGGGACTGAGGATGACCAGTGGAATAGAATGGGAGAGTGATCACTGAGAGAGTCTGGGAGGACTTGTACATTGGGGATCCGATTAGGCGGTTGGTGAGTACCACATCAAGCAGGGTACTGGAGCCTCTCTTGGGGTTAATCCTGGTAGGGTGGGTAACTAGTTGCGTTAGGTCTATTGTAGAAAAGGAGTCTCGGGTAGAGGAGGAGGAGGGCTGAGCCAGTTGACATTTAAGTCACCCACCAGAATTTGATCAGCGGAAGGAGGTAGAGAGGTAAGGTATTCTGTAAGAGAGCAATGGCCTGCGTTTGGTCCCTGGGGGCAGTATGCAGTAGTCAGATAAAGGGGTCCTTTAAAGGGTCAGGGGTTAGTTCAGCTGAAATGCCTGGGCCCTGAGTCAAGGATGGAGCGGGCAGGGCTAGTACGGGAGAGATTCCTTGACATAATAGCGCAGCCGCCGCCTGCCTCCCAACACGGTCCAGACGGAAAGGGTGAAACCAGGAAGGGAGACTAGGAGTCAGGGAGGATTTCAACAGCCAAGTCTCAACCAGGGTGATGACATCAGGGATAATTGATGTGACCAGGCATTGTAGTGAGTCAAACTTTTAGGAGGCTACAGATATTCATGGAGACCATGCATAGGCCTGTGGTGCGAGTTGGGGAGCTCCTGGGAACGGGCCAGGGTTTGATGATTGTTCCCTGACAGGAGTAGTAGCATGACTAACACCCTGGCTGGGAGATGGTGAGAGGTTTTCCACGATTGACATGAGGCGGGAGGGAGGCTAAGGGAGCAGGAGGTGGGCAGGAGGTACAGGAAGGAAAGCAAGAATAAGAAGACACCCAGATGTGCCTGAGGTGAAGAAAGCTAGGGGAGGCAGGAGGATGGGGACACACAGAGGTCCCAAGGGCAGGAGAGCAGGTTCAGGAGCAAAGGGAGGAGGGTGCCAGGGCACAGTGCGGACTAGCAGATGGGTAAGTGGGTAAGTGCACTGCTAGTGGGGATAGGCACAAGCAGAGCATGAGACAGGGCCAATACATTGTGGTGAGCAAGATCCCAGGAAGTAGTGCTGTACAGGTAGGAGTAGGAAGCAGTGAGGGAACATAGGTCCCTCTAGTGGCCAGCAGGTATAACCTGCAAATGGGAAAGTGGGGAGATGTCACAGGATGTGATGTCACGGGTGGATCCTAAATTGACAGCCACCCCTGGGTGGGAGGAGTGGTTGGGGCAGGTGGGACAGATGGCGCAGCGCCGTCAGACTAACACCCTCTGCAGGTGTCAGACGAAGAGAAGAGGCCTCTTTACCTCGAAAGTTATCAGGCTGAGATTCGCTTCCTCAGCTACTCAGGTGAGCTGCTTGTGTTGCTTCAGTTGCTTGATTGTCCCGAGTGACTAGCTTGGGGGAGTTGCCTATGTAGTGGAGAAAACACAGCCTCTCATTACTATGCAGTTGAGTTGAGGGGAAGAGAATTGGCCCTGCAAGGGGACCTGGACACCCTGAAAGCTGGGCTCACACATGGAAATTAAATTTCAATGTCACCAAGTGCAAGGTGTTACATCGTGGGCAGGAAACCCTAAACACAGGTACACCCTGGGAGTGGAGATGCTGGAGGCTTCAATAGAGGGAAAAAGACCTAGGGGTCATGGTGGATGCATGTATGAATAATTCTGAGCAGTGCAGGACCGCGTCTAGCAAGGCAAACAGGATGTGGGGTTGCATCGTGAGGGGATCACCTCTAGGAGCAGGGAAGTGATTCTGCCAGCTGTACAATGGACTGGTTAGACCCCACCTTGAGTACTGTGTACAGTACTGGAGACCACACTTGAAGAGGGACATACAGCTCCTGGAGAGGATACAGAGGAGGCAACTAAGATGATCGAGGACTGGGGGATTTGACGATGAGGACAGACTTGAGGAGCTCTGCCTGTTTTCATTGGAGGAGAGAGAGACGGGGACATGATTGAGGTCTTCAAGTACCTCAAGGGAATAAATAGGGTAAACATGGAGGGATCTTTAGACTAAAACAGGAGGTATCACCAGAGGGCATGGTTTGAAGTTGGAAGGTGGAAGGGTGTGGGGAAAAGAGGAGGAGGTTTTCACTGAGAGAGTGGTGGACCCTTGGAATGCACTGCCTGGCGAGCTGGTTCAGAGATCCACAGTGGAGGCTTCAAGAGAGGTGGGACAGACACAGAAAGTGGATGTACCAGATGATGGCCTGCCCAGGGGTGGAGATGGATAACAGGGGTTTCTGGAACACAAGGGGAGGCCTCGGCACCCAGCTAGGGATCTGAGGTTCGAGCAGACTCAATAGACCGTAAGGCCTAATCTGCAGGCAATTAGTATGCTAGTATGTCTCACCGTGATTAAAATGATTTATTTGTTATTGCTCCCATTTATTGTATTACAATCTTGTCTTGCACTGCAATCATTGTGAAATGTTTTATTCAATTCTGTATAGAACTAATTCCTGAAAAAGGGCTTGCATGTCTCAGTGATCCTCCTGGTCATAAAAACTCTAAGTAGATAAATCAGTAACATGGATATGAACCAGACAGGCAGGGATTTCTGTTCAGTTGGAAGCAAGTAATGCAAAGAATCATCCATTAAGTTCCTGGAGTGTATCATTAATGGCTATAAAGAGCAACAAAACAAATAGAAGTCAAATTAGTAGAGAAAAGTGCAGTGGTGGAATGCAAGCTACATAAGACTTTAAAAATATGCAGCTGACTTAAAGGGATAGGAAACAGTTTTACATCTCCAGTTGCCCTCCTGTTGTGTTTCTAGTGTCCCTCCATATTCTGATATGTTGTGACCCATTTCTTTGTTAATATAATTTTGTTTCTTAGTAGCTATTGTGAATCAATCTCTCTCTCTCTCTCTCTCTCTCGCTCTCTCCTTAGCTTGCTGCACTCTCTTTCCATACTGCTGAACATTCTATGACATCATTAACACCATTCTAGGCCATTCAGATGAACAGAATGAAATTATGTAAATGATGTCATGGTATGTCTTAGAAATATGAAACAAAAGATTAGCAGCTGGTGAGGAGAGTTGAACTCTATGTAGATCTGAGGGCACCCCAGAGCTAGATTTATTATCTATCTACAAAATTGGTAAAAAATAATAATACATAAATGAAATGGAAAGGATGATGGAGGCAGTTTACAAAAAATAATTTCTATCACTTTTAAAGATCACAATTAGTAAGCAACATCAGAAAATAAAGGCAAAGTAACGGAAAATATTTAAGTGGAACCATCAGGACTTTTGACTGGACAGAGTCTTTACTTGAAATGAACAAAACATAGATGTGGCTTAAATAAATGACAACAGGGACCATGCCCCATTTTGAAAACAACCATCTTGGCTATTTCACCTCTAATAATGAGTCTGGTACTGATCCTGGGGATTTTTCTTTCAGAGAAAACAGAGGCAGAGTAGGAGCCTCTGCCACCACACAGGAGCAGTTAGAGAGTTCAGTTCAGAGGGCAACAGACAGAACCCAGAGAGGAGATAGAAAGAGGAAGTCCTGCAGGAAGAGTCACCTAGCAGAATCCCAAAATCAAACAAAAGGGGCAGAAGGACCAGAAAATAAAATCAGGAAGAAATAGATAAATGTTGTTGATATCTTTTCAGTTGAATTAATACAGTCACAGATTACCATAAAGCATAAAGCAATGATCTTAGCCTCAACATGTGACAGCAGGGCTTTCCACTTATATGTAGACTTAAAAAGTTCACAAGGAAGTTAAACTTAAAGGTATTTTCAATAAGACCAAAATGGAATGACAGAGTTATCTCTTATGAGTACATTAGTGTAGACCCTGCATCAGTGGGTGATATGGCAACCATTGATAGTGGAAGAACTATGAATGGTAAAACCCCAAACTGACCTCTAACTTTATTGCACCTACAATGTATTTGTGTCTGTGTTTGAGAAGGTGTGCCAAAAGGACATCGAGGAATTATAATCTACAGCAGCTAGGCCTCATTTTTTAAATAGTATGACTAATGTGAGTCAAGCATGCAAGACCTGAAGGCCAGTCCTGAGATCACCATCAAACCAGCAGATGAAGGTGGGTCAGCTGTTGTCCTAGATACAGACAAATACTATAATGAGTTCAGGAGACAACTGTCAAACCAGGATTTCTATTGAAAGGTGTTGGCTGATCTGACACATGACTTCAAGGAGGATACTTATAAATTCCTGGACAGTGCCTACTCTAGTGGCCTAACCTCCAATCAGACTTTGGAATTCCTCAGATGGCAAATCTCATTAAAGTCCCCATTACTTCTTGCCAAAGAGAAACAAGAGTATGGATAATCCCCAGGATGCCTGTTGTGGCTGGGATAAGGTCTCACCAAACACCTGTACTAGTATGTAGATACTTACATAAAGGATTTGGTGATGGCCTTAAATCCAACTAAGCGGTACCATGGTGGAGGAGGGGGACAGACCAACATGTATCAGCAGGCACCAGGAGAGGAGTGAACACAAGTCCATTTGTCCATTCTCATAGGAGAGAATCCAAAGGTGAATGGAAGCCCTAAAGGTAAACAAAGCAATGGAGCTAGACAGGATTCAACCAAGGGTGCAAGAAAACTGAACACAGTGCTAGCCACCTTCTAGCAACACTATTCAGCACCTCATTAGAGATGGGAGTAGTTCCAAAGGACTGCAGGAGGGACAATGTGGTCCCCTGCACAGAGTGGCAGCAGGTAGGAGACTAGCAATTATAGGCCAGTCAGTCTCACATCAGTGGTATGAAGTGAATGAAGACCTTGCTGAAGGAGAAACTGATGGAGTAGTGCAAAGCAAATGAGCTACAGGACCACTGGCAGCAAGTTGTCTTGAGGGGAGGTCATGTCAAACAAATCTCATAGATTTCTTTGACTGGGTTACTATGGAGGTGGGTCAGGAGAAGGCAGTGGATGTGGCCTATCTGAATATCAGCAAGGCCTTGGACACTGTGCCACACAGGAGGCTAATAAAGAAACATAACAACCTGGGAGTTGGGGATAAGATGGTAAGCTGGTTATTAAACTGGTTAAAGGATAGGAAACAGAGGGTGGTGGTAAATTAAAGTCAGTCGTTAGATGGAAGAGTGACCAGTGGAGTGCCACAGAGATTGGTGCTGGGTCCTGTCCTCTTAAATGTCTTCATAACCAACATTGCTGAGGGCCTGGAGAGGACAGTATGTTTCTTTGCAGATGACAAAAATCTGCAACAGGGTGGACTTCAGGAAGAGTCAGAGAGAGTGCAAAGGAATCTGGGGAATGGTCTAAGAGGTGGCAGCTGGATTCAATGAGAAAAGTGCAAAATCATGTACCTGAGGTGGGGTAACCCAGAAGCTGCATATAAAATGATGGTGAGGTGGCGATGAAGAAATAGGGCACCAGGCAAGACAGGGACTTTGTGTTAATCATATTTGGTTATCTCAAGGTGGCAGGGCAGTGCAACAGGGAGTTGTCAAAGCTGGAGAGATGCTGGGGTGCGTAGGATGGGATTTCTAGCAGAAGAAGGAGGTGGTGCTGCCACTGTATCGTTCATTAGTGAGATCCCATCTAGGTACTGTGTACAGTTCTGGAAGCCAAGCCTCCACAAGGATATAGACAGGGTGGAAGCGATCCAGAGGAGGCTACCAAAATGGTGCGAGGGTTGCATAAGAAACCATATGATGAGAGGCTGCAGGAATTCAACATATACTCTCTAGAGGAGAGGACAATGTGAGGAACATGATTAAAACCTATAAATACCTCATGGGGGTGAACAAGGTATAGGGGGTGAGTCTCTTTTAGAGGAGGAGGAGGAGCACCTGAACGTGGGGCATGCAATGAAGCTGGAGTGGGAGGTCTCAGAGGAATGTAAGGAAATATTTCTTCACAGAAAGGGTGGTGGATGCCTGGAAAAGCCTACCAGAGGAGGTGTTTGGGGTGAAGACAGTGGGGAGCTTCAAGCACGCATAAGACAGGCACATGGGCATAATAAGTAAAGGAAAGGGAGGAGGAAGGACACCTGAGACTGAATGGGGTCTGGGAGTAGTAATAGGCAGGAAATAGTTCAGACTTTATGGGCCTACGGTTCTTTTCTGTCAATAAATTTGATGTTTCTATGTTACCTCTGAAATCCCTAATGCCCTGCAGGATCTCCAGACTGAACACCAATGGATGGTTGCTAGTCAGCATGGATGTTGAATTCATGTGTACTAACATCCCTGTAATTGTAGACTCTTGGCAATGCATGACTGGTTAGACAGTGGAACCCCATATAGTCCTGAACAGAAGGACTTTTGATTAGTTTGATGGCCTGTGTTTTGAAATGTAATGCTTTTCTTTTGAGGGTGCATTTTGATCTGCAAAAAGTCTGACACTGGGCATCTTCCTTTCTAATTACCAATCTCTGCATGGGCAAATGGGAGAACAAATGTCATGTATGACCAAAATCGTAATTCATTTTTGATTGGATATACCTCTGGAGATATATATATATATATATCCCGATGGTGTGGTGCAGTGGCCAGCAGGAGCTATGGGCTTTGATGCTTGGTTGGAATGATTCAATCACAGTCTTCATTTTCAAGTGAACTGATCAGAATTACATAAAATTTCTTGATATGGCAATACTGAAGTTTATTTATTTTTTTTATTTTATTTAAACAGCAGTTTGAAAACCTTTGAGCCATAGGCTCATTTACAAAGGTACCTTGTCACAGTAAGACAAACCAAAATACACAGTATAGCAGTACAACACATAGGTATAACAGTAAATTAAGACATAGATACAAACAAGCTGGTACAGGTAGGATGGATGCAAACAATACCAGAGTTATGTTGTCCTTAGCAGCTTAGTAATAAGCTTTGTCATAAGTATTGAGTGCGGCTTTGACTAGCGGCAGTTACAGCATCAGGTGTTAATAAGGTGGTTACGAAGGAAGTTTTGAAGCACGATATAGTTGGAGCTCGGAGATGGAGGGGCAGTGTGTTGAACCAGGAGGGGCCCTAAAGCTGAAGGCTCTTTGGCCATGAGAGGTCCTAGCTCTAGGGATAACAAGAGAGGTTTTCCCAGAGGTCCGAGTATGAACTAGTGGGACAGAGGCGGTATGGTGGTGGTCAATCCTGGTGGGGAAAGCCAAGGAGGGTCTTTTGTGAGGTACAGGTCAGATATTTGAGGCGCGTCAAGATCAAGTACCAGCGCTTTAGCGTACAGTAACAGGTGTGTGTCAGCCTAGGTGCTCCAGTAATTAACCTGCAGGCCTTATTCAGAGTAGTCGCGAATTTTATGGAGTGCGGTCTGATCAGCAGCACCATACACGGCAGTTCTAGTCCACTAGAGACAGGATAGAGGAGGTGACTGCGGTCGAAGAGCCTCCGGGGAGGCAGTGTTTATACCGATGTAAGATGCCCAATCAGATATTAGTGGCAGTGGCTAGGGCAGCGATGTGTCCATGGAAGGAGAGAGGGGTCAAAATGGATCCCTAGGTATTTATAGGAGCAAACTTGTTCAAGTGGGAATGAGGACCCAGAGTGAATGAGGAGTTTGAAGTTGCAGGACTTGTTTTGGGGATGAGAGAAGAACATAGTTTTTGTTTTTTGAAGATTTATCACCAATCTATGTTCCTTGAACCAGCCCTCGGCTTCAGTGAAAGACTTCTGCAGCGAGTCCTGGAGGGCAATAGGGTTACGACTTGAGGCAAAGATGACTGCATCATCAGTGTGCAATAGAATGTTCCCGAGCAAGAGTGTGGAAGGGTGTTAAGGTAAAGGGATAATAGTAAGGGCCCAGAATGGAGCCCTGGGGAACCAGAAAAGATGGGACAGATGTCTGAGCAGGTCCATTAATTTTACACACTGTGAGCAGTCAGACAGATAACTGATTGCCAGTGTCAGATAAAGTTGCCAGATGGTACCACTAAAACCACTTACTGAAATACTTTGCTCCATGCTTCTAGCTGCCATTTGCACCATACAATGGGAAATTTCCAAATCCAGTTTTTGAGAATAAGGCATAACTGTGGCGCAATGTCAGATTTCAGAAAATAGCAGAGAAGATGAAACATATATTTGTTGCTCAGGAATACAGCAGAAGTCTGATTGATAAGTGCCAAACAAGGAGCCACAATGGCAGCTCGTACTGAGCTTCTAACCTACAGAAACGGACCTGACTCAAGTAATGAGATTTTAAATTCCATAACTACATACTGTAGGCAATCGTTTAAGTATGGTAGACCATACAAAAAAATACCATAGTCTCAATATGGTGACCCCACTAGTTCAATATTCTGTATATAAATACCACCCTGTATGATCTATAAAAGGACCCCAAATCTGTCAGACAGGCTTGTCGGTAGTTTTCAACTACTGCAGCCTAAGGCCTGGTGTACTTGGCTACCAAAACCACCAAAAGGGTGTCACTGCTGTGGGTGGTGCAAGTTTGCCCCTGATTTTCAAAATGAATATGTTTACTACAGTCAGTCATAGTACTGCAAATCAATTAATTGTTTTATCAATTATTCTAGTGAGGTGTTGTATATCTGGCAACTTGCCAATGTGGTGCCTTCTACATTGGAAAATCAGGAGGACATTTCAGATCCACATTGGGGAGCATCAGAAAGCCATCTCTAATGAAGATAGAAACAATACCAGTGCAAAGCATATGTTGGGGAACAAAGAGCATGGACAACACAGTTTCTCCTTTTGTGGAATAGAAGAAGTTCAATTGGGTCCATGTGGTGCGACATTGATGCTCTTATCCTAAGGAGGAGTCAATCTGGATCTTCAAACGGAGGGCTGTCAAGCTCCAATGTTTGAATGACCAGAAAGAGCTAAGTGTAAACTTGTATAGGCTATACATGCTTACCACACTCCCCACCCTCCACCAATTGTTCTCTCCCTTATATGCAGCTGTGTTCTGATTCTAATACTGCTGTGTTCTGTTTATATAGTGCAGATCCATCTTTTGACATAGCATCTTTGTATTATGTATTGTAGTGAGAAATTATATTTCTTTGTTACATAGATACATAGAGGAGTCACGTAATGCTGTGTGGAGTAGCAGCATCTCTGCTGAGCTCCATTTGGACCCAACTTTAAAATTACATTTTCCCTGTCTCCTGTGCTGAAACTACCAATATTGCAAAATAGGAAGCCGAACAGACAGAGCAGCAACGGAAGAATCTTTTGTTCAACTGGAGGATTCTGATGGCAACCAGGAAAGTACCAAGATCTTGGAGGCAAAGCAACCTCATCAGAGCAACTCCCTGACTCTACATTTGGATACTAGTTCATACATTACTACAGAACAAATGTATATGGGTTGCAAACAATTAAGCGGCAGTATTTTCTCTTATAGAGGACTTCAAAGAAATTAAACGTAATCAAAGAATTATCCAGAAGGGTATCTGATGTGGAAGCCCAAGTTTCTTCCACAGAAGACAGAGTGACAAAATGGAGCCAGAAATAGTTATTTTGAAAGATCCATGTCTAAGCTTGAAGACAAAATTGATGACACTAAGGGAGGTCCCATTGCAACAACCTTGTTCTCCTTGGTTTGCGGAGGGGAAGAGGGGCCGAACTCAATCAAATTTATACAGAAATTCTATTACAAAATTACTGGCCCATCTCCCAACAGTCCTAACTATATAGTTGAGAGGGCCCATAGATTACTATGGCCTAAGCTGGCTGAGGGAGATCCACCCATCCCTTAATATTTAAAGTGCTAAATTATTTGACTGGGAATTTCTTTAAAAGCAGCCAGGATAGAGGACCTGCTATTGTGGGAAGGTAAGAGACTTAGGTTAATGCTCATCCTAAACTACAGAGTTTGCCAGGAAAGATCCACATATAGAAGCATTCAACATAAGTTGTGGGTGACTAAGATAAAGCACAAAATGCTCTACCCTGCCCAGTTAGAAGTTGTTATGGTCAAGGAGTGTTCTGGTTCAATTAACACATAAGCCCTTACTGAACTGACAAAACTTCTTCCAAATTTATTTGTTAAAGCAGGATGAATCTTCGCTTTGCTGCTGGGCAGACCTTCAAGAATAACTTTCAGTTTGTTTTTGCTAATGTCAATATGACTAAAGAGAGTTTCTTTTTATCTTGGGCAGAATTTTCTTCCGAGCTCCTGTTATATTAATTTGAGTGAACCTTTATTTCAGTCAGTGTGGACCTACATGAGCAAAGCGGTTCGCTCTGTATGCTGTACTGTTAAAAGAGAATTAAAGTTCCTTTTTCTTTCTATATTCCTTATACTTTATTATGGGAATGCATCCTTTCGCTGAATAAGATTGTCTTTCATCAGAGATAAAGTGCTTATGGACTTCTATTCACTTATTTGTTTTGCCTGTTTTATAGATTACAGATTCCATTAGTTTGTTTTAATGTTTGATAGTGTTGATATTTGTTATTCCAGTTTCAAGCTGTTCCTAGTTCTGGAAGGTTCTAGAAATGAAGCTCTTATGCTTAGGATACTAGCCCCTCTAGTGACTTCAGTATGTGGTTAGAGAATATACTGCTGCCCATTATCTCTTTTACACGTTGATGGATATAATGTTTTTTATTTCTGGGGCACAGATGATTTAATTATTTCTGGCAATTCAGCTTTACTGAATTTACAAATATTTTAAAGTGGGATTGTGATTCTACCCCTCTCACTGCATTTTTATGGTCATTTTTCTATTTGCTGATATGGATTTTAGGAGGGTTTGAACTCTGGCTGATCATTTCTTTTTAGGACATAGCCTTGGTGTTTGATATTTTATAGTTTGGCCTTTTCTTTACCTTTGTTTCTTGGCAGTACTAAGCATTTATGCCGGTACTCTCAGGCCACAAAATATTTTTATTTTTCAAGAACTATGACTACAAGGAAAAGTAATTTTCTCTGAGGACTTTATATTTACTTCTTATTATCTGGGCTGTGGTTTGTAATTGAGGGTGAGTGATTTCCTTACTTTCTGGTTAGATAAGTTTTAATAAGGAAGCTTATTTTGTCAAGCTTATTTTTGGGAGGACTGCATATTTAAATATTTGTAAGTTTTCTTTAATAACCATGTTGGGGAAGTTTTTCCACTTTTGTCTGATCAGAGGGATTCACTACAGTTCAGGATTAGGGGTCCAGGCGGGGCTGTCCATGCCAGCCGCTATGGACCACACATTTAGAGGGAGCTTAGGGCCCAGGCAGTAAAAGCTTTCTGGTTGGGGGGATTGCTTACTTGGGTTCTTTTTTTTTGGTGGGACCCATTTTCCATAATGTTGTTGGTTGTGTGAAGGGTTGGGGGAGGGACTCATGCAGACATCTATTCTTCATGGTAGGACAGAAAGAAGAATCAGAAGAAGAAGAATCAGCATTTATATAGCGCTTTTCATACACAGTATCCCAAAGCACTTTTACAAGCAGTGCTAGACTGGTAGTGAAGTGACTGAATGTGTGGTGGCAGCCATATCGCACATCATCACCCACACACAGCCTGGATAATTGCATGAACCAGTTTATGGAAGAGAAATGTTGGCCAGGACACTGAGAATGTTCCCTGCTCTTTCAAAGAGTACCTGGGTTCTTTTACTTCCACCTGGACATCCACCAGGACAACACCAGGATGGGCAGAAGGGACCTCGGTTTGACGTCTCATCCAAGGGAAGGCACACCCCAGCAGTACAGCACCCCAATACTGCACTCAGATGCCAGCAATTTTTAGGTGCATGCCCATCCTGGTGTGGGACGAGAACCACAACCTTCTGGTCCAGAGGCGGATGTGCTACCAACTGAGCCATGCTGAAGAAAGATGTTTACTTATAGCCCTATTATGACAGCTCTGTACTGAAATATATTATCTTGGAATATAAAAGGGGCAGAGACAATACAAAAGGTACTGTGTTTTATGACATATGCAACATTCTCATCCCCATATTGCTCTGCAGCAGAAACTCATCTCCCAGCAGATCGAATTAATAATTTCAATAAATTGTCGGTTGGTCAGGTGTTTGGATTGGGACCCAATGCCAGGCAAATGGGAGTAGCCATCTTAATGAGTAAATCTGCACAATTTCAAGCACTGCATGAATTGAAAGATCCAGATGGGAGGTACATATTTGTCCATGGAATGTTAGCCAATACAGAATAGTAAAGTGGCTCCATTTATGGGTCAAATATAGACACCTTCTGTTTCTCACATCCTGGCATTGGTTCTTGCTCCTTATACTCATATTCCATAAATTTTGGGAGGGACTGGAATCTAGTCCACTCCAATGACTAGACAGGTCATACAGGAACAGGGTAGGCCTATCTCATGCCCAAAGGGCTTTGAGAGAATTATGGAAAATTTGGGATTGATAGACCTTTGAGGTTTTTACACTGGGAGAGCAAGTGTTTACATTTTATTCACCTCTGCATGGGGTATATTCCCATCCAGATTATTTTCTAATAAGTCATTCACTGTTATAGTATGTGAGTGATTCGAGCATGGCACCAGAGTGATTTCTGACCACCCGGTCCACTTACAGATTGTATTGTCACAACGGCCCCTTTGCTCTGTACCTGGTCATTGAACCCTCAGCTGTTGTCTGATTCTACCCTTTTATAGCATATGAGAACTTTGCTCAGTAGCAGAGAATGTGGATTCCATCCCTGCAAAAGATGTAATGTGGGGTCCCTCAAGGCTATCTGGAGAGGAGAACTGATAAGACTGGCTACAATTAAGAAAAACAAAATGTTGTCTCAGTTTGAGGAATGGTTAACTAAGATTAAAACATTAGAAAACACACTTCCAGCCAGCCCAGTGGCACTGAGGGAAGCACTGGATGCCACCCACGCCACACTGGCAACCCGAGTTTGGAAACAGACTGGGATGCTGGGGATGGCAGGGAAGGAGAGAATTGAGCATCCATGGGACTGCTTTCTCTCCTGGGGTGAGTAGCAGGGTAGCATCGATCGGGCAGTGGACTCTGGTGGAGACTGGGAGTACCACATGGCGGCGCAATTGGGAACAACCTGAAAATGCAGAAAGCACTCCACGACCGTCTGGATGATGGCTGCCAGTCCACCAACACCACCAAAGCAGCCAAAGGGCCATGTCTGCCTCAGCAACACCCAGGCCAAGTAGATTGTGCTGGCCTCCCCACGGTGCCTTCTCCTCGAGGAGAAAGGACCCGATTCAGTGAAGTGTTATGCCAGGTTACCTTGGGGACAGCTGCTATATGAGGTCAGAGGCTTGAGAGGAGGTAGTAGGAGGTAAGTCGGGTGACCAAGGTGGCTCAAAGGAGTGGCGAGTCATGCAGTATGTAGGAGGAGATAAAATAAAACAAAAAAAGAAAATGCACTTTCCAAAATTTCAGAGGAGGGGCAGAGGCTGGAGCTAAGTAATCTGAAAGCTCAATATTCTGCCTATCTTTTGGATAAGGTGACTCAGACAGCAGCAAAATTAAGGCCAGGTACATAAGGAAAGGAGAAAGCAGACAAATTGCTTGTGCTGAGACTCAAGCAGAGGGCTGCAGATGGATGGGTGGCCGCTCTGGTAGATTCCTCATCACAAAATACTGTAACAGACCCTAAGCAGTTAGCATAGATTTTGTTTATGGCACTAGAGGCTGACCCAACCTTTCAAAAAGAATCTGGAAGAACTTCCTTATGAAGTGGGGCCTGCCTACACTTACACAGCAACAAATAATTAGTCCTATGGGTCCCATTCCTAAGGCAAAAAGTATTGTCGGCAATAGGAGCTCTCTCCTCGGATAAGACCCCTGGGCCGGATGGTTTGTGCCCTTATTTTATAAAACATTCAAAGCAGAATTGGCCCCTGTTCTTACTCTTCTATATAACTATCTATATGTCTATGAGATCGGGGTCCTTTATGTCAAGGAAAATATCAAAGCTACAGAAATTCAGAATACACATAAGAGCCAGAAGAACTGTGGGTCACCCTGAAATAGGAAATGGCACAGCCATACGAACTGGGGTTATGTACAGCCTCAGAAGGGAGGATATAGACATGTTACTGTTAGAAGATATACAAAACATCACAGCTAAAGGTGAGGTTCTGATAATGGGAGACTTCAACATGCCAAATACAGATTGGTCAATACCAGCAGGGACATCTGCCAGAACTAGACACATGGTGGACTCTCTGCAGAGGGAGGGCCTCAAACAAGTGGTACGACAACCCACAAGAGACAGGGCTATCCTAGATCTAGTACTGACTAACAGGGAAAGGATCACAGATCTCCAGGTAGAAGGTCACCTGGGTGCTAGTCACAATCACATGGTATGGTTCAATTTGACCACTAGAACAAAATGATCCCATTCAAGGAAAAATATGGGACTTCAGAGGAGCTGACATTGATAAGATGGCCAACAGAGTTAAGCTAGCCCTGGCAAAAAGAAATACAGGAGAGGGATGCGGCAAAGTGTGCAAGCATTAAAGATGCAATACTTGAAGCAACATCCCATTGTGTTAGTGAGAAAAGGAAGTACAAAAGAAGAAGAGAAACCACTTTGGTTCTCAAACACAGTAGCAAGAAGGTCAGAGCCAAAGGCTGCCTTCAGGAAATATAAGGAAATGCAGCAGGATACAGATAGGGAGGCATCAAACTTCCCTAAGGGAAGCAGGGAAGGCAGTAAGGCAGGCAAAGGCCCAAACTGAGGAAGCACTAGCAAAACAGTAAAGAAGGTGACAAGACTTTCTATAGATACATTAGTGAAAGGAGAAAGTCCAGAGGGGTATTGCTAAGATCAAAGGGATAAGGGGCTTACGAGGAGGAGAAGGACTCATGTAAAAGCATCTATCCTAAATAGATACTCTGCTCAGTATTTACTGAAGAAAAGGTAAGGCAGGGCCCACAGCCCAGCATCATGGACACAGGGGGAGGGAGGTGAGCACTAGTCCTTCACAAAAGAAAGGATCCAACAAGAGATCGAGAAGCTCAGGGTGGACAAGGCAATGGGACCTGATGGCATACATCCCAGGGTACTAAAGGAACTACAGGGTGGAACTAGCAGAGCCATTATCAGAACTGTTTAGTGAGTCTCTGAGCACAAGAGAAGTCCCAGAAGACTGGAGAAGGGCTCATGTGATGCCGCTTTACAAGAGTGGTAGCAGGGAGGAAGCAGGGGACTACAGACCAGTCAGTCTTACCTCAGTAGTGGGCAAGATTATGGAGATGCTCCTTAAGGAAAAGATAGTGCAACACCTGGAATCCATAGGAGCACAGGATCCAAGACAGCATGGGTTTACAAAGGAAGGTCCTGTCAAACTAATCTCATAGATATCTTTGACTGGGTAACAAGAGTGGTGGACCAAGGAGGAGCAGTTGATGTTGCCTACCTTGACTTCAGCAAAGCTTTCGATACTGTTCCCATAGAAGATTGATTAATAAGCTGGGTAGGTTTGGGGTGGGTCAGACATTGGTCAACTGGGTGGCAAACTGGTTGATGGGCAGAAAGCGGAGAGTGGTGGTAAGCGGTATACAGTCAGAAGAGATGCAAGTTACAAGTGGGGTACCTCGGGGATCAGTCCTGGGGCCAATCCTCTTCAATATCTTCATCAGTGACATTGCAGATGGACTGAAGGGTAAGGTTTGTCTGTTTGCAGATTACACCAAGATCTGCAACAGAGTAGATGATCCAGATGGGGTGAGCAGAATGAGAAAGATCTGGATAAACTAGCAAAATGGTTGGAAGAGTGGCAACTGGGGTTTAATGCAAAAAGTACAAGATCATGCACATAGGGAAGAGAAACCCTGAAGCCACCTATAGGCTGGGAGGGAGTTGCTGGCAGTCACAAGGGAAGAAAAAGACTTGGGTGTCATCATCACCAATGACCTGAAATCATCCAGTAGGTAAGGCTAGAGGATGTTGGGTTGTATTAGCAGGGGTATCAGAAGTCAGAAGAGGGAGGTAATAATCCTCTTTACAAGACACTGGTTAGGCCCCATCTGAGTACTGCATGCAGTACTGGAGGCCATGCCTTCACAAGGACTTCAACCAAATTGAGGCAGTACAGAGAAGGGCAACCAAAATGGTGCAGGGACTGCATCTGAAAACATATGAGGACAGATTAACTGAGCTCAATATGTATATCCTAGAGCAAAGGAGGGAGAGAGGTGATATGATTGAAACATTCAAACACCTTAAGGGCATTGACAAGGTGAAAGAGTCCAGCTTGTTTCAATATAAGAAAAATAGCAGGACAAGAGGACACAGCATGAGATTAGAGGAGGCCGATTAAGGGTAATGTGAGGAAGTTCTTTTTCACAGAAAGGGTGGAGGATGCATGGAACGCCTACCTCTGGAAGTCATGGATATGAATACAGTGCAGGCTTCAAACAGGCATGGGACAGGCATAAAGGAACAATACAGATGAGTATGAATAGACAGGCCATTGACAGAACAAAGGCCAATGGCACATTCATAATGTAGAAAAGAAATGGGCAGACTGGATGGGCCTTGCGGTCCTTATCTGCCTGTCAAATTCTGTGTTTCTATGTTATGTCTCTATTAAGGAAACTGTGCTTTCAGAGGCCAGGATAGCTTTGCTTCCAAAATCCAGGAGGAGTCTAATGTCCCAGACAATTACCAACCTATTTCACTTTTAAATGTAGACATCAAGCCTCTTGCAACTATCCTGGTTTCTC
The DNA here is from genome assembly GCA_016271365.2 of Neoceratodus forsteri. Classification (NCBI taxonomy): domain Eukaryota; kingdom Metazoa; phylum Chordata; order Ceratodontiformes; family Ceratodontidae; genus Neoceratodus; species Neoceratodus forsteri. Next base: position 878,722,380 of record CM028131.1, on the reverse strand, counting down.
GGCTCAAAAGAGTGCTGTCCGGTTTATAGGCCCTGAGCAGGCAGGTTTTGTCACCAGTGTCCATTCTAGTGACTACTTTAGAAAAATCTTCCATCTGTTCTCTCAGCATCAGGCAGACCAATTCAGATGCTGTATTGGTCTCCTGGATGCAGAGAAGACATTCAACTGTGTGTCCTGGCTCTTTTGTTTAATCTTCTTCTAAAATTTGGCCTTCCCACAGAATTCATGCAGTGTATAAAGGTTTTATATTCCACCTCCTCTGCCAGAATTCTCTGTAATGGGGAACTTTCTGAATCATTTTCTGACCAGGGTACCCAGCAGGTGTGTCCTCTCCTCGATGTTGTTCTACTTATATATTGAGCCCCTGTCTAAAAATAATAATCTCTTCTTCCCAGGTCAAGAGCATCACAGTGGGGCCAGGGAATATAAACTTTCAGTGTTCTGCTGATGATGTGTTACTTCATATCTCAGACTGGCATTCATCTCTTCCTTTACATTTGCTTAATGATTTTGGACAACTGTTGGGGTATAAGTTAAATCTTCATAAAACTATTGTTTTCCCACTATCCTCTGGGTGCATTAAATCAGACATCTCTGATTTGGGTCTTAAGTGGGAACATTAATCTCTACCTTATTTGAAATTAAACTCTCCCACAGTGCCCACCTTTACAGGAGTTAAATTTAGACCCAGTGGTTAGACAAATGAAGTTAGATTCCCAGAGATGGCAGCATTTACCATTGTCTTTATGGGTACATGTTAACATAATCAAGATGGTGTTTTTCCCAGTTACTGTACCCTCTAAACATGTTAAATTTGGCCCTCCTAGAAGTTGATTCAACAAAGTTCAGTCTATCTGTTCGAAATTCATTTGGTTAGGTAAGACCCTAGGGCAATAAATAAGCTCTGTAGACCCAGGAATTGGGAGGACTTCAGCTCCCTCACTTATTAAACTACTATTTTGCCTTACAGGGCTCTACATATTTCTGATCGGGGCCAGCCCATGGAGGAGCATCCATGAGTTCCGGATTGGTTATGGATAGAGTCCTCATTGGTCAAAGAACATCATTTATCATTGCTGCCTTTGCTATCTATCCCTTCTCCAAATTCCTAAAAGTCTGAGTACTACTCCAACAGGCTGATCCATTCAAGCCCATTCACAATTATGTCATTCCCGACATCTTTCTTATCAAACTGATATCAGTCATTCTTTTTAATAATCCTAATATGTTAATTGACAAGAAAATAGCTATACCTGCGTAGTGGAAAGACACTGTGAATTCTTAATTAGTGAATTTACTTGAGGATGATACTGTTCTTTCCTTTGTTGATTTCAGAGTAAAATTTCAGCTCCCATGCATAGCTTTTACAGTATGCCTTAATCAGACAGTGTATAAATAGTTTTGGGGATCCTAGCCTGCCATCAAGATGCTGAGCCTCTTTTTAAAAATCTGTCCATCTTAGCAATTCAAAGAAGACCACTTTCTCATATTTATAAAGAACAGGGTAGGATGAACTGGCTTAATTGTGTTTCGATAGCCTTTTATTTGAATCAGGCCTTGAACCTCTCTTATTTAGCAGATATGTGGTCAGCAATTTGAATAAATTTATATGTTTGTGTGAAGCAAGATAGGTTGCATTTAATGCAATTTAATATCCTACATAGTTTGAATTTTACTCCTTATACACTATTTAGAATGGACAGGCTCCTGAGCCACATGTCCTATGTATGCTATGGAAGAGGGCACTTTACTCCATATGATATGGACTTGTCCTCATGTCACAGCATTTTGGAATTTTATTCAAAACCTGTTTGCTCCTTGGTTTGGCCATTCTCTGCACTTTACTTCTGAAATTTGTATACTGGGCAATTCTGAGTCAATCACTCGGCAAAGGAAAAGTCCTACATGGCCTTTATTATGGAAGTGACAAAATTGTTATTGATGAGACATTGGGAAGGTGATCACATGTCCTCCAAGTTAGAATGGGTTCAGGAATCCTTCTCTGCCTTAAATGTGGAAAGAGCAATAGCTATTGCCAACCATGTCTTACACAAATTCCAGAAATGTTCAGGACTCTTTCTTTCTGTTACATCTGGGAAATTACCTTATTCCTTTTCTCTCATTCTTCCCCTTTATTGTGACTAGATGTTTTGGGGTACATTGGTTTTAAGAATTTCATAATGTCCAAGTTTTGCCCTGTTTTTAAGAACCTTTAGGTGAAATGTTTTACCTGTATTTTTCACCTGCATGAGTGGGTGAGGAGTGCTGGGAAAGGGGTACTTGGATGGCTGGTGGTGGGATTATTTTTTATTGCAATATGTTGCCTTGTTTTGTCAGCTTAGCTTGTTAACTGTATGTTTGGGTGAGTTCCATTTGATGTGATGTCTTGTTTTGCTCCTCCTTTTTGCATTGTTGTACTCTGTTAACAAATTTTAATAAAGTATACTAAGTTACATAGATACATAAATACATATAATTTGATGGCAGATGAGGGCCTTGTGCCATCCAGTCTGCCCACCTACTCACCCCCAAGTGACCATTATTGACCCTCTTCCCATCTTCATCTTTTGTGATTTCTACTTTATTAACTAATTGTATAATTGCTGTCCCTTTTAGATGATACCTTCAGAGGACTGGAAGTTGGTGCTGGGTAGTTTCATGAAATGCTTTAATTCTGACTGTGCAGTAGCAGTCTACCTGAATATGGAAGAGGTTTGCTCCAGAAAGAACAGTTACATACTCACCATAACAGTAAATCTTCAAGAGCATCTCTTTCATCAGGCCACACCTATAGAATTTATAGCCGCCAGACACTAGAACCACAAGGAAACATTTCGAGCAATCCACCAGGAGCCACCCATGGTGATGTCAGACTTTGGCTACTACATAAATGTGGGTGACCCCTTTCCTTCCCATGGGAGATCATGCTTGGAGGACCTCCTTTAGGGAACCTGGATTAGATCCTCATGGAGAAGGTGACAGCATGCACTACAGTCTCAGGATCTTATAGGGAAAGGAAGGTGGGATGGCATGTCCTGATAAAAGAGATTCTCTTGAAGATCTACTGTTATAAGTATGTAAATGTTCTATCTACTTTGAGGATATCTCTTTCATCAGGCCACACCTATGGAATGAGTACCAAGCAGTACTGACTATAAACAGTTCAATACAAAGAGAGCTGCACACTAAAGGTACAGGAGGGAGCATTACAAAATTAGTTTACAGAGCAGACACCACAGCGGACTCCAAGAGTCCAGAACAGTCAAAAACAGTTAGTGCCAAATAAATATGAAAACACAAGGAATACCTGCAAAAACAATTTATTCCATGGAGACCCTAGGGATGCATTCACTACCTCTACCATCTAACATGTGATGCTTCATCAGGAGGTGGAGTTAAGCCACTAGCTGTATCCTTTTATTTCATCAAAGCTTCAAGTGACAATTCACAATTTTGCAAAACATACATAAACTCCATACTGAAGGTATTCCTTGTATTTTCATATGTATTTGGAACTAACTGTTTTTGACTGTTCTGAACTCTTGGATTGTGGTGCCTGCTCACTGATTATAAACTATTGGAGTGGCAGGAGCCTACAAGTCTAAGAAAGTAGGCCTTGAAGTGCAGCTAGGCCAAAGCCAGACATTTTGCAAGAGTCAATGTCCAGACTGTAGTGTTTAGTGAAGGTGTGGACAATACTCCATGTGGCAACTGCACAGATTTCTGCAGCAGACAGATTTTTGAAACATGCAACAGATGGCCATGCCACAGGTGGAATAACCAGAACAACCAAGGAAGTTCCTTACCATACTTCCTATAACAAAAAGTAATGCAGATTGCTAACCATTTTGACAGGTACTGTTTAGAAACAGGAGTGCCCTCTTCCCATGGGCAAATGAAACAAAAAGCTGTGAGGACCTCCTACAGGCCTTTGTGCAGTGTATACAGTACCTGAGAATTCTATGTACATTGGTATCCCATGATTTGGTGAGTGAATTACAGTGAGTCAATCTGGGTGAGGTCAAACAGTGAGTGTGAAATAGGCTACATTATTTTAAGAGCCCATGTTAAGATGCGTGCTTTCATTTCATTAGGAGCCATAGTCTGTGTGTGAAGCATGTAGGTAATTGTTTGTCTGGCTGGTTTTCAGCTGGCTGCATAGTGTAGAGGTTACAGTCACTGCCTGTGTGGCTGGCAGACCCGGTTTGATACTGGCTGTGAGAATTTTTTTATGAGTAAATCCCATTCCGCCCACCCTCCCAACTTTGTTCCCCTTTGTCCCCAGTGGGGACATTCTGATTGTCCCTCAACATTCTCCCCTCCTGACTTGTGTCCCTCTTTACAGTATCCCCTCCTGAGTTTTCCCTGTCCCAGAATTTCATTCCCCTTGTGGTAGTTAATTTAATTATGAGGGGTAGGGCACAAAGAGCCCTGTAAGGTGGATGTGGGGGCATAGCCCCGCCAAAAAGCAAGTGAACCTGTGCGCTGATTTGTGAGCATGCTGTTCTGTTCTTCACTGTGTTGTTTGCAGCAATTTTTGCTTTGCTCTTTTTATTGGTGCCGTTTGTAGTCACAGTTATCATATAGAACCATGTACATCTAGAGTTTGTAGCAATATAGTCTCTAGATTGGCATGCCAGGAAAATAAACTGGTAGGTGGATGCTTTGATTTAAAGTAAACTCAGGTACCTGGCCCAATTCTCAAAGATTCCCTGAATGATGCAAGGGCTTGCGTCATGAGGAATGGTACATGGTGCTGCTTAGCCAAAAGGTGCACCGAGAACAATTCTCAAATGCAGCCTGCATCAAGCACAGGCTGCATGCACAAGGGGCTTGCACCTACGTTATGGCACAAATTGGGCTGCAGCATGGTGCTAGGGGCTTGCAGTAAATGCAAGCTGCCGTATCACCTAATTTGGGATTTCTAAACCTTCCCAGAGGGCACATGTCTAAGTACCTGTAGAACAGCCAGGGCTGGTCTAAGTGTACTTAAAAGTGTGTCCTCTGGGAGTTAAAGACAACATTCCACCCCCCCAGAGCCCACCCTTGGCAAAAGCAAACATGTGTTGTGACCTCACCGAACCAATCCTCCCTTTTATTGAACATAATCAAATACCTGGTGGCCTAGTGTACCCCCAGCCCTGATCCTCTTTTACAACTGTGGGTGGAGCCTACAGGAGTATTGCATGTACAAAAGGAGTGATGTCATGTTTTCTGCCTGTGGAACTGACTGAAGGTGTAAATAGTCTCCTCTGCCTTACCCTCCTCCAAGAAATGTTTTCTGCCCTCAAATAAATATGCTTTCATGTTAGTCAATGGTTGCAGGTACTATTTTCTTTCTTAAATTGGTGGTACAAGAACTGGAACCTGAGTAGTGGAGGCAGCATTGTTTTTGGGGAAATGAGGTCCACCACCTCCACCCAAGAAGCTCCAAAGGTCAATCCCACCTATTTTTTATTCATGTGGGAGGGGCATGAGGTGGATCTATCATCCTGAAAGAAGACTCACATGTTTGGGATGTGGACCAAGGAACGGAACAACAAGTCTGTGGAGTCCCTGCATTTTTGGTAAGACTAGAACAGAAGATACTTAAAATGCCTTCAAACTGACTTAAAAACCTTGGAACAAATGATTATCAGAGTCACCTGGTGTCTCAAAGGAAGGACTAAGAAATGTCTAAAACAAAGGAAAATAGACAGCCTTCAGGTATTTCTTAAACATTTATATACTAAAAACAAAGTTCAGCTTTTGGGATTAACAATATTTGTTTACCATATTCTATCTATCTATATATATAGTTTGTCTTTTAGTAGTTTCAAAATCTTGAAAGCGTTGGTGTTACTAATGCATTTAGAAATATTTTTTTTCATTGTCTTTACAGATAACCTTGAAAGTATTGGTGTTACTAATGCATTTAGAAATACATTTTTAATTGTCTTTACAGATAAATCATGCTTGTTCATGTGAGGCACATTTTTTGGGGGTGGGGTTCAAATTATTTTAATCATGGGCACAGTTCTTGGTAAACACAGTCTGTGATGTGCAAAAACATATGTTATGTAGAGTGTTTTGATATATATGTTAAATCCTAGTGTGTCCTTCCCTTTGTCTGCTATTAGGGTTTCCTAAATTAGCTTGCTAGCTGTATGGTAAGTTATGAGCCCCTGGGAATCTCCATAACAAATAGCTTTATTGAGCTTTCTTTCTCCTCACGATGCCCCTGTCTCATGTGAGAGTGATGTAGCCATGCCCTTAGATTTATACGTGTACTGCTATAACATTAGTTTAGTAACAGCAGAGTCTTGTAACTGTTCTTATCCAGGAAGCACATATGTCAACAGTTAGTTTAGCAGATACCTGAGAGCAAGCTAACTGGGATTTCTGTAAGACAACAGCTACTATATAGCTCTAATTCACTATTTTTGTTTTCTCTGTGCATCAGGTCTAGCTAGCAGGAGTGTGTTAACATCAAAACACAAATAATGATTTAGAGCTATTTAGCAACTGTTTTGAGTTCTCTGTTCTCTTCAATCCAGTGTTTTGTTTCTGCTGAGGTTGTTAGGGAGTTTTTCTAGTTTTCCTGGGTGTTTTATGACGTCTGTGGGCTGTCATTCAAGTTTGTTTTATTGCATCTCCTCCAAGTTAGTCTTCACAGTGTACCCTTTGGTTTGATGTCTTGCTTAGCAGAGAAAAACACTGCAGCCTGGATTTACTGTGCTGTACAATATACTATAGAAAGATACATATTTAAACACACACACACACACACACACACACCCAAGCAGAACACAGCTGGATAAGGTACCAGTATTTAGGAAACTTGTCATACTTACCCACTGTCTAGCAATGTGAATCCTGGCTGTGACTATAGGCGTTTGCAGCTGAATGATATTTGATTTGCTTCACTTGCAAATAGGTAGGCATTTGTGTCTAATTTCTGTTTGACTTACTGTAGGTTACACATAGAATCTGAAAAATTCATAACATGCTGTATTGTGATTCAATTAACTGATAAATTGGGATTTTGGTTTCTTTTACAAATTCATTTTCCTGAGCATGGATATACTAAAACAAAATTTCTCAACAAAATGTTTTAAATAAAGAGTTTAACTCACAGCAGCAGAAGAAGCATGTTGGCATTAAAAGCTTATTGGCGTGGGTGTAGTGGCACCAGTATTTAAGCATGACTTAGGTAGAGGATTAATTGTGACTGGGGGTGAGGGAGGGTGAGTCTTGATATTTGAAGCATAATTTTTTGAACCTTCAACCTTCAATGGGTTAGACTCTGCAGCCATCTGTACAGTATATCACTAAGCCATATGCAGTGTGGTATGGGTAAAACCCAGCTCACCAGACCAGGACCAGTGTTTTAAGTACCTAGAGGCCAGTGGAGCACAGGACCCAAGGCAGCATGGGTTCACAGTGGGAAGGTCATGTCAGACAAATCTAATAGATTTCTTTGACTGGGTGACCAAAGTAGTAGACCAGGGAGGGCTGTGGACATGGCCTACCTAGACTTTAGCAAGGCATTTGACACAGTCCCACACAAAAGATTAATAGTCAAATTAACCAGCCTGGGAGTGGGTCCCAGGGTGGTAGCCTGGGTAAAACATTGGCTGCACAACAGGACACAGAAGGTAATTGTAAATGGAGTCCACTCTGAAGAAAGAGGGGTTACTAGTGGGGTACCGCAGGGTTCAGTATTGGGTCCAGTCCTTTTTAATGTCTTCATCAGTGACATTTCAGAGGACTGGAAGGAAAAGTATGCCTTTTGCAGATGACACAAAGATCTGCAACAGGGTTGATACACAAGGAGGCGTGGAAAGGATGAAAAGGGACTAGGCAAGGTTGGAGAAATGGTCAGAAGTATGGCAGCTAGGATTCAATGCAAAGAAGTGCAAAATAATGCACCTGGGAAACAAGAACCCGGGAAGAATACACAATGGGTGGGAGGTAGTAACAACAACAAAAAGGAAAGGGACCGGGGTAATCATATCAGATGACTTTAAGGTTAGCAAGCAATGTGAGAAGGCAGTAGAGAGGGCTGGGGTATACTGGGATGTATAGGGAGAGGCATCAGCAGCAGAAAACAGGAAGTTGTTATCCCTCTGTACAGACAGTTGGTGAGACCCCATCTGGAGTACTGTGTCCAGTTCTGAGACCCCATCTCCACAAGGACATAGACAGGATAGAGGTAGTCCAGAGGAGGGCAACTAAAATGGTGCAGGGTCTACAAGAGAAGCCGTATGAGGAGATACTAAAGGAGCTTAATATGTATACCCTTGAGGAAAGAAGGGAGAGGGACATGATAGAAACTTTTAAGTACCTCAGTGGAATCAACAAAGTCCAAGAGGGTAGCATCTTTCAGAAAAGAGACTCACAAGAACAAGGGGACACAATTTAAAGATAGATGGAGGGCGGTTCAGGGGCAACGTGAGGAAGTATTATTTCACAGAGAGGGTAGTGATGCATGGAACAGCCTTCCAGGAGGTTGTGGGTCTAAAACTGTGGGAGAATTCAAGAATGCATGGGACAGACATAAGGCAATTCTTTTGGGGGTAGGAAAAAATAGGCTGTTGGTTAATTAGGATCTGCGGCCTATCCTGTAGCTAGGGAAATGGGCAGACTAGATGGGCCAAGCGGTCCCTATCTGCTGTCAAAGTCTATGTTTCTATGTCAAAGTCTATGTAAAATCTGCACTGGGCACAGCTTGTGCAAATATTGCTGATCCAGTGGATCAAATAAAAACGTGCAAATAAATAAATAAATACTTGGCTTTGCCTCATGCTTCAACCCACCCCAGGAGTGATGTTATTACATGATAGCACACACCCTGTCATGCCTTATTGCTTAAATATGCCCTTTCTCAATGTACTATACTTTGATTCAGTTAGTGTATGCAACAGCCTTCATGTGAACACTCTAGGCTTCTCTTTGACTCTGATGTTTATTTGCTTTAGCTATTGCATGTTGTTTGAACTGCTTTGGTCTTCTTGATGTGGTGCCTGTGTGCCTAAACTATGTAATCTGTTTATCTACTGCTACCCATGTATCTCCAGTGAATGATTGTTATAACTGTCTGCTCTCCGAACCATTGTTTTGGACTTAACTGTGCTGTCTTTTTCATTAGTTTTGATGAGGTGCCTTTGTAAATGAGTCTCTGACTTAAAGGTTTATAAATCTGATATTTTTAAATAAATAAATAAATGTTTATGTTTAAACCCATGAAACACCCTTATCTAATTAATGCACTCACGGTCATAGTGGCTCTGCCACTGCTTGCTATTAAATGTAATCATGTCCCCAGTGATCTAGCAGATTCCCCAGCCCAATCCCTTTTAATTAAATCTAATGATGTCCCTGGTGGTCTAGCAGCCCCAAGCCCCAATTCCCTTTTTTATTAAATGTAATCATGACCCTGGTGGTCTAGCAGCCCCCAAGTCCCAATCCTTATTTTATTAAATATAATTCTGGACCTGGCAGTCTGGCAGATTCTGCCCCCAGTCCCAATCCCTGTTTATTAAAGAAACAGGCTAGGCTAGAAACAGGAGTCAGAGGGTGGGGTTAAATGGGATTCACTCTGAAGAAGGCACGGTAACCAGTGGGGTGCCACATGGGTCAGTACTGGGCCCAGCCCTCTTCAATGTCTTTATTAGTGACATTTTCAAAGTCAGGTCAAGTCAAAGTTTATTGGCAGGAAAATACTCCATTGAGCAGTCTCATTTACAAGGATGTCCTGAACAAACAAGCAGTAATCACAACATCAGCAAAATGTATTGCATGAAATTTACAGAGCAATAATTCAATAACACAGTATGCAAAACTTGATGGACATTAGTGCTAACAACATCTGTAAAGAAATGCGTGGAAAACCAAGGAGGCCAAGGAGGATGGAAGTGCTTAACAACAGCTTGGCAGGAGCTGAGGAGGGAGGCATGGGGAAGGTGAAGAATGGGTGGAGTGGATAGCAGTGTGATCTTGGCTGGTGATGGTAATTAGGAGCTTGGGGCAGGAAGTAACAGAGAGAGAGGTAGTTTGCTTGAGAAGGGGTTGTGTGCTAGGAAGATAGGGTGCTGAGATGGTAAGGGGTGGGGAATGCTGTTCTATGCACCTTGGGAGGTGAGGGCTGGGCAATAAGAGTAGATGGGGAAGGCGTGCTGGAAGGTGGTGAGAGTAGAGATAGAAAGGGGTGAGCCTAGGGTGATGGTTGATGTTTGAAAGAGATTGGGGAGGCAGGCATTCAGAGGCATGTACAATAGCTGTCAAGATTGCTGATGGCCAGCTTCCTGAAACAGTTTAGAGGAATTAAGTTTTGTAATTTGAGTTTAGATCAGGCTTTGTTGCATGCACTTGGGAGAGCTCAGCGTATGGCCTTGTCACCAAAGCATGATTGAGTATTCTGGTACATCTAACAAGATGTATGAGGTACTGCGTATGGGGTATGGATAGGTCATGCACTGAAATAGTTTTGTTATATATGGAGGGAGCTTGGTGAGGAGGGCATTGTAGAGGCAAGTGAGACAGTGAATGAGATGCCTAGATGAATGGGAGGTCCAGACCACTGTAGCATATAGACTGCAATGGTGGGTTCAACGGTGGGCATTGGTAATAAAGCAGATTGCCCTATGGTAAAGAATGTCAAGCTGGTAAAGCAAGGAGTCCGAACCATGACCATAAAGTATATCTACATAGCCTAGGAGTGGTATGAATGTTGACTGAACTAATCGTAGCCTAGTTTTGGGGGTAAAAGTGATTTGTTCCTGAATAAGAAGCCAGTTCTTTGTCTTAGTTTCTTCACCAGTGATACTATATGGTCAGATTATGTCAGGTGTTGGTCTAGCTCACATCCTAAATAGTTGAATTTATTGACCACCTCGAGATCATCACCCAGGAGGGTCTTGATGGGGGCAGTGATGTGAGTGCATTTGTGATGGAGGTCATAAAGTTGGAATGGAAATACATAACTTTTTGTTTTTGGGCAATTAATAGAAGTTTAGATTGGACGAGGCTGTGTTGGAGCAGGTTAAATTCTGACTGGAGCTCTTCATGGGCTTCAGTTACTGATGGTCTGGATAGGCATATTATCGAATCATCCATGAGCAGATTTAATTTTACTGAGCTGATGTTGTTGCCTATGGAATTTATATATATCATGAATAGGTGAGTTCAAGGGTCGAGCCTTGTGGTGCTCCTCTCGTAAGAGAAGGGAGGGAGAGGGGTCATCTGCTTTCACCTGTTGTAATTTATTATTTAGATAGCTGTTGAATCATAACAGTGCAGGGCCAGAAATGCCATGACGATAAAGTGAACTGAGGAGCAGAGTGTGGTTGACTCTATCAAATGCTTTGCTTAGGTCCAAGAAGACAGCCCCTGTAACTTGTCTCTATCCATGGCCAGGAGCCAGTCATTTGTGACAGAAGCTAAGGCAGAGGTGGTGCCATGGGATAGTCTAAAGCCAGATTGGACTGGGTTTATTAGGTTTGATTTTCAGAGATAGTCTCTTATTTGGGCATTTACCAGTTTTTCAAGGAGTTTATACAGTGGGGTAGAATGGATATAGGTCGGTAATTATTTAGGTCCATAAATCACCCAATTTAAATACAGGGGTACATGAGCTATTTTCCAAACATTGGGTATGGTACTGGAGCTAATGGACAAATTAAACAGATGCAATATGGGTGCTGTTAGGAACTGGAAGCCGACTTCAAAGAAGTAGGAACCTATGTTGTCTGCTCCTGCTCCTTCCTTGACATCAGTGGATTAGGAGGTCTTCAACCTCCTTGAATTGAAATGGGATAAAAGTGAAGATGTTATTAGATAGTGTGAGAGGTGCTTAGGTGTGTCAGAGATAAGGCAGGCAGCCTTAGTAGAGTCGAAGGCAAGACCTGTGGTGGAAAAGTGGTTGGTAAAGCTATGCAGGATGTTGGATTTGTGAGAGATGATGTTACTTTTTAAGGTAATTTTGCCTGGTAATGAAGAGGGTGAGATGTTACCTTTGACTGCTTAATAATGCTCCAGAACTTGCTAGCATTACCTTTGTAGATTCAAAAGCAGAAAGATATTAGTCTGCTTTTGTGGTCCTGATCTTTTTAGTGAAGTCATTATGACATGCTCCAAAGGCTGCCCAATCTGAGGAGAGTTTGGTTTGTCTGGCTGTAGACCAAAGCGGTCCCTCTCTTTAATGCAGCCCTAAATTCAAATGTAAACCAAGGGCAGGAGAGCTTTTATGCTCTGCATTTTGATAGCGGGCATGTTTGTTAATAATGTCAATTAATATGCTATTAAAAAGAAGCTGCATCATTAATGTTCGAGGTAAGGTAGAATTTGGTCCAATTAATATTTCTGAGCTCATACAAATAGTGGGATATATTGAATTTGCAGAAGCTTCTTTCCATGAAAACCTATTTATTTGCTTATGGATGTTTAACCTCTGATACATACCATGGCACAGTGGCCACTGGCATCTGGAATATAGCTGCATGGGTGATCTTGTAAGACCTATTGGTAAGGATTAGGTCAATTAAGGACCCACTAAGGGGATCTTGGGCTTAGGACAGGTGATCTCCATTACAAGTTGGCTGTTGGATGAAGCCAGCTTTGTTGCAGAACTCTTTGAGCTGTAAACACTTGTTGCATGTTTTTGCCAGTCGATGTTTAAGTCACCTAGTATGATGATCTCACTTTACTTCACGTCTGAGATATTACTGTATGCAGGTAGTTGAGGAACTCCATGCTACCGAATGGTCACATTTCAATGGGGGATATAGAAAGATTTAGAGTTAGGTTCAAATGCCATTGGTGAGCTGGCAGGGGTGATGCCAGATACTATAAATTTGTCTTGGACGAGATAACTATGCACCCTCCTCTGGTTGGCCTGTCACTTCTGAAGAGGTTATAGGAGTGGAGGGATAACGTGGAATTGGGAGTGGATTGTTTCAGCCATGTTTCAGATATTACAAGGATGTCTGGGTCTGTGTGGGAGATCCAGGCATTTACAAGGTCTATTTTTTCAGTATGATGCACATTTAGGTGCAAGCATTTCAGACCACTGAGTCAGCAAAGGTGGTAGGGAAGCTAGTGACTGAGGTGATCAAGGATTTAATTAAATATTGCCAGTGCATATTAGCAGCAAGGAGATTATGTACATAAGTCACCTGAAGATTAATTTGATTTTGCTGAGTTGTTGTGTCTTCAAAAGGGTGTACACATGGTGTGTCATACTGATGTAATGGAGGAAGGAGGGGTATAGGGTGAAGAAGAATAGAATAGAATAGCCCAAGTGATAGAGGGTGGGATTCAGATGGGCATAGAGCTAGCAGGGTTGTGGATAAATTCCAAAGAGGGTTCAAGGTGCTACAGCTGACTAAGGTATGAGGAGAAGGGCAAGGGCAATACCCAGTCATAATTGCTAGGCACAAGTCATAAGGTTGGAGGGACATGCCGCTGAATATGAAGGCAGGACTGAAAGAGTGGGATTTTGAGAAAGAGAGAATATGGTGCAGAAGAGGAGCAATCTGGGAGCCAGAGCATAGGTGGATAGGTGGCATGTTCCTTCATGGTAAAACTGCTTGACTTCTTGGATAGGAGTAGTCCGATGATGCAAGGCGCAGCACCAAGGATTAACAAAGGAGGTGTAGTGGTAGTGCAAATACAGGAGCATGCTAATTGGAACAGGGCACAAAAAATTCTTGTTTTAAGTCTGTGTTTGTTCTATTATGGGTAACATAGCACTTTTAAGTCAACAGAGGTAGCCCAATAATGTATTGCCACACTTTATCAAGGTAACTGCAAAAGTTGAGAGTTACAGTTGGTTAAAAACAGTGGTCCATAGCCCAGCAAGGCAGTCAATTGGTAGGAGGGTTGGTGGGGAGGTGACAGGCTGCTAAGCCATGCCACTGGTAGGCAGGAAGCCTAACAAGGACTGAAGGGAAAGTATGAGTATTTGTGGATGACGCAAAAATCTTCAACATAGTGGACACACTGGGGAGGGATGAAAAATCTGAAGGACAATCTGAAAAGCTGGAAGACTAGTGAAGGGTTTGGCAACTAAGTTTCAATGTCAAAAAGTGCAGAATTATGCACATGGAGCACAGAAAGCTGGGTGCAATGTATAAATTGGGGACGAGGTATTGGCAATCACAAAACAGGAAAGAGACCTGGGGTCATTATATCTGATGACCGAAGGTAACAAAGTAGTGTGATAAAGCAGTGAGGAAAGCTAGCAAAAGCTCGAGTGCATGGGAAGGGGTATCACTAGCAGAAAGAGGGAGGTAGTGTTACCACAGGTATAGATCGATGGTGAGGCCCCACCTAGAGTCCTGTGTCCAGTACTGGAGGTCCCATCTCCAGAAAGACATAGATCAGTTTGAGGTGGTACATCAGAGGGCAATCAAAATGGTGCATAGCCTACATCAAAAGCCCTATGAAGAATTACTCAAGGAATTAAATATGTACTCTTCGGAGGAAAGGTGGGAAAGGGAGACATGATAGAAATGTTCAAATACCTCAAAGGTATTAATAAGATACAGAAGGATAGCATTTTACATAGAAAAGAGTTGCTCAAGGACAAGAGGCCATGACATGAAGCTTGAGGGGGAGACTCAGAGTAGATGTGAGAAATACTTCTTCACAGAAAGGGTGGTGGATGCTTGGAACAGCCTCCCAGCTAAGGTGTTGGTACTAAAATGGTTTGAGGATTTAAGCATGCATGGATCAGACACAAGAGGTCCATAGTAATAGGGCTTGGGGAGGGCAAGCAATTGAGTAGGGTCTGTGGTAGCACAGTACATAGGGAATTTAGGGGACTAGGTGGGCCAAGAGGTCCTTATCTGCTAACAACTTCTCTGTTTCTATGTAATTATGTCCCTGATGGTCTAGCGGACCCCTCCCTACCTCCAATCTGCCCATGACAACTAACATTCCCTGATGGTGTAGTGGACTCCCCCAACCCAGAAGACAGTGCCCCACCTCCCTACTCCCCATTTCATCCCCATGCTGATGATCGGTAGAGCCTTCTGCTCTCCACCAAGTCTGGCTGCTGAATGAGCTGTCAGTGAGCATGTACTGTACTGTAACAGGCTGATTGTAGAGTACATAATAATAGACAGCTCAGTAAGTCAAATATAGACACCCCTTCTGTTTCTCACATCCTGGCATTGTTTCTTGCTCCTTATATTCATATCCCATGAATTTTGGGAGGGGACTGGAATCTAGTCCACTCCAATGACTTGACAGGTCATACAGGAACAGGGTAGGCGTATCTAATGCCCAAAGGGCTTTGAGAGAATTTATGGAAAATCTGGGATTGATAGAACCTTTGAGGTTTTACACAGGGGAGAGCAAGTGTTTACATTTTATTCACCTCTGCATGGGGTATATTCCCATCCAGATTATTTTAACAAGTCATTCACTGTTACAGTATGTGAGTGATTCGAGCATAGGCACCAGAGTTATTTCTGACCACACTGCTGTCCACTTAAAGATTGTATCATCACAATGGCCCCTGCTCTTGTACCTAGTCATTGAACCTCAGCTGTTGTCTGATTCTACCCTTTTAGAGCATATGAGAACTTTGCTCAGTAGCAGATAATGTGGATTCCATCCCTGCAAAAGATGTAATGTGGGGTTCCTCCAGATTATCTGAGAGGGAAACTGATAAGACTGACTACAATTAAGCAAAACAAAATATTGTCTCAGTTTGAGGAATGGTTCCTTAAGATTGGAACTTTAGAAAACACACTTCCAGCGCCCAGTGGCACTGAGAGGAAGCGTTGGATGCCACACCTCGTGCCACACTGGCAACCCGAGTTTGGGAATGGACTTGAGATGCTGGGGCTGGCAGGGAAGGAGAGGATTGAGCATCTGTGGGACTGCTATCCTCTCCTGGGGTGAGTAGCAGGGTAGCATCAATCGGCAGTGGACTCTGGTGGAGACTGGGAGCACTACATGAATGGCGCAATAAGGAACAACCAGAAAAATGGAAATCACTCCATGACTGGCCGGATGATGGCTGCCAGTCCACCAACACCTCAAAAGCAAGCCAAAGGAGCTATGTCTGCCTCAGCAGCACCCCAGGGCCAAGTAGATTGTGCTGGCCTCCCCACGGTGTCTTCCTTCTCTGAGGAGAAGAGACCCGACAGTGAAGTGTTATGCCAGGTTACCTTGGGACAGGCTGCTATATGAGGTCAGAGGCTTGAGAGGAGGTAGTAGGAGGTAAGTCGGGTGACCAAGGTGGCTCAAAGGAGTGGTGGAGTCGTGGATTATGTAGGAGGAGAAAAAAACAAAAAAAAAATGCACTTTCAAAAATTCAGAGGAGGGGCAGAGGCTGGAGCTAAGTAATCTGAAGGCTCGATATTCTGCCTATCTTTTGGATAAGGTGACTCAGACGCAACAAAATGAAGGCCAGTACATAAGGCAATGAGAGAAACAGAGCAAATTCCTTGTGCTGAGACTTAAGCAGAGGGCTGCAGATGGATGGTGGCGCTCTGGTAGATCCTCATCAACAAATACTGTAACAGACCCTAAGCAGTTAGCAGAGATTTTTGTATATGGAACCAGAGGCTGACCCAACCTTTCAGAAGAATCTGAGAACTTCCTTATAGAAGTGGGCCTGCCTACACTTACACAGCAACAACTATTAGTCCTATGGGTCCCATTGCTAAGGCAGAAGTATTGTCAGCGATAGGAGCTCTCTCCTCGGATAAGACCCCTGGGCCGGATGGTTTTGTACCCTTATTTTATAAAACATTCAAAGCAGAATTGGCCCCTGTACTTACTCTTCTATATAACTATCTATATGTCTCTGATATCAGGGTCCTTTTATGTCAATGAAAATATCAAAGCTACAGAAATTCAGAATATACATAAGGAGCCAGAAGAACTGTGGGTCACCCTGGAAATAGGAAATGGCACAGCCATACGAACTGGGGTTATGTACAGGCCTCCAGAAGGGAGGATATAGACATGTTACTGTTAGAAGATATACAAAACATCACAGCTAAAGGTGAGGTTCTGATAATGGGAGACTTCAACATGCCAAATACAGATTGGTCAATACCAGCAGGGACATCTGCAGAACTAGACACATGGTGAACTCTCTGCAGAGGGAGGGCCTCAAACAAGTGGTACAACAACCTCACAAGAGACAGGGCTATCCTAGATCTAGTACTGACTAACAGGAAAGGATCACAGATCTCCAGATAGAAGGTCACCTGGGTGCTAGTGACCATCACATGGTATGGTTCAATTTGACCACTAGAACAAAATCATCCTATTCCAAGGCAAAATCTGGGACTTCAGAGGAGCAGACTTTGATAAGATGGCCAACATAGTTAAGCTAGCCCTGGCAAAAAGAAATAAGATTGGGGGTACAGGTAAAGTGGGAAAGCATAAAGATGCAACTTGAAGCAACATCCTATTGTGTTAGTGAGAAAGGAAGTACAAAAGAAGAAGGAAACCACTTTGGTCCTCAAGAACAGTAGTGGAAAAGGTCAGAGCCAAAGGCTAGCCTTCAGGAAATATAAAGGAATGCAGCAGGATGAAGACAGGGAGGCATACCAAACTTCCCTAAGGAAGGCAGTAAGGCAGGCAAAGGCCCAAACCAGAAATACTAGCACAAACAGTAAAGAAGGTGACAAAACTTTCTATAGATAAATTAGTGAAAGGAGAAAGTCCAGAGGGTATTGCTAAGATCAAAGGGATAAGGGGCAGTATGAGGAGGAGGACCATGTAAAGCATCTTTCCTAAATAAATATCTCTGCTCAGTATTTACTGAAGAAAATGTAGTGCAGGGCCCACAGCTCAGCATCATGGACACGGGGGAGGGAGGAGGTGAGCACTAGTTCCTTCACAAAAGAAGGAGTCCTACAAGAGATCGAGAAGCTCAGGGTGGACAAGGCAATGGGACCTGATGGCACATCTCAGGGTACTAAAGGAGCTAAGGGTGGAACTAGCAGAGCCATTATCAGAACTGTTTAGTGAGTCTCTGAGCACAAGAGAAGTCCCAGAAGACTGGAGAAGGGCTCATGTGATCCCGCTTTACAAGAGTGGTAGCAGGGAGGAAGCAGGGGACTACAGACCAGTCAGTCTTCACCTCAGTAGTGGGCAAGATTATGGGGACACTCCTTAAGACAAGGATAGTGCAACACCTGGAATCCATAGGAGCACAGGATCCAAAACAGCATGGGTTTACAAAGGAAGGTCCTGTCAAACTAATCTCATAGATATCTTTGACTGGGTAACAAGAGTGGTGGACCAAGGAGGAGCAGTTGATGTTGCCTACCTTGACTTCTGCAAAGCTTTCAATACTGTTCCACGAAGATTGATTAATAAACTGGGTAGTTTGATTGGGTTAGACATTGGTCAACTGGGTGGCAAACTGGTTGACGGGCAGAAAAAGAGTGGTGGTAAACTGTATACAGTCAGAAGAGATGCAAGTCACAAGTGGGGTACCCTAGGGATCAGTCCTGGGGCCAATCCTCTTCAATATCTTCATCAGTGACATTGCAGATGGACTGAAGGGTAAGGTTTGTCTGTTTGCAGATGACACAAAGATCTGCAACAGAGTAGATGATCCAGATGGGGTGAGCAGAATGAAAAGACCTGTATAAACTAGCAAAATGGTTGGAAGAGTGGCAACTGGGGTTTAAGAGCATAGAAATACAAGATCATGCACATAGGAAGAGAAACCCTGAAGCCACCTATAGGCTGGGAGGGGAGTTGCTGGCAGTCACAAGGGAAGAAAAGACTTGGGCGTCATCATCACCGATGACCTGAAATCATCCAAGCAGACCACTAAAAGCAGTAGGTAAGGCTAGAGGATGTTGGGGTGTATTAGCAGGGTATCACAAGTCGAAGAGGGAGGTAACAATCCTCTTTACAAGACACTGGTTAGGCCCCATCTGAGTACTGCATGCAGTACTGGAGGCCACACCTTCACAAGGACATTAACCAAATTGAGGCAGTCCAGAGAAGGGCAACCAAAATGGTGCAGGGACTGCATCAGAAAACATATGAGGACAGATTAACTGAGCTCAATATGTATACCCTAGAGCAAACAGGGAGAGAGGTGATATGATCTGAAACATTCAAACACCTTAAGGTATTGACAGGGTGAAAGACTCCAGCATGTTCCAATATAAGAAAATAGTAGGACAAGAGGACACAGCATGAGATTAGAGGATGCTGATTAATGTGAAAAGTTCTTTTTCACAGAAAGGGTGGAGGATGCATGGAACGCCTACCTCTGGAAGTCATGGATATGAATACAGTGCAGGGCTTCAAACAGGCATGGGACAGGCATAAAGGAGCAATACAGATGTGTATAAATAGTCAGGCCATTGAGAGAGCAAAGGCCAATGGCACATTCATAAGGTTGAAAAAGAAATGGGCAGACTGGATGGGCTTCGGTCCTCATCTGCTGTCAAATTCTGTGTTTCTATGTTGTGTCTCTATTTAGGAAACTGTGCTTTCTGAGGCCAGGATAGCTTTGCTTCCAAAATCCAGGAGGGAGTCTAATGTCCCAGACAATTATCGACCTATTTCACTTTTTAAATGTAGACATCAAGCCTCTTGCAACTATCCTGGTTTCTCGGCTCAAAAGGTGCTGTCCGTTTTATCGGCCCTGAGCAGGCAGGTTTTGTCACCAGTGTCCATTCTAGTGACCACTTTAGAAAGATCTTCCATCTGTTCTTCTGCATCAGGCAGACCAACTCAGGTGTTGTATTGGTCTCCTGGATGAAAAGAAGGCATTCAACTGTGTGTCCTGGCTCTTTTGTTTAATCTTCTTCCAAAATTTGGCATTCCTCAGAATTCATGCAGTGTATAAAGGTTTTATATTCCACCACCTCTGCCAGAATTCTCTGTAATGGGAACTTTCTGAATCATTTTTTGACGAGGGTGCCCAGCAAGGGTGTCTCATCTCCTCGATGTTGTTCTACTTATATATTGAGCTCCTGGTTCAAAAATAATAATCTCTTCTTCCTGGTCAAGATCATCACAGTGGGGCCAGGGAATATAAGCTTTCAATGTTTGCTGATGATGTGTTACTTCATATCTCAGACTGGCATTCATCTCTTCCTTTACATTTGCTTAATGATTTTGGACAACTGTTGGGGGATAAGTTAAATCTTCATAAAACTATTGTTTCCCACTATCCTGTGGGTGCACTAAATCAGATGTCTCTGATTTGGGTCTTAAGTAGGAACATTGATCTCTGTCTTATTTGGGAATTAAACTCTCCCACAGTGCCCACCTTTACAGGAGATAAATTTAGACCCAGTGGTTAGACAAATGAAGTTAGATTTCCAGAGATGGCAGCATTTACCATTGTCTTTATGTCTTTATGGGTACATGTTAACATAATCAAGATGGTGGTTTTCCCCAGTTACTGTACCCTCTGAACATGTTAAATTTGGCCTCCTAGAAGTTGATTCAACAAAGTTCAGTCTATCTGTTCGAAATTCATTTGGTTAGGTAAGACCCTAGGGCAATAAATAAGCTCTGTAGACCCAGGGAATTGGGAGGACTTCAACTCCTTCACTTATTAAACTACTATTTTGCCTTACAGGGCTCTACATATTTCTGATCGGGGCCAGCCCATGGAGGAGCATCCATGAGTTCCGGATTGGTTATGGATAGAGTCCTCATTGGTCAAGAACATCATTTATCATTGCTGCCTTTGCTATCTATCCTTCTCCAAATTCCTAAAGTCTGAGTACTACTCCAACAGGCTGATCCATTCAAGCCCATTCACGATTATGTCATTCGACATCTTTCTTATCAAACTGATATCAGTCATTTTTTTTAATAATTCTAATATGTTAATTGACAAGAAAATAGCTATACCTGCGCAGTGGAAAGACACTGTGAATTCTTAATTAGTGAATTTACTTGAGGATGATACTGTTCTTTCCTTTGTTGATTTCAGAGTAAAATTTCAGCTCCCAGTGCATAGCTTTTACAGTATGCCTTAATCAGACAATGCATGAATAGTTTTTGGGGACCCTAGCCTGGCATCAAGATGCTGGACCTCTTTAAAATCCGTCCATCTTAGCAATTCAAAGAAGACCAGTTTTCATATTTATAAAGAACTGGGTAGGATGAACTGGCTTAATTGTGTTTCTATAGCCTTTTGTTGGAATCAGGCCTTGAACCTCTCTTATTTAGCAGATACGTGGTCAGCAATTTGAATAAATTTATATGCTTGTGTGAAACAAGATAGGTTGCGTTTAATGCAATTTAATATCCTACAAAATTTGTATTTTACTCCTTATAGACTATTTAGAATGAGACAGGCTCCTGATCCCACATGTCCTAGGTTTGCTAAGGAAGAGGACACTTTACTCCATATGATTTGGACTTGTCTTCATGTCATAGCATTTTGGAATTTTATTCAAAACCTGTTTGCTCCTTGGTTTGGCCATTCTCGGTACTTTACTACTGAAATTTGTATACTGGGCAATTTCGAGTCAATCACCTCAGCAAGGAGAAGTCCTACATGGCCTTAATTATGGAAGTGACGTAATTGTTACTGATGAGACATTGGGAAGGTGATCACATGCCCTCTAAGTTAGAATGGGTTCAGGAATCCTTCTCTGCCTTAAATGTGGAAAGAGCAATAGCTATTGCCAACCATGTCTTACACAAATTCCAGAAATGTTCAGGACTCTTTCTTTCTGTTACATCTGGGAAATTACCTTATTCCTTTTCTCTCATTCTTCCCTTTATTGTGAATAGATGTTTTGGGGTACATTGGTTTTAAGAATTTCATAATGTCCAAGTTTTGCCCTGTTTTTAAAGAACCTTAAGGTGGAATGTTTTTACCTATATTTTTCACCTACATGAGTGGGTGAGGGTGCTGGGAAAGGGGTACTTGGATGGCTGGTGGTGGGATTATTTTTTTTGTTGTTGCAAAATGTTGTCTTGTTTTGTCAGCTTAGCTTGTTAACTGTATGTTTAAGGGAGTTCCATTTGATGTGATGTCTTGTTTTGCTCCTTTTTGCATTGTTGCACTCTGTTAACAAATTTTAATAAAGTATACTAAGTTACATAGGTACATAAATACATAGAATTTTATGGCAGATGAGGACGCTAGCCCATCCAGTCTGCCCACTTCTCTACCCCCAAGTGACCCTCATTTACCCTCTTCCCATCTTCATCTTTTGTGATTTCTACTTTATTAACTAATCGTATAATTGCTTGTCCCTTTTAGATGATACCTTCAGAGGACTGGAAGTTGGTGCTGGGTAGTTTCATGAAATGCTTTAATTCTGACTGTGCATTAGCAGTCTACCTGACTATGGAAGAGGTTTGTTCCCTGAAAGAACAGTTACATACTCACCATAACAGTAAATCTTCAAGAGCCTCTCTTTCATCAGGACACACCTATTGAATTTATAACCACCAGACACTAGAACCACATGGAAACTTTTGCAAGCAATCCTCCAGGGCCACCCATGGTGACGTCAGATGTTGGTTACTACATAATGTTGGTGACCCCTTCCCTTCTCAGTTCCCATTGGAGGTCATGCTTGGAGGACTTCCTTTAGGGAACCCGGATTAGATCCTGATGGAGAAGGAGACAGCATTCACTAGAGTCTCAGGATCTTATAGTGAAAAGAAGGTGGGATGGCATGGCCTGATAAAAGAGATTCTCTTGAAGATCTACTGTTATGATAAGTATGTAAATGTTCTATCTTCTTTGAGGATATCACTTTCATCAGGCCACACCTATGGAATGAGTATCAAGCTGTACTGACTATAAACAGTTCAATACAAAGAGAGCTGCACACTAAAGGTACAGGAGGGAGCATTACAAAATTAGTTAACAGAGCAGACACCAAGCGGACTCCAAGAGTCCAGAACAGTCAAAAACAGTTAGTGCCAAATAGATATGAAAACACAAGGAATACCTGCCAAAACAATTTGTTCCATGGAGAGCCCTAGGGATGCACTCACTACCTTACCATCTACCACATGATGCTTCATCAGGAGGTGGAGTTAAGCCACTAGCTGTATCCTTTTTAATTCATCAAAGCTTAAAGTGACAATTCACAATTTTGCAAAATGTACATAAACTCCATATTGAAGGTATTCCTTGTATCTTCATATGTATTTGGAACTAACTGTTTATTGACTGTTCTGGACACTTGAATTGTGGCTGCCTGCTCACTGACTATAAACACTTTGGTGGCAGGAGCCTACAGGCCTAAGAAAGTAGGCCTTGAAGTGCAGCTAGGCCAAAGCCAGACATTTTACAAGAATCAATCTCCAGACTGTAGTGTTTAGTGAAGGTGTGGACAATACTCCATATGGCAACTGCACAGATTTCTGTAGCAGACAGATTTTTGAAACATGCAACAGATGTGGCCACTGCCAAGTGGAATAACCACGAACAACCCCAGGAAGTTCCATACTTCCTATAACAAAAAGTAATACAGATTTCTAACCATTTGGACAGGCACTGTTTAGAAACTGGAGTGCCCTCTTTCCCAGGGGCAAATGAAACAAAAGCTGTGAGGACCTCTTACAGGCCTTTGTGCAGTGTATACAGTACATGAGTATTCTATGTACATTGGTATCCAATGATTTGTGTGAGTGAATTACAGTGAGTCAATCTGGATGAGGTAAAAACAGTGAGTATGAAATAGGCTACAATATTTTAAGAGCCCGTGTTAAGGTAAGTGCTTTCATTTCAGTAGGGAGCCATAGAGGTAGTCTGTGTGTGAAGCATGTAGATAATTGTTTGTCTGGCTGGTTCTCAGCTGGCTGCGTAGTGTAGAGGTTACAGTCACTGCCTGTGTGACTGGCAGACCCAGTTTGATACTGGCTGTGAGAATTTTTTTATGTAGTAAATCCCATTCTGCCCACCTCCCACACTTTGTTCACCTTTGCTCCAATGGGGACATTTGATTGTCCCCCAACATTCTCCCCCTCCTGACTTGTGTCCCTCTTTAGAGTAGCCCTTCTGAGTTTTCCCTGTCCCAGAATTTCATTCCCCTTGTGTAGTTAATTTAATTATGAGGGGTAGGGCACAAAGAGCCCTGTAAGGTGGATGGGGGCATAGCCCCGCCAAAAAGCAAGTGAACCTGTGCACTGATTTGTGAGCATGCTGTTCTGTTCTTCACTGTGTTGTTTGCAGCAATTTTTGCTTTGCTCTTTTTTATTGGTGCCGTTTTGTAGTCACAGTTATCATATTGAACCATGTACATCTCAAGTTTGGAGCAATATAGCCCTAGATTGGCATGCCCAGGAAAATAAACTGGTAGGTGGATGCTTTGATTTAAAGTAAACTCAGGTACCTGGCCCAATTCTCAAAGATTCCTGAATGATGCAAGGTGCTTGGGTCATGAGGAATGGTACATGGTGCTGCTTAGCCAAAGGTGCACCGAGAACAATTCTCAAATGCAGCCTGCATCAAGCACAGGCTGCATGCACAAGGGGCTTGCACCAACCTTATGGCACACATTGGGCTGCAGCATGGTGCTAGGGGCTTGCAGTAAATGCAAGCTGCCAGTATCACCTAATTTGGGATTTTCTAAACCTTCCAGAGGGCACATGTCTAAGTACTCCTGTAGAACAGCCAGGGCTGGTCTAAGTGTACTTAAAATGTGTCCTCTGGGATGTTAAGACCTTATTCCACCCAGGCCCACCCTTGGCAAAAGCAAACATGTGTTGTGATCCCACCGAACCAATCCTCCCTTTTATTGAACATAATCAAATACCTGGTGGCCTAGTGTACCCCCAGCCCTGATCCTTCTTTTACAACTGTGGGTGGAGCCTACAGGAGTATTGCATGTACAAAAGGAGTGATGTCATGTTTTCTGCCTGTGGAACTGACTAAAGGTGTAAATAGTCTCCTCTGCCTTACCCTCTTCCAAGCAATGTTTTCTCCCTAAAATAAATATGCTTTCATGTTAGTCAATGGTTGCAGGGTACTATTTTCTTTCTTAAATTGGTGGTACAAGAACTGGAACCTGAGTAGTGGGAGGCAGCATTGTTTTTGGGAGAATGAGGTCCACCCACCTCCACCCAAGAAGCTCCAAAGGTCCATCCCACCTTTTTTTATTCATGTGGGAGGGGCATGAGGTGGATCTATCATCCTGAAAGAAGACTCACATGTTTGGGATGTGGACCAAGGAACAGAACAACAAGTCTGTGGAGTCCCTGCATTTTGTTAAGGACTAGAACAGAAGTTGCTTAAATGCCTTCAAACTGACATAAAAACCTTGGAACAAATGATTATCAGAGTAACCTGGTTTCTCAAAGGAAAGACTAAGAAGTGTCTAAAAACAAAGGAAAATAGACAGCTTTCAGGTATTTCTTAAACATTTATATACTAAAACAAAGTTCAGCTTTTGGGATTAACAATATTTGTTTACCATATTCTATCTATCTATATTATATATAGTTTGTCTTTTAGTAGTTTCAAAATCTTGAAAGCATTGGTGTTACTAATGCATTTAGAAATACATTTTTATTGTCTTTACAGATAAATCATGCATGTTCATGTGAGGCACATTTTGGGGGATGGGGTTCAAACTATTTTAATTATGGGCACAGTTCTTGGTAAACACAGTCTGTGATGTGCAAAAACATGTGTTATGTAGAGTGTTTTGATATGTATGTTAAAATCCTAGTGTGTCCTTCCCTTTGTCTGCTATTAGGAGTTTTTCCTAAATTAGCTACTAGCTGTATGGTAGTTATATGACCCTGTGGATCTCCATAACCAATAGTTTTATTGGCTTTCTTTCTCCTATGATGCCCCCTGTCTCATGTGACAGTGATGTAGCCATGCCATTAGATTTAGTATGTGTACTGTTTTAAAATTAGTTTAGCAACCGCAGAGCATTGTAACTGTTCTTATCCAAGGAGCACAGATGTCAACAGTTAGTTTAGCAGATACTGAGAGCAAGCTAACTGGGGTTTCTGTAAGACAACATCTACTAAATAGCTCTAATTCACTATTTTGTTTTTCTCTGTGCATCAGGTCTAGCTAGCAGGAATGTTTTAACATCAAAACACAAATAATGAATTAGAGCTGTTAGTAACTATTTGAGTTCTCAGTTCTCACTTCAATCCAGTGTTTTGTTTCTGCCTAGGCTGTTAGTGGAGTTTTCTAATTTTCCCTGGGTGTTTTATGACATCTGGGGCTGTCATTCAAGTTTGTTTTATTGCATCTTCTCCAAGTTAGTCTTCACAGTGTACCCTTTGGTTTGATGTCTAATAGCCCCAGCAGCAGGTCAGTGTCTTGCTTAGCCACAGCAGAGAAAAAACACTGCAGCCAGGATTCACAGTGCTATACAATATACTATAGAAAGTTACATATTTAAACACACACACACACACACAACACACACACACAGCAGAACACAGCTGGATACAGTGCCAGTATTTAGGAAACTTGTCATACCTACCCAGAGTCTAGCAATGTGGCTGTGACTACAGGTGTTTACAACTGAATGATATTTGCTTCACTTCCAAATAGGTAGGCATTTGTGTCTAATTTCTGTTTGACCTACTGTAGGTTACACATAGAATCTGAAAATTAATAACATGCAATATTGTGATTCAATAAACTGATAAATGGGAATTTTGGTTTCTTTTATAAATTCATTTTCCTGACCATGGATATACTAAAACAAAATTTCTCAACAAAATGTTTTTAAATAAAGAGTTTAACTCACAGCAGCAGAAGAAGCATGTTGGCATTAACAGCTTAGTGGCATGGATGCTGAGGCACCAGTATTTAAGCATGACTTTGGTAGAGGATTAATTGTGACTGGGGGTGAGGAGGGAGGAGTCTTGATATTTGTAGCATAATGGTTTTCTGAAACTTCAACCTGCAATGGGTTAGACTCTGCAGCCATCTGTACAGTATATCACTAAGCCATTTCAGTGTAGTATGGGTAAAACTCAGATCACAGAGACCAGGACCAGTGCTGTAAAATCTGCACTAGGCACAGATTGTGCAAATATTGCTGATCCAGTGGATCAAATAAATACGTGCAAATAAATAAATTAATACTTAGCTTAGCCTAGTGCTTCAATCCAACCCAGGAGTAGCGTTATTACATGATAACACACACCCTGTTGTGTCTTATTGCTTAAATATGCTCTTTCTCAATGTACTATACTTTGATTCAGTTAGTGTAAGCAACAGCCTTCATGTGAACACTCTGGCTTCTCTTTGACTCCTGATGTCTATTTGCTTTAGCTATTGTATATTGTTTGAACTGCTTTGGTCTTCTTGATGTGGTGCCTGTGTGCCTAAACTATGTAATCTGTTTATCTACTGCTACCTATGTATCTCCAGTGAATGATTGTTATAACTGTCTGCTCTCAAGCCATTGTTTTGGACTTGTTAACTGTGCTGTCTTTGCAATAGTTTTGATGAGGTGCCTTTGTAAATAAGTCTCTGACTCAAAGGTTTGTAAATCAGATATTTTAAAAATAAATAAATAAATGTTTATGTTTAAGCCCATGAAACACCCTTATCTAGTTAATGCATTCACAGTCGTAGTGGCTCTGCCAGAATTATTTAATAATGTGATCATGTCCCCAGTGGTCTAGCAGATTCCCCAGCCCCAATTCCTTTTTATTAAATGTAATCATGACCCTGGTGGTCTAGTAGGCCCCCAGGCCCCAATCCCATTTTATTAAACGTAATTCTGGACCTGAAGTCTGGCAGATTCCCCAGCCCCAGTCCCTGTTTATTAAAGAAACAGGCTAGGCTAAGAAACAGGAGTCAGAGGGTGGTGGTAAATAGGATTCACTCTGAAGAAGGCACGGTAACCAGTGGGGTGCCACATGGGTCAGTACTGGCCCAGCCCTCTTCAATGTCTTTATTAGTGATATTTTCAAAGTCAGGTCAAGTCAAAGTTTATTGGCAGGAAAATACTCCATTGAGCAGTCTCATTTACAAGGATGTCCTGAACAAACAAGCAGTAATCACAACATCAGCAAAATGTATTGAATGAAATTTACAGAACAATAATTCAATAACACAGTATGCAAAACCTGATGGACATTAGTACAAACAGCATCTGTAAAGAAATGCGTGGAAAACCAAGGTTACCAAGGAGGATGAAAGTGCTTAACAACAGCTTGGCAGGAGCTGAGGAGGGAGGCATGGGGAAGGTGAAGAATGGGGAGTGGATAGCAGTGTGATCTTGGCTGGTGATGGTAATTAGGAGCTTGGGGCAGGAAGTAATAGAGAGAGGTAGTTTGCTTGAGAAGGGGTTGTGTGCTAGGAAGATAGGGTGCTGAGATCATAATGGGTGGAGGAATGTTATTCTATGCACCTTAGGAAGTGAGGGCTGGGCAATAAGAGTAGATGTGGGAAGGGCGTGCTGGAAGGGGGTGAGAGTAGAGATAGAAGGGTGAGCTTAGGGTGATGTTTGATGTTTGAAAGAGATTGGGGAGGTAGGCATTCAGAGGCATGTACAATAGCTGTCAAGATTGCTGATGGCCAGCTTCCTGAAACAGTTTAGAGGAATTAAGTTTTGTAATTTGAGTTCAGATTGGGCTTTGTTGCATTCACTTGGGAGAGCTTGGCATATGGCCATTTCACCAAACATGATTGAGTATTTGGTACATCTAACAAGATGTATGAGGTACTGCGTATGGGGTATGGGTAGGTCATGCACTGAAATAGTTTTGTTATATATGGAGGGAGCTTGGTGAGGAGGGCTTTGTAAAGGCAAGCGAGGGAGTGAATTACATGCCTAGATGAATCGGAGGCCAGACCAGTGTGGCATATAGACTGCAATAGTGGGTTCAATGGTGGGCATTGGTAATAAAGCAGATTTCCTATGGTAAAGAATGTCAAGCTGGTAAAGCAAGGTGTCTGAACCATGACCATAAAGTATATCTGCATAGTCTAGGAGTGGTATGAATGTTGACTGAACTAATGGAGCCTAGTTTTGGGGGTAAAGTGATTTGTTCCTGAAAAGAAGCCAGTTCTTTGTCTTAGTTTCTTCACCAGTGATGCTATACGGTCAGAGTATGTCAGGTGTTGGTCTAGCTCACATCCTAAATATTTGAATTTATTGACCACCTCGAGATCATCACCCAGGAGGGTCTTGATGGGGGCAGTGATGTATTTGTGATGGAGATCATAAAGTTGGAATGGAAATACATAACTTTTTGTTTTTGGGCAATTAATAGAAGTTTAGATTGGACGAGGCTGTGTTGGAGCAGGTTAAATTCTCACTGGAGCTCTTCATGGGCTTCAGTTACTGATGGTCTGGATAGGCATATTATCGTATCATCCGTGAACAGATTTAATTTTACTGAGCTGATGTTGTTGCCCATGGAATGTATATATATCATGAATAGGAAGGGTTCAAGGATCGAGCCTTGTGGTGCTCCTCTGTTAAGGGAAGGAGGGGAGAGGGGTCATCTGCTTTCACTTGTTGTAATTTATTATTTAGATAGCTGTTGAATCATAACAGTGTAGGGCAAGAAATGCCATGACAATAAAGTGAATTGAGGAGCAGAGTGTGGTCAACTGTATCAAATGCTTTGCTTAGGTCCAAGAAGACAGCCCTGTAACTTGTCTCCTATCCATGGCCAGGAGCCAGTCATTTGTGACAGAAGCTAAGGCAGAGGTGGTGCCATGGGATAGTCTAAAACCAGACTGGGCTGGGTTTATTAAGTTTGCTTTTCTGAGATAGTCTCTTATTTGGGCATTTACCAGTTTCTCAAGGAGTTTAGACAGTGGGGTAGAATGGATAGAGGTCGCTAATTATTTAGGTCCATAAATCACCCAGTTTAAATACAGGGGTGCCTGAGCTATTTTCCAAACATTGGAAATGGTATTGAGCTAATGGACAAGTTAAACAGATGCAATATGGAGCTGTTAGGAACTGGAAGCGGTTTTAAGGAAGTAGGAACCTATGTTGTCAGCTCCTGCTCCTTTCTTGACATCAGTGGATTAAGAGGTCTTCAACCTCCTTGACTTGAAATGGGATAAACGTGAAGATGTTATTAGATAGTGGTGAGAGGTGCTTAGTGTGTCGAGATAGGAGGCAGCCTTAGTAGAGTCGAAGGCAAGACCTGTGGTGGAAAGTGGTTGTTAAAGCTATGCAGGATGTCAGATTCGTAAGAGATGATGTTACTTTTGAAGGTGATTTTGCCTGGTAATGAAGAGGGTGAGATGTTACCTTCTGACTGCTTAATAATGCTCCAGAACTTGCTAGCATTACCTTTGTAGATTCAAAAGCAGAAAGATATTAGTCTGCTTTTGTGGTCCTAATCTTTTTAGTGAAGTCATTATGACATGCTCCAAAGGCTGCCCAATCTGAGGAGAGTTGGGTTCATCTGGCTGTAGACCAAAGGCGGTCCCTCTTTTAATGCAGCCCTAAATTCAAATGTAAACCAAGGGCACGAGAGCTTTATGCTCTGCATTTTGATAGCGGGAGTGTTTGTTAATAATGTCAATTAATATGCTATTAAAAAGAAGCTGCATCATTAATGTTCGAGGTAAGGTAGAATTTGGTCAATTAATATTTCTGAGCTCATGCAAATAATGGGATATATTGAATTTGCAAAGCTTCTTTTCCATGAAAACCTCTTTATTTGCTTAATGGGTGTTTGACCTCTGATACATACCACTGCACAGTGGCCACTGGCATCTGGAATATAGCTGCATGGGTGATCTTGTAAGACCTATTGGTAAGGATTAGGTCAATTAAGGACCCACTAAGGGGATCTTTGGCTTAGGACAGGTGATCTCCATTACAAGTTGGATGTTGGATGAAGCCAGCTTTGTTGCAGAACTCTTTGAGCTGTAAACACTTGTTGCATGTTTTTGCCAGTCGATGTTTAAGTCACCTAGTATGATGATCACACTTTACTTCACATCTGAGATATTACTGTCACGGGTAGTTGAGGAGCTCTATGCACCAGATGGTCACGGTTTCAATGGGGATATAGAAAGATTTAGAGTTAGGATTCAAATTCCATTGGTGAGCTGGCAGGGGTGATGCCAGATATATAAATTTGTCTTTGACGAGATAACTATGCACCCTCCTCTGGTTGGCCTGTCACTTCTGAAGAGGTAGTGGAGGGATAATGTGAATTGGGAGTGGATTGTTTCAGCCATGTTTCAGATATTACAAAGATGTCTGTGTCTGTGTGGGAGATCCAGGCATTTACAAGGTCTATTTTTTCAGTAGTCTGCACATTTAGGTGCAAGCATTTCAGACCACTGGAGGCAGCAAAGGTGGTAGGGAAGCTAGTGACTGAGGTGATCCAGGATTTAATTAAATATTGCCAGTGCATATTAGCAGCAAGAAGATTATGTACATAAGTCACCTGAAGATTAATTTGATTTTGGTTGAGTAGCTGTGTCTTCAAAAGGGTGTCCACATGGTGTGTCATATTGATGTAATGTAGGAAGGAGGGGTATAGGGTGAGGAAGAACAGAGTAGCCCAAAGTGATAGAGGGTGGGATTCAGATGGGCATAGAGCTAGCAGGGTTGTGGATAAATTCCAAAGAGGGTTCAAGGTGCTACAGCTGACTGAAGGTATGAGGAGAAGGGCAAGGGCGATGCTCAGTCATAACTGCTGAGGCACAAGTCATAAGGTTGGAGGGACATGCCACTGAATATGAAGGCAGGACTGAAAGAGTGGGATTTTGAGAAAGAGAGAATATGGTGCAGAAGAGGAGCAATCTGGGAGCCGGAGCATAGGTGGATAGGTGGCATGCTGCTTCATAGTAAAACTGCTACTTCCTGGATAGGAGTAGTCAGTGATGCAAGGCACAGCACCAAGGATTAGCAATAGAGGTGTAGTGGTAGTGCAAACACGGAACATGCTAATTAGAACAGGGCACAAAAAATTCTTGGTTTAAGTCTGTGTTTGTTCTATTATGGGTAACATAGCACTTTTTAAGTCAACAGAGGTAGCCCAATAATGTATTGCTGCACTTTTATCAAGGTAACTGCAAAAGTTGAGAGTTACAGTTAGTTAAAACAGGGGTCGATGGCCCAGCAAGGCAGTCAGTCAGTGGGAGGGTTGATGAAGAGGTGGCAGGCTGTTAAGCTATGCCACTGGTCGGCTGGGACACTCGATCAAGGACTGGAAGGGAAAGTATGACTAGTTGTGAATGACGAAAAATCTGCAACATAGTGGACACACTGGGGAGGATGGAAAAACTGAGGACATTCTGAAAAGCTGGAAGACTGGTCAAGGGTTTGGCAACTAAGTTTCAATGTCAAAAAGTGCAGAATTATGCACATGGAGCACAGAAAGCTGGGTGCAATGTATAAATTGGGGAGAGGTATTGGCAGTCACAAAACAGGAAAAGGACCTGGGGTCATCATATCTGATGACCAAGGTAACAAAGTAGTGTGATAAAGCAGTGAGGAAATCTAGCAAAAGCTCGAGTGCATGGGATGGGGTATCACTTGCAGAAAGAGGTAGGTAGTGTTACCCCAGGTATAGATCGATGGTAAGGCCCACCTAGAGTCCTGTGTCCAGTACTGAGGTCCCATCTCCAGAAAGACATAGATCAGTTTGAGGTGGTACATCAGAGGGCAATCAAAATGGTGCATAGCCAACATCAAAACCCTATGAAAAATGACTCAAGGAATTAAATATGTACTCTTCAGAGGAAAGGTGGGAAAGGGAGACATGATAGAAATGTTAAAATACCTCAAAGGTATTAATAAGATACAGAAGGATAGCATTTACATAGAAAGAGATGCTCAAGGACAAGGGTCCATGACATGAAGCTGGAGGGGAAGACTCAAAGGAGATGTGAGAAATACTTCTTCACAGAAAGGGTGGTGGATGCTTGGAACAGCCTCCCAGCTAAGGTGTTGGGTACTAAAATGGTTGGAGGATTTAAGCATGCATGGATAGACACAAGAGGTCCTTAGAAATAGGGCTTGGGTAGGGGAGGCCAGCAATTGAGTAGGCTCTGTGGTAGCACAGTAGGTAGGGAATTTAGGAAGACTAGGTTGGCCAAGAGGTCCTTATCTGCCAACAACTTCTCTGTTTCTATGTAATTACATCCTGATGGTCTAGCGGACCCCTCCCTACCTCCAATCTGCCCATGACAACTAACATTTCTGGTGGTGTAGTGGACCCCCCAACCCAGAAGACAGTGCCCACCTCCCTACTCCCCATTTCATCACTAAGCTGATGATCGGTAGAGCCTTCTGCTCTCCACCAAGTCTGGCTGCTGAATGAGCTGTCAATGAGCATGTACTGTACTGTAACAGCTGATTGTGCAGTACACAGTAATAGACAGCTCAGTCAGTGGCTGACCATGGTGTGGGTGGAGGGCTGTGCCAGCCACTAAGCTCAGGGATGGGACAGGGGCAGGGTGGTGGGGCACTGCCAGCCGGGAGTGAGTAGAGGTGGTGGGTCTACTAGACCACCAGAGAATGTTAGATGTCATATTATAGAGGCAGGTCAGGGAATAGGGTGGGGAGGGTCTGCTAAACCACCAGGGACATGATTACGTTTACTAAAAAGTGATCAGGGCCAGGGGATCCACTAGACCAATAGGATATGATTACTTTTAACAAAAAGGAGATCAAGGCTGGTGGGGACTGCTACACGACAGGGTGGGGATTGTATATTACATTTTATGGGGATTAGGGTTGCTTCAAGAATGATGTGTGCTTTGTTATTCGATTGTGCTGGTCACTGTCTAGGGCACAGCTACCGCCTGACTGTCCCACAGCTTGTGGCAAACTTGCAGATGCATTATCTGTTTGACACATGCCCACAGTTGCCATAACCTGCAGGACTTTGTCTCCAGCACCCTACCCAACAGAGAATAAAGCACAGGGTCCCTGACACACTGGCAGTTGGCAAAGCTTTCGATGACCTTTGAGAATTGAACCTTACCACTTTTGACAAAACTTAGGATGATTATGCAAAGACACCTGTCTTTATGGAAAATCATGTAAGGAGGCTCACACATTGAGCCTGTAGCTCTGAAATTGAAGTATTGCAACTGAAAACAATGTTTCCAAGAAAGAAAGCATAAGCCACAAGTCACAGCTGGCTCTAGGAGCCAGAGTAAGCTGTTCCAAAACAAAATTCAGGTCCCAAGCCAGGACTGGATTGCAGATGGCAGGTTTCAAGTGCAAAATGCCTATAAAGAATGTATATGCCATCTCCAGCCGGGCAACTGTGTGATACTCAATAGGCAAATGTAAATCTAAAATGGCAGCCAAGTGCACCTTGATAGTGGAATACGCAGACCTGCATCTGACAAGGACAGCAGATACTCTAGAACCTGATTTACTGGACAGGTAAAGGGATCTAAGTGGCGAAGTGGCCCATAAAGCAAAACCACTTGCACTTCATGGAATAAGTGGCCCTGGTGGAAGTATTTTGGCAGTTATCAGGACATCAGCCACCTTTGGGAAACCCCAGATCTACCAATGGCTATGTTTTCAGCGACCTTCATGAAGATGAAGTAATTTAAGGTCTTCATGGGCCAGGGTTCCCTGTTTCTGTGACAGTACACCCTGGCATAAGGGCAGGAGTACTGGTGGTTTCACTGCCAGCTGTTGCAGTACAGGGAACCAGATATGGCAAGGCCATAGGGGAGAAATGAGGATCAGAGTTGGCCCTCCATCTGGAGCTTGAGTTGCACCATCTGAATGAGAGAGAGGGCGCTTGAAAGTGTGCAGGAACCTTCACTGCATAGAGGCAGACAACGTATCTCACCAGAAACCTCCAGGCCCTGGAGCGAGTGAGCAGAAAAGCATCAGTTTCTGTGCATAATCTGATGTGTATGGTTGATGGTGGGAAAAGAAATGAGGAGGAAAGGGTCTGCCCAGGTTTACATAGTAGCCGATATCTGAAGTCGTCATGGGTGGTCCCTGGTGGACTTCTTGCAAAGCTTCCATGTGGTCCTCATGCCAGGCAAATATAAGTGTGACCTGATCAAAGAGATATCCTCAAAGAAGATACTGTGATGTCTTCTTCATTGAGCATTGTACTCACA
This sequence comes from Neoceratodus forsteri, assembly GCA_016271365.2. Lineage (NCBI taxonomy): Eukaryota > Metazoa > Chordata > Ceratodontiformes > Ceratodontidae > Neoceratodus > Neoceratodus forsteri. The sequence continues at coordinate 878,687,405 of CM028131.1, read as the reverse complement.
AGAATCTCTCACTGCTGCTCAGATTTTTAACAGTCTTACCGAAGTGTTTGGACCTCAATAATAAAATTGATGTTAGTCATATTTACTTCAGCACCTTATTGCACTGTTTGCACTTGTCACACTTTGTTATATTTTAGCAATTTATAATTATTGCACAGTAACTTTAAGTTGGGCATTATAAAGGTATGGGTACTGGTTGGTATAGCCTCCCTGAAGACGCACACATGCACAAAACTGGTGGGGCATAACCAGGAACCTGCTTCACTGTTACAGCCTGATGGTATCATGTAAATGTTTTAGTAATAAACACTCTTTTAATGCATATTGGGTGGTTAGTGCAGTCTTTTGTTGATTTTCTGCTTTGTCGTCAAGTATTGCATATGTCCTCGGAGCAGCTTTGTAGGCAGGGGTACATGTTTGTGACTATCTGCAACACCTTCTTTATGATGGACCATTTCTCTTCTACTCCACTGGCTCCCAAGAGTTTGACCAGGTGTTCACCTAACTGTATTCTCATCCTTCTGAAGTCTGCCATCTGGAAATCAAGAACACTGTTTTAGTGATCAAGACTTCCTGTCCCATATCAAGACAAAACCACACTGAAGGGTAATAATCATTACCCAGGGCTCAGCTATGCTGCTGTAACTGATATAATTAAATCTGTCAGCACCAGGTGCGTAGTGCCTGAAACCTTGTGGGCTCTCTCACTCCTAGATTAAGAACAGATCCTGGACTGCATCCAGGAGTGACTGGCATGTACTACTGCTAGCCATAGGGATGATTCAATGTACGTCAGGTAGATTGAAGTCACCCAATTATTATCAACTCCCCTGCATAGACACCTTCCTAACCTTTTCTAGTTCCTGTTCTATGTCCTCACTATGATTTGGTGGTCTATGGATCACGCCAGTTTAATCCTCCCCTGCCTCTGTTTGAACCTGAGCCCAGTGTGTCCTTGTGCTCACCCCACCTATTTCATCCCTGTGGTCATAATCCCTTCCCAAAATATTATATATGGCCACCCTCCTCATCTTCCCTTTGCTATAACCTTCCTGTGGAGGTTGAACCCCAAGATGGAAAGCAGAAGTCAGTTTCAAAGATTATTTACTTAAACTGATATTGATATGACTGCATTTGTTTTGGTTAATTAGGGACTGAGGTGTTGTACAGACTGATATTACAATAACTGACAAACAGTTCCAAATTACACACACACAAACATGATATTAAAAATTCCATGACTGACCACGGTGACAAGGTGGCTCTTTCATAGGTTAGATAGTCATTTTTTTTTGAATATACTAATATGAGTTGTGGTCTCACTGCTTTCTGTGTCAGTCTGTGAAAGCATTGCTTCTGCTACACACTTTTATACAGAGTGCTGGCCCACAACAGGTTTTACAGGTGGCTTGTAGGAGCATACTTAATAGGTGATGTCCTCACCTCTGCACATCAATTGGCATTTAAGGAATTGCAAGCTCAGTCCTGTCTAAGTTTAAGTCGCATTTCTTAAAAATGTCTTCCTTTTTATTTTGTTGTTTTACTAGATGGTGGACTAGGCCACGTCCCATTTTCAACCAGGCATCAACTCTGTACATGATAATACAAAACATGGATGATCGTGGATGATGATATTGTACATATGACAGTAAAATCATAAAATAAGGTACACAGTAATTAAGAAAGCCAAATGCATATGGACTGATTCCTCAGGCTGGCTAGAAGTCCTCTGGTTTAACAAGCTTAAGTCAGTGTTATGCTAAGTAAGCAATAATACCCAACAGGGTGGGGCGGTATTGTGCTATACCCGGACCGCTTAGAGGCGTAATGAGGCCCGGACGCGCGGGCGGAGGGCCTTATAGCCCTGGAAGGTCGGTATACACTATACCGCCCACACAGTGGTAATATTACACTAGAAAATGGGGTATTTGCAATATTTTATAAATATTTTCACAATGTAAAAGAGTCCTTCAAAATTAATAAAAATACATACAGATGCTTTGTGCTGTAAAGTAGTCCCTCAACTGGTGCTGTTGCAAGTAAAGGATGCTGTTGTGTTTAACCTATTTTATTTATTTGCTTAAATATTTTTTAATGCATCTGTCTACATGCTTCTTAGGAGATATATATATATATTTTTTTACACTGAGGCGTATGTTCTGCTACCTAGTGCAATTCAGTTCAAACTGACAGCAATGCATACAGCAGTTGAGAAGGCTGCAGGATTTCTTTAAAACATTGACTTTTTCTCCCTTCGGTGGTTCCTTGTGTCATAAGTGCAGCTTCAAAGAAAATGAATTATTATTACTGTTATTCTAACACTTTAACTGCTTTGTTGAGCACTGTTGGTGACTTGGGATTCAGACTCGAGAAGCAGACTCATGATCTATAACTTACTGGTTTCTTGGCGTTAACAGAAAAACTTTATTAATGTGGCAGACAAAGCGCCAAACTACGTGGATGTTTAACTCCATTTTAAAATGAAATAGAAGAAAACTGTTGGCAGTATGAGGTATGGGGTATTGACTGGGAGTCAAGCTGAGGAAGCGGGTGGGCAAGGAAGAGAGATCGCTAGTTCTGGCAGCGCTAGATGCGTGTGAAAGGCGGTCATTTCTTCATTTTCCATACCGCAGATGGATGTCCATCTGCGGTAGCAAACGAGGAAATACCGCTGCTCCGTCTAGTAGCTACCAGAGATAGCCTCTCTCAGCTGATTAGTAGTGACTGTTGTTTTCATTGATTCTTTTAATGTGTTCATACTTTTTTTAAAATTTATTTTACTAAAAATAATATGGGGAGGGCAGCCTCAAACTACCCCGCCAAGCAAGCGGAAAGAAAAATGATAGTGGCAGGTCAAACTGAAGGTTCTGACCCCTTGATTTTAGAGATCAGGTCAGTTGGGACTGGCACTTTTTCAGACCGGGCTCTGTTGTCTGATAGATGCCCACCTTGGCAGGGCTATCAGCCAATCAGAGCCCATAGATTTCTTAGCCCATTTTCTAAGGTTGTTTAGAATGCTTTTTATGTTTGCTTGTGCACATGCACAAGAAGCATTATGTGGCAACTTAGGAGAGAAGGGGTGGTGGAGGTGTGGCACTGTGGCAGCCAATGCTGGCACTGCATATATGGACTTGAAGTGTTCAACCAATGCAGGCCCACTGTCTTGATGACACTGGTTCTGCAGAAGTGCCACCAACCTGAAACAATTTGGCCGCCTGCAATCAGGGGCGCCTCACCATGCAGCATCAACCATTCCGCTGCAATGAGGGACTCCCGTCACTGCAGGGCAGTACCTTGCCTGGTGTAGCAGTTTCATGAACATGGCAGTGGCTATCGCTGTCCACCTCAGAGCCCGTGAAAACCAATGGCTGTGCCCAATCCCCTGTTGGCATGCCCCCGACCCAGTTCATTTGCCAGCGGAGGAGCCAGCTTTCCGTCGGCATAATTTCCCCCACATTTGTTGTGTGCCTAGGGGTGCCTAATCCCTCAGCATTATGCCCCAAAACAGTCTTTCTTTGCTGATGGGGGCCCAATTCTACATTTCTCTGGTCCTCCCCCCCAAAACACAGGTGGCACATTGGGAGCCCATCCCAGTGTGACCAAAGCAAGCCTGAAAAACAAAACCTTCCCACATCTTTTTTTTTGTTCTCCCTGAAACCAAGAAAATGGTCTCATGGTGTCTCGTGCCCCTCCCCAACCTGCAGCCACCGTCTGCACCCTGCCTCCCACACACCCTCACCCCATACTTACCTCCAAGCCCAGCGTGATGATCTTCGGTGGACTGGGAACATGTCTGCACTCTTCAAAGCTGACCGCAAACTGAAGAAATGCCGGTAAGCTGTATTAAGTTGCATAAATAGTTTTTTTCAACCTATGTGGATATCTCAGCCATTTTTTTTACTTTTGGCACCAAATTTTCAACATGGGGTTATGGGACACCTCCTCATGAATTCATTCACTGTCATTGCGTTATTCGGTCCCGAAGGTGATTTCACGGTCACTGTCGCGAAATCACCTTTCGGAGTTGATAATAAACAACAGTCCACTGCACATGAGAGGGCTCTCAAAAAGCCTATGTTGCAAATTCAGTGAAAAATCAAAAAATGACTGTGTTATGAGCATCGTTGTGCAGTTTCCACATGCGCTCGTAACTTTGCAAATTTGTAATACTTTCACTTCAGATTTTCAACATTAGCATTTTTTCACACCTCCTTATGAGCAGTACAGCTGCCATTTTTCACATCCTGGCCAAAATGTGTTTCGCACTTCCAGTGCAGAATAGCGCCCTCACTGAGGAAAATCAGTGTTTGGGACAGATTAAGAAAATCACAGTGACTCTGGTCATGAACAGAAGTCCTAAAATGCCTATATTGAAAATTTGGTGACAAACATCCATAAATGACTGTGTTACAAGTAGTGCTTTGTGCAGTTTCCATGCACCCTCAACTTCACAAATTGTAGTATTTTCATTCCAGATTTTCAACATTGGCATTTTTCAGACCTCCTTATGAACAGTACAGTTGTCATTTTTATGTCCTGCCCAAAATATGCATTTAGACATCTGGTACAGAATAAGCGTGGTACAGTGGGAAATCAATGTTCAGGACAGATTAAGAAAATCATAGTGACAGTGTTCATGAGCAGAGGTCACAAAATGCCTGTTGAGAAATTTGGTCAAATAATTCCACTAAATGACTGTGTTACACATGCATTGAACAGTTTCCATGTATGCGCTTTCGGAAGTTAGAGCATTTTAATATTTTCACTACAGATTTTCAACATTGCCATCTCATCACACCTCCTATGAATGGTACAGCTGTCATTCTTCACATATTGCCTGATCTGTGTTTTCGTTACACAGGCAGCACAATGGCACAGTCGCTGGGAACTCAAAGTTAAGGACACATTAACAAAATCACAGTGCCACTGTTCATGAGAAGAGGTCCCAAATGCTTTCATGAGGTGGGGGTCACAAAAGGTCATATTGAAAATTTGTAGTGCAAATACCAACAAGCGCTTGGGGTGTTAGGGCTTCTAACCATAACGTCCCACCCTGTACAGACTGACAGGCATCGGGTGCCTTGGATTGGACGACTGTAATGCTCATGCCATTCCACTCCCACCCCACCCTGCAGCCAGTGACAGGCATCAAGGTGTGCCTTGGACTCTTCGGCCCCAGAGTTCACCCCATTCTCCTATACTGCACCCATTTCAGTATATGTCCTTATGGAATTGGGTGACTTTAAAGCCAAACACCCTAAGGACACCTCAACACTTGTCAGTGTCTGCAGGATAGGGTGATGTGAAATGGCATAAACTTTATGGGCGATAACCCAAAGGCATACCCCAATGCCTGTCCATCTCTGCAGGGTGGAGGGGGTTGGCGGAAGTTCAGTACTTCACTGCCATTCCTATTCTGCATCTGTCTAACTCCTGCATTTCCAATGCTAATACCAGCAAGCAAACATTTGGCATTGACAAATGCTTGTTAATAACTGGAATGATACCTAGAGAATCTGTCACCAGCCTTAGTCCTACAGAATATTTCTTTAACCTTTGTAGTCAATGAGAACCTTAAAGAATGGCTGTGATTAGTGACACACAACTTCCTTGCCAAGTTAATGAGTTATCAGTACTATAAAGCAAGATACCTATTTTTAAATAGTATCCATGATTTTAGTGACAATAAATAAAATTTTTGTAAAGTTGCTATTTCTGTGTTTTGTAAGGAATAACCTAAGCAAAGTGGTAAATTTTGTTGAATGCCATTAAGTATCTATCAAGCAAGGCTTTAGATGCTTTGTAGGACACCAAAACATTGCTTGAAAGATATTTGGTTTTGTAAGGGGGCTACTCATTGATTGCCATTATTAGAATCAAGCAAAATCCAATGAACTCCCAGGCCCCTCTCCCCTAAAGCTGCCCAGCAGAGCCCACAAATCATTTAAACTTTTTACTTTCTTACATTCTTTCTTTATCCTATGATTTTGACAGGTGTTCTTGGTTTCATAATTCAACTGAGATGAAACTACGCCTGACCATCAATGACAAGGTGGCCCCTCATAGTTCATTGTAACATGCTAATATGAGCTATGACAAGATCAATATAACTTTTGTCCACCCTCTACATATGCCCCTTATACAGGCACAGTGAGAGTGTTCGAAAGACCATGTGAAACCGTTTGAAAGAATTCTACAAAATAAAGACAAACCTGATTATATTAACATCACCACAGAGAAGGCAACTGCTCTTGTCAGTCTGGAGAAAACTCCAACCTAACTATCAAAAAACAGATAAGGGTGGATCAATCGTAGTTATGCATACTATTAAATATATTGAAGAGATCAATAGGCAGTTAAGTAATACTGAGTTTTAAAACAAACTGCGATCTGATCCAACCCTTAAATATAAAAGAGAAATTGATTCCTTCTTGTCTGATGCACATCTCCATTGCACAATCACCACTGAAGAACTTAGGTTTCTAACAGTAGACCATCCAGTGAGGGCTTGTGTGCACATACTGCCCAAGCTACACAAAAACCTGCAGAACCCTCCTGGATGCCCAGTTGTGTCTGGCATAGGGTCACTGACTGAACTTTTGTCAGAATTTGTAGATGTGCATATAAAAGTATGTGGGTCACTTAATGTCTAGTTAATGTCTTTTGTCAGAGACACTATGCATATTCTAAGCTCCCTGAGGGACATGCAGGTGGAACAGGATTGGTTTTGCTATCGTTGGATATCACCTCTCTTTTACAAACATGCCTCATGAAGACAGTTTAAAAGCACTTGAACATTTTTTGGGAGGTGATGTAGGTACATATGATATTGAAAGGAATTTTATTCTGGAATGTGCAGAACATGTGTTAAAGAAAAACTGCTTTATGTTTCAGGAGAATACTTTCTCCAGACAACGACTGCAATGGGGCAACTTTTGCCCCAATTATGCAAACTTCTATTTGGGACTTTGTGAGACAGAAAATGTCTATGACACAGATGTTAATCCTTTATCAATAGGCTTGACATCTGGCGTCCACTTATAGATAACATCTTGATGATGTGGTGTGGCACTGTGGGTGACCTGGAAGAATTCATACAAAACTTAGACAGAAGCAACCCAAATTTAAAATTCACTGTACAGCAAACCTGCCAGGCGCGATGATTTAGTTCCACTTATGACACCAGCGACCGGTTCGGGAGCGTATTGGGTCATGGAGGCCAGCCGGGAAGAAGGATCGAGCGCCCTTGGACTGCTCTCCTTCTCAAGGGGAGGGTGGCATTGTGTTCAGTGCAATAAGGGCACCCAGTGGATGCTGGGTTGCCAAACACACCAATGCAGTACAGCTCTCAGGGGCAGGACGGATGCTGGCCATCATTGCATCCCACCCCTGCCTATAGGGAGAAAATCTGAAGAGCCCTCTATGAAGCCTTACCTCCGACTTCAATTAGCCTCCCATGGGTCGCTTACCCTGATAGATACTAGATTTGCGGCACCTAAGGGGAGTGGGTGCTGCAACCCAACCTCTGGAGGGTAAGCCAGGGGTGCCATGGGGAGCAATAGAGCTGATGATGGAAGGTGGAAGTTGGAGGTCCATGACCAAGGCAGATGTTGGCACCCCTGCAGACAAAAAGTATACTAAATTAAAAAAAATTCACTGTTCAATGTGATTTACAGAAGATTCCTTTCTAGATTTAGAAATACATAAGAATTTTGATGTCACTTTGCGTACTAATTTATTCAGAAAGGAAACAGACAGTAATTCTCTACTGCATGCCTCCAGCTGCCACGCACACCATCATATTCAGAATATTCCCAAAGCCCAGTTTCAAAGAGTCAGGAGAAACTGTAGTGAAATGAGTGATCATGTTATTCATGGAATAAAGTTACATCAACGGTTCTTAGACGGAGTATGGAATGGGAAATGTGGATAAAGCATTCTCTAAGTCAAGTGACATGAACTGGGAGGATCTATTGACAGAGAGAAACAGGCAGAATCACAAAGAATGCACTTTGTCACTACCTACATGAGACACTCTAAAGAAAACAAGATCTGCAGAGCCACTACAACTGTGAATGCATTAACTAGATAAGGGTGTTTCATGGGCTTAAACATAAACATTTATTTATTTATTTAAAATATCAGACTTACAAACCTTTGAGTCAGAGACTCATTTACAAAGGCACCTCGTCGAAACTAATACAAAGACAGCACAGTTAACAAGTCCAAAAACAATGGCTAGGAGAGCAGACAGTTATAACAATCATTCACTGGAGATACGTGGGTAGCAGTAGACAAACAGATTACATAGTTTAGGCACACAGGCACCACATCAAGAAGACCAAAGCAGTTTAAACAATATACAATAGCTAAAGCAAATAGACATCAGGAGTCAAAGAGAAGCCCAGAGTGTTCACATGAAAGCTGTTGCATACACTAACCGAATCAAAGTATAGCACATTGAGAAAGGGCATATTTAATCAATAAGGCACAACAGGGTGTGTGTTATCATGTAATAACGTCACTCCTGGGGTGAGTTGAAGCATGAGGTGAAGCCAAGTATTTATTTATTTGCAAGTATTTATTTGATCCACTGGATCAGCAATATTTACAAGCTTTGTCCAGTGCAGATTTTAAAGCACTGGTCCTGGTCTGTGATCTGGGTTTTACCATACCACACTGCATATGGCTTAGTGATATACTGTACAGATAGCTGCAGAGTCTAACTCATTGTAGGTTGAAGTTTCCGAAAACCATTATGCTACAAATATCAAGACTCACTCCCTCCCTCACCCCAGTCACAATTAATCTTCTACCAAAGTCATGCTTAAATACTGGTACCTCTACATCCACACCACTAAGCTTTTAATGCCAACATGCTTCTTCTGCTGCTGTGAGTTAAACTCTTTATTTAAAAACATTTTGTTGAGAAATTTTTGTTTTAGTATATCCATGGTCAGGAAAAATTAATTTGTAAAAGAAACCAAAATCCACATCTATCAGTTAATTGAATCACAATACGGCATGTTATGAATTTTTCAGATTCTATGTGTAACCTACCGTAAGTCAAACAGAAATTAGACAAATGCCTACCTATTTGCAAGTGAGCAAATGTGGTTATTATCATTCAGTTGTAAACACCTATAGTCATAGCCAGGATCCAATAAAACAGATGACTGCCATAACTAGGGAGGCAGTACAGCACACTAGTTTAAGGCTCTTTTCTGCAAATCTGGAGATCTAGGGTTGAATCCCACAGCCCCACACAAATGTGAGTATCTTTTTAAGAAAATATAAAATACTGTGAAATGATTTTAAAGCAGTGCACATGCTAAATCCTACGCCACATTCAAAACATCATACCCTACCTACTTACCAAGTATAAACTCAACTATATTAAAAAATAATTCTGGGCACTTTTTTCTTACCAGGAGAGACACACTAAGCTGAAAGCTTGTTTACAGGTGTGACCTGGAAGCACAAGGAAGTTAAGTGATTTGCGTGAGGTCACACAGTATGCAAGCGGGGGCTGGGAGTCAAACCAGGTCTCCAGGTTTGTAGCTCAGAGCCTTAAACCACTGCCTACTTAACCTTTTACAACACAGTTACACTTATATATAATACATACTTCTCAAACTTGAAAGAAAAAATACACTTTATCATCAAAATCTGTATTTACCAAGTACTGTGCCCATGTTTAAAATAATTTGAACTCCCAAACAAATTTGCCCTGACACGAAACTGCATGTTTAACTGTAAAGACAATTAAAATTGTATTTCTAAATGCATTACTAACACCAGTGCTTCACGATTAAAGGAGTAGTCCACCCAGAATGTACAAAAACATATGTTATATAGAGTGTTTTGATATATATATTAAATCCTAGTGTGTCCTTCCCTCTGTCTGCTATTAGGAGTTTTTCCTAAATTAGCTTGCTAGCTGTATGGTAGTTTCAGACCTAGAGATCTCCATGACAAATAGTTTTATTGGCTTTCTTTCTCCTCGATGCCCCTGTCTGATGTGACAGTGATGTAGCCATACCCTTAGATGTAGCATGTATTTCTTTAAAATTCTCAAACTTAAAGAAAAAACACTTTATCATCAAAGTCTAGTTTCAGCTTCCTACCATGCACTTCATTTGTAAAAAAATAATGATCTTGTCACAGACCACACTCAGCACTAACTACTAACAGAATGTTGATACCTACATTTATAATTTAGCAATTACTTGAAATCTAACTGAGTGGGGTTTCTGTAAGAAAACAGCTAGAGTCTGTTAATTATAGCAGTTTATAGCATTGATGATCTGGGCAGTTAGATCTGGGTTTGAATCCCACAGCCCCACAAAAAAATGAACATTTTCTTACAGAACTAGATATGTGTCTAGGTCTCCTTCTGAGGGCCTGAAGTGCTCTGACAATCATTTGTTCCAAAGGATTTTTAAGTCAGTTTGAAGGCATTAAATACTTCTGTTCTGTTCTCCACTGCACAGGCATGTCTGTTGTTTGATAAGGTCCCAAACTAGTGTATCTGGTTACAGCATGCTAGAGCTATCTCATGCCTCTCCCACATAAATCAGAAAAAGTTTGGGGTGAGGCGGAGGTGGATCTTACTCCAAAAAAACTAATGCTGCCTCCCACTACTCAGGTTCCAGTTCTTGTATCACCCATTTAAGAAAGAAAATAGTACCCTGCAACCATTGACTAACATGAAAGCATATTTATTTGAGGGTGGAAAACATTGCTTGGAGGATGGTAAGGTGGAGGAGACTATTTACACCTTCAGTCAGTTCCACGGACACAAAACATGACATCACTCCTTTTGTACTTGCAATACTCCTGTAGGCTCTGCCCACGGTCATAAAAAAGAAGGTGACTAAAGACAATTGGAATATACTTCAGACAAATCCACTTCTTAAAGAGGTAGCATGTATACCACCTAGGGTAGTGCACAGGAGGGACAGGAATTTAGGAGATTGCCTAACATATAGTTATAAGCCAGAATACAAAAAGCAATATGATGACTGTTGGTTAAATCACCCTAGTGAAACATATCCATGTGGCAACTGCAAGTTCTGTGCCTCTGTTTTAAAAATGAGAACTTTTACTATGGGTAGCTCTACGGATACATATAACTGCAAGTCTTTCTTTAGCTGTGTTAACTCCAACCTAGTTTATCTAGCTGTTTGTGAAGGTGGAGCCTTTTGAGGAGGTAGAAGACTTGGTTTGCTGGCCAAGGCACCTAGCTTCACCTGAGCTCTTTCCTTCTAAGACTGCTTGAAAGGCAGAGTAGAAACTTACAGAGCAAGGGAGAAGGATGAAGACTTAGTTTGGCTAAGCAGATTTACTGTGTGGTGGTGTTTTTATTTTTTACTCACAGGGATTGCTACTGTTTGTTGTTAACATTTCATTGCTTTATTTTTCTCTGATTCAAATTATTTGTTGCTGGTATACCTTCTTCTGCATTATTACAAGGTGTGCCTACAGGTGTGTGCTAACAGATTACTGCTGTAATCTTCTGATTCAAATTGACTTTTGCAAAGTATATCTTCTGTTACTGCTTTATTTTCTCTGGAGCAAAGTGTTTCTTACAGGTATATCTTCTCTGAAATTACTGTATTACAGTGGAGCTTACATTTTTGTGACTTTTTATCATTGGGCTAAGCAAAATTACTGTTTGACACTGTGTTTTATTTTTTTCTTGTTTGTTGAAAAGGTTTGTTGTCTCAGAGGTGTTTGTCTCTTCTCACATTGAAGAGCTAATTGCTTTTCCTCACAGCTCTTCCAAAGGATTAGGTGTGTATGTGAAGTGGAGCTGGCAAACTGTCAGTAATTTCCAACAGAAAGAAGGGTTAAAAAGTCAGGTTAGTTGATATCTTGGAGGTAGAAGACTTGGTTTTGCTGGCCAGGCACCTAGCTTCACCTGAGCTCTTTCCTTCTAAGACTGCTTGAAAGGCAGAGTAGAGAAACTTACCAGAGCAAGGGAGAAGGATGAAGACTTAGTTTGGCTACAGATTTACTGTGTGGTGGTGTTTTTATTTTTTACTCACAGGGATTGCTACTGTTTGTTGTTAACATTTCATTGCTTTATTTTTTCTCTGATTCAAATTGTTGTTGCTGGTATACCTTCTTCTGCATTATTACAAGGTGTGCCTACAGGTGTGTGCTAACAGATTACTGCTGTAATCTTCTGATTCAAATTGACTTTTGCAAAGTATATCTTCTGTTACTGCTTTATTTTCTCTGGAGCAAAGTGTTTCTTACAGGTATATCTTCTCTGAAATTACTGTATTACAGGTGGAGCTTACATTTTTGTGACTTTTTATCATTGGGCTAAGCAAGAATTACTGTTTGACACTGTGTTTTATTTTTTTCTTGTTTGTTGAAAAGGTTTGTTGTCTCAGAGGTGTTTCAGTCTCCTTCTCACATTGAAGGAGCTAATTGCTTTCCTCCCACAGCTCTTCCAAAGGATTAGGTGTGTATGTGTGTGAAGTGGAGCTGGCAAACTGTCAGTAATTTCCAACAGAAAGAAGGTTAAAAGTCAGGTTAGTTGATATCTTGGAGGTGAAGACTTGGTTTTGCTGGCCAAGGCACCTAACCCCTACCACAGGCTCTTTCCTTCTAAGACTGCTTGAAAGGCAGAGTGAGAAACTTACCAGAGCAAGGGAGAAAGATTAAGACTTAGTTTGGCTAAGCAGATTTACTGTGTGGTGGTGTTTTATTTTTTTACTCACAGGGATTGCTACTGTTTGTTGTTAACATTTCATTGCTTTATTTTTCTCTGATTCAAATTTTTGTTGCTGGTATACCTTCTTCTGCATTATTACAAGGTGTGCCTACAGGTGTGTGCTAACAGATTACTGCTGTAATCTTCTGATTCAAATCAGCTTTTGCAAGGTATATCTTCTGTTACTGCTTTATTTTTCTCTGGAGCAAAGTGTTTCTTACAGGGTATATCTTCTCTGAAATTATTACAGGTGGTGCTTTACAGGTTTTACAGTTTTATCTAACATTAGGATAAGCTTTCAGGTTACTGCATTTGTTGTTGACTGATTGTTTCTGCTCTTACCTCCTTGTTTTTTCGTCCGTGGTTCTTCTTTTAGGCAGGAAAGGGCCCAGCCACCCACCCCATCCCCAACCACCCCACTACCTCCTTTTATAGGGTACAGTTGTGACATTCCTGTGACAGAGCAGGAAGGGCGGATCAGTGGGGCCTCCACAAGGTGATCTCACTTACAAGGACTAGTAATTTAACTTGTTATAACAAGTTAAACAAAGCACAATTAAACCATTACTTGCATTTTTTTTTCCTTCTAATTACTCTGACTAGGTTACAAACCCAGCAACTTATTTGTAATGGATTTCATTAACTGCAGGTACTGTGGAACAATTTTCAGAAGGACAGTCTTACAGGATTTAGGACACTGTCCTACATGCTGGGCCTTTGGAGATCTTAGGTCTCAGCTCCGGGCAGCATGGGCAGAGATTGCACGCCTCAAATTTCATATTGAAGAGGAAATACATTATAAGAACCACCCGCCATTTCCCCAGCATCCAACAGAAAAACCTCGGACCGCGGAGGGTAGTTGGTCCAGGAGGTTGGCAGGTGGTTAGGAGGAGCAAATCAGGTGCCCCATCACTCTCTGCTCTCCAACACATTACCTCCAAAACCATATAAACACTACAAACAGGTATCTGCCTCTATCTCTGAAATCAAATAAAGAGGCAGAAGACACTGCAGAAGCAGGACACTCAGGCACAGGAGCTGGCACAACAATACTCACCCAAATCAGGAACCAAAACTAAACAAGCACAAAGGAAATCAAAAACTTCTGATCATAGGAGACTCCATGATTCGGGAGTTGATACCCATCTCCAGCCAGGGTGATGGTCAGATGTCTCCCAAGTACATCAGCATGGAGAGACACTGACCGCATTGCTAAAATTGTTCACAAAGCAGGAAAACATTGATGTCCTAGTACACATAGGACTAATGATCTCGCCTAACCGGTCAGTTGTGGAGACCAAGGAACACCTGACTAGGCTGGGTGACAAACTATCATCTATTTCTATCCGCATCTCCTTCTCTGAGATCCTGCCAGTCTGGGAGAAGGGAGCAGATGGACGGAAGGTCAGAGAAGGGGAGATAGGGGAGCTAAACACGTGGCTCAAGGACTGGTGCCAGAAAAAGGACACAGATTTGTAGGAACTGGCAACAGTTCTGGGAGCGAAAGTTCTTTAAATTTGATGGACTGCATCTGACTAAGGAGGGAGTCAGTGCATTGGGGCAGAAGTTTGACGTCTTTTGCAGAATATTTAAACTAGCAAATAGGGAGGGTGCAGCACCCCATACGTCGAATGGAAAGAACACCCTCCCCTCAGCTAGTGGGTCAAACAGGAATTCAGCGTGTTTGCCGTTCTCATTTGCATCACCAGGAAGAAAAAAAGGTTTGGTCTCCCATACGATGCACAGGGTAATGCCAAACTTCACCCAACAACTAACACACACCAAATCTGGCCAATGGAAAATGATGTACACAAATGCTCACAGCCTGGGAAATAAGATCCCAGACCTGCAGGCAATAATGTCAGAGGCTAAACTGGACATAGTAGCAATTAGTGAGCGTGGTTTACCAGTAACCACACTTGGGAGACTTCAGTACCTGGCTATGTATTGTTCAGAAGAGACCGAGGTGCAAGGGGAGGAGGGCCTGTATGTTATGAAAATATCAAAGCTACAGAAATTCAGAATACATATAATGAGCCAGAAGAACTGTGGGTCACCCTGAAACAGGAAATGGGACAGCCATAAGAACTGGGGTTGTCTACAGGCCCCAGACCAGAGGGAGGACATAGACACATTACTGTTAGAAGATATACAAAACATGACAGCTAAAGGGAGGTTCTGATAATGGAGACTTCAACATGCCAGATACAGATTGGTCAATACCAGCAGGAACATCGGCCAGAACTAGACACATAGTGGATTCCCTGCAGGGGAGGGCCTCAAACAACTGGTACAGCAACCCACAAGAGACAGGGCTATCCTAGATCTAGTACTGACTAACAAAGAAGGGATCACAGATCTCCAGGTAGAAGGTCACCTGGGGCCAGTGACCATCACATGGTATGGTTCAATTTGGCTACTACATCTAAATCATCCCATTCCAAGGCAAAAATATGGGACTTCAGAGGAGCTGACTTTGATAAGATGGCCAACAGAGTTAAGCTAGCCCTGGCAAAAAGAAACACAGGTGAGGAGGTACAGGCAAAGTGGGCAAGCATTAAGGATACAATACTTGAAGCAACATCCCATTGTGTTAGACAGAAAAGGAAGTGTAAAAGAAGAAGGAAACCACTTTGGTTCTCAAATACAGTAGCAGAAAAGGTCAGAGCCAAAAGGCTGGCCTTCAGAAAATATAAGGAACACAGCGGGATGAAGATAGGGAGGCATACCAAACTCGCCCTAAGGAAGAGGTAAGGCAGTAAGGCAGGCAAAGTCCCAAACTGAGGAAACACTAGCACGGACAGTAAAGAAGGTGACAAGACTTCTATAGATACATTAGTGAAAGGAGAAAGTCCAGAGGGTATTGCTAAGCTTAATGGAGAAAAGGGAGCATGTGAGGAGGAGGACCCTGTAAAGGCATCTATCCTAAATAGATACTTTTGCTCAGTATTTACTGAAGAGAAGGTAGGGCAGGGCCCACAGCTCAGCATCATGGACACAGCGAGGGAGGAGGTGAGCACTACTCCCTTCACAAAAGAAAGGTCCTACAAGAGCTTGCTAAGCTCAGGGTGGATAAGGCAATGGGACCTGATGGCATACATCCCAGGGTACTTAAGGAGCTAAAGGAGAACTAGCAGAGCCTTTTAGCAGAATTGTTTAGTGAGTCTCTGAGAGCACAGGAGAGGTCCCAGAAGACTGGAGAAGGGGCTTATGTGATCCCACTCCACAAGAGTGGTAGCAGGGAGGAGGCGGGGAACTACAGACCGGTCAGTCTTACCTCAGTAGTGGGCAAGATTATGGAGGCACCCTTAAGGAAAGGATAGTGCAACACCTGGAATCCATAGGGCACAGGATCCAAGACAGCATGGGTTTACAAAGGAAGGTCCTGTCAAACTAATCTCATAGATTTCTTTGACTGGGTAACCAGAGTGGTGGACCAAGGGGGAGCAGTTGATGTCGCCTACCTTGACTTCAGCAAAGCTTTTGACACTGTTCCACATAGAAGATTGATAAATAAGCTAGGTAGGCTCGGGGTGGGTCAGAAGTTGGTCAACTGGGTGGCAAACTGGTTGACTGGCAGAAAACAGAGAGTGGTGGTAAATGGTATACAGTCAGAAGAGATGCAAGTCACAAGTGGGGTACCTCAGGATCAGTCCTGGGGCCAGTCCTATTCAACATCTTCATTAGTGACCTCTGAGATGGACTAGAGGGTAAGGCTTGTCTGTTTGCAGATGACACCAAGATCTGCAACAGAGTAGATGATCCAGATGGGGTGGGCAGAATGAAGAGATCTGGATAAACTAGCAGAATGGTCAGAAGAGTGGCAACTGGGATTTAATGCAAAGAAGTGCAAAATCATGCACATAGGAGAGAAACCCTGAAGCCACTTATAGGCTGGGAGGAGTTGCTAGCAGTCACAAAGGAAGAAAGAGACTTGGGCATCATCATCACTGATGACCTAAAATCATCAAGCAGACCTCTAAAGCAGTAGGTAAGGCTAGGGGGTGTTAGGATGTATTAGTAGGGGTATCACAAGTCGTAAGAGGGAGGTAATAATCCTCTGTACAAGACATTGAGTTAGAGCCCCATCTGAGTACTGCGTGCAGTATTGAGCCACACCTTCACAAGGACATTAACCAAATTGAGGCAGTCCAGAAAGGGCAACCAAAATGGTGCAGGGACTGCATCAGAAGACATATGAGGACAGATTAACGGAGCTCAATATGTATACCCTTGAGCAAAGGAGGGAGAGAGTGATATGATCGAGACATTTAAACACCTTAAGGGCATAAACAAGGTGAAAGAGTCTAACATGTTTAAATATAAGAAAAATAGCAGGACAGAGGACACAGCATGAGATTAGAGGAGGCCGATTAAGGGAATGTGAGGAAATTCTTTTCACAGAAAGGGTGGTAGATGCATGGAATGGCTTACCACAAGAAGTGGTGGCTATGAATACAGTGCAGGGCTTCAAACAGGCATGGGATAGGCATAGGGAGCAATACAAATGACTATGAATAGATAGGTCTCTGACAGAGCAAAGGCCGATGGCACATTTATAGGTAGAAAAAGAAATGGGCAGACTGGATGGGCCTTGCGGTCCTTATCTGCCGTCAATCTATGTTTCTAAGTAAGAACCACTAGACCATTCAAGACAAAGATAGAGGTGAGCACCCTGCGCATAGCTGAGGGGATGTTAAAACACCTTGGCCCAGCATTGTAGGGAGACAGGCAGATGGTAGCCATGTCTTCAAACTGTGTGGGGTAGAACAGGTAAGTCTGGGTCCACAGGAGGGATTTGGATGAGAAACAAATGCAGAGAGAATCCTATTGGTTTTACACATTAAGAGCACTTTATGTACCAAGCTTGAATGATAGAATAGAGCTCCTTAAATGTATAAAAAGTGATTACAAAGTGAATGTTTCTCCTGATTCTCCTTCCCTCCACACATATACACATAACTGCCCACACATCTTCTTCTCCCTCATCCTCTTCTCTCTCCACTCATTCCCCTTTTCGTCCATACCACACAACCCCCACACCACAACCCCCAACCCCAACCCACCCCACCCCACCACCCAAACCAACCCAAGAAAAACCCTACACCCCATTCCTTACACAGGCTATATGAAAGCCTATGCTATTTAGGTGCAATATATCAGGAACCAAGGAGACTATTAGCCTAAAATATTGGCTGTGATTATAAATAGCTGATTTATAAATAAGTAATTTGTCTATAGATTGATTCAGATCTCCTATGTAAATATTGCTATGTGTTTTCTAACTGTGCACTTTATATTTCCTTACAGGAGCCTGAGGAACATATGAACATATGAATGTGCCAGTAGAAACAGACCACCCAGTCTAACTAAGTCTGCTCAATGTGCAGCTAGCACCCTAGTTTGCAGCTGCCCCACCCCTCCCTTTGTCATCCCACTGCCACCCCCACCTCCCCTGTTCCCTGTCCCATGCCCTTTTAAAGCTGTTCACAGATTTACATGATACCACCCATTCTGTTAGTGCATTCAATTTTGGTACCACCTCTCCATGAAATAGTGTTTCCTCATTTCCCTTCTAAATCTCCCCTCTATTCTTAGCCCATGCCTCCTGGTGTCCCTCTCCTCCTTAGCTTAACAACCCAATCTGCCCCATCCTTATTGATTCCCTCAGATACTTGAATGTCTCAATCATGTCCCTCTATCCCTTCATCCTCCAGGGTGTACATATGCAGGTCTCCCAGCCTGCTCTCATCATCTCCCCTCCATTCCACATATCATCTTCATTGCCCTCCTCTGCACCCCTCCAGCCCTGATATCATGCTTCAGGTATGGCCTCCAAAACTGCACACAGTACTCTAAGTGCAGCCTTACTAGCAACCTGTAGAGGAAACATCACCTATGTTCACCTGGACAAAATCCCTCACTATGCACCCCAGCATTTTGTTCACTTTGCAGCCATTCTCCTGCACTGGGCAGTGTTGTCCATGGTTCCTGTTACCATTGCTCCTAGGTCCTTCTCCTACTCAGTAATCCCCAGCTTAACCACCACCCCAGCCATTATTCTTTCCTTGGGTTCTTCACACTGAAGTGCATAACCTTATACTTCTTTGCATTGAACCCCAGCTGTTATCTCTCTGACCACTCCTCTAGCTTGCTTAGGTCCCCTGTAGCTGCTTCCATCCCTCCCTCCATCCACCACTGCTCCCATTATGGTGTCATCTGCAAACAGACTTACCTTACTCTCACCCCGTGTGCAATGTCTGATATGAGGAGGCCAAATAATATTGGTCCCAGCACAGAGCCCTTGGCACCCCACTCATCACCAGCCTTGAGCTGAGAGCTTCCTCCCACCACCACCACCCGCTGCAGCCTCCCCACCAGCCAGCTTGTAATCCAGTTTGTCATTTTGCCCTACCCTCACACCAGTTAACTTCCCCAAGATGCCCATGAGGCACCAAAACGAAGGCCTTGCTGAAGTCCAAGTAAAGAACATCCACTGTATGACTCTTATCCAGCTCACCAGTCACCCAGTCATAATATTGTATCAAGTTGGTTTGAGAAGACTTCCCAAATGAACCCATGCTGCCTCCCATCCTGGAGGCCATTGTCCTCCAAGTACAACATCAGTCTTTCCTTTAGTATCATTTCCATGAGTTTGCACATTATGGAGGTGAGACTTACTGGATGATAATTACCCAGTTCATCCCTTGGTCCGCTCTTGTGTAATGGTACTACATGTGCCATCCTCCAGTCCAGTGGCACACATCCGACTCCAGTAAGATTCACCAGTGACTCCACCAACACCTCTGCCATCTCCTCAGCACCCTGGGGTGGCTACCATCTGGCCCTGGTGCCTTGTCTACCCTCAGTGCCCTCAGTCTCTCAAGACTCTACCTCCTCAATTCTTCCATCTGACACCTCCTCTACCCCCCTCCCACCCTCCCAGCCCATGGTGGTGGTAGTGGTCCCCCTTTCTTCCATGAACACTGAGCAAAAGTATTCATTCAGTGCTTCTGCCTGTTCCTCCCTTTTCCATTCACACCCACCCTTTTTATCCTCACTATTGTCGCCTTGCACTTCCTTTTCTCCTGATGTATCTGAAAAGTCTCTCCCCCGTTAATTCCCTGCACTAATATCAACTCCCTCTGGGCCTTGGTTTCTCTCACTTTTCTGGTCACTTCCTGGATCATCTTGCACACCCTCCTTGTCCCCTTCCTCCCCATCCTCCTGTACCTCTGGTGCACCTCTCATTTTGCCCTCACCACCTCCACTACCTTGTTCAACCAGCATGGTTTCCTAGCTCTGCTCCTGTTACTCTGTGTCTTGGTGCAGGCTTCTGTTGCCTCTGTAATCCCCCATTTAATAATATCCCATTTCTGCTCCATGTCCATCTCCTGCCTTATGACCTCCAGTTTCCTTTTAGTACTTCCCCATCCTCCCAAAGTTCACCCCTCTGAAGTTTACCACCTGGGTTACTGATTTCTCTGGCTCCCATACATTGTGATATTAAACCACACCGTTTGCTGATCACTGTTGGCTAGAGGGTCCTCCACCCTTATTTCCTTACTGCCTCCGCATTTGACAATACCAGATATAAAGTGTTCTTTAGCCTAGTATTCATTTATGTGCTCCTCTAGTGTAAAATACCTGCTTAAAATGGGACTTTATTGCAATATTTGGTAACACAATATTATTAATTGTAGTGCTGTTGTTTATGGTTATGGGTCTTTTGCTGTATGGTTTTATGCACTTTATCTGGTTTGCACCTGTTTACTAAATTATTGTTTATTACAATATTTATTAATAGATGTATAAACGTATTGTACTAGGTGTCACTGTGTCTTTAAATATTTGTATTTATAAAGTCCACTTGTGATTGGTGGAATCCATCCTCTGAAGATGTACATCAGTGTGAAACTGGTCAGGGCTACGTGTTTCTCTGTACATGGCATTTGTGGTGGTATGATTAAAAACACTTGTACTGGCAGTCAGTAAGTGCTGGCTTTTGTTCTTCGTGCAGTTTGAGTTTCTGGCTGTGCACCTTTCCTGGTGATTTGAGCCATCATTGTCCTTGCCTCTCACTGTTTTCCCTGTCTGACTGTGAAGGTCACTCTTTTAGCGTCTAGTATGAGTAGCTAATTCTCAATATTTAGCACCTGGTCTCCTACAAGAAATGAGTGAGTTGGGTTTGAGCAGCTGGTATCTTGGCACATTTATGATGGTGGACATACCCATGATCTTGTGTGTTCTATGATGAAGAGATGGAGAACCTTCAAGTAAATCTGGTGGTCTGATCTGACAACTAAAGCTTCCTGTTTATCTTGATGACACCTGTTTTTTCTCACCCTTTGAAATGGTCCACTCTGGGGCTTGGACAAACCTTGATCCTGCAGTTTCTGCAACCACAAGGATGTTTCAGGTTGTTTGCCCATCTACACCAGGTGGATTAGCACAGCAATAGAAGCCTCTAATCAGCCCATCCTGTCTGCAACCCATTCCCATCAGGCAATTTCATGACAGAGATCACCATGGCAAAGATAACCTGGTTTAAAAATAGCACAGATGGAAACTGGTAGGAGGAAATTCAGGAGGGATGTCAGGAAGATTTTATTCATGGAGCAGGTGGTGGTTAAATGGAATAGACTGTTTAGAGAAGTGGTTGAAGCTACAACTGTGAGGAAGAGGTGAAAATCAAGCCATTAGGACTACTGGATTTCTAAATCCAGCCCAGTGTTAGTCAAAAGTACGGAGTTAGGCAGGAAATGAACAGACAGATTGGACTTCAGGGTCCTTTTGCTTCAACGGTGGTTAGGGAGTAGGAAAGTAGGAGTAGAGGAAATCAGCCCCTATATCTGATAGATGGGTCCAGGTAATACATATATATGATACCAGGAGGTTCTGACTATCGTGAGAAGATATTTTTCTCTAGCACCATGACAATGGAGAAGAATGGGTCTGTCACCCTCTTAAGATAATTAACCAGCTTCTCCATTCCCTCAGACAAACTAGTGTCAAGCTCTATAGAAAAGCAAAAGCAATTTGCTCAGTTCTTCATATCTGAAGTTGAGCTCAGTAGATAGGTGAAAGCATTTACCCAGTTCTTCATATCCAAAGTTGCAGACAATGGGGCAGGTATAGCTTCTGATTTGATCTATGTGCTTAAAGTAATGAGTCTCAGTTTGTCTGGAGTACATTTTAGCCTCACTAACTGTTTCTATAGAAACAGCAGTGTACAAAAAAAAAAAACACAGATCAATACATCTACACAACATCAACTTCAATCCTAGCCCACACAAAAAAAAAATCTGTAATTTACAGTCAGGTTGTCAAATACCTCAAATATTCTCAGATGAAGAGATTAGAGACCAACACATCAGCGCTCTCTGTGATTCCTTTATTCAGCAAGGTCACACACTTAGACAAATAGGCAGGGAGATGGAATTTGCAGTACAAATACCACAGGAAAACCTATGATACTGCACTGAACAAAAAACACACCTGACTATGTACCTTGGCTGTGGCCTATAGCCCCATGGCATGACCACTCTAAAATAAAGGAGTTACAACCCATGATAAAGATGGCAAACTGAAAAACATATACCCTGAATCACCAGTAATAGCTTATAAACACCCTCCCAGCCTCTCCAGCGCATGCTCATCCAAAGTAAACTCCCATTGAACCAGGACAGTAGTAGAAGGAACAATGTTCTGCAACAACACAAGATGCAAAACCTGTCCCTAAATATGCACACAAACCACCATCAGAACACCACAGAACAAAATCACTCAAATACATGGATCAAAAGCCTGCAAAGCAGACAATGTAGTTTACCTCATACAAGTGCAAAAAATGGCTAGAAGGATGCCATGAGGAAGAAACCAAACAAACCTGTCAGACCAGGATGAATTTCCACAGGTACACCATATCAAATAAGATAACCAGCACACACTCAGGACTCCACATCACCCAACCTAATCACTTACTTCTAGAATTATCAGTTCTGCTATTTAGAGGCAGCTTCAGAGCTACACGGAAAGAAGGACATCAGAGTTTAAGTCCATTAGGCAATTTGATTCAAAACAAAATGATTTGAAAAGAGACACAGGGTTCATGACACACTATGGGTCTTCTGGTCCATGTAATTATACCATAACTTGCATAGTGAGATTGTTCTGTTTACTGACTCGCTAAACAAAACCTAGTGTCTCTCCCTACACCTGTAAAATGTTTCTCTCCCTACCTTTGGCCCTTCTCAACCCTCTGTAACTAACTGTGACACTTCTGCAGTTTTACAATGTCAAATCTCTGCCTGCCTGTCTTTTGCTAATGTCTTAGCACCAACCTTTGCTATAAAGTAGTAGTGGTAGCAGCAGCAGTAGTAGATTTTATTTGTTTGGGCACCCTTCCCTGAGGCTCAGGGCACCCTTACAATAAGATTACAAATACATACATACATAAATAGCAGAACAGGAACAGTAGATAAAAATATAGACATATAAAATCCCAAACACAATTAAAACAGCTAAACCCTATTCATTTTCTTAAATGGCCCCTCAGACCCCAAAGCTTGTGCAAACAAGAATGATTTCAGTTGATGTTTAAATATCTCAGTCGATGGTGCCTCCAGAGGTGCCCCAGCAATGAATTCCATAAAGCTGGGCAGCTGTCTAAATCGGCAGTCACTGCAATGCACCCCAAGGTAGAGGGTGTTACAGTAGTTGAGTCTCGAGGTCATGAAAGCATGAACCAGTGTGGCCAGATCTTGGGTGGGACAAAGGGCTTGATCCAGATGATGTTCTGGAGATGGTAAAATCCAGTCTGGACAACTGCTGACACCTGAGCATCAAATGCCAGCTCGCTGTCAAACACAATGCCCAGATTCTTCACTCTTGATGAAACCTCCAGTTCTGTTGGGCCTACAGAAAGGCCCAATCTATCACCGGAGGTTCTAATCCCAACCCTCTGACCTGGCTGTACCACCAGTACCTCAGTCTTCCCAGGATTCAGTCCCAACCAGTTTGACACCATCTAAGCCTGGATCTCAGCCAAGCATTTATTCAGCACATTGACAGCATCAGGTCTACCAGGTGTGAAAGACAGGTAGAGCTGAGTATCATCAGCATAGCAGTGAAAACTCAGCTCATACTGTTTTATGACCTCACCCAGTAGCAGCATATACACTGCAAGCAACATGAGAGAGGACAGAGCCTTGGGAACTCCACAGGGCAGGTCTCTTGGGTTCAAGGAACAATTTCCCCAAGACTAGCCTTTGGGACCTGCCCCAGAGGAAGGACTCAAACCAGCTGATGACCTTGCCAGTGAGTTCCACATACTCCCTGAGCCTGTCCAACAACACCCCATAGCCCCATGGTCCACAGTGTCAAACACTGAGAAGAGATCAAGGATGACAAGAATTGTACACTCTTCCTGATCCCTCACCCTGAGCAGGTCATTCTTCACCTTGACCAATGTTATCACTGTGCTGTGCAAGGCCTTAAATCCAGACTGGAAAGGTTCATAAGTTTGAAGTCTATGAGATGGTCCTCTAGCTGTTCTGCTACCACCTTCTCAAGAATCTACCCCAAAAGGAAGGTTTGAGATAGGCTGGTAATTTGCCAGGACATCAGGGTCCAATGATGGTTTCTTTAGTCAGGGCTTAACCAGAGCTTGTTTTAGAGACTCAGGAAAAATCCTAGCTGACAAGGAACTCCGACTATCCTGTCAAAGACCAGGCCCAGGTCTTGACAGAGCCAACTAGTAGCTGTGTCAGGCCTGGGTCTAGGTCACAGAATGTTGGTTTCAGCCCAGGACTATCCTGTAGACCTTCTGCACCATCGCCAGCCAGAACTTGTCCCAGGGCAACCGGGTGCAATCACCTACATGAGAAACACCACTGCTGGAGAATTGAACTCTGCTCAGAGCAATCCTGGATCTCACTGAGGACACTCTATCTGAGAAGAGTCAAGTGATCTCCTCACATTTGTGAGTTGAAAAGGCTCTAATGGGTTCCAGACAGCCTGGATGTAATAGCCTG
Organism: Neoceratodus forsteri; assembly: GCA_016271365.2. Classification (NCBI taxonomy): domain Eukaryota; kingdom Metazoa; phylum Chordata; order Ceratodontiformes; family Ceratodontidae; genus Neoceratodus; species Neoceratodus forsteri. Next base: position 878,662,643 of record CM028131.1, on the reverse strand, counting down.
TCTGCAATCTGGAAGAGCTGAGCAAGTCAATTCCTCCCAGCTGCAACCATCCTAAACATAAAGCTGCCTTTTCTGGATGGTTGCATTCTGATACTCATCATAATGAGTCATAAGAACCAGCTTGTCATCTCAAGACCCAGTCTTCCTCCAGTCTGCCCCTCTGCTCAGTCCAACACACCTGATGAAGGGACCTACTGCATGTGTCCCCCAAAGCCTATAAACTGAAACATCTGCAGTATGTACACTTTTTTTCTTGTCCTATAAAATGTATCAGATTCTGATTGAATCAAGTGTAAAAATAAAAATCAAGTAATCACATGAGGTGGCTCACAGAACAACGTCAGGTAAACATAAGGTGTGCATCAGGTGAATAAACTTGTATTCATAAAAACAACAACAAATACACATCTTCCCTCTTGCAAGATCTTGAAAAGGCATGCTAGTGTGGTGCAAAAACATCTGGCCTGCAAGAAGGGGAAACACACGTGTTGTTGTTTTTCTGAATAAACATTTTTTTCCAACTGATGCACAGCTTATGTGTTTACCTGAAGTCTGTGCCCTGAGCCACCTGTTGTGAGTAACTGATTTTTGTTTTTGGGTTGGCACCAGTTTGTAGCTCTTTGCTGCTCCTCAGAAGCTCCTAAAAATAAAATGCTAAAGATCCAAAGGATTTCAGGGATTTTAAAACGTATTGAAAACCCAGTAAATACCAATCCCCAAATAAACTAATACAAGGAGACAGTTCAGGTGATAAGCAAGTTGATATTGCAAACATGTTAAATACAGATAATTAGTCACTCTTCTAGATATTGAAATAACTTTAAGCAAGAAATGGAAATGGGAACAAGCTGTGGGAGAATGGACAACAGTGCAAATAAGGCAGAAAATATCCATCAGTTCAGATTCAGATTGATTAAAACCAAAAGTCTTAAATGTGATAAGAAAAACCTTAATGCAAACAAAGCTGGGGATTCTGATAAAAGTATCTGCTGAAATTGTAGCCCTAGTTTTAACTGACCTTTTAACTGAGCTTAAAGAAAGGACATTTCACAGATACTTGCAATCATGCATTAGCTATCCCATGTCAAAAGGTGGGGATAATAGAAATCCATCTAATTACTGCCCATTTGTGCTGCTGTCCAGACTCTCTAAGCTCTCAGAACAAATGGTGCACAAACAACTACATGCAGCAATTATTATCAACAGAATTCACCGTTGATGCTGTGCCAGTCAGGCTATAGAGCAAGAGTTCCTATGGACGCCACCCATCCACATATTTTGAGGTTTTGCAGCCATAGCATTAGGTCATAGGGACTATTTGGGTTCAGTGTTAATGGACCAACCCAAAGCTTTCAACCTAGTAGACAGTAGTACATTGATTTACAAATTGGTTGGTTTAGGAGTATAGTTCAGGATATCAATGTTTGGTTCAAACCAAACTGAACAGGAGATCACAAAGTTATAGCTTTACACTGACTTTGTAAAAATCGAATACACAATGGTCTGGCTTAAAATACACAATCTATTTCCACTTGTAAGGGGACATGCTTTTGATAACTCCCTCTGTTATAGACTTCCCTTCACACTTAGAGACAAATGACAAATTTTGTGTCAAGCCATTAAGTAGCCTATATATAAAATGCAGATAAAGCTACCCTTAAAAATTAACCATGTGTATAATAAAACAGGCTAGATTTGTACTATTTGCCCTTTGAGGAACATTTATTTATTTATTGAGAATATCGGATAACAACCTTTGAGTCAGGGACTCATGTCCAAAAGCTCCACGTCAGGATATAAGACATAATAGGAGGTAGACATTTATACACAATTACAGTGGGGTAGGAAAGAGATAACAACAGGGTTAACAGTAAGTGTCAAGTAGTAGGCAATATACAATACTACAGTGAGAGTAAGAGACAAGGTACACAGTAATGCATGTAAAGCTGCTAGTCCTATACAGCTGGGTAGCTGTACAAGTCCTGTGGGAGCTTGTGAATGTCTGCAACCATCTAGTCAGAAATATGGTATAGCATATGCACTAGCAGGAGGTGTGAGCAGTTGGACTATCAACATTGTCATTAACACAGAGTAACAGCAATGGGATAAGTGTATATTTAACCAGTATCACACTGCCTGTAGGCAGGTACCAGTTCTTAGTGGGAACAATTGCAGTGGCGGGTGGAGATTATGTGTTTTTGAGGGTTGCTTTGTAGGGCCTAGCCTGGAGATAGAGGTGATGGTCTGGGGAGATCATTGTACCAGGATGGTGCTCTTTAAGAAAAGGAATGCTGTGCTAGGGTGGTTGTGACCTTGGGAACAGTCCATGTTAATTTATCTGCCACACAGGTGTTTGTAGAGGTATGAGCCACAGCAGAGGGAAGCTGAGACTCCAGTGGGAGTGAGGCCTAGGCAGATTTTTTAGCCAGGAGACATGTTTGGTAATGCACTCTTTCGTCCAGGGTGAGGATTTTGTTAGGTCACACAGGGTGCAGCTGTGGGTATGCCTATCCACTCCAGTGAAGAGACTACAGGCTTTATTAATGGATAGATGTATTTTATCTAGGGCCATGTGGTCAGCGCCGAGTAGATGGTTAGCTCATAGTCTCGAGGGAGAGAACAGAGGAGGTAATCACAATGTTTAGGGCCTCTGGGTAGGCAGGTTTTGTGTCAAAACAGTAGTTCTGTGTGTATATTTAAGGCAGTGGAAAGATTACTAATATGTGGGTAGAATGATAGGTTAGGATCAAAGGTAATGCCTAGGTATTTATATGTGTAGACCTGTTCCAGTGAGAAGAGGGCTTTGGAAAAGATTGTTAGCTGGGCCTTGTGGTCCTTGTTCTGCCGGTGTGAAAAGAGCATAGATTTAGTCTTTTTACATTGACCACAAGTCTGTGGTCAGTGAACCAGTTTTCAACTTGATTGAAGGCAAGTTGTAGGGAAGACTGAAGGATAGTGGGGTCCGAATGGGAGGTATACATTACCGTGTTATCTGCATAAAGTAGAAGGTTACATGGACAGGATTTAGGCAGGGTATTCAGGAAGATGCTGAATAGCAGTGGGCCAAGGATGGAGCCTTGGGGACCCTGAGTGGACTGGCAGAGTGGGTGAGAGAGTGCTGTGTGTCTTCATACATTGAGACCTATCAATGAGGTAACTTGTGAACCAAGCGACGGGTCCAGAGGGACAGGCAGGAGTGGCGAAGAGAGTATTTAGGAGCAGGGTGGGAGACTGTGTCTGAATGCTTCGACAGGTCTATGAAAAAGGCTCCTGCAAGCAGCTTTTATCTAGGGCATTGTGCAGTGAGTTGGAGAACTCTGTGAGGGCAGTGGTTGTCCTGTGTCCAGCTCTAAAACCATGTTGTTCCTGCATAGGACATTGTGCATAATTAGGTAGTCTCTGAGTTGGGTGGCAATGATTTTTTCCAGAACTTTCAAGAGGGAGGGAGTATAGAGATGGGCCTGTAGTTGTTAGGTAATGTGGGGTCCCCACTCTTTAGTAGAAGTGATGGTGGCCACCTTCCAGTCCTTTGGAATTGCCCTAGACATAGGGAGAGGTTAAGGAGATCAGTGGGGTAGAGCACAGAGTCAAGAACTATATTAAGGATTTTCATGTCAAATGAGTCATTGCAATAGTTTGAGCCCCTAGGGCTTTTTAAGGCAAGAACTTGCTTCATTCATAGTGACAACCCTAAGGTAGAAGGGGTAGGCATTGCTGGGTTCTGGTGTTTTAGGGCGGGATCAAGAAGTTGTTAGGCAGAACTGCGCTTAGATCAGAAAAAGCTGCATTTAGGCCATTGGTGATGGTGAGTGGGTATGAGGTAATATAATTGCTTACATTTAGCTGGAAGAGGGGTATCCTGGACTTTCCATTCAGTTCCTTTAGGTTGTACCAAAATAGTCTAGCATTTCCCCAGGATGAGGCCAGTGTGGACTTGTAATAGCTGGATTTGGACATTCCAATAGCCCAGGTACACTTGTTGTGAGACATTTTATAGGCCAGTCTGTCTGCTTGCACACCAGAGGCAACTGCTTTGTACCAGAGGTCATCCCGGCTTTTTAGTTGCTGGAGCAGTGCTGGTGTTACCCAAGGGGCATTTCTTTTTTGGTTTGAACCTTAATGAGTGAGGCGAATGTATCACAGGCATTGTTGAAAGTGTGGGTGAAGTAGTCAAGGGCTCGTCTATGGTGAGGCGCGTCTGATGGGGACCAATCACACTGGGTAAGATATCTCCTTAGTTTAGTGAGGACACCAGGTTGAAGACGGCATCAGATAAAACTGCAAGGTTGTGGTAGTTGCTGCTGACATGACCAGGTGAAGAGGATTGGGGAGTGGTCGCTAAGTGAGTCTGGGAGTACATTTAGGTTTCGATTCTTTTGGGCGATTGGTGATTAGGAGGTTGATTAGGGTGCAGGAGTCATTTCTGGGATTAACCCTGGTTGGTTGTTTAACTAATTGGGTTAGGTCTAGTGCTGAGAGGGTGTCCTTTATAGTGGCGGTCGAGCTAGATAACCAATTCACATTAAAGTCCCTGACGATAATGAGCTCAGTTTTGGGTGGGAAGCTAGAGATATAGTCGGCTAGGGATTGACAAGCTGAGGCTTGGTTTTGTGGTGGGATGTACACCAACATAATGGTTACAGTGGCTCTGGTCAGATCTGGTGTAAGCTTTAGTGTCAGAACCTGTGTCCTGTGGGTTAGTGAGGGAGTTGGTAGGCTTTGGCATAGCAGAGAGTCTCTGATGTAAAGGCACACCCCTCCCCATTTGCCAGATCTATTTGCTCTATACGTGGTAAGGCCAGGGAGTGTGACAGGAGTCTGGGACCCTCTCTGACAGCCAGGTCTCTGTGAGGGCTAGCACATCTGGTTGATGTTGCTGAACCCAGCATTGAAGCTGTGCTAGTTTTTGGGTAAGCTGCAGATATTCATTGCGGCTATACTTAGCCCATTGCATGGGGTGTCAGGACTGACTGAGATGGGGCCTGGGTTAGGTGAATATTGCCTGACATAAGGAGTAGGAGTGCAAAGATTCTGAGGATGGCCAGTTTCTCTGTTTGCTGAGGTTGGCATGTTGCTTTTTAGCTGAGGTACCACCTGAGCAAGGGATGGCAAGGGAGACGAGGTAGGGTAGGAGAGGAATGCAATGGGACATGGGGAGGTGTTGCGAGGAGAAATATGTATGCTGAGAGGGAGGGGTGAAGTGGAGTAACTGTGACAGGTAGGGTGAGTGGAAGACAGTGTTGCATTGCAGAGGTGCCATAGGGGTAGGTCATGGGTGAGGAATGGTGGTGAAGAGGAGTTAGAGTGACAGGTAGGATGGGTGGAAGCCGGAGTTGCATCACATAGGTGCCATAGGGGTGGGTTACGGCAATGGACTGGGAATCCCTGGAGGAGAAAAACAGGCGAGGGAGTAAGGTAAACATTTTAGTGCTATTGCGCTGTTATTGAGGAGATGCCAGGAACTGGAAAGCAGATGGGAGTTGTAGGAGTGGTACAGGGAGAAGCTATTGTGAGCTTAGGAGGAGAGAGAGAAGGAACAGTGACCAAGGACTTAGTATACAAATGTAAAGTAATGGGGACTCAGCATTAGGTAATGTAGTACAGTGCTGCTTCAAGTGGCGAGTTGTTATAGGCTGCTAATGGTAAAGTGGGCTGATTGGTTCTGGATCACTCGCAACCCTATTGACTCTTGGTGTTTTTCCAACCTACATAAGAGTAGTCGACCAAGGGTGGTGGCGTGATGGCAGGCCTACACCAGCCTGTAATCGTCCACAATTCTGTGGCTTGCTGTGCCCGCGCTCCGGTTCCCATACCTGTTGCTTGTCTCGGGGGTCGGGAGGCGTCTGCTCTGGCCTTCATGACCTCCACATTGGACCCTCACTGCCTGTGCGACAGCTCTGCAGCTGAAAACAGGAAGCCTCAGTGTCTGCCATCCACCCTTCAGACTCAAGTCAGATAGACGCTGAGCACCCTATTATTACCTACTCTGCGCTGTCATACCGATAGATACAGATAGAATCCTCTGCAGAGAGCCAGCACGCCTGGGCACCCTTGATCCCTTGATTGGTGCTGCACTGCCATAGGGGATCGTGATTGATACGCCCGCTTGCCTGCTTTGCTCTGATTGGGGCACCTTCTCTATAGCCTGTTACAGTGTTTCCTTCTTAATTCTGACTTCTCAGCTCTCGCTCTGACCTGAAATTTTCTCCCACCCCACCACCCCCTGTCCCAGGCCTCCTTTAAATACACTCATGATCTGCCTCCTATATCATATTACTGCTTCATTGGCCTAGTTTCGACTGCTGCCAACCTATGATTGGTATCTGAGTGTGCCCAATAAGATTGCCTTGTGTGAATATCTCTTGAGCCCACACTAACTAAGCTGCTCCTGCTCTCCTTGTTCCCTCTCTACTGTATTTTCTCATCTAGGTTTTAAGTGAGTACCTAGGTGGGCAAATTACTTGCCTAGAAAATATTGCACTAATACAAATCATGAGACCACTCAATCTGGGACCATGGCTTTCCTTATTGTGTTTTATTGCTCCTAAGGTGCAGAGTTTTCAGCAATACAGTGCAATTCGAAGTACCTCAATGCAATTCAGTTCTCCAATGTACCTTATCAATACCTAATGTTATGACAGTCTACTGTGCAGACACTATGTCATTCTCCTCTCCTTTTAGCCTATTCCCCGGTTAGCCTACACCCCTTGCTACTGTCCTCATCTATGTCTACCCAAGCACTTACATTGATCACGATCAACTGCCATTACAGTGGTGCCACCTCTTGCGCAGCACGATATGGGTTGCCACAAGAAATAAAAAGCAGTCTCCATTCTTATAAGCTCCTTAAATGAAAGTTATACTTCTGCTTCTTCTCTGCTCAGGAAATGTGTTGCTCAACCCTGCCCCCCACAACTTACCTCGCCTATCGATTTTGTTGAGGCCACAGGTCTCAAAATGATGATGGTCAACATTTTAAGCCTGCCTTAAAAACTTGTACAGCTGCAATCCTGGGCTGCACCGTTAACCCTGACCTTATCATAATTACTGAGTCGTGGTTAAAAAAGCGAACACTGATCAACAAATATCACTGCAGGGCTACAATTTATTTAGAGCAGATAGAGAGTCTAGAGGCGGGGTGTGGTTATCACGCCAAATCTAAGTACTTGGTCACCAATATTAGTTGCAAATCTCTAGCCAAGGAATTTGAGTTAGTTTCACTGGGCCTTCATCTCCCCTTCTCAGAATGTATCACTATCCTAGGTGGCTATAGACCCCCGTCTGGTGGTGATGAAGTCCTTTATCTTTTGAAATCCATGTTCATAGATGCAAAACTGAAACAATATTTCTAGGAGATCTAAATATGGACTGGCTGTCACCTAAATCACACGGCCTCAAATCCCTTTGTGACGAGCTAGGTCTTGGGCAATTAGTCAGTGAACCTACTAGGAACAACACTCTAAATACTGCCAACAGTTCCATTCTAGATGTGGTACTAACCACACATCCACACAAAATATCTCATTCGGCAGTGTTTCACAGCGACACGGTGATCATGGAATTGTTGCTTGCATAAGATCTCAAATTAAGGCCCGGCCGCAACCCATCTTTATAACAAAAAGATCCTTTCGCAAATTCAGTGCAGTAAACTTCCTATCTGACCTGGCGTGATCAGATGGCAAGATCTCTACCTAGCCAAAGATGTCAACAAGGCAGCTTACATCCTTAATGACAAACTCACTACAATAATAAATAAGCATGCCCCTTTCATCAAAGTAAGGTGCGGAACAATTCAACCCTGGTTCACCTCGGATCTCAAGGTAGCCCTTATAGCTCGAGATAAGCTCTGGGCTAAAGCTAGACATTCAAAGAATCTTCGGATTGACAGGTCTTTAGAACAGCCAGGAATAACTGTGTGAAAAAACTTCGCTCTGCTAAAGCTAACTATTATATTTCTACTCTCGAACAAGCTAAAGGTAACCCTTATTAAATATGGAAGACTATCAAAGCTATAGAAGGACGGCCCATGGCCCCATCTGTCCCAACAAAGATAGTTGCAAGTGGCAAGATTGTGGAAAACAAGTCCCTAATCCTGAAGGAACTTAACTCCCACTTTGCCACAGCTGGATTAGCTTTTGACTTGTCACCTTATGCTGGTGCTGCGGTGAGCTAGCATACCCCTCCCCACATCTAGTCCTGCATCCAGCCCCTTCCAACTACGAGAGATAACTTATAAAAGTAGAAGATTCTCTTCTTAACTTAGACACCAAAAAAGCACAGGGGATGATGGCTTGGAACCCTTTTTCCTAAGGTCAGGCTACGCCCATCTCACTGCCCCAATTCTCCACATCTTCAATCTTTCCATTACATCTGCTACTGTGCCGTCCTGCTGGAAATCAGCACATATCCTCCTCTATTTAAATCTGGTGACCCATGCGATGTAAACAACTATAGGCTTATCTCCATATTGCCTATCCTTTCTAAAGTTCTCGAAAACTGATCCATATTCAGTTAAAATCTCACTTGAAACCTTCTCTCTCATTAACCCAGCTCAATCTGGCTTCTGGGCTAATCATAGCACAATCACTGCACTAGCAAAAAGTAACCAATGATTGGATCTCTGCTATAGATGCTAAGAAGGTAACTGGTGCAGTCTTTTTGGACCTCAGCAAAACTTTTGATACTGTTGATCACAAACTATTAGTCAATTGCCTTGCAAAGTTGGGTGCCACATACCATACCACCCAGTGGTTCTCTAGCTACCTAACTGGAAGATTCCAAAAGTAAAGGCGGAAGGCTTTTTCTGCTGCCTTGCCAGTTGCAAGAGGAGTCCCCAAGGATCCATCTTAGGCCCTATCTTGTTTTCTCTGTACATTAATGACTTACATGCTAACATATTCTACGTCAATCTGCACTTTTTGCAGATGATACTGTGTTGTATACTTCTGGCTCATCGTTATCTGAAGTCAAGGGAGTGCTTCAAGCGGACTTCGTACAACCAGGCATAATCTAATAAAAGCAAACTTCTGCTCAATGCTAAGAAGACTAAAGCGATGATATTCTCCGCAGTGCTGTCACAGGCCCCCAATACCCTTGCCCAAGACTTCATTGTCACCACGCTCAAGCGAGCCTCTGAAAGTTGTAACCAAATTTAAATATCTAGGTATCTGGATCGACAATAAATTGTCTTTCAATGACCACGTCGAAGATGTCTCTAGAAGGTTAAAAGCAAGGTTAGGTTTCTTCTACAGAAATAGGCCCTTTCCCCTTGAAACTCGAAACAAGGTTGTACAGGCCACTTTATCCCCATACTCGACTATGGCGATGTAATCTATTCCTCCACCACTCTTGCAAATCTAAGTAAACTGGACATCCTTTATCACCATGCGTTATGGTTCATTACCAACTCCCTTACCGTTAGCACACTGTGACTTATATGCAGCTGTTGGTTGGACATCCCTTACTACTAGCGCCTGCTCCATGCTGGGCTATGGACTCTTAAACTGCTCCTGCAGAAATTGCCAAGCTGTATCTCTTCCCTTATTAGTATCTCACATAGTGCATACTCGTTAAGAAAATCTGACTTTATTATGCTTGACATACCAAGGACGAGGACTTCTTTTGGTAAGCGTGCTGTGCATATGCCCTTCCTCCATTTGGAACCAATTACAAACCATACTGAAACTAACTAGCACAGTTTCAATAAACTTCTACAAGTCGCTAAATTCAGCCAAAATAAAAGACACCTGTAACTGTCATTAAGTCTCTTCCTTCCCATGTGTGCATATTTATCCACTGGTAAGGTATAATTGATTTTTATATTAACTGCTTTCCTTCCCCTTTTACTCTGGCTTTATCTATGCTTACGCTCACTGCTACTCTATCAAACCACTCCTCCCCCATATCAGTTGTAGACTGTTGTTTGTTCTAGCTGCCAAAATATATGTATTGCACACACCAGTCATCATGTTTCATTTATCAGTAAGCAACCTGTAAGTCGCTTCCTGTCTCATATCAATGTTTACCACCTACGGTCACCCTATGTGGTACCCTTGTATGTATTTCCAGCCTGTATCATGTAAAGTGCATTTCATGTATATACTGTTATTACCTATCTGTGTTTGTACTTTAAGTGTTTATGTCACGGGACCTCCTTGTGAATGAGCTTGCTCAATGGAGTTTTCCTGCAATAAACTTGAACTTGAACTTGAACTTGTAGTATGTATGAGAAATTAAACTGGGATTCCCCTTTAACTGTGGATAGAAAAGGCACGGCTTCCTCTGAGAAAGTAACAAAAGTATCTAATATTCATGAAACTTTAAACAGACTTCTTCAAAGACCAAACTAAACTCACACTTTGAGAGAAGTCTGTCATCATAGACTGAAAATCTTGAAAGTTAATACTAAATATGATTCCATGGTCTTTTTTGTTAATCAATTTTTATCAAAAGCAAACAGAAATAACAACGTACTTCATCAAACTTCCACATGTAGAAGGATGAGATTAGGGATACATACAGAGACTTCAAATGAGATTCCGCACACATGCATTCTCAGAACAAGTATGACAGCAACTTAGTAAAGTTTGTGCGAGATCCAGACTGTTAAGTGGGTTGCTCAATGAAAGGCAAAGGAAAAGAATAACATGGGACAATAACAGTAAAACTCATAAACCTACTAACTAACAAAGGTTTCTACCAATGAAGAACAAAGTATACCTGCTATTGCTCAAATATACATTGTAAGTTCCATGACCTTTACATTTAAAGCTACTTAATCTTGGAACAAGTTAACACTGTAGATGAGACAACTGTATTCTCTCAAACAGTTTCTAAATGCTTGGAAAGTTCCACAGTCTGTCATTATATCTAGTTACTGTCAATGCATATATTGTTTTCTGAAGTATGTTCTTCCTTCTGTATGTTTTTAGTGTACTGTAACTTATATATTACCAGGATGACTTTGAGAATAGAGGTTTCTAACGAATAGCCTTACCTGTCTACTTTCCTACGGTAGCCACCCCAACTCTCACTTCAGCTGCAAGCTCCATTCCTTCAGCCAGAGAATGCCTACTTACTTGCTCATTCCAGCAAAGTACAGTTGCAGTAACAGGCCAGCAGTGAATTCATGTTGCTCCTCCATCAACTGTCCAAACTCCACAAAAGCACTGCTCCATGTCTCCGCTGACAATTCCACAGCTCCTCACACCCTTCTTTGCTTAACAGAGCATCAGACTCTTCAAAGGAAGAACCCCATTAACTGGCAGCATGAACAGCAGCAGCAGAACCACTTCCAGCCCTACAGCCAAAGTCTGCAAGATTCTTTTAGGTCTACAAAAAGCCACGGTTACCACTGATGATGACTGCACAGCAGTCAAGCCACCCTGATGAAAACAGCAGAAATGCAACTTCCAGTAGATGAGCCAAGTACTGTATGATTTGATTTAAGTAACAGGCAGCAACAAAATGTTCTGTTGAAGTGTGTAGACACATCAGACAGCTGATGTTCAATAAAATGGGCAGAGAAGATAAATTCACCTCTTAGTAAAAATATCACACAGGAAAGCTTGAAAGGGACTTAAAATTAATCTTACAAATAAATATGTACTCTGCACATCTGCCTACCTCACTGCACGGCCCTAGCAAACTAAAAGCTATACAAGAAAGCAATGCAAAGTTTTAATGTCCACATAAGATAGGTTCACTAGGAGATATGCCCATCTGCAGTCTCATTCTGAAAAAAAAAAAACATGTCTATAAAAGTATAACCATACACAGCTGAAATACAGCACAAAATGAGTGGCTATCATCTTGTCTGCATACACACACACACACACACACACACACACACACACAGGCACACACTCACAGACTTTCATATTTTCTTATACAACAACTCTATGTTGGAACATCAGTTTGTGGTCTAGAGTTATATCAGTATCCACCTTTGTCCCATAAGGTCATGGAGCAGTGCCTGTTCCCAAGCAGTTGAACAGAATAACTAACCAATACAGTTAAATGTCCCAAAACAATGGAAGAATCCGTGGACAGAGTGGAAGAGTGGACAGGAATTTATGCACATTGGCAGCTATTTGCAGTAGTTTTCTCTACAGAAAAGCTATTAATTCTTCTAAATGATCCATATTTAACAATACCTGAATAACAGTTGATGTTAAAGACTTTAAAGAAGAGTAACACACACAACCATGATGTCAGGGTGCCCAAGTGTAATTTCCTGCTAGGTCTCCTGAAATGCAACAAAAACACACATGCACACCCATGGATGACAATAGTAACAAATCGAGGCTTTACATGGGTGTAAAATAAAAATGCCTCCTCGTTAACAAAATGAGCAACCACCATTTCCTGAAACAAATTCCCCAAATATTTTGTAGCCTAACTTAGATGATTCTTAAGGAGCCAATGTGAAAAAACATGTATTTTTATTTGCTCTCTTTTATGGCAATGTCCTATGCAATTCACTTCATGGAACCAATTATCTGGGGGTTTCACTATGTCATTTATTATGTGCAGATAACAGAATAGTAAGCATGAGACCGGCCCGGTGGTGCTGAGGGTTGAGCGCTGGTCACCACACCTCGCTCACACGCCAGCGACCTGGGTTCAGGAACAAGTCCAGGTTGTCGGAGGTTGGCAGGGGCGGATTAGGATTGAGCATCCGAAGACAGCTCTCCTAGTCTGGGGAAGCGGGGTGGTTGCACCACCACTCTGGTGGTCCTAGGGACACCAGAGAGGTACTGCAGAGGCGCAGATGCCAAGGTGTGGGGTGGAGCACGGCAGATGTCTCTGCAGCTAGTGCGCAGATGTCATTGCACATCCATGCCCCTGTTGGGGAAAAACAAGGAAAAATGCAGCGCAAGTCTATGGCAGCTTGATGGCGCAGTTCACCTGTCCGACAATGCCTGGAGGCCATGTACCGGTAGTGGATCCTCTCCGGGTGTGGGGCTTGAGGAAGCCCTCTCGATGGTGTAGTTGCCTATGCCAGCTGGGCACGACAGCCCGGGGTCGGCAGTGGATGAGCTGTGGCTGGAGATTGGCAGGACTGTGGCTGCAGGTGGAAAGTATTCAATGATAAAAAAAATAGTAAGCATGAGCTCTTGAAAACCTATTAACCTCTCAGCATTAAAAATCATAGCATTGGCCTCCAAAAATCATAGCAAATAGCCAGAATGTGTAGCACTTTCTTATTTTATATTCTAGGATGCATGTGCAAGCCGCTGAGGTGATGGCTGCTTGAAAACAGAGCTCTGAGGCTGCTTAACATTAATTTGTTAATATTGCCTTTTCAGCTTGTCCAACTACCCCCAAGTCTCACATCATTCATTAGGGCAGGTCAAGGTCTAATGAATTCTGTATTTTATTTTGAATGGTCCAGTTTGTGGCAGCAGCAATCAAATATAAAATTGCCTCAGACTATTACTGGACTTGAGTGGTAAATGACAACTGGGGCTATGTCCTCTCAAGATGGCACTGTCCCAACAGAGAGAAATGGAGAAATGAAATCAATGTTAAAAGCCCTCTTGCAGGACATTCCTCAACTTTGTATTTACAGTGCAAGACCTCGGACATAGAGTGGAAGTGGTCCAATACTGAAACAAGAAACATAGAAACACAGAAGTTGATGGCAGATAAGGACCGTAAGGCCCATCCAGTCTGCCCATTTCTTTTCTACCATATAAATGTGCCATCGGCCTTTGCTCTGTCAGTGGCCTATCTATTCATACTCATCTGTATTGCTCCCTTATGCCTATCCCATGCCTGTTTGAAGTCCTGCACTGTATTTATAGCCACCACTTCCTGAGGTAGGCGTTCATGCATCCACCACCCTTTCTGTGAAAAAGAATTTCCTTACATTCCCCTTAATTGTCCTCCCTCTAATCTCATGCTGTGTCCTCTTGTCCTGCTATTTTTCTTATATTTAAACATGTTAGACTCTTTCACCTTGTTAATGCCCTTAAGGTGTTTGAATGTCTCGATCATATCACCTCTCTCCTCCTTTGCTCAAGGATATACATATTGAGCTCTGTTAATCTGTCCTCATATGTCTTCTGATGCAGTCCCTGCACCATTTTGGTTGCCCTTCTCTGGACTGCCTCAGTTTGGTTAATGTCCTTGTGAAGGTGTGGCCTCCAGTATTGCGCGAGTACTCAGATGGGGCCTAACCAGTGTCTTGTAAAGAGGGATTATTACCTCCCTCTTACGACTTGTGATACCCCTACTAATACACTCTAACATCCCCTAGCCTTACTTACTGCTTTAGAGGTCTGCTTGGATGACTTCAGGTCATCAGTGATGATGATGCCAAGTCTCTTTCTGCCTTTGTGACTGCCAGCAACTCCTCTCCCAGCCTATAGGTGGCTTCAGGGTTTCTCTTCCCTATGTACATGATCTTGCACTTCTTTGCATTAGATCCCAGTTGCCCTCTTCTGACCATTTTGCTAGTTTATCCAGATCTCTTCTCATTCTGCCCACCTCATCTGGATCATCTACTCTGTTGCAGATCTTGGTGTCATCTGCAAACAGGCGAGAACCTTACCCTCTAGTCCATCTGCAAGGTCACTAATGAAGATATTGAAGAGGACTGGCCCCAGAACTGATCTCGAGGTATCCCACTTGTGACTTGCATCTCTTCTGACTGTATACAGTTTACCACCACTCTCTGTTTTCTGCCCGATCAACCAGTTTGCCACCAGTTGACCAACTTCTGACCCACCCGAGCCTACCCAGCTTATTTATCAATCTTCTATGTGGAACAGTGTCAAAAGCTTTGCTGAAGTCAAGGTAGGTGACATCAATTGCTCCCCTTGGTCCACCACTCTGGTTACCCAGTCAAAGAAATCTATGAGATTAGTTTGACAGGACCTTCCTTTGTAAACCCATGCTGTCTTGGATCGTGTGCCCCTATGGATTCCAGGTGTTGCACTATCCTTTCCTTAAGATGCCTCCATAATCTTGCCTACTACTGAGGAAAGACTGACTGGTCTGTAGTTCCCTGCCTCCTCCCTGCTACCACTCTTGTGTAGTGGGATCACATAAACCCTTCTTCAGTCTTCTGGGACATCTCCTGTGCTCAGAGACTCACTAAACAGTTCTGCTAATGGCTCTGCTAGTTCCACCCTTAGCTCCTTAAGTACCGTGGGATGTATGCCATCAGGTCCTATTGCCTTATCCATTCTGAGCTTAGCGAGTTCTTGTAGGACCCTTTCTTTTGTGAAGGGAGTAGTGCTCACCTCCCTCCCCTGTGTCCATGGTGCTGAGCTGTGGGCCCTGCCCTACCTTCTTTTCAGTAAATACTGAGCAAAAGTATCTATTTAGGATAGATGCTTTTACAGGGTCCTCCTCCTCACATGCCCCTTTTCTCCATTGAACTTAGCAATATCCCTCTGGACTTTCTCCTTTCGCTAATGTATCTATAGAAAGTCTTGTCACCTTCTTTACTGTTTGTGCTAGTGTTTCCTCAGTTTGGGACTTTGCCTGCCTTACTGCCTTCCCTGCTTCCCTTAGAGCAGTTTGGTATGCCTCCCTATCTTCATCCTGCTGTGTTCCCTTATATTTCCTGAAAGCCAGCCTTTTGGCTCTGACCTTTTCTGCTACTGTATTTGAGAACCAAAGTGGTTTCCTTCTTCTTTGCACTTCCTTTTCTGTCTAACACAATGGGATGTTGCTTCAAGTATTGCTTCCTTAATGCTTGCCCACTTTGCCTGTACCCCTCACCTGTGTTTCTTTTTGCCAGGGCTAGCTTAACTCTGTTGGCCATCTTATCAAAGTCAGCTCCTCTGAAGTCCCATATTTTTGCCTTGGAATGGGATGATTTAGATGTAGTGGCCAAGTTGAACCATACCATGTGATGGCCACTGGCCCCAGGTGACCTACCTGGAGATCTGTGATCCCTTCCCTGTTAGTCAGTACTAGATCTAGGATAGCCTTGTCTCTTGTGGGTTGTTGTACCAGTTGTTTGAGGCCCTCCCTGCAGGAATCCACCATGTGCCTAGTTCTGGCAGATGTTCCTGCTGGTATTGACCAATCTGTATCCGGCATATTGAAGTCTCCATTATCAGAACCTCCTTTAGCTGTCATGTTTTGTATATCTTCTAACAGTAATGGTTAGCGATGCAGAATTAAACACCTTATGAATGGATACTCAGATATCCATACATGTTGATAGAATAGCATACTTGGAGCAATAGATTTTGGGTAAAAGTAGATGATATGGAAAACAGGGGCCATCAAAATAATTTCAGGATTGTGGGGTTGCCAGATGGCACCAATGACAAGGATGTCTGTAGCTTTCTTCAGGCTATGTTGCCTAAGCTCCTGGACTTCTATTGTGATGGTCCTTTGGTAATCAAATGAGCCCACCATACACGGGGCCCAGACCATCCAGAGGAGCACCCTAGACCCATTCTGGCATATATTCTGCATTACAGTGTAAAAATAACAAATCCATAGCTTCTCAGGAGAAAAAGGGTACTGAAATGGAATGAGCATAGAATATTCATTTCCAAGACCTTTCCAAAGACTTGGCTGACAGACTGTGACAGCCCATCAAGAAAGAACTAGCCAAACAAATCATTGAGTACTCCCTGTGGTATCTTGCGACCCTCTAAGTACTTTATGAAGGAAAGCGGCAGGTTTTAGTACACCTCAGGAAACAGAGCAGTTTTCACGGTAACTCATGATATGGGTGAGCATAATAGTGAGCCACATTACGGCGAGGATGGAGCGATGGAAATGGCAAAATGCTTTTCCCCTTCCCAGTGCTATGACCTTGAGTTGGTTAATTTAGTAAGGGTGTGTGTGAACAAACCCCCATGTTCATCATTTTGCTCCTCACCATAATGTAGTCACTCATATGGGCTTGCTGTAACGCATTCGCCCATATCACATGGTGCCGTTCTTTACCACTCTACCTGGTCCACACCAGGGAGGCAACAGATACAAGTCCAGAATGGGACAGGGGTGCCCTAAAACCATAGTCTCATCAACCAGCCCAGAAGGACGGAGATCACACTAATGTTGATGCACATGAACCCAGGAAAGCCATCAAGTCCAAACATCAGCAGGCCAGGGGCAGTGATCAGCCTGCCCAATCTGAAGACAGGACTAAGTCACAATGATCCAGGAGTAGGAGATCATGCCACTCAATGCCCAAATCCAGCCCACACTCATTGTAGTTAGAACCCCAGCAAGATACTCAGAGATCCTCCAGCAACATAGGGCCAGTTGGACCTGCAGCACCTGCAGAACTGGAAAAATTATGGCCTGTTTGAAATTGGCTTTTCTCTAGTGCATCTCCTGAGGATGAGCTTTCACTACATCCCAGCTGAGCCAGCATTGTGGAAGGGACAGAGACCTAGGTAAAGCCCCCCACGCACTGCCCTGTTGTACTCTCTTGTAATGGGAGGTACAAAACACTGAACTCTCTCACAAGAATATGGACTGTCAGGTAACTCTCTGAGCTATCCCCAGAATCTTCCTTTCCAAATTGTCAATTAACCTTTTTGTTGTTGTTGTTGTTGTCTAGTGTTCCCTGATCAGTTTGGCTGCTACCCTCAAACCCGGAGAACTTTGACAGTTGTGCCCAACAGGGCTAGTGGGACTCAAACACATGATCATGTATGATAGGATGTGCTCTGAAGTGGTGTGAACTGTAGGCCTTGAAGGTGAAATGTTATTCAAATTATTTAATGAATTCTACTTACCCTTTTCTGAGGTCAAGGACTGAAGGCAACACTGTGTGTATTTTCCTTTTTCCTGGTGAAACAGTTTCAAGGGATCAGTCTTGTACTGATCAAGATCGAGAGACACAGTTCAGTGGTTCCTTTATGGTTCTCCTCATTATGGGCTTAGTTCAGTTAATGGGTAGGGTTTCATCAGTCCATACTGGTTCACCATAGATACAAGAGGTGGCTTGGATTCAGAGGTTGCTTGGGACATGGTGGTGGCATCAGGTAGTAGGACCAGCATCTTGACTCAGAACAGACTGGAGATGTGGGTCGAGCTGTTAGTTTAACTAAACCAATTTTAGATAATTTGCCCACACCCACCACCACTACCACCGCCCCATCAGGAAATTTTCTGTTAGCTTAAATTACATGTTTTCTGAAAGGGCCCCACCTGCAGGGTTTAGCTGCATGATACTCTGAACCGGGTGGGAGGCAGAGTATCAAAATTCCCAAGCCAGAGCAAATAGGTAATCACACATGATTACAGAATCTCATAATATTATGAGCCCCCCAGTTGTAGGGTCTCTTTTTAGGTAGCAATGCCCCCTTCAGATGGTCTGTACAGTCTCTCACCACGGATGTAAGTGACCATTAGAATCTTGAGCTTCTTGGTGAGAAAGTGGTTCAAGTCACCTCTCAAACTAACCCCAGCATGATTATTCCCCTTCAGTTAAGCTGCTACCCACAAACCCTAATAGTTTGGCAGTCATGCCCAGCAAGATTGGCAGGACTCGAACTTCTGTTCACATCTGTCAGGAAAGTGCTCTGAAGTGGCGTGGGCTCCAAGACTTGAAGCTGAAAGTATATTCTAATTGTTTAATTATTTTTAACTGTCTATCTGTGATCTAGGCCACTGGCAGCTCTGCAAGTGTTTCTTTTCCCACTGGTGAAGTGGTTTCTTTCTGTTCTGATAAAGGGTGTAGCTTCAGAGGCACCACATTACTCCACTATAGATACACTAGGTAGCTTGGATTCAGAGGTGGTTTGGGGCAATGTGGCAGCATCAGGTCAAGGATACAGAGTCTTGACACAGGGCTGACAGGATACATGTTGAGAAGTGAAATTAACATGGCCTGTTCTGGATTGTTTGCCCTTACCCTGCTGCCAGCAACTCACAACGTTTTTATTGTCACCTCAACTTACGTGTTCACTGTTATGAACCCCATCCAGATCATAGGGTTTTCCTGCATGATACTGATAACTTGGAGAGGGACGGCAGAACAAGGATTATCAGATCTGGGAAGATAGAGGAACTACATGGTATCCTGGTTATAATTGTGATTCTACAATCACGACTGAAAATACCGTGACTATGAAATAGCAAGCACATGAAGGGTGACCAGACATAACAGCAGATAAGCCATTATAGCAATTAAAATGCCATTCTGATTACAAGTATCGTGACTGCCAAATTAGAGATCAGGAGAATAGCACTAGTCAGACCTCCAACTTGAAACCCTCCCAGCTGCAGTAAACTCAAATAAATAAATTAAGCAAGCACTTCACAGCACAGAAAACGTCCCCTAAAGTTTAGGAGCAGGCCTTGGGATCTTCTGCAAGGCAGAAAGAAATAAGGTCATTTTAACTTGCAAATTGTGACAAGTAATATAAAAACAACAGACCTCTAAGACCTCTCAGTAATCCCTGATTCCCCACCAAAGATTACAGCTCAGACACAAAGCTCCACAATATTTCACTTGTGCAGCAGTAGAGTGAAGTCGCAGCTTACCGCCTCATAACTCACTACCACCCAAACACAACCATGGCAACCAGACATCCATGACAACCAGAGCACAACCATGACAACCAGAGCATGGCCATGACAGCCAGAGCAACCAGGATGTCAAAATAGGGACTTTTCGCTTTGTTGCAATTCAGTGCTGTTCAGCACCTAATCCTTTATTAATGCTAAGTTAAGAATATGTGGAATTGGTTCTATTTATGTTCTGAGACAGAGTTTTCTAACTTGAAACTAGAAATTGTAGGCAAGTCCTTGGAGATAGTCATATCTACTCCTGTGTGAGTATTCACTGACAATTGAGCACACCCTTTCATTCATGTCCTTGTACTTTTTTGGACACTGCTGCAGCCCCAGACACCATTTGCTCTATTTTCATTTCTGTTAGTCACTGTTCTTCCTTTGGGCACTGGATCAGTTTCAGATACTGGGGTGATAGGCTTCGTGCGACAGTTAAATCCGCAATGCCACCCTCAACAGCATTGTTAGTTCTTGCAAGCACCTCGCGGTGGAATCATAACAATTCCATTGTTCTGGTGGGAATGCTGCAGTCTTCTTCCAGACCTGCCCTGCATTTTCCAACCCATGTGGATTCATAGTAGTCAAGTAGTGGCTTTAATAGCTCTGCATGGTTAGAAAAGAACTCCCACTCCAGCATTGCATCGAAGGATACAAACCACATTTTGGTTGGGACAAAGGCCAGACATAGCAACATTTGCAAGTGTAAAGAGAAGTCTGGGTCTGAGCAATACTTCTCTTGCACTACAGCTACTTTTGAATATTGTGCCAGATTGCTTGGGCAAAATGAAAGAAGCAGCCATGAACTTCAGTGTCAGGGAAAGCAGAGCAAAATGCATGCCAGGAGGACTTCTCAAAGTCCATTAGCGCTGTTTCTGGTCTTAAGGTGGGGCACAATGCATTCAGCTGTGTGAACAACCTGTTGTATGCTGCAGTTGTTCTGCTGCACATCACACTTACACTGCAGTTAGAACTTGCCCTGCTTTAATGCAATGCACAATGTACAACTGATCAAAAGTAATGGGCATGATTTAAAAGTGCCATTAAGTAACCAGTCGCTACTGTCCTGCAACATTTTTAAATTATCAGCTGTTGCAAAGACTACCAGTCTGTCCTTTTCCTTACCACTGTCAAACACTAAGAATGGCTGTCCTGCCAATGTAATTCTGAACTCTTTGGTATTTCTAGCTCCTCAATGGATGCAGGAGTTGCTGGACAACCACACTGTATCTGCCTCATCCATTGTATTGTACTCTTCATAAGTGGCACAGCAGGCAGATGCCCAGTGACAGCATCAGGTGCAGGCGTAGTACACTGCACAAGTACCTGCATGGTGGACTCTACACTTGACCGAGTTTGTTCTCTAACATCGGCCGTCACTTTGCATACTCCCACATCACCAGCGTCAGGAACATGTGTGTGTTCCTTGACTTGAGCAAACACCTTGTTTCCAGCATTGTGCATTCTGGCAAGGCAGCTAAACTTATGAGAGTCTGCACAATGCCAGTATACCTTCTCCCCTTCTCTTTATCTCTCCTGTAGGTGTACCCACAGTACACTGCCAAGGGATTACCTTTCTGGCTGTTCACCAAATCAAAATCCATGGTTATGCTATGCTGGAGGTGATCTGACCATAGGGCTAAGGTGGGAGAGGAAGCATTGAATTATGTGTACCAGGAAGTGGTTTTAGGAAAACAAGACATGGACCCAGCGGATTCATTTAAACACTGTACCTGATTTTGGACACATAAAAGGTTAGTCAGTAGTATGCATAGCTTGCGCTATTTTGACGCTTTAACTAAATATGCAGCACTATTATGCTGGATCGCTAATTTGCTAGTCACAGCTTTTAATTTGCCATTGTTTCAGGAGCTGTTATGCAGTCGTGATTTTAACATGGAACTGAACCACACAGGTTCACAGTCTCTCTCATCATTTTGGAGTTTGCTTTCAAGTATAAGGATCTCCCCAGTCTTAGCCATAATCCCTCTCCACAAATACAGGCAACCATTAGAATCTCATATTTAGTGGTAGGAAAGCAACTTGAGTTGCACAGACATGCTGCACAATGGTGCTAACTAGGGAGGGAGATGAGAAGTCACCCTGTTCCAGAATGAAAGTGGGGGTAATGAATGAGGGTCCTAACTGCTAACACCCCAGATGTTAAAAGCAAACTGTTCATTGAGTTTGTGGGACTGCCCAAGCAATTTCCTACCCTAAAGTATGGTAGATTCATAGTGTCGAGTAGAGTGAGGCAATGATCTCGGGGAGACATAGTGTGGAACAACTCCTGCTACAAAAACTGCTCATAGCAGGTTAAAGTATTGGAGTTAAATAATTCATGGTAGTAATACAATGTGGTTTCATATGACAGACAGAGTCTTTTCCTCTGATTACCCCTCCACCCTCAGTTTGCATTGCTCCGGGATAGAGTAGCACCGCTCAGCTTGGAGGGTCACTCCTGCAGGAGGGTGAGCTGCATGCATTCAGTTGGAGTGGTAACATGCAATAAAATGGGTATGAATAGAAAACACCTTGGAATATGCCCCATATGAGGTGGGAATAAGTTACCTAGCATTATGATTCAAATCAGGACATAAGGGTGGGTGCTGAGGAAGAATAGGAGACACAAACTCTCAAACATGCTTGACACCACAAGTATGACTCTTACATTCTTGGGGTGCCTGAGAAGGTGAGAATCCCATAATGCCCTTCTTTCTCACTGGCCAGGGCTGCTTACTCAGAGAATACACTGAGTAAACCAAAGACACTGCAGTGAAGCTGATGCCTACACTATGCATGTTTTTCGAGTCATTGGGGGCTCCTGTGATACAACACTGGTACATAACTCAGTGTGATTGTGAGAATTACCTGAGAATTGCCACAGCAGTGGCACCTGGAACCATTGTCCCTCCATAACCTACAGGCAAGAAAGGGCATATCTCCTGTACACAGGAGGTGAACTACACAGCTTAGCCTGTTGTCACAAGAGCAGTGGTGGCCCACCACAATGGATTCCATCTTGTCATCAGCTGCATAATGGTGACAGAGGTGGGTGAGGAGCACCTCTTCTAATAAATGTCTTGGTAGCCACATAAGGATAGAGGAGCAGAAGGATCCCAGCTGATCCAAGGGTGAAGCAACTGTCTTTTGATGCCATGGGCAGCCTAGTGGGTACTAGTGCCTTCTCCTTTCTCCTCTCCCCATGGTAATGGTATTTTCCAGCTTGATGTTTTATGTCTCCCTCCTCAACATGGAGGCTCTAGGGAAAAGAACATGCATTTCCAGGGCCATTTACATAGGGGTTACAATTTATTTTAACAAAGCCCAGGCACTGATTAGTTGACAAACATAGGCAATTGTACTGCTTACAAGCTATAGGGCTTGAGGTGAGGTAGCCATATTTGTAGTAGAGATAGGTAGGCATAGAAGGGTGAAGGAGTAGGCAACCAGTATGTTGTCCTTCAAGAAATTACACCCTTTGGATCATCCTTAGGAAATATTCTATTTGTTGTGCATGTGTCTATCTACCACTTTACAATGTGTGCACCACTAGTAATAAGGAGGCAAAGCTGAGGTTATTTATCTGTGATCTGTTAACAGAGGTTTCTTCATGGCTCTTGCTGACTAGGTTACTCATTCAACTCTCTTCATGTCCGCTCACTTATCTCTGCCCTGCAGTTTATTCTTTTCTACTATCATCCTCCTCTTAGCCTCTCCTCTTCCTTCTGTTTTGGAATATTGTGTCATACACTGGGTGGGAAGGCTGACCTGTCTTAGCAGGACAAGTATGAGTATTTGAGGAACACTTATCTTAAACATTTTTAGGCCTGCAGTCTTAGACAATGGTTGATATCACATGTGTGTTCTGGAATGTTCAAGGAATAAATCACCCTACTAAAAGAAAAAATCCTGGCAACTGTTTAGTGTCTAAACTGTGATGTAACCCTAATTCAAAATACACACCTCCTCAAAACAGAGGGTCCAGACTGAAAGGAGTGGGTTGGCATAGTTTTCAAACTGTTTTCTGAAAAGAGATAGGATTATCTATCCTCCTCAAAAGTGGATCCCATTTCAGGTGATTGAAGTGGACAAGGATCCAGTGGGAAGATGATAATGGTCAAAGATAACATGCAAGCTAAAGGTATAGTCCTTAATTTTGTGTACCTAATGAGGATGACTCTGAGTTCTTTCAAACAGTGGCAGAAGCTGCTGGATTACTCATCTCCAGAGGATTACACTGATAAGCTATGATTTCAATCTGATGTTTGATCCACTATTAGACAATGTCCTAAGGGAACAGGGACACTCAGCTCACAACAAAGCGAGACAGGCCATGCACAAATTGTGTGCAGATCTAGCTTTAAAGAATATGTGGAAGTGATAAATCCACTGGGTGGGATTATACATGTAGATCTCCAGATTCACTCCAAGAGTAGATTGTATATTTTCTCCAGAGCAAGAATGCCATGGCAGAGGTCAGAGAAATGGAGATCCATCCGATGGTGTCAGACCATGCACCAGCATCCATCTTCATGGTTCTCTCCAACTCACTGGCAAACTCTGCACTAGAGAATTAACCCTCTTCTACTACAGTTGGAGGAGTCTGAGACTTGGCTTAAAGGAGAAATAATATGTACTCAAAATAAATAAGCAGCTGGAGATAACAGAGCAAACACGATGGGAAGATTGTAAGGCCTCATTAGGGGCTGAATCATTATCTACAAGGCCTGGCTAAACAAGCAGTGCAGAGCAGAGTTCTCTGATCTCCAGTAACAATTAAAAGCAGCTGAAAGGGTACTGTACAATGATCCAAGGATTCACAGGCAGCAATCTTAAAAGTCACAAAATTAAAATTTAAACTAAACTCAATATACATCAACAGGTGGAGAAAGCATTATTTTCCTGCAACAACACTACTGGGAGGGAGTGAGGAAAAAGCTTCAAAACTGTGGCCCACTGGCTCAAAAGAGAGTGTCAGACACTCACATCTCACTGTTATGCACTGTCACGGGTCACAGTATCACAAATCCCAAGGAGCTCAATCACAATTTCAAGACCTTTATGAAACTTCATATGCCTGGAAACCCTGGCCCCTACCCAGCAGCCTTAAAGACTTTTCACAGACCCTTAACATGCACCACATTTACACAGAAGTGAGGCAGGAACTAGAGCTACCCATTAGCCTGAGTGAGGTACAGGTAGCACCATTCTTAGGCAAAGGGCAAAGCACCAGGCCCAGATGGCCTCATTGATGATTTTAGCAATTGTTTTCCCAAGAACTGGTCCCTCACTTCACCATCTTCTTCAGGAGCTGGCTACAGAGGGTAAGCTCCCAGCTTCCATGTAGAAACTACCATCACAGTTTTGTCAAAACTACATAAGGACAGAACAAACTGTGTGAGTTATTGGCCCATATCTCTTATTAATCTGAATGCCAAGATCCTGGCTAAAATACTGGCTGCACACCTGAAGAAGGTTCTCCTACACCTTATCCATCTATCACAAACAGGTTTTATGAAGGGGAGGTAGGACTGATAACACCAGGCACTAGCTAATCTGATTATGGCTGCACAGAAATGGCATGACATGGCTGCTCTGGTAGAAACTGATGCAGAAAACCTTTGACTCAGTGAAGTGGAACTACCTCTTTAAAGGAAAACTCCATGTTAAAATCAGAAAAAGATATGTAGTAGTCTTTTTTCTGTGTTCTAACCAGTTCCCAATGTTTTCTTTCTCTGGCTGTGAGAGGTGTTTTTCTAACTTTTCCTAACTGTTTTATTGTCCTTGGAGGTTGCCATTCTGGTTTCTTTTATGGCCCCTAGTCTTCCCAGAGTGCCCTTTGGTGTGATGTCTAATTGCCCCTGCAGAAGCCAGTATCTTGTTACAGGGTCTGTCATAGCTCAGCCACAGAGAAAATACTTCTTCCAGAAAAAGACAACCTGCTAGATTTGGGTGAGTGTAATCATTATTATTTTTGCTATCAGTACCTTGTCCTGCTATGCTCTGCTGGGTGTGTGTGAATCATGTCACTGTTTATTCTATTCCTCTCAGTCACTTTCAGTTTTTGCACCAGTACTACGTAACAAAAATTGAACATCACCTTATAGGTTGTAACATAGCAGGACAAAGTACTAATATCAAAAATAATAATGATTACACTCACCCAAAATGTTGCAGTGTGACTTCTTCTCGAAGAAGTATTATCTTTGTGACTGAGCTGTGACAGACCCTGCTAAATCTAAGGGCATAGCTATCACGTCACATGAGCCAGGGTGCATCGTAGGAGAAGGAAAGTCAATAAACCTATTTGTGATGGAGCTTCCCAGGGGTCATAAAACTACATATAGCTAGCAGGCTAATTTAGGAAAACTCCTAATAGTAGACAGAGGGAAGGACACACTAGGACTTAACATACATATCAAAACACTCTACATAACATATGTTTTTGCACATTCTGGGTGGACTTCTCCTTTAAGGTCATGGCTCATGTGGGTATATGCTTACAATATATCTCCCTAGGTCAAAAGGCTATACTCAACACTGACCACCTCGGTCTTCATAAATGCAATGTTACCACATAAGTTCCCACTCTAACAAGGTATGAGACAGGGCTGTCCATTATCGCATCTATTTTTCATGCTTGCTATCAAGCCTTTGGTGGTGGTGGTATGTTGGAACCTGTATTAAAGGGATGCAAACTAACAACAAGAACCATAAGATACTACTTTATACAGTATGGATGATTTATTAGTGACTTTGTCCCACACTGAACAATCACTACAAACCATCTATCCCTGATGTCATAATCTTGCATGCTGTCAGGTTTGCAGGTCAATTGGTCCACAACTGATCTCCTGCCACTAGTGGGATGTCATGACCCACCTCCTTCTCTGCTGTCTGCTAATATCACTTGGGCGCCTCAATGTATTCGTAACTTAGAATGCATATTTCCCCAAGCTCAATGAATGGGTAACCTCCAATCTGCAACCTGTAATATTGGAACTGGTAACAAACATGGAGAGGTGGAGAAAGCTAAACCTGACACTCCCAGGTAAAATTGTCTGCTATAAAATGATGGCCCTTCCAAACTGAACTATTGTAACATTAATCTGACCATGCATATCTTGGACAGATGGTGTTAAAAAGCAAGATTTTTCCTCCTTCCTCTGAGGGCAGCAAATAGAAAGGCTACTCAGGACTCTGGCAAAATGTGAAGGCTGGAAAGCACCTTGGCCATGTGCATATCATATTGCCAGGGCATCAAATGTGGCTTACAATGCCTGAAACAGGGCCAATAAGCCTCACTGTGGGTCCAAATAGAGAAGGACCTCTATGGTGATAAACCACTGCAGGCTCTGTTGTCGGCCAAACATGAACATGGGAAGACCTTGATCCCAACAGTTGACTTCATGGGTGCCTTTTCATGAAAGTTCAAACAATGTCAAAATGGCAAGATTTTTCCTTGGGCATCTCAGAGTCTTCATGGAACAACTCAAATTGCAGATAGCAGGAAAGTGGTGCTTTGGCCTCAGTGGAGAACCAAGGAATCAGGGTGCTTAGAGATGTGATAGGTCCCCTCACTCTATCTCTGAAATCCTTTCAGAAATTACCCTCCACAGACCACTGGAGATTCTTGCAGTTAATAATTAATTATTAATTAATTATACCCTTAAACAATGGATAGGTCCTGAATATTGATATCAGCCAACAGGCATGGAGACATTATAGACTGTTGGACTTATCCACAGCAGAAACAAGGTAAACTGATATACACCCACATGTAATGGCTCCATCTCCCAAACTAAGATGGGCATCAGACCTCCAGGTGGAGATTTCCCGTGCAACCTGGATTCTGTGCCAGCAGCTGACTCATCAAGGTACACCATATCCCAAGGCACAGCTCATACAAAAGAACATTTTAGACAGATGGCACCACATATCAGATAGAGTGGTGATGATGGGCATTCCATCACAAATGACTGCTGGCAATGCCATCAAACACCAAGCCATATAGACCACATTTTGTGGACCTACCAAAACTCAGACCATTTTGGGATGGGATCATGAACAGAGCAGATGGAATTTTGGGGATACAACTCCAGCCTCCCCACTACTATGGATCCTGGAAACACATCACTGCAACAGGGCCCATCTGCTCAGTTCATGTCTTTGATCTACACAATGGCTGTAGAGTAAAAAGACAGCTTATAATGTATTGGAGACACACCACAGTACCTATTGTTATAGAATGGGCTATGACAGTCACAAAACTGCCTCATACATTAGATCACTCCAAAAATAAGGAAGAATCTATCAAAATTTAATCAAACATGGATCCCTTGGGTGAGCTCAAAGACACTTGAACACATATGGATATAGGGTAATAGAGAACTCAGTTAAGGGAGTGGAGTCGACCCAACATTTTAGTGAATTATGCCATTGGCTGCAATGGCTCAGTTCTTTCTAATTTGTTAGTGGTCATAAAACCTAGTCTTTTAATCACCATCTCACTGTACCTCACTGTCTGTACCACGATAACCTATTAACAAGCCATAATAGCTCGCTTACCAGGTCCCTTTCACTCACTTGTTTCTCAGCTTTGCCAATTCCCCTCCCTGCCCTTTTTATCACTAACAGTTTTCCTCATATGCTTAGGTACGGTTAACTTCTACCAGTTTACAACCTTTGCATGGGACAGTAAGCTTCCAGGAACTTTTAAACAATGCCACACAGTGGGCATAATTGTGAAATGCAAGTGGCAGAAAACTTAGCAATGATTGAGGCTAGTTAACTTACAGTTTGGACGTTCTTTCATATTGCTATTTGTATAGTTACCATTTTCACAAAATTAGTTTTGTAGTTACCAAAGCCGATCAATGTTCCAGTGGTTCTTTTAAGTAGTTAATGGTCCTCAGGACCCCAAATGCTTTAAACTTCTACAATTTTTATCCAGTTGGGATGACTATTATGTTATCAGTCATAAAGCCTGTTATTTTCTAACTGCCTAGTTTACTTTGATTTATCTACCATTCACTGAAGAATTTTTACTGTACGTCTGAATTGTCTGTATGCTTCACATATTTGATACCTTAGAGTTGTACCTCCATGGGGTTTTCACTGGCCTGGAAGTTCTTTGTTTGTATATTGTGATTCATCATGCATGTTGTTTAAAATGCAGAAAAAACAATACAAATCTTTATATACTAAAAAGTAAATAATAATTTCCCATCCTTGGGGCAGCCATATTTAAAATGATCTATTTTAATTATTTAAACCTAATAAAACATACTTAAAGAAAATTAAAATGGAAATCATCCTGCAAGACAGGCAGAAAGGCAATCTGAAATAAATCAAAGAAGTATAGCAAGTGCATACAGTTTCAGGAGCAAAGTGCCTGCTTAACACAGTACTGCTGCATTACATTGTTTATTCTCATGCTGCTCATTTTCTGCTGTTTTGTTGCAGCTGAATCAGACAACCATGTGATTTACAAAGGGCTGGTTTCAATGTGTAGGCTTATTTTGGACTGACTAACTACATGACCTTTATTACCTGACAAATTTGCTTTGGCCCTCCATTTCTGTAGGCCAATTGCATTTACACGTACCATGCCATTTGTCATGTTTTCCCCTGACTTTGGCTTGACAGTCTATTTGCATAATGAGGAGGCAGAGTTATGCATATGACCTCCCTTTGTGCCATTCATTACCTAACATCCAATTAGTGAAAGCGGTGTGGTCTGGTGGTTAGAGCACAGCACTGTGAAACAGATCATAGGATGGGTTCAACCCGGCCAATGGCTAATTGTGTGACCTTGAGCTTATTACATAATTGCTCCTTGCACCTTCAGCCTCCCAGCTGTAAAATTGGGTAAAAAGCAAAATCACAATAAAATGAGGTATTACGTCTCAGTTGAGCTATCCTGTTCAATGCACTATTACATTTTAAATCCATTTTGCAGACAAAACATCTGAAAAGGTATTAACATGGATTTTGGGCTGTAAGGTCAAAAGGTAAATAAATTGTCAAACCAGAAAACATGGCCTATTAAAAGCAGCAGTGAAATGAGGAAGGGTACTTCTTTTTCCAGTTATCACATCGCTTCCTATTATGGTAATTTTTTTTTTACAAATGCTGTACATAACAATATAATTTATGTAGCATCTATAGTAAATAAATCCCCAAATGCTTTACATCAGTGAAGGGTATGGTAAAATAATTCCTAAATGGGTCACTACATATATTTAGAGCTGAGCAGGCAATGAATATTAAATCATGATTTTTGTCAGCTTGCATAGTAATTCAGCAGTTCTTTGAGCTTGTGACTTCAAAACTGATGTGTGTAGCATTGTGGCAGGATCTCAGAACCCAGCAATTTGATCAAATGTTTTGAATGTGTAAGTAGTGGCGGTGGTGGGGGGGTTCAAAACAGCAAAATAATGATTTTTATGTTTCTATTTTATGTAAAAGGAAAACAGATAAATGGTAAAGATTTGAAACCTGAAACTGGTAGATTTGTTTGATTTTTACCCATAAGGTATTTGTATAGTTTTAGGAACAACACTTTAAAGCAGCACTGCAGCATTTTTTTGTAAAACTAGTTTCTAGCTTCATTTAATAAAAATATTAACATACATGCTAAATCTGCTTGTCTATGAAATGTTTATTCTGTTCACTTCACACTTTGTTTTCTAGAGCCTATCCTTATCTGCCTGACAATGCTATCTCTGAGCCAAATGAAGCAGACATCTTTTTCCTCAGCAAAAGTAATTTAAAACATTTATGAAATACTTAAATTTTGGTAGAGCAGAGCCATTTTAGGAGGAAAAAGTGGAAGATGTCTGGAATGAGTTACAGTTTTAAAAACAGGGTCAAATCTGTTGCCCAACATTGTATCATTGCTGCTTTAAAACTAAAGCAAAAGTTCTGAAATTTTAAAAGTCACCAGCTACATATGCGTGTTAACACTTTCATTCCATTTTCATTAGGCTATTTCACAAGACTGTTACTGTATTGGTTGAGACCACTGGAATATGAAATGTGATTACAGCCTCATCCCATAATCCCATTAAAACATGTAATCCTATTTTATGGAATTATGGGGCTCACAGCTGCTGTAACCAGAGACATTTGTACAGCAAGTAACTGATAAAATAAAAGGCTTAAAATGATGATATTTACAATCAAGTTTTACATTAGTTTCCTTTTTATTCTATTTTTTATATTTTGCCTGTTATTGGTGTACTTTATATTTCAGATAACACAGAAGGTTTTTAACTATATCTTTCAAAAATAATATAACTGTTCTCATCCGTCATCACATTTGCTGTGAATGTAATATCCCAGTCTGTCATCACAATAATCACTATGACATTATAAACAATGATACTATGAGGTTAGTTGGGGACAGTCAAATGCTTTTATGCAGACTACTGAGACAGGTTATCAAGATGTTTTGCAAACTCAGGAAAGGAAAACTGAAATTTAAAAATATGTATTTTTGCCGGCCCGGAGGCGCTGAGGTGAGAGCTGGATGCCACCTTGCCCACCCGACAACCCAGGTTGAGAACCAGCCAGGGATGCTGGGGTCGGCGGGGAGGAGAAAGATGATAGCCCAGCGGCTGCTCTTTTTCTCCGGGGAGGGGTTCTCTGCAGGGTCCCGCTGCAATACCGCCATCTGGGGAGTCGGTGGTAGGTGCGGTATGTTGGGAGGCAGCAAGAACATTGGCTAGATGTCGGCAGGAGGCAGGCGGGAGGCACATCTCAGTGAGCCTCCTAGCTCATTGGCTCCATTGCACACCGATGTCTAGGGGAGAAAACTAAGAAACCTCCTTGGTCTCTCTAGGTGACAACACCACTCTGCGCTTCTCTGGCTCTAGCAGCAGACCCAGCTGTACTATGATTCACGATTCAGTGTGCTGGTTCTGGGAGGTAAGCATTGGGGTTCCTCCTCACCCCTCCTGGGGGTTATCCAGGTGCCTAGGCTAGTGGATCAGGTACTTTAGGGCAGACATGGCGAGACCAGGGGGACCGTAGTTAGTGGATGTCTGAGAGAGTGGAGAGAAGAGGTGTTGAGCATAAATATAAGGTTAAAAAATTTATTATCTAGTGAATTATAATAGCTGTAACATTATATACATACAGAAGTGCAGAGTTGCTCTGTGAAAAAACAGAAAACCTGTCTTCTCATCTCACTTCATCCCATGACTCCCAGCATACTCTTGGTGGCCCTTCTAGGCCATCTGTTACCTAAATAAATCCCCAATCCCAGTGCATCCCTTGCCTCCTGTCCACTCCAATGCATTTTCCAAACCTCCAATCTCTAAGTGTGGCACTTGAAGCCCATCACCACTAGAGCTGTCAGATACCTTAAGTGTAGTGGAATCTGAATAGGTACAGTAAGAGACAGTTAAAGGGAACTGTCAGCACTAAAACCCCACAATCACGTAGGTGCTGGTCCTAATTTGCACTCTGTGAGCAAAAATTTTGTTTTTACTGTATACAGTAGTATAGTAGATTGTATCACACTAATTTTGTTGACCTGCAAGCTGACATTTTCTGTAACTACTAATCCTGGAATCCTTGCAACTGACATCAGAGGAGGCTGCAGTAGTTAAAGATTCAATAGACTGCAGTGTATTTCAGAGCTTTTACAAGCTCCAGTGATATGTTTGCTGGTTCAGCTGTTCTCCCAGGGCTAAGCACAGTCATCTGTGAATCTACTTAGCCCAGGTAGGACAGCAGGAACAGCAAACAAAAGATCAGAGCTTATAAAACTCTAATATGTACTGCACTGCAGGCTATTGAATCTCCCACTGCTGCAGCTCTCCTCTGATGTCAGCAGCAGGAGATTCTGGGTTTTCTTGTTACAGAAAATGCCAGCTTGCAAGTCAACAGAATTAGTGTGATGCAAACTGTTATACTGCAGTAACCAGTAATATGCCTTTACAGACAAAGTGTAAGTTAGGACCACCTCACACTTGGATGTGGGGCTCTTAGTGCTGACAGTACCCCTTTAAGGACAGACATTAGGATGGAGAAGTACAGGCCACCAAACCAGACAGATGACATGGATAGAGCACTGGGAGGAAATAAGGAGGTGAGTCACAAAGGGGTGATTGTATAAATGGGAGACTTTCACTTACTAGATATGGACTAGGAAATACCATTGGCCAAAGTGCATGTAGCCAGCCACTGGCAGAGGTAATACTAGCATGTCTAATAATCCATTGGGATAGGGAGCCTACCAGGAATACGGCTTTACTGGACTTATAGGGGTAACAGCCAGGATTTGGAAACAGGAGGTTCCACCCAGCAGCTCCTATTCTTCATTCTTAGTGTACAAATGTGTTTTATGAAAACATACTGGAAGCAAAATGGTAGTGAGTTTCTGGCCACCCAGGAACCCCCTGCTATGCTGTTACTTAGTGTCTTCCAGTGGCACAACACATGGAAGATCAGAATAGAGAGCCCTCAGGACCAGTAACCATGACTTAGTGTGGTTAAGTATCACACTGGAAACACAACGTTCTCATTCAAGGACAATGGTCATGAAACTCAGAATGGAAGATATTTATTGATTGATTTAAAAGTTGGTGACCAGGGTGGAAAGGCACACTGAGCTGGGGCTTGTTTCCAGACATGACCGGGGATGGAAAGAAGGGAGTACTATATACATAAAGTTCACTAGAACAACACTTTAGCAAATTACAAGCAGTTGAGGAACAAATCAGAAATTAGGACATTAGGTACAATGACATAACAAATAGCAGATGGGAAGTTCATTCAGAAGAAACTTGTGGGGTAAGGGAAGGGGTTAAAGCCAGTGGAACGAGTAAAGGAGGAAATTGTGGAAGCAGCTAGTTGCAGGCACCTCCTCTCAGTTTCCCTGCACCTCTTGACCTCGAACTGGTACTCATGCTAAATAACTCCCCACAGTTTACCTTGTTTATTCCTTCAGAAACTTGAAGGTCTCTATCATATCCCACCTCTCCCGTGTGGTCTCCATTGAGTACATGTGCAGTGCCTTGAGGCACTCCTTGTAACACCTATCCAGTTAGCCCAGAATCATCTTGTCGCCTCTTCGCTGCACTGCCTCCAGCCTGTTCTTCACTTTCTTTGAAGTAAGTGACTCCAGAACTGGGCACAGTACTCCAGGTGAGGCCTCGCTAAACGCCAATGAGGTAGTATTACCCTTTTCATTTGCTGTCAATACCCTTCCAATACATCCCAGCATCTTATTTGCCTTACCATAGTCCTTGGTGCACTGGCTTGATTGTTTGAGGGTATCACTGATGATAACTCTTAGAGCCCATTCCTCAGCTGTAGTGCTAAGCCTTACCCTCTCCCAGTACTATGTCCTAGGGTTCTTGTTCTCTAGATGCATCACCTTGCACTTTTGGCTTTAATTTTAACTGCCAAACCTTATTCCACCTCTCTAGCCTTTGCAAGTCATTCTGAATTTTCCTGATACCTTCATCACTATACACCCACCACCAAACTTAGTGTTGTCTGCAAGGGACACAACCTAACAGCATTTCAAGTGCTCCTCATGGGTGAAGGTTAGCGAGGCTAGGAGGTCCTCCCAGAGCTGCAGTCAAAAGTAGTGAGGTACGGATCGAAGCAACGTTACAGGGCCCCATCAGAGCTGCATCTTTACTGATAGAGGGAGTCTTGGTGCCTTTTCATTTAAAAAACAAAGACTGATGTTCAGCCTTTTTCTTTAAATCTAAAAGCCTGATGTTTGTCTGTCCCTGCTCTTTAAGGAATCATTGCCCTCTTGGTTTTGCTGAAAGCTTAAAGCAGCTAATTTACTGCATAATTTAATTTAATGGAAAATTACTACATATTCTGTAGCAGCCAGCTGTGTAGATGTACTAGATCAAACATAATACTGCAGCTTGTAATTTTATTTGTATTAGGTCTGTTACTCTATATCTTGATGTTATTTGTTCTTATTTCTACTAGAGCTGTTAAAGTACTCAATATTCTGTATCAGACTAGACCAGGCCCCTGGTCTTTTCTCACTCTAAGCCCCCTTCCCCTTTGTCCCAGCATGCCCCTCCTCGTTTGCCTACCTTAGTTTAATTGTGCCCCTGTTCTCCACTCTCCACAGCATTTCAAGTGCTCCCCCATAGGTGAAGGTTGCGAGGTCCAGGAGGTCCTCCCCAGAGCTGCAGTCCAAAGGTAGCCAGGTACAGATCAAGCAACACTACAGGGCTCTATTAGAGCCATGTCTCTACTGATAGAGAGGCACCCGCTAACACTCTGTGTTGGCTGCCCCACTGCCCCCGCCACCACACTTGGTGAGCAAGTACTTATACAGGTATAGTATAGTAAAACACATGTGGGACATTGTGCTCAGAACCAATCAATGGTTTTCCCATTATCAGGCTATGTTATATTTCCACTAGGGGCAGTACAAAAGCACCATTCCAATCACCCTGCTATATCTGGCTCTCTAACTGCACAGTAATGCTACTAGCTTTAGTAATTGTTTCTTTTCTGTCACCGCAGGCATCACTGCTGCCCTCTTCTTACCCCTCTGTGGAGGACTGCCAGCCTATACTGTGTACCCCAAATGAGGGACACCTCCAGCAGTTACCACCTCCACAAAACAACCCATTGAGAATCCCCACCTTACCTAACCTCAGGGTCTACTATACTCCCCACCCTCTTTTCCATGTAGGCCAGTTACCACTATACCTTCTTACCCATACCTCAGCTGCTCATACTCAGCCAGTAGCTCTCATACTGCAGTAGCCCCAGTGGGCATGGCCCTTGCCAAAACTATTGATTGTTCTCCTGCTACTCACATGTGGAAACATAGAGCAAAATCCTGGCCCTGTCTCCTCCACACTAGCCTCCGCTACCCTTCAACTACCAAGAGGTCTGAAACTCATCCACCTCAATATTTGCAGTCTGTTGCCCAAACTCACCCTGGTGCAGCCAACCATCTCTCCCACAGACCTGATGTCCTGGTCATATCTGAATCCTGGAAAAACCTCACAATCAAGACAGCAAAGTAGCTATCCGGGTATACTATCATTTGCCATGATCGACCTGGCCAAAAAGAAGGTAGTGGCATTGCCATCTGTGTTGCATCTGCACTACAGTTCACCCAAATCCCAGTACCCATGCCCACTATGACCATTGATCCACTACTGAACGCTTAACACTCCCACACAGCTGCCTCTTTATTGCAGGCTCCTACTGTGCTTCTAACACCACCCTGGCAACCATCTTCCAACATCTAGGCACCCTAAAATCTTTGGCCCTGAGAGCGAGCTGCACATCCTTGGAATTTTAACATGAACTGGCTGTCCAATCACAATGTCAACCTTCATAACCTAGTAGCCTCCTAAATCTTTCCCAAATGGTCACAGAGCCCACTCACTTGAACCACAAATCTCGAAACCACCACTACTTGACTGGTCCCTCACCTCACCCCCACAGGATAACAGCCTCAGGCCTTTACCTGATGCCCTAAGTGACCACCATATGATGTATATGATCAGGAAAGTCTCCAAACACAAAGCTGCCCCACACAGCATCATGACCAGGACCTATAAACCTTTAATCTCCCTCTCCTTCTCCATGCCCTGGCCACTACAGACTGGTCTCCATACATCAGGCCACCTCCTGGACTTGGCATTAACATACTTCAAAACCAAATTCCTTGCTGCCTGGGACTGCTGCACCCCTACCAGAAAGTCTAGGTAAGAGGTGCCCACTCTGCCCTGGATCACAGCGGATATCACTGCAAACCTTAGGGTAAGGGATCTTGCATGGAAATATTTCAAAGTCTCGGCTCCCCACCTTGACCACCCTAAAGTACAGCACTTGGTAACTCCTGCAGAGGATTAATCCACCAGGCTAAAGCCAAGTTTTCAACTCAGCCCTGCACTCAAACCTTGGCCACCCTACTAAATTCTAGAAGGTGGTCAATCCTTCTCTCCCCACCTCCCACCCCCTACACCAGCTTTAAACATAGGTGGCTCCATTGTTACAGACCCTCCTGCTGTGGCCTTGGCTTTCAATGCATTTTCACCAATTGCACATTGTCACTCAGGTCTTCTTTCCCCACACCAAACTCCTCCACAGACATCCACACCTCCATCTCACAACACCTCCCAAGACCCTACACCCACCTCCTACTTCTGTTTCCACCCTGTCACCCAAATTGAGGTACTAAATGCCCTGCAGGCACAAAACCCTTCCAAGGGCAAATGCCCCTCTGGTCTCGATTCCAAAATGTTGTACTTATCAGCCCCAGTCATTGCCACCCCCACTGGCTGCTCTTTTAATCTGTCCTCTCTCTAGCCTCCATCCCATCTGAATTGAAGCTTGCCACTGTCATACCACTCCCCAAAGGTGGGGACCTCTGCCCCTGGTAACTTCTGCCTATTTCTCTCCTCCCTATACTGGCCAAGCTGCAGGAACACCTTGTCCTCTCTCAGCTCTCATCCTACCTTGACTCTCATCCTTCTTCATGCCTTACCAGTCTGGCTTCAGGAAGTCCC
This sequence comes from Neoceratodus forsteri, assembly GCA_016271365.2. Classification (NCBI taxonomy): domain Eukaryota; kingdom Metazoa; phylum Chordata; order Ceratodontiformes; family Ceratodontidae; genus Neoceratodus; species Neoceratodus forsteri. The sequence continues at coordinate 878,625,615 of CM028131.1, read as the reverse complement.
ACCCACCACCACCTCCATGCTGAGGCTCACCAACAGCATTCTCTCAGCTATGGACAAAGGCCTTATCACCTCAGCTATTTTTGTTGACCTCGCTAAGGCATTCAACACTGTCTCACATCCCTCCTTCTGACTAAGCTCCAAAATGCTGGACTTTCTGGTCCAGCCATAGAGTGGTTCTGCTCATATCTGATAGGCTGGACACAATCAGTCTGAACTGTAACTCAACATCTTCTCCTCTCCCCATCATGACAGATGTGCCACAGGACTCAGTTCTTGAGCCTCTTCTGTTCTCCATCTTCCTCAATGACCTGCCCTCTGCCTGCCCACACATCCATTCACATGTATGCTGATGATATGGTGCTGTGTACATCAGGCCCATTGGCCTCTGATGTGGCATCCAGACTCCAGCAAGACTTCAACACAGTCCAGCACTGGTTTTGCTCTAACCAGCTCCACCTCAATGCCAAAAAGTCTCCGTGACCTTCAGCACAAGTCAAAGATTCTCGAGGCTCACCTCCACCCTACTTTCCACACCTCGATGGGACAACTCTGGAGATCAGCTCCTCCTTTAGGTACCTTGGGATCTGGATCAACCAGCACCTTGACTTTTCTGCATATCGATGCCATCCACAAAAAACTACACCCCAGATTGGGTGCCTCTACCATAATCGTGGATGCATCCCACTTCCAGCCTGCCATGCCATGGTAAAGAAAATTATCCTGCCAGTCATAGACTATGGGGATGTAGTCTTAGTGCCACCAAGTCCACCCTGGCCAGACTGGACTCTCTCCTCCATGCCTTTTGTCTCTTTGCCCTCAACTGTCCCTACTCTACCCATCACTGTGTCCTGTACCACACACTGGGTCTCCCTCACTGCAGGACTGCTGTCAAATACACTGTGCCCATCTCATTGCCAGGTTCTGGTCTCAGACCCTACTCCCTATCTCCACGCACTTTCAGCCACTTCCTGCCAGCCTACTCACTCAGGCACAGACACCAGACTCCTATCTGTCCTGAACAGGTCCACAAATGCTGGCCAGGCCACCTTCCCATATCGCATGCCAAGTTGTGAACTCCCTCCTGTGGACATAAGGCAGGCCCCTCAGACCGCCTACCTCCACGCCCACCTCAAAGATCATTTTGCCTCCACTTGCACATGTGAGCTAACCTAAATGCACCACCCTCCTATAGTTGGAGTACTAGGGCTATATTATGTTGCATTGTACTAGTTTGTTTCATTTGTACCGAAGACCCTGTTGTCTTGCTCTATGCTAGCTTTACAATTTTATACTAGTGTTGTTAGCTGCATTCTAACACTTACTGTCTGATTGCAATATATATTTGTATTGTGTTCTCCTCTCTCTCCCCAGGATGCAACTGAATAGCAGTACTTCTGCTCAGTGTGCCCTCCTGGTGAAACTTGAATAAATAAATAAATTCTTCTCCAATTTCACTGATGAACACACTGAAGAGCATATAGTGGAATGGTAGGAGATTAATGGGCTCCAAGACAAAAGGCAGCATGGGTTTGTGTCAGGCAGATAATGCCAGACAAACTTTATAGACTTCTTTGATAGGGTCACTAAGGCATTGGAAAGTGAATCAGTAAACACCCCTAAACAGTAAATGTGCTACCAGGAATCCATACCCAGTGCCACCAAGCACCCTACATACTGGGAAACCCTCGATTCCCCACCCATTTAACACTGTCCCTCCAATTCTCCCAACAGTGACCAGCACACACCTGGTCCACATACACACCTCCCACCTATAGTACATAGTTGGTCATCATCTAACAAATACCCAATGGAGCTTTATTAAATATATTGAGGACAGACAAGTTCTGCCTACCAGGCAACTTGTTATACAACAATCTAGCTCATTAATTAACCAGAAACAAATTGTTATTTTTAAGAAATCTCTGTTAAATTTACTGCAGACTCATTCAGTCTGTAATTGGGTTGTCTAATTTGTTGTTTTATTTGTATTTTGTGGCTGATTGTTGCTCTAATCTAGTTACATTTGAAAGTAGGCAATATTCTTCACTATGTTTGCCATTATAATAATTAAGTAAATAAATAAACAAATCACAACAAAGCAAAATTATTTGTATTTAGCTTCATTATCTAGTCAGTGAAGATGTAATCAGGTATTCATTAGCTGACAACAGGTCATGGTGGTTTGAAGAGGGATTGTAGGCCAACACCTTGGTGGGAGGGTGTTATAGGGTAAAAGTTCCACCAGAAGCTTGGGAGTTCATAGTACAGTACTGGAGTGGTTGCTAGTGGACACCAGGTAGTTATTGGCACGGACAGGATACAGGGGCATTCTACTGAACACCAGGAGTACTCCATGGGGTGGGTAGAGGAATGAGTGCCACTGCATACCAAGGAATGATTTACATTGAAGGAGCAGAGGAAGATGTGTCACTGAACACCAAGAAATGCATGGTACATGATGGGGAGAGAGAAAGAGGCACCACTGGACACCAGAACAATCTTAGCTTGGGATGGAGTGTGTGAGATGGTGCCACTGAATCCCAAGGAATGCTTGACAATGGATGGGCACATAGATGGGGTGTCACTGGACACCAAGGAGTACCTGGCATAGAATGTAGTATGGAGTGCCACTGGAGACCAAGTAGTTCTTGACATGGAATGAACAGGGGTGCCACTGGTGACCAGGGAGTACTTGACATGGGATGGGGAGAGGAGTCCCACTGGAAACAAGGTAGACCTTAGCATAGAATGTGGTGAGGACAGAGGTAACACCGGATACTACATAAAACTTGGTTCAGGAGTTGGTGAGGTAGTGGTTTGACCGGACTTTAAAGAGTGCTTGACTTGAGAGGGTAGATTTAAAGGGGTGTCACTGGACATCAGTCAGTGTTTGGCATGTGATAGGGTGAAGGATAGGGGTGCCACTGGACACCAAATAATGCTTAGAATGGGACTTGGTGATAGAGGGGTGCCACTGGACACTAGTTAATATTTGGCATAAGATGGGCAGACAGGGTGTCACTGGACACCAGCAATTGCTTGGCATGGATTGGGTGAAAGAGGGCTGTTACTGGACACCAGTGAGAACTTGACATGGGATGACCAGAGGGAGGGGGTACCAGTAGATATAACTGAGTGCTTGACTTGGAGTGGGGTGTAGGAGAGGTGAAATTCAAAAAAGTGGAAAAGGCTAGCTAGCCCAGAAGTGTAGGGGAAAGGTCATCATGGTAATCACTGGCTGCATGCCAAGGGGCATGGTCAAGGGACTGGTCAGGTGCGGGCCGGGGAATGTCCCACAGGCATGCCAGCTTCATGGCTGGATGCAGGTATTAGGCACTAATATGTTCCCGGAGGAGCAAGTTCAAGATGTAGCTTATCAGGTGGCTGGCTCAGGACATGGGAAAGGAAGTAAAGTTCACATTGGGGCTCCCACTTGGGTACAGGAGTGCAGTGTCAGGGGGTGGCATGAGATTCACACCTTAAATCATCAGCATTGTTCAGTAATCTGGAAGCCTGAACATAAACAAACAAAAGCGGCTACCAGCAAAGAAACTGGAGCCAGAACAACCAGTGAAGTAATAAACAAAAAATTCAGCTTCCCAGTAAATCGACAAAAGACTTCTAAGCTAGGTCATGTTGAAAGGCTTTAATGATAACATAAAACAGCCAGCACTCCAACAACACAGGCAGAACATTTCACATCAAAAGATGCGTTTTCAATGTGATACTAACACCAAATGCAACACACCTTAAATAGGTAATAAGCGTGTTGGCATAGAAACCAACTTCAATTAGTACAATGAAGATAGAAAACACCTGACTCCAATATATAAAGTGCATAAGATCATAGGAAATTTTTTTCCAGCAGAATATGATGTAACAATTTATAAACATCAACAAACACCCTACCATACTAAGTACAGACAGATAGAATTATATCCAAATACAGAACAGTTAAAATATACCACATATAATGCACATATATAGAAAAGTAATAACTTGTGGCACTATAAACTCCAGATTTAAAGCTACAGAAGAATAATCTTATAAAAAAAATCAAATAGATGACATAAAAATATCAGTAACTTCATTTAAGATAACGAAATAATTCTAAACATAGCATTTAGACCTTTTAATCTATATGCTCCTGTAAACATTATTTACTCTCTGCTTTTAAGATCTTATTGTTCAAGTCCCCCCGGATGTTAGATGTAACCTTTTCAAGACCTTGAAATTTGAAATAATGTCCAGTGCCCTTCTGAATAATGTGCATTGCCAGTGCATTTGTAACATCTTTGCTTGCAATACTACTTAAATGTTCTGCAATTCTGTTTTAAACAGTCTTTGAGTTTTGCCAACATAAAAGTCCTGACAAGAACATTGTGCCAAATATATAACATTGGCTGTAGAACAACTAATAAAGTCACGATTAACATATTCCTTTGTAGTAATGGGATATTTGAACACAGTACCTGTATGTACATGGCAACAAAATGTACAATTTCCACAATGAAAAGTCCCGCCTGGTAATTCAGTGTTCTTCTGACTACTGGAAGACTCAAACAAGCTACTGGTCACCATATCAGCAATATTACATCCTCTTCTATATATCATCCTGGGGACTGCAACATGTTTAACTAATTTCGGTTCCAGCATAAGTATATTCCAATGTTTATGGAGAATTTTGGAGATGGCAGAACTCTGGGGTGTATAATCTGTAATAAAATTAAGTGTTGTAAAATCATTTTGTTTACTACGGCACATTTTATTATTTAACAAACTGTCTCTATCCATCTTATCTACAATTTTCTCTGTTTTTAGTAAGACCATCTTATTATACCCTCTGGCCCAGATATTCAAAAGAGCTGCACATGGCGCAACAGTGTTGCACCACGCCAACCCACTGATGTGCCCGGCATGATATTCAAAAGAAAAGTCTGCAGGCACAAATCCCGATCGCTGGGCGCATCAGTAATGTGTCTAGGTGCAGGTAGGGGGCATGCCCATGTATACCTTGCACAGCCGATATTCGGCCCAGGATGTACAGAGCTATGCAAGTGCAACCCTACCTGTGCCAGCACAAAGCTGATCCCGCCAAAAAGGAACAACTGATGGTCACCCACAGGTGAGCTGCCACATTACGAGGGCACAACATGGCAGCTGCCACCTATGGGTAGCCGCAAGCCGGCTGCACTGGCGGCGCTCTATGCCGATCACGGGCATTTGTAATAAAGCATTAATTCATCCAATATCCCTGGTGGTCAGTGGACCACTGTCTACCCGATCATGGGCATTTGTCATAAAATGAAAATTACATCCAATATCCCTGGTGGTCCAGTGGACCACTGGCTGCCGATCATGGGCATTTATAATAAAAAATTAATTCATCAATGTCCCTGGTGGTCTACTGGCACCTCCCACCTCACCCTTTTACTGGGCCCACTGCCCGCTTCCCCATCAGCGGCGGGTGGCAGCACCACCCGCCTACCGCCCGCCACCCGTCCGACTGACACCGTCGGTAGGGCTGTACGCCCATTAGTCCACAGTGTGAGCCAATGGGCATGCAGCCCACACGTACTACATTCAGACAGTGATCATTCACCATATCTGGAATAATAATACTGACTGCGCCCAGTAACCACGCTGACACACCGGCGTACAACCCACGATGATGTCGGCGGGTGGGGGGGAGTGCCACCTGCGGCTGATGGGGGCATGGGCAGTGGCTCAATGGCGGTGGTGGGCACCGAAGACAGGCAGTGTGCAGGCCATGATGGCATAATAGCCACCAAAGGGTGCTTTTGTACAAATGCCATGATCGGCAATAACGTCCACGGACCACCAGAGATATTGAGAGTGTCTTATTATACAAATGCCCATGATAGGGCAGACAGCGGTCCACTGGACCACCAGGGATATTGGACATAGTTCTTATTTTAACAAATGCCCGCGATCGGGCTGTGGAGCACATTGCCAGCTGCAGGGGCGTTGGTCAGCGGCTGCTGCCTGGCAGGCGTCAAACACAAGTCATCAGGAATCAGTGCACCTGCATGCAAATGGGCATAATGACATGCAATGGCCCCATTTGCACCTTGCATACATTATGGCCCAATTTGCATGTCAAGTTTTGAATATCACGTTGCTGTGCATAGCGCACTGAACTTGTGCTAGCGCATCCCCATGCTCCACTCTGTGCCACTTTCACTGGTGCAGTGCCACTGTGCCATGCACACTGCGGGTGGCCAGGTGTGATATTCAATGCTGCTGAGCCATGGCACAGCTCCATTGAATATCGCCCAGTCCACACCCTGCGCAGCCTGCGCCCAAGCTTATACCACAGCTGGCACAGTTTGAATATCTGGGCCTCTGTTTTCCAATTTACCAATGAGCTGTTTAACATCATGTGCATACTGTTCTGGCGCAGATGTGTTTCTCTTTAAATGCATCATCTGGCCCTTTGGTATATTCTCAGGAATGTGCCTAGGATGGCATTTATATAACAACAGAGAATTTCTAGATGTTGGTTTAGTAAACAATTTTGTATCCAATCCATTAGCCTCATTTTATAGATACTCAAATCCAAGAATTCAATTTCAACATCTCCCACCTTCTTGGAAAAGACAAGTTGTTATTAGTGGATTTCAGAAAAGACACAAAATCATCTAACATTTCCAAACTGCCTCTCAAACAAACAATATGTCATCAATAAAACATACATAAAAATATGATTTAATAATAAGGATTTTTCTCTGATACCACAAATTCTTTTTCCCACTGCATTAAATAAATGTTGGTATAATTAGGCAAAAGAAGCCCCATCACAGTTCCTTAAGTTGTAGAAAAAAGATAAATCAAAACAAACACATTACTGGTAAGAACCAATTCAGTTAAAGCAACCAGACATTCAATGAAGAATTTGGAAAATCTGTACATTCACAAAGGGAAGTTCATAAAGCTTCAAGACCTCCTTCATGAGGAATATTAGTATACAACGCAGCAATATCTAGTGTGACCAAATAATCATCTTTCTGAATTTCCAATCCTTTAAGATGTGAAATTACATCAGTGGTATTCCTAGCATGTAAAGGCCAAAGGGACAAGCTGCTTAATATGCTGGTTAACAAATTTAGACAAAGGTTCCATAACGAGCCTATTGAAGCAACAATTGGTCTGGCTGGAGGTTCCTAAGATCTTTATGGATCTTAGGAAGTCCATATAATACTGAATGAACAGGAAAGGCAACTGTAAGATAATCATAAATCTGCAGTGAAACAATACCATTCAAAAACATTTCATAGAAAAATATCAATAAGTTTTTACAATCTAAGGTAGGGATCAGATGATAATTTCTTATAAAAAGAGAATTATTTAGCTGACTTATGATCTTATTCACTTTACATATTGAGTCAGGTGTTTTTCTACCTTCATTGTACTAATTGAAGTTGGTTTCTATGCCAACAAATTTATTACCTATTTAAGGTGTGTTGCATTAGGTGTTAGTATCACATTAAAAGCGTATTTTAGGCGTAAGCGTGCGTCTGTGTTTTTCTGGAGTGCTAGCTGTTTTATGCTATCATTAAGTCTTTTAACATGACCTAGCTTACAGGTGTTTTTGTCGATTTACTGGGAAGCCAAATTTTTTGGTTTATTACTAATTTGGAAGCCTGGCTTGGCCAAGTGGGACCTTGGGTGCTCAGACATTCCTCAACCTGAGCATGGGAAGTGGATGTCAAATTAGGTGGCCCTAGACTCACATAGCTAGAGGAATTTTGGGGAGAGAAATGGAATACTGGGGATACACCCTCAGCAAGTGTCACCTATTGGTCTGTGGGCCTGAAGAGGACAGGACTAAGGAATCCTCAAAGAATTACTGTAATTAATTGTATAGAAGTTAAACTGATTTAGGTGTCAATGACCATATGAAATGATTGTGTGCCACACATACCAGCTACCTCAGTAAAGGAGATTCAATGACTAGAAATCCCTGTTTCTGAGTGGTTATTTCAACAAAGTTGCCCCTGTATCAGCAGCAACACAGAAATTAGAAAGAAGAACTGGTCAGAAGTTATTATTTTGCAGGGGCTCCCAGTAGCTGTAACATCTTTATACCCCTAGACATGGGAGTATCCGGCCTTTCCACCCCATCTTGGGTGCAATCATGTTGGTTGGTGAACTGCTAGGAAGAGGAGTTGCATATACAATAACTATAATGGTGGTAAATGTGTTGAAATGTTATAGAAGGGACTTGTCCCCTCCCAATTTCTAATAGCCCTCTGTGCTTATCCCATCCTAAGCTTGGAGGTAATTGTTTATTAAAATATTAGGATTAGACCCACCTCTGGGACTGCCCTCAAGCCTTGCACAAGCCTCCCAGCTTCAATAAATAGATCTAAATCCCAAACCAAGTAAGAGAGGCCTGCCAAATTCTGAATTTGTATATGGAACAAAGTAACCCAGAGACACGATTAAAAAAACTGTGTGCTTAAACATTTCTGGTCTCACAGCTCTGCAGAGTAATTTCTAGATGCTATCAATCTCATGTTTACATTTCTGACTTTGCTTCTCAGCATACCTCTAAACAGTCCCTGAACACAGGGATGTCCTTCATTTTACCCTTAAAATGACTCTGTCCCTAGTTAGTCCCTCATAGAAAAGTTGCTACTCACACAAAGAATGTGCTGTAAATCTGGATTTTAAAGAAGAAATTCATAATATTTTAAGACAAAACAAAAACACAAGGTGCTGTATCAGTGTGTGGTCTGGTAATATTAAATGCATGATGAAAATATAAACCAAGTCAGAATCAGTGTTTTGAACACTGGTCTTCTTCAGGAATTCTCTAAAAAGAAAAAAGAAAATCAGCAGAGAGGTAAGGAGAATAAGGGATATATATGAGAAAAGAAAATAGGGGAGGATCTAGGAGAAAACTGATAATAAAGGAAGCTAAGGATAGAAACTGGAAAACTAAAAGATGATGAGGGGTGTGAAAAGGCATAGTAGGAATGAGACGAGCTGTGAAGTCCTCAAGTGAGGATTAATTAACAGGGCCTAGTACAGTAAGAAGACTTAAAGGTGCCAAATGTGGGAAAAGAGACCGACATCTGTACAAAATGAGAATAGATGTGCACATATAGCTGGAATGCCCATGTGAGCATGACCGCATGCTCCTTCACATACACACACACACCCACACACTGGATGAAAGTGGTGCAGACATGCCCACACATACAAATATACCATGCACACATGCAAGCAAAGATATGATGGCAGGTGGTGGTAAAAGGGCAGATTACAGTGGTAAACCGTAAGGTGGCTAAAAGATTTTAGTAGAAAAGAAGTCTGTCATTTAAACCAGAGTGCTGCTGGGAGCCTAGGCAGATGATCAGCTTGGTTTCCATGTTTTTTCTTTTGTCAGCATCCCAGAAACCCTGCTGAAGGACACAAACAGAAAGATAATTGACATCATGGTCCCTGGAACTAAAATGAGATACAATGGGTTTATCAGTGTCTCCATTCTTGACTGCCCTGTAATGTTCCTTGAATTAGTTAGCCAGGTGTCTGCCAGTTTCTCTGAAGTACATGAATGCACACTTCCTGCAAAGAGTACAATATATCACATTGTTGGAAGTGCATGGAACTCCTTGGCAATGTGAAAACACTCATGGACCTTGAATTTCTGTGCATAGTATTTTAAGATGCTAAATCAAAATAAAAGTTGTACAAGTAAACACAATGGGTTCCACAGTGTTCTGAACTTATATCTCCATTTTACTTCTTTGGTAACCGGTAAGGTCCACTAAGCATAAGGGCCTGTTTTCAGGGGCAACCCAGGATCACTGGGAAGCTAAGTGACTTGTTCAGAGTCACACAGTATGCAAGTGGAGGCTGTGGGAATTAAACAGAGGCCTGCTGGATCATTCACAGCTCATTACTTTAACCTCTAGGCTATACTGCCCAGAGGTTGTAGTTTGATGATGTGTCCCTTATTACGAGTGTCAGTGTCCCTCATTGTCCCTCATTTAGTGACAAAAGACTGAGTTATGCTTGTCAGTGTCTGAACCCTATTTATCCTAACATGTAACTCAGGAGACTGCCTTGTTTCTCACTATAAGTTACTGTTTTTCATATAATAGAAAAATGCCAAAATGATAAAGAAAAAGTCAGATCTGGGCAACACTGCTTTTTCAGGGTTGTGTTATAGTGGTGATGTGTTTAACCGCTTTTTTTATTCCTGTGTGCTTCTTTGAATCTGTGTAGTTAGAATTTGTGCCTAAACTCAGGTTGACCGACCTCTGATTCTTTACCAATAAAATGGTATGGCTGACTCATAACATCCTTACCCTCCAGTTAGCCTATGGGAAAATATATTGAAGACTGTTAAAAAGAACAATACGATTTTAATTAAAATAAGTAGGGAAAGTTTGGCATGATTCTATACATAGTAGAATAATAATTGATCAATAAGAAAATCATACTGTTTAAAATGGCAAGGGAGCTACAACTAGTATTTTTGAATATCAATAAGCAGAAAGTTGGAAATCTGCTAATAAATGTTATATTTTTCCAAAATAAATCTTTATAAATGAAAATACTAGGACAAGCATATGTAACACCATCAATATGTTTGCAATGAAATGCAAATCGAACATTTTTGTACTGATGTAATGTTAAAGCTGACCTAGCACACTATTATGGAATTGTCCCCAAAAGAAAATGGTTGGAGGTTATAGCAAAACAAATGGTGAAACTTACTCTGGGATATAATTGGTTTTCTGCCTGCATTTCATTATTAAATGACTTTACATAACTTAACCTAAACCCGTCACAGAGCAAAGTTGCAGCATTAGCCACAATGGCAACCAGGAGGCTCATTCTGCCTTATTGGAATTCAAGAATTAGGTTGATTTTAACAAATCAAATAAATACAGATATAAAGATTAATATATTAAATAGATTCTGTAGAAGATTATAAAGACCCATTATGGAATGAACAGATGTCTCTAATCCTCCCAATATTCAAAATAGATTAACATAGAAACATAGAAGTTGTCATCAAATTTGGACCTCTTGGTCCATCTTGTCTGCCCTATATTCCCTACCTACTATGCCACCACAGACTCTACTCAATCTCCTGCCCCATGCTACTTCTAATGTTCCTTGTGTCTATCTCATGCATGCTTGAATCCTGTTACCATTTTAGCACCCACCACCACTGCCAGGAGGCTGTTCCAGGTGTCCACCAACCTCTGTGTGAAGAAATATTTCCTCACATCTCCTCTGAGCCCTCCCCCAGCTTTATAGCATGGCAACTTGTCCTAAAGCATCTTTTCTATGGTTTAATGCTACCTTCATGTACCTTATTAATACCTGTGAGGTATTTGAATGTTCTCTCATAGCCCCCTGTTCCCTCCTTTCCTCCAAAGAGTACATATTTAGATTGTTGAGTCATTTCTCATAGGGTTTTGATGCAGGCTCTGCACCATTTTAGTAACTCTCATCTGTACCACCTCCACCCAATCTATGTCCTTCCAGGCGTGGTTATTAGTAATGAAAATCAAGGTTTGGATGCCCTCTTAGTTTTCTGTGATTTAAGTTTTAGGTTTGTTGGGTAAATTAAGGTAGACTGTGTTACAGGAATATAATATTTAATGAGTCTTCTAAGTAATAAATTGGGGATATGACATGGGCTGACTTAAGATATCATTTTATCTTCATGAGAGGGATTGGTATATTGATATCTCAAGAGTAGCCAAGACACAGTGAGATAGCAATAGACCAATGCCTCAAATAATGTTAAAAATTATATCTTAAGTCAGCCCATGTCATATTTGATTTATACAGGTGTTTAGGTGGATTTATGATAGAAATGGTAAAACCTACAAAAAAAACAACAAAGCAATGTAAACTACTTAAACTACTGTATATTCAATCAAAAAACTTACATGGCATCTTGCATTTTACTTTTGTGCTGAAAGAGTTTTACCAAAAAGGACTAATGAGCATTAAAACTCATTTCCTGTTGGTGTCTTGTGGGAACATAAATGAAACTGGACACTGAACATACTCAGAAAGGTATCTTCACATGTGAGAATAAATTTCTGAGCATGTTCATCAAAGCCCTAATGAGTGAAATAAATTTTGAGCATGCTCAGTAACCAGCTTCATTTATCTTGCTCATGTGACATTTCCAAGATGGCTGCTGGGCTGAGTGTGCTGTCGGCTGCTTAAGCAGTTAGTTTATGATTTTCTTTTTAAAACCCTGTTTTCTAGTCATTTCATTTATCTTTTTACCTGCTTATCAGCACCGGTTAAGTTTTAAGCTCTGGCGAGTTAAAGTCGGTCGGTAAGACCATGTTTAGAGAGTGAGTGCATTTGAAGTGATATTGGGATGACCAAAATAATCTTGTTGCATGTACTGGAATCGTTTTGTTGTCCACCGCTACCCTCAAAACATGTTGGGCTGACTAGATTTTGGATTCGTATTGTGTCCATGGAGGCTGCTTGTCAGTGACTTGGAATGGGCCTAGAGTGAAGACATACTTTTTGGATCTGTTCAGGAGCTATGAAGATTGTTGGAGTTTAAAAGTAAGTGGTGAAACGAAGGTGTGAGAGGACTGGCGCAGTGTGGTGTAGTAAGTTAGTGGTCCCGACCCTGCTGGGCATCTATCTACTGGGGTGTGCGGCTACACAGAGGGCTATACTCTGGTCTGGCCGGGTAGCCAGTTGACTGGGTTGGTAGTCCTTTAGGTTCTCTGGGGGTATACCAGTGGGTGTGCCCTGTGGAGTTCTGTAGTGTGGCTGTGGGCATTGGTGGTTTTGGTCCATGTCTGGGATTTTGGGATCCTTCTCTGTGCGCCTGAGACTACCGAGGAGAAAACCTTCAATTTCAACTTTTCTGTTGATATTTGTGTGCTAAGCTTTGGGAGCAGCTAGTAGTTCTCCGGATGCCCTTTTTTTTTTTTTTGAGGGGTTCGTTGTAAGAATCAACATGTAATGTTTCTATTATTTTTCCTGCTCAGCAAAGGATGTGATTACCCCAGGTCAGACTGTTTCTTTTCTTTCTTCCTGCATATTCTGGTGAAGCAGTGAGAGTGCTTCACTTTGTATTAAGAACAAATTTGTGCAACTGTTTACTTGCCTATGTTAGAGACAGGCCTGGGACAAATTCCTCAGGGTGGAGAGCTCTGAGTGTCTTTTCATTATTCCTAGTTTTCAGCGGTGTACAGGTCGAAAGAAATTGAGACTTTGCATTCATATTGTTATACACTCTGCTTTAGGAGTTAAAATTTATCCAGACTGCTTAAGACTTTTCCTGGGAGTTTGTCTGAAGGGAAATGAACAACTGTTTTATTTTGTGTTAGAAATGGGAAGTGGGCTGCCGTTTAAGATATTTAAATAAGTTTGCAGCATTGATAGTATTAATCAAATTGGTTGATTGATTAATATCTGTTTTTAAATATTTGGCAGCATGTGTTGGGACCAGGCTTCCATTGTCAGGTGCTATTCACCCTCTAGGCTGAGGGGCCTGAGCCCTTTGATTGCCCCCATTGCAACCCAAGGTATATAGGTGTTGTCATGCCTTGGGGATTGCACGGAGAAGGCAGAGGGGTTCCTCAGCTGCGAAGGGGAGCGGAGTGGGTGGATAAGGGTCATGGGGTCTAGGAGACACCCTGGGGCAAAATGGGTCCAGGATAGGGGACTGTGATGCCTGGTTCCCATACCCAAGGGGTTCCACTGAGAGTGGGCAAGTGGCCCACTCCTCCAAGGCCTTTCATCCAACCTGGGCTGTGTTATAAAAACAAGGCAGCAATTATTGATGATCTTGTTGAGTCATCTGACCTGGCTTGTATTACCAAGACCTGGCTGGACGAGAATGCTGGTCCCATATTGGAATCAGTTGTTCCAGCCGGTACTGTGATACATCACCCAAGGTTGGATCGAAGGGTGGGGGTCATTATTTGTTTTAAATCAGAATTGGGTCTTGTGGAGGTTCCAGTTGTGGCCCTAGATCCTTTGAGTGTATCATGGGAGCAGGTGTGGGCAGCAGAATTTTACTCATCTACCGTCCACCCGGTGATGAGAAAATTTTTCTGCAGGAAGTTGCAGACTTCATTGTCGACCTGGTGTTGGAGCCTCCAGGTGGTTGGTCCTGGGGGACTTCAGTGCATGGGTCGATGATGAACTCTCGCATTTTGGTCAAAACTTCCTCAATTAATGATTTTGTTGTGCTTCACACAGGTTGTTACTGCTGCTACCATTCAGGGTCACTCTCTGGATCTGGTGTTCACCCTGGGGATGGAACTGGTGGTGGAACCAGTTGGATGGTCTGACCATCACTCCATAAGATTCAATTTAGTGACCTTGTGAGACCTACCTTTGGAGATGGTCCAGTACTGCCCTTTGAGGGGAGTTACCCTGAGGGTCTGATGGCAGTGCTGACCTATCGAATTGGCCTATGGCGTGCATGGAACCAAATGCCTTAGTGGTGTACTATAATAATATGGTGCTGAGGGCACTGGATTCCATAGCGCCTGTCCATGTTTGCCCCTCTACCTTCACCCTCTGTGCCCCTGGTTTGATGGGACATTGAGGGAGCTGAGGAGAATGGGTGAAGACTGGAACGCTGTTGGTGGAAATCTGGTCCGGAAGGTGACAGACTTAGATTGATGGTCCATTATGTGGACTATCAATCAGAAATCTCCTTAAGAAGGCAGAGTTCCTGTCCCGGAGATAGCTGCATCAAGAAATCGACCAGCTCAGCTTTTCCAGACCATGGACAGACTGTGCAATCCAGCCTGTCTGCAGGGTCGGAGAGCCTTTCACAAATAAAGTGTGATGAGTTTGCTCAGTTTTTGAGGATAAGGTGTCATCAATCAGGTCGGAGATCAACAGTATGCATTCTATGAGCATGGCAGTGATTGATGTGAGGTTACAAGCCCTCATTCTGCCTGGACAAATTTTGACCAGCCAGCGATCATGGATATCATGAAAGATTTCCAGGGTTTGTGACCGACTTGCTGTAGTTTGATCCTGGTCCCATGTGCCTCCTTGTGGGTGCATGGATGTGATCGGACCAGTCCTTGCTGAGATAGTCTGGTGCTCTTGGACCAAGGGTGTTTCCAGAGTCTTTGAAAGAGGCTATTGTGATACCCCTTTTAGAAGCCTTCCCTTGACCCAGACTGTCTTACTAACTACAGACCGATTCTAACCTGCCCTTTTGGGCAAGGTTATTGAGAAAGTAGTCACGCTGCAGCTTGATGACTTCCTTACCACCCATGAGGTCTATGATCCTCTCCAGTCTGGTTTCAGGAAGAGGCATAGTACCGAGACAGTATTGGTTTGGGTACTTAATGATCTCCTTATAGCGAGAGATCGGAGGAGCCGCTCATCTTGGCCGCCTTGATCTCTCTGCAGCATTTGACACCGTGGACAATGGGATGTTGCTAGATCACCTGTGGCTGTTCTGTGGACTGTCAGTGACAGTCCTCAGATGGTTCCACTCTTTCCTCACAGGCAGAAGTCAGAGGGTAGTCTCAGGAATTTTTTCCTCTGCTCCCTTTGCTTTGTCCTGTGGGGTACCACAGGGTTCTGTGCTTTCCCCATGTTGTTCACAGTGTATATGCTGCTGATGGGAGACATTATATAGCGTTATGGGCTGAGTTTTCACTGCTATGCAGATGATACTCAGCTCTATATGTCCTTTGTACCTGAACAGAATGATGCATTATCAGTCTTTAATAACTGCCTCACTGAGATTCAGGACTGATGAGTGCTAACTGGTTGAAACTAAATCCAGATAAGACTGAGGTGTTGGTTGTGGACCCGGGTCATCGTGTAGAGAAGCTGATTCCTGGGTCTCCTCTGGCCTTGTGTTAGAGGTAACCAGTTGAGACCTTCTGAACAGGTCCAGAATCTGGGTGTAATTCTTGACAGCGAGTTAACGTTGAAGACACAGGTATCTACCGCTGTCAAGTCTTCCTTTACCATCTGAGGAATATCACCCAGATAAAACACCTTGTTCCACATGATGACCTTCCTGTTTTGGTCCACGCCTTTGTTTCCTCGTGTCTTGATTACTGTAATGTTCTATATCTAGGGTTGCCATGGGATGATCTCCGTCACCTGCAGCTGGTGCAAAACGCGCTGCAGCCAGGTTGTTGACTGGGCTACCAAGAACTTGCTATATCACTCCTGTGCTGCGCGCGAACTGCACTACGCTGCCAGTGCGGTGGAGAATCACCTTCAAGGTCGCATTGCTGACCTATAAGACCCTACACAGTCAGGGACCAGGCTACTTGGAAGATCTCCTTTGACCCTACCACCATCTCCGCCCACTCCAGTCTGCTGACAAGGGATTGCTAGAGATTCCCTAGGTTCGTCTTCAGTCATCTGGGGCCAGAGCTTTTTCTTTATGGCCCCAACCCTGTGGAATTCTCTACCTCATCAGATTAGAGAGTGCCTGTCCACGGAATCATTTAAGGTGTCCCTGAAGAGTTATCTATTTGAATTAGCATTTGGATAGGTTTATTGCTGCTTTTATTGTTTTATGTTATTATTTATTATGTAAGATGCAGTTTTGTACTTGCGCTTTGATATGTTGAAAAGCGCACTATAAATAAATTTTGATTTGATTTGATGTTGTCCAAGATAACATGTTTACCTTGGCAAATTTATTTTCACATCTGTTGTATAAATATATTTATAAATGTATGGGTTTCATAGGGAGAGAATAAAAGAGAAGTAATGATGTGTTCATAATTTATACTGGAAGAATTATGAAAGTATGTACTGCAATATAATGATATATGGGATACCTGTGTTGTTATGATGTATGGAATATTTAAAAACTTCAATAAAATCTATAATATAATATAAAATAAAATACCTTATGTATATACACTGATAAATAAAAGATATGAATAGCAAGGATTAGTGGCACCAGGTTTCAGTAACGCTCAAACATTTACTTTATTAACATGTAAATGCATAGCGGGTACATACGCCTTAGTGATAAACAAGCATAGAATCCCCAACTGGTTTCACCCCTAGGTTTTCTCAAAAGGATACAAGAAGTGAGAAAGCTGTTTTCTAAGGTGCTCATTGTCAGGAACCCTCCTGGGGGTGAAGCCCACCAAACTCACAGTGTCCTGCCCTTAAGTAATCCATGACTGGGGCAGGAATACCCTCCTCATCCTTTAGAATGCTTACTGAGGTCATGACTGCACCTCTGCCATGAGGATCCTGGCATCCATCTAGCTCTGGATAAAGGCACAATACCAGTCTCGAGTCTTGTGCCAAACATGAACCCCTCTGTGGCTATTACACAGGAGGAAGACCCAGGTATCACACTCTCTTTGGGGTAGCAGTATAAAAACCTGATTTGGACTTCTCCCTTCAGGACATGCAACAGCCTGGTTCAAAATATGTGTAGACTCTGGTATTCCCCTATCCTTCCAGATCCCTTATAGTTGGTTGCTTATAGTGGCCCTTTGGCAATAACAGTTTTCATAGATTATTAATAAACCTTCTACAGCCACACATATGATATAAGAAATCCTCACACAGGCAGAATTCTTCGGAAAACAAATGTTTTACTAAAATACTTAAAATAACTACAGTTACCGCTAAAAGTGAATACTAGTTTGGCTTACAGTATACAGGCAAATAAAATGAAAAAATGTATAATGAAAATGTACTAACACTGTTAGCTAGTCTACCTGAGGTATAAAGATTTCAAAGTCCAGAGAATTGCTGGTTTGCAAAATATTTCAGTCTTTCTGTAGCAGTCTTTGGTTCTTAGGCAGTCTCCTGACAGGTGTTTGCTTGTGGTCAGGAGGAAGGAGTCCAAACAGAATGGCAAAAGGCTCTGAGTGTCTGTGCTAGAGAGTTTATATAGAAGACCACCCAGTCTCTGAATAAAGACTGGCCCTTCTGTGAATAAAGGCTGGCCCTTCCACTTTAGGCCATCAGGTTTCACTGTTGCACTTTCCCAAAGTCTTGGCAGTTAGAAAATGTCAGTGCACTGTGGGAACCTTTAATGTCACCTGACATTATAATCTCACACAGGCATGTTAGAAGGATGTTTCCTGTCACTTATAAAAAAATGTCAGCGTACTGTGGGAACCTTTTTCTGTGACCTCTTGTCTAAGGGTTGTCTTAAGGGTTTACAACAGTGGAAATAGTTTCTCTCATCCTGGGATTTTGAACTGGCTTAATTTAATTAGTTATAAGGAAGATCCTGTAATTTATATGATTATAGAAGCTGATTTTATTATTTTGTTTCCTTTGGGTATTAACTTAGAGGAAGACTCTTTGGGAACCAGTGATCACAATACGGTGATGTGTCAATGAAACATAACGAGACAGAAAATGACCTGTAATACCGGTGAAAACTACCATCAAGCAGATTTTTCTTAGTATACGCAAAGCTTTAGAAGTATTGATTGGGACAGGATATTTCTCATAAATCTACAAATAGTGTGTGGGAAGCATTTAAAGTGATTTTACAAGATATAGAAAATAACCATGTTCCATATAAGGAAAAATATAACAGTAAAGGTAGAATATGAAACTGGTTAAATCTAAAATCCAAAGACAAATTAAAGTTAAACATAGGGCATAAGTCGGATACAAAAATCACAGTACTGATACTAACAAAACTGTATATTTACAAGCACAAAAGGATCAAAAGTATCTGATTAAAAATCCAGATCCAACATAGAGTTCAAGATAGCGATTCCAAGGATAGCAAACTTTATTTTCATATATTAACTCCAACTGTAGGACCACTGCAAAACTATAGGTCCAATTATGGAAAATAGCCAAATAATTGAAAGTGATGTACAGGTGGCACGTACATTTAATGAATATTTTGTTTGTTTTTGCCACTAAAACCAAAGATTTACTTGACTATAATACAGATCAACAAATCGAAGCACCCTTTACTGCAAATGAAGTTTATGATGCCCTCTCCCAAATAAATAGTTCATCTAGTCCAACACCTGATAATATAGCTCCTTAATGCTTAAGAGAATGGCCACAGACTAGGCATATCCTTTGTCAATATTATTTAATTTATCTTTGGTGGAAGGCATTGTGCCTGAGGACTGAAACTAGCAATTGTTGTCCTAATTTTCAAAAAGGTAGTCATGGGAATATAGACAACTATAGACAGATTAGCCTTACTTCACATTGTTATAAAATCATGAAACACCTGATTAAAACTAGAGTTGAACTTTTCTGCACACAGCTGGTCAGAGAGATAAAATACAACATGGCTTCAGGAAGGGAAGATCATGTACTACAAATCTATTACATTTCTATAATAATAGCAGTAAAATTAAGATAATGGAACACCAATGGACGTTATTCTACTTGATTTTTCTAAAGCCTTCGATAAAGTTGACCATCTAAAATTAACCAACAAATTATTGAACCTCGGTATCAGTAAAGTATTGGTCAAGTAGATCTATGACCGCTGAATAAAAGGAAACAATGTGTTCATATTAATAATACAATTTCAAGTCTTGGTCACGTTAGTAGTGGTGTTCCACAGAGCTCCATCCTAGGACTAATACTGTTCAACATATATGTTGGTGACCTGGGGAATGACATCACTAACAGTATAGTTAAATTTGCAGGTGACACTAAACTAGGAGAAGCTGCTGACTCATTCAGTGAACATCTTTCCCTAGTAAATTACTTGGGCATAATAGAAAACTGGGCATCCGATAATGGTATGTACCTAAATGCTAGTAAATATGCAGTTTTACATTTTTTTAAATAACGCGAATTATTCACACATTCTTAATCAGATATTTATCAAAACTCTGCTGGTGAAAGGGACCTTGGTATTGTAATATATAGTAACTTAACTTTCACTAATCATTGTACAATGGTCTCTAGGGCAGCCATAAATTCATTTTAAGGTAAGACGCACTTTTATGTGCAAATCACAACAATTTCTCATACCAATCTATAAAAGCTACATACAACCAACAATACATTATGGCTCTCAGTTATGGTCACCTCTATTTAATAAAGACATTAAGTTAATAGAAAGAGTACAACGAGTAGCCACAAAACTGTACAATGTATAAAATATAAATCATACCAGGAAAGATTAACTATAATAGGATTACACACATTGGATGCCAGAAGACAACAGGGTGATTTGCTTTTCTTTTCAAACTTTTACAGTCTCAAGATCTAATGGAATGCTGTGAATTAAAATACAGTTTAACAAGATGCAACCTTAGGTCTCACAGTAAGAAATTAGAAATTCCTAAGGCCAATACTTCAAGAAGAGATAATTTTATAACATTAGATCAGTTAAGGCTTGGAATAGATTACCTCAACATGTGGTTGACATCACCAACTTTGATAACTTCAAAATGTACTTGATAAACTGTACTATAATAATTATTTGATGGTATAATGGCCCACTTATGTGGCGGACAGTCCAGATGGGCTTTTGTCTCTTTATGGCCTATACTTATAGAAATCATAGTAATCAGCTATCCACAAGCTTATTGACAATAACATTTCAGATTATGGGCAAGGCTGGCCTGCAGGTCAGAGGAAGGTCAAACCTCTCTAAAAAATCCAGTCATTTCTGTATGTGATTTTGCTGACACTGGCTTGTATATTTACATAGAATTACATGAAAACATATATACAACAGAATTATATCTAAAACATAAGGGCTATCAGTGGGGTAGCTCACAACACCCCTCCCTCCTAGGCTGAATATGTGGAATCCATCCCTATGCAGGGTATGATTTTCACAAATTCTGTTCACTGTTCTAATTGGCAAGATAGCCCTCTGTGTTGGTATGGCCGATCAGGCCCTGTAGGTAATGGTCACATCGTAGCCCTTTAATGCAATACTCATCTTAAGAGATGACCATTCATTTTCCCATCTGTGTTAGCCACACCAAGGGGTTATGAACAGTCTGTGCCTCAAAGTGCCTCCTGCAGAGATATGGTTCCACTTCATCAGGGCCCATCCCAGCACAAGGCATTCCTTGCAACTGTGCAATAGGCCTGCTCCTGGGGAAGCAACTTTTGCTATGGTACACTTGTGAGTGATCTTTCCTTTGGTTATAGGTCTGACTGAGGACTGCTTCAGACCCCACATCTGAAGGCATCTGTCTGGACTACAAATGGCTTATTGTAGTCTGGGCTGGCCAACACAGTGCCACTACATAGTGCTTCCTTTAGCGTGCAAAGGCTCGTTCTCAGGCTGGCTCATTTTACAGGTTTGGGCACCCTTTCTTTAGCAGGCCAGATGGGAAGCTGCCAGGATACTGTAATTTGGAACAAACTTTCAATAGTACCTGACTGTCCCTAGGAAATGCCAAACATGCTTCTGGGTTTCAGGCCTGGGCTATGCCTCTATTGCCGGAATCTTGTTCTTGATTAGGATGAAGTGATCCCTGCCCCACTACATGTCCTAGGAATGCCACCTCCGCCATGGCCAGCTGGCACTTTTCAGCCTTGACAGTGAGTCCTGCCCTCTGTTTCTGCCCAACACTTTCTTAACTCATTACCTCCAGGAAACACCTGTAGTTGGCAGCCAACTCATCCCCTTTGTCTCCCACCATGACTTAATTCAGCAGGTAAAGATTTCCTGCTTACTTTGGACACTTCTCAGGTCTTCAGCACTGTTTCTCTGTATTACTTGCAAACCGAATTGATTCAAATTGACTGCATAGTACTGCTAGAAAGGTAATTTTGTGCTGAACAACTTTGCTGCTGATACCCCGTGTGTATCACGTATACTTTAGGAGTTATTCGCATTTGTTTATGGTTTGGTTTGTATGGCTGACATTTGTCCCTCAAGACTCTCCTATGCACCATGAATAAAATGGGAAAAATACATGTTTATAGTAGGAAAAATGCTTTTTAGTACAAAATTACTTTTGTACCTACATCTAATGTGTGGATGTTTAATTTAGTGTTGATATGTTAGATATTTTCCTACCAAACATGGTTTATGTTGCCTTTTTATTGAAAAAACTACTTTTTGGGTATTTCGACTAGTATAGAAAAAAAAAAATTGCTTATAATTAATTGCATAGTACAGTTGGAAAGACATGTTTGTGCTGAACAACTTTGCCACTCATACTTTGTGTGTGTAGTATGTATGGTTCATGAGGTATTCACATTCATTTGTGGCATGCTGATTATGGCTTTATTTTGCTTAGAAAGGCCCAGGATGCAGTGTTAAGAGTATACAGGACACAAGTGGTGGAACTCTCAAAGAGCTCCTATGGAGTGAATGAGTTAAGGTGGGACAGGTGTTCCTTCTAACTGGCACTGAAGATGGCAATATCATCCAGGTACACCACTGCATACTCATCAGTACAATGTAACACGTGGTTGACAAACCTTGGAAGGTGGCAGGGCATTCTTCATTCAAAAGGCATTACCTTGAACTCAAATAATCCTATTGGGGTGATGAAGGCTGACTTTTCCCTAGCTCTGACAGTCAACTCCACCTACCAATACCCTTTGTCAAGTCAGTTGTGGTAAGGTAAGTAGCCCATCCTAACTTGTTCAGCAATTCATCTGTCTGTGGCATTGGGTGGGTGTCAGACTTCATGACTGTGTTGGGTCCATGACAGTCCACAAAAAGTGAGTAAAGACATTCGGCTCAAGAGCGAGGACTATAGGTGTGGCCCAGGGCCTGTGGGATTTCTGGATTACCCTGAAATCCAGCATTTCCACCACCTCCCTCCTAAAGTTCTTTGGACAGCCTCAGACACCTGGTAGGCTGTCCGCCATATGGGTTCTTGCATCCCCATGTCTACATCATGTGTCACTAAGGGAGTTAGTCCAGGCTTGGCCATAAAACAAAGTAGCAAATCCGCTAAAACCTCCTCACTTCCTGGGTCTGTTCTGGGGTCAACTGGCATGACAGTTTGATTGCCTCCACAGGGGACTCCTGCTTGCTTTCCTCCAGCAAGTCCAGTAGGGGTCTTCTTCATCAATTCCCTCCCAGGACTGCACACTGCAAATACCATGTCAGCCCTATTTGCATATGGCTTCATCATGTTGACATGGTACATTTTATGGATATGTCTCCTGTCAAGCAGTTCTACAATATAGTTCATGTTATTTACCTATCAGACTACCTTGTATGGTCCCACCCACTCGGCAAGCAGCTTATCCTTCTGGACCGGGATTAGGACCATGACTTTCTGACCTACACTGTCTGAGCAAGCACTGGCTCTGCGGTCATACCAAATGTTTTGCTTCTGCTGGGTGGCTGACAGGTTGTGCTGGGCTGCTCCCATAAGCTTCTTCAGCTTTTCCTAAACTTTAGGACATACTCCACTTTGGAAGTTCCCTGGGTGGTGTGCTTGCCTTTCCAGTCTTCCCAGATCAAGTGTAAGGACCCACACACCATACATCCATATAAGAGTTCAAGGGGGAAACCCTGTTGACTCTTGGGCACCTCCCTCTATGCGAATAACAGGCAGGGAAGGTATTTCTCCCAGTCCCTCCCATCCTGTTCAGAAAATGCCTGGAGCATTCATTTTAGGGTACTATTAAACCTTTCCACAAGCCCATTGGCTTGCGGGTGATAAGGTGTCGTGCATCTCTGCACCACCCCATACTTCTCTCATAAACACTTTATCAGGTCCAACATGAAGGTACCCCTTGATCAGTGATAACTCCTGTGGAAACCCGACATGAGAGAAAATCCCTAGCAAGGCATCTGCCACTTTGTCTGTCCTAAGTGAGAATAGGGCAACCACTTCTGGGTATTGGGAGGCGTAATCCATCACAGTCAGGATGAACCTCTTCCCAGAGGAGCTTGGAGTACTCAAGGTTCCCACAATATCCATTCCTACCCTCTGGAATGGATCCTCCACAATGGGTAAGGGAATTAGGGCAGTTTTGCTTTTTACTATCTGCCTTCCCTATTGGCACTGGTGACAAGACCTGCAATATTCCTTTACCTGCTAGGTGAAGTTGGGTCAATAGAAATTCTGGGACAATTGCTGCATGGTGTATGATCCTCAGATATCCAGACATGGGGAAATCATAAGTGATCTTGAGCAACTACTCAGTACCCCTGGGGAATGACAATCTGCCTGCCCATCACCACTCCCTCTCTCCTTACATCCTGTGTACAACAGTCTGTTGTCCCAAAATATTCCATGTCTCACATCACCTCCCTATATCTCATCAGATTCTGCACAAGCCCTCAGCCTATCCAAACTAGGATCAGTCTGCTGAGAAGCTGCAAATTCTTCACATTTCCCCAATGCATGGGACATGTTCCTTCACTTTCTAAACTGGGGTCCATAGCTCTAGTGTCAGGGCATTCAGGGTCACTGCTATCCCAAACCTTCTGACCATTGTTTACTCTCCCCTTCAGAGTAACCTTCTGTAGCTGTTTTGTGAACTGCTATGGGGAAGTCCTGCCTCCCTTTCACTATTCTCTACTTCAGGAGACTCAAGCTGGGAACCAGCCTCCCATTGTTTTCCACTGGGGCTTCTATGGGGTCCAGGGAACTACAATTGGCCTTTGTTGACTGACTGCAGGTAACCGCACACATCATCCCCTTCTGGAGATTGTTCCATAGAATTACATCCAGGGTGAAGTTGTCTGCCGCAGCTTTTTGCACCTCTCTCCTGTCTCACCCCAGTCCAGGAGAACACTAGCTAGTGGCAGAGTTTTTCCTCCCTAGTGAATCCCTACTGTTACAAACTGATTAGGTATAAGCTGTTCAGGCTCAGCCAAATCTGCTTTTACTAAGGTAAGAGACACTCCCATGTCCCTTAACCCATGGATCTGCTTCCCATTTACAGTAACCAGGTGTATGTGCTCCCTCATGTTTATAGGCATGCTTTCAGGGATACACAGTGCACTCAACTCTGTTTGAGCATCACTTTGTCCACTCACTGCCCTTTTAGGATACTGTTTAGCAAGATACCCTGGCTGTTTGCAAAACTAACGGTCATCATTTATTTTTCCGACAACTTTTTGTAACCTGGGGCTTCTCCTTTCTGTGGAAGAAGTGAAGGTTTAGCTGCCCTGAAGGCGTGCTTTTCCCCTTCTGCACTGCCACACCCATTCCACTCCCTTTCAGAGCAGGCCAGCTCCTGGCATAGCAGTCTGAGAGCTCAGCAGCCCGGCTGCGCTGTTTTGGGGTCTTGGTCCTCTAACCAGGTTTTTAGCTCTGCTGGGCAAGCCCAAAATAATTGCTCCAGAAGTACAACCTGCTTAATTTTCTACAGAGTTTGCTTCTACTCCCTCCACCAATGACTCAAAACTGACATTGCTTTGTGGCGAGTTCCTCATAGCTCTTGTTAGGCTTCTCCAGAGCTTACAGACTTAACCTTGTATGCTTCAGGCATTAATTCATACTTTTGAACAATTCAGCTTTATGTTTCTCAAATTACTACTGTCCTGATTGTTCATTTGGCCTAGTGCCTCATGCCCTTTCCCATTAAGCAGCAGGGATAGCTGAAGCTCCAGGACTCCTGGGTATTTTAGTCTGGATACAGACCTTTTCAAATTAATTTAAAATGCACCATATCCTCCTCCTCTTTAAATTCAGCTATTAATTTAGAATTTAATTTGTGCCCCAGTCCTGGAGTTCCAGGTTCACCCCTGCCACTTACCTCATCTGGTGCTGGTCATTGAGTTTTAGCTTCTCCAGTTTAAACTCCCTCTGACACTGTTTTTTCCTCTCTCTTGGCCTCTCTTCAGTGCTGTGGTTTTCTTTTTCTGCATCTCCAGCTCCATCTGGAACTTCCTCTGCCCAAATTCCAGTTCCACTCTCTCAACTCTAGCTGCAGACTGATCCCTTCTGGCTCCAGCATTGTGGTGACTCTCCCTGGTGCTGTGGCTCTGGGTTCCCTCTGGTCCTGCTTCCACCTCACTGAGACTGGACTCTGTGACATCCCTTGGCACCCCATGCCCAAGGTCTGGTCCTGTTCAGTCACCAACTGTGACTCAAGGTCCTGGGTAGTCGCTTGCTCATTGTCAACCACAACAGCCTGCAAGGTGCTTTCTAATTCACCCCTCACACTGGACTCCTCTTTCCTGACACAACTGCTTCAGGTAGTCTGCAGTGTATTCACTGTCGATGGAAGCCATCTTCTTCCCTAACTACTACTACACTAGCTTACATCCAAGAAAAAAAAAACAGATAGAGAAATTTATACTGTAACCAAATTACATATTTTTTAAATCTCTGTCTTGATTGTGCATGGACTGTGAAAAGTTCAGCACTCTGATACACTGGGCTTGAATCCAACTGTTATACCTGTGCCACCAATATCTCGAATCACAACAGTATGCAATCAAATCTCTCAGATCCCAACACTGTACCAGATCTATCATGAACCCACTCCTGGGGTTCAGGCCCACTGAGCTCACAGTGCCCACCCTTAAGTGCACATGTGATGGGGGACAGGGATACCCTCCTTGTCCTTTAGAATGCTCACCACAGTCACAACTGTACCTTGCCACGAGGATCCCGGGCATCCCTCTTGCTCTGGATAAAGGCACAATACCAGTCTCAAGTCTTGTGGACAAATATGAACCCTTCCTTGGCTATTACACACACAGGAGGAAGATCCATGTATCACACGCCATCAGGGTAGTAGCTAAACATCTGATTTGGACTTCTCCCATGGACATGCAACAGCCTGGTTGAAAATCATTGTAGGCTCTGTATTCTCCCTATTATTCCAGATCCCATACAGACCCTTTTCTCAATTTAGTTGCTTATAGTGGCCCTTTGGCAATAACAGTTTTCACAGATTATTAATAAACCTTCTACAATTACATATATAATATAAGAAATCCTCACACAGGCAGAATTCTTTGTGAAAACAAATGTTTTACCAAAATACTTAAAATAACTACAGTTACTAAAGAGAATACTAATTTGGGTTAAGTATACAGGCAAAAAAATGGAAAAATGTACAACAAAATGCACTAACACTGTTAGCTAGTCTACCAGAGGTATGAAGATTTTAAAGTCCAGAGAATTTCTGGTTTGCAAAATATTTCAGTCTTTCTGTAGCAGCCTTTGGTACTTAGGCAGTCTATGTGCTGACAGCTGTTTGCTCATGGTCAAGAGGAAGGAGTCCAACTGAATGGCAAAAGGCTCTGAGTGTCTGTGCTGGAGAGTTTATATAGAAGACCACCCACTTCGTCTGTGAATAAAGACTGGCCCTTCTGTAAATAAAGGAGCTGGCCCTTCCACTTTATACCACTGGGTGTCACTTTGTGCATTCCCAAAGTCTTGGCACTTAGAAAAATGTCAGTGTACTGTGGGAACCTTTAATGTCACCTGACATTGCAATCTCATGCAGGCCTGTTAGAAGGATGTTTTGCTGGCACTTTATAAAAATGTCAGTGTACTGTGGGAACCTTTTCTGTCATCTCTTGTCTAAGGCAATTTCCTTTTAATCTTAAGGGTTTACAACAGTGGAAATAGCTTCTCTCATCCTGTGATTTTGAACTGGCTTAATTTAATTAGTTATAAGGAAGATCCTGTAAGTTACATGATTATACAAGCTGATGTTATTGCTTCTGTTTCTCTTGAGTAGTTAACTTAGAGGAAGACTCTTTGATCAGCTATCCACAAGCTCTTTGACAATAACTTGTCAGATTCCTGGCATGCAAGGCTGACCTACAGATCAGAAGACAGTCAACCCCTTTTAAAAAATCCAGTATTTTCTCTATGTGCCTTTGCTGACACTGGCATGCACATTTACATAAAATTACATAAAAATATATATACAACAGAATTATATCTACAAATAAGAACTAGCAGTTGGTAGCTCGTCACACTCATGATCAGTCTTCCCATGTGCAAATTGCAAATTTAAAGCTGCAGTGCATGATTTAAAAAGGCACACTGAAATTGTAAAAAATACTCAAAAAGAGTAGTCACAACTTAACCACAGCACTTAATACATTACAACATCAAACACTGTTTACAATTTTTCATAAGTAAGTAATTTAGCAACCAGAAACAGCTCCATAAGGCTACAATTAAATGAGTCAGGTACTTGCCGACCCCTATGGCAGGCTGTTTCTTCTGCTCATACCAAAAGTTGTGTAAGCCACAGTGCTGGAACCTGGAACAAATGAAATATGGGAAAGAGATATGAGTAGTTAGAAATAGAAAATTAGATAATAACATTAAACTTTTCTCTTCCTTTTGATAAGAGGCACAACATCCAGTTTGTCATTAAGTCTTGGCAGATATTGACCTCCTAATTGGACAATCCATAATGCCTCCCTGCTTAACAGTAATGCTTCAGGGTCAGACACACCCATCCCATTTCCCCACCTATACTTTCTCAATATCACAAAATGTAAAGTTATGTTGCTCAGAGGCTGGTTGTCCTTTCACATGTACAGCAAGTGCATTGTTTTCAAGGTTGAGGCACAACTGATGAAGAGGAGGGGAGATGCAACATGGCTTCCATTCTGAAGTTATGTAGCTGAACGCTGCAGGCAGAGTGTCGGTTCAGATGGCTCAAACCCTGCCCTGCAGCAAATAGGTAATGGACTTTTGCTTTGAGCCATCATTTGAACAAGAAGAAAGTAGTAAAATGCAGATAAAACCTTCACTAATTTCAGTATTATGACTCCTTGCAAAGCCATACAGAAGCCAAATTCTTCCATTAACAGTAAAGCAGTTAAACTACCAGTCATGTCTGCTCACAAAACTGCGGGGCTCCAGTCTAAAATTAAAAGTGCAAGATTTGGTTACTGTATCACCAAGTTTTCCAATGGGTGAAAAAGAATGCTCTGCTTCATGGACATTGATAATAGGAGTGTTCTCATTATTCCCCACAAACACTTTGGTAAAACACGGGACTGCTGCTGATAGTCTGCAAATGCCACTAGTTCAAAACAGTGGTGTGCCAGCCATAACCAGTAGTGAGTCGACATGGCTTTCAACTAAGATAACTAATCCCATTGATATTTTCATCAGCACATACACTGGATCTTTCATTATCTACAGAGAGCTCTGTGAACAGCTCAACTGCCATGCAAAAGCCATCAACCAGCATGGAAGAAACTCCTGAGGACCCATTGGATAAAGAAGATTTTTTGACAACAAAGAAAGAAAGTAGTTAGCTGTTGATTTATCTACCAACACTGCAGTTCCTTCAGGAAATATGTCTTTATTTAACATGGCACTGACTGACCAGCTAGAAGGTGCAACCCATTCCTGCCCAAGCTCCA
This sequence comes from Neoceratodus forsteri, assembly GCA_016271365.2. NCBI lineage: Eukaryota > Metazoa > Chordata > Ceratodontiformes > Ceratodontidae > Neoceratodus > Neoceratodus forsteri. The sequence continues at coordinate 878,596,379 of CM028131.1, read as the reverse complement.
GTACTACTACTATCTGCCTGATCAATACTCTATCTAATACAATTATCTCTGAGCTGATAACTGCTTTAAGTAACTCCAAGTCCATTAATACTATTAAAGTTATGGGGAATGGGGCAACTTATAATTCTAACTTTAGACCGTGAATAGTTTACATTATGTTCTGTGGATAAGGATGTTGAATCTTCTGGGAACAAGACTGTCGACCCAAACCTAGCCCCTCGGCCTGACTTCTGTTTGATAAAATGAATGATCTCTACCAAAATGGGAGCAATATTAGAGTAGCAAACTAACCTCACCAAATATATGAAAAGACCCAGGACCTAATTCATCAGCATCAGCAGATGCAGCTACAGTAGTAGCTACAGACACTGCCAGCTATTTCCTGAAAGTTCTGTGATATTTCCAGAAATATCTCATGCTTTCTCCATTTCCACAGTAGGGGCAGCAGAGAAACTCTTTAGAAATTTCATGAAATATCTGAAAATAGCTGGCAATGTCTGTGGCTACTACTGTAGAAATAGATTCCTGAAACTTCGCCATCTGCTATCTCAGATGACGTGGATCCTATCTCCAAGAAAATCAAAATCTTGAAATATCAAACCAAGAGTTAAAAGAGAGACTGTTAGAACAGAAGTCTTGTGCCCAAAGGAACAACATACATATACTTGATATACCCGAATCCTGGGATAATGGTTCTAGCCTCTTGACTCCTTTGAAAGTGGCAGCTGCCTGTTTAGATATACAAAAGAGAAAGTAACCTAGTAAGTTGAAAGAATTCCCAGGGTTTGAGAGAATGACCTGATCCCTCGGCTCCTCCTAGGCCAGTCATTTTGCATTTTTAAAATCCTCTGATAAGGATGCTCTTATTTCAGCTGTATACAGTCAAAAAGATTAATGTGAATGGTGCAGCTATCTCTATTTACAACGACCTGCCACAGTAACTAATATTAGAAAGAAAGAAGTTTGATGCAATCTGAAATAAACTTTGGTCTCATGATAGCAAAGGTTCTATAATTCTCCCTGCTAAACTGAGGGTAGTGGTTGACAGCCAGAGATTAATCTACGATAGTGACAAGCGAAGCGTTGGGGGATCTTAAAAGAGATAGCCAAATGTTTTTAAATGAATTCTACTTTGAGCAAAACATTCAACCTATTAAGTGGTATATTTCTTAATCTTTTGCTCCTTACTAGCAAATGCAGCCTTCCTGAAAAAAGAAAGTTTTATGTTTCTTTCTGAGGCAGAGTGAACACTCCTTGCAGAATAAAAGTTAATTTTTATACCCATGGGAAGAAATAACTGCCTTAACTGTTAAATCATTCAAGTGTCCATGTTGTCAGTGAATTTGTATCAACTCTACTTGTTCTAAAATCATTATTGCTGTTTTTCAATATTTAACCTTGTTTCCTTTAAGGATTTTGTTACTTCTGATTTTATATGTAAGATGATGGGGAGGGGAGAGGCCTGACGATGCTCTTCTTCCACAATGGAACACAAGCAGCAGGGTATGCACTCACACTGTTGTCCTTTTTGGTTCTATTTTTCTGTTCCTTTCTTTCCTTTTCTTCTCCTTTTCTGTCCTTATTCTTTTAAGGGTCTATGTGATGGATAAAGGGGCTTGTCAAAATATTAAGAAACAAGGGAACTTTATACATGTTCACTACTATGAATACAGAAAGAGAATGGATTTGTTACATTGTGGGATTTTTCCTTATATGTCTATTAATTGGTACTTCAAGTTGAATATGATTTTATTAATGTTCTCTGGGCTATTATATCAGACATACTGTTACCCTATATATTTAGGATCTATTTGATGGCAGTTAACCATAATGTATTAAGAGTGATTTTTGAATGTTAATGGGTTAAACACTCCAATCAAGAGGGCTAAATGTTTGAGATACCTAAAGAAACAAGATGTATAAGTTGTTTGTCTACAGGAAACTCATTTAGATGCAAAAGAAATAGTTAAATTAAAAACTAAATGGATCCAATCATTATGCTTTAGCACTGCTACTCTTAAAAGTAGAGGAGTTGCCCTATTAGTTAAAGAGGCACTGTCAGCTTTGCACCAAAATCCTGCATGCGCATTAGTGACACATTCTCACGACACACGTGAGATATTTCCTCTGACCGCAAGTGCGCATGCATGGAATTTCGGAGCCAGACTCGGTAGTGATTGGCAGTTAATCCAGCACTCGTTTTATTGTGAAACATACCAGAAGCATTTAATTTTACTAGTTTTGCTGTATTATATGTGTCTGCTGTGACATGCTTGCTAAAATTTGCACCTCAGCACAACGTGCACAGCAGACGATGTTCCCGGCGTGTTCTCAGTGCAGTATCTGCTTCCTGGGATGGCAAGTTTCAGTCAGGACGACTGAAAAGAAAAAGTTGAAAATATAAAAACAGGTACATTGAGCACTTTACTTGATGCAAGACAATTTCTTAGCATATTTAATGCTTGTTTGTGCCCACAGATTATCATTTGTGAAGTGAAAGTAAACCGATGGGCAAGCTGACAGTGCCCTTTAAGAAAGGGTTACAGTTTTAAATATACCATTTTGCTGACAAACATGGTAGAATAATTTTGGTGCACTAATAATAGAGGGCAATGAGATTATAATTGTATCTTTATCGCCCCTTGACAACTATGTTTTCTGGCAAATGTGTTAGAGGATATTCAACAACTCCAATCAACCAATACAATTCTGGCAGGTGATTTTAATACCTATCTTCACCCCATTCAGGATAAATAATTGACAATAACTAAGACTGATACTTGAACTACTAACATATTAAACCAATTTTTAGAGAATGAATCATTAGTTGGATTTTGAGATCTAATAATCCCAGAAATGCAGTTTATACACATTTTGATAAAAAGAACAAAACTTTTTGTCCATTGTTATATCTTTATTAGTAAAAATATAATCCAACATACAGTCAATACTGATATCGCCTCTATTAGTCTTTCTGACCATGCCTCTTACTCAATTAGATTTAACAGTGATTAATCTAAATAGAAGATGGTCTAAAACTTGGTCATTTAATAATTCTTTAATTAAAACCCAGACTTTGTGCAAAAATCAAAAGGCTATTACTGAGTATTGCAATTTAACTACAATGGACATTCTACAGTTTTATTCCAATGGATGCTTTTAAGGCCACTGTCAGAGTGGTAATTATATCCCACCAGATATCTCTTGTCAAGAAAAAAGGAGCTAACTGACGAAATGGAGAACAGACTAAAACAACTTGATAACTCAGCTCTGAAGGATTTTGATAAATATCAAGAGGAATGGTACAGTTATAAAACCAAGAAAGAACAAATGATCCTTCAGGAAACAGTTACTCAAGCAAACTTTATTAAAAAATATAAATATTGTCAAACTGACAAAGTAGGGAAATTGTTAGCATCCTTGCTGCAACATGAAAAAACAAAAATATAATTACGGTGATTAAAGACAAAATAATTCATATATTATAGATATAGATATAGCTAAAGTCTTTTTGATAAGTACAAGGAAATCTACCATAACAACTTTAGTCCCGACCCCAAAGAATTAGATACCTTTTGAAATGGCTAAACTACAAAATAACCCTTTTCAATATCAACCAATTACATTACAACATATTAAAGAGACCATTAATTCTCTTTCCCTTGGTAAGTCCCCTGACAAGATGGACTAACCAATTAATTTTACCAGTGTTTTGCATTTGAATTAGCTCCTGGCTACTATAAATGTGGGAAGAACTTCTATTTGAGAATGCTAACTGTGACATTCCACACTCTATGAAAGAAGCCAAGGTGATTTTGATTCTTAAAAAGGCTAAACCTCCTGACCTGGTTGACAGCTATCGCTCGATGACAATTTTGAATTGGATTACAAACATTTTGCTAAATTAATTAATGTTCAGATCCAGCCTTACCTTCCTGATTATATTCATCCAAATCAATATGGCTTCATGAAAAGGAGGACCCTCTATCAGTGAAAAGAAAGATTCAAGCACTTATACAGTTGCTAAATACGAGTCCCAGTTATTTAAATGATACCTTTTATGCAGTTTCAGTTGATGCATCTAAAGCTTTCAATCTTCTGAATCGTACTTATATGATTACAATCTTAAAGAAATTATGCTTTCTCTATCAAATTATAACCCTTATAAATAAAGTTTATAAGAAAACAACAGTACTTTTTCAAATTAATACTTTTCTGACTGAACACTTGATATGATGAACGATGTTCAGCAGGGATGCCCTTCTCCTCCCTTTTATTTTAGCCCTTGAGCCCTTTCTTCAAACAATAAGAAACAATCAATCAATAGAGGGCACTATGGTTGGGAATGAACTCATAAAGTTAAGCATCTTTGCTGATGATATTCTTCTTATTATGAAACAGAGATACAGTGGTGTCCTCTAGGATGAAACACAATTCTGCAGCATTTGCAGCACTCTGTAGAAAGCTGCAGAAGACCGACTGAATGAAGTATGTATTAATGGTAATTAGTCCTCAGGATTCAGGGGAAATGTGGCACTGCTAGGATGAAGTGAATGCCACAGTTTCCTGCATGACAAAGGGGACTAATTGCCATTGATATTAAATTGTTTTATTCAGTAGGTCTGCTGCAACATACTGTAGAGTTTGTTAAAAGTGGTGTTTCATTCTGGAGGGATGCCACTGTATATCCTTCCCACTTTCCTGCTTATCACGCATTTATGTTCCTTTATCTCTGGTTACAAAATTAATAAAAGCAAGTCAGTTATAATGAAATTATCTAAGAGCAAATGTTCTTTACTACACAAATTTGATCAGGAATTCCAGGTTCAAAATCTGATAAAGTATGTGGGTATAAAAATCTCTGCTGATCAGGCTCAAAATATTAGAGTTAACTATGACAATGCTAAGAAAGTACAGATTATGTTGCAGCATTGGAATACTTTATCTTTATCCTTATGGGAAAGAATAGACATCCTGAAAATTATGGCCCTACCTCATTTTATTTTTGTCATTCAAATATTTTAGGTGTTCCATCACCCTCGTGGTTTCAAGATGTTAAACATGTTTTTCAAAATTTTTATGGCGGGGTGGAAAACCTAGGATAGCCTGGTGTATGCTCACGTCCCTTAGAGACAAAGGAGGACTTGGTCACCCAGATCTGGAGGTTTATGCATAAGCTCATATTCTTGCTACAATCTATCAATGGAATGTTTTTCCAAAATTCTGATAATGCACTGTATCAAGATATTATTTATCCAACATTACCTAATAACCAATTTACAGATATTTGGACTGATTCAGACTTATTAAAACAAAATCTCATTTCCTGTTTACATGGTTTACTTTAATAAGTAAACCCTTTAGGCACCTTTTCCAATTTGAATATTCCATGGCTGTTTTTACCTATTCATTCCTGTAGTAGGATATGGGGTCCAGATGGGGGATTATTTAATTTTGATTTATTACATAAAATAACATCAGACTCTGGCACAATCCAATTAAAATGATCACTTTATATCCTACATCAATTTAAACATGAACTAGTCTCTGGGAATATTAACTTTTATTGTATTCCACCTTAGATAGCAAATATAGAAATATAAAATAATGAAACAAATGTTTTGTAACAACTCTTGTAAGCTGTATCACCTGATTAAACAACAAACTGCCTTATTAGAAGGGTACTGATAAAATCCTGGAGTTTTATAAAATATCATTGGTAACTGAGCATTAGACTATAAAACATAAACCATAGCTGGTTTAAAAGGCTGGATTTTATTATTCAAACAATGGAGCTCATATGTATTAACAATAAAAATTATATGTTTCCACTAAAAATAAATCGATACAGAGAAATATTATGGATAGAGCTTACCTTACACCTTGTCAGATCTCTAAAATTAATATGGAAAATTCCACATCTGTTGGCATGGATGTGGTGTGAAAGGTTCCTTAATGCATTGTTGGTGGACCTGTCTGAAAATAATGGATTGCTGGATACAAGCCTATCAAATCTTGAAGTCAGTCCTCGACTCCATATTGATTTTACTCTGGATAGATTACTCTTTAATAATATAATTAATGTTCCATGGGACAAGGTACACAAAACAACATTCATGTTGGCAACCATTGCAACTAAAAGATTAATTTTGGAACATTAGAAAGATCCTAATCTACCTCCTTCAGTTTACATAAATAGTGGGCCTCCTTTAAATCTACCTTATTTTTGACAAATTAATATATGATACAGATGATAATATAGATGATATCTTTGCCACAACATGAAAAATATTCAGACATTAATTCCACCTATTATGATAATATAGATCCCTCAAGATCTGGTTATCCCTTTTCTTATAACTGACTGTTCCCTAGTTATTTTACAATATTTATTTTTAACACAGGGATTTGACAAGCCTTGAAACTTGTATAAACCTGTGTTGGGAGGGTTAGGAGGAGGGATTCTGTATGTTTTCTTCTTGATGTTGATTTTCACGCTTTTCTTTTATCAATATATTGTATAAATACATTTGTATCTGTTGTGGTATGTGATGTCACTTACTACATGATTGTATGAATTAAAACTAATAAAAATTTGAATGAAAAAGCAAGTGCATTGTTTTCATCACCTTTTAATTCAACCTGATATGTTCACCTACAAAGTTTCAAAGTACATGATGTCTTACCTACAGTATATAGAACGTCCCACAATCACAATGAGTCAGATATACTGCATGTGTTGTATCACAATTTATAAAATTCCTAATCTCATAAATTTTAGTGGCATTGCCATGAGTGAAATGTTCAGTTTTTTCCATAACAGTACAATACTTGCAGCAGCCACATTTATGGTTGCCTTTTGGCAGACTCAGTTGCCATATACTTGGTTTCTCAGGGCAAGCGGCAGGCTGTGTGCCAAACTGTCTGCCAGTTATTGTCCCTCTTATAGGTGAAGCGTGGTGGGTTGAGGCAGTGATTTCTAGAACTGGGACTGTACTTATTATACTCCAGTTCTTTGTGATGATATTCCTGATTTCCATGGTCTAGGGTATAATAAGCTCAGACCCAGTTCTGGCCTAAAATTCCTGATAAATCCCCTACAATGGTGGCTCATAGTATTGCATGTTAACAGTATGATCACATGCTTACTGATCACAAGCATGCCACCAGTTAGCACTCTTCTTGAGCTAGCCAGGCTTGTCCTTTATGAAAACTATTTCTGTTTTAAGGGACAACATTATAGGCTGAAAAAAGGCACAGCCATGGGTAGTACCACAGCAGCTCCTGCTTATGCAAATCTTTATATGGACCTATTTGAAACACAATTTATCCTGAACCCAATGCATAATTAATTATTTTCTGAAATTTTATTTACAGATGCTACACTGATAACTTATTTATTATCTGGTCTTCAACCAAGTTAGAGTTGTAGTATTTTCACACACATTGAATGTTGAAGGAGAATTTAAAATTTGTATTGGCAGCCAGTGAGAATGAAGTAGCCTTCTTAGATTTACTGATTCATAAAAGAAGGAAAACTGACTGCCAGACCATATAGAAAGGACACAGACAGTAATACACTCTTACATGCAGATAGCTACCATCCCAAGCACCTGACAGACAGTATTCCATATTCTCAAATGTTGTGGGTTCAGAGGAATTGTAGTTATGAAAATGAAAAGCAGAAACATTATCAGATTATGGATGAGAGATTTGTGGAACTTGGATATAACCAGAACACTGTTCATAAGGCAAGGACAAAGGCCAAGAAGGAGAAAGTTAAAAAAGATAAAATGACATGGAATGTGTACGAGTGTTATCCCTGGTGTACTCCACCTTTACAGAACCTATTAAGAAGATAGTTAATAGCCATTGGGACACTTTAAAATTAGTAGGGATATCTAAATTTAATGTACACCCAGTGTAGCCTCAAAAGAGTCAGTACACTTAGAGACAAGCCTGTACACACAAAGCAAAAGAAAACTAATGACAAAGGAACACAGTTGTTGGGACCTTTGGAATCAGGTATGCACCTGTGTGGATAATGTGCATTGTGGAAACAGGTATCCGTGATATTAGCATGACTAAAATAGAGAGAACGAAAAGAGCTACCTTAATAGATTGTGCCATGATAGTGTGCAGCATAAAAGGGCTAGCAGCATAAATGAGCGAAACAACAAGGAGATGGTATAATAGGGAGAGTAACTTGAATATCAGGGATAATCAGGAGTTAAACAGCTTCTTCATTATATAATAGGAGAGTAACTTGAGTAGCAGGGATAATCAGGAGTTAAATGGCACAATACCGTAACTTGATCAGAAAATGAGATTCCAGTGTCCTGATTAGCAGTAGTGTTATTGAATAATGATATTCAGGTGTGGATTACCTAGATTACCTGCAGAAGCAAATGATTTGATACCTTTTAGTGGACCAACATAGATGTAACAACAAGAACAAAGTGCTCTAGCTTGCACCAACCAGTCCTTCTTCAGAAGCTAATGGAGTTTGCCCTTTAAGGGCAGACCAGGTTGTCTGGTGCACCCCTTCCCTCTGTCATGGAATGGTTGTGCTCAGGAGGGAAGGGGAAGGGAAGGGAGGGGCTAAGTGCCAGAACAATGGACAGATATCAGTAAGGGAGGGGCGAAGGGAGGTACATAAGGGACAGCACAAGGGGCCTCAGCCACTTTTTGCTGGAGTTTTGATTCCTCCCATCCACCCCACTAGGCAGAGCAAGAGGGAAAGACAGTCAAGATGGGACTGTATGGTGAGTCTGCAAGGTGGATGACAGACGCCGTCCGGTTGGACAGTTTGACTGCCAAAGGTGGATGGCAGGTGATAATATGGTTATGGACTGCCAAAGGTGGATGACAGGGGAAAAAGGGGGAGGAGGGAAGGGGAAGAAAGAGGAATAACACAAGAAGAGGAACAAGATGAAGGAGAAAGCAGTCTAGGTATTCACTGTTACCTAGCGGAAAAGGAGAAAGAAGGCACCCAGGTTTTCACCTGGGGAGGGATAATCACAGATTGATATGGATGGAAATAAATGAAATTTCTGAAAATATGATGATAAAGAAATGGAAAATGGAATATGGAATTATGAATATAAATAAATGAATTGCCAATCTGAGCACAACAACATACAATGGTCTCTGCCTTTGTGAGGGAAAAGGGGAATCCGGGATAATGGCAGTTGTTTAGAGAATACAATATTTATAACAGCTAGATCATGCAGAAAAACAGAAAAATCCCCTTGGTTTAATATACTCATTTAAAACATACAGAAGATGATGTCAGAGAAGTTTAACAGTACCATACGGGCTTCAGCCAGAAGGGTCCCCAGGTCAAAGGTGATTGGTGGAACACACATACAGAGAATCCTACTGTATATAAATTTAATTGACATAAGATAACACTGCTGAAGCAGATGACTCTTAAATTAAGCCATGAGTGTCACAGTTTGTATAAATATGTGATTACTGAAAGGCAACCCCACCCAGATTAAAGACAAACTAAGATTGTCTTAGGGCTCGAAGAAGTTTCAATGCCTGCATTATAGACAAGAATTTACCAGTAAAGTTGTCTTAAAAACATCAGTGCACACTGTATGATGTGTAAAACCTAGCTGGACCTGTCACCCAGCTGTACTCTCAAGCTAGATATAAGGCCCAATACATTTCAAAAACCTCTAGTGTAGTGACAGGACTGTATAAATGATAATTTCAAAATAAATTGACAGTATTAGGATCAAACAAAAACTCTAGTTGAGGAACCTCAAGGAATTAAGACCATGTAGACTGATATGTACTGATGTCAATATACACTGAGAATGTAACAACTTGATGTACCACAAGTGTCTAAGGAATTTGAAAAAGAGATAAAATGCAATTTCTCTCCTCCTCTTCATACAAACAATACACCCTACCCCACCCCACATCACAATAATGGGGAGACGTGTTCTCTCTCTCTCTCTCTCTCCCCACAGGCACACACACACACACACACACACACACACACACACACACACACACACACAACACACACATATTCTCCTAGTGAACCTTTATCACATCAGTCACTGCAATTGTTCCCCAAAGGAATTCAACTTAATCCTAAGTAAAAGGGCTAATATCTCCTAATACCTACAGAGCAAAAATGTGACCTATTTAACTGTTCTGTCTCTGCATAGTAACATTTCCAAGGATTCTGGATAGAACTACCATGAAATAAACCTGTCACCCTCCCCAGGATAAGGTAACTAGAAGTAAATATAAAGTATGTATGTAAGACCAGAGATCTAACATACCTACATATCCACAAATTACTACAATATTAGCCTAATGTAAAAGATCTGTCCAGGACCTCCATGCAAATGAGATCATGCACCCTAATATGTACAGAGTTAAAAAAAATTATATGTGACAGTATATGATAACACCTGTATGTACAGTAACAGGTTAGGTAATCTGAACATGGTGCAATGGACTCAATCCCACCCCGGCAAAGATAAAAGTAAGGAGGAATTAATATTCATTATGTGTGTGAAGTAAGAATAGTAACACACTATAACTCCATATATCTAAATCGAGGCCTATCTCAATGTGACAGCAAGCCCCACACCTGTTATATCACGCACCTCACAACACATACCCACACAGATACATACACACACACACACACACACACACACGCACCCACATCCCACACATGCTGAAGTCCTATATATGCCAGTCTGAAAAGAAGAGGTTTGTGGGTGTCAGTTTTCAATAGTGTCCCATAAAACCAAAATCGATGTTCATCCCATCTGCTACCATATTGAGATGTAAAAAGTTTAATCTCAAAAGCTAGCCTCTGTTGTGTGTTTTGAGATTTCTTAAGACCATTACTGACATATCTGAGATTGAGTGGTCAGGGTTAGGAGAAGTGGTGCCCCACTGGTTTTTCAGCCTTCTTTGCTGTAATAGTATGTCTGTGTGAGTTCATCCTAGTGCTGAGCTGTTGGCGTGTCTCTCCAACATAACCTGTTTGTGGACATCTCTTGCACTGAATGAAATAAACAGCATGTCACGATGTGCATGTATAACTCCCATGCACCTGAATTGACTGTTTTGTGATGTAACCACACAGTCCGAGGTAGAAATGAGCTCACAAGTCTTACAGGGCGTTGACTGCAGGGTCATGTGCCATTGTGTGACATGGTATTCTGTTCTGGTGGAAGTTTGCTCCTAATAATTAGGCTGGCTAAATTTGGTGGTTGTTTAAAGACAATAGGGGATTCCTTAAAAATACAATTAAGGGTTTCATCCTCACTAAATATTGGGTGGAGGTCTTTAATTATCTTACGCAGACATTCAAGGTCTGGATGATATGTGACTACTAAGGGTATTCTGTCTGTAGCTGTCTTTTCTTTATATTGAAGTAGTTGTTGTCTTGGTACTTCATGCTGCCCATTCTGTTATCCTGTCAATTTCCCTGAAGAGTGTCCGTGCTCAATAAAGGTGTTTTTCAAAATACCTAATGTGTATCTCTGTCATCCTCATTTGAACAAATAAGGTGACATCGGAGTGCTTGACTGTACATTACAGATTTTCTTGTATGGTTTGGGTGATTACTTTTCTTGTGCAGTTATCTCTGTCTGTCTATTGGCTTCCTGTAAATATATGTATGTAAGGTTCCATCCTTAATGGTGACTGTGGTGTCCAGAAAGTTAACCTTGGTGGTAGAATACTCCAGTGTAAGCTTTATGGTAGGGTGGAGATTATTAAGTTTGTGATGAAAATCTTTGAGTGCATCTGTGCCCTCCATCCAGATGATAAACAAATCATCAATGTAACAGAAATAAGCTAGTGGTTTGTGGGATACTGCCTTAAAAATCCTCCTCCAAGTCAGCCATAAAGAGGTCAGCATACTGTGGAGCCATTTTGGTGTCCATTGCTGTTCCCACAGTTTGAACATAATGTTTGCCATTGAAGTTGAAGTTGTTATGTGTCAAAATAAATTCCATAAGTTCCCCACCACTTCAGGGTTGATGTTTTGTTCTGGTCCTTTCTCATGTATGTATTTAAGGCATGCTGCAATGCCATCTGTGTGTGGAATATTGGTGTAGAGGGATGTTACATCCATTGTTACTAAAATGGTATCAGGTGGTAAATCCTTATAACCAGTAAGTACACGCAAAAGTGCTTAGTGTCCTGGATATAACTGTTCTCTTTCCATAACCAGTTTTTTCAAATGGTCTCTACAAACCCTGAGATCCCTCAGTCAAGGTACCATTACCAGAGACTATGGGTCTTCCTGGATTGCCAGATTTATGTATTACTCAAGCGCCAGCAGCAGTAATGTGTTTGGAAGCATGGAAGTCCAGTACATCGCAAGTCAGAAAGCAGAGGTGAACTTGCATTGTGGCAGGGTTTTCTGTATCACAGAATGAATCTGTGGTGCTAAATCCTACTGGAAATGTATGCAAATGGCCACTGTGTTGCTAAGGTACATATCATTGGCGATATAGTTGTGAAACGTGGGGTGAACACAACCATGTGCCAGACCCTGCAACTGTAATGCAGAAAGAAGCAGTTGCACAGATGAAATCAAAATACTGCCAGACTGGAGCAACTAGTAGCAGGCTCAGTAGTTGCATGCACAAAAAAAAAAATACAAGGACACCGCAGTTTAATTGGGGTAGTGTCACAGTATGGTCAAAGGTCAATGTATGAATACGTAAAGGGAATCACTTATAAATTTCAATTGCAAGTGTAGAGTATCCTTGCTTGTATCAGCTTCTTCATTAGTTCTGTGATGTGATTCTAAATGTTTTAACTGTTAGATTAAAGTATGGGTTTCACTAAGTGAATGCCTTACTCTTAAAAGCATTTGTTTTATTCTCAGGAAAAGCTTTTGTTTTTACTTGTTTTTATTTTAGGGAAAGCCTCAATCAGGAGCAGGATCTTCATTATACAGATTATGTACATGTAGCAGAAGACCACGGCAGAACACTATTATGTCTTAGCGCTTAATTGTAAGTACGCTGTTAAACACCTGCGATATTTTTAATGCACCTATTTTGTATGTGCTAATCATGCCGCACTAAGTTATCACTAATCCATGGAAACACTTCTAAAAAGAGAGATACAGCATATGGTAGAGATTTGAAGTATCCAATTAAAACTTTTGAATTGTAAATTGGAACATGTTGTTTACATTCTTGCATATCCCTGTTCCAAATTCTGTGCAGGCAGGATCCCAAGACCATTTAGACTGAGAATTAGTGGACACAAAATCTCAATTAGAAACAGAACCGAGGGCTCTCCAGTAGCAGAATACTTTAACAGAGAGGGACACAGTATAGCATCCCTAAGGTTTTGACTATTGCAAGAGTAGAAGCGCTTTAGCAGGGTTGGCAAATGGGACAAAGTTTTGGAAAGAGAAAATGTATTGCATATACAGATTGCAACTGAACTTTGATAGATGGAGATGCTTGTGGTGGAGTCAAACAGACGGTGTGATCGATGGACTCAGGTGCAGAGACAGGCTTGTTGCTGGGATCTATGCATTTGAAGGCCTTCTAGGGTGCAAGATCTGGGTGTGACCTTTGACAGTGATTGACATTTGAAGCTCAGGTGTCATCCGCTGTCTGGACCAGCTTTACCATCTTAGGAACATCACCAGGATCGAGCCCTAGTTCCACCCTGGACCTCCCCACCTTGGTGCATGCCTTTGTGATGTCAAGCTTGACTATTGTAATGCTCTCTACCTCAGGGTCTTGAGAGGTATCCTGTGCAGACTGCAGCTAGTGCAGAATGCAGCTGCCAGGTTACTGACAGGTAAACCAAAATCCTGCCATGTTACCCCAGTGTTGTGTGAACTGCACTGGCTGCCGGTCTGGTGGTGGATCCTGTTTAAGGTGGGCTTTCTCACCTTCAAGGCCCTACATGGACTGGGCCCTGGCTACCTGTCTGACCTTCTTCACCTGCTGCCTTGGTCCACTCCTCCACTCCTCCTCTAGGGGCCTTCTTGCAGTTCCCAGGATGAGGTTGAAACTGCCAGCAACAGGGCTCTTAGTGTCACTGGCCCTGTCCTGTGGAATTCACTGCCACCATCTGTACAGGAGGCCCCTTCAGTGCAGGTATTTAAGGCCTTCCTCAAGACCCACCTGTTTAATTTGGCCTTTCTAGACTCTGTATATTAAACCTTAGTTCGGATAGCCCATGTCAGTACTGTTTTAGCTAGACCTTGTTTATTTAATTGTTATGGTCTGTTTTTATTGCTGATAATTTTACTGTTTTGGTAATTGTATTATTGTGTACAGAACCCAGAGTTTCCGGATTGGGCGCCTAGAACAAAAAATGCCTTGCCTTGCAATTAGATACCTCAGTGACAGGTTAGGCATGAATGAGGAAGAAAACTGTATGGTTTGCTGGTAACCTTGAGTAACTGTTATTAAGATCTTCAGCATAGGAACTTCTGTGATATTGTTTGCCCCCATCTAATTCTCCCCAACCCCACACACACAAACATACACACACACTTTTCTTGAACCCTCGGTACTTCTGTCCTTGTCCTACAGCTGTGTTGCATTAATTGACTAAGCTACATATATTGTAAACTTTAGTGATAGCCCTCTGGCTTGTTGTGGTTAGTAAGCTTTGACATCCTGTTAATGTGCAATATTATTAGCCACCATTGTTAAGGATTTAATATGAATTTTAGGTCAGGCACTCGACAGTTTGTTCCACCATAATATGTAATCATTATGCTGCATAAAAAACTCATTTTCAGTTTAGACTCTCTGAATGATATGGCTGTAAATACAGATATACTGATATATATATATATATATATAGAGAGAGAGAGAGAGAGAGAGAGAGTTTTATATATATATATATATATATATATATATATATATATTATTCATGGCAAAAATTCTGTTTAATGCATCTGTAGGGTTGTTCCACAGTGACAAAAGTGAGGAAATTCAAGTGTTAGAGGTTACCACCAGTTTCACCCCATGCCCACCCCATCCCCACCAACAGGCATCAAGGTGTGTATTGGGTCCTCAGCCCTAACTCTCACCCCATTTCATGCATAAATAAGCTGAGGTGGTGCAGTATGGGAGAATGAGGTGAGAGTTAGGCCCGACTACCCCAATGCACACCCTGATGCCTGTTGGTGGGGTGGCATGGGGTGCAAGGGGTGGTAACCCTAACACCAAATTTCTCACTTTGTCGCCTGTGAAACAACCTAACTGATGCATTAAACAGAGTTTTTGCCATGAATTTCCTTCTTTTAAGAGTGTGCAATATAAATAGTGAATGCAATGTTGGTGGTGGAGGTAGGTCCGAATGTCGGTGTAAGAACTGTAACAGTAATGCTAATGCTAACAGTAATGGTAACGTGAGTGAGATGCAAACGCCAATGGTAACTGTAACACCAACATAAATGTGAACGCAAATGCAAGTGGTAACTGTTACAGTACCGCAAACAGAAATGCAACACAAGTGGTAATGCAAATGGTATCACAAACTCAAACTGTAACGGTAACAGTGACGCAAATGAAAATGCAAATGCAATGGTAATGGTAATGTAACCACAAAAGCTAACAGTAACAGTAACAGTGATGCAAACGTAAATAGAAACACAAATGGTAACGGAAATGCAAGGGCAAACCATAACGCAAAACAGTAAGGGAACACAAATGTAAATACAAATGGTAACGAAACGATAACAGAGTTGATGTAAGGCAACAGTAATGAAAGTCTGTATCTCTCTTCATTTCTGAGATAACAGTGGAAAGGTAAGTGAGCCAACATAGTGAAAAGTCTGTATCTCACTTTATTCTGAGATAACAGCACAAAGGTGATATGAGCCAACAGTAGCAAAAGGTTTGTATCTCACTTCATTTCCAAGATAATGGCACAAAGGCTAATGTGCACCAAACCACTGACAGGCACCTCTGTACCACTAGGGCTACCTATGTTATAAATTTCAAGCCACTAGCACCATGCATAACGCTATGTGCAAAAAGTTAACTGCATCATGCAGTATTTCCACATCAAATAATTTTCCCAACATGTAAGCAGCATAATTCACATCTCAGGACATCCCTCAACACCATCCAAATTTCATGTTAAAGATCAAGCCATTCCAGAGTTATTCAATGTTAAAGTTTGTGCACCTTTAAGAAGTCTTCCACCACAAAATGGCAGATCTCTTGGCCAAAATCAATGGTAAAATGGCTGAACTTGCAGCCAAAATCTCTGACCCGTGAGGGTAAACAACTTCAAATTCTTATAACTCTGGAACAGAGCAACATGTTTTCACCAAACAAAACTGACATCTTCCCTGAACAAGGGCTTTCTATTTGCTAAGTTTCAGACCAATAAACTACACGGTGGTCGCGACTATGTATGTCGTAAGACAGTGCAAAAAATAGCAAAACTGCATTTTGGCACTTCACTGCACAAAACCCGCGGTGTACCTGTGGAAACAGAAATTGGTAAATAAAGAGATGTAGCATTCCACCCATGTATACTAAATCTTATCCAGATCTCTTCAATGGTTGTAGAGCAGCATGAGTGTAAATCTGCACAAGTGGCGAAAATACATTTTGCACTTCACTGTGCAAAATACGATGCAGATGGAAAATAAAAATGGTAAATGCACAGAAGTACCATAGCAGACCAAGTATTGCAAATGTCACACAAACTGCTTCACCAGTTATAAAGTTAAGGATCACACAAAGAATGTGACGCTTAAGTGCAAATGCAAACAGTAACACCAACGGTGATGCAAATAGAAACAATAACACAAACAGTAACAGAAACGCAAACGTAAATGCAAATGGTAACAAAAGCAAATATTAATGATAATGCAAATGGAGGTGCAAATGCAAATAGTAACGCAAGCCAAAACGCAATGGTAAGGGTAATGGTGACACAAGCAGAAACAGTAAGACAAATCGCTAACGGAACGCAAGCACAAATGTTAACACAAATGGTAATGGTAACGGTAACACAAACAGTAAATGGAAAGGCAAATGATAACGGAAACAGAAACATAAATGGTAATGCCAACGGTTATGCAAAACGAAAGCTAACGAAACAGTGACAGAAACAGAAGTACAATTGCAACTGAAATGGTTACACAACTGGTTATGTAAACACAAGCGCAAATGTAAATGAAAACACAAATGGTTATGCAAACAGTAACGAAACGAAAACGGTTATGGTAATGCAAACGGAAATGCAAATGGCAACAGTAAACCAACGGTGATGCAAAAGGAAACAGTAAATACAAATGGTAACACAAACACAAGTGCAGACACAAACAGAAACAGTAACGCGAACGGTAACGTAAACGTAGTGCAAACATAAATGAAAACACAAATGGTAACACAAATTGTAACGAAAACGTAAACGTAAACGGTAATGCAAACACAAATGGTAACAGTAATGCCAGCAGTGACACAGAAGGAAATAGTAACACAAATGAGAATGGAAGCACAAGCACAAATGCAAACACTAATGGCAACAGAAATGCTAACAAAATGGTAACACAAACAGTAACGTAATGCAAATGGTAACAGAAACAGTAACGGAAATGCAAATGGTAATGGTAACATCAACAGTGACACAAAAGGAAATAGTAATGCAAACAAAAACGTATACACAACTGCAAATGGTAGCACACATGTTGACACAAACAGAAATGGTAACACAAACAGTAATGGTAAAGTAAGCAGAAACGTAAACAGAAATGTTAACGGTAATAGTAACACAAACACTTTGTGTCCCAAAAGGTGCATTCAGAAGCACAGTGAATACAAAGAAAGAGGGCATAATATTCGCCCTCTGACCAGAAAATGAGCACTTGGAATATTAAATTGCTTATATCACAGGAACCGTATGACGAGAAAAAATTTCTAATCATATTATTTATGACTTTCCAGGATGGTGGGGGCTAAGATTTAGGCGATGAAAAGTCCGTATCTCAAACCATTTCAAGATACAGGACCTAAAAGGTGCAGCTGATGCTGTAATGTTATCCTATGGGAAAATCATTAACTTCTGAGTGCCATAACTTTGCAGCCCAGTAATATTTTGGCACAAAACCACCAAAAGGCACATCTGTGGGATTTTGGCTTTCTTCCTGCAAATTTCAGCCCAAAAGACCAAACTGTTGTTTTGCAGCAGGGTGGCAAATATTTCTATTGTTTTGGGCTTAGTGTTGCAAATTACTTTTGCAAATTACACACTTTCGAAAAAAAATCACAAAAGTAACTAGATCCTCCAAGCACCTAATCAGGTTCCACGGTGCTTCCCTCTAGGCATAGTACCACAGCTGACTTTCCATTGAACCATGCCAGTAGTAAACAATGAGCTTACCATGTAAAATTTCTTCTGCACCTTTTGTTTATTCTACTGTCAACATATTTGTAAGGACTGATGCATGATGATAACCATGGTTGTAGCCTGCACATACATCTGAAACTACTCTGTAACCCAAGTCTTTCTCTGTATGAAAATATGTATTGTTATCCCAGGTCGCCTTGAAAAAGTGACCTTCGGGCTCAGTGGGCCTACCCGTCACCAAATTTTAAATAAATAAATAAATAAATAAATAAAAGTGTCACATTTTGTGAAAGTACTTTGTGACACTACATTTGACAAAATTTTAAAACATATTTCTGGGGTGTTTCACATCCCAAAAAGGCATGGCTAGCATCCTCAGGGCTCAACTAGGTGAAACAACAAGAATTGTGTCCCTAGAGGGTCCCAAATTTAAATACCAAGCATTTTCCTGACCACCAACTGAAAAATTACTGAATCACAAAAGTAAAAGGGTAATTTGCAACAGTAAAACTGCATTTGCGACACTTTTGCATAGTTTGTTAACTTTTCCCATAGACTATAATGGATTCAGTGTTTTTAATAACTTTGAACCATTTAATATTTTTCATGAAATTTTCAAAGGCACATCAGGGCTGCATGTTCCTGAAGTTTTTGGACTGATCGCAAACCGTGCCCGCCTAGGTGCGAGCAAACAAACACTAAAACCCCTTAATGTATGTGTCTTTTGGTGCTCTGTAGCTCAAGAATCATACATAACGACCATAAGAAAACTTGAAGGTCCAGAGATATATGGCACCAGACCATGCATTCCAAATGTCAGGCAAATCCATTGTACAGTGGCAAAGTTATTAAGGTGCAACATTTCAGATTTAACCTTAAATGGGGTACTCAACCTTAACTATAGTGGCACTACCATGCCACTATAATACACACACACACACACACACACATATATATATATATATATATAATCTCTCTATATATATATCTATATATCTATATCTATATATTTATATTTATATCTATATATATAGTAGCACAGTAACACCATCCCCCCCACCCTTCCTCATTCCCTCTCCTCTCTTTATTGAACAATGGTATATTTCTTAATTCCATATTCATTAAAATTAAGTTTGCAGAACTAGTACTACATGTATTTTTAAGTATCTGAGTTAAGTATGCAAGTCTTCATCTCCATTGTCTTCTCACAACTTGGCTTTAATGTGTATAAACATTATGCTGTACACAAGCTATTTTTGTGTTTAGGCTATTTACATAGAAACACAGAAACATAGAATTTGATAGCAGATAAGGACCACTTGGCCCACCTAGTCTGCCCAGTTCCTTACTTGATGGATAAGCTGCAGATTCTAGTTCATCAACAGCTTACTTCCTCCTCCCCTCTAGAATTGCCTTAAGTTTGTTCCATGCATTCTTGAATTCTCCACTGTTCCTGACTCCACAACCTCCTCATGAAGGCTGTTCCATGCATCCACAACCCTCTGTGAAAAAATACTTTCTAACCTTACCTCTGAGCCATCCCCCTCTATCTTCTAAATTGTGCCCCTTGTTTTGTTTATATTTCCTGAATGCTATCTTTTCTCCTTAACCTTCCCTTCTACCTCTTTTGAGAACCATAGTGGTTTTTTTTTTCATTTTGTTTGTTGATTTGCTGCACACAAAGGCTTGTTTCCTCTGCAATGGCTGCTTTGATTATTCCCCATTGTTCCTCCACCCTCCTTCTTGCCCATTTGCTAGTGCTTTTCTGAGGCACTCTCTCATTTTCCCAAAGTCAGCCTTCCTAAAGTCCAATATTCTTATTTTTGTATGGCTTGACTCTATGGCTGTGTTTATTGTGAACTACACAGTTTAGTGGTCACGTGTTCCCAGATGGTTACCCACTTCTAAATCTGAGATTCTTCCTCCTTCCCAGTTGAGAGTACCAGGTCTAAGACTGCTCCTCCCGAGCGGGTTCCAATACTAGCTGTCTGAGGCATGCCCCTGTAGGGGCATCAAGAATGACCCTGCTCTTGGATGCCTGCAGCCAAGTTACTCCTGTTAACATCTGGCATATTCAGCCCCATCAACAATATCTCCCTTTTTCTGCCATTTTAAGGATGCCTTCTATCATTTCCTTGTCCATTTTCTCCCACTTGAACGATATGGCTGAAACGATAGTGATTCTAAAATATACATAATAGTCATTCTCAGCCACTTCTTTCTACTCTCTGCACATTGTTTAAACCTCCCACCCCTCCACTGAGCATTGGCATGAGATTTTATAATTTTGCATTATTTAAAATTAAGTTTGCACAGTTAGTATTATAAGTATTCCTAAACATCTGGTTATGATTGTAATACTATTTACCAAGCAGAATGACTTGGTTAACAATAACCAGATTATATAATCCTTCCTAACCTCAGACATGCTGAATCCCAATTTGGGTGGCTAGTACAGTATGTGAGAAAATGTATACCTATTGACTTGTAACTTAAAATGTGCAAATAATTTGGTGTCAAATGGTGGACTAGACCATAACTGTAGTGGCTGAAAACTTTGAAATTTGAGTATGTAATCCAGAGCTGGGGTGGAAAAGCATGCTTCAGATAGTATGGGGTTTCCTTAGTCTGTCCGAGATTGCTTAGAAATGGATGGCTTTGCCGATCTAGCCAGTCACCCAGATGCAGTAATGTCATGTTGGCATCATGCATCCATCAGTAAGGATTGGCTAATGCCTGGTGCTGCCCCAGCTCAGCTGTATAAATTGAACATCTTGTCAGCATTCAGCACTCTACCGTCTGAATGTTGTTACAGATGCAGTTAAACTGCTTGATAAATTAGCTTGAGCCACATTAACACTCAGTAGCTTGGAACAACAATGTTTTTTTTAATAGATTTTTAAAATGCTAACACCATTTAATTTGTCAGGTAGGTTATAAAAATGTAACTGGAATTTAAACATTTATTCTGATACCATGCCATATAAATTAACATTGAAGGTATGTAATATATAATTTCCAGTTCGGATTAGGTCAAAATTAACATGTTTGTTACGCTGAGTATCTAACCCTGGATACTTTAAAGAAAGGTGCTGTACATTTAACTATCTTAAAAAATTATAATACAACATTGATGATGGATATGAACTGGAACATACGTGCATCAATTAATGCAGCACAGGTACATATCTTTAAAGGCTTATCCTAGGATGAAAATGTTTATTATGTTATACTGAAAATGAATATAATGTTTTGAGGAATAGCAGCACATGCCATACTGGATTGAAAATTGAGAATACACATATAGACATCAACTTTAAATTTTTTTAAAGATGCACAGTTTTCTTTATATGACTTAAAGCTTAC
This sequence comes from Neoceratodus forsteri, assembly GCA_016271365.2. Classification (NCBI taxonomy): domain Eukaryota; kingdom Metazoa; phylum Chordata; order Ceratodontiformes; family Ceratodontidae; genus Neoceratodus; species Neoceratodus forsteri. The sequence goes on along the minus strand of CM028131.1, from coordinate 878,574,668 downwards.
CACTGAACAGCAGAATCAAAGGGATAATAAAGGTCCTCTAGCAAGATTCTTTAACAGCTTGTATTACAATGGGGAGTGAGGCTTTATAATGAGAGACCTTATATTAAAATCATTAGAATTGTATTAAGGTTTTTCCTAATGATGGACATTTATTGAGATGCTATATATTATGGTTTTATTTAACTATGACTATTTGTTTTCAATTTAAATGGTACTGAGATTGTTTGATATTGAATGACATGAATAATGATTGGTCTGTATAGCCTTAGTAAACTTATTGGTTAGCTGAAGTGCATATATAAATGCTTAGACATTATGTGTAATTCAGTTTAAATTTTTACTATTGCTGTGTCATGCCTCTCCTGATGAAGCCCTTGATAGGGCAAAACATTAAGCATCACTTGGAGGATCCCTGTTTATTTGAAAAGCACTGAATAAACTGTTGGATACTGTAAATACAGTTTGTGTGGCTGGCTTTGGCTCCACGTCATGTCATTGAGAGGAAACAGTGCGGCACAAACAGTGCAGACAAAGCAGTGAAACTCAAACTGCGATCCAGAATACTGGCACGGATTTGGGGAAAGAGATTTACCTATTACAACATCACACCACCATGCACCACCACTCCAGTGAAATTTTGTAACTTACTTGTTTTTCCTTTCCTGGCTATATTCTGATATGCAGTTTTGACTTTCGTAGCTTTGTCTTCAATAGTTCCACCACGCCAGCTTCCCTCCTGAGGATGTGACATGCTACTGCTGGCTTTGTATGGTTTTGCCATCTATTTTTTCTATCATTTCCAGAAATGCAAGAAATTTATTGTCGACTATCAAGTCTGCCTAACTAATTATGTTACTTAATTTTAAATTGTTTACCAAACTATTTGTAACATTATATTTTGTCTAATTTTATTATTGAAGCCAATATTTATTTCAGCTAGGGAAAGTTTATATTCCATAATAATTAATCCATTTATGTACTGCAGCTCCATTTGCTTTATATATCCAGTTTGGAATGCATTGCACACAAAGGTTGAAACAATATGCTCAATGTTCTTATTTATCTGTCCATTCATTCATTCATTCATTTGGAAAGTACCTTTAAGCAAAGGGGCTCTTTTACAAAGGTTCCACATCACAGACAGACAATGTGGTTAAATATAAGACAGTTTCTTCATCAATTCCAGTAGAATATAGTCAGGATAAATCAATTGATGCATAGATATACAAATGAAATTTGCAATACAATTGCCATTATAATGTTGTGTAGCAAAGCAAGACAGGACAGCAGTCATGCAGGTATACAGATTAGCTAAAATAGGAACAACTGCAACTGGAGGTGCGGGCTAAGCACAGGGATCTTTTGAACGGGGCATTATTTATGAGACTTAGCAGGGATTCTTTCAATTCATTCATCTAGTTCTGTTTAAGTACTTAAGTTCTTAAGTTCCTATTCTCCTTGTTCAAAAGAGTTTGTACTATGTCATTATCCTGAATAAGAGTTTTCCCCAGGAGCCCATCCCCAAGGGGTTGAGCCAAATATGCCTGCACATAAAGTAAGTCTAAGGATCTGGGCCAGCTAGTGCCCCCAAAACCTGTGATATACTGTGTATATGTATATATATATATATTAGAGGCAAAAACTCCGCTTAATGCATTAGTTAGGGTTGTTCCACAGTGACAAATTGAGGAATTGCCTGTTAGGGTTGGAAAACCCTAACTCCGATTCACCCCCCAGCACCACACACACACACAGACACACACACATTCAAGTATGGGGAGGACCAAGTCAACACAACCAATGACAGACATCCAGCAGCAGGTGACAGAAATAACAAACAATTGTCTAAATGTACTACGAGACATCCCCACCCACCTGACCAGGTACTGCATGCCCAGTGGAGATCAACAGCAAAACTGAGGCCATGACACCAAAACGCACACATCCCTGATTGTAGCTGCACACAATGTACCACACTTAGTAGTTGCATGGCCTTACCTACCGATGCCCTACACCAGACCACACCACATGTGGTGGGCCACCTGAGCAATAGAGTTCAGCAAAACCAAGGAGTTGTACAGGTATAATATCTCTGATTATAACAAGGGTTTGAGAAATGCAGCTTTCTAATTGACTGTAAACATTGTAACAGCCTTATGTTTAGTTTTTATACATACAGTACATGTAGAGCCTAAACATCTGAAGAACATGGTTTAATGTTGTTTAAAAAACAGTTTTATTATGATAGCAATAAGCCACTCCCAGGTATTATGTTAATGGTCAGTTTATCACTGTCTAGCGACATGTGGCACTCGGCTATGCCTCATTCAACATTAAACCCCTACAGGGTGATTAACAGACCATTTAACATAACTGTTGGTCATGCCTTATTGCTTAATTGTCTTTATGAGTAGATACTCTCCTCTGCTAGGCACTGCAGCAGCTTTGCAACACAGTGTCCCACCCAGTTACACCATACACTGTCTAGTTACTGGAGAATGGCTGTGAATATGAACTCATAAAGATGAACAGTGTAACTTGATCATTACAGTCATCGAAACCTTTAGTGTGATTATAACTGACAGAGTCAGTGTTAGAGAATAACCCTGCTGTCCTAGTACACTTACCCCATTGTGAGTTAAATCAATACTAAAAGACATTCTGTTTATATTTACACCATACCTACTTGATTCCTGTTGTACCACAATTAACATAGTTATCACTTTGATAGCATCAGTGACAGAAGTGTGGCAAACCCAAACACTAGGCATACAGCCTGAGTATGAAACAACTGTTAAAAAAATTTACACTGTGCCCATAAGTGGCATAGATCACTCATTGCAACAATAGTAAATGTATTACTATTTGAATAAGTTAGTCATCACAGATGCAATGAGATTGTCTTTATCAGGTACAACATACTCAGTAAGTGCCTACAGTAAAATCTATCCTATATACATCTCCGATACAGGTACGTCATTGTTGGCTCAGTAGTGCTATGATATTTAGAAGTTGCTGGGCCTGATCCATGCAATTACAATGTTTCTTACAAAGAATACTTACAGCATCTTTAGTATTGAAACACACTGAAGGTCTATGTATGTACATCAGCAGTACACCTTCATCAGTAAGAATGCATGTGATACTGGCAGTATGAATTTCACAGCGTTGAACAGGCAATGCTTTTCCACACGCTTACATCAGCCTCTCTATCTTGAGTAAACCATTGCAGTAAATGTACTACTATGTAAATCACCTACTAAATGTAACACTACTTTTATCTTGAGCATGGTAATGTCTTGTACTTAATTTATGCTTCTTTTAATTAATGTATACTCACTAGTGTTAAAACCTTTCTACAACTGTCATCATGCACCTTCAGCATTTATATTGACTAATGGCACAGTACCAGTTGTGGTGTGGTGTGGGGCATCGGTAGGTAAGGCCATGCAACTACTAAGTGTGGTACGCTGTGCAGCTGCAATCAGGGAGTGTACGTTTGTGTACATGGCCTCAGTTTTGCTGTTGATCTCCACAGAGCATGCAGTACCTGGTCAGGTGGGTGGGGATGTCTCATAGTACATTTAGACAATTGTTTGTTATTTCTGTCACCTGCTGCTGGATGTCTGTCGTTGGTTGTGTTGACTTGGTCCTCCCCATACTTGAATGTGTGTGTGTGTGTGTGTGTGTGTGTGTGTCTGTGTGTGTGTGGTGCTGGGGTGAATTGGAGTTAGGGTTTTCAACCCTAACAGCGTAATTTCCTCACTTTGTCGCCAGGAACAACCCTAACTAATGCATTAAATGGAGTTTTTGCCTCTAATTTCCCTTCTTTTGAGAATGATAGCGAGAAATAGTGAATGTAATGCGGCGGAGGAGCGCTGGGCCAAAGGGCTCGTCCCCGCCACATGATGTCTTGTGGCATAGTAACAGGAGCAGCAACACAAACAGAAATGCTAACAGTGGCACACATGGTAACACAAGCGCGATAAGAACAGAAAGGGTAACGCACACTGTGGAGTAGACGGAACGGTGTGCCACGTGATGTCTTGTCACATAGTAACATGGTGCCTGTAAATGAAAATGTCAATGGGCATGGTGATGCAAAGTGAAACAGAAAGACAAACAGTACGGTACACACAAATGGCAAAAAGTAACAGAAATGCAAGCAAATGAAAACGGAAAGGATAATGCACATAGGGCACCGCGCTCCCTGGCACATATCAGCAGCGGGAGCGGCTCAAAGGGCTCCTGCACTCCCACCACATGATGTCTTGTGGCATAGTAACAGGAAGAGCAACACAAGCAGAAGTGCTAACAGTGGCACACATGGTAACAACAAGCGGATGAGAACAGAAAGGATAACGACATGGTGGCGAGACAGGAATGGTCTGCCACATGATGTGTTCTCACACAGTAACATGGTGCCTGCAAACAGAAATGTCAATGGGCATGGTGGACGAAAGTGAAACAGAAAGATAAACAGTACTGTAGACAGAAATGGCAAAAATAACAGAAACGCAGCGGAAATGAAAACGCAAAGGATAACGCATATGTTGGCGCAGGACGTCAATGGTAAATGAAACAGGTATGGAACCGCAAGTGGAAAGAGCAACAGTAACAGTAATGTAAGCACACAGGCTGGTTTTCCCAAAACCTGCATAGAGAAAGACAGTGAGTACAAATAATGTATGCATAATAATGAGTATCGGCAGAAAATGAGAACTTGGAATACTAAATACGTTATATCTCAGGAACCGTATGACGTAGAAAAAAAAATTAAAAGTCATATTATTTACAACTGCCCTGGCTAATTTGGCACTAGCCAATTTTCCAACGAAAAGTCTGTATCTCGCACGTTTCTGAGATACGGGCCCTGAAAAGCGCAGCGAAAACATAGTAATGTTATCCTATGGGAAAAAAGAAAAGTTCAGAGTGCCATAACTTTCCCTCCCTAAAGTTTTTCACCAAACCACTGAAAGACACATCTGTGGGCTGTTGGCTGTCTTCCTCCAAATTTCAGGAAAAAGACCAAACCGTTATTTTGCAGCAGGGATCCAAAGGATTTCTGTAATGCGTTAGGCGCCGTAATGTTATCCATGGGAAAAATGTCAACTTTGGAGTGCCGTAACTTGCCGCCGGATATTTTTTAACCAAACCACTGAAAGGCACATCTGTGGGCTGTTGGCTGTCTTACCACCAAATTTCAGGAAAAAAGACCAAACCGTTATTTTGCAGCAGGGATCCAAAGGATTTCTTAATATGTACTGTAATGTTATCCTATGGGAAAACTGTCAACTTTGGAGTGCCATAACTTTGCCGCCATGTAATATTTTTCAATAAAACACTGAAAGGCACATCTGTGAGATGTTGGTCTGCTCCTCCAAATTTCAGCCCAAAACTCCCAACGGTTCATTTGCAGTGCAGTGCCAAAGAATCGCTGTTACTTTCCCACAGATGGAAAACTACTGTCGCAATTTACAAAGCTGTAAAAGTTCGACACTTTCGTGAGCACAAGTAATTTGCAAAGTACTTTTTCCAGAAATTTGAAAACATATTTCTGGGGTCTTTACCACAAAATAAAGACATGGCAAGCATCCTCAGGGTCCAACTAGGTGAATACAAAAAGAATTAGGTTGCTAGAGGGTCCCAAATTTAAATGCCAACCATTTTTCTGATCACCAACTCAAAACAAAATGGCCAATTTGTGAAAGTAACAGGCCCATTTATGAAAGTAAAATGCATTTGATGAAGTGTTGAACTTTTTGTTAACTTTTCCATTGACTTATAATGGAAACTGTTTTTGAATAACTTTTGAACCGCTTAATATTTTTCATGAAATCTTTGAAAGGCACATCGGGGACCCTGGCTGCATGTTCCCTGAAGATTTTGGGCCAGTCACATAAACCCGATACGACCTGTAGGCGTAACCGTAGAATTCCAGAAAAAGCGTAAAGCGGGCACACAGATCATGCTTAATAACTCCACAGCTGTATATCTGACCAGTACAAAACTTGGCAATCCCAAGGCCTATGGTTCTTGATTGTGTATTCAAATTTCAGCCAAATCTGTGAAACGGTTGCAAAGTTATTAAGGTGCAAAGTTTTGGGGTTTAACATAGAATGGCTCCTCAACTCCTAACTATAGTGGCATTAACGTGCCACTATAATATATATATATATATATATTATAGTGGCACGGTCACACCACTATAGTTAGGGCTGAGCAGTCAGTTACATACTAAAGTCAAAAGTTTGGACATTAATAACTTTGGACCCGTTCAGTGGATTTGCCTGAAATTTGTACATATGTTGAGGCACACTAGATCTCTTGATTTGCCAAATTGTGTTTTTGTTGGAGTGCTGGTCTTTGTGTAAAGAGCTGAATAATGCAACATTATCCATTTTTGGAGGCACCTTTTGGCATACTTAATGTGGTCCTGCATGGCCATCATGTGGCATGCTGCTCTGTGAGATGGCTTCTTTGAAAGAGCTTTGGTGGCCAAACATGACACTTTTTGTTTGGTAAAAATATTAAGGCATTCAAAAGTTATGGCACTTTTAGTTCCCATTATAAGTCAATGGGAAAATTTATATGTATATCTTACGATCAAAGAATCGGGTTCTGGCCATCTCGTCCCACCTGGCAATCAAAGAATTTGCAGCCTCACAGTTCAAGAATCTTTGTCCCCAAGGATTTTCAAAATTATTTGATCGTGAGGTCCGCCACTTTATTTTTTATTTTCCAATTGTAAAACACAAATATCTCGGCTCAGGGTCACTTCTGAAGTAAAACTTTGATGGGCTTTACTAGGGGCTCTGATCTATCGAGCCATGCCTTTGGTTTCATCCAAATCAATCAAAACATAGAGTTGTAAGCTTAAAATCTTAATTCACGGCTCACTGACGATCTTTGATCACGAGCCTGTAAATTCTTTGATCGTGAGATTCTTTGATCGCGATCTTGCATCGTGACCTAAAAACACTAATATCTCAGCTCAGGGGTGGGCTAGGGGCACAAATAAGGTGGTTTTGCTCCAGAGGGTCCATTCTATCGAGGCATGCCACTGGTTCATTCAAATCAGTGCAAAATTCACATTTCACCATTTTTAATTCTTTGTTCATGAGCCTGCAAATTCTTTGATCGAGCCTGCAAATTCTTTGATTGTAAGATTTTTGATCGCGATCGTGCATCGTGAGAGAGGGACAAGATGGCCCAATTTAAAAATCAATTTTCTCAGCCCAGGGGTGTCCTAGGAAGTCAAATGAGGGGTGGTTTTGCTCAGGAGCTTCATTCTGTCGCACCATTGCAGTGGTTTACCACAATTCCTTAAATTTTTGATTTATAATATTTTTCATTCTTTGTTCGTGAGCCTGCAAATTCTTTGATCACGAGCCTGAAAATCGTTGATCGTGAGATTTTTGATCACGATCGTGAGTGAGGGATGAGATGGCCCAATTTAAAAATCAATTTTATCAGCCCAGGGGTGTCCTAGGAAGTCAAATGAGGTGGATTTTACTGGGCTTCGTTCTGTTGAACCATGATTGTGGTATACTGCAACTCCATCAATTTTTGATTTATAATACTTTTAATTCTTTGTTCGTGAGCCTGCAAATTCTTCATCATGAGCCTGCAAATTTTTTGATCGTGAGATTCTTTGATCGCCATCTTTGATTGCAGGGAAGGACAAGATGGCCAGATTTTTATAATGGAATAAATAGGAAATTTTACCATCTTTAACATTGACTATCTCAGAAATGGTTTGGTCTTTCTATTTGAAATTTGAGGTGTTTACGGCATGTCCTGTAGATGTGAATTATGGTGTTTATGTGTCAGACAAAATTTCTTTTGTGGAGATATTGTGTGAAGCACTTTACATGTTGTGGACAGTGTTTTGCTTGTGGTGGTGGCTTGAAATTGATAGGATACCTATCTTAGTGTCATGGATGTAGTTTTCAGTTGTTGTGTGTGTTAAATGTCAAAGGTGCGGAACTGTGCCAGTATGATGAATGAAAATCTCATATGTTAAAATGTTATATCTCGGACACAGTTTGGTCTTTTCACTTGAAATTTGAGAGTGTTGACAGCATGTCATGTGGATGAAAATTACAATGTTTCTGTGTCAGAAAACTTTTTGGTGGAGATATGGCGTGGTGCAGTTTACATTCTAGGACAGTATTTTGCTTGTGGTGGTGGCTTGAAATTGATCGGATACCTAGCCTTAGTGTCATGGGTGTAGTTTTCAGTCATTGTGTGTGTTAAATGTCAAAAGGTGCGTAACTGTGTCACTCTGACTAATAAAAATTTCAAATTTTGACATGTCATATCATGGACATGGTTTGGTCTTTTACTGCAAATTTGGAGGGTGTTGATGGCATGTCCTGTAGATGTTAATAGAGGTGTTTACGTGTCAGACAATATATTTTTGCAGACATATTGTGTGACACACTTTATGTTTTGTGGACAGCGTTTTCTATTGTTCTACTAGATTAATATTTGTTTGGTGGCTGGTCTTGCTGTTGTGAATGTACTTTTTAGTCACTGGGTGTGTAATGGCCTGACACTTACAAGTTGGTGGGGCCTTGAGATGCGCTCCCACCAACTGTCATTGTCTTTCTAGTCTTTCTTAAATGTAAAGAAATTTTATGCAAAACATTTTGTTAATGCATCAGTTAGGTTCTTCTACAGTGAAAAAGTGAGGAAATTCAATTTTAGGGTTCCCACCCTTGCATCCCACCCCCCTGCCCCACCAACAGGTATCAGGGTGTGCATTGGGATCATTGGCCCTAACTCTCCATGGCACACCCCAGCGCCTGTCAGTCTGTGAAGGAGGAGGAGGGGTGTTGGGGTTAGAGACTCAACCCTAATGTCTCATGTTCTCACTTTTGTTGTTTTAATCCAAATGATGTATTAAATGCAGTTTTGCCATGAATTTCCTTACATTTTGAAAAGTGTAATATAACTAAAAAATAATGTATTCAGGAGCGCGGGCCTTTGGGCCCCATGCTCCACTTAGCTGCCCATTTGTGCATAAAGATATGATATGTGGGAGTGCAGGCCCTCCAGGTCCTGTGCTCCCATGTACATAGGTACAGAGCTATACAGCAGCCCTATAGGACAAGAAACCCTTGTAACACTAATTTGCCAATATCTCAGGAACCATGGAAGCTAGAAAACAAATTCAAGTGTCATTGTAAGTGTGACAATGAGCACTGCTCAGAATATAAATCAACCGAATCTGCATCTCAAATCGTTTATGAGCTATGGGCACCAAAAGCGTAATAGGTGTCACAATGTTATCCTATTGGGAAAATCTCAAATTTCTGATGGCATATCTATGGAACCACTTAATTTCTCAATACCTGAATAGCATAATTCACACCTGTAGAGCATCCCTCAACACCCTGAAAATTCCAAGTAAAAATACCAAACTGTTCATTAGCAATGCAATGGTAAAGTTTGTTAAAATCCTAGTCAGCGAGGTAGCAAAATCCTTGACCGTGAGCTCGTGGACTAGAATTTTGAAAGCTCGGACTAGGATCATTAGCAAGTCACAGTCAAAGAATTTTAAATTTTAAAAGCTATTTTTGGACCAAAATGAGTTAAACCAAAGGCATGGCTTTGTAGAGGGGGTCACCTGAACAAAACCAATGCCTCATTTGGCCCAAAAGTCATCGGTGGAGAAAGCTACTACATTTTGTTTTGGGGAAAATTGAAAACAAGATGGCAGCTCATAGACAAGGAATTTTTGGCAGACTAGTATCCTGGTCCTTGAACTACAAAATCCTTGACCGTGAGCCCAATCTTTGTCTGAAAATAACCATATAAATCTTGGAGTAAACTGAGCATGCTCAGAACCCAAAATTAAAGATTTAATAACTTTGAACGGAGTAATATTGTTTTACCAAATCAATGCTGGATTGTTCCTTGACCCAACCTCTTTCTATGTTCCAAATTTCAGACCAAAAGACCACACAGTGTAATCGAGTGCCATGGGCAAAAACATGTCAAACTGGTGAAAATGCATTTTTAGTGTTTTGCTACGCAGAAACCATAAGTCTGACTGAAACACAAGTTACTAAATCAAGAGATCTGTCATACCAGACTGCACATTCCAAATGTCGTCGAAATCTGTTGAACAGTTGAAAGGTTATTAACGCCAAAAATTGAGGTTTCTCATTAAAGTGCCTACTCAACCTTAACTATAGGGATTCGAGTGCGCCTTGTAATATATATATATATATATATATATATATATATATATATATACACACACACACACACACACACACACACACCATGGGGTGAGAGCTTCCAGTAGAATATCTTGTGTTATTTCCACTGCAGTGAGGATAATCTGATGACATCATCAGAGTGAGGATCAATGCAATTGATCCACATTCTGCTGATGTCACCAATGAGGATATCTTCTCTGCAGCTTGCATTCTAAAATGAAACTGCTTAGAAAATAGTTTCTCTTTCTTACAGAAGCTGCAACTTACTCAATTAGCTTTGCAAAACACCCTCACCTGTCTCCCATTGTGCTCCTAACCCATTACTGTGCTAATCTCAGCTTCAAAATAATCTGAATTCTAAATGAAACTCCTTCAAAAAGCAGTGTCTCTTTCTCAGTGCTACCTGCAACAGTTTCTCTTTCTCACTGAAACCTACAACTTACTCAGTTAGCTTTGCAAAGCACACTCACCTGTGTCCCATTGTGTTTCTGACTCCAGTCCATTTAGAACAACACACACACCACATACATACACCACACACAGAATGAGCAGAAAACACACAAAAAGAAAAAATTTTCTAAAGCTTTCACCCACATGGTATAAATTGCACACATGATGAGCCGATCATTGGATATGGAACAATTTCTCAGTTCTGCAGAGTGAGCTGTGCATTCTCACCGTGCCAGAATACAGAGCTCATTCTGCTGAAGTGAGAATATTTTGCATATCCCACTTCTGCCCATCATGTTAAATAAATATATATATATATATATATATATGCAATGGATGTCCTGTATCTGGATTTCAGTAATGCATTCTGACTCAGTGCCACATGGAAGGCTGGGAAGGAAGTTAGTAGGCACAGGGGCGGTGCAAAGCTGGTGAGATGGGTAGGAAACTGGCTGCAAGGAAGGCAACAGAGGGTGGTGGTGGGTGGGAGCTCTCACACCAAGGGCAGTGACGAGCGGTGTTCCACAGGGCTCAGTGTTGGGACCAGTGTTGTTTGGGATATTCATTGCAGACATATCATGGGACATCAAGAGCAAGATCAGTCTGTTTGCTGATGATACCAAGGTAATCGTGGTGGCGGATGACCTAGGGGATGGTGGGTTGCAGGATGATCTGGCAAAGCTTGAAACCTGGTCAGACACTCTGGCAACTGGGCTTTAATGCCAAAAGTGCAAGGTGCTGCATTTTGGGATGAAGAACCCAAGGAGGAGTTACCAGCTAGGGGAGTGCAGCTAGCCCAGACAGAGGAGGAGGAGGAGAAGGATCTGGGTGTGCTCATTACAGGGTCAATGAACAACTAGGCACAATGTAGGAAGGTAGCTGCAAAGGCCAACAAACTGCTGGGTTGTATTGCAAGGGGTATATCCTCGGGACGGAGGAGGTGATTCTGCCACTGTATAGGTCATTAGTTAGACCACACCTGAGTACTGTGTGCAGTACTGGCGTCCGTGATCTGAAGAGGGACATTAAGTTACTGGAGGGGTGCAGCGCAGAGTGACAAAGATGATCAAAGGGCTGGGGACTTATCTCACGAGAGGAGGTTGAAGGAGCTGAACATGTACTCACTGGAGGAGAGGAGAGATGGGGTGACATGACTGAAACCTTTAAATACATGAAAGGAATAAACAAGATGGGTACAGAGGGGCTGTTCAAAGTAGGGGAGGGAGGGCCACCAGTGGCCATGATACGAGACTGGGCGAGGAAGGTTCAGGAGGGAGATGAGGAGACACTTTTTACAGAGAGGGTGGTGGCTGGGTGGAATGCGTTACCTGCTGAAGTGGTATGCAGTAGAACAGTGGACTGCTTCAAATGAGGATGGGACAGGACGAGGGAGGGTTAATGAAGGGGAAGGGTGGAAGGGAGGCGGCTGGGAGATAAAGGGTGCTAGCTGCATTCGAGCGAACTTGATAGACCTCTAGGCCTTTATCTGCTGGCAAATTTCAGACATGTTCGTGATATTATGGAAGAAGTAGTACTACCATAGTTAGGGTTGAGTACAATTTTAAGGTTAAAGGGTGAAATTTGCACCTTAATAACTTTGCCACCATTCAATGGATTTGCCTGACATATGGTATGCATAATTGGGCATGGTAGATCTTGGGATCTGCCAACTTTCGTACCAGTCGGATATACAGCTGCAGAGTTATTAGCGACAATCAAAGCGCAATTACTTTGTTTGCAAATTCTTTGCTCGCCTACAGGTTGCACGGTTTGCGGACTGGACCAAAACTTCAGGAACATGCAGCCAGGGTCCCCAATATGCCTTTTGAAGATTTTGTGAAAAAATATTGAACGGTTTAAAAGTTATTCAAAAACAAGTTCCCATTATAAGTCAATGGGAAAAGTTAATAAAAAGTTTGACAGTGTCACAAATGCACTTTTAGTGTTGCAAATGGCCCTAGTAGTGTTGCAAATCTGCCATTTTGTTTTCAGTTGGTGATCAGAAAAATGTTTGGCATTTAAAATTGGGACCCTCTAGGAACACAATTATTTTGTGTTCACCTAGTTGGACCCTCAGGATGCTAGCCATGTCTTTATTTTGGGGTTAAACTCCCCAGAAATATGTTTTCAAATTTCTGGAAAAGTAGTGTCGCACTCATGACACTTTCATGATTTCATTTGCGAAAGTGTCTTGATTTTGCGGCACTGTGCTATAAAATAACAGGATTTCTTTGCCACCCGCTGCAAAAGAACGGTTTGGTCTATTGGGCTGAAATTTGAAGGAAGATAGCCAACATGCCACAAATGTGCCTTTTGGTGGTTTGGTGAAAAATATTGGAGGGCTGCAAAGTTGCAGCACTCTGAAGTTGACACTTTTTCCATAGGATAACATTACAGCGCCCATCGTGCCTTTCAGGGCCTGTATCTCGGAAACAGCACAAGATAATGGACTTTTCTTTGAAAAATGCTTAGACCCCACATGGGACTAAGTACAAAACTAGCCAGGAATGTCATAATTCATATGAAATTTTTTTTTTCTACATCGTGACGGTTCCTGAGATATAGGCAATTTAGTATTCCAAGTCCTCCTTTCTGCTCCAAGGCCCATTATTATGCATACATTCTTTGTATTCACTGTCTTTTTCAATGCAGTTTTTGGGGAAAAGAAGGGTGCCCTTCGTTACTGTGCCAGTTAGCATTTCCAGTTAGTTTCCATTACGGTTAGCATCTCCGTTCCCATGCACCGCCACTTGCGTGTTACTTACTTGCATTCGCTTGCACTTCTGTTTCATGCTTACTGTTACCATTTGCATTTCCATTACTGTTTATGTTTCGGGGTTTTTGTATCAGCCTGTGCATTGCCATCTGCATTTGTGGTCGACCTTCCATTTCCGTGTGTCTTTCGTTTTGCGTCATTGTCTCTGTTACGATTACCATTGGCATTTCCAATCACATTACCATGACTGTGCATGTTACAGTTTGCATTTCTGTCGTTCTTGCATTTGCATTTCCATTTCTGTTTCCTTTGGCATTACTGTTGCTGTTACCCTTACCATTAACATTTCCAGTTGCGGTATCATGACCATGCACATAATTGTTTGTGTTTCTGTAGGCACTTTCATTTGTATTTCTGTTTCCTTTGGCATTATTGTTGCTGTTACCGTTACCATTTGCATTTACAATTGCGGTACCATGCCATACTGCGTTACAGTTTGCGTTCCGTACTCACTTCCGTTCATCCTTCCATTTCTGTTTCCTTTTCGTTATTGTTGCTGTTACCATTACCATTTGCATTTACAATAGTGGTTCTGTGACCGTGCATGTCACAGTTTGCGTTCTGTACGAGCCTACGTTTTGGTTTCTGTTTCTGTTTTCTTTGGTGTTATTGTTGCTGTTACTATTACCATTTGCATTTCCAATTGTGGTACCGTGACCCGTGCACATTACCAGTTGTGTTCCGTTACGCTGCGTTTTCGTCTCGTTTCCATCACTGTTCACTTTAGCATCACTTTGTGCTTATGCTTCTGTTACAATTTATGCTACTATCTAAGTTTGCGTCACCATGTGCATAAACCTTTGTGCTTGCATTTGCATTGCACTTACTGTTACTATGTCACAAAAATCACGTGGTGGGAGTGAGGGCCCAAAGGTCCTGTGGTCCCACCACCACATTACATTCGTTATTTATAGTCCTCATTTTCAAAAGAGGGAAATTCATGGCAAAAACCTCCATTTAATGCATCAGTTAGGTTGTTCCACAGTGACAAAAGTGAGGAATGTGATGTTAGGTTGAAAGCCCCCTTGCACCCCCACTCCTCCCCCAACCGCATCGGGTAAAAGTGTAATGGCTCGTCCTAACTCTCACCCCATTCTCCTCTATACTTCACCACCTCAGCTTGTGTACACATGGGAATGGGGTGAGAGTTAGTCGATGACCCCAACGCACACCCGATGCTGGCTGGGGGGCTGAGTTGGGGGTGCAAGGGGGGACTTTTCAACCCCAACATCGAATTTCCTCACTTTTGTCACCATGGAACAACCTCAGCTGATGCATTAAACAGAGTTTTTGCCATGATATATATATATATATGTAATAGGTGTGGGTGAATAAACAGTTAAATAAATTAATTTATTGTCACGATGTTAAATAAATGGTGGTTCTAACATTTATTTAACACCCTAATGTCAATCAACCACCATTTATTTAACATCCTGCCATCAATCATCCCCCGCCAGAACTAGTTCACTAGCCACTGCCGCCTCCAAAAGCATTCATGTCACAATCTGTTTCAGTACCATACCATTCGGTCCTGACTTCTCAGGACCTCCACACACTTCCCAGCTCCTACAGCAAAAAAACAACAGTACCTTTTTTTAAATGTTTACTCATTTCTTCTCCCAGCTTGCCTGCAACCTGAACCCCACAGAGCTCACTCTCTGCCCATGCTAGTACTGCTGTGTGTCTCTCTCTCCACACAAACTACCACAAAACCCACTGACTGTGTGATCGAGATACATCAAGCTGTTGAATGCATGATCAGCCAGATAAATCCCTGTAATACAGAAACATGGACATGGGCATTCTCGATAACCGAAACAAAGCCAGGGATGCCCATTCTCTCCTTAGAGTACTCTCCTTTTGACATCACCCAGTACCCACAACATCCATTTATTCCCACAAAGCATTTGCTATTTTTATATGTAAAAACTACTCTTTTTAAATGATCTTCAGAAGGCAGCCATATACTTCTGTCCTTTCTCTGCACCACTCAGGATGCCAAACTACTTTCAACCCTGCTCCCCTTTTCCCAAACTGTTTTCACACTCGCCTCCCTCAACATACAGCCACACCACTCGCTCTCCACACACACTCACACTGGCAGGCTCAACCAGATAAATAGTGGACGTGCTCTCCCAAGTGCTGTGGGATCAACCAGATAAAAAACTAAAACAAAAATAAAATAAAAAACAGAGCAGTGACCACAATGAACAGAGCCACAGCTGAACATGATAGGACCCTACTGTCTAGCTAAGCAAGCAATGGAGCCACCATGGGTTTTTTGTGAATGCCTGCCCACAGAAAGAAAATGAACAAATCACTATGGACACCTCAACAATAACATGATGTTCTCACACCTTACTACCTAGCAAGCAACAACACTAATGGGCAACGGCACTTTTACAAAAATAAACCATAAAAGTATACTTTTCTAAAAATATAAAAGAAAAACAATTCATTATCAGAACTAACAAGATTCCTGCCTATTGCATAAATGAAATACGTAACAGAAACCTGTGGAATAAACAATTTATTTTCACTTGTGCAGTTTGACCTGGCACATCACTGCGTGGCTTACGCCACTCATGAGGTTATCCATTGTCAAACAGCACTTGTGAAAATAAATTGTTTGTTCCATAGGTTCCTGTTATGATATATATATATATATATACAGTATATATATATATATATATATATATATATATATATATTTATACTGTAGATATATAGATATACTGTATATTCATTGCAAAAACATTATTAATGCATCAGTTATGGTTGTTACTACAGTGACAAAATTAGAAATGTAGCATTAGAGTTTAACCCTTAACACCCTCACTTTGTTTCGATAAGGACACTGACAGGTGTTGGGAGTGCCTGGGGTCACTCAGCACTAATGCTCACCCTGTTCTTCTATACTGTATCCATCTCAGCTTGTTTACTTATGGAATGGGGTGAATGTTAGGCTGATGACCTCCAAGCACCCCCCTTGATGCCTGTCAGTGTCTGCAGGTGGTGTTGGGGAAACCCTAATGCCACATTTCCTACTTTGTCGCTTTAGTAACAGCTCTAACTGATGCATTAATAAAGGTCATTGTAATGTGTATCTCTTATCTATCTATCTATCTAGCTAGCTATCTATAGTCTATAATTACTGGGTAAGCACACTGATCCAAGGGACCATTTTCAGGCATGACCCAGGCCACAAATATGGCACTACTGAGTTACATACAGATCATCAGCAATACAGCAACACAATAAATACAGTACAGTTTACAATATGTTGGAGGAAATCAAAGAGAAAAACACACTACAGTTTACAGCTTAGTTCACAGCTAAACAAGGCAAAACAAGTTATAAGAGCAGAGTTAGCAGTTAAGATGGGCGGAAAGGTATCATGTTGTTGGAGATTATCCTGAGAGCACAGTCATTTAGCCTCGCTCAGTAACCAGGCTTTGAGTCAGTGTTTGAAAGAGCTGTGTGTATCAGCAGTCCAGAGTGAAGCAAGGAGCCTGTTCCACAGAGAGGAAGCAGCCAGAGACAGTGTTCTGCCACCCATTCCAGTGGAGACTTTAGGATTTCCATAGGGGACTGAGGACACACATGCATCCGGGAGGAGCTCTGGCTTTTAGAAAGCAGCATAAGGTGATGCATTGCTATTTCTAAAGGTGTTGTCAAGGATACAACCTAGTGTATAGACAAAATGACCAGAGAATGAGAGCCACCCTAGTGCCAGGTAGAGGTCACAGTGGTGAGTGGAATAGGGTGCTAGAAATGCAAAATGACATAATGCTATTGTGTACTGAATTTAGATGCAAGTGCAGGGCAGCAGAAGACACATGGGAATATATGGGGAACAGTAGTCAATGATATGGAGCAGGTTGCCTTGGGCAATAGCTATGCGGCCTCACTGGTCAAGAATTGTTAAACCTATATACAGCCCGAGCTTTGATTACACCAATGAACAATGGAGCTGAGGTGATCCGTGATAGGAGAGGGTTGATCAAGAGTTATGCCCAAGTATTTAAAAATCAGGAACATTCTGCAGCACAGGGCCATCAGGGTTAAAGTACCAAGAAGGAGGTGTTGGCTTTGGTGGTGCTGGCCAGGCATGGTTTGGGCTTGAAGCATTACCTTAGATTTTTTTTATTGACCAGTAGCCTATGTAACCAGAATCAGATATAGGCCCAGCCATAGTTGATGGACAGGGTAGAAGATATGTTTGTCAGGGACTTATCACTGTAGAAGAGGATAAGAACCAGGAGGGCATCACAGGAGAGACAGTCAGAGGGAGGGAGTTTATAAAGATAGAGTACAATAGGGGCAAGAATAGTGCCCTGAGGGACACCCCGTAGTGACAGGAAGGTCAGGGAGATGGCAGTACCAGTACACACTGACTGGGATCAACAAGAAAGATAACTCTTGAACCATTGCAAGGTCTCCATGGAGCAGCCAAGTTGGAGAAGAGTGGAATGCAGTAGAGGGTGGTTGACCAGGTCAAAGGCCTTGGTCAGGTCCACAAATACAGCATCCATGGCTTTTCCTTGGTCCGTGTTCGTGGGCCAGGGTGGATGTGGTACTGTGGAACTTGCAGAACCCATCATTTCTGGCTGCAGAACATGTTGTATTTCTCAATGTAGTCAGATAGCTGGCAGTGGGCAACCTTTTCCAGATGTTTGCTCAGCTGAGGGAGAGGAAGATTGGCCTATCAGTATCCGAGGATAGGGGATCACCTGCTTTGAAAATAGGCACCACCTTGGCATGCTTTCAGGAGTCTGGCATAGTAGAGGTGGTCAGAGCCAGATTAAAAATGAAGATGATGGGCTTGAGATGACAGGGGAAAACAGCTTAGCATAGCAGGAACAGACCATCACTACCAGGGCTACCTCAGTTGGGGAGACCCTAAGGGCTTGGTGGTGTCCTTGATGGAGATGGCCCTAAAGTAGAAAGGAGGGGTGTGTGCCAGTAGAGAGGAGGGGATTGGTCACTAGGACCAGGTACAGGACAGGTGGGTAAGTGGGTAGGTAGTTTACTTAGGTGGGCAGAGAGATCCATAAACTTTTGTTGAAAGCTTGGGTGACTGCTATAGGATCAGTCAGAGTGCCAGAAGGGAGTTTAGATGGATGGTGGAGTTGTGAGTACGAAGATTAAGCAGGGAACCTAAAGCACCCCAGAAGCAGTGGGGTCCCTGAGGTTATCCCTCTGCTGGTTGCAGAGGAAGTCACTCTTCAGGACCTGGGTGGTTCATTTACACCTGTTTCTCAGATGCCTGTATTAATTCCAGAGAGCAAGGGAGGGGCTTTTGTAGGCAGCCCAGTTTTTGTCCCTGTCGCTCATCGTGGCCAGAAGTTCTTCGAGACCCATCGAGTACAAACCACCTCTCACTCTCTGGGAAGTGAGAGGAAGTGTTGATCTTGGATTCAAAGGATGGCATTCATGAAGTAGCCTACTGCAGCAATCACATCCAAAAGTGAATAAAGAGCAGACCAGTTTACAGTCCTTTATATCATCAAGGAGGGTGGAGGTGTCAGGACAGTTACAATTTCAGAAGGATGCGTTGGGGGAGTGTTTGTTCTTCGTGGACCAGACAACGACATGGGGAGTGATCACTTATGGAGTCTGACAGTGTCCCTGACTGGAGAACTTTGTCTTCTCTGTTAGTGATCACCCAGTCTAGAAAAGAGTGATTTTGCATGTGACAGTTGAGCCTGGTAGGGACAGAGATGACTTGGACCAAATTGTGCTGTTTTAATAGGTTTGAGTAATCCATTTCTAGGGCACTTATCCAATAAAATTAAAATCTCTAAGGAGAATAGCATATCAGTGGGGGAGAGGTTTCCAGACCTGCCAGGTGGTTACTAAGACCTGGAGTGCCCACTGCTGGGGGTTGTAGCACCAGCCCACATAGATTCTTTTGAAGAGCCCTGATCAGCTCTAGCTATGAGCCATTCACTGAAGAATGTAGGGTCAGAGTTTAGGACAGAAGAAGCAGAGAGGGGTTCTCTGAAACAGAGTGCCACTCCACCTACCTTCTTTGCCTGGTCTATACTGGCATAGCAAGGAGTAGCCGGAAAGGTGAAAAGCTATGTCAGGGATATGTGGCTTTAGCCATGCCTCAGAGAGTCCCAGGCCATGGGGCTTGTAGAGTGCTACCCAGGTTTCTAGGTAAGTAAATTTAGATGGGAGGCTGCATATATTTATATGGGTGATTTTCAGACCTGAGGAGCTAGTCCATGCGTACTGTAGTTGGAGTAAGCAGTAGCAATATTTGTGGGTCCCAGATTATGTACGACATCTCCAGCTTGCAGCAGCACAGAAATGACTGGACTGAAGGGGCAGGGTAGAAAGGAAGGAGTTGGTGAGAGGGAGAACAAGAAGAAACAGAGTTGAGGATGCTCAAGGTTAGAGAGAACGCATAGAGTAGGGAGTCCATATGGGTGAGTCCCTCTGATGGCTATGGGGAGGATCGAGTGGAAGGCAAGTGTAAGGGGAAGGTGTTCTTGGTCTATAGCAAGTATTGATGCACTGAGGTCAACAAGTAGCAGAGTGCATAGCAGAGAAGCTACCAGCAGAGGGGACACAGCTTGTTTCATCATTGTGAGCTATTGGTATAAATTACATGCAGCAGCAGAAGGCAGTGTTGACCTAAAGTTTAGGGCACTAGACTGAAGCAACAGGCTAGCCATAGAGCAGGTTCAAATCCCACAAATTAAGCAAAATAGTCTATTTTCACCTTATCCAACATTGCAAAACTGAACAAAACCCTTAATAAATGTCCGTAATTGTCACCTTGTATGCAATTGATCCCAATAACCCAGATAGCAAAACCTACACAAAACAGAACAATGTAAACATAAAACAATGGTTTTAGAAAATCAGATATAACAAAACAAACATTTCAGAAAACCTTAACAAAACCGTTAACAAAGTTCCTTATTGTCCCTAGTTTCCAAATGGTCTCTATAGCACATCTACAGTATTCCCAGATTACAAAACAGTTAATAGCACTTCCCATTTCACATTTCAATTGCTTATGTCTACAATGACAGTGATATATAGATGTATAGATATACATATTTTCAAACAGTTTCATTAATGCATCAAACAGGGTTAAAGTGACAAAAGTGGGGAAATGTGGTCTTACGGTTTCAACCCTAACACCCCACCCCACCATGCACAGATGAACAGGCATCAGGGTGGCATTGGAGCCATCAGCCCTAACGCCACCCCATTCCATTGGAAAATAAGCTGGGTGGGTGCAGCATAGCATCCCACCCGCCGCTTCCCGCCGCCATACCGACTGACCCGGTAGGGCTCACGCCAATGGGCGGGCAGCCCATACCACATGACAGTCCAGATTTGTGAATAGTCGGTGGCGCAAGGGGCGGCAGGTGGTGGGATGCTGCCGCCGCCGGGGAGCGGGTGGTGGGGCTCGGGTGGGTGGGTGGGGGGACACTAGCCACCAGGGAGATGTTTGGGGGTTCATTTACATTCTGCCCTCGATCGGGCATTACGGTCCACTGGACCACCAGGGAGATGTTGGGGTGGGGGTTCAATTTACTTTCTGCCCACATGATCGGGCACAAGGAGGGGTTTCACTTTACTTAGTGCCCGCGATCAGGCATTTCGGTCCACTGACCACCAGGGATGTGAACGGGAGGGGGAGTTTTAAACATACCTCCAGATCGGGTATTTCGGTCCACTGGACCACCAGGGAGATGTATGGGAGGAGGTGGGGGCTGGGAGGCCGGTCCCGACGGCTGCTCGCTGGCAGGGCGCCAGGCGCAAAGTCCTCGGGATCGCACACCATGCTAATGGCATGCAAATGGGGCCATAATCAGATGCAAATGGCCCCTGCGCCTTATATGAATTATGGCCCCATTTGCATGTCACCTTTTGAATATCGTGATTTTGCACATGGCGAATGGTACTTGGCCACTAGGTTGAATACTCTACTCTGAAAACTTGCGGTGGCGCAAGTTCCACTGTCGCCATGCACAATAACTGTGGCTGAGGTGATATTCAAAGGAGTTGCTCAATAGCGCAACTCTTTGAATATCACCGCCACACCCTGCAATAACTATTTACAGGCTTAAGGGCTTGCGCCTCAGAATAGCGCAGTTTGAATATCCAGCCCTATGTGTTTTATCAATGCAGAGCTGGCTATTAAATTTAAAAATATCATTCTATTTTACACACAGGTTATTCCTAAACATTTCATTTTTTTGGTTTGTGTATCTAAAAGTGATTCCTTGTTCCCCATATTATTATTTTTGCTACATTTTTTTCTTATTCAATTCAATCTCATCCAATAGTGCAGGCAAGGAATTGAATGGATTTGTTGTATGCACCAATATGTCATCCACATAAGAGTTTTATGTTAATCTATTGACCCCTATTATAATCCCATTGATTTGTTCATTATCTTGTAGGTGTTGCAAATGGGGTTCCAGTGCTGAACTAAATAGGGATGGGGACATCCTTTCCTAACAAAAGTGGGAGCAAGGCAGAGGCAGGAAACTACAGATCTGTTACTTTGACCTCAGTGGTAGGGAAAATGATGGAATCACTTCTGAAAGAAAGAATTGTTGAGTACCTAGAGGCCAGTGGGGCACAGGATCCAAGGCGGCATGGATTCACAGCATGAAGGCCATGTCAGATGAATCTAATAGATTTCTTTGACTGGGTGACCAAAGTAGTAGACCAGGGAGGGGCTGTAGATATGGCCTAATTAGACTTTAGCAAGCCATTTGACACAGTCCCACACTAAAGATTAATAAACAAGTTAGCCAGCCTGAGAGTGGGTCCAGTGTGGTAGCCTGGGTAAAAATTGGCTGGACAACAGGATGCAGAGGATAATAGCAAACGGAGCCCACTCAAAGAAAGGGGAGTTACTAGCGGGGTACCATAGGGTTCAGTATTGGGGCCGGTCTGTTTAATGTCTTTATCAGTGACATTGCAGAGGGACTGGAAGGAAAAGTATGCCTCTTTGCAGATGACACAAAGATCTGCAACAGGGCTGATACACAAGGGGGATGGAAAGGATGAGATGGGATTTGGCAATGTAGGGGAATGGTCAAAAGTATGGAGGCGTAGATTCAATGCAGAGAAGTGCAAAGTAATGCACCAGGAAACAAAAACCCAGGGAAGAGTACACAATGGGAGGGAGGTACACAACAACAAAATAAAAAGGGACCTGGGGTAGTCATATCAGACAACCTAAAGGTAGGCAGGCAGGCAATGAGAGAAGGCAGTAAGGAGGGCTGGGAGATACTAGGATGCATAAGGGAGGTATCACCAGTAGAAAACAGGAAGTTGTCATCTCTCTGTACAGACAGTTGGTGAGACCCCATCTGGAGTTCTGCATGCAGTTCTGGAGACCCCATCTCCGCAAGGACATAGACAGGATGGAGGCAGTCCAGAAGAGGGCAACTAAAATGGTGCATGGTCTGCACCAGAAACCATATGAAGAGAAACTAAAGAAGCTTAAGATGTATACCCTTGAGGAAAGGAGGGAGAGCGGAGACATGATAGAAACTTTCAAGTACCTCAAGGGAATCAACAAAGTCCAAGAGGGTTGCATCTTTCAGAAAATGAGATGTGCAAGAACAAGGGGACAGTTTGAAGACAGAGGGGATGGCTCAGGGGCAATGTGAGGAAGTATTTTTCACAGAGAGGCTTGAGGATGATAGAATTGCCTTCCTGAGAAGGTTGTGGGGTCAAAACAGTGGGGAGTTCAAGAATGCATGGGACAGACATAAGGCAATTATAGTGTGGGGTAGGAGAAAGTAGGCTGTTGGTTAACTAGGATCTGCAGCTTATCCAATAGGTAGGAAATGGGCAGACTAGGTGGGCCAAGCAGTCCTTATCTGCCATCAAAGTCTATGTTTCTATGTTTCTAATTCCATTAAATAATTTAATGGGGAAGTAGTGTTCCAATTGGTTCTGAAAAAAAGACTTGGAGGTCTTACAAAGGGTTCTTAATAATATTTAAACTTTTGGTATCCAGCCATCACCATTCTAGTACCTTAAATAAGTAAGGTCACTGAATGTGATTCAAGTCTTTGCTTGCATCCAAGGTAAAAGTCCATAGAAGCATTGTCATTCTTGACTAGTATCAGAATGATTTGCACTTTTTAACCGCTCCTGAATTGTACTACCTTCACAAAGCCTGTCTGGTCCAAGTATGACAGAAGGGACAGAGTTTATAAGTCTACTGGCAACAGTTTTGCAATTATTTTGTAGTCCATTTTAAGGGGTTAAACTGGGCTCTAGTTCTCAGGAATTAGTGAACCTTATCTTGTTTTAATAATGGTATAACATCTGCCTCTGCCTGTGACTCTGTATACCTGTCTCCTCTGCCATCTCCCAGACCAGTACAAACAGCCAAGGGACAATCTCTTCCTTTATTTTATCAGGATGTCTTACATAATACTGTACTGACAAAGGGTAGGGGGCCTTCCATGGCAGCATTGATTCTCAACTAATTCCCTTTTCCTTAGACAGGGCTAGACAGGGCCTCGCACCACGCTGTCAGAGGGTCTACTTGTAATACTGATTTGTTGGGTGGGTGGGGAAGGATTTGATAAAATGGGCGACAGGTGGGGTAAATGAAGTTTGTTACACTGACTGACTGCCAATGCAATTTCACTGAGAGGGGTGGAGGGAGCATATGGATGCTAGAGGTGGCAGAGTTGGGGAATACTTTTAAGGAGTGGTGCTAGGAGGGTGAGCAAAGTGACAACATAGGTGGTGTTTTTTATTTAAAACATTTTGTTTAAAACAAACTACAAAAACATAGAAACATAGAATTTGACAACAGATAAGGACTGCTTGGCCCACCTGGTCTGCCCATTTTCCCTATCTGCTATAACACTGCAGACCCTACTTGATCTCAGGCTTTACCCCCCACCCATTTCCTTACCACTAAGGCCCCCATTATGCCTATCCCATGATTTTTGAGTCCTGTTAGTTTTGTACACACCACCTCCACTGGGAGGCTTTTCCAGTCATTCACCACTCTTTCTGTGAAGAAGTACTTCCTCACATCTCCCAGACCCTAGACACCTCCAGCTTCATAGAATGATTCCGATTCTTGAGCACCTTTTTTCTGAAAATGCTTCCTCTTGAACCTTATTTATACCTGAGAGGTATTTGAAAGTCCATATCATATCTCCTCTCCTCCTTTCCTCCAGGGTGTACATATTGAGGTCCTTTAGCATCTTCTCATAGGGCTTTTGATGCATGCCTGTACCACTTTAGTTGCCCTCCTCTGGACCTCCTCTACTCTGTTTATGTCCTTCTGGAGATGTGGGACTGGATTCTCAAACACTCTGAAGGTGCAAAACCATCCATAAGTCCCCAAAAGTTCAGCAGTTGTGGAAAAAAGGGAAGTTGCTTGAGTAGTATACACAAAACTTCCACAGCTGCAGAAAAATACACTGTGGACTGTGGAAAAAGTGCAGCTGGGAAGTTCCTGAGGGAAAAAGCCATTGAAAGTATGGCATACCCCCTTAAAGGCTATTCTCAGCAAGTGTTTTTCACAGTTGTGGAAAAATGTTGCACACATGCTGCACCACAGAGAGCGAGGCATAACTCTCCCTAAGCAAAATGCATTGTACCAACAATAGCACAATTATAGTAGAGATTCAGGCACCAAACAACAGAAAACCAATGGGTGTACAGTAGTGTCAGTTGTTACAACAAAAGTAGTACACATTTTCATTGAAAGGCAACAACTACAACCAGTGTCGCCTATAAAGGAGCCCGACAGGCAGTAGAGACAGAGCTGATAACAGCCTGCAGTGAATGCTACTGAAGCAGGCAACATAAACACTCCAGGGAGAGACATAACTATCAGTTCCACCATCAGTTACAGACAGCCACTGTGGTGCATGGTCCTGCTGGTATCAGTGGTGCTGCAGTGGTCCCAGTTGAGAGACTGGCTGCTGGTCTCTGTGAGTACTTTCTGCTGCATCTATGGTAAGACTGTCAAAGTCAGCTGCTCCAGTTAATATGGATCACCTGTTGTTGTGCCTGCTGAGTCTTTTACTCAGCTGTGGATCTGCACTTCAGAATTTTCAGCAGCTGCAGAAAATATGTTATGGATTTTCAGAACTTGCAGAATTTCGTGAATTTGCCTGTTTTATGATTTTCTGCAACTGCTGAAATTTTCTTTGAATATGCCACAAATAAATTTCCACAGTGCTACAAGCCATTTTCTGCAACTATGGAATTTTTGTCTCTCTTGAGAATCCAGCCCGTGGTCTCCAGAACTGAACACAGTACTCTAGGTTGGATCTCATCAGTGAACTATACAGCGGTAACACCACCTCCCTCTTTCTGCTGGTGATGCTGCTCCCTATGCTCCCAGCATCCCACTAGCTCTTCCCACTACCTTGTCACACTGTCTGGCCACCTTTAGGTCATCAGATATGATTACCCCACAGTCTCTTCCTCTTTGGTGGTCATCAACACCCCACCCCACCCCATTTTGTACTCTGTCCCTGAATTTCTGTGCCCCAGCTGCATGATTTTGCACTTCTTCACATTGAAACATAGTTGCCACACCTTGAACACCCTCTAGCTTTCTTAGATCTCTATTCATCCCCCGAGTATCTCCCCATTGCATATTTTAGTGTCATCTGCAAAAAGCACACCTTCCCATTTAGCCCTCTGCAATATTGCTAACAAAGACATTGAAGAAGACCTGACCCGGTACTGATCCTTGTGGCACCCCACTGGTCACCCTCCCTTCCTTTGTGTGAACTGTTTACCACGACACTCTGTTGCTATCCCCAACCAATTCCTTATCCAGTTTGTCACCTTTGGACTTGCTCCTAAGCTGCCTAGCTTGTTTTCAAGTCACCTATGTGGAACTGTGTTAAAGGCTTTATTGAAATATAGGTAGGCCACATCCGCTGCTCCACCCTGATCTAATTCCCTGGTCATCCAGTTAAAGAAATCCATCAGGTTTGTTTGACCTGTTCTCTCCCAATGAATCCATGATGCCTTGGATCTTGTAAGCCACTGGATTCAAAACATTCCACAACCTTTCCTTCAGTTGTGATTCCATTAATTTCCCCACCAGCAAAGTCAGGCTGACTGGACTATAATTGACAGCCTCCTCCTGCTAAAACTTTGGTGACATGGAAATACATCTGCCTTCCTCCTGTCCTCTGGAACCACTCCTGTCTCCAGTGAGTGGTTGAACAGGCTGTTAGTAGGCGGCCTGCACTCTCTGAGCTCCCTCGGTATTCTTTGATGTACCCCTGCCTGTCCTCTGTAAATGGACTAGTGTCCATGTCCTTCCTTCGATGCTCCTGTCACTTGTCTCTGGTCCATTGCCTTCCCTTCCTCTATGAACACTGAACTAAAGTATTTGTTCATGATATCTGCATTTTCCTGATCCCTCCACACACTCCCATCTTCCTCCTTCTTAGCTTTACAGTCCCACCCTGGTCCTTCTCTTTTCACTTACATACCTGAAAATGTCTTTGCCTCTTTCTTTACTGTCTGGGCAATTTTTTCCTCTGTTTGTGCTTTTGCCCCTGCCTCCCTCTGTTTCACCTGATACACCTCCCTCTCATCCTCCTCATGTCTCCTTATACCTCCTGAATGCTAACTTTTTGCCCTTACCTTCCCAGCCACCTCTTTTGAGAAACATAGGGTCTCTTTTTCCTCTTGTTTTGCTCACTTACCTGATGCAGAGATTTGTTGCTCTCACTGTCCCCCTTTAGTTTTACCCACTATTCCTCCACTCCACCAAAGTCCCCCACAAGGGAATCCCTGAGGCATTTCCCATCTTTGTAAAACTGGCCTTCCTGAAGTACAGGGCCCTCTTCTTTGTGTGGCTTGAGTTCTGCCACAGTGCTTACATTTGAACCACACTGTACAGTGTTCACATGGCCACCCACTGTGACATCTGCAGCACTGTCCTTGTCGGTGATACAAGGTCCAATATTGCCCCCTCACAAGTGGGTACACTTCCTAGTTGCCTGAAGAATGCCTCTACAGGGAGTCCAGGATGTCCCTGATCCTAGCTGCAGCTGGGATGCTCCAATCTACAACTGGCAGACTGAAGTCCCCACCAGCAGCACTCCCTTTATTTTCCATCTTTGGATGTCTTCCATCAGAACCTTGTCCACTCCCCATGCTGGAGATCTGTAGATCCATTAGTGCAAATAACATCTCCATTCTCCATTAATAGGGTGACTCACAGTACCTCTGCCCTCCCTGTGTTCCCTGTATGTCTGTACCTTTTATGTTATCCCTCATGTAAAGAGTCACTCTTCCCTTTCTTTACCACCCTGTCCTTCCTGACAGAGTATAGCCTGGTATGGCTATATCCCAGTCATGGTTCTCATTACACACAACTCGCTAATGGTGACAATGTCCAGGTCAGCCTCTGCCAAAATGGCCTCTAGGTCCTAGATTTTATTTCCCAGATCTTGATCATTTGCACACATGGCCTTTCAAATTCTGCTACCACACTTCTTGCCTGCCATCCTTTCCCTTTTGAGTTCTCTCCTCACCTCTGCTCTCATTCCCACCTCTCTTTATTTCTACCAATTTGATTTTTCTTATTATTAGGTACCTTGGGGATTTCCTCCCTTAGTGTTATCCCTACTGACTACTTCAGCTTATGGGGACAGATTATGTCTCCTGCTTCCTTCTGCCATCCCCCAGTTAATTTAAATGTTCACCAATACTGAGGCCTTTGGCTTTGGCTCCCTCCTGGATGGATGCAGGCCATCACCCTGGTATAGGCCCTTATCCTCTTGGTGGGACCCCAGTTACCAATGTGGTGGGACCTCTCTGCACCACTCCTTCAACCATGAGTTGAGTTCCTGGTATGGAGTATCCCATCCTCACCTGTCCTTGACCAGCAGCACCCAGAAAAGGCCACTAGGTGTGCTAGCGCCTAAGACCCCTCCCAACTCTCTGAACTCCTCTAGCACTATCCTAGCCTTGTCCCTAGCCAGGTCATTAGTCCCAGGTAGACAATGACATCCAGCTCTCTATCCTGTCCTGCTGCCCTAGTGATCCTCAGGATTTGCTTCCCATACCTCCAAGCCATTGCACCAGGCAGGCACCTAATCTCCCTCTCCCTCCCTTCTGTTCCCAAACCTATCCCCTCACAGTGGAGTCCCCATGAGGAGTTTCTTCCTCCTCCTCTGGCATCCTCTGCCACCTTCCTTGGGGTCTCCACTACAGAGGATTCTCATATAATCCCTGTTCACAACTACGAGTACCTCCATGGGACAGACCCACCTCACAAGATCAGAGCAGGAATTGTGTAGTAGAACCAGATGGAGAATGTGCCTTTCACCCACCACCTTTACCCTTCTTGAGTCCACCGTAGTCCATCCGCCTCCTCCTCCTTGGCACCCTTTGAGGAAGCGTGGCAGACTTGGTGGTCCCTGGTGGGATAAGGCCCTCGAATCAAGTCAACTTGGCCTGGAGTCCAGCATCCCTCCCTCAGCCCAGAGAGGTGCATGCAGATGGGGCAGCACTGTAGTCTCCAGAAGGTCTGCCTGAAAACTACTGCCCCACAGCCATTGCACTGCACCACCCCTGCATATCTAATTTTACCTGTATTTGTTATGCTCTCTTTAAACCTTTTTACCCCTACCCTAAATCGGGTTGTTTCACCTATTTCTAACTTTTTGTATAATCCTAACTCTCCTCACACCCTTGCAGTATATGAGCTACAACATGAGTTTTAAGAAGAATCTTACCGCAGTTGTCTGGTAGAACTTCCTGGTTCCTTGCTTCCTCTTGCAGATGCTTGCTGAGTCCAGACACCCATTCCCCTGCCTCACTGCTGAGTTGCAGAATGTCCAGCTGTCAGCTGCCTTGTTGGGCTGACTCTGGTGGGCAGACTCCACTGTGATGTCTTTGTCACATTTGTTCTTCACACAGGGCTGCAGCATGGGTGCAGCTTGATGGCATCTTCCTTTTGAAGCAGTAGGAAGTGGATCCATGGGTGGGCATCCTGGAGTGGCTCCTTGGAGAGCAGGGCCATGCTTCCTTTCTGATTAGCTCCTGCCTGGAGCCCTGTTTTATCCTCCTAGCTCTGCTGTTTTAGGTTCCTTTTGGTGTGGGGGTTCCTATTGTTAGAACCAGGGGTGTCTCTGTGTACTGACACTCACTCCTTGATCTGCATGATGCCGAGGACTGCCACTGCCATTGAGTTTTAAATCTCCTTCCTCCTCCCATCACTCTGGGCAGGATTTGCTCCCTGGAGAGCAAGGGCACAGCTTCCTTTCTAATTGGCTCCTGCCTGGATCCCTGTTCATTCTCCTAGTACTACTCTTTTAGGTTTCTTTTGGTGCAGGGGAGGCTCCTATTGTCAGAATCAGGAGTCTCTCTGCCCTGACACTCGCCTCGATCAGCATACCACTTCGCCTGATGAAGTGCCACTTTTCCAAGCAAAAGACTACATGCAGTGCAACTTTTGTTGGTGAGGTTCATTATGTGTAGTTCTTTGCCTGGCAAATTGGGTACCTCTGGTGAAGAATTATGCAAATTCCACTTTGTGCTATGCAAAGCAGGGAAGTTCACAAAGTTTTGGGCATAGGGAAGTTTCCTGACTTCTACTAGCCTCCCATCTGCTCTGCTACTGTGCAGCCCTGTCACTGAATGAGACCCTACAGAGCCCCATTGCCTGCCCCATGGGAAACCTTTCCTGTGGTAGGGCCTTCGAGGATGACCAGTCCACCTTCTCATGTTTCTGTGTTCAGTGGCAGGGGGCTCCATAGGCAGAGTGAATGGTACAGGTCATGAACATGCAGGCATCATCTTGTCAAGGCTAGGAGTTTTCCATGTTCTCCCTCCTGAGGCACTTGTCTATAAATGTACTGCACACTATGCAAAAGGGTGTATGCACCCCAAAGCCCCTACATCTCGTCTTCCACTGCACATACCTGAATGGGTGTTACCTCCTGTGCACCCCAGGTGGCACTTGTGCAGTGGAGAGTGATCAACCAACCACCTCAAAAGAAGAAATCCTGTAGGATTTTTGCCATCCTTCTTTGCTGGCATTGTGGGTGACACACCTGTCACTGCCCCAACAGACTATCCTGTAAATTATCTTTTAACTTATGCCTTCTATAAGGACCTAAAATAATTGTGTTGCAGTTGCTGCCCAGTTCCTCCAGATTTTTTTTACTACTGTTTTCCCCATCCTACTGTGACCCCTCCCTATCCATGAGCTCACCTCCTCATGGCCACTGCCCATTACTGTTATCTGTCTTGACACCTGTACTGAATAAAATATTGTTTTTTACAAGCAACAGATCCTGCAGCTGCAGTCCATAAGTGGAGTTTCATTGGCACTGAGAAAGCCTAAATTGGTACTAGGGCTGATGACCTAGTCAGGTTCTGACCCAGAGAGAGGGTTTGGGATTTTCTCGTTGAGAGTGACTATAGGTTTGGGATTAAATTACAAGTCTGAGCTTGTTCCATTCCTGTCAGAAGGACATTGTAGTAATATCATTACACTGCAGAAATCTGTTCCTGGTAGAAGGATATTGTAACAACATTAGTTACACAGCTGAAATTTGATCATGTTGTTTCTGTTTTGGTCTCCATACAGGTTATGATGCAGTTCGAGCAGCCTGGATATGCTGCCATAATTAGCATTGTTGTGTTAGCATCACTGTATTTGTCTGTACTCTTATTGGAACACTTACTGTTTTTTGTAACTTGTCCCTGTGTGTGTGTCTTTAAACTGCTGTATATAAATAAGGTGACACCAGGGTTGAGTACATCTCTTGACAAAGCATTTGGCACAAAACATAGAGAGCACTGGTGGAGGGTCAGCATGCTGGAGCACTCTGTACTGAATAAAATACCTGTTCATCAGCATATGGAACTGGCGTTGAGTGTGAGCTATTTCTTTTGTTCTGCCTACACTTGCTGACTTATGCACCGATACTCTGAGCTGCCTTCTTTTGTTGAACTCAGGGAACTAGTGGCCTTATTCAACAGCTCACTGAAAGACGGCATGATTCCAGAGGACTGAAAGAGGGCAGACAGGGTCCATCTTCATAAGAGCAGCAGCAGGGAGGTAGCTAGCAACTATAGGCTAGTGATTCTCACAACAGTGGTAGGAAAATTAAAGGAAACCCTATTAAAGAAAAGGTTTGTGAAGTATCTTGAATTCAGTGGGCTACAAGGCCAAAGGCAGCATGGATTCATAGGGGAGAAATTATGCCAGATGAATCTGATTGATTCTCTGAGTAGTTGACCAGTAAAATAGATCACAGGAGGGCAGTGGATGTAGCCTATCAGGACTTTAGCAAGGCCTTTGACCCTGTGTCACACAGGAAGCTGATAAAGACCCTAAGCAGCCTAGGAGTGGGATCCAAAGTGGTGAATTGATAATGACTGGTAAATGGATAGACAACAGAAAGTGGTGGTTAACAGCACTCACTCTAATGAGGGAAGAGTGACCAGCGGGGTGCTACAGGGCTTAGTATTGGGACTGGTCCTCTTCAAAGTCTTCATAAATGACATTGCAAAAGCACTGAAATGGAAGGTATGCCTTTTTGCAGATGACACCAAAATCTGTAATAGGGTGGATTCTCAGCAGGGGTGAAGAGAATGCATAGGGACCTTGGGAAACTTCGAGATGAGTCAAGAGCATGGCAGTTGTGTTTAATGCCAAAAGTGCAAAATCATGCACCTCGTGACATAGGTACCCAGAAGCTGAGTATAGGATGTGTGGGAGGTAATAGCAGTCACTAAGCAGGACATGGATGATGGGGTTATCATATCTGATGAACTCAAAGTAGCAGGACAGTGTGACTAAGTAGTGGGTAAGGCTGGTGGGATGCAAGGATGCATAGGAAGAGCTCTTTCCAGCAGGATGAGTGAGATAGTGTTGCCACTGTATCATTCACTGATAAGACTCCACCTGGAGTATTGTGTCCCGCTCTGGAGGCTGCAACTCAGAAAGAACACAGGGTGGAGGCAGTCCAGAGGAGGGCACCAAAATGGTTCAAGGGTTACATCAAAAGTCATTTTAGGAGAGACTGAGGGATCTTAAAATGTACACACTGAAAGGGAGGAGACATAGAAACATAAAGTTTGTCAGCAATAAGAACCATACGGCCCACCTAGTCTGCCTATTTCCCTACTCACAGCATTAGCCCCAGATCCTACTTGATCTGTATCTCCTGCTCTGCACATTTCCAGAGTACCCTTTTGTCTATCCCATGCACTCTTGAACCCCTGTATTATTTTCACACCCACCACTTCTCCTGGAAGGCTGTTCCATGCTTCACCACCCTTTCAGTGAAAAAGTACTTCCTAACATTACCCCTGAGCCTTCCACCCTTCAGCTTCATATCATGCCCCTTGTTCTTGCACAGAGTTTTTCTGATCGCTTTCCACCTGTACCCTGTTTATTCCCCTAAGGTACTTGAAAGTCTCTATCATATCTCCCCTCTCCTTCTTTCCTCCAGTGAAAAGATATTAAGGTCCTTAAGACTTTCCTCATAGGGCTTCTGGTGCAGTCCATGTTTTCATTGCCTTCTCTGGACTGCCTCTATTTTTTCACTGTGCTTCTGGAGATGTGGTCTCCAGAACTGGTCACAGTACTCCAGCTGAGGCCTCACCAGTGATCTGTACAGTGGCATCTCCACCTCTTTCCTCCTGCTTGTTATGCCCCTCCCTATGCACTCAGACATTCTGTTTGCTCTCTCTACAACCTTTTCACACTGTTTGTCACCCTCTGTCATCAGACACGATAACCCCAGGTCTCTCTCCTGACTTGTGTGCACCAGAATTTCCCCACCCATCATGTACTCCTCCTTTAAATTCCTGTGACCCAGGTGCATGATCTTGCACTTTTTAGCATTGAAACTCAACTGCCAAACACCTGACCACTCCTCTAATAGGCTTAGGTCCTTTCTCATTTTTTCCTCTCCTTCTGGTGTGTCCACCCTGTTTCAGATCTTGATGTCATCTGTGAAGAGGCACACCTTTCCCTAGATGCTCTACAATGTCCAAGAGCCAAGATGGGGTATGATACAGACCTACTAGTACCCCAGGGGTGAACAGGATGCAGGAGGAACTCTCAAATTTGAAAAAGCAGCAGGACCAGAGAGCATGCAATGAAGCTGGAGGAGGAAGTTTAAGAGATATTAGAGGAAGTACTACCACACTGAAAGAGTAGTGGACACATGAAAGAGACTGCCAGCAGAAATGGTGGAGGCAAAACAGTAGGGGCTTTGAGAATATGTAGGAAAGACATTGGTGAATATTAATAAATAGTCAAGGAGCAAGGAGGGTCACCAGAGACCAGTTAGGGTCTGCAAGCTAGACTAGGCAGGGACCATCTGAGCAGACTGGTGGGCCAAGCAGTCTTTTCTGCCAACAAATCCCATGTTTCTCTGATTCTATGACACAATAACTCCACCTGTCAAAAAAACTAGAGTAATAAATATTTTAGCCGATCACAATACATTTATTATCCTCCTATTTGTAGTCTGCTTTACCGTGCCAATTATTACATTGGAAGTCAAAGTGGTTAAGCTGAATTACTGAAACCAAACCAAATTCAGTGTCCTAATGAAAGCCAAACCAGATTTGCCAATGGCCAACTTTTCTCACTCTTAGATTCTCTAAAGAGGAACATTGTTATGGGGCCACAGCATAATCAAAGGAAAACATTCATATACAGTGGATGGCATAATCTGAAAGGCCATGAAAAGCTTTTTCAAAAGAGGTACTGGTCTCACCTGTAGCTGAAAGCAGTCCAAGATATTGATGTCCGAGTGTGTTCAATATTATACTATATTACAGCCATTTTAGAAACTTGTGATTTTATTGATGAATATGATGTGCTTTACTCAGTGTAGTTAGGCACAGCTTTTCCTTGACAACATTGCAATGTTCTAAAGATGGCTGCAATGCTGTATTAATATTGAAGGAATATTCATATGCTTTCAGACTACAGTATGATGGTCACTAGGCATGAATTCTCCTTCAAGTACTTTTGTATTCAAAGATATTGTCTTTGCAAGCGTGATATACTGGAAAAGCATGTACAGTTTACCCAAGGAGTATAACATCTTCTTTGTGGTGTCTATATGGTTGCTAGACCATAACTCTTGTGGTCAAGTCTCCTATAAGAATGGGCATTTCATGCAGTTGTACAGGGTAATTAGCAACTGAAACCTTGAAGCTTTAGGGCTACTAAAGGGAAATGTTCTCGTAGGCACCACCACACCTATTTTGTAAGGCTGCCACCAATTGTACTTCAAGTGTGAACAATTTTTTATTCAGTTTCATTACAAATCTAAACATTCTGCCCCTAAGTGTCCTGACGCAAACATAGTCATTTGTAAGCATCACGCAATCCCCCACAGCTGACATACTGGCTGTGGATCAGCCCAGGAGATACACTATAACTTATGGCTGAAGTATTAGAAAGCTCTGTTTTGCCTGTCACCAGTTATGCTCCTCTTGTGAGGTTATTTCTAGGTCACATGACCACTGAACATTGAATCTCCACTAGCTGATCCCTGGCTGAGATGTCAGCATTTATATTGTGAGATGCTACTGAGCATCTATTTTTACATTAGGATATGGGGGATCACACGTCCAACCAGATGTACAATCAAATGGAGTAAAATAATGTATTTTTTTGTAATTTAAGTGCAAATCAAAAGCAGTCCTACACAATTGTTGTGGGCTATAAAGTTTGCATTTCCCTAAAGTATAATTTTAAGTACACACTTTTCAAACACTGGTATTAATAAAGTGAAGCACTGACCAGTGCGGATATTCTTTTAGAAACGTATAGATGAAAATACAGTGGCAGTCCTTGGCAGCTTGCAGACAACTCCACTGGTGCATTTATGTATATAAATTTGTTTTACAACAACTTCCTTTTATTTAACAACTTTAGTGCAGTTTAAACAACCAAATAGATGTGCATTAAGGTCCAGCAGTCACCCACAGTTCTCCAGACCTAAGTCCAGGAACAAACATGGTAACAACTCACTAGCTGTGTCAGTACCTTACACATTGATTTCTATCCAAAAGAAAGTAAAGATGATGGCTTTAATACCAATTTCACATTTTAAGAACTGCCTTA
Source organism: Neoceratodus forsteri (assembly GCA_016271365.2). NCBI lineage: Eukaryota > Metazoa > Chordata > Ceratodontiformes > Ceratodontidae > Neoceratodus > Neoceratodus forsteri. The sequence continues at coordinate 878,539,096 of CM028131.1, read as the reverse complement.
TTGAAAGTACATATCACAAGTATAACTGTTTTTAAATGAATGTCTGTTAAATTGCTTGTCTGTCTGTGTGCTACCCTGATTTATATAAATATTTGTTTTGTTCATCATTTTGGATGCAATTATAAAAGAGAGTTTACTCAATTTGCTTTCTAATAAAACTGATTGACTGATGAAAAATATGCAGTGGAACCACAGACAGAGAATTGTTGTTTCTCTGGCTCAAGACCCAGCACTTGACCATAGTCTTTATCAGGGGGCTGGGTTTGCGTAGAGAACAGACCCACCTGTATACCATTTAATCTGAAAGACCCTTAAACCAATTTGTTGGAATGTCTGTTAAATTGCTTGTCTGTCTGTGTGTTATCCCAGCACTGACCATAGTCTTTATCAGGGGCTGGGTTTATGAAGAACAGACCCACCTGTATACCACTTAATCTGGAAGGCCCTTAATCCAATTGGTTGGAATATCTGTTAAATTGCTTGTCTGTTCTGTGCTATCCTATTTTATATAAATATTTGTTTTGTTCATCATTTTGGATGCAATCATAAAAGAGAGTTTACTCTCAATTTGCTTCTAATAAAACTGATTGACTGATGAAAAACATGCAGTGGAACCACAGACAGAGAATTGTTGCTTCTCTGGCTCAAGACCCAGCACTTCGACCATAGTCTTTATCAGGGGCTGGGTTTGTGTAGAGAACAGACCCACCTGTATACCACTTAATCTGAAAGTCCCTTAATCCAATTGGTTGGATAAAACAGTTAATTAACTGAATTAGCAAGACAAGTAAGTGATCGTGGGGAACAGAACAAACAACCAGAACAAAGACAGTATTACTAAGTGCATCAAACATTTATAATCCTAAAGTGGATATTAAATGCAGTAATAACAGAACAATTCTAATCCATAAAAATACTAGAACTAAATAAAATTGTTAATACAATACTATAAATACCAGTGATGGAAATTCAATTCAAATCCATACAAAATATATTCCAAGATCAGAAGCAGACATGACAATCATTTTAAATTACCATCAACCTTAACCTTGTAATAAGGAACAAGTTTACTAGAGAACCATAAGTAAAGAAAATATAAGAATTCTTCCTCAGAGCTAGCACTTTTCCAGTAATCTCCCTTAAATATAAATTTTCATGGGAAAATACCCAAGAGGTCAGCAGGTACTGGTTCTTGTGTTTCTGTGGAAAAAGGAAGAATACATTTTGGAGATGTATTTAAAAGAAGTGAAATGAATGTATTATTTATAAGAATGATTTAAAGATCCCATTCCATATTCAAACCTATTGGTTGAATTGTACTTAATGTAAAATCCAGAAACTCTCCCTTCTCAGTAGTCGATTTTGTCTATCCTCTTCCCCAAAGATTAATACTTTTAATTCCCATCCATTTCAGACAATCCAGATCATCGTGACATTCAGTGACATGATTGCCAATAGGAGTAACAGTTTGTCCAGACCTACTGTAACAGCACTGACATGTTCTTGTATGTGGGTATGCACAATCCGGACTGTACGTCTAACATAAATAAGTGGACATGTGCACCACAGTGCATAAACCACACAACTGCTGTTACAGGAAATAAAGCTTTCAATGCTTATTTCTTTGTTGTAGCTTTGCATTTTCAAATAATTTCTCTGGTGGCAAAACTGGCACACATTGCAGTGCCCCAGTGATGCATCCCCAAATGTGGTGAGGGCAGCCAATTTCTAGGTTCAGAGTCACAGTCTGATCTTTAAAAGTAGCTATCAACTAATTTGTTGCTCAACTTGGGGACACAAGAGAATGCTAATTTTGGAACCTCACAGAGCTCATTTGCCAAGATATGGTCACTCTAAAGTATGGGCCAATGTTTTCTAACCATCTTCACAATTTTGCTGAAGCTGAGGTATATTTCATAATGAAATTTGTTTGCTTTTCTCATTCTTTTTCTAGGTTTTAGTGTGAAAAGTGACTGTGACTTTTCCTGGCCTGTTCTAAGGCTTCATGTAAGTACCCTATCATAGCCTCTGGCTAAAACGCTCTAAGTATGTATCAGTGGAACAGTTTCTACAATTTCTATGAAGGAACATGGGTGGGCGCTTTCTGTTCTCAAGCAGACTGTTGCAGTTTTCTTTTATTGTATTCTTTGGTGTGCATAGTTTCTTCATCAGCCATGAAAGTCACATCCAGGAAGTCTATCTGAGAGGTGTTAATGGTACTAGTTAATTTCAGATTAATGGCATTTTGATTGAGCCATTTTACAAAATTGGCAGCCTCTTCATGGATCCCTTTCCAGTTGCAAAATACATCATCAATATATGCAACCATTCAACAGTCTGGCTTCTATAGGGATTTATCAAAGGATTCAGAACTGCTGTAATCTCCCAATGACCCAAGAACAGTTTGCAAAGATGGCACCATTGCTGTGCCTATGGCTATACAGCACCACTGCAAATGAAACATATTGGTCAAATTCAAGATAGTTATAGGATTAACACAAATGCTAATCCTTCCAAAATAAATTGATTAGGAATTGATTCATGGTATGGGATATTTTCAAGAAAAAACTTGCAGGCTTCTATAATTTTGTATTATTGATACTAGTATACAATGAAACTACATCAGTTTCATGCCAAATGTAGTTGTCTTCAATTTAAAGCCATCTAATTTAAGTAAATCCATAGTATCATCGAATAAGATTTTTCACTCCTGCTCCAGTGCCCAGTCTGGCCCTCTCCTTTGGGTTGCTGCATCATTTTGTTTTTACTGTTCGTATTGTTTTATTGTTAGGCACCCAAAGCCTCCGGAATGAGTGCCATATAAATAAAATTTGCCTTGCCTTGCTTTGCCCCTGGACACCCCCCATACCATCCCCATCACCATCTGTCCATCACCCACAATGGCATGCACCCATTGTAGACCCGTGTAACCCTTTAGGGGCCTCCTCCCAAGGGATGCCAGGAGGAGGGAGGAAGGAAGGGAGATAGTTTTGCTACCTTGACCATGGGGCAACTGAGGATCAGATGAGTGATGGCTGGCAGGATGGTTGCATGGTGTTTGGGAATAAGGTGGTTGTCATCTGGTGCCCAGGTGGGCAGCTTTCCTCTTTTCTGCCCCTCCCACCTTCCACAATCAGGTGGCAACACACAGCATCCTGGGCGGGGCGTCCAGTGGAATGGGTGGTGTTTCACACCACCTAGGACCCTGCCACTTGCCACCACCAGGAGCTGCCAGTGAAGCAGTCCAGCACTGCCCTCCTCCCGAGGGATGCATCCAAGGGATTCTCTGACTCCTTCCTGCTGGCCTCCGCTCCTGTCATCCTGGGCTTGGGTGTGAACCCACGTCACCAGCATGACAGGTGATCCCCATCATCTGGCCCCTGGGAGCTGGCCACAAATAAGATTTTAGTTGTGCTACTGAGTCTTTAAAAAGGCATCTAAGAATTTACATAAATTATCTGTAAGGTATCCATTCCTGATACAATGGGATACCCTGGAGGGCATGTCAGACTTTTATGAATTTTAGGCAAGGCATAAAGAATGGGAATACATGGATTTTCTATCCATAAGAAATTGAACTTGTCATCTGCAATATATCATGAACCTCTTGCCCATTTCAATAAAGTCAAAAGTTATTTTTTTTAAAATCAGTTGTATTGTGTGAAAGCAATTTGTAACTATTTTCATTAGAGGGAGGTCTAAGACACAACTTAAATAATCACCTGCACAATTGTTGTGGGGCTGCAATACTGATATTCCCCTTAAGTATAATTTTAAGTAGACACTGATGGTTTTAACTGTGTAATGGTCATTAGATGTTTTGCAGCCTGAGTCTTCCCACCCTAATTCAATGTATGTTGCTGGATACTACAATATATATGAACATACGAACATACAAATTTACCAGCAGAAATAGGCCACTTGGTCTATCAAGTTCTACTTGAGTGTGCAGCTAGCCCCTCACCTTGTAGCTGCCCCACCCCTTCCCAATTACCCCTCTTACCCTGTCCCATCCCTTTTGAAACTATCCACTGTCTTACAGAATACCACCTCTTCCAGTAGAGCATTCCATTCTGCCACAGCCCTCTCCGTGAAAAAGTGTCTCCTCATTTCCATCCTAAATCTTCCCCTCCAATCTAAGGCCATGCCCTCTCATGTCTTCCCCTCCTTAACTGAATATCCCTTCAGTGCCTCCTTGTTTATCCCTTTAAGTACTTAAGGTCTCAATAATATCTCCGATCCCTTCTCACCTCCAGGAGTACATATTCAGCTCTCTCAGCCTCTCTTCATATGGCTGTCCTCCAATCCCTGGATCATCTCTGTTGCCCTGTGTTGTACCCCTTCAAGTAATATCACATCCTTCTTCAGATATGGGCACCAGTACTGCATGCAGTACTCCAGGTGTTTCCTGGACAGTGACCTGTAGAGAGGCTGGATCACCTCCCTGCTCCTGGAGGAGATCACTCTTGCATATAACCCAGCATCCAGTTGGCTTTAGTTGCTGCCCCTCCCTGCTCTATATTTTCATTTTCCCCATTACAATCACCCCTAGATCCATTTTCTCCTTGGTGGTGCCTAGTTGCACCCTCCCAGCTGGTAACACCTCACTGTGTTCTTTTGCTCGAATGCAGTACTTTGCACTTTTTCGCATTGAACCCCAACTGCCACACTTCTGACCACTCCACCAGCTTGGTCAGGTCACCCTGCAGCCCCTGCCAGACTGCTATTTCATCCATCACCCTCAGCTTGGTATCATCAGTGAACAGATTGATCTTACTCCTGATGCCATGTGAGATGTCTGCTATGAATATCCCAAACAGCACTGGCCTCAGTACTGATCCCTGCAGCACCCCACTAGTCACGGCCTTTGGAGATGAGAGTTCCCCTCCACCACTATCCTCTGCTGTCTCTCCTGTGGCCAGTTCTTGATCCAGTTAACCATCTTAGTCCCCACCCCACATATCTTAACTTTCCTCCCAACCTCCCATGCGGCACCAAATTGAAGGCCTTACTGAAGTCCAAATATATGACAGCCACAGCATAGCCCTTGTCCAACTCCTCATAACCCAGTCATAATACTCAGCTAGGTTAATCTGACAGGATTTTCTGGAGACAAACCCATGCTGATGATTGTCCTGGAGCCCATTGTCTTCCAGAAAAGACACCAGCTCTCCTTAAGTATTGTCTCCATCAGCTTCCCCACAATGGATGTTAGGCTTACGGTCTATAATTACCTGGTTCATCCTTTGGTCTACTTTAATGCATGGGCACCACGTGGCCATCCTCCAGTCATGTGGTTTATTGAATAGGTCCACCAGCGGTCCAGCCAGAATTTCTGCCATTTCCTTCAGCACCCTGGGATGTATGTCATCTGGTCCTGGTGCCTTATCCACCCTAAAGAGCCTTAGACCTTCCAATAACCTACCCTCAGTGATCACCCGTCCATTACCCCCCCACCCCTGTGGTAGTTACTCCCTTCTCCTCGTGAATACAGAACAGAATTAATCATTCAGTGCTTCTGCCTGTTCCACCCCTCCTCTGCCTACCCCCGTCCTTCCTGATCATCACTATCTATTCCTTGTGGCCCTTCTCTCCCATATGTATCTGAAGAAGTAATTTTCCCCATCTCTGATGCCCTGTACCAGCCTCTTTTCCCTGGAAGCTTTAACTGCCCTGACTCCTGGTAACTTCTTTGGACTCTTCACATACTCCTCCCTATCCTCCGCCTTCCCAGATTTCTTGTATTTCATGAATGCTGCTTTTTAGCCCTCACCATTTCTAAGACCTCCCTACTCATCCAGCTCAGTTTCTTAGCCTTTCCCTTTCTGCTCTGTGATTTGGTACTTGTCTCAGTAGCCTTCACAATCCTCAATTTGATTTTTCCTCTTTCTGTTTCACATCCCAGTGTGGCTTGAATTCTCTCAGGTGCCCACCTGAGATATAACCCACCTGATCAAAATCAGCCTGTCTTTAGTCAACCACCCTGGTCCTTGTACCCACCACTTCCCTGCTCATGTTTAGTGTGAACCACACTGAGTGGTGGTCACTCCCACCAAGAGGGTCCTCCACCCCACCTCCCTTACAGCCTCCCCATTGGTCAGTACTAGATCAGTGTATTACCCAATATAGTCAGCTCAGTGACCATCTGTGCCAGGAAGCAGTCCTGGAATGCATCCAGGAGTATTTGCTCCCTAGCACTGAGGTGGCTGGGGTATCCCAATCCACTCCTGGTAGATTGAAGTCCCCATGATCACTGTGTTACCTTTTCCACACACCTTCTTAATTTGCTCTGCCAGCTCCCTGCCCAGGTCTTCCTCTTGAGCTGGTGGCCTGTATACCACCCCCATCCTGAGAATCCTATTCTTCATGTCCTGGAATTGCATCCACAAGGCCTCTGTCCCACCCTCCACCCTCCTACCCTCTTCCTTTGCACACTTTATCCCATCCTTCACATACATCGCTACCCCCCTTTCCTTTCTCCTATCCCTCCTGTAAATCTTATACCCTGGGATCATCAGGTTCCAGTCCTGGTATTGGTTGGCCTATGCTTCTGTGATGGCGCTGTGTCCACCATCCCTCTGCCAACAGAGTCTGTAGTTCTGCAGTTTTGTTCCCAGGCTTCTTGCATTAAGGAGACAACCCTCCAAGATGCTCCGTTACCCTCCATACCCCATTTCTCACCCTTTCAACCCCACTCTTGATCCTCCTGATTCCAGCCCTGTTTGTATAGGGTGTAAGCTCGTTTGTCTCCCTCTCCAGAGACCCCTCCTTCCAGCTTTCCACTCGCCACCCCCATGCTATATACTCTTCTAACCTCTGTTTTAACACCCCTGCCCCTCTCTGCTCAAATGTAATCTGTCCCCAGTGTACAGATCTCGGTTGTCCCAGACCCTGCCCCAGTCTTTCACTAACCCATACCCTTGGATCTACTCCATTCTCCCAGTCAATTGTTGAACTCATCTGTCTACCCTTCCTCACCGTGCTTGCCCTGGGCACTGGGAGTACCTCAGAGAAGGCCACTGATCACCCTGCCTCCTCACACAACTTTCCCAGTTTCTTGAAACTCTCCCTTACCACATCTACTGTTTCACCAGTCAAGTCATTCTTACCCACGTGCACCACATGTGGTTTGTGTCTTCATTCTTCGTGCACTTGAGAATGGTTTGTCCTGCTTTAACTGCCATCACTCCAGGTACAGACTCTACCCATATGTGACTATGTCTTTGCCCTTTGCTCCATCATCTGACCCCATTTAATATGTAATCACCCAGCACTAGTAAGCTCTCCTCTTCATTTCGCTTCCCTCCCCAATCTCTCTTTCCTTGTACCTGCTCTGAGATTCCACCCTGTCCACACATTTGTGTCCTAACTATACCCTCTGCTCCATCCCGGACCTCCTGCCTTGCCCCTCCCTAATGCTCTTTGTGCCTGACTTGCCCCTCCTCTCCTAGAGCTCTCCCATCATAATACCATCCCTCCCTTCGCCCTGGGCCCCCTCTTCTCATCCCCTCCTCTACTGTAATCCCCATGTCCACCCTTTCAGTTGGATCTCTCTTCCCTTAACCTTTCCCCTTCTTCTGGCTGAGTGCAATCCCTGGGCATTCACTACCCTCCCTCCTACCCCTCTCAAAGATTCCTCCCACTCACCCACCATTGTATTCAGCACCTCAAACCTATTTCTTGTCACCACTGTACCTCTGTGCATTGGTTTCATCCTACAGTCCGAGATCTCCCTTGCTGTCGGCTTCCATGTACTCCTTAGCCCCATATATGGCCACATCTGGGATTCTATGTACCCCTGCTATGTGTGAGTAAATGAGAATAACCCAAAACTGAAGCACATTTTCATGCACCCACATACTGACTGTGGGAATTGGAAACATGCCCAATGAGTTCAGGAAATGCATTTTCATTTGGTGTTTAGTTGGACAACCCTAAGCAGAATCCTGAAGGAGAGAATAGGCAGGCACTATAGTTGAAGGCCAACTGGGGAAAAAGCACAGGTGCTAGAAACAGGAAGCCAAATTTCTTGGCCAGTGGTATGGGGCCCATTATTTAGATCATATATGTAACCCCTTGTTACCCGGGTTGCTAGAATCCCAGTAAGACCTAGTGGTAGGCAGGGAAGGCAGCTTGTGAAACTCCAGTTAAATGGGTTTCACACTGTCTCACTCTGTTCTCAGTCTCAGCTGAGACTGAGGGATGACATCACCAATAGAACTTTTGCAGCTGCATAAGCCACATTGGAATCTGCAGCAAAGGGAGTTAGATAGAACGTTGGGAGTTTTCAAGGTTAATAGTCAGTGTCAGTTTGTCTTCAGTAAGTGAAGCTGTACTCAAGTGGTGGAGACCGCTGTTGGTCTCAGTTCCCCTTCTCCGGGGATGAAGATTCCCAGATTCCTGGGGCAATCCCTTAATTCTGCCAAGTGGAAGAAAAGCTGCCTGTTTAGTCCAACATTTATTTTGAAAGATGGAAGATTTGTGAGTCACCTGTGGGGCACCTGCAACTAAAGGTTGAGTGTCTGCTCTGACATAGAGGGCAAATGTTTTCTTCACCCTGGGACATGTGTGAAAATCTAGGGATTGCGTTACATTTGGGAAGCCTAGAGAAATGGGCCAAGCAAGGAAAGTAGTGTCAAATGCTAGAGAGTTGTGTGATTCAAGTAATATGTAAAGGAGATGCACCAGATCATCTACCCTTTAATCTACATTTAGAAGTTCAGCAAAGGAATGGTTAGTTTTTCCCAGGAAATGGCCGGGTATGGGCTGTGGGAGCTGGAGGTGGTGAACCCCCATCTTTAGTGACCAGGTCCACCTCTACAGATTTCTGCTGTGGTTGCTACTTTGCCTCATGCACTTGGCCAGTGATGGGGAAGTACCCAGATGTGGGGTTGCAAAGGGAAAATCTCTCTAGGAGTCACAGACTCTAAGTGGTGTGGGGAGCCACAACAAGTAAGGAAAAATCTCTCTAGGAGTTGCAAGACTCTAAGTGGTGTGGGAGCCACAACAAGTAAGGAAAAATTCTCTCTAGAGTCGCCGACTCTAAGTGGTGTGGGGAACCATGACAGGATAATTGGTTCATTCTTCCAATGGACCGTGGATCAAGTGGGTGGGTAGCCTGGCCCGTGGGAAAACCAAGTATGTACAAGTTGGGCTGTGTACCCAAAGCTTCATGCAAGTCCGGGCTGTGTGCCTGGTGGATTCAGAGCCTGAGGGCTGAAAATGGTGAATAAGTGTTCTGTAGTCTCTAATCTGCATTACCAGGAAATGTAGCCCCATGGGGTCCATCTATGCTTCGTTTTGTTCAGCTAGTATGAATAAAAGCCACACTGAAGAATCCCATTCCTGGTTCTGGACATTACAGTTATTGCTTCCTGTGTTCGGATTTACTTGGGTGCCCTGAGCAGAGTATCCAAACCAGGTCCCCCAGCCGAGTAACCTCATCCTCCCAAACTCAGTCCCCACCAGGTACTGCTGTCAGCTTCAACAGCATGCCACCTGTTGTTTGGCAAAAGGCAGGGTGAGGGGTTACAAAATGGAGGTACTGCTTTGGATTTTGTTCTGGGAGGAAGGTGCTTGGGCAAGGGGCTAGCGTTTGGCTACCTGGCAGGGTAGCCCAAAAAGCTGAAGCAATTTCCTAGTGTGTTGCTGTGTGCTGTGAATCTTGTGCTGCTGTTTAAAATTGCCAACTGTTTACCAAGGAGCAGTAAAGCCAAAGAGTGTGCCCTTGTCCTGCATCAAAATTGTTTACAGCTTTTTGCCTGCTTTAAAATGAACTGTTGTAAAGAAAAGTGTGAAAGACTAGGGTAGCAACAGGAAAAGTGTGCCCTGGACATTTGAAATGCTTTAAAAATAAACTGTGGTAAAGAAAGTGTGGAAGACTAGGGTAGAACAGGAAAATTGTGCCCTGGACGCTTGAAATGCTTTAAATGAACCGCTAGAAGAAAAGTGTGGAAGACTAGGGTAGCAACAGGAAAATTGTGCCCTGGATGTTGGAAATGCTTTTGAAATGTCTGAGAGACTGCAAGTGTTAAATGGCTATGTTAAATGGCTGAAATGGGCTCCCGCGTGGAGTCAGTTAAAAAAAAGTTGCATTCTGCAGTTTAAATTTGCCTGCTCGACAATCGCCGTGAGGAGAAGAGCCCTTGTGAGAAGAAGAGGCTCATTTGCATGGCGCCGTGTGGTTGGTCAGGCTGCAATCAGTCCCCCTCAGCCAGCTCTACAGAGACTGCCCCAGCATTCGAGAGGAGTGAGATTGGAGTGTGTGTACTGGCAGTGGAGGAGCGCCACGGAGTGTTCAAAGCATTGTAAACAGTTTAAAATAGACTTTATAGTTTAAAATTGGGCTCAACCGCTAATCGATTGTCCAAATTGCAAGTTTGGTGTTTGAAAAGACGATCGCTAGGACTGCACGCCTCGCTTTCATTCTGAGGCCTCCAAGAACTGGCTGCAGGCGTTTTTCCCATTGCAGCAAATTGCTACTGATAATAGTAAGTAACCATCCCTAAAACTGCTCAAACAGTGATTTTCAGCCTATGCCATATAAAATGTGTGTGCAGCAGTGTAGTTGTTTTGCAAGTAACCCACTGTAAAGCCCTGCCAGCAAGTGCAAGTCTGTTAAGCCATTGACTGTGTGTATAGTAATGAAATTAGCCTGAGTTTAAAGTTTGCAGCCAGAGAGAGACTGTGGGTTGTAGCAATGTGCAGCACTAGAAATACAGGCAATCCTGTGCTAAAACCTGAAGCTTTAAGGGACTGTGAATAAAATGAGTGATACCAGCATGTTAAAAGTCTGTGGAAAATCCTGTAAATGTGTTTAAAGCAAGATCAGAGCAAGTTGTGCAGTTTGAGCAAACGTTATCAGTAGTTTGTAAATCGGAACGCAGTGGCTTGACCCAGATTCTAAATGTTGATGCACAGGAGTGCTGCCATTACAGGGTGGGGTAGTAAAGCAAACACATGCAGCAGAGGAGCCATTTTACAGCTAAAGAGTGTCTTCAATAAAGTAGGACTTTCAGTTACAGTGAACTTTTGTTTGTTTTTCTGCAGTTATGGCCTCAGGACCAGCTCGTTACCCGGATCATGCCCGGGTTGCAGTAACAGCAGCAGTAAAAGACTGAGAGATATTGAAAAGTGGTGCTATGGAGGGCAACTGCCTCCTCAGGTGGCGATTCCTATTATCCAGTGCGTGTATGTCAAATATGCTTGGAAGCTGGAAGGGACGTCTTCATGATTCTTCACTGTGCTGGATGCCTAGAAAAATATGGCTTGTATAAAGTGCCTCCAACTGTTTGGCCCCCACATGGACAAAAATTCAGGAATCTGCAGTTGGCAGCACACAGCACCAGGCGGAGCCTGTGGAGGAAGGCCCTCGGGAGTGTGGCACAAAGCTAGAGGGCAGAGTTAGAGACAGAACCAGAAGTTGAAGTTTCGATGTTGGATCCCAGAAAGAAAGTTCGGATAAAGCATCAATAGACCCCTGAGGGGGGCCTAGCCCAAGTCTCTTAGGTGAAGATGAGATGGGAGGCCTTTGAGTGGGAGGTGTCGACCTGTGGATAGTCTCAGGAGTGAGAATGACTGCTCACTCCTGGGCTCAGGTCCTCAGTGAAGAGGAAGATGAGGGGAACCTATGTGGCCTTGTGAAAAAGGAACGGGTACACAGCCTCAAGATCTTGCCTCGGAGGAGTGTATGGAAGAAAGTGGTGATGCCATTGCCCTGGCTTTACAGGAGGAAGAAGTCAGGGATCTGTTTCTAATTTCTTAAGGATGCGGCTAGCAGAACCAGGACTGGCCACCCCAAGCCAGGCCAGTGGTCTCAGATTGACCAAATCAAGCAAAGAGGAGAGACTGGTTCGTAAGAAAGGCAAATGAGATCTATGGTATGACCTTTCCTACCTTTCCTCGAAAAGTCTGGGAGGAGATTGAGAACTGCAGGAAATCCTGGATCTGGGATGAAGCAATGAAAAGTGTGCATCCTGGAGCCAACAAGCATGTAAAGAATAGACTGTTCCACGAAAAGTATACCCAGTGGAAGAGAGGCAGGACACTGTTTATGGACAGAGGAGAATAATGGACGGAGCGGGACGTGAAATCTCCCACTGTGTGAATTATGTGCGCCCAGATGGGGTAATAATTCAAGCCCTGATCCCCATACTATTGGCCTCAGTGCAAGGACCTCCCAGCAAATAAGCCTGTGCCTACAAAATGAAGAGCTGAGCAGTGGTAGTCAATACTGCCACACCAGACTGTGAAGTACCTTATTGATCCACCAATATGAATATCCAGGACTCAGGTGCCCCACATTCATCAGTCTACAGTGGACTGGCCTTTCCAGAAACCATCGACTGGCCCACCAGATGACTTCAGATCCAGAGAGGACACCATCCCAGCTGTATCCTGTTCATCGCCTGGTAATCGGATGACATCGGGCCAGCTGTTTTCTTTTGTTCCTGTTCTAAGGTTCCGCTCCAGAGATGACAACAACCCAGCTGTTTCCAGATGTGCCCTCCTGTGGTTCCCGGAAGATGTCCGCCCAGCTGTATTGGAAGAAATGCTGCCAGGAGAGTCTTTGTCAGAGGTGCAGGTTGGTGCCGAATCTCGTACTACAAGTGGCTGGTAAGTCTGAACTTTTCTTTCTTTATGACATTGCAGTACACACCCTACACTAACAGATTTCAAAATGTGTGACCTGTCCACAAAGACTCTCTTCGGGACTTTGGCCTGTTAGAACTGTGCTTCACCGGCTCGCCCAGGAGAAACTCTTTTATTGACTAGCCTTCGGCTTGTGGTCATTAGTTGGGACTTTAGGCACTCATCCCCAAAATGTGTATTGTAATTAATGTCATTGTTTTCTAATGTAAATACTGTTTTTCAACTTTTTCTAAAACAAATCTTTTGGGATTCTGCAGTGTTTTGATGGTAGGGGTCTAGGTAGACTGTGTATGCAGATTAGAGTGTGTTTTGTCTTTCTTTTTCTTACAAGTGTTCCTGGGAAGACAGAAGAGAAGACAAGAAGAGGAGGAGGGCTCATCAGAGTTCCTCATCAGTGCTTTAGTGTTTAGAAATTTAAACTACTGTGGTGTTATTGTTGTTATTGTTGTATTAACCCTACCCTTCCACAGGTGTGGTTGGGGGTAGGGAGGAGACAGTAATGTGGTATTTTAATGGTGTGTGGTTGCAGGTTGCCCAAGGTTGGGGAGGTCCCGGGTTGTTTTTGTTTTGGGGTATTATGTTAAAGGCAGATAGGTTTTCCCTAGAAGGTTGGGGGATAGATAGGCTGTGGTCCTGAGTGACCACTGGGACCTGAAGGCTGATCTATCAGGGCTATGCTCTGGATAGTTCTACCAGAGCCACAGGTGTCCATAGTAAGTGGATAGTGTAGAGGCTGATATGTCAGCTACAGGCCTCTAGGCCCTTAGTGTTGCCTGCCTGTGCTTGCACGTGGTAGGAGGGGCCTGATCACCCCTCCGCAGGTAGCACATAGGGTGGGATGGCTAAGGCCAGGTAAATAATGACTCATGATGTCATTTTCCTGTCATGAAGGCGAGTAACCCCTTGGCTACCCAGGATTACTAGAATCCCAGTAAGACCCAGTGGTAGGCAGGAATGCAGCTTGTGAAACTCCAATTAAATGGGTTTCACACTGTCTCACTCTGTTCTTAGTCTCAGCTGAGACTGAGGATGACATCACCAATAGAACTTTCGCAGCTGCATAAGCCACATTGGAATCTGCAGCAAAGGGAATTAGATAGAACGTTGGGAGTTTTCAAAGGTTAATAGTCAGTGTCTAGTTTGTCTTCAGTAAGTGAAGTTGTACTCAATGGTGGAGACCGCTGTTTTGTCTCAGTGCCCCTCCGTCTGGGGGTGAATGTAAAGATTCCCCGCAGATTCCTGGGGCAATCCCCTTAATTCTGCCAAGTGGAAGAAAAGCTGCCTGTTTAGTCCAACATTTATTTTGAAAGATGGAAGATCTGTGAGTCGCATGTGGGCACCTGCAACTAAAGGGTGAGTGTCTGTCTGACATAGAGGGCAAATGTTTTCTCACCCTGGACATGTGTGAAAATCTAGGATTGCGCTACATTTTGGGAAGCCTAGAGAAATGGGCTAACAAGTAAAGTAGTGTCAAATGCTAGAGAGTTGTGTGATTCAAGTAATATGTAGAGGAGATGCACCAGATCATCTACCCTTTAATCTACATTTAGAAGTTCAGCAAAGGAATGGTTCAGTTTTTCCAGGAAATGGCGGGTATGGGCTGTGGGAGCTGGAGGTGGGCGATCCACCATCTTTAGTGACCAGGTCCACCTCTACGGATTTCTGCTGTGGTTGCTACTTTGCCTCATGCACTTGGCCAGTGATGGAGGAAGTACCCAGATGTGGGGTTGCAAAAGGGAACTCTCTAGGAGTCGAGACTCTAGTGGTGGGGAGCCACAACAAGTAAAGAAAAATTTCTCTAGGAGTTGCCGACTCTAAGTGGTGTGGGGAGCCATGACAGGATAATTGGTTCATTCTTCCAATGGACCGTGGATCAAGTGGCCGGTGGGGGAGCCTGGCCCGTGGGGAAAACCCAAGTGTACAAGTCGGGCTGTGTACCCAAAGCTGCGGCAAGTCCGGCTGTGTGCTGGTGGGTTCAGAGCCTGAGGGCTGAAAATGGTGAACAGGTGTTCTGTAGTCTCTAATCTGCATTACCAGGAAATGTAGCCCCATGGGGGTCCATCTATGCTTTGTTTTGTTCAGCTAGTATGTGAATAAAAGCCACACTGAAGAATCCCATTCCTGGTTCTGGACATTACAGTTATTGCTTCCTGTGTTCGGATTTACTTGGGTGCCCTGAGCAGAGTAGCCAAACCTAGGTCCCCCTGTGCCGAGTAACCTCATCCTCCCCGAACCCAGTCCCCACCAGGTACTGCTGTCAGCTTCAACAGCATGCTACCTGTTGTTTGGCAAAAGGCAGGGGTGAGGAGTTACATATAGAAAGATAGAAACATAGAATTTGACTGCAGATAAGGACTGCTTGGCCCACCTATTCAGATCATTTTCCTACCTACATTATTACCACAATATAAAATAGGCAATAAATCCTCTGTGTCCTGATTGGTTGAGATTTGATTTAGCCATTGCAGTAAGAAAGTGCCACCACTGGCTAAAACAAATCCTCGCCAACCAGGGCAACTCACAAAATTCATAAGCCACCTATTTCCTAGTTTCCTTTATAAACATCACTACAGCCTTTACTCATACATAAAAAACTCAACTAGGCCCTAAAATAAAAGTCCATTAAATTAAATAAAGTAAGTAAATAATTTAATGTTATTTACACTCATAAGCCCCTTACACACATACACAAATAAAGAATCAGGTACTATTCAGAGTTTCCATTGCTGGTGTTTCTTTGATGACCATCAAAAATCCCCCACCTATCTCTACCACTTCGCCAGAAAACTCCCTGCTCCTTACTTGGCAACAGATAAAATCGATGTTCTGGCTCCACTTCAGGCCTGTGTGTGTGTTTTGTTTGTATGCCATTATGAGCTCTAAAGAATTTTGAATTCATGTGTACCATGTTACCATTCTGTGTGTGTGCGGGGGGTATTCTACTACTGGAATAATGTGAGCTTTGAACTCTTCTATTCCATGGCAACAATCACACAATGTACTGAGTGTGAAGAAAGACAGATGACTGACAGGTGAAAAACGTCTGTGGAAGAACTATTTAACATTATTTAGCAACATTTTAGTATTTTTTTTCTGTGACTTTGAAAACTTTTGAATGTTCTTTTTTTTCAAAGTTACCTATGGTCCATTTTATGAGCAATAAGACATGTATGGGTGTTGGGTAGTACTGAGATACCCACACACCCAGAGATAGGCTCGACCTGCGGTCTCATTTTCTTCGCCTCTGGATGTCTGGGTATCTCAGTACTACCAACACCCAGCCATGTCTTATTGCTTACAACTGAACTTGATCTGCAGCT
Source organism: Neoceratodus forsteri (assembly GCA_016271365.2). Lineage (NCBI taxonomy): Eukaryota > Metazoa > Chordata > Ceratodontiformes > Ceratodontidae > Neoceratodus > Neoceratodus forsteri. The sequence continues at coordinate 878,523,125 of CM028131.1, read as the reverse complement.
CTTTCTCCTCCCCTTCCTTTCCACTATGATTCCCTAGTGCCTGTCCCATGCATTCTTGAACCCCACCACTATTTTTGCCCCTAACACCTCAGCTAGAAGGCTGTTCAGGAATACACCACAATTTCTGTGAAGAGGTTCTTCCTCACATCTTTCCTGAATCAACCCACCCTCCAGCTTCATAGTATGTCCCCTGTTCCTGAGCACATTTTATTCTGAGAAATGTTTCCTGTTGTACCTTATTTACCCCATGAGGTATTTAAAGGTCTCTATCAAACTCCCAGGATGTTTAGTTTAGTTTATTTTTGAAGGGATAATGGCCATTGAGCAAGCAGATTTGCAAGGTGGTCCCTTATACATAAACCATAACATCAACAATTACAGAACAACATGTAAATGGTTACAAGGTTAGGGCACATAACACAATTGTAGTATGTATATTTAATAACCAACAATTAAACATTAGCAGAACAAATATCAGCCATGGCTGGGTGCCTACAAAAGTGCATAATGGATAAGTGTGATTTTACATTTATTTTATTTTCTACGGTAGAAAGAGGGAAGAGAAGGTGATATCAAAATATGGACCACAACAGAGCTAGGATAAGGATAGGAGAGAAGGTTAATAAGAATGGCAGATGTCAGGAGAATTTTTGTCAGTAAGTGATTTGAACACGCTCAGGATGATCAAGTTTTTTAATTTGAGCATGGATTGAAGTTTGTTACAGGCTGTGGGAAGAACATAGTTCATGGCTGACTTACCAAAGTGAGTGCAAATTCTGGGTACCTCCAGTGAGATGTATGCACATTCTTAGCGATAGGAGCTGTGTAAACAGTGGAGGAAAGAAGTGGTATAGGGGAGCAACATGCTTATTAGTGCTTTGTAAACCCAGGTATATGTATGAATATGTCTTCTGGTTGCCAGAGAGATCCAGCTTACCTCCTTATACAAGGAACAGTGGTAGGTTTTGGCTGGAGCATTGGTAATGAACTGAATAGCACAGTGTTAGAGGGTGTCCAGCTCAAGATTGGTTATTGAACAGTTAGCATATTTAATATCTGCATAGTCCAATAGGTGCATGAAGGTGGCCTGAACAAGTCTGATTCTAGAGTCTTGAGAGAATAGCGGTTTGTTTCTAAAAAGAACCTAAGTCTCTGCCTCAGCTTTTTGGATAATGCTTCAATGTGGGAGGTAAAGGATAAATGAGAGTCAAACAAGAACCATAAGTATTTGAGTTATCCACTGACTCAAGCTTATCACCCAGGAGCGAGGTAATGGGACTTGTAGTGCTACGGTTAGAAGAAGCAGTAGGTGAACTGGTTGGGTGAAAGAACATTACCTTATTTTGTTTAGCATTCAACAGTAGTTTTGACACTATTAGGTTCTGCTGAAACTGGTTAAAGTCCATCTGGAGTGCTGAGCAGACTTGGGTGAGAGAGGGTTTTGAGGTATGCAGAACAGTGTCATCAGCCAATAAGTGGATGTTAGAGTCAGTGATTGTATTGTTTAAGTGCTGACATAAATCAGAAAGAGCAGTGAGCCCAGAAGGAGCCCTGAGGGACACCTCTTAGCAAGGGGAGTAAGGATAAGAGAGTACCATTGGCATTTATCCATTGATATCTATCCCCAGATAACTGGCAAACCGGTTTAATACAGAATTATTGAGCCCAGTTGTTTAAGGCTGTCAAGGAGAAGGAGATGTTCCACCATATCAAAGGTCTTACTCATGTAACCACCCAGTCCCTGGGGTTACTAGAATCCCATCAGTGTCAGTGTTACTTAGAGCAGGCAGCTGGTGAATAACTGGTTAATTAGTTTTTCACCTACCTCTGTTTACTTGGTCTTAGCTGAGATGAGAGAGATGTCATTTAGAACTCTTGCAGCAGCATAAGCCATGGCAGCTGGCTGTGAGTGCGGAGTTTTAGAATCTTGGGTGAGTTTGATTTGGGAGTCTGTAGTGAGCAGCTGGAGGAGTGGGAGCTGCAATGTGGGCTCTGAGAGGAGAGCCTATTTTCTCACCCTATTCCTGAAAGACATCTGCCTGCCAAGAGAAGTGGTGGAAACCATTGATTACAGCAGGATTCTCCTGATTTTTCATCCCCAGAGAGATGGAAAGGACTGCTACAGGATGGATCTGAGGGCAATCCCTATTTGATCCAAGACCCTTTTGAAGATGCCTTTTGTATTCCAACTGTGGTAATCTGACTTTGTGCTTCCTGAAGAGAGTACCTGTCTTAGGTGTTTCTCTGACAAAGGGAATTATACACCAGTTTTGTTCTAAATTGAGACTGTTCTCAAGTTTAAGGTTGGCTGACAACTGTGGGGTCCAGAGGAGACTAATGCACATTGTTCAGGACTTTAGTTTCTATACTCAGGAGTAGTGTTTTCATATGCTGGATGAAAGTCATTCTAAGATGCATATTCCTAAATGTTTTACCAGAAGTTTTGAAGTTTAACTCTGAAAGAATAGCTGGATAAAGACATGGAAGTGAAAGGTGGCAGCTCCCATTTGGAGTGACCAGTTCAACACTACAGGTTCTGTAACAGTGCCTGGTTATTCAGGACATGGTGGCCAATGGCTGAAGAGAAAGTTTACCCCTGGTGTGGGTTGTGGTAATTATGAGCACCAGTGTGTCTGCTAGGCCAGTTGCCACTTTCCAAAGGTTAAAGTTATATGCCATATGGGAAATGTGTGCTTAGTTGTGGCCAATTTTACTAGAAGAAATGTGTGTTCAGCTGAGGTTCATAGCCACTGAAGAGAATTCAAGGTCCTGTGACATATGGGATATGCAGAGTTTGTCCAGTACAGATTTCTGTTGTTCTGCCATTGTCTTGTGCCATGAGGTATAAACCTTGGGATCCACCTTTGTTTTGTGTACCATCTTTTGGAATAAAGTCACACTCTAGAACCACAGCCTGGTTTCGACATTCATGTTACTTCTTCCTGTGTGGAATTACTGGGTACCCCTCTAGAAGTACAGACCTAGCATAGCCCTGGCAAAAGTTCTCTCCTCAGGACCTGGGTTTAGTTGGTCATTTGTGTTTGCTTTTGTACACCCCCCCCTTTCTGACCTCTAGAAATAATGAGTCTGGTACTATACATTCCCAAAGCTAGGGATGGTAGAGATTGTCAAGTATGTCTGGGTGCCCAGTCAAGGGTACCAACAGGTAGCTAACTGTGCAAAGTAGCGGGGTTACACTCAGATCCAGGAAAAGAGCCCTGTAATTTTTGTCCATGGCCTCTAACCAGTCACTTGTGATTTTGAATAATGCTGATATTGAGCTATGTAGTGGTCTGAAACCAGATTGTGAGGGTTGATTAACTGGTGCTTGTCCAGGAATGCTCTAACTTGTATGCTGACTAATGTTTCTAATAATTTTGAGAGGACTGGCAGGATTGAAATACGCCTATAATTATTTAGGTCACTAGGATCCACAGATTTAAAGAGGGGTAGCAGGTGGGCTACCTTCCAGTCATGTGGTATGGTCCCTCTGCTAATGATAGGTTAAATAGGTGGACAATTGGGGCCATAAGGTAGTGGTAGCCTAGTTTTAGGAAGAAGGGATCAATAGTGTCTGTCCCAGCACCTTTTTAGTGTCAAGCTTAAGCAATTGATCTTCAATCTGTTTATAAGTAATGCTGGAGAAGGTGAAGGAAGCATGGTGGAAGGCTGGGTGGTGTAACTGTACAGAGAATTGGAGGACTGAACGTAGCTGCCTGGGAGAAATCGAAGGCAAGGCCTGCTGTTGTAAAATGCTCGTTATGTTTGTCAAGTATTGTGGCCATGTCAGTTATGGAGGTGCCTTGGAAGTTTATTTTATTTAGGTTGGAGGTGCTTTACTACCTTCCACAGATATGAATATATGCCAGATTTCGCTGGGTTTCTTCTGCTGATTCGAGTATGTTAATGTAGTACTTCTCATTTGTATGTCTAATCATTTTGGTGCAGGCATTGCAGCATTCCCTAAAAGCTGTCCAGTCTGCAGGGATTTGGTCCATCGTGCAGTTGCCCATAACTGATCCCTATTTAACAAGGCTTTTTGATATCCACATTGAACCAGGAGCATGAAACTTTTTAACTTTGTGGCTAGTCAGAGGGCATGTCTATTTATAATATCACTCAGGTGGAATTAAAATGGATAGTGCATCTTGTGTAGTAAGTGCTAAGTAGAAATGCTGCCAGTTAATATCCTGCAGATCAGCCAAGTAATTGGCAGAGTTGGACTTCCTGAAGGACTTCCTGGAGACAAACTTACTATTAAAAGCTGGTTTTACTAAATTCTTGATGCATACAACTTATTAAGTGTCACTGAGATCATTGTGAAAAACAGATTTATAACATATTTTTAGGGGTCTGTTAGTCATGACTACCTCTAACAACGATCCTGTAGTTTGATTTTTGTCATTTGACCTTGTCATATCAGTGATTATCTGAGCCAGACCCATTTCATCACATAGGTTCTTTAGGGGTTAGAATTGGTACTGAGCAAGTCCAGGTTTAAATCCCTAAAATTATTGACTCATTAGAGGTGTTGCTAAGGAATTGTTGTAGATGGGGCAATAGAGCCAATCCCCAGATGGGGTTTGTAGCATCCGATTATATTGATTGATTCAGCTGCTGAAATTGATATTTTTAATGCTAAGCAATCAAAAGCCTTTGGCTTTAAAATGGTGTGCAGGACAGTGATGGGAATCTCTCATTGACATAGATGGCCCCTGGTGGTTCTGTCTACCCAGTGGGTGGGGAAATATGGTAGTGGCTATGGCTTGGTCCGTAATGGTGCTTTTAGCCATGTTTCTGTCAGAACTAAAATATCCAGGAGAGTATGAGATACCCATGCCTGTCCTTCAGTTAACTTCTTTGGCAGCTACAAATGTTGATAAATATCATTTTTAGGCCTTTAGCAGCAGCAAAGTCTGCAGGTGACAGTAGTTGGGTTGTAGGGTCAGGATTAAGCTCAATGTTTCCTGAGAAAAGGAGCAGTAGTAAAATTATTTGCTGAATGCAACTTCTCATTGAGATAATAGTTACTTTACAATGTTGATCCCACCTAGTGCTTGAAGTAGTAGACCATTTATTATTTTAAAGGAAATGAAGATGAGAAGATGCACACAAAGGGTTAAAGATCTGCAGCTAATGGAGCAGCAATTTACAAGGGTGCATGAATAAGCACTAGTGGTGTAATCCCACCTAGGGTGGGGTTAATACGGGTGGTGGGGTATGAAATAATGGTAAAATTATGGTTGTGTGGAATGGTTTTAGCCTTTGTTGTGAGAGCAGGTGGGTAGATTAATAGCAAAATTATGGTAAGCATTTTGCCAATGAGAATATATTAGTAGAACCGTGCATATCTGGTACAGTACTGAGGCTCAATTGATCAATATAGCTATTTATTCGCAAGTGCAACACTCTTACCATTTCTGAATACTGCTTATGGAGAGATTTGCAGTGTTGCCCTAGTGAGCTTTGGAGATAAGGTACTAATGGGAGACCGACACTAGACCAGAGTAAGCTTTATTTAAGAAGGATGTGAAGTGGTGAAGTTGTGAGAGAATTGCTGTCCCAGATAACAGTGAGGAAGGTAGGAGGTATAGTGGCCACTAGTGGTCATTTATGATAGGATGTAAATAGGAAAGTGCCAAGCAAGTCTCCGGGTGGGTCTCCATTACCTGATTCAAACTGCAGGATTGATCCTGGGGAGTCGCTGCTTGCTGGGCTTGAGTCCTGAAATGAGTGGGCTACAAAGAAAAGGGACAGGGTTAATGAATAGCCTGAAGTGGGAGGGAGGACAGGAGGAGGGTGAGAGTGAGATGGGGAGGGTGAGAGTGAAAGAGGAGACAGACAAAGGAAAAAATTCAGAAAACTGGTTTAAGCTAAAAGGCATGACAGTTACAAAATTAAGGCTACAAGTCACAAAACATGAGCTCACTAATGAAACCAATGCAGCACGTAATACATATTGAGGTCCTTTAGCCTCTGCTCATGGGGCTTTTGATGCAGACCCTCCACCGTTTTAGTTGCTTTCCTCTGGACTGCCTCCACTCTGTCTACAGTATGTCCTTCCAGAGATGTCAGGCCAGATTTTCAAAGGGTGATGCTGGGCGTGTCAAGCCCTGCATCACAGATCTTTGAAATTGTTGCTGCGCCAGTGCCCATTGGCCAATTGTGCCTAATTTTCAAAGGTCAGACGCAGTTGTGACAGTTTTCCTGCTTTACAGCAGCTTGCGCCAAATCTTGGCACAAGCTCTGTAAAACAGTCCCAGGATTGACACAAGCTAGGCCACAAAATGATGACCCAACTTCTGTCAGTTGCTGCATGGGTTAGAAAATCCCTTTAGAATGCCACAAGCCCAGTGTGTCATATCTTGGGCACACCCAGGGCTTGCGGCAAATCTTGTCCTGCTGAAAATCCATTCGGTGACCCCAGAACTGGACACAGCACCCTTAGATGGGGTCTTACCAGTAATCTATACAGAAGCAATACCACCTCCTCCCTCTCTTTGCTGGTGATACCCTCCCTATGCACCCCAGCATCCCATTAGCCTCCCAACTGCTGTGTTGCATTGCCTGGCCACCTTAAGGTCATCAATCAATGTTTATTGGAGAGCAAATTGAGAGTAAACTGTCTTTGCAATTGTGTCCAAAACATAAAAACATAAAAAACACAATTAGACATAACACATAGTTACAAAGATGTATCTATGCACATTACTTAATACTTTAAATATGACATAATTCACCTATAACAATCACACCAATTGTACAACACTGTATTAATACTAATCTTAAAACATGAAACTGGCATGAAAGTGGTTCAGTTGTGATTACCCAAGGTCTCTTTTCCTGCTTGGTAGTTTTCAATACCACTCCACCCATTTTACTCCATCCCTGGTTTCTGTGCCATAAGTACATTATTTTGCACATTTGCATTGAAATCCAGCTGCCATACCCTTGACCACTCCTCGAGTTTTCTCAGGTCTCTGCTCATCCTTTCCACCCGCTGGAGTGTCCACCATATTGCAGATTTTAGTGTCATCCGTAAAGAGTCAGACCTTCGCCCAGCTCCTCTACAATGTCACTTATAAAGACATCAAAAGTCCAGTCCCAGCACTGATCCCTGAGGCACCCAACTGGTCACCCTCCTTCTTCAGAGTGAACTCCATTTACCACCACTCTCTGTCACCTATCCCCTAACCAATTTCTTATCCAGTTTACCACTTTTGGACCCACTTCTAAGTAGAGATGCAGCGAATTTAAAATCTGCCTACGAAGTGAATGACGGCGGCTACTTGCTGGCACTTACCACGTGAGTGCCCCATAGGAAAGGCTCACTTCACCTTGTTATTATTACTTCACATTGTCATTCCGCTTAAACATGAAGTAAGGCAGAGTGGCAACAATATTGGCAGCACCCACCTACACAGTCATCAGAATTAATGTGCATCCCCAAAGTGCTACTATCTTGTGCCCAGAAAACTCCCCAGTGCTGACGTAAGTGAAATGAGAGCATAACAAGAAATGCAAAGTCTCCCAGAATTAATGGCGACTCATGCGTGCAGTGGTCACACAGAGTCACCAGAATTAATGTGCATCCCCAAAATGCTACTGTCTTGTGTCCAGAAAATTCCCATTGCTGACGAAGTGAAATGAGAGTGTAACAAGAAATGCAGTCTCCAGAATTAATGGTGCACTGCAAATGCTCAGACAGATTAAGATTGCGCTATGCACTGAAGGGATGCATACTAAAAGGCACAACGACACCTAACTAGTGCACAAAGTCACAAATCCAAATCTGAAAGGAATACATTTTGCCAGTTGGGGATTAGTGCACTGCAGTAACAATCCACCACCAGTAAAGGTACCACAAAGCAGTATAAAAATTAATGCAGGTGCAGTGGATAGCATTTTATACTGCTGCAATTACTCTAGGGCACAATAAAAGATGTCTGATTTAATGGCACGCATCGCACACACACTCACACATACACTACAAGTAATGCGTAGCAAATTGAAAACCTTTAGTAATATAACCAAATGTTTTAAACAGACAAATTATACACTGCTGCACCGCAACAATCAGCAAAAATGTCAAGAATTATTGAAAATATTACTGTGTGTACATTAACACAGTTATACAAGAAAAATATAACCAAAACAGAAAGACTGCCTTTTTCTCCCAGTTAATGTACCTACACCACAAATACGCCCCTCCCCAAAGCACACTTCACAGTACACAGACTGACTGTTCTAAATTAACAGTCAAAATCCACACACAACAATAATCACTCAATGATATGAGCACAGAAGGGTTTCCTACAGTCGATGTTGTAAATTTTGAGCAGAAAAAGACACAAAAAGGCATTTTAAACAGCTTTTAGAGGGTTTTGAAATGCAGAGCTCAGAGAGCAAACTGTCTCCAGCTACCACTATACACACACACTACCCAGGCCAGAACTGAGGCTGTGCAGAACAATCTAGAGCCTATGTGACCTGCAATCCCATGAATCACTGCAGAATTTCATTTGGAGCTCAATTAACAGGAAGAGAGGTGAATTACATTGATTTCAATGTACTTCACCTTAAAATTGGTGGAGAAGTGGTTTGGGAAGGCAGAATAAGCATAAAGTCATTGGTTTCAATGAACTTCACGTTCCTCATTATGAAGCGAAGTACTCAGCTTCACATTGTGGAGTACTCCGTGGGTTCCGCGTTACTCTGTGAATCACTTAGTGGAGTGAATTGGGGCCACTTTGCCCACCACTACTTAGTACTGTAACTCACATGCTGTACAGGAAGGAACGTGAATGCCTATGGCTGTATTTCCCCGATGAGCTGCAGCACAAAACCCCTGACTTAAAAAACATGTATTAATGAGCACAATGGTGGGGTGATGAAGCCTGAGAGATACTACAAATCAGGCTTACAATACATCCAGGTAACTAGAAAAAATTAATGTTATGATTCATGACATGATTGTGAATCATGATTTGTGACTGCATTTGTGACCGTGATAATGAAGAACATGATTCGGTGTCAATGGTGTGAGATAACCAATATGAAACTGTACTGGAACGTGAATGCCTACGGCTGTACTTCCCGATGAGCTGTAGCTTAAAATTCCCAGACTTAAAAACACGTATCAATGAGTACAATGGTGGGGTGGTGAAGCCTGAGAGTTACTACAAAACAGGCTTACAATACATCCAAGTAACTAAAAAAAATAATGTGATTCGTGACGTGATCGTGAATCGTGATTTGTGACTGCATTTGTGACTGTGATGATGAAGAATGTGATTTGTATCACGAGTGACTTGTGATGATGGTCCTGACTTAAAAGCGACATTAATGAGTACAATGTTCATGCAGAATTATGCACCACACCTGTCCAGTACTCTGAAGGGGAGCCAAAGAAACAACTGTGACTTAAGTTGCAGATGGAGATTGGGCCCTAAAGAGATGCACATGCACAGACAGATTAAGATTGCGCTATGCACTGAAGAGATGCAGACACAAAGGTACAATGCCTAACCAGTGCTCACCATCAGAAATTCAAATCTGGAAAAGAATACCTTTGCCGGTTGGGGTGGGCCTTGGGGAGGGCAGTGTACTGCACTGCTGCAGTAACAGTCACTAGTACTAGTACCAGTAAAGATACCACAATGAAGTACAAAAATTACATAGCTGCAGTGGATAGTAGGTTCACATTACTGAAATTATTATGTGGCACAATAAAAGGTGTTTGATTTGATGACACATCACACATACATATTCACACACACTAAGTAATGCATAGCAAATTGAAAACTTCAGTAATATAACCACATATTTTAAACAAACTAAAATTATGCACTGCTGCAGCACAACAATCAGCAAAAAATGGCAAGAATTATTGAAAATATTACTGTGTACATTAACACAGTTATACGAGAAAATATTACCAAAACAGAAAGCAGTCTTTTTCTCCAAGTTAATCTACCTACACCACAGATACCCCCATCCCCAAAGCACACTTCCACTATCTCTCAGTACACAGACTGAATGTTTTTTTTTTGTTTGTTTGTTTTTATTTTTAGTTTTTGTTGACCGGTAAGTGCACTAGACAAATCCTGCCTATTTTCAGGCGCGACCGGGAGGGGATACAGATGAATTCAACTGACCTTGAACCAGATTAAGCTGTTGGTGCTATTTTTAGTGAATGAGGAAATTTGGCCAGGACACGGGAAATTCCCTACTCTTTCGATAAGTGCCATGGTATCTTTAACATCCACCTGAACTACCACCAATCCAGGCAGATGGGACCTCGGTTTAACGTCTCATCCGAAAGAGGGCACCTCGAAGTGCAGCACCCTCTCATGCTACACTATAGTGTCAGTACTGGGATATTAACTCAACTGCCAGATGTGGGAACTGAACCCACAGCCCTCTGATCTCCTGGCCTCAGAGGCGAGTGGCTACCTACTGAGCCACTGACATTCAAAATCCATACACAAACAATAAACACTCGATGACATGAGCACTGGAGGGTTTCTTATAATCGATGAACTAAAGTTTCAGCAAAAACAAAAAGACTCAAAAGGCTTTTTAACAGCTTTAGAAGGTTTGAATTGCAGAGAACTCTCTGAGCAGATTGTCTCCTACAGCTTCCTACATGCACTACCCCAAACTGAGGCTGTGCAGAACAATCTAGAGCCCATGTGACCTGAAATCCCATGAATCACTGCAAAATTCACCTTTGGAGCTTAAAAACAAAGGCAAAGTGAGGTGGAGTACATTGTTTTCAATGTACTCCTAAAGAATTGGTGGAGTATTGGTTTGGGAAGGCGTAGTAACATGAAGTCATTGTTTCAGTGGACTTAACATTGCCCATTACAATGCGAGTACTCCGCTTCGAGTTACAGAGCACTCACACCGCCTTCACTCTGTGAATCACTGCGGAGCGAATTGGAAGCCACTTCGCCCATCTCGCTCTAAGCAACCCAGTTTGGTTAGTAGTCGTCCTCTGTGGAACAGTGTGAAAAGCCTTACTGAAATCTATGTAGGCCGCATCCACTGCTCTGCCTTGATCTAATTCCTTTGTCACCCAGTCAAAGAAATCTATCAGATTCATCTGACATGACCTCTCCACCATGAACCCATGCTGCCTCGGGTCTTGTAACCTACTGGATTCAAGATATTCCACAGTCCTGTCCTTCAGCAGTGATTCCATTTACTTTCCAACCACTGATGTCAGGCTAACTGGCCTAAAATTGCCAGCCTCCTCCCTGCTACCACTTTTGTGTAAGCACCATGTCTATCCTCTTCCAGTCCTCCGAACCACTCCTGTTTCCAGTGAACTGTTAAATAGGACTATCAGAGGTGCAGACAGTACCTCCCTGAGCTCCCTCAATACTCTTGGATGCACCCCATCTGGTTCCATTGCTTCGTTCACTTTCAGATTAGTGAGGCCCTTCAGGACTCTCTCCACCAAAAAGGACTAATGTCCACTTCCTCCTCCCTCCGAGGCTTCTGTTATTTTGTTTTCAAATTAAACAAACTTTGTTAAAAACCAACAGAATCAAAGGGATGACTGAGACATAAGGTAAGTACAATAATATATCAGAAGAAAACTAGTGTTCTATAAGATATTAACAAACAAAGCTGGAACATCAACCTAAATGTACCTATCTTACCATAAACAGGTCAGAAACCCCCTCCTGATTCCCACCCACCCAAAACCATTCCTCCTGGCCACCAGAGGCGCCTTACTTGAGCAAGGTGTAGTATATGAAGCATAATAATGAAAACCTAGACCAGTTACGGGAACTGGGGACCTAGTGAAATGAAGGCCTTAACAAGCCTACAAGTGTACATTACAAAACCTTCTTAATTCCAAAACAACAAATGTAGAGCATGGGGATGCCATTGAGAATGAGCCTGGGCCAAGGATATATTTAGGGAGGTGGATATTCAAATAGATAAAAGAGTGAGGAGCGGTTCCAAATCCTCTGAAATCTGTGAAGATCGCTCTCATACTGGCAATGGTCTGCTGGCCTACAGAATGAAAAGGATAGCTATGTACCACTCAATCAGTTAAGGGTAGCCTGGTCTAACCAGTGCCTAAGAATAACCTTTTAGCACAGGCTGAGATTAAAGCCATGTGTTGTCTTTGATTACCAAACAACAGTGACCCATAATCGCCCAGTAGACAGATCTCAAGGGTAAACACCACGGTCAGGCTAAGCTGGGCATCTAAACATGATTGTATGGCTGCCCAGAAGGGGACACCATTTCACAAGACCAGAGGATATAGAACAAAGTATCAGGTTCCTTGTGACATCTAATACATAGATTTGACGGAACGCATCATTCTATGTAATTTAACTGGAGTAGAGAATGGTTGTATATAATCTGGAGCTGCATGAAACGATACCTGTCCCATTTTAGATACTTATACAGATGTTTCCAGATACAGGACAAATTATGGGAGGAGCTAATCTCAGGTAGGGCCTGATCCCAGTAGTAGAACACAGGACCACCTGCACGGCAAGGAGCCCATGCAAGTTGCAGCAGTAATAAGATATTGTATGGGGAGGTAGGTTCTTCATAAAGCAGCAAGAGAACCTGAGTCCCATTGATATTATCCCACAAGCCCAGTACCAAAATGATCTAGTAACATATCAGATAGTTGATAAAATTTGAAACAGGAAGAAAGCGGGCCAGTGGAATTTCTCCCAGACTTCCTGAAAGGTGAGAAGTTTCTGATATCGCTCTGTCTGGCCACTGTGTCCACTTCCACATAGGGCCAGAAGGTCTTAGTGATCAACTGTCCAGCAATTTTAAATTGGGATTTCCAGCAAATGCTGCATAATGCCAGAGTGGGACATAATGCCTAGCACTATACTCTCGAGATGACTGGAACCATTGGGAAAATCTGGCACAGTAGATGACCAAATAATATAGAAGTAGGTTGGGTACCTGTAAACCACCTCTCTTTAGCCTGCATTAGTTTAGATAAGGCTCTTCATGGAGTGTTACCCTGCCATAGAAAGGAAGATATAATCCTGTTTACAGGATTCAGCTGACATTTGAGACAGTTGGAAGGGTTTCATGTGCAGTCTTCTTGCCTCCTGGTCACCCTGGATGTGGAGGTTTGTATACCACATTCCACACCAGGGTGGCCTGGAGGCACTTCTTACTACTTGTTACAACAAGAAGATTTATCAAATGATTTTATTGAGTTTCTCATAAAATGTGTGGAAATGGTTTTAAAGTTTAATAATTGTATGTTCTGTGGTGAACATTATTTACAGTTACAGGGCACTGCAATGGGGGCTACAATGGCTCCCACGTATGCGAACCTTTATATGGGACTATGAGAACGCTTACAATACAGGATGCTGGTAGGAATCCATTTTCAAGCACACCTGTATGTATAAAAGGTTTATTGATGATTTATTTTTGATTTTGAATGGAACAGTGGATCAATTATTGAGTTTTGTAGCTTATTTGGAGTTGACCAATTGCTTTTTGCGATTTAGCCTTAAGTGCAGTGACACATCAGTAGTGTTCCTGGACTTGAGACTAATGAAGGAGGATGGACATATATCCTCAGATATGTATAGGAAGGAAATCGACACAAATTCAGTTCTTTTAGCAAGTAGTTGTCATCCACCCCATTTGGTTAAAAGTATCCCCGAAGGACAGTTTTGAGACTTGAAGAAACTGTTCCAGTATTTCTTATATAATGAAAGAGCAGCGGAAATGGAATGTTTTGAGGACTGAGGATATAACAGGAAATGTATACAAGAGGCTAGGAAATGGGCTAAAGATTTGGACAGGACACAATTACTCATACCAAAGAAACAAGCATTTGTCAATGCTGAATGTTGTCTTGCTGCCATTGGCAGTGCAGGAGTTAGAGAGATGCAGCATAGGAGTGGCAGTCAAGTATTGAACTGATGCCAACCCACCCCACCCTGCAGAGGTAAGAGGCATTAGGGTGTCCCTATGGGTGTTTGTTAGTGCAGTGCAGGAAAACATGCTGGGCAGGATGTGAAAAATGACAGCTGCACAGTTCATAAGAAGGTGTAATAAAATGCCAGTGCTGAAAATGTGGCATACAAATATATCGGAATTGCGGAATTGCAAGGGTGTGGGAAATATGCAAGGCCACACTTGCAGCACTGCCAGTTATGGGCATTTGGCACCAAATTTTCAACATAGGCATTTTAGCACCTCTGCTCATGTATAGTGTCACTGTCATTTCCTCAAGTGTCCAAGAAGTGATTTCTCCACAGCGACCACGCTATTCTGCGCCGGAAGTGCAGAAACACATATTTTAGGCAGAGATATGTGAAGTGGCAGCTGTACTGTTCATCAAGAGGTGTGTAAAAATGGCAATGGTGAAAATCAGAGTAGAAAATATCACAAATGCCGTGATACGAGCATCTGGTGCAATCTGCCAACGTACGCTCATAACACAGTCATTTATGGAGTATCAGCTCCAAATTTTCAACATAGGCATTCTAGGAGCTCTGCTCATGAACTGTGTCACTGTCACTTTTCATAATCTGGCCCAAACACTGATTTCCCACAGCGACTCGCGCAATTAGTACGCAAGTGCGGAAACACATTTCGGGCAGGATGTGGAAAATGACAGCTGTACTGTTCACAAGGAGGTGCACAAAATGCCAATGCTGAAAATACAGCATTAAAATATTGCGAATGCTCGAATTACGAGCCTGCGTAGCAACTGCATAACGCACACTCTCGTAAAACAGGCATTTGTTGGATTTTTCCACAAATTTGGAACATAGGCTTTTGAGGGCCACCTCATGAACACTGGCACTGTCATTTCGTTGTCACGTCCCAAAAGGTGATTTTGGCGCCTTGACTGCGAAATCACCTTTCTAAACGATTAACGCCATGACAGTGACAAATTCATGAGGAGGGGCCCCAAAACCCCATGTTGAAAATCTGGTGCCAAAATTCAAGAAATGCCTGAGATATGCAACAAAGTTGAAAAACCCTATTCATTTGCATTATACAGCTTACGGCATTTCCTCAGTTCGCGGTCGGCTTTGAAGAGTGCAGGCGTGTTCCGGTCCATGGAAGATCGTCACGCCAGAGTCCGGTAAGTATGGGGTGAGGGGTGAGGGAGGCAGGGTGCGCGGTAGGTGGGTGTGGGTGGGGGAGGGGCATCTAGACCTACGAGGGGCGGTTTTCGTTTTGCAGGTAAAAAAAAAAAAAGGAAAATGTTGGGACAGTTCGCATCACAGGGCATTTGGCACACTGGGGTGGGCTCCCAACATGCCATCTAAGTGGGTTTTTGGGGGTGTCAGTAGCCAATGAGGATTAGGCACCCTCGTCGGCCCCTGTCTGAAGTGTATGCCGGTGAGATTGGGCACCGCGTGGCACAAAGAAAGGGGGAAGCACGAGCCGAGGGGATTGGGCACCCCTCGGGCATTCAACAGTTGGGGGGTGATGCTGACGGGCGCCCCCACTCCGCACAAACATGGGGGTTGCCAACAGGGATTGGACACCCCGATGTCAAAGCGTGAGGCAGCCGCCCGCTCTGACCATGGTCATAATGGTGGTGAGCACGGCAAGCAAGGACCGCTGCATGTATGTGCTTTGCTCGGTTGCACGGACCTTTGACTGATGCTTTCGCCCATATGAATGCATAAATAATGGCGGTGGCATGCAGGCTGATTGGTGAATGAGGGCGCACCTACTGATGCGTGCCTGCATTCACCAACAGCAACCACACCCCAAGACCCGCACTAGTGCAAGATGTTGCTTAGCATGTGCTAAGCCAACATAAAAAGAGAAACTGAGGAAGCTGGGCATGTGAAATATATAACCACATATTCCCCAGAAGCAGGCTGTATTCGAATACCATTTTAAAACATTGGCACACAATACAGTCAGATCCTGTATTAAATCAGGAGTTACAAGGTCTACCTCAATTTGTTTACAAAAGGAAAAAATCAAAAGATTTCTTAGTTCATTCCCTGCAGCCCCATAAGGGTTTACAACAGCAGTACTTGGGGATGGAGGTGCACCACATGGATGTTTTCCCTGTGGAAGATGCAAATTGGATCCACATGTGATCAAGAGTAAAACATTCCAATACCCATAACTGGTACCACATATGAGATTTTGGAATTAACAACCCGTGATTCAGAAAATATTGTTTATTTAGCTGCCTGCATCTGTGGCTCAAATTACATTGGAAAAACTAACTGTACATTCAAATCAAGGATAGGAGAACATATCCAAGATATTGAAAATGAAAACCTAAAAAATATTTCAGCTACCCATAATAAATTCACACGAGGTATGGGAGATATAAATGGCTTTTATTGGTACTGAAATGGTTAAATTAGGTCCCCAGGAGGCAACACAGAAGCTTGTATACTTAAAGAGAAACATATTGGACATATGTATTGGTGGACTGAAAGCACCAGGTCTTAATGCACTATTAGATATTGCGCAGTATCTGTAAAATATGACATTTGATTTTTGCAATTTCTCTCGGGATCATCAAATAAAAGAATAAGTATCTGGTATAATGTGAGCTTTGATTTATAGGGCCAGATATTCAGAAATACACCAAAGTCCGCGAAGTCCAGCACAGCGCAACTCAGATGTCATGGCAAGCTGGGGAGCCATATTCAGAAGATGCTCAAATTTAAAATGCTCCAGCACAAGTCAGCTGAATATGGCAAAGATGCTCCATGGCATAACCAGAGATGTGCCGGCACAACCATAGATGTGTGGAGCAAACCTGAGCTCAAACCCATTGAGCAGGGCAAGAGCCACAGGCTGCAGGTACACATAAGCAAGCAAACATAGGGCAATGACCACAGCCCCCAGCAGGGCACACCCATGAACACAGAGTCATGGACCCAGAGGGCACACAGGGCACCAGGGAAAGGTGCACAGAGAATCCGAGCCCACAAACAATAGAACACGCCCCTGGCCAAAGACCTGCCAGCCCAGCTATGCCAATGGCAGGGACATGCAACAGACACCCACCAGGCAGGACCACAGTGCACCGAGTGCACGGTGCCAGGGACTAGGCAAACACAAAGAGCAGATGACCAGGGTTGAGTGAGGCACGGGCCACCCAGTGCCACACAGGGCACCAACAAAGTGTGGAGGAGCACGCGAGACCAGCCCACAGTGGACATGTGCACCCTCAAGGGCAGACAGCAGTCAGGCGGACAGGTGTACAAGGCACATTTGCAGACACTAGCCACAATGGCGCACATGGCCATGCACAGGACAGGGAAAATACCAGCATGCCCAGTGACCCCTGGGGCAATTGCACAGAGGGTCGGTGGGGACAATCAGAGACATGGCAATGCACTGTGGAACATGGGCTGGAACACAGACATACAGAACCACAGATCCGGATGGCAGAAACTGACCACCAGGCACAGCAGGACCACCCAGGGCACCCAGCAGATGGGCAGGGCAGAAGTAGCAACCCACACAATCCTGTGGCACCTCCCTCCCACCACCACCACCCCATACCAGTCCCATATGTCCGGCCCATGCCACACACAGCCAGTATGGTGCCCAGACCCAGCACCACCGACAGACACGCCACCAGCTGCCCACCAACCCAACAGTGACAGAAGCCAACAGACGAGGCCCCAACACCAGCCAACCATCACTAGGAGCACACCCCCCGGGCCAACAGTGCCACCACGGCCAGGGATGCACCACCCCATCCCCAGCCCAACCACACCAGACAATGCTGAGTCACAGCACATCTCCCCACCCTGTCTGTAGCCCAGTGAGTACATCGCAGTGCACCCAAGCAGCCCGCACTGCAGGGAAGGTAGCCCAGCCACCATCTGAGGTCTGCCTGTCAGTATGCCACCAGCCGGTATACTGGCGTGGCACCAGGAACAGTCACTGTAGCTACAGACCACAGTCTATAGTTGGCCTGACCAGCCGTGGGGATCTGGAGATTGATCCACCCAAACCACACGTGAACACCCACCCCAGACAGCCCAACAACAAGCCTCCACATCCACAACCTGGCCACAGTGTCCAGAACCCGCACATCCCTGGATACACAAATGCTCAGGGCCCCATACTCCTGACACCACCAGTGCAAGACCCCCAGGCACATGGCACAGACAGGCGCACCCCCTACAAGCATGTGTGTGCACCTGTGCACAGTGTGGGCCATACACCACAAGGTGAACCATGCCCCCAAGATTACAGGGTCCTGTGCAGAGCCCCGGTTGTACAACACAATACAGAGCACCACAGTGACCACACAGTGACACAACACCTCGCAGACCCCCAGTCAGACACGCCCTGGATATGCTGAAACAGTGCTGGACACAACAGGACCCCATGGGAACACAGCCCGTGAACCAACCTGCCCTGTGGGGACACCATGCACCACACTCACACATCTGCAGCATGGCTCCTCATGCCACCAGAAAAGCAGACATGGACACACAGGCCTTCAACAACACCAAAGCTTTATATAAAAGAGCATACGAAGCAGGCAGATAACAGGGCCAGGGATGGGGATGGAGAGGAGGTAGGGAACAAGGTGCAGGGGCTATACAAAATGAAGTAAAACAGCAGGGAACCAGGTGTGGGGAAGGAATGGGGCTATATACAACAGGCCACTGTATCCCTCTATCTTCAGCCTCTGATTGACCTCTGCAGCCGCTGTATGGCTACTCAGTGCTGCAGTCACTGCAGTCTCCTGCAGGTGTCTCCTCTGAAGTCAAGGAGCCACATCTGTAGCACCATGAGTCTCCTTGGTTCCAGGATCCAGGGTGTGCAGCCCTCCCGGCAACATTCCTGTGACCACCTAGGGAAGGGACAGAACAGCCTCTCAGTGCAATGTCCCAAAGACCCCAGCCCACCCACAGCGTGCATTGGAATGTGGCACACACCACTGGGGACCACAATGGACCTGGGCCTGGAGGGTCACCAGCCATCCACACAGCACATCACAATAGTGCGGTGAGACAAGCAGGTAGTGCACTGTGCCCATGTGCACAAGCCCAGGGACAAGGCACAGAGCACAGACACTGTCGCAGCACACATTGTGGGGGCTGAGTGCATGTCCCTACCCGCAGGCACACGCCACCAATGTACGCAAGTAACAGTGGCACGCATAATGGGCGTGCACCACCCATGACCATGCAGGCACATGGCTGTGGACACCATGCCTGGCTCACTACCCACAGCAATACAACTGGGACATGAAATGGCATAGTGGCTGCACTTACCTGACATGCTGCTCCCAGCTGGTGCTGCCCTCTGTGGCCTACCATGGCCCATCGCACTGTCCACCACTGCCCTGGCCCATCTGTGGTCCTCTGGCCCTGTGGAAAGCATGAAGAGGTGGACATGAGTACACAAGCACACATGGAGAGCCACCACCACCGCACAGCCCACAAGTTGCATGGCATGTCCCTACTTTCCGTGGCCCCATGCCTGCATGACTGCAACACGTGTAGCAGTCATGTATGACTTGCAGCTGCTGATGGGACTGTGATGAACCCCAGCCACTGACCATGCCTCACAGCCCTACAGCCACCACTGATGAGCATCAGGGCATGCATGCCCATTGTGCACACCTACCTGGCTGTGGCACCGCCCCGCTGGACACACGCCTGCATCTGGCACAGTCATTCTGATCCCTGCACTGCAGGTCCTCATACTGATGGTGACATTGCTCCCACTCCTGGCCACCCCATGATCCTCTCCAGGGCTGCAGCCACCTGCACCTACATGTTGCCTCTGGCCTGTTGCAGTGGCACAAACCCATACAGCTACCCCTTAAAGGCTGCACCACTGCAACCAGGTTGAGCAGCTCACTTCGGTCCAGTTGAGGTCCCTACGCAGTCCCCACTGCACGCATGGCACTATCAATTCCACCGCCAGCTCAAATGGTATTGCGGTCACACACGGCAGCAGGTGTAGGATGCACAATCGGAAACCTAATGATGCAACTCGCAATATGGAGATGGCCAACGCGGGTGCATTGTGCATTCTCGGACATGCACACAACACACTGGCCAGAAGCTGCGCGGGTCAGGGGTTGTGACCCGTGCATGATCTCACATGTGCCCAATATCGCCATATGCGCATCATGCATGTGCACAGTAGAGCATGTGTTGGTCTGCTCAAGGATGCAATCCACCCCCAGTGCTGCATGCACAATGGTACAGCATTGTGCAAGGGCTATCAGTTATCACGATGGATGCATGCACTGGCATGCACACATGCGCACTGTAGAACGCACAATGTGCAAGCACAAGAATGCACCACAGGGTTGCCCGAGCAACCCCATTGTGCACGGTGCATTTTCATGATATTCAGCCAATGTATGCAAATCACCTCATCAGTCAATGTGTAGTGCAGTGGGGTGCATTAGCATATCATTACCGTTGTGCAACAGCTCATTTGCATGCATTGCACTTCATAAGCACCAGCAGACAGCACAGGCCATGGACTGGTATTGCAATCTCTATAGGTAAGTGGATGCTGCCACAAGGCAACAGGAGCCTGCTACACCTATGCACTGCTGGTTTGCCAGGGACCATGCTGACAACAACCCACCATGCTGTCATTGTCCACAGGCAGCACCATGTTGGGATATGAGGATGAGGAAGGGAATGGGCCTGCCGGAAGAGAAGGCCCAACTTCACGAAGGCGAGACAAATGCCCTGCACAGGCATACCTCGAGAGGGAGAAATTGCTGAGCAGTGCCACTGGCACACCCCAGGAGCAGTCGGCAGGGTTGGATCGCGGTGGCGGTGTATGTGAACCAGCATGGATGGTACCAGAGAAGTGCACAGGAGTGCCAGAAGAAGGTCAGCACAGACAGGTGGAGGATTAAGGAGAAGGTGGCAGCTATACAGGCCTCCTGCAGTGTGATCAGTGCTGGTCTGTCCACCGCGCCCACCCTGTCGGCCACTGAAGAGCTGGTGGCAGCCACCATCAGGTGTACATCAGTCGAGGGCATGCCTGGTGGGGAGTCCAGACCGGCAGCAGCCCAACCCTGCATGTTGAGTATGCACTCTACTGACATGGCCATTGGGGTAGGTATATGCGTGTGGGAGTTCATGCTGCCGTGTTGCACGCCACCTGCCTGTGTCATCGCTGGCGTGCATGGCTACAGGGTGGCATGTGGCATTGGCTGCATGCATTCCATCAGGGGCCTGCGTGGCCATCACTGCACCACTGACCCACTGTTTCTGTCTTGCAGCACCATCATGACTCCATGGTGAGGACTGAGGGGTGGCCACAGCCACGGAGGACGGACCATCCACCTCCACTGGCATGCGTGGCCCGGACAGGCTGAGGCGAGTGCCGTGGAGCAACTGGATGTCCTTGACCTGGGGTCGGATGACACCCTGGCTGGATTCCTGCACAATGACAGCCTGGTGTGCTGTGTGCAGAGACCCAGCTAGGGCCATGTCTGGCACAGATGATGACATAACTCTGATCCTGGACAGCATTGAGGACATGTTGCCTAGACAACCATGGACACATCAAAGGCAGCATCAGGGCACAGTGCCATGCCTATGGCTTCACAGTTGCCATCCATCCCTGTCAGTGCAGCGGTGTGTGGCACCACCACTGTGCATGGCAGGGGTGGTGGTGCAAGCATGGTGGCAGAGCATGACACTGGCCAGCAGATGGTCAGCAGCAGCAGCAGGATGAGGTTTCCACCAGGCAGCACGGCATGGTGTGCACCTGACAGCACTGTACCCCGGTATGGCTCGCTGTGCAGCGTCCACCAGGCGGGAGGCTGGGCAGTGTGCCGCATCACCACTAAGCGGCCCAGCACAATGGCCAGGAGGTGCAGGACACTGGGTGGCTGGCAGAGTACACCCAGTTGCTGCGCGCATCTGTGGAGAACCAGGTACTGCTTGCCACGAAGGTGTGTGCACTGCATGGAGTTGCAACAGCTGGCCAAGCAGCAGGACAGGGGCACTGCACAGCTCATGTATGGGCTTCACCAGATGCGGGAGGCCATTACTGCATTAATGGACTGCATGGCTGGTGCCATTGTGGTGGCAATGGACCGCATGACTGGTACCATCACAGCCGGGCTTGTGTTGGTGGCAGCCACTGGGCTTGGCCGCACAGAAGACCCCACAATGCACTGTCCACACCCATCCATCAGCGATCGCAATCCCATCACAGCAGATGCCAGGATCCGATGTTGGCATCCCAGGCACCCCAGAGGCTGGCCTGTTTGGCCACCCCAACACCCCTGCGTGGTCATGGTCATGGTCCTGGACATCAACCCCTGGGGTGTCAGACACCCCCTCATGGCTGATGTGCTGCCTGCATCTGCTGGTCAGCCCAGGCGTGGCCACCCACATGGCTGTGGTGGTTGAGGGACTGCATGGTTGGACTGATGTGTCTGCTGCTCTGCCCCACCATCTGCTGTTGCTGTTCCATGTATGCATGGGTGGTGGTGGTGCAGCATGCATGATGTGTGCCGCATGTGGGTTGTGCCACATGCTCCCTGTGTACACCGACTATGCTGCTGGGCCATGTGGCATGGATGTGATGATGGCCAATATGCTCAGCACCAGCTGTGCCTGTGTACGTGTCATGCCTCTGATCCATGCCATGGTCCGAGTATGTGTTAGTGTGTGCACATGCCTGAGCTCTGTGTGAGTACATATGTGTGCCAGTGCCTCCCCATGCCTGCTGAGCACCCCATTCCCTGCATGCCTACCACCATGCACATCCAGGGCAGTGTGTGGTGTGCTGCTCTGTGTGGCCCTTGCATGTGTGTCATTGCACTTACCTGCATTCTCCATAGTGCTCCTGTGTGATGGTGTTCCGGGTGGCTCTGTGCCTGCGCTGCCAGGTGGGGTTCCGTCTTCTGGGTGGTGGCTGCCCACCACCCTCTGTCCATTCCATGATTGTCCCCATAACTGTCACCATCTTCTGCCTCAACAGCTATCCACGGTCAAAGGCCATGTTGTGCAGTATGCAGCAGGCCAGGAATAGGCCACAGGCTTTTGATGGGCTGTATTGTAGGGCACCGCCTGACCTGTCTAGGCATCTGAAATGCATTTTAAGCATGCCAAAGACACACTTGATGATACTGCACATGCTGGTGTGTGCCTCATTGTATCTCTTCTCCATGGGGGATGACGGTTGCGGTGGGGGTGAGCAGCCATGGGCTCAGTGGTATGCACTGTCACCTGTGTGGGATGGACATGGTTAGCCCTTGTCTGTGCTGTGCCACCTCCTAGTCCCTGTCCCAACCACTCACTCCACCACGCCCGCCCTGCCTGCCCTCCTCCCTCACCACCTCGGCTGTGCAGCGCCAGCCCCTGGCCCATGCCATACTCACCCACTAGGTGGTCTGTGGGGATATCCCCATGTTTGAACCTCTGGCACTGCACAGAGCTGTGCCAGATAAATGTATCATGTGCACTCCTGGGATGTGTGGTGCAGTCATTGATGATGCACCACACCACCTAGCAGATGACTGATGGGAATCCTTTGCATTTGATGTAGACCGGGCCCTTGGGGCCAGGTGGTTCTTGGATGCCCACATGGGTGCAGTCAATGGTCCCAATCATGCCTGGCATGTGTGCCACCCTGTGGAAGTTCTGCATGTTTGCTGTATGCTCCACCTGTGTGCTGGGGAAGATTATACTCTGAAGCACGTGGCAGCAGAGCATTGAGGAACTGTGTGAGGAGGTGGGACGTGGCCGACTGGTGATGCCAATGGTATCTGGGAGGTGCGGTGGTGAGCAGGCACACGACTTCTGTCATCTTAGTCTCCACTGACATGGCATGACTGCATCTGGTGGGTGTCTGCATCTCATCACTGCACAGCTCAGAGCTGCCTCAAATGCCCTATTCAGGTGGTACTGGCCCACTATCTCTGTATCACTATAGTTCTCAAATGTGTTATGGGCATGGTAACATCTGTGTCGGGCTCACTGCCGCGGGCCCTTCAGTCATCCATGTTGGTGTTCCTCCTGCCTTCCTCACACCCCTC
The DNA here is from genome assembly GCA_016271365.2 of Neoceratodus forsteri. Classification (NCBI taxonomy): domain Eukaryota; kingdom Metazoa; phylum Chordata; order Ceratodontiformes; family Ceratodontidae; genus Neoceratodus; species Neoceratodus forsteri. The sequence continues at coordinate 878,499,115 of CM028131.1, read as the reverse complement.
ATTATCACCTCCATGAGAAACGGGCACCGTCCATCACACTCTGGCTGTGCAGTGGCTCCCTAGCTATGTGTCTCTCTCTCAGTCTTTCTCTCTCTCTCTCCCCTCTCTCCCTCTCTGCACAGTGTTGTGCATCCCTGTCTGTGTGTTTGAGCCAGGTTTTTATAGGCTCAATTCCAGGTGGCGCATCTTGAGTTTTGCTCTGGACTTGCACTATGGACTTCTGGTTGGATATACTATTCTGCCGCTTGTTCATAGGAATACCCCCTACACTTGCATTGCATACATTATAGTTGTGCCATGGTGCAATGTAACTTGTGCTGCATAGCTGCAGTCCTTTGAATATCGCCGGTGAAGATTTCGGATGCGCCTGCCAAGAACTCGGTTGTCCCATGTGCAACTGCTCTGAATATCCAGCCCTAGGTGTACAAACACATATCATGTTTGGTTTAAAGTGTAAATTTTAGATATCAGTGCATGACTTGGAATTATACACATGTACAGTAGTGCTAAACCAGCTCCTGTTTTTAAAATATGGCGTTTAAAGGGAGTATAAACACTTTAAAAAACTGCTTGTATTGAAATTGCCTTGATTGTTATACTTATGTCTCCTCTCTTTTGGCCTTTACAGTCTGCACTCTGGAGTGTTGAGCACTGGATTTGTTCTGCCCTTACTTTCTTGCTCCACAGAAAACAAGCAGAAAATGACAAAACAGCATGAAAGAAGAAAACTGCACTTATTTTGATACATATCAGCTGTAAAGAATTGTTCTAAAGCTGTTGTATAAAACATACAAAACAAAAGCTATCTGAAATCAATGCTTAGAATAGAAAATAACTTAAGATCAACCATTTTAATTAACTACTGCTTGTGGAAACAAATGAATCTTAACAAAGGAGCCAATATGGGTTCAATTGATGTTGCAATCCCTTTTTAATAGTAAGATAATTATTGTCAAATAACTTAGTATACTAAAATACTGATGTATTGATAGGATGATAGATGTTACATTCTCTGCACTTTTCACATCACAATGTTGTTTACACTTAATTGTATGGGGATATAAAATGTTGCATTTGCACTTTAACTTTAGCCCTTGACAAAGCTCAGAGGACTGAGTGAAATGACATCAGGCTTTTTTTCCTGGGGTGGTCTTCTAATTATTCTGCTGCTACAAGTGCCTATAAATGCTTTTAAATGATATAAATGAAAATATTTATAAATGAACATACTGGCTGGCCTAAATTCTCCTCGCTAAAACTACTCTCCTTGGGAGAGCTGCAAGGTTTATTTTCTACTTACTTGAGTAAACCAGGATTGGGGTAAAGTGTGACTGAACATCTGAAGTGGGTACAAATGGTGGGGAAACACATTCATTTTTATAATAGTCAGATGTCCCCACAAGGTGATAGGCAGCAGAGACCAATGGTCAAGATCCTTTTAATGCAGGCCACAGCTGAATCCAGGTTGTACTGTTTCATCTTGATGGAAACACTTAAGTATATAACTAAGTACTTCAGCTTGTCCTGAACCCAAACAAGACCCACATGCTCTACCTCTGCCCTCCGGGTCACACCATTAAGTGGCATAACCTCTGTTTTGCTAGATTTAATCAGTAATTAGAAATAAGACCAAAATGGAAATTATATCCAAGGCAGCAAGCAGGATGTCATAGGCAAGGTAATATGTAACAATATGTCATCAGCGTAAACCAAAGCGTTGGCATTGAAGGGGTCAAAAGGATGCCCAAAACTTGTGGAGAGGTGTTAAGTTTCCTAATCAATGGTTCCAGGAACAAACTAAACAAAAAGAGAGAGCAGACAACCCTGCCTGGTACCCTTGTGCAGTGAAAGCTGGTCGAAAGACAGCCATTACAAAGTATGCAAGCAGAAGGACATGAATAGAGCACCAGACCCACTGAATAAAAGTCGGTGGAATACTGTATCTGGGCAGCAGATCAAACAGATAGTCCCAAGAAACTCTATCAAACGCCTCTCTGCATTCAAGGACACCAGAACCGCTGGAGTATCGGAGTCCCCGGATGCAGAGATAAGGTAAGCAAGCTTACACAGATGATCAGTGGAGAGCCGACCGGCAATGAAGCCAACCTTTCTTACTTATGAGGGAATCCCAGACCTGGTTCAATTTGTTAGGCAGAACTTTGGCAAGAACCAGCTTGAGGTCAACATTAAGAAGGGATCTGGGCTTATAGTTCAAGACCAACAACGGGTCTCTACCTGGTTTCTGTAACACTATGATAATGGCCACGGTGAGGAAGGAGTCTATAAGACCATTAGTAAAGATGTAGTTAAAGGTATCTAAAAGGACAGGGTAATAGTCTTTTGATTTTTATAAAAATTAGCTGTGAACCCATCTGGACCCGGTGATTTATCCAAGGCCAGAGACAATAGCAGCAGAAATTTCATGTACAGTTAGAGGGCCTGAGCGCAGTCACTTGTAGTTCGACCAAATGAGGGAGCTCAACACCTTGGAGTAAAAGCCTCCAGCTGGGTGGAGCTGAAGAGGATGAAGGGGAGCATATAATTCTGATAGTAGGTTGAAAATATGCTACAATATCTCAGGAGGTAATGAGGAGCTGACCAGAGTCAGTGCGTAGAGAGGATACTGTTCTGTCCAATGTTTGGGAGCGTAGGCAAGAGCCAAAGTTTCCCAGCCTTCTCTCCCTGGTCAAAATATGTAACTATAGAACACAATAATAAATGCTCCATCTTTTCCCCAGTAATGTGTTATACCAGAATCTGAGAGACTCAGTCATTCCCAATCCTGTGAAGGTGGCGATGAGGAAAGCTGCCCTCCAACAACCTGATCTGGTCCAACAGAGGCCGAGTACCCGAGGCCATCTTGTTATCTTGGATGCCAACCTGATTACCTCTCCCCAGAAGGCGCATTTCAGAGCCCCCAAACATGGTACACAGAGAACCATGACTGGGATAATATACATACCAGGGTACATAACCTACAGGAAAGACAGGAGGGAGAAGAGAGGAGGTAGCTCTCTATGTAAAGGAAGGGATAAAAGCAACTGAACAAAAGAGTAAACAGGGAGGAGGGGAGGCACTGTGGGTCACCTTAGAGATTGGAAATGGCACCACAATCTGCACAGGGGTTGTATACAGACCTCCATGTCGGGGAAGGACAAGGATATGATAGAAGGCATTCTTAGGATGGCAGAGAAAGGGAAGATACTGTTGATGGGAGACCTGAATATGCCAGAAGTTAACTGGAGCACATTTACTGTTGCCACATCCAAGAGCAGGCCATTCTTGATGCCCTACAGGTGGCATGCCTCAGACAGCTAGTTTTGGAACCCACTCGTGAGGGAGCAATCTTAGACCTCTTACTCTCAAATGGGGACAGTGAGAGGATCTCAGATCTAGAAGTGGATTGCCATCTGGGAACAAGTGACCATCAAACAGTGTGGTTCATGATAAACTCAGCTACAGAGTCAAGCCATACAAAAGTGAGGGTAATGGACTTCAGGAGGGCTGACTTTGACAAGATGGGAAAGTGCCTTAGAAAAGCACTAGCAAACAGGCTAGAAGGAGAGGTGGATCAACAATGGGGAAACATCAAAACTGCCTCACAGAGGCAACAAGCCTTTACGTGAAGCAAATAAACAAATCAAAATGAAAGAAAAAGCCACTATGGTTCTCAAAAAGGTGGCGGGGAAAGTCAGGGAGAAAAGATAGCATTCAGAAAGTGTAAGGAAACACATTTTTGGTCTGAGATGTATATGTAGAGAAACTAGATATAAACTAAAATTATCACTGTGTAATTTTCTTTCCAATATTAGTGGGATTAGGCTGGGAAGAAATGGAATATTGGATGTCTATAGACATTCCAGTTTACATCAATTCTCTCAGGTGGACGTGTTATGTTCCAATAAGGAAGTCAGCGAAAATATTCTGGCAAAATCAGTACTTCTTGATAGTTTGGGAATTCATGCTGTTGCATCTTCAGTGATCTTTGATGAACACATTTTGGTTAAAAATAATCATGCTATTATAACTCAGGGACAGTCTGGTACTGATAAACAAATGCAAAAGATTATTGAATTAAGTGATGGGACTGACCTGAAACTTGATAATAGATTTGGGTTATTGGTGGATTTAGACGATTGACAAAATGCAAAATATATAATTACCTCTAGAGATTTAAATATTAAACCACCAAGTGGCCAGATTATAGATTCTTATAACTATTCAAATATTCTATCATGGAACATTGCAGGACTTAGGGCCAAATTTGTAGACAAAGAATTTGTTGAATATCTATCTGGTTTCTCTGTGATTTGTTTACAAGAAACTTGGCATGCACTGGATGATGATATAAAACTGGATGGTTTTCAAACTTTTCAGTATCCAGGGAGCAAGATGTCCAATTTGGGAGAAGAGCTGGAGGGTTAATTATTTATGTTAAAATTAATGTTTTTATACATTGTTCTATGATTGAGCTAAATAGGCACTCTGAGATACTTAGACTGCTAGGGTTGGTTTTTCAATAATTTTATGTAACATTTATGTTCCACCTAGGGCTTCAAAATTTTTGATAAAGAAATTTGGCTTAAATTAGAGGTCAAATTACTCAAATTGCTGAAGATTTTCTGGATGACCAACTACTATTAATTGGCGATTTTAACTCCAGAATAGGTAATTATGATGGGCTAGCTGATGACACGATATTAGGTTTTATTTATCCTGAGGCTGTTAGTTTTCCCAGGAGCACCAAGAATCTGGTTATCAATAATAATGGTAAAAGGTTAATTGAATTGCTAAAATCTAATGGTATATTTCCATTAAATGGTAGACTTTTGGTGACACTGATGGGGAATTTACATTTCATACTGCTGTTGCAGAATCAGTTATAGATCTCACATTTGGAATGGTCCTTTGAATTTCTGGCGGACACTCAAAATTGATGATAGGGTTGAAGTGACCACTATCCAGTCAATTTGACTGCTAACACTAAAATAATGAGTAATAATGCTAATTCCATTAATAATTAATGAAATCAATGTAGAGGTTCGTGGTGGAAAAGATTAATTTGGACTCTTATAACAGATCTAGATTCCTGCTCAGATTTAGAATTACTGTTTGATAAATATCACAAAATTACTAGCAAAGATTTTGGAGTAAAAATAAAAATGTGTATGAAATTTGGGGTGAGATTCAACAAGGTATTTATACTGAGGCATTTAATAATAAAAAAAATCAGAAAAGCTGGTTTGATAATGAATGCTATACCTGGAAGCACTTATTGAGAGTACAATTAAGGAAGTATAAGCAGCTACCTACTCCAGATAACCTGGTTAACTTGAGATTGGAAAGAAATTTATATAGGAAACTACTGGTTGATAAAATAAGCTATATTATTTACATCAATGGCAATTAATGAATCGGGCAATTAGAGACAGAGATGACAGTACTTTTGGCAATTGATAGCATATGGATGTAAGCGGGTCTCTAATCATATTGAAAGTTCAATTGGTGATAGTGATTGGTGTAATTATTATACACAGATTCTTTTCAAGAGTCACACAAGTGTATATTTCCATTTAATCAAGAGGCGGTGTCACAGCTTACTATCTTGAAGACAAGTTAGTGAGGCAATAGATGGTTTGAAAAATAATAAAGCTCCTGGTCCAGACTTAATTCCTGCTGAAGTTTATAAACAGCTGAAAACAAAATGGGTTGAGTTGCTGGTAGATTTTTATAATACATGTTTAGCTACTAATCAAAATTCGATTCATGGAGGGTTCTGTGATTGTCCCCATTTTCAAGAAAGGTAATGGGAGAATCCTGCACATTATCATCCTATAAGCTTAATTGATATTATGGAAAAAATATTCTGAAAAATAAAGGTTTAATCGACTAATTCTGAATATACAAACATTGGGTAGTTTGTCTCAGAGTCAGGCTGTTTTTTGTGAGTGTTTCTCAACAATTGATAATCTATACATATTACAACATTTACAAGAAAAATATGTCAAACTGAAGTCAGAAGATATTTATGGCATTTATTGACTTCACGTCAGCCTTTGACACCATAAATAGAGAACTATTGTGGTATACTATGAGAAATCATGGAATTGATTCAGAGCTCATAAATGCAATTAAATTGTTATACACTGATACATGGGTTCAAGTTAGAAATACTGGGGAGCTTAACAGAGCATTTCAGTACCAATTGTGGAGTGAGACAGGGCTGTATCATCAATCCCTCACTTTTTCAATTTATATTGACAATTTTTAGTTAATGTAAATAATTTTAAATCTGATTCCCAAAAATTGGAAGTGATCCATGTGGAATACTTGCTTATGTGGATGACTTGTTAATGTTGTCATTATCCCCAAGGGACTTCAGGTCAAATTAGATGAGTTGGCTAGATTTGCAGACCAGAACTTCTGAAAATCAATTTGACTAAATCAAAGATCATGGTCCTGGGATGCTCTTTGTGCAAGTATAAATGGTATATAAAGTCTGAGAGATTGGAACTTGTGAATGAATACCAGTATTTAGGAGTTGTGATATCATCTTCCTTCAAGTGGAATAAACACTTTGAGGGTGTTTCATCGAAAACCGAAAGAACTATTGAAGCCATACATAGGTTTAATTATAAATATGGTGGCAATTCATTGGTTCCACTTTTGAGATCACTAGATGCAAAATATAATTCCAAATCCTTTATGGATGTGAGATATGGGATCATAAACATATCTCTAAATTGGAAAACCAGCAATTAGAGTGCTAAAAGGAGCTATTGGTTTCCTAGAACAACTCCTGCACAGTTTGTCTGAGCTGAACTAGGCCTCTCTAATCTTATTGCTTTGGCTGAATCTCATGTGATAAATTTATGGATTAGGATTACTTTATTATTAGACCAGCATTTTCAAAAAAATGTTTGATGGAAAAAATGAAATGGGAACTTCTGGACTGCAAAAATTGAATTGGCTGACTTATGTAAAAAGATTTTAAGTTCAGTGGGGCATCTGAATTTGTTTGTACTGACTACTCAAGGTATCTGTATTGCCAAATGTTATGGGTCATTTCTTAAATAGTTGATTATGCAGAAATATAGGATATATGATCTATATTATATACAGAATTCAAAGTTTGCAATTTGGTATACTCAAAATGATTGTTAACATTATTTTCACTACTATTTAGAATATTTGGAACATCCTGACATGCTTCAGACTTATGCAAAATTTCGGATAGGTTTTGTTCTGTCCAGTGTGCTTGAGTGTAAGTTTAATAAGATTTATGACCAAGAATTCTCCAACTGCTATTGTGGATCTAATGAGAAGGAAGATCTAGAACATGTTGTTCTAAAATGTCAGTGGTATAGATCAGCTAGACAGAGATGGTTGTGTCCAATTATTGATTCCTTTATAGAATGTACGAATGAGATAATAATGAGGACTCTTTTACTACAGAAAATGGGGATACTATTAGAAATACTGCTCTTTATTTATGTAATATACAGAAAATAAGGAAAAGAATGATTAGTACAATTCAGAGATAGTCATTTTGGAATTATAGGCTGTTTTGCATGAGATTTTTTCATTTATTTGTAAAATGTAATGTTTATTGTGTATAAATTTTTGTAATGATCTTTTTATGATTGAACAAATAAAATGAATATACACATACAGAAGGAGCAGGACAGAGAGCTGTACCAGTTAAGGCAGAAGGAAGCAGGGAGGAAGTCAGAATAGCAAAGGACCAAACTGAGGAAAAGATAGCCAACTCGGTTAAGAAGGGGATAAAACCTTTATAGGTACATCAGGGGAGCATAGAAAGACAAAGGGAGGGATACTGAGGCTGAATAGAATGGACGGTGGGTGGAAAGAGGAGCAGTGAAAAGAAGGGATGCTGAATGAATATTTGTGCTCAGTGTTCACAAAAGGAGGAGGGAGGTGCCTAATCCAATTAACAGAAGCACTCTGGATAGGGGGTTGATTCCAGTCCTTTCACAGAAGAAAGGGTTCTGCAAGAACTCCAAAACTGAAGGTGGACAAAGCAATGGGGCCTGACAGAATTCACCCCAGAATTCTAAAAGAATTAAGGGAGAACTAGTGAAACCACTGACTACCCTTTTAACAAATCATGGGAGGATGGTGTGGTACCTGAGGACTGGAGGAAGGCAGATGTGATTCCACTTCACAAAAGTGGGACCAAGACAGAGACAGGAAACTACAGACCTGTCAGTTTGACCTCTGTGGTAGGGAAAGTGATGGAATCACTTCTGAAGGAAAGAATTGTTGAGTACCTAGAGGCCAGTGGGCACAGGACCCAAGGCAGCATGGGTTCACAGCGGGAAGGTCATGTCAGATGAATCTAATTGATTTCTTTGACTGGGTGACCAAAGTAGTAGACCAGGGAGGGGCTGTGGATATGGCTTTACCTAGACTTTAGCAAGGCATTTGACACAGTCCCACAAAAAGATTAATAGTCAAATTAACCAGCCTGGGAGAGGGTCCCAGGGTGGTAGCCTGGGTAAACATTGCAGGACAACAGGACACAAAAGGTAATTGTAAATGGAGTCCACTCTTGAAGAAAGAGGGTTACTAGTTGGGTACCGCAGGGTTCAGTACTGGATACAGTCCTTTTAATGTCTTTATAAGTGACATTGCAGAGGGACTGGAAGGAAAAGTATGCCTCTTTGCAGATGACACAAAGATCTGTAACAGGGTTGATACACAGGAGGCGTGGAAAGGATGAGAAGGGACTTGGCAAGGTCGGAGGAATGGTCAGAAGTATGGCAGCTTGGATTCAATGCAAAGAGTGCAAACTAATGCACTGAAACAAAAACCATGGGAAGATTACACAATGGGGGCGGTAGTAACAACAACAAAAATGGAAAAGGACCTGGGATAATCATATCAGATGACCTAAGGTTAGCAAAGCAATGTGAGAAGGCAGGAGGGAGGGCTGGGGGATACTGGGATGTATAGGGAGAGGCATCACCAGCAGAAAACAGGAAGTTGTTATCCCTCTGTTTCATCAGTTGGTGAGACCCCATCTGAGTACTACGTCCAGTTCTGGAGACCCCATCTCCACAAGGACATAGACAGGATAGAGGCAGTCTAGAGGAGGGCAACTAAAATGGTGCAGGGTCTGCAAGAGAAGCCATATGAGGAGAGATTAAAGGAGCTTAATATGTATACCCTTGAGGAAAGGAGGAAGGGGGACATGATAGAAACTTTTAACTACCTCAGTGGAATCAAAAAAGTCCAAGAGGGTAGCAGCTTTCAGAAAAAGAGACTTGCAAGAACAAGGGACACAATTTAAAGATGGGGGGCAGTTCAGGTGGCTATGTGAGAAATATTTTTCACAGAAGGATGGTTGACGCATGGAACAGCCTTCCTGAGGAGGTTGTGGGGTCTAAAACTGTGGAGAATTCAAGAATACATGGGACAGACATAAGGCAATTCTTGTGGGGGTAAGAAGAAATAGGCTGTTGGTTAACTAGGATCTGTAGCTTATTCTCGATGCCCTGCAGGGGCAGGCCTTAGACAGCTAGTGTTGGAACCCACTTGGGAGAGAGCAATACTAGACCTGGTACTCTCAAATCGAGACAGGATCACAAATTTAGAAGTCAGTAGACATGTGGGAACAAGTGATCACTGCACAGTGTGCTTCACAATAAGCACAACCATGGAGAAGAGCCATACAAAAGCAAGTATACTGGACTTTAGAAGGGCTGACTTTGGCAAAATGGGTGAATACCTCAGGAATACACTAGCAAATGGCCACAAAGGAGAGGTGGAAGAACAATGGAGAAAAATCAAAACATGCCATCATAGAGGCAACAAGCCTTTGTGTGAAACAGATAAAGGAAAAGCGGACAAAAACCACTATGGTTCTCAAAAGAGGTGGCAGGGAAGGTTAAGGAGAAACGGCTGTATTCAAAAAGTATAAGGCATCACAGAAGAAGCACGACAGGAACTGTATCAATTAAAGCAGAAAGAAGTGGGAAGGCAGTCAGAATAGCAAAAGGCCAACCCGAGGAAAAATAGCCAATTCAGTTAAGAGAGATAAAACCTTTTATAGGTACATTAGGGAGCATAGAAAGGTTAAGGGAGAAATAGTGAACATTAATAAGGAGAGGGGAGGTGGGCAGAGGGAGACAGTGAAAAGGCAGAGATACTGAATGAATACTTTTGCTCAGTATTCACAAAGAAGATGAGGAGAAGTTACCTAAACCAGACAATAGAAGTACTCTGGGTAGGGGGTTGACTGCAGTCCATTTACAGAAGAAAGAGTCCTGAAAGAACTCCTAAAACTCAAGGTGGACAAAGCAATGGGGCCTGATGGGATTCACCTCAGAATCCTAAAAGAACTAAGGAGGACCTAGTGACACCACTGACCACACTTTTAACAAATCATGGGATGATGGGGTGGTACCTGAGGACTGGAAGAGGGCAGATGTGATTCCCTTCACAAAAGTGGGAGCAAGGCAGAAGCGGAAACTACAGACCTGTAATTTTGACCTCAGTGCTAGGAAAATGATGGAATCACTTCTGAAAGAAAGAATTGTTGAGTACCTAGAGGCCAGCAGGGCACAGGACCCAAAGCAGCATGGATTTACAGCGGGAAGGTCATGTCAGGCGAATCTAATAGATTTCTTTGACTGGGTGACCAAAGTAATAGACCAGGGAGGGACTGTGGATATGGCCTACCTAGACTTTAGCAAAGCATTTGACACAGTCCGCACAAAGATTAATAATCAAGTTAGCCAGCCTGGGAGTGGGTCCCAGGGTGGTAGCCTGGGTAGCAAACTGGCTGCACAACAGGACACAGAAGGTAATAGTGAATGGAACACATTCCGAAGAAAGGGGTCACTAGTGGAGTACCTCAGGGCTCAGTACTGGGTCAGTCCTCTTTAACATCTTTATAGGTGACATTACAGAGGGTCTGGAGGAGATCTTTGCAGATGACACAAATATCTGTAACAGAGTTGATACACAAGGGGGTAGAAAGGATGAGAAGGGACTTGGCAAGGTTGGAGGAATGGTCAGATATATGGCAACTTAGATTCAATGCAAAGAAGTGCAAAGTAATGCACCTGGGAAACAAGAACCCAGGAGAAGAGTACACAATAGCAGGGAGGTACTAACAACAACAAAAATAGAAAGGGACCTGGGGGTAGTCATATCAGATGATCTAAAGGTTGGTAAGCAATGTGAGAAGTCAGTAAGGAGAGCTAGGGGATACTGGGATGCATAGGAAGGAGCATCACAAGTAGAAAAAGGGAAGTGGTTATCCCTCTGTACAGACAGTTGGTGAGACCCCATCTGGAGTACTGTGTGCAGTTTGGAGACCTCATCTATGCAAGCACATAGACAGGATGGAAGAAGTCCAGAGGAGGGCAACTAAAATGGTGCAGGGTCTGCATCAGAAATCATATGAAGAGAGACTGAGAGAGCTTAATATGTATACCCTTGATGAAAGTAGGGATGGGGGACATGATAGAAGTGTTCAAGTACCTCAAGGGAATCAACAAAGTCCAGGAGGGTAGCATCTTTCAGAAAAGAGATGTGTAAGAACGAGGGCACAATTTAAAGATAGATGGGGACGGCTCAGGGTAATGTGAGAATTTTTTCACGGAGAGAGTGGTGGATGTATGGAACCACCTTCCTGGGGAGGTTGTTGGGTCTAAAACAGTGGGGAATTCAAACATGCATGGATAGACATAAGGCAATTGTAGTGGGGGTGGCAGGAAGTAGGCTGTTGGTTAACTAGAATTTGCAGCTTATCCAGTAGGTAGGGAAATGGGCAGACTGGGAGGGCCAAGAGGTCCTTATCTGCTGTCAAAGTCTATGTTTCTATGTTTCTATCCTGTAGGTAGGGAAATAGGCAGACTAGGTGGGCCAAACAGTCCTTATGTTCCATCAAAGTCTATGTTTCTGTTTCTATATTTCCAGAGGATATCTAATTTGCCCACAGAAGGGAATTAATGTCCAGAGAGGTAACTATAAAGTGCTGAATATGCTCCAGTGTACTCATGGATTTGAGCAATTGGTTGTTGAAATCTCACATTTTATCCTGCTCCAGGGACAGGGAGAGACCCAGTTGAAAGAGAATGGGATGACGGTCTGAAATGACCTTAGCATTTTAGTGACAGGAGATAATCCCAGGGAGGTAGTCTATCCCCAACAAAAGAAGTTAATCCTGGAGAAGGAATTATGCAGTAATGAATGGAAAGAGTATTCCTAGAATCAGGATGTAACAATCTCCATGATCCGCTAATCCCAGAGAGTCCATGAGCTCCCAAAGAGGCAGTTGTCCAGGGGACAAGGATGACGGCGTCCATTTGATCTATCTAAAGCATTACTAAAGACAAGATTCCAGTCCCCGCAAGGAGGGTGGGAAGGAAGCCTATGGTGCCAGGAGGGATGCTAAGGTGGTAAAGAATTTAGGATCATCTGTAGTTGGAGCATAAACAGTTCCCAAGATGATCTCAAGTAACCAAGTAAGGCCAGAGAATATGATACCAACATTGAGGCTCTGCCACTCCTGAAGCAGATGAAAAGGTACCCATCTGGCCAATAGGATGCGACACCTCTTTTCTAGTATCAGAGCTGGACCCAAAGACCTGATTCACCCAGGAGTGCCATAAAGGAACACCTGGGATGGGAGCAGGTGGGTTTCCTATAAAAGGTGATATCAACCTGTAGTTTTTGTAAATGAAGCAACACTTTGGCCTTTTGATGGGGGATTGGGCACCCTATATGTTCCAAGAGCAAAAATTATGAACAATAGATATTAGGTTTCAGATGGCAGAAAAGGTCCTGCAAAAAACTGCAGTGAGGTAGCAAACAAGTCCCCATATAAATATATCCCATGTCTCCAGTGATGTATACCTTCCTAAACCAACCCACACACCAATCCACCCACTTCCTACCCAACCAACCAATTCTCTAAACATATTACCCTGGCTCTCCTATACTATAAGCTATACCCAGCCCAATCCCAAATCACCTCCCAAAACCCATAAACAAGCCGCACTAACTACCAAAAACCCCAGTCCTAAAGTGAAATCTAAGACAAAGAGCATAACGATAACCCAATATGCTCTGGGCACGCCTTGTAAGCCAGGGTCTGGAATAAGAAGAGTACCATCTGCAAAGTAATGGCATGAATAGACAAAAGATAACAGACAAACCTATCACTCTAGCCAAAAATAAGTGACATTTCTAGACTCTCTGTAATCACCTTTAAAGTCCCTTCTCTGGTATAGCACCTGAGCCCATCCTCATGTTTCAGTCCATGACTCTGATCACCCCAACCAGACGATATCCCTTTACTCCTTCCTCTCACCCCTCAAGAAAAATACATTATGAGACACGAACATTGTACTATACCCATTTATCAAGAAAAAGACAAAACTTGAACTATTATTTTAAAGGTAGATACAACCCAGCATCACTAGAATGATAAAATCTATTTGGGCATATCCTACACAGTAATATAAAACAAATGAATTACTAAGATCAGTTCCCAACCCCAAACATAGCAAATGTCATGTCACACAAAGGAAAAAAAAGTCCAGTGTCTGTCCCGTTGGCTCCAAACCTGCAAAAGAAAGCAATCCAGCACAATAAAAGAAAAGACCAGCTATTATAATAAACAGAAAGATGCAGGCATATAGCTGAAAACTAAAGAACATCCTCACAGCAATAGGTGTTCAAGTCCATGTTTTTTTTTGGTTTTGTCTCTATCTTGAGCTGAAAGCTCAAAAATAACAAAAAGTGTCCTTTTAAACAAGGAAGAGCAAATTAACAAAGATGTATGATTTGAAAGAAGAAGAAAAAAGGCCTCTAAATAACATCATCTTGTTAGGATAGAAACCTTCAAAAGGTGCCTAGAGACCACACATTCAGACTGCTCTCTCACAATCAGCACATCCACAAGGCTATATCACGTGGCCAAGGTATAGAGATTAGTCCCACTGAAAGGAACTGCAGGATAAATGAAATGACAGCTTCAGCTGTGAACCACCGCCGTAGTCCCATAAAAAAAAATAATAATCACAGGATGATCCATAGAGCCAGTAAAGGATGCCCAGAAACAATGCGAGCTATCACCGCATGTCGAATTGGGAAGGTCACCAGATGGTGTACTTGGCATAGCGTCCAGAAAATAAACAGCCCCAATATAATAAGCTTCTGAACAAATCTGGGTCCAGTAATCCAGGATGAGGAAAATCCTAATCTCTGCTATTCCACAGTCTTTAACAACCCACTGAAAGATTAAGAGCAACGCAAGAGCAGGATATAGAGTATATTCGGCCATGATCCTAGTTCAAATTGGATCCCCAGAAAAGTGAGTTTCCCTTGTCCTATGCTAAATCGAAGCAGAATGAAACACGAAGCAGAATTTACTAAAGGCCATCAAATCAAGCTGAAGAAAAAAAACAGGATCCTTCAGGGACAAAGCCCAAACCATGGTGAAACAAAGTAAACATTGCCCACAAGTAATGAAAATATAATAAATGTAAAATTGGGCCACTGTCCAAACATAAAGTGTGACTGAAAATCCTGAGTCAAGAAGGACCAGTCAATCGGGCTCCTCAGTGAGTGGTAAAAAGGTCTGGCAGTAGTTTTTTCAATTCGGCCTTAGCCAGCTATGGATCCTCAAACAAATGCCAAGTACCAGCAATTAAAATATGGAGATGTGCTGGGTACAGCATTCTAAACTTAAGCCCTGCAGCCACAACATAGGACACAATCGGGTGAAAAGCAATGCATTTCTGCAGGGTACTAGCTGGTCAATCCTGTGCAATATGGATCCGTACCCTCCCAGAGGATTTCTTTAAGCTCTTGTATTTTGGAGAGAATTTGCTGCTTGTCTAAAAAATAAAGGAACAGTAAAATCAGAGGTCTTGGTGGGATCCAGCCGGTGGTTTCAGGTGCAATAGTGGTGTGCCCTCTTCACAATATAGATGGGGTTATTGGGAGGGGCCCGCTATCTTTTCAAGAAATGTTTGTATGAACAGTATGGAGAGGTTCCCACGGCATCTTCAGGAAGTCCAAAGATGACTAAATTATTGCGCCTGGATCTCCTTCAAGGTCCTCTAGTTTAGAGACTATTTTGTGAAGTGATGCTGCAAGGAAATCAGCTCAGGCTCAATGCAGTCTTTTCATCTTTCAATCGAAGAAGTATGGGCCTCCGTATAGCTGATCCAGCCGTTCAGCCATTGGGAGGTCACAAGGCCCATTTAGTTAATTTTCAACCTATTCCTCATCACAGGCCATGTGGCCAGCATCTGAAAATAGCACACATAACTCCAGTATGCAAGGGCACCCTGACAACCCTACTAACTATCATCCCATCTCAATCCTGTCCCCAACTCTCAAAACATCTTGAAAAAATAGTCAATGATCAACTATCCCAGTATCTGAACAATAATAAAAACTCGTCCTGGCACAACACATTTTTTGAAAACCATAGCACTCAAAAAGCCCCTTATAGAATACGCTGATCAATTACACTGTGCTCTTGATAGAGGAGACCTTGCTGGATCTATTTTCATAGACTTGACCAAGGCCCTTGACCTTGTGAATCATGACCTACTGTACTTTGCATCAAACTGTCTCACCTCGGCCTGTCTGATGAAGCACTGGGTCCATAACTACCACTCAGGCTGACAGCAAGCTGTTTAATGCCATTCATCTCTCTCTGACTTCTTGACTGTAATGATTGGGGTCCTCCAAGGCTCCATTCTTGGGCCTCTCCTCTTTAACACTTATTCATGAGAGTCCTTCCCAAGTCTGCCCCTCCACTAAACTCCTTCTCTATGCAGGCGATGCAGTAATCACTGTAACAGAAATCTCACTCACCAAGGATTTCCGCTCACTGCCACCACAAGGTTTTACCAACAGGAACCAAGAAACCTGTTTTTTTTTACCTTCTCCTTGCTCAAGATCAGAAGATTAACACAATAACTGTGGGTAGAATGCCCTTTGGAGACAGACTGCAAACAGAGTCCAGCAGAAATAGTAAAATTACCCTTTTAAATAAAACAAACAGTCACTGATTCTTTAAAGATAGAATCTTTACTAAAATACTACAAGTATTTACAACAGCATGTATTTACAAGAAGACAAAAGGGTAGCACATTTACTAAGAAACAGAAAATAAAGCAAGTTAACAGTGTAAACCTCTGTTTTGTTTTCAAGTTAACAAATAGTTGGTGTACAACACAGTTCTGAGCTATCCTTATCAAAATACCTTCACCTGCCCTAGCTACAGAATTACTGTCCCTTAGTGTGCTATCTTACCAGTCAGCTAGTCTTTGTATGGCAGCGGCTCTTGCATTGTCCGATGTTCCAGCGAAGAAAACGAACCTGCTTACAGCCCCTCAATATATTTCTCCTCTCTGTGGGAGGTGTCTCACTCACTTTGGTGACAGTTCCATGTTGTCCCACTCTCTTTGAGTGTGTGTGTGTGTGTGTCCACCCACCCCTCAGCACCTCCTTGATACCATAATGACCTCCACCTGGGTCCTTTGTTCAACATGAAACATCTCCAGAAAGGACATCCCACTGGGTTTATTGCTTATTGCCTCCTCCAGGCTTTCCTGTTAACTTTCCCATGAGAACATCAGACCTTTAACATAAGCTGTCATATACTACTTGATCATGTGATCTGGTATCCATCTTGTACCTGAAGCAGATGCATATTTAGAAAAGAATAAATGAATCAAAATGAATCAAAAGCATACAGGGTTCTGGTCCCCTTTCCTGTCACAGTCACCTTGTCCCACCAGAACCAAGATACCATCCAGCACAACCTCAGTCCAACTTTCTTACCATCTGTAATTGGTTCACCAGCAACCTATTAGTCCTCAATGCTAGAAAATAAAAGTCATGCTCTACTACTCTAGAAATAAAAGCCTGCCATACCCCCTTCACATCACCACTGCAACAGGCACATACATCGAGCAGGTACAGACATTCATATACCTTGGGGTGACCCTAGACTCATGTGTGACCTACACTGCCCATGTTGATGTGCTATTAAAACTGCCAAAGCAAGGCTCGGGCTGCTATATTGGTACAAAACTCATTCCTCTCAGAAATCAAGCAACTCCTCATTAAAGCTACATACTAAACCTCATTGACTATGGACTTGTAGTCTATGGTGTTGCCTGTAGGAAGACCCTCTACAGGGTGCAGGGACTCATGACAAGGGCTTGCCACTTCATCCTCTCAAAAGTCATGACTCTCACAAATGCTTACTGTACAGTGACCTAGGGTGGCTATCCATGATTCCCGACTCTAATACACCTCACTTATCACTGGCAAAATGCCATGCTCAGGCATCTTACCCCAGTGGTCCTTTCCCTCCTGATCCCTGTGACATCAATGTAAAGCACTAGAAGTGCCAAGCAAAACTTCTTGATCCTCTCCCTCAGGAAAACACATTCGGTCAATCCTATTTCTTGTTTAGTTTCCTCAAGCTCTGGAATATCATCCCAACCTCCCTAAAGTCCACCAGCAATCTCCCTAGTTTAAGTCCCAGTTGCTTGCCTTACTCACACAACCCCACCCCTGCAGCTGTTTTAAAGACTCCCTGTCTCTTCCCTGCTTCTCTCCAACCTGTCTAGCCTCTAGCCTCTTTCCAACCTCTACTCTAATTCACTAACAATGTGACTAATCCCAGTTGTAACATTTTACCAACTGCAGCCTTGCACACTATCCTTTTCTATGCCAAACTGTACAAATGTAACCTGAAACCTGTCCCTTATTAGAAATAACATGTGTCATATCTGATGTAACCTGATAATCTGTAGGTGTACCACTTGTCTACTCTGTATTTATTGTTGTATATATTTTGTCTCCGACCCTACAGCCTTTGAAAATGGGCACTGCTTAAATGATCCTGAGTGTAAAATCAATCAATCAATCGATCAATCAATCTCCCATCTCCTGGGTGACCTACAGTACCTCTGCCTCCACTTGTATTCCCTGTATCTCTGTCACTTTTATGCTTTCCCTCATATAAAGCACTACCCCCTCCTTTTCTTCCACCCAGTCCTTCCTGAACATAGCATAGCCTGGAATGTCCATGTCCCAATCAGTGCCCTATAACTTGATAATGGTCACTAGGTCCAGGCTGCTGACTTCTGCCATGATTGCCTGTAGGTCCAGAATCTTCTTTCCTAGACATCTAGCATTCACACACATGGCCCTCCAGATTTTGTTTCCTCTGCTTGTTGCCCTTTTTTCCTTTTGTTCTCCTCCTTTCCCTCTCTTTTAATGCTTCCATTCCCTTCCCCTTTGTTTCTACCATCCTGCTCCATGCTTTCTTTATTTTGAAGTTCCTCTCTCCTTGGGTTCTCCGTACTCTCTACTTCAGCCTGCGGAGAGGCAGTTTCTGCCTCCTGATTCCTTCCACCACCCTCGGCTAGTTTAAATGTTCATCAAAGTAACATTTAAATCATCCACTGAGGACTGTGGTTCCCCTCCCAGATGAATGCAGGCCAACACCCCTGTATGAAGCCCTTACCCCTCTGGTGGGTTCACAGTTCCCAATGTGGCCAAATAACTCCTCTCTTCAAAACTCCTTCAGCCATGAGTTGGGCGGTTTCATGAGTGAGAGTAGAACCTTATCAGTGAAAGCGTGCTGAAGGTGGTATATGGGCGACACCACACATAGCCCATGCAAATCACAGTGACCAACAAAGGGCAAACAGACAGGCAAAAAAACCAACACACTACCTCCTGTTTCATCTGGGCTTTGGTCTCCCTCGCATCCCTATCATTATATGACTACCTCCCGAGGCTGCACAAAAGTTACAATGGTGTGCCATGGTTTACAGAACATAGTCGCTGTTCTTGCTTCCTCCCACAGTCGATATTATTAGATTCACCGTTAATTCCATGTTGCCGTTTGACAGTTGCCCAAATTACTTAGTTCATATTGAGTCATCCATATGGCTTTGCTCATTTCACTGGATACCATTGAAGCTCCTGATACAGTAATCCCTATCTTCCCCAGTTGTAGATAGGCAGCACCTCAGTGAAAGCCACTGAGTGAGTTACCTGTCTAGACCCTCCCAGCTCCTAAACTCCCCCAGCATTATCCATCCTGTCCCTAGCCAGGTCATTAGTCCCTAGGTGAACAATGACATCCAGGTCTCCCTCCTATCCTGCTGCCTACTGATCCTCAGGATCTGCTTCCCATCTCTCCAGTCCATGGTGTCACAAAAGCACCTAACCAGCCTCTCCCCTTGCCTATTCCCAAAATTAATCCTCTGACAAATGAGTCCCCCATCAGATGTTGCTTCCTTTTCCTCTGGGGTCCTCTATCACCTTCCTTAGGGTCTGCACTATGGAGGGCCACACATCCTCTCTGGTCACTACCGTGGATGCCTCCTCCCAGTAGTCCCACCCCATCAGAGGTTGAGGAATGTGCCTCTATCCCACCCTCACCCTTCCACAGCCCACCATAGTCCAGCTGTTTCTCCCCTTGCATGCTCTGAGGTAATGGTGGCAGACTTGGTGACCCCTGGGTGGGAAAGAGATCCCCGAATCTTAGCCAGCTTGGCCTGGAGTCTATCAGCCTTCTCTCAACCCAGAAAGGTGTATGTAGATGGAGCAGCACCGCAGTCTCAAGAAGATCACTCTGAAAACTGCTGCCCCGCCAGCCACTGCATTGCACCACTCTCAGCATTCTCAGTTTCTATTCTCCTGTATTACCTGTAAATACTTGTACTCTTACCGAAGTGTGCTTCTAGTTTTCCTCTTCTGTTAGTTTGTTTTTATTTGTGTTCCCCATGCCTTATTTAAATCACTTTATACCCTTCCCTAGGTTGTATTACCAGTTTTGGCCTACCTCTGACCTTCCACCCTTTCCAGCAGTGACTGTTACATAGTAGTGAACCGTTCCTTACCTTAGTTGATTGGCAGACCCCCTGCTTTCTTGCTGACTTCTGCTGATGCTTGCTGATGCCTAAGATGCCAGTTATCTGTTCCACTCACTCACTGGGACACAATCGTGCTGGACACGTTAGAGTGGAAGTACTTTTATGGTGCTCTCAAGAAATCACTAAGCTTCGTTATCTCCACCCCTATTTACACACCTGATTCAAAGGGTTGCTGAATCTACTAAGCCCCAAGATTAATCTCCATGAGCTAGTTTCCTCCGGTCCATACCATCTGTTGCAATGTTAAAGACAAGTTTCAAAGTTCCCCAAACACTACCTAGAACTCTTTTTTCTCCCCATTTACCCTGCTGCTTTCAGAAGGAAGAGAAATATATTGTAAATAAGTATTAGTATACTCTAAAGGTAAAGCTAGGCACTTTCACTCCTCTCTGTCAGCAAAGTCTGTTCTTCCAGCATATGGCACCTCTACTACAGCCTTGTTTGTGTAAGTCCCATGACGAGATAACATTTTAGGACATGCAGATCTCTATCCATCCTGTGTGCAGCTGTTTCTAAGAAACCAGAACACTCAAACACAAGATGTAGAATCACCAAGCAGTAATGAAAAATATAACACAGGCATGGTGCCATGAGCCATACTGGTGGGGTGACATACGAAGTTTCTACTAGGAGTATTTAGGGGTATGCCAGCCCCAAATATTAATTCTCAAATACCACAAATAATAGGGTGCTCAGTACTCACATCTCAGTACCAAGTGTTTTTCTATATTTATGGTTATTTGGGAAAGGTATTCAGAGATATGAAAAGCAAAACAGCTATATTCCCTTCCAGATGGAAAAGGCACCCACCCTAGTCATCTCCCACCCAGGACCCTCTTACCCATCCCCATTCCATTATTTTCACAATGAAAATGGCACCTCCTGGCATTATGCCAGGAGCCAACATGGTCAAGTACGTTAATCCCTTCCCAGCTCAACCCACAATTCTCACAATCCCCAGAGTGCCATTTATATTTAATGGTGCCCTTCCTAACCCTAAATTAATGGTTCAGAACACCTCAGGGTACCAGAAGTCTAAAGCCAATAGCCCCTCCACAGCATGCCAACTCCTAGTATTCAGCAGTATCCACTTGACCAGACAGAGTGTGAGGACTGTGCCACCAGGAGAGAGAGAGAGAGAGAGGCAGAGTGGTGTTAGTTGATGATGCCGGGCAAACTGATTGATCAGTCTCTGCCCAGCACAATAACAAAGGAAAGCCACAGTTACAGGTATGAATAGGTCCAAAGGTGAGAGCTGGTATACCTTTTCAATGAAAGCAGTCCTACAAATGTATTTTAGCTAACACTTAACTTCTGGCATTAAATGTTTACTTATGGCCCCTTCTCTTGTGTTTCAGATATCTGTGAAGTCAGCATTGGAGATATCTATCTATATATAGTATATATATATATATATATATATATATATATATATATATATATATATATATTTATAGTGGCATGGTAGTGCCACTGTAGTTAGGGTGGGTACCCCATTTAAGGTTAAATCTGACATTTGGCAGCTTAATAACTTTGCCACCTTATGATAGATTTGTCTGAAATTTGAAATGCACAGTCTGGTACCATAGATCTCTGGGCCTACCAAGTTTCATAATGGTCTGATATACAGTTGTGGAGCTATAGAGCAACAAAAATCACATAAATTATGGATTTTCACGCGTTTCTTTGCTCGTGCCTACAGGTTACTGAGTTTGGCGACCAGTCCAAAACCTTCAGGAAACATGCAGCAGGGGTCACAATATGCGTTTCAAATATTTTGTGAAAAATACTAAATGGTTCAAAAGTTATTCAAAAAACTGTTCCCCATTATAGTCTATGGCAAAAGTTAACAAAATATTCAAAAGTGTTGCAAATGCACTTTTTACTTCACAAATCACCCTTGTACTTTCACAAATTGGCCATCTTGATTTCAGTTGGTGGTCAAAGAAATGTAGCGTTTAAATTTTTAACCCTCTAGGACACAATTCTTATGTTCACCTAGTCGAGTCCTGAGGATGCTAGCCATGTCTTTTTGGGGGTAAAACACCCCAGAAATACGTTTTTAAATTTTTGTAAACAGTAGTGTCACAAAGTACTTTCGATGCGATACTTTCGTGATTTTATTTACAGAAGTGTGATTTATGAAAGTACTCTTGAGACACTATAGCCAAAACGATAGGGAAACTTTGCCACCCTGCTGCAAAAGAACGGTTTGGTCTTTCGGACTGAAATTTGGAGGGAATAAAGCCAAGATCCCACAGATGTGCCTTTTAGTGGTTTGGTGACAAAATATTTGAGGGCTGCAAGTTAGGGAACTCTGAAGTTGATGATTTTTCCCATAGGATAACATTACGGCATCTGCCGCGCTTTTTGGGGCCCTGAAAACAGTTAGAGATATGGACTTTTCATCAGAAAATTCTTAGTCCCCATTAGGGGCTATGCAGTACTAGCCTGGAAAGCCATAAATAACATGAGATTTTAAATTTTTTTCACGTCATACGGTTCCTGAGATATAAAGAATTTATTATTCCAAGTGCTCATTTTCTGGTAC
This sequence comes from Neoceratodus forsteri, assembly GCA_016271365.2. NCBI lineage: Eukaryota > Metazoa > Chordata > Ceratodontiformes > Ceratodontidae > Neoceratodus > Neoceratodus forsteri. Next base: position 878,476,606 of record CM028131.1, on the reverse strand, counting down.
AGGGCCATTATCATGACCACATTCTTTCTATTCACTGTGCTTCTGAATGCACCTTTTTGGGACAAAAACATATGCATTCCGTTGCTGTTACTGTTAGCGTTTGGGTTTACGTTTCTGCTTCACGCGTTACCATTTGTGTTACCGTTAATATTTGCGTCAACGTGTGTGTTACCATTTGCATTTGTGTTTGCATTGCGTTATCATTTGCATTACTGTTTCTTTTGCATCACCCTTTTCGTTACAGTTTGCTTTTCCTTCGCGTTACCGTTTGTGTGTTTGCGCTTGTGTTTTGCGTTACTGTAACCGTTTGCATTTGTGTTACCTTTTGCATTTGCATTTCTGTTACTGTTACCATTAGCATTTGTGTTTGCGATTCCATTTCTGTTTGCTTTACTGTTTCCTTTTAGCGTCACTGTTACCGTTATCATTACCGTTACTGTTTTGCGTTTGTACTGTTTCCATTGCCATTTGCATTTGTGTTTATATTTGCATCACCGTTGCCATTATCATTAGCGTTCCTGTTTATGTTACAATTACCGTTTCCATTTGCATGTGCATTGATGTCACCATTTGTGTTTGCATTTCTGTTTGCATCTTTATTACTGTTACCATTAGCGTTTGCATTTGTACTACCATTACGATTGCATTTGCATTTCCATCACTGTTACCATTAGCATTTGCGTTTCCATTTCTGTTTGCATTACTGTTTTCTTTTCATCACTGTTACAGATGGCTTTACCATTATTGTTTGCATTTGTACTTCTGTTTCCTCTGCCATCTCCATTTGCATTTCCATTTGCGTCACCGTTACTGTTTCCATTAGCGTTTCTGTTTACGTTACCATTACCATTTATGTTTGCATTTGTGCTTGTGTTTACATAACCGTTTGTTTTGCATTTTGTTTGCATCACTGTTAGTGTTACCATTAGTGTTTGCATTTACAGTACCGTTACCATTTGCTTGACTTTTGCACTTGCGTTACGTTACCATTAACATTTGTCTTACTGTTTACACTTGTGTCACCATCACTATTAGCATTTGAGTTTCCGCTTGCATTACCATTGCATGATTCTGTTATCATCAATGTTTGCTTTTTGTTACTGTTTGTGTTTACATTTCTGCTTGCTTTTATGTTACTGTTTGCATTATTTCCATTTGTGTCACTGTTGGCATTCCTGTTTGTGTTTGCATTAAACTCACATTATTTGTGTGATTATAACTTTACACCTGTTGAACGGATTTGTGTGACATTTGCAATGCTTGGTCTACTATGATATTTCTGCATTTACCAATTTTATGTGACATCTGTATACATTTTTGCACAGTGAAGCACCAAAATTTATTTTTCAGCACTTTCGATGCTGTTTTCAGCTCGTGCTGCTCTGCAGCCGTTGAAGAGATTTGGATAAGATTTGGAATACATGGAGTGGAATGGTACATCTATTGATATATCAATTCCTATTTCACTGGTACATACGGTTTTGCACAGTGAAGTGCAAAATGCAGTTTTCCTATTTTTGCACTTCCTTGCATGATCGTAGCACTGTTACTGAGTGGTTTATTGGTCTGAAACTTGGCAAATAGATATAGCTTTGTTTAAGGAATGTGCCAGTTTTTGTTTGGTGAAAATATGTTGTTCGTTCCAGAGTTATTGCCATTTGAAGTTGGCCCCTCATGGTTAAAGATTTTTCAGCCACCAGGTCCACCATTTTAGCGCATTTTCGGCCATGATTTCCGCCATTTTGTGGTGGAAGACTTTTAAAGGTGCAGAAACATAACAACCGAATATATCTGGAATGGTTTGGTCTTTTCACATGAAATTTGAGGGTGCTGAGTAGATGGCCTGGAGATGTGAATGATGCTGTTTACATGTTGGAAAAATAATTCACTGTGTAGATACTCGTCATGCAGTTGAAGTTTTGCAAGCATTCTGCATGGTGCTACTGGCTTGAAACTTATAGCATACGTAGTCCTAGAGATACAGAGGTGCCATGCAGTGGTTTGGCATGTAAAACATAAACAGGTGCAGAATTATACCACTCCAGCGAATGAAAATTTGGTTCATTCTGCTTCAATAACTTTTGAACCAAGTTTCCGATTTGCCTGGCATTTGGAATGTAGAAAAATTAATAATATATCTTTCACTGTGACAATTTTGGGTCTCTGGCACTTACAGTTGCTGTTGTTCATGTAAAGTTGTTTGCTTGTGGTGCTGTGTGACCCTTGAATGGATGTTCACATAATTCTGGACACCACGGTGTGCTATGGTACATGTCTTTTTTGACAATTTTGGTTCCATTGAATATATGGCTATTGTGTAGCGAAGTGGCAAAAATGTTCTTTTCGCGAGTCCTGACAGTTTTCCTGGTGTGACACTGTGCAACTGTTGAACAGATTCAGATAACATTTGTTATACATGTTGTGGTATGGTACATGTCTTCATTTACCAATTTTAATTTCAGTTGGTCATACAGTTTTGTGCAGTGAAGTGACAAAATGCACATAGTGGGGCGTGGGGCCCAAGGGTCCCACACCACCACATTCCATTCACTATTTATAGTGCACATTCTCAAAAGAAGAGAATTAATGGCAAAAACTCTGTTTAATTCATCAGTTAGCATTATTCTACAGTGACAAAAAGAGGAATTGATTGTTGGGTTGCCACCCCTAGCACACCACCCGCCCCCACCAACAGGCATCAGGGTGTGTTGGGGTCATCAGTCCTAACTCTCACCCATTCTCCCATACTGCACCACCTCAGCTTATTTAAATATGGAATGGGGTGAGAGTTAGGGCATGACCCCAACGCACACCCCAATGTCTGCTGGTGGGGCAGGTGGCCTGGGGTGCAAGGGCGGCAACCCAACATCAAATTCCTTTGCTTTTGTCACTGTGGAACAACCCTAACTGATGCATTAAATGAATTTTTGCCATATATATATATATATATATATATATGAGATATGCAATGGAAGCAAGTGCAATGAATGATTTACTTCACAGGAGCAGTTTGACCTTGCATGATCTCAATGAAAGTGGCATAAGCTACGAGTGAGGTGTCCGAGGTCAAACTGCTCAAGTGCAGGTAAATCATTTATTACACAGTTTTCCACTGCATATTCCATTTATGCAATTCTTTTGTTTTTGCTTTTGTGGGGGCATTTGTTAGTCAAAAGTGAACAAAATTGAATTTTCTTCCATTTTTGCTGATTATAGAAAATCTAAAATGAATCTAGAAATGAAACACCTCTCATTTTGTAGATATTTTTAAGCTGAACAACTTTTTGTGCTCAAAGTACCATACTATAATTTTTTTGTTTTAAGTTATTTGCATTTGTTTGATGAAAAGTGTACAAAATGGAATTTTCTGCTGTTTTCACTAATTCTGAAAAACTAAAAGTTTCTATAAACACCACTCATTTTGTACATATTTCTGTACCAAATAAACTTTGTGCTTACAGTACCCTTGCTATCATTTTTCATTATTTACATTTGTTTGGACAAATGAAAATAAAAATGAGTTTTCTGCTGTTTTTGCTAATTATCAAAAATCTAAAAGGTATCAATAAATGAAACACCACTCATTTTGTACATATTTCCATGCTGAACAACTTTCATTGTCACAGTACCATGCCATCATTTTTCGTTTTAAAGTTATTGACATTTGAATATGGTTAATACTGCTACTGAGGCCAAGATTCTAAATGACATAAGCACCTGTATAGATAAATGGCTGATGACAAAAGCACTGTATACATAAATTAAATTTATGTACACAGTTACTCAGATAAATGGATTTATCACACTCTGTTTATCTCCACCCCATTGGATAAATATATATATATATAGAGAGAGGATATGCAATGGAAGCAAGTGTAATAAATTATTTATCTGCACAAGGCAGTTTGACCTCAGGTAACCTCACGAGTGGCATAAGCCCGCGAGTGAGGGTATCTGAGTCAAACTGCTCAAGTGCAGATAAATCATTTATTACAAGTTTTCCATTGCATATTCCATTTATAATTCTTTTGTTTTTGTTGTTGTAGGGGGCATTTGTTAGTCAAATAAGTGAATAAAATGGAATTTTCTGCCATTTTTGCTGCTTATAGAAAATCTAAAAGGAATCTAGAAATGAAACACCTCTCATTTTGTAAATATTTTTATGCTGAACAACTTTTGTGCTTAAAGTACCATACTATAATTGTTTGTTTTAAGTTATTTGCAGTTATTTGATGAAAAAGTGCACAAAAATAGAATTTTTGCTGTTTTCCATTAATTCTGAAAAAACAAAAGTATCTATAAATGAAACACCACTCATTTTGTAGATGTTTCTGTGCTGAATAAACTCTGTGCTTACAGTACCATGCTATCATTTTCTTTTTAACGTTATTCGTGATTTGAATATGGTTAATACTGCTACTGAGGACTAACATTCTAAATGACATAGGCACTGTATAGATAAATGGCTGATGACATAAGCACTGTGTGGATAAATGGCTGATGACAAAGCACTGTATATATAAATGAAATTTATGTACACAGTTACTCAGATAAACAGATTTATCATACTCTGTTCATCTCACCCATTGTGTATATATATATATATATATATATATATATATTATAGAGCAAAAACTCTGTTTAATGCATCAGTTAGGGTTGTTCCACAGCAACAAAAGTGAGGAAATTCGATGTTAGGGTTGAAACCCCTTGCATCCCTCCATCCCACTCCCCCAACTGGAATCGGGTAGTGGTTGGGGTCATCAGCCCTAACTCTCACCCCATCACATGTGGAAAGAAGCTGAGGAATAGGAGAATGGGGTGAGACTTAGGACCAATGACCCCAACATGCACCCCGATTCCAGTTGGGGTGGGCTGGAGGGTGCAAGGGGTTTCATCCCAACATCTAATTTCCTCACTTTTGTCGCTGTGGAACAACCCTAACTGATGCATTAAATGGAGTATTTTGCAGTGCAGTGCCAAAGAATTACTGTTATTCTGAACAGACAGAGAAGATGGAAAGGGGAAGATAACAAGAGCTTGAGGAAATATAAAATAAAGCAGCTTGGCCTGCAGTAGATTCCTGGGGAGCAGGGAGGGAAGGAAAAGGCAATTAAAGGCAGTGTTATGAAGTGAGTAGGAGAGTAGGGAGAGTGGAGAGAAGTAAGGTAAGGGGAAGGGAACCAAGTCAGTATTTGGATATGAACTGGATATGAGAGAGGCACAGTGAACGAGGCATCTGGCATCTAGAGTGGGGAGGAGTAGTATAGAGAGAGCAGTGGTGGGTGTGAGGGAACTGTCCAGGACAAAATGACAGAATGAGTGAAACAGGGGTCCAGTCTAGCAAGGGTGAACTTGGTAGTGGCACTGTAGACAATATCACCATATTCAAGGATGGGAGGATCATCTTCAATACAATCGCACAGCAGGTAAGAAGCAGGATATTGACTTTATTCCTGTAAAAGTGAATCAAGACTGGGGTGGAGTTTATGGTGGATGGCATCTACATTTGCTGAGAAATCCAGGATATGGTCCAACCACACCTCACAGTACTTTAAAGGAGGAAACATCTCCTGAGATATCCTCATTCATGGTGTCATCAAGGGTATAAAAGAAGGGGACAGGGTTCAGCTTGATGATCTTCTGCTGTGACCCAAAGGTTATGGACATCATTTTCTTAGTATTGAGAAACAGCTGATTGACCAAGAAACAATGCTGAATGTTGTCAAAGTCCAGTTAGAGTCAGGCAGTGAGGTCAGGGCTGAGGGTCCAGAGGCAAAGAGCACTGTATCATCTGCATACCTGTGGATGAATGCAGACAAACATGCAGCCAATAGATCATTCAGGAAGATGGAGAAAATAATAGGGTCAAGAACAGACTCTTGGGGTATGCCTGAGCAGAGCAGGTAGGAGCAGAGACAACTGACTGAGGAAGCCAAGGGTTCTGCACTGTAGGCTTGCAAGAGAGGAGAGGGTATGAAACAGTGTCAAAGGCTTTGGCCAAATCAGTTAATAAAGATGGTAGAGGTATTTTGGCCCTGGCCCATACCAGAAAGGATGGAGTCAGTGAGCTAGAGGAGAGAGGTGGATGCAGAGTGGGACTTTTGAAGCCAGACTGGAAAGGAGTGAAGAAACAGCAGAAGGAATCAAAGAAGGGAAAACAGTGGAGAACAAGGTGTTCTTGAGCTCTGCAAGGGAGTGGAACAGGAGATAGGATTATAGTTACCAGAGAGGAAGAATCTCCCTTTGGGAGGGGTTAATAGTTGTTTGTTCTCAAGCATCAGAAACAGTAGCCGAGGAGAAGAAGTTGTTAGGAGATAGGTAATTTGGATGATGATGGCAGAAGCAGAGAGATGAAGCAACTTGTGGTCAAGCCCATCCAGGGTCACACCCTTGTGGGGGTTAAGATCTAAGAGAGTCTTGAGGGAGGCAGTGCAGTGGAATGGTTTTATGTGATAAGGGTAATTCCCTTTATCTCGCAGAACACAAACCGCAAACCAGAGTGCCTGGCGTTAAAGGCGACCAACACAAAATTGACCACCAAAACAGTGACAATTATTCACTATTTCACTGACAGCAATAACAAAATTATTTTTTTATGGGGCTACACCCACTGCACAAGCACCCCTCGACTCCCCAAAAGATTATCAACTCCGGGGCTGACGGAGGTAGAAAGAATGGAAACAAAAACCAGTAAAAGATCTGTCCCACACCAGGACCCAAACCCTGGCCCACCAACTTCATAGGCAGTGGCTCTAGCCACTACACCAAATGGCCAGCTTGGCAGGGCTTGGCCACATACCTCCCTATATCCTACTTTTAGTGAGTGTATCTCCTGCTACACTCGCTTATACAGGATATCTCAACCTCTTGCACTGTCGCTCTAAATGCAAGTGGTATTACTGAGTCGCTCATATTGAGCCGCTCAATAATGCTTACTCATAACACTGTACTCCAGTGGAATTGGTGGAAGATAAGGATAAAAGTGTGAAGTAGGAGGTGAGGGGAGAGAAGGGCTGTAGAGGAGGGACTGAACACAGGAGGTTAGAAGTAGTTGAAAGAATAGGCAACGGCAGCAGGGTTGGACATGTGGGATTTATCAACCTTGAGGACTGGGGGCTGGACTAAATCAGAGGAAGCAGGAATGGATAACCTTTCAGAATGTGGAGGGAAATTAATGTTGTTCTGGATTGTGGATGCAAAATAATCAGATTTTGCAAGCCTGGTGTCTTTGGTACAGGCATTGTGAAAGGTCCAGTAATTATTTAGGCAGCTGGGGAGCTACTGATCTCATAGAATTGCCTGCCTAGGTCTCTGGCTCAAGAACAGGCCAGCAGCCCTGTGGGGATCCTGGGGTGATAAAAACCCCGACTATGGTTTTTCTAATCGAGCATGGAGATCCCAGACAGCTGTGAATTTAGACTGTAAGGATTATTACCATACTACAGCATGTCTCTGGAAGGATTTGATCAGCTCATGCCCTTCTGGACCACCAGAAAAGTTGGATGGAGGTGTCCAAGAAGAGGCAAAAGTAGAGATGCTAGACCAAGGGCTCAGGGTATATCATGGTGCTACTAGAGTAGGGAAAACATGCAGGAAAAGCAGACAGACAGAGAAAGAAGAGGTCATCCTTATGGTCCTCTTTTGAGCAACCTTCATGGTGGCATCTACTATTAGGCATGTGCTCCTGCTGCGAATGGGGACAGAGATGCTCACAAGGCAGTGTGTGTTAGGTTATTTTAATAAATATGTCTGGCTCATGCCCTCTGTGTCTGTCTTGTTGTTGCATTATAAAGGATCATGATCAGCATAATCTGTGATAAGGACACTGCATCTTGATATAAGGCCTTATGCTCACTTTCAGGGGTGCAGACTAGTTGGTGCACAGGACTATGTGTACTGGCTGGCCACCCTAGCACAGCAGTGGTGTTATTATGTGCCATCCAGATGACTGTGGTTCACATCCCAAGCCCAGGACATCTGGCGCTGGCCAACGAGGCAAGGCTTTGGTGTTTGTCTTGGATGCCTCTTGCCTTGGGGAGGGAGAGCACCTTCTTGCTGGCCCAGGGAGAGGGTGTCATGCAGAAAGGAATAAGTAGTTCTTCAGAAGTGACCATATGTTTGCATGCACCACCATCATTGGCGAGTGATGCGTTGCATCACATGCCAAGAGTTGGGTCAGCAGGGGAGTTCTATGGGTGGGCTCACTAATCCTTCCAATGACATTAATAGGCATCCTGCCAGATCATTTCTTAGGATCATGTCCTAGGAGGGATAAGGAGGGTTTAGTGGGGAAAAATACCTCAACAGTCCCAAGCACCTCAATTACTCCACCTCCATTACACAGTAGGAGCCTACCAACTCTTTTTGTTCTTGTTAGCTTCTCCTCCTAGACCTTGACTGCCAACTGAGGTATCCTTCTCCCATCTTATGAAACCGGAGGGGTCCCACCCATGGGGTACAAACTGTGAGTTATGGTCAGGATTTCAGAGAGGATGTTGGAGGACTCCAACAGTAGAGAAAAGGATTGGGCAAATGGAAGGAGTACCTGGCACTGAAGTGGAGAAATGGGCAAATACAGAAAGTACAAAATGTTGTACTTTATGTGTAGCCACTTTGGTTTCTGCATGCATATATGCTTCAAGGTTCTATACCAGTTATTAAATGCTGATGGTCCTATGCTATGTTTATCAGTGTAGCATACCCAGAATAAGCAACATACAGTATGGCTGGCAGTATAGCCTAGAGGTTAGAGTAACGTGACTGTGAATGAGCTGGGTACATCCAGCAGATCAGACCTGGGTTTGATTCTCACAGCCCCACTTGCATACTGTGTGGCTCTAAGCAAGTCATTTAACTGCCCAGTGTCCCCAGGTTGCCTCTGAAAATAGGCACTTGTACCTAGTGGGTCTCACCGGGTTACCAAAAGACTAAAAAATAAAAAAATGTAGAATGGGTTAAAGAGCACACAAAGTTTTGTTTTTACTGTATTTTAAATTTCCATTTTCTTTTAATTTGGAGTTCTTTGGCTGGATTTAGAACTTCCATAAAACTTTGGGCCTTCAAATTATACAGTGCTTTGTCAAAGTTCTGCTGCCACTACTTGTATCTAAATATTATGTAAGGTGCTACAGAAGTTGTTAACATATAAAGATCTCTGAGGTATTTTTTCCTCATTTAACCCATTGCCATTTATCGTTGTGAATTCAATTCCACTATCCAAAAGAAAAAGAAAATAATCTGCTTACTGTGCAAGGATTCCTGTGGAACTCTGAAAAGGTTTGTGATGAAGTTAACTTATGAAATTGTTATGTACCAAAGGATTTCTTAACTGTCTGGAGGATAAATTTTAAGCAATTCTTTAGCCATTGTACAAGTGTGCAGACAATTTATGTGATGGAAGATGGCCATTGGCATTCAAAATCACCCCTGCTGCCCTAGCCATTGCATCCTGTGATATTATTCCTCTGCAAATTCTCATCTAGTTTATACTTACAGTTTATTTTAAATTACTGTAACAACAGAAAATACAGACCATAACTGGTTAATTGACTGTTTGGCAAAGTGGTCACAGTTTAGCACAGGATTTTGGGAATGTTATTCATGTAAGAGTTACATTTTAACTTTATACCTTAACAATTTGGATTAAACTACATATATATTCTTTATCCTGATATTAACTCTTTGAGTGCAGATAATGCCTGGAACATATTCAGATACTGTCGTATATGTCTGCCATATTATAAGAGTTAAGATGTGAAACAAAACTGCTGTCGAGCTGAGAACTCAAATTAAAATGATGAAAATCTTTAAAATAATTTTAATTCAGTTTCTTGATTTTTTAAAAACAATTGGATATTAATGTGTACAATATAATTTACCTTTGCAGAAACAAGCAATTTTTATTAGAAAATAGGTCATCAAAAATATTTTAGTTGAACATTCAAAGTAAATTACAGCTCTACATAAGTTATTGTGTACTCGCATCATTAAGAATCAATCTAACCAACCAGCACCAATCCTCATACTTTTTTTTTTGTTTCTGTTTAAATTATGGGTCTTAATCATACTGAGCCACAGCACTGTCTCATCGCGCCCAGCATGACACTGTCACTTGACTCTGTTGATTAAAGAGATGATAGAACAGTGACTACCAATAACCACATTTGTGAGATAAAAATTGATCTAATGCCAAGTGTTAATACCATTTGACAGAATTTAAATGTGGGCTGGTGGGTTTACCATTATTGGGGATCAGGGAATGTTTGACACACAATTTGTTACCAGGCTGCACATACTCAGGGCAACCATTAAACTTATACTTTAATAGGGTCTGTACTATTTATGTGGTATAAAGGAAAGTAGGCTCATTTGTTATGGGGCAGGCAATAAATATACAGTTCTTCATTTTTTCAGTGGGAGGGATTCAGGGTGAATAATGTTTTTGGCTTAAGCCCTACAAATACTTTAACAAATGAAAATAGCTTTCACCATATTTATAATATTATAGTAACAGAAATAAATAATATTTCAAGGTACTATATATTCATCTACATATTTTCATTAATAGGTAAAAAAAAGTCCATGCAATCCAAAAATAAAATATAATATACTGTATAAATGTAATGCATACTGCTAATTGTAACTGTGAGCAGGGCTCTAATAACCCACTTGTGTCTCACAGGTTTTATTATGCCTTTACCCTTGGGATATAATTTTGCTCTTACAGTTAATCATTGTATATCATCATGATACACATTCTATTAAACAGATCACATTTCTGTCATAGTTTGAAGTATACATACATACACTAGATCATTCTCAGTTCACTGAACAGTTTTGGTTAGGGAGTGCTCTGTACTTGGTTTTGATAAGTGACTTTTCTGCCATGGAGGTGTTGAAATTGTCTCCAGTTTGTCTCACAAAACATTTTATTTTCATTTTCAATTATTTTGCCTCTTGTGTGTTGATGGCTCATGAATAGCCTGGCATCAGTGCACAGCATGTTTCCCCACAAGTAATGATGCATTTTTTATGTCTACCATGACTCTAGCAAATGTAGACTGCAATGGAGACATACAGTATAGTAGAAAAAAATGTTGTAGGTGCCGATTGGTCCTTTAAAAAAACAGATCCAGAAACAAATGATTTGATACCTTTATTGGACCAACATGGATGTTACAGAAAAGAACAAAGTGCTTTAGCTTCGAACCAACCAGGTCCTTCTTCAGAAGCTTTGTGGCAGTTTTTCAAATATCCCATACTATTAACACCAGATTATATAGAAAAGCAGATATAATTCTCATTGGTTTAACATATACATTTAAAACATAATAGAAGATTATGTCAGAGAAGCTAATTAACACCAGTATGCCTTAAACTGAGAGCCTCAGAAGGACAAAGGTTATCAAGAATTCTCTACAGCCAGAGAGCTCTTGTCACATAAATTTAAATGTCTCAGTATGCCAAGAAAGCATTCTAGTGATAAAAAGCCTTGAGTGGCATTCTCCTAATACATGTAAGATGAGCTTACAACTTACATTCCAATTGTCCTGGTATATTAAAGGACAGATAATGATATAGTATAGTAGAAAGGAGGATGCATAGACTGACAGGGGGTTTCCATGCCTTCAGGTCTGGTAATATTGCACATTGCTGTCAACAGATCATCTCAACAGGACAATAGTTTTCTGCTGTGTCCAGAAACAGTGGTTTATAATGGGACGGCTTAGCCCAAGGTTCAATGTAGGGAATAACCTCCTACCATATTTATTTATTTATTTAGATTTTGGTAACCAGGTAAGCCAACTGAGACCAGAGGTCACTTTTAAGGAGAGACTCAGGATTAGTTACATACAGCAGAATTTACATACACTGGACGATAATACAGTAGTTACAATTGTTATATGCATTGGAGTGAAAGAAGTTACAGTTGATGATACAGTATTTACATTTGGTACATACAGGGCCAGCCTTTAGGGTATGTGGCACCCTAGGCTAACTTGCAAATGGTGCCTCCCACAGGTCTGTTACCTGGATTTTTGTGGGGAGTCTTTCACTGAGTGGTAAGGAATATTGACCACATAGTGTGTAAAAATGTTTGTAAAAGCAGGAGTCTGGGGGCCAGTAAGCCCCAGAAGCTCTCGTGTTTTAGGTGCATTTTGGTACGTTTTAAGGCTTACATTGAAGACAAAAACAAAGTTCTGTTATCTTTCAAGGGTGTCTTATACACTAAAGTGGGTGGGAGGAGAGAATTACTTCACAATGAAAATATATGGTTATGAAAATGTCACAGACCCAAACACTGGAAAATCAGTATCTCAGCAACACATATTTTTCCTTTAACAATTCAGTCACAAACACTATATTCTTTAATCCCAACTCGACTCAGCAGGCTAGTTAGTGCCCACTTCTATTTACTGAAATGCCACTGCAACTTGCCTGCAAGAGTTTGCATTTGTTTTAGGCCAAGTTTGCTGCAGATATTAAACTTTCTGACAGCAACCACACCAGGAAAAAAAACTTTGGTTTTTCCATCCTCTTTCTACCAGGCAGGGACTGATACAGCACCTCACAACTGGGTCTTGCCACGTGGCACAGACAGCTTTATTTTATACAACAAAGTCCTACATAATCATCTTGTATTGCACAGCATTTCCACCATGGAGGAACTGGGACATGTCAGATCTGGGGCTGAGGGTCCACAGTCCAGGAAGTTCAAGAACAAAAAAAATGTCAGAAATTGCAATTTTTTTTAGCTCAGCTGACTGGCTGCATCATTTCAGAATCATCACTTAGTCTGTCACTGACCTTGCTAGACATAATGGTCCTCCTCTTGCCAAATTACTGCTCTGCTGGTCTGACTGCCCTCAGGAAACAACATTACTGCCACCAGTCTAGGACCAGATACACTCAGTGGACCCCGCAGGATCCCTTGACTCAAACAATAGGCAGTTGTTGTTTTTCCTCTGGCCAGAGTCTGAATAAAAATCTCCTCCTCTGGGATGCCGGGGTGGGTGGACCGCCAGTCTCTTTGACACAGCCAAATCCAGGCTATTTCTGCTGCCTGGGCCTGCTCTACCCCCCCGGCTGGTTGGCTGCTGCTCCCTCCCTCTCTCTGCAGTCACTGATCTGCAGGTCCTATTCAAGACTGGTAGTGGGTACTTTACTTTACTCCCACCATTCCAGTCCCTGCTCTCGAGGGGTCTCTACTGACTTTCTGACTGACTACCAGGCCATTCACTGCACAGCCCTGCACCAATGGTGATGAGGAACCACTCCTTGACTGCAACCCCACGATGGTCCGATACCATCCGTCACCCTTCATGCTAGCGGCAGGTTTCTCCTCTCCTGATCCTATCTGTAGGTAGGGAAATGGGCAGACTGGATGGGACTTGCAGTCCTTCTCTGCCATCAACGCCTATGTTTCTATGTTTCTATCTGGACTCGTAAGTCCTGGCTGCTGCTGCCTTCCATCCCTCCCATGTCACAGCAAGCCAGCTCTGGTGCCTTCAGCAGCACAGCACCCCACACTCTTCTTTCCAGTAGCTCCCCTGCCCTACACACTGACCTCCATTCGCCTTTGGGGTTTGTCTGATTTTTGGAAGTTTAAACCAAACTCAACTTTCCCTTGCCACTCATTAACACAGACGCTCAATCCCTTACTGCCTCATGGCTGTCTACATGCATCACCAGAACTGATTATACCAAATGCCAGCCATTCCCAGTACACACAACTCTGTGCATGCACTCCAGCTGCTCTGGTACCAAACATAAAACAGGTAGCAGCAGAGATCTAATAGAAATGGAAGTGGCTCTTTTATGGGTGGGTCATTAAGGCATGCAGCCAGAACTCCGATAGAAGGGTCTTCACCCCATCCCCCAAATTACACCAAATTTAGCCATGTTAAAGAGCTACTGACACAAGGAAAACTTTAAAAAACATGATAATTAGGTACAATTTTACTTGCATTCCATTTATATCCCTTAGATTTCTCCTCCATGTTATTTATTACTGTGGAAATTTGCATGAATATGTGATCTTTATCACTAGAGTTCCTTTAGAGTCCATCTGAATCTATAGCTGGCTCCCTGCTTCAAGTCATAATACTTTGCTGTGACATCACAATTAGTTGCCATGAGAGTAATTGTGATGTCACAAAGAGTGCATTATGACCTCCAGTAGGGTGAAATCAATAGGAATAGACAAAGTCTTCAGGAGCAAAGATCCAATTTTTCTGCAAGTGGCCTCAGTGATAAATAATGGGAGAAGAATACAAATCTGATGTGAAAGACAAGCTAAATTATGCCTAAATATTATGTTATGTTAAAGTTCTCCTGAAGGTGTTAGCTGCTCTTTAATTTTCATTCCATCCAGGTCACTTGTAAAAAAAAAAAAGATAATAATTAAAAAGTAACTTTGTTTGATGGTGATGTCACCCCACTGAATGGCGTCCTAGGCAGTCATCTAGTTCGCTGATCATTAAGGCCAGCTATGGGTACATACGCTGGTGTGAGAGTTATAGTAGATAAATGCATTGGAATAGGCATGGAGCAATTGCAGAGAGTAATAAGTGGGCTAGCGATTGCACCACAGAGGCTAAGTTCCAGAAGGTACACCTTGAGGCCTGACTTGAATCCTTGGAGAGAAGGTCTGTTAACCAGGTTAGCTGGGAGTATGTTCCATAATTGTGGAGCAGCATATCTAAAGGATCGCTTGCCCAGGTTGGTGCGTACCCGCGAGGATGTCAAGGGACGACCAGCTGAAGATCTCATGTCATGACACTGTATTTTGGGATTGAGCAGACCCTGCAAGTGAGGAGGAAGGCCAGTGGTGGTGAATTTGAAGGTCAGGCAAATAGAGGAGTAGGCCAATTTGTGCTGTATGGTGGGCAAGTGGCGGTCTGCAAGGACCTCGTGCAGTGGTGCCTCCTGAGGGGGGGGAGTTAGTGGCAAAATGTGCCACTCTATGGTAGAACACAGTGAGCTTTCTTACTTCCCCTTCCCTAAGGAACTGTAGCAGAGGGGCCCCCCAGAGGAGGAGGATGGGGAGTAGGGTGCAGTTGGCTATGGCTCGCCGAGCCTCGGCCAGAAAGAAAGTTTCCCAGGCGGTAATGGAGTCCAATCCTCTGGTGGATGGACTTAGTTAAGGAGTCAATATGAGGTTTGTAGGACAGCTCCTGGTCAAGGAGGATCCCAAGGTATTTAATCCTGTCAATGACCTGAACTCTTCTTCCCTGGGCTGTTTGGAGCTGGAGCAGGTCACTCCTATTGATACCGAGATGTCTGGTTCCAAACAGGACAGCCTTTGTCTTCTCCTCATTCAGTACTAGAGAGTTGGTGGAGAACCAGGCTTGGAGTGTTGAGATTTGGCAGGGATAATGCTAATGTCATACGTCATGTAAACCAACTTCTCCCTGGATACCCCGCTCTAGTGTTTGGAAAACATTTTTTCCTACCTGAGCTCCTGTATGCATGTGTACTGGCTCTGCTCCTTCATTGTTTCTTGCCTTCCCTTGTTGTCTTCTTGCCCTGTTTCATCACCCCCATCCCTGACCACTCTGTCCAGTGGCGTTTTCTTTATTTTGTTTCTTGATCGTTTTTGTTTTCTTGTTCCTGTCTCCCCACCTTCTCCTTTTTTTGTTTTCCTGACACCGCTTCCTTGCTCCTTGGTCCACACTGCTCGCTTGGTTTTCCACTACTCTGTTCATGGTGCTAGCCCCTGCCTCCAGTGCTGCTGTGCTTTGTTCTGCCTGTTCTGGGAGATTTTTGGCTTGCATTGTTGTGTGTCCTGCCCCACACCCATGCTACACTTGGACTCAGCACTGTTATCCAACCGCACTGTGTGGGTCTGCAATCCTGACCTCTTCCCGCAGACTGGAGTCACACTCTGCAGTATGTTTATGTGCAGTCCTCTTCTTTTCTGCAGTGCCAGACTGCTGCACAGTCACAATAGCACCCCGACTGTAACATGCCTGTTGCCTTTTGCTTACTTTGCTTTACTGTGGCAGTGGGAGCATGGTTGTACAGTCTTTCGTATTGCCTATTTTTGTGCAAGTACTAAAATAATGAATTTCTTTTCTCTTTTCCTTTTCCTTTTCTCCAACACTGTGCTCTAACCTGTGGGCATCCAGCGTGCCTCCATTGTGGTGTTGCTCTTTGTGCGATGTTATACAATCGCTTGCCACTTGTTTCCTTCACCTTGCTTTTGCCTATTTTATTCCCTACTTCACTCTGAGACACTGCTGTCTTTGGAAGGGACAGTCGGTACTGCCACCATTTTTGGTTGCTGTACATTAATTCAGCTCTCATGTCCCATCTGCCAATTTTGGTTTGTTGTCAGCAATTCCATCCATTTCTGACAGCATGCTGCCGAGATTCCTGACCCAGTGCATAGATCCTCTAAGTCACTCCACGAAAATAACATAATAATAAACAAAAAAACAAACAAACAAAAAAACCTTTGATGGTTGGTCTCAGCTTGCATATGGCCCTTTGGGGATTTGAATCTACTCAACCTTGTTTATTTGCACACAGCAGGATTCCTGCCCGAGTCTACTGAATTGTTTTCCTTCTTCATGGGATTCATGCCTGCTTACATGTACTCTTACCTACCAATTCTTGCTGTTGATTTTCAGTGTATTGCTGCTTCTGCCTCTGATTCCTATCCTCGTAGCTGGATTAAGGATAGGTGAAGTAGGAGACTGCCTAGGGCACCATTTAGTGTGGGGGAGCAATCACCGTCAAACAAAGTTTCATTTTTAATTTTTAATTTTTTTTTTTTTTTTTTTTACAAGTGACCTGGATGGAATGAACATTAAAGAGCAGCTGACACCTTCAGGAGAACTTTAACAAAACATAATATTTAGGCACAGTTTAGCTTGTTTCTCACATTAGGTTTGTATTTCTTCTCCCATTATTTATTACTGAGGCCACTTGCAGAAAAATTGGATCGTTGCTCGAAGACTTTATCTATTCCTGTTGCTTTCTTCACCGGAGGTCATAATGCACTTTTGTGACATCACAATTACCTCATGGCAACTGATTGTGATGTCACAACAGAGTATTATGACTTGAAGCAGGGCGCTAGCTATAGATTCAGATGGACTCTAAAGGAACTCTAAGTGATAAAGATCACATATTCATGCAAATTTCCACAGTAATAAATAACATGGAGGAGAAATCTAAGGGGTATAAATAGAATGCAAGTAAAATTGTACCTAATTATCATGTTTTTAAAGTTTTCCTTGTGCTGTTAGTAGCTCTTTAACATGGCTAAATTTGGTGTAATTTGGGGGATGGGATGAAGACCCTTCTGATCAGTTTGTGGGTGCATGCCTGCCTGACCCACCCATAAAAAGAGCCACTCCCATTTCTATTAGATCTCTGCTGCTGTCTGTTTTATGTTTGGTGCCAGAGAGGCTGGAGTGCATGCACAGAGTTGTGTGTAATGGGAATGGCTGGCATTTGATATAATCAGTTCTGGTGATGCATGTAGACAGCCATGAGGCAGTAAGGGATTGAGCGGCTGTGTTAATGAGTGGCAAGGATAGCTGAGTTTGGTTTTAAACTTGCAAAAGAAATGAGACAAACCACAAAGAAGAATGGAGGCCAGTGTGTAGGGCAGGGGAGTTACTGGAAAGGAGATTGCGGGCGCTGTGCTGCTGAAGGTACCAGAGCTGGCTTGCTGTGACATGGGAGGGATGGAAGACAGCAGCATCCAGGACTTGCCGAGTCCAGATAGAAACATAGAAACATAGAAGTTGATGGCAGAGAAGGACTGCAAGTCCCACCCAGTCTGCCCATTTCCTACCTACAAATAGGATCAGGGAGAGGACAAGGTCCGAAGGGTTAGCATGAAGGCGATGGGATGGTATTGGACCATTGTGGGGTTGCAGTCGAGGGTGGTTCCTCATCACCATTGGTGCAGGGCTGTGCAGTGAGTGGCCTGGTAGTCAGTCAGAAAAGTCAGTAGAGACCCTCGAGAGCAGGGACTGGAATGGTGGGAGTAAAGTAAAAGTACCCACTACCAGTCTTGAATAGGGCCTGCAGATCAGTGACTGCAGAGAGGAGGAGCAGCAGCCAACCAGCCGGGGAGTAGAGCAGGCCCAGGCAGCAGGAACAGCCCAGATTTGGCTGTGTGAAGGAGACTGGCAGTCCACCCCCAGCATTCCAGTGGAGGAGATTTTTATCCGGACTCTGGCCAGAGGAAAACCAACTGCCTATTGTTGGAGTCAGAGGATCCCGCGGGTCCAATGAGTGTATCTGGTCCTGGACTGGTGACAGTCATGTTGTTTCCTGAGGGCAGTCAGACCAGCAGAGCAGCAATTTGGTAAGAGGAGGACCATTATGTCTAACAAGGTCAGTGACAGACTGAGTGATGATTCTGAAGTGATGCAGCCAGTCAGCTGAGCTAAAACAAAAATTTCAATTTCCTGACATATTGTTTCTTGTTCCTGAACTTCCTGGACTGTGGACCCTCAGCCCCAGTTCTGACTTGCCCATGTTCCCCATGGTGGAAATGCTATGCAATATAAGATGATTATTTAGTACTTTGTTGTATAAAATAAAGCCGTCTGTGCCATGTGGCAAGACCCAGTTGTGAGGTGCTGTATCAGACCTGCCTGGTAGAAAGAGGAAGGAAAAACCAAAGTTTTTTCCTGGTGTGGTTGCTGTCAGAAAGTTTATTATCTGCAGCAAACTTGGCCTAAAACAAAATGCAAAGTCTTGCAGGCAAGTTGCAGTTGCATTTCAGTAAATGGAAATGGGCACTAACTAGCCTGCTGAATCTAGTTGGGATTAAAGAATATAGTGTTTTGTGACTGAATTGTTAAAGGAAAAATATGTGTTGTTGAGTCACGGGTTTTCCAGTGTTTGGGTCTGTGACATTTTTCATAACCATATATTTTCATTGTGAATTAATTCCCTCCTCCCACCCACTTTAGTGTATAAGATGCCCTTGAAAGATAAAGGAACTTTGTTTTGTCTTCAACGTAAGCCTTAAAATGCACCAAAAGCACCTAAAACCATAGAGCTTCTAGGGCTTACTGGCCCCCAGACTCCTGGCTTTACAAACATTTTTACACACTATGGGCAATATTCCTTTACCACTCACTAAAGACTCCCCCACAAAAATCCAGGTAACAGGCCTATCGGGAGGGGCTCCATTTGCAAGTTCAGCCTAGGGTGCCACATACCCTAAGGCCAGCCCTGCCTATCCTGTTCCTAATTCAACTTTGCTACTGCTGGAAGCTCTCCCTACTTCCTGCCAGATGTTACTTCACTGCTCATATAGTGCTTCATTTCATTCTGGTAATCAGTGCAGCAACAGCTGTCTCAGTTAACTAGTTTTCTATCTGCTCGTGGATCATGGCACTTTACTGTGGCTTCTTGTTTATCCTATAGCAGAGGATGTAAGGGTCATAGTGAGAGTCATGGTCCCTTATGGTCTCACGCTCCTGTTCACAATACTGCCTCCACTGCTACATTCCCGCCCTTGTGTCCCTGATTGCCCTGTTGCTTCCCGTTTGGTTTTATATTTCTTCTTTCCTTTGTGGCTCCCGCCCATGCTGTTGTTCTGCTGTGCCTTCCTCTCCTGCTTCCCACTGCTTCTCATGCCTTTTCTTCTGTTTTAGCTCATGGCTTTTGCCTAGTACACTCCAGCAGTCTACAGTTCCTGTTCCTAAGTCTGCCTCTGGGGTACTGAGTGATGGTGGGCTTCTGTCTGCCAGGAATTGAAGTCCTGTTTTTGCATTGCTTATTGTTTAAGTCTCCATCCTCCAGCTGCTGTATCATGTTCGACAGTGGATTGTCTTGTATAGAGTCTTGCTGTTTTCATGTTTCTTTACTGCTTCTGCCTAGTGCAGCCTCACATTGGATGATGGGCATCATGCCTGTATTCCTAGTTCGTGTCTAGTTTGGATTCCATCCCTGCCCATTTCTGAATGCTTGTGCTTGCCTGGTGCCTTGGGCTGGGAATGCCATCCTTTTCTTGCTGCTTGTTCTGCCTATGTTACTGTTCTCCAGCTCAGGCCTTGTGTTGCCTGATTATTTATCTCCACTTATGTCGGTTACTCTTCCTTCCTAGGACCTGATTTATCATGGCTAAGGCAGTAATTAAATGCTGAGTGCAAGGAATTCACGATTCCGTGAAACCGGCAGTCATCCATGTAATTCTGTTTATTGATAATGTAGTATGAAATGTACAAAAAAATCATTTTGCAGCTTAGTTTTGTCTCCTTTTTCATATTGCTAACCTAGATAAATAAGCAAAACAGACCCCCTCCCGAGTTATTGGGGCAACAATCTCCCAGCCCTGAATGCCCTTACAGATTACCTCTAACACTGCCAGGTCCATGGAGTGGCTCCAAGCATAGCACATCATCATGCCAATGGCAGAGGAGTTTTATTCTGTTTTTCTCCTATACGGGACCCTTGCATAGAGCAAATTCCAATGATGCCTCCTGATCTGGAACATGCTGCTGACAGCAGTAGTACCGATCTCCAGCCATCGGCGACAAGACCCCCACCCCGAGTCTACTCTTGAACACCGTTACCCATTAAATCAGTATTCAAAGATTGGAAATCTGCTGGTGATTTGCCCTATTTAATTGGAAATCTGCTAATAGATAATAAAAGCAATTAAAGTGTCGTTTTCACATTTACAACGACTCATTTGTAAACTCATTCGTTTTAGTGAAATACTTAATTTCACCGTGCAAGCGCCGTGAAATGTAATAAAAAAATTGTGTAAATAATACTGCCTTAATCATGGCTTCCTCGTCCTCCTTGGATGGTCCCGTGCGGATCTTTATGTGCTCCTCATGCACCTACAGCCTCTCCTCCTTACCACCACCTGTCAGGAAGTGCACAACTAAGACCCACCTCTTTGTTTCTGATTGGACTGTGCCCTGTCTGATCATGGAGCTTCAATGCCGTGGCATTGCTTACCTGCTTCTGCTCATAAGCAGACACTTTACAACCTGTATTTTTCCAGTTTGCAGCCTGTGTCAGCTATGGTGCCTGCCCGGTGACTCCTCAGCCTTCCTCTCCCATGTCAGAGATGCATGTCTTCATGGCTCAAATGACTTCCTTCATGTCTGCTCTTCAGTCTCGCATGTCCACTCTCGAGGCCCATCTATTGACCCAGTCACCTCCGGCTTTGCCTGCTCCTCATCCTGATGACCTTCCTTCTCAAAGCTGCCACCTCCAGCTCCTCCAGTTGTGCCTAGTCCTGCTCCTGTTCCTCTTACTGTGCCAGGTACATTTCCCCCACCTTCTGATCCTGTCATTTCTCTGGTCCATCTCATCTTGGATTACCCCATAGAGGAGATCATTGATGGAAGGATGTTAATTTGGATCCCTCCTGGTTTCCTCCCAAGACTTGATGGACAATAGCATTGTTTCCTGTGGCAACGAATCAGTTGTCCTCAAATCTAAGGATCCCCGCCTCCTCTGCAAGCTGATGATTTCTGAGTTTGCTCTGGCCTTCAACCTTTATTTGCTCAGCTTTTCCTGACCTCCGTGCTGAATTAGATTCATACTTGTACCTTATGGTGGATTTTAGTTCCTGTTATGGCAGTACACTGTTTTATGATTATCACAAGTCTTTTCTGCTAAGGTGACTACTGCATTGCATCACTATAATACCGGGTTGAATTAGGCGGTCCTTGACAACAAACTGTTTTGTCATCATTTCGCTGGCCAGAGGGCTCTAACCTGCTCTCTTTGTGGTTCTTTAACCACTTTGCTCCACTATGCTTGTTGGTTGTGTCTCTTCCACCACTTCTTCCTTAGACTCCAAGTCTTCTCCTCCTTTGTTGCCTGCCACTGTTCTGGGCTCACTCCATACCACTGTGAACTCTCAAGCCTGTTCTGATGCCTTTGGATGTCCTGTCCAGATGTTTGGCAGTCGTCCAAGTCTGCTGCAGTTTCAAAGCCCGAGGATGTTTCCATTCAATTGTAACTTCTGCCCGCCTGCAATTATTGTGGTGATGCCCAATTTGTCCTAAGGCTCTCAGGTCTACCAAATGAGTTTTCCCATCCATCAACCCTTCTCAACATCTCCAAGTTGGCGGAAGTTTTGGTTTCCCATCCTTTCCATACTGCCACTGCTCACCTCCTTTTGGGGTTTCAGCATGGTTTTCATACTGGCATAGCTGTCATTCCTTCTGAATCTTACATTAGTTGCAATCTGTAATCTGCATTACATGAGCCAGACATTGTTAGCAGCCACTTCAGAAGGAGCTCCAAAATAACTTCAACATTGGGCCATTCCTTCGACCTTTTATATTTTTCTTATTAATCCTACAGTATTTGTATTGCAACATGGAAATTCTCAGGCAAAAGCATCTCATCATGGATCTCTCTGCTCCTCAGACTTCTTCTACACCCAGTATCAATTAATTATTTCCAGCTGATGAGTATTACTTATCCTCACGCTTGTATAGATGATGCCATCACACTAATCAAGCACTGGACTTCTACCCTAGGATTTATACAGATGCCTCTTTTACATATGATTTGCTGCCATTTTGGCCCAACTTGGTTTGATGACCTTGGCCTTCAGATATTCTGTCAATTCCTGAATTTTCCTCTACTACTTCACTATTTGAAATTTACCCCATCGTATCCACTGCTTTTCTGTGGGGTCATTTATGGACTCTTCAGTCAGTGTCTATCTAAGTACCATACATATTATAAACAAAGGTCGCTCTCATACTTGTGCATAATGATGTTCATGTGGAAGATTGACCTGGTTCTCACTTTACCATAATTTTACCATCCAATGTTTTCATATACCCAGTCATGTCAATAAGGCTGCTGATGCGTTGTCTGGCTTTCACCTTCAAGTATTCCACCAATTATGTTCAGAAGCAGATCAGAGATGTCTTCCCCCCTTCCTTCAGGATCTAAGCAAGCAATAATACCTGACAGGGTGGGCGGTGATGGGCAATACTGGACCATGGGGGCGTAATGAGGCCCCGACACCACAGGTGGAGGGCTCATAGGCCCGGAAGGTCTGGCTGCCCATACTTCACCCTGAGTGGTATTATTGTGCTTTAGAAAATGGGCCAGTGTATTATATGTACTTGAAATCAAGTAAACTTTATGATTACATGTTAACATTGTTAGCTGTTTGATTCATTTTGTGATCAAATAGTTCCTCCACCTGCATTAAAATACTGTGTTATTTTTACATAGGGACGTTTGTATACAAGGGCCTCTGTAGATGGTTGCAGCTGGTTGTCAAGGTTACCGCCATCCACACAGACACTTCCCGTTTTCTCTGTCACTCTGTTTATTTGTTTTTTCTTTAAAGTTGTTTCCTATTCCCCCACCATGTCACTCTTTTTCTCTCTCTTAAATTATTCCCTGTTCCTGCATCCATGCTACGATCAGAATGTAGCAGGATGAATGCAGCCAGAACAGTTACCGGGTGTTCTCTGTGACTGAGCAGGCAAAGAAGATGTTCAAGTAGGTACCGCTCGGGTTGTTCACAGGGTAGCTCATAATTTTTATGGCCTAGGAGAATGGCAGTGGCAGGCAGCAGGGTAACTGCTACTAAGTTTAGTTACAGAAACCGATTGGATGGATGGAGGAGTCAGGGCTCGGGCGATGAGCTGGTGGGCTGAAAACAGCACTGCTGTCCCTGAAAGTGTGTGTGGAAATCAGCCACTAACACTAAGGCTCTAAAGGAAGGATTAAATGCAGCATTTCTTTCACCTCTCCAATTTTAAATTGCTTCAGTGAACGAGCAGGTGATAAAGCTGCAAAGCGCTGCCATTACTATTAAAACACACAAAAAAAACTGTTCTGTGAGTTGTTTTTTTTAAAGCCGGAGAGTCTAGCGATCCTGTCAGTTTCTTCAGAGAAGGAAGGCAGACTGTTACAGTGCTGTAAGCCATGTTTACCTCTGGTCTGAGTTACTAAGATATTTTTAAAAAGTGTAAGTGGAGACAGTAGAGTAGGAAATATTTCAGGGGTAATGTGAGCAAGCAGGTCAGCAGCGATGCTGAGTCATGACATGAGCGTGGCGGTGCAAACAGTCAGCTGAGAAAGATGGTTTGCAGCATGAAGTGATTTTTCTCTGATGCAAATTGAGAAAATATCCTGTTTTGTGGTGACTGGCCTTACATTTTGATTGTGACAGATGATGCCAAAGTGGCGGGGGAGAGTCTCTTGCTCTCTAACTGAGAAAGCAACATGGCAGCAGTAGTATTTTCAACATTCTACTCACCCATGATGACTATGTAGAACAATAAGAGGCAACGGAGACTGGGACTAGTTTTTCTCGGTTTCTATTGTCTCATACTGGACTAGCAGATTGGCTATTCCAGCCAATCAGAAACTAGCAAACAATTTTCCCATTTTCTAATAATACCATAGAATTGTATCAGTGCCAAGCTTCCTCAGTCATGTAGGAAATGTTAACCCTTCTACAAGATCTACCTGTTCTGTGGCCTGGTCTAAATATGCCTCATTCTGCACCTCACAAATACTGTGTACTGCTCCTATTTCAGTTGATCATGTTTTAGCATTTATGACATTTTGCCATAAGGCCTTACACCTATCTCATGGTACCATTAAACAATACCTTGCTGGTATTCAATTCATTCATTCTCAATACACTTCTTCTGCTCCTTTAATCCTTTCCAATTCATCCATGAAACTTCTCTTGCAGGGTTTTCAGAGTTACTCCTCAAAATTCCTCAAAGACTTCCCATAGAAGGACCTCTAATGAGAAGCCTCTTGGTTATTAGATCCCAATCCTTTCAATCCCAAGTCCAATTTGATGATTTTCACTGCTGTAGGTCTAGCCTTTTATGCATTTCTTAGACCCAGAGAATTTTCAGTTTCATCTTCCTCCTCCCGACATTCCTCAAAATATCCGATCTTGGAAAGCAATATAATTACAATATCCTTCATCTACGTTCATCAAAACAGATCATATTCATAAAGGAGTTTGATACCATATTTCCTTCAAACAACAAATGGTGCCCAGTTGCTCAATTGGACAAACTTATGCATTTTCATGTTGGATCAAATCATTCTCTGCCCTTACTAATCTCAATCCATAATACTCCAATGACCACAAAATGGGTTGTACACCATATCAGAATATTACTTCATCAGTTAAGACTCAATCCTTATTCATATTCTGGGCACTCTTTCAGAATTTGAGCATCAGCTTCAAGACATGACATCCCCAGTCATATTATAAAGAAGCTCAGAAGATGGAAGTCATCAGTTTATGAAACCTACATTCCTAATCCAAATTCAAAGTAAAGGTAGCATTTTCAATAATCTCCTCCTAGTATGCCCAAAGGTTGGGCGAGCAGTAATCATGGGTACTCAGAGGTTTCCCCAAGGGGTTTCTTCCTGTCCTGCACGTTACTGGTCATACTTTCCATGAGTTCGAGGAGATTATCATTACCTTTTTGAGGCTCTCTATTCCTACTAGCTATCAAGTTTAATGTTACTACAACAATAGGACTAGAGTACAGCCACAACAGAGTATGCAAAAGCATAAAAAGACTTTATTCCACAAACATTGAATGGGAGGGCTTAGCTTGAGGTTCAATGTGGGGAATAAACTCCTCCCACATATGTCATATAAACCAGCCTCTCCCAGGATCCCCAACTCTAGTGTTTGGAAAAAATTGCCCACCATCCCCCTTCCTCCTTCTTCCAGCTGCCCCATCCTTCGTGGGGGTCTCTATTTCTACCAGCTATCAGGTATAAAGTTCCTACAACAATAGGAATAAAGTACAGCCACAACAGAGTATGCATAAGCATAAACACACGTTATTCTACAAACAATGAACAATGTTACTGAAAGAGAATATCCCTTTATGCAGCCCCACATTTTAAGAGTGGGTGATGCCTTCAGAACAACTTTAACAAAACTTAACATTTAGACAAAATTCAGCTTCTATTTTACATTAGTTCTATATTTCTCCTTCCATTATTTATTACAGAGATCCTTTGCATGAAACCAGGATCTTTGCTCCTGAAGAGGTCATCTATTCCTGTAACTTTTCCCTACCTAAGGTCATAATGCACTGCTTGTGACATTACATTTACTCCCATGGTAGGAGTCTGTAATGTCAAAACAGAGAATTATGACTTGAAATAGGGACTAAGCTGCAGTAGCAGATGAACTGTAATGGATAAACATCAAGTATTCATGCAAATATCCTCAATAATATATAATAGTAAACAGAAATGATAGAAAATATATGGATGGTGTGCCTTAATATTGTGTTTTCAAAAGTTTTCTTTGAGGCATCAGCTGCTTTTACAATTGCAATAAGTATAGTGCTGCAGCCGTCTTGTGAGCACAGTAGAAAAGGAGATTTCTGGATACCAGTCTGACTTGTTAAATGGTAACGTGAATGGCAATCACTGCGCATTCACTGCACTATTTTGTCCATCAGTACTGACAGAACATGGCACTGTCTGCTGTGTCCAAGATGGTGGGCAGAGTTCTCTTCCATGCGACAACTTGCACACATGAACTCAGGCAGCATGGTGGCACAGTCTGCCATTTCAAGATGGCCACTGGAGCTCTCTGCACATGTGCAGTGATTCACACATGTGCACTGGGCTCCAGTGGCCATCTTGGACACAGCACACTGTGCCGCCATGCCACTGGAGTTCAGTGCACATGCAGGAGTCATCGCACTTGCACAGAGAACTGTAGCTGCCATCTTGGACACTGCAGACATTGCTGTGTTCCACCCACAATCTCAGCTGCAGCTGTACAAGCTCTGGCCAGAGTTTGTTAATAAGTGAGGCAGCTCTTCATCTGCATTATACATTAAATGTCATGACAACACTTTTACTTTGAGTCAAAATGATTTCCTCTTACCACCCCATCACCACCACCATAATATAAACAAAAGCTATTTGTGCGATTAACCTTTGAGCCTCAAGATGGATAAGACCCTTTAGGCAGGACATTGGTTAGGGTTATAGTAATCACAGTCTTTCAAAACACAAACAAGTGGAAAGCAGTGGGCTAATTTTAAACAGAGGAAAGCCTTCAGTACTAGACATGCCTCTGTAGCTTTAGGGACACATCTTTATTAAAGTCACAATATACCCCTCCTTCAGGATCATCTGGCAATGGGAGTAGTCAGAAAAATGCCAAAGAGGTCGGTAAAACAGCAATGCTGCACATTTATTTGGCTGCCAGTATTTTCTTCAGGCACCGTCTTGTAATTTAGATGTGCATTTAGAACAGACAACAGCCTAACAACCCAGACAGAGACACACAATTCTCAAACACCATCAGATTCAGGCAGACAGAAAAAATATCTGGTAGTGAAACTTTAATACTGCTTGGCATTACAACAAGTTCTGGCACCTTTCAGGTGGCACCCTCAGAAATTTAACCTTTGTAATGATATCATTGGGTTTCACTAACAGCATGCAGTGACTAATGCTCTGGCACAGGTTGTTAGCATCTGCACTTGAGACATACCCAAGACAGAGGAAATGACCTCAGTTAAGGGGCTCTCAGGGCACTCTGTCCACCCACCCAACTAACTACTTTGAAAATATTTTTTAAGGGGATCCAAAAGATTAACATCTTGCTGAAACTGACCCTGCTTGAAGTCAGCAAAGTCTTACTATTGAGAGGAATTGAAGCCATTTTAACTCTGATTTTCCCAAGAGTCATCATAGTCCTACAGGGATTACATGTTGCATCCCAGACCCCCATGGGTGATGTCACCACAGGAGCAACCACTGGAGATTTAATTAAAAACAGAGGCCACTGCACCTATGCTAGGCATGAGGCTAAGTACAGTTAGTGCTGCCTGAATTTATGGAACTAGTGTGGGAAAGAGTTTTACAAAATGACAGTAAGCCAGTTCTTCAGTTAAATCTCTAAACCAGACTAAACCACAACATCAGATCTGCACAACTACAACACCAGAAGGAAAATCCAATACTTTATGAAAAGAGCCATGAAGCAAATATTCCATAGGAGTTTCATTCCTCAGTCTAAAGAACCTTCTTACACTAATTGTATCCTTCCTCTCTCATTGCCCACTGCTGACCACCTGATGCTCACTTCCTAGACCCTCTTCATGAACACCAGATCATAACCATAAGTGGCCCACGAATACCAACCATGTGTAAAAAATAAGACACAATGGTTTGTGCATTACCAGAACTGCCTAATGCACACCCTGAAGTGTTTTATAAAATGGGACTTTTAATTGTGTCTACATGTAAAAATAAAATTAATAAGTTTACATAATAAAAATATTTAATGTTTTTCTGTATTTTACATAAATTATTCCTCCACCTGCATAAGTTTGGTGCTTTATTTTTAGTGTAGGATTTTTGTCACAGTAGGCTGTAATAGCTGTAGTTTAAACAATGCCATTCCTTTAGGAGAGTCTGCAAGTTCTATTGAAAGTATTGAATACTATTTATTTTTTCCAGTTTGTTGTCTCAGAGGAAAGTTGAGGAGCATGAGGCCTTTGCTTACCACTGGAATCGCTAGCATGAGCACATTTTGGCAGTTTGGAATGTAGAATGTCCCAGCAATGGCAGTTTTCTGCCTTAAAAATAGGATGATCACATCAATGTGCAACTGTTCTAGATTACAGTAATTTGTAAGGTCAGTTATAAGAGTGACTGGTGGTCCAGGGCAAGTGTCTGGAGTATGGGTGGGAGTGACTGCCAAGGCGGGCTGGCAGGAGGCGACTACCTGGTGGGCAGCAGGCAGCAAGGGCCTGATGAATGGTGGGAGGGCATGATTGATGGCCAGTAGAGTAGGTAACCGATCACCACATAAATGGATTGAAAGAAAGAGACACACAGAAAGAACAACATTGGGTTGTAAATAAACATAATTTTCTTTTTTTTTTGCCAGTGAGTGAGTAAGGGAGAGGTGGGTGGGAGCAATTGGCAGGGGAGGGAATGTGGCTAGGTCCAAGAACAGATAGAAGTGTTCAGGAAAAATGACACCAAAAAATGTTTAAACTATTGAGTTTAAAATGTCACTTACTTGTGTATTTCATAGAAACATAGAATTTGTCAGCAGATAAGGACCACTTGCCCACCAATCTGCTCATGTTTCCTTCCTACAGTATCACCATAGAGCCTACTTTATCTCTGGCTGTTTATCCCTCCCTTTTCCTTTCCACTAAGATTCCCATATGTTCATCCCATGTATTCTTAAACCCCAGCACTGTTTTCACCCCACCACCTCCACTGGTAGGCTGTTCCAGGAATCCAGCACTCTTTCTGTAAAGAAGTATTTCCTCACAGCTCTCGTGAATCTAACCCCTCCATTTTCATGATGTCTCCTTGTTCTTGTCGCTTTTTAGCATATTTATTGCATCAAGTCAACGCAACAACATATTAAATACAGTAACAATCAAAGCAGAACAATTAACAATATTAGCACCCTCAACAAGAGTGAATAGAGACAACATACACACATCAAATTGAAACAAAGCAGATCAAACAAATCAAATCAAATCATGGCACAATGGGTGAAAAATACATAATACAAACAAAGAGGAATGGGGGCATATAACCTGCAGGTATAATGGTGCCAAGGCCCAGAGCAATCTTTATGGAGAGAGACACATGCAACATAAGCATCTCATTTAACCCATTGAGTGAATAAGGCCACACTGCTACCTTCATAGGGAAAGTTCAAATTCAAAAATATATCTTCCATCATACGAATCTCCTGCACAGTAGTTATCAAGTCAAATAATGTAGGTAAGGTTGGCATCAGCCACTTCTAGTTATAACTTTAAAAGCCACAGCTATAAATATACAATTAAGATAGCTATTATGAATAATAGCAAGTCCATCAGGAAGAAAGCAAGAAAAAGCCTCACCCCACCAGACCTTATATTATAAAGGATTGAGCCCATCCATGCTATTGGATATAAAGCCAAACTTTATTAAATATCCAGATTAAAACAGGTACAAAGGATATATATACCCCCAGTGCAAAACATGCAATCTCCCTTTTTGTACTGTGCAGGGATATATATGTCCTTTGTACCTGTTTAATCCGATATTTAATAAATTTGACTTTTAACTCCTATAGCATGGAGTTGGCTCGGTCCTTTAATATAAAGTCTTATGGTATATGTGAGGCCTTTTTTCTTGCTGCCTAATCATTTTGTTGCCACACCACACTACTAGAACCAGGGTGGCTAATTTCTTTCTTTCCATCAGAAAGAAAGTCTGAGACAAAAAGATTCCAAGGTTAAAGGAATGGTAAAGACAAACATGTCAAAAATGGCTGCAACAACCAAATTCCAAAATGAGTAAAGTTTGGGAAAGGACCAAAATATGTAAAGATGATCACCTTTAGCCCCACAACATCGCCAACACTGGTCGGATCCACCCTTAACATAATGATAAGTTACAGAGAGGGTTTTAAAGAAGTTATTTTCCAATGACATTCCCTTCAATAAAAGGAGTCTTTAGTTTTATAGTAGTAGTAGTAGTAGTAGTAATAAAAATCATTATTTTTATATTGGACAAGCCGATATTAAACATTTTTAGGACAAGTCCTATATTATAGATGTTCCTGTTAATTTTCAGTATAACATAAAGTAAAAAGACAATAACAAGGTATAACAAATGTCATATAACATCATTTACATCAACATTGTATCTACGTTCTAATCATAGCACATACAACGTACGCTCAATTCATGTTTTAACTCCTTCATGAATAATTTAGCATCAGTCTGATTAACTATGGATTCTTTATTTATTAAATTCCATATTTGAAACATAATAGCTGGGAAACACCTAGAGCTATATTTATTTATTAATTTTGGAGGAATAAATACTTGTAAGGGTGTCTGGCATAAATTATGATGATGTTGTATTTTTCTAATTTTTAAATAAGTAAATTGGCCTTTTCATATGTAAAACTTTATGAGTTAAATTTGCACATTGCAACTTCCTTTTAAAGTTAGGTTAACCATCCAAGATCACTAAACAAAGTACAGTGATGTGAACCTATTCCTTTTCCCAATATAAACCTTGCAAGTCTATTGTACATCACATCAACTTTCACCAGGCTTTTCTTATGAGCAAAATAATATACATGACTTCCATAGTCCATGACTGGAAGAAGAAGTTGATTTATAACTGCCAGTCTCATTTGCTTATTCAAACATGATTTTGAGCATCTAAACACTCCCAATTGCTTATTTACCTTATTTATGGTATCTTCTATATGATAGTCAAAATCAGACTCTCACCCAGCCAGACACCCAAATATCTATACATTGTATCTTGAGCTATTTGATCACCATTATCAGTCATGATTTTAATATAAGGCAGCAGTAATCTTTCCTAATTGTTTTTTAATAAAAACATAGATTTAGATTTTTATAATTCATAACCAAACCGATTCCTTAATCCAAGTACAAAGTGCTAGAAAATCCCTTGGAGATTTCTTTCCATTTGTTCCATATTCAAGCCATTTGCAACCAAAATGGTGTCATTAGCATAAAACCTAAGATTAGAATTTTTGCAACTAAACTGCTCCATTTATGCATATCAAAAATAAAGTCGGCCCGAAATTGATCTTTGAGGGTACACCCCTCTGAACAGAAACACTGTCAGAGAGGAGACCGTCCACATAAATCTGCTGAGAGCGATCCTGTAGATAGGATGAAAACCATCCCACTACTTCTGTCGACAGGTCTGCTTCCACAAGTCTGTCACACAGCAGGCCATGACCAATGGTGCTGAAGGCCTTGGAAGGTCCATGAACACTGCACCCACCAACCTACCTCCCTCTAGTTGGGATGCAATCAAATCCACCAGGTCGGTGAGTGCGGTGCCCATGGAATGAACTTCCAAACATTTGCTTTATATCAAGGATCCAAAGGGTGAGATAAGGCATATTCCCATTAGTCCCAAATGGGGTGGGAAGAACATGCAGTTGCTGTTGTAAAAACTATAAAATGAAGAAATAGGTTAGGACTCAGTCAGTGTCTTCCTCTCCTGACAGAGATACCGCACAAGGGTGAGGGAGCTGGGGGTTCTTAATGAGTGGCAAAGCAAAGTGCAAACCTGAAAATAACAATACAATTCAGCATAAGGAAGGCCAAACTTATATTGTACTTGCTCAAAACTCAGTAGGATACTCCCTCCATCAAATCATCAACAAAGAATAATCCAGATTGACTCCAAAGGTGAAAGCCTGGGTCCCTCAAGCTAGGCGGAAATTTACTGTTACCTAGGAAAGAGAGATGCTCCAGACTATCAGCCCCCATAACTAAGGAATGAAGATATACCTATTCAGACATATTATGTCTTGTCCAAGACTTAACCAACTTCAGCCCATGGAGCTAGGGAAGGGGAAGAAAAGGTACAACTCTAAGTGGAACCTGAGGAACTTGTTCCTCTTCAACCTCAAGTCAACCTGTGGTAGAGGAAGACTTTAGAAAGGATAAGACTGGTACAGCTTGGGCAGCTAGGTAATAATATTTAAGGTTGGGAGGCCAAGATCTCCTACGGTTTACTCCCATGTAAAATAGATAGATGAGTATGGAGGTGCTAACCATTCCATATAAAGCTAGAAATAAGTTTATCAATCTGACACAAAAAGGCTCTGGGGCCTAATAGGTAACATCTGAAAAACATATGAAAACTGGGGTAACATATCATACACAATGGCTTCTATTCTAGCCTCTAATGACAGAGAAAGCACTGCCCACCTCTCCAAGTCCTTCTTGACTTCCAATAGAATATGCATATGATTCTTATCATACAAATGTCCCCAGGTTAGTGGTAATCATGAAGTTTAAATAGCAGAAACCTGTACTTGCCCAGTGAAATGGAAAGAGGAGTTTTGCTGATGCGTAACAGTTCCATGTAACAGAATTGACAGTGTTTTGTAAAAAATAAATAAATAAATTCAGACAGGACTTGAAGAAAGACTGGGAAGACTTAACTGGGTCCTCTAGAAAAACTAAGCATCATTAGCATAGAGGCTATTTTATGAACGTTATAAAAGGGTCTGAGAAATGGAGCTTTCTGATTGGCTGCAAACATTCTAACAGCCTTATGTTAATCTTTATTAACATACATGTAGAGCTTAACCATATGCTGAACAAAGTTTAACACTGTTTAAAAACATTTTTTATTATGATAGCAATAAGGCATTCCCAAGGATTATGTTAATGGTCAGTTAATCACCCTCTAGGGGCATGTGACCTCATTCCATCTCATGCCACAGTACACACCTAGAAGGTAGATTAAGACCTTTAACATAACCCTTAGTCATCCTATATTGCTATAGTAGAACCCACCAAATCCCGTAATGTAAGGATGTTGCGAACATAAGCCACCAAAGATTCCATTGCCAAAGCAAACAATAAGAAAACATCAGATACCCTTGACGGGTTTCATGAGTCAAAGGAATTAGGGCAGAAAAGGTGCTGTTCACAGCTTCTAGTGGTAGAGCCAGAATACAGTGCTAACAGATTAGTGATAAAGCTGTCACTAAAACCAAAAGTAACCAAACCCTTCTGTAAGTAATGCTGGTTAAGCCTATCACAAGCTTTCTTGTCATCAATCGAGAGCCATTCAGGTGACAAGAGAATTTTAACATGGGAAATATTATTTAACTCCCGTGGATATTGTTATATGAGTTCCAGAAGGGATGAAGCCTGTTTGATTGGGGTAGATAAGTCTAGTGGAAAAAGATTGCAAACAGAGGACTAGAATTTTCCATAAATTTTTACATCAATGTTAATTAAAGAAATAGGGTGGTAAGAAGAACATAACTCTGGACTTTTCCCAGACTTGGGAGTACTGAAATTAAAGCCAATTTCCACTCAGGAGGAAAGGTGTGTTGCTGAACACAATAAGAAATAGCAGAATAGAGAGCACTTACAAGGCATCAGCAAAGCATTTATAAAATTCAGTGGGAAAACTGTCCTCTCCAGCCACTTTTCTGGTTTAAAGGCCTTCTATAACTAAGAGGACTTCCTCCTAGAAATTGGATGGTTCAGTAGATCTCTCTCTCTCTCTCTCTCTCTCTCTCTACATGAGGCAAGGTCAGTAATTGCAAACTATAAAAGAAGGCATCAATTTTGGTCCTATCAGGGACAGAACATTCAGGGGTGTATACATGGGTATAAAAAGAACCAAACTCCTCCACAATATCCTTCAGCTTAATCAAAAACTGAGAGGAAGGGGCCAGAGAATGAAGGTGGCGTACAACTTTAGAAGCTTGTTCCTTCTGGAGTTGTAATGTTAGAAGATGCCCAGCCCTATTTCCCTGAGAATAGTAAGTAAATTTAATGTCGAAGAGAGTTCTTCAGCTGTTTCAAGGACAGTTTAGACAACTGGGAATGCACTTCCTAAAGTTGTTGCAGGAGTGCTGCACCACCCTCTCTTTTATGCCAAGTTTCAAGGGCAGCCAACTGGCTTTCCAGGTCAAGTCATTTCCTAACTTTCTCTTACATACAAACATACGAAGAAACCAGCAGAAGAAGACCATTTGGTCTATCAAGTCTGCTCATATTGCAGGGTCCACAGCTTGAGCTAATGTCCCTGCCCTCCTTCCACTCCTTCCATCCTCCCTACCCATGATCCTTACATTTCCCTATGCCTATCCAGCCTCTCTTAAAGCTTCCACTGTCTTCAATGAGATGACCTCTTCTGGCAGTGCATTCCAAGTGTCCAACACCCTCTCTGTGAAGAAGTGCTTCCTGACCTCCCTCCTGAACCTCCCACCCTCCATCTTAAGACTGTGCCCCTCGTGTTATGGTTGCCACTCAGCTTAAAGAGACTCTCCTTATCAACCTTATTTATTCCTTTCAAGTACTTGAATGTCCTACTCATGTCCTCTCTCTCTCTCTCTCTCTCCTGTCATCCAGGAGTACATGTTCAGTGCCCTCAACCTCTCCTCATATGCCTTACCCTGCTGACCAGCCAGGTGACCAGCTATCATCTTTGTAGCCCTCCTCTGGACCTTCTCCAGCAGGTTAATGTCCTTTTGAGGTGTGGGCACCAGTACTGAACTCCATACTCTAGATGCAGCCTTACCAGTGACCTGTACAAGGTCTTTTTAAATGAGACAAATAGTGAATAACTTTGCCACAGATAACAGATTTATAGCATTCCAGAGGTCAGGCCAAGAAATCTCAGGATCATTATTCAAAGCAAAATATTCATCAAGAGCCTGTCGTATCATCTCACAAAAGCGTTGAGATGTTAAGGCTCCCACAGTCAACCACCAGAGACCCTCTCGGGATGAAGAGGCTAATCAAGTTAGCAACGTGACCAGAGCTTGATCAGTAAGCTCAATAGAATGAATCTTGGCCTTAAAAAACTTGATGTAAGTAGATGGATGGGATATACCAATGATCAATGTGGGAAAAAATTATGAGTATGAGAAAAAAGTAAATCACAGCCACCAGGATGCAGCAAGCACCATACATCATGAAAATCAGACTCATCCAACAGGGCATCGGGGTTCTAGCAACCTATGATTTCCAGGAGGATTCTTATGTAACCTAGGAGAGTCTAAATAGGGGTCTAAATACAATTAAAGACTCCCCAAAATACAGAACCCATGTGTATGGTCTGCCAAAACTTGAAAGATTTTCTGGAAAACAGTATGTGATGGGGAGTTAGGGCATAAATATTAAAAATACATATAAGACAATCAAGATACATTCCATTGACTAGCACCCATCTGTCCTGTGAATCTACCCAGTGCTGAGAAGGTAAAAATAAAGAATGTTTTTAATTAAAATGGCAACACCATTCTTTTTCACTTTAGGGTGAGACAGCACAAACAGTGTGCCCACCCACTAATGGCAGAGTTTGGAATGCTCTAAGGGAAATTCCTGGTCAAATGTCCTGAGATAAGAAAGGGTCTGAGCCGTTATTTAACTCCTTAATATTCAGAGTAGTAAGTTTAAATGATATCATAATAGCTGGAAACCCAAACTGAAAGCAGGAGAGAAAAACAACAATCCCCGATATTAATGACTAAGCCCCTCCCCACTTGTAAGAAAGTCACTTGTTTAACATTCACCCTAAAATAAAGAACAGTTATAAAAGTAACACAGTGATAATCGCAACCCCCAATACAAGACAGATTAAAATACATAACAACCCCTCTCTTACACTATTAAACAAAAGATTAAAAATGCAGGTTACTAACAACAACAACAAAATATAGAAAACCAACCCCCAAAAATTGTGCTTGTTGAATTGCTAGAACAAGGAGTAAGAGGAGTGACAAACCATCAATCACTGAAGAGACAAAAAGCCCCAAAACAATCCCATCCCCAGGCTTCAAAGGGCCTGTATGAACCAGGTACAAAAATAGGTCAGAAGGATATAATAAAGATGTAAAGGAACCACTATGTTTCCCCACAGAGGTAATACCTTACCCCACCCAGGAAAGTCACAGCAAAGAGAAGGAGTATGTGAATTCACACCTCACCAGCAAATAAGCTGTTCTCTGAGAAAAGACTTCCAGTGTAGTTAACAAGCCATATAGCCTAGGACCATTATGTTTATAAAATACACTATGCTGTGTGACCGATGTATAAAATGTTTAATGTAATGTGTATTCTTTTGTTCTGACGAGGAGCCTTTGCAAAGGAGTCTAAGACTCAAAGGATTGTAATTCAGATTCTCATTAAATAAATAAATATAATTGGAAAGAGTAATGCAGATGAATGGGTAAATTGAGCCTAAATGTAAAAATATCTCTAAAATTAGAGGAACAAAATAAAATGCACAACCTAAAATAAAGCTAAACATCACAAGAAAAGAAAAAAGGAAACTAATATGCTTATAAGATGGAATAATCATCCAATTAACAGCAATCTAAAATATCGCCTCTTAAATAACTAAACTTGTTGGCGCTATTACCTTACTCCAGAACACATACAGATAGGACAAACTTTGAGAACAACGATTTCAAAGGATAAACAGTTTCAAAATGATCAAGGTTGACTATATAATAAATATAGTTAGGTGCACTGCCATCTGGTGGACTGGGTTAAAAAATGCCAACTATCCTAAAACGAAATTAAAATGAATACATGCCCTTGTATAGCAAAAAAAGCTATATAAAACCAGTTAGCACAATAATTAATTTAATATCCCTGCAAATTGCAAAGGAAGGCACCCAGGTAATATGAACATCACTGCACCTACTAAACATAATGGCAAATTAATAAGCTACATTATTGCAAAAATTAAATTAAAGTCCTCACAGGGATCAGTAGGAAAGTTCAGTTAAGCAGCCAGCCACCAGGAAAAGCTTGGTTGCCAGTATCCAAAATAGCAAGCAGAAATGGCAGAAATGTAAAACTGAACAATGTCAAATAAATAGCTTCCACATGCAGTCAGATCAGCTCTTCTTTCCTAAATGAATACTGGAGGACTTTTACTTCTTGGAGTGCTTGTTTGGACTGGCACTGTTCATTGAGCAAAGACATCTTGGGCCAAACATCCCATTGCAGCCCTTGTGTCCTTCCAGTCTCTGAAAGAACCAGTCCTTCTTCCTTACACAACATTTTGCTGCATTTAAGATCCTGCACTACTGTTCCAGGATTGCCAAAAGAAATGCCCGGTCCATTGAGTATAATCTCACAAGAGGTAAATGCTCAACAAAACAAAAAAAGGATCTGAGAGAAATGAGGAAGGCAAATTAAATATAAAATTGCAGAGCTCGAAAGAAAACCTGCAGCAGTCAGAGGAATTGAAGTGGTGTCCCAACCGAAAGGTCTACCAAGGCATTAGAACAAAGACCTGTTCATTTCAAGTCCGTTCCCAAAAAAGGCAAAGAAATTAAAGCTGAAAGGTGGAAAATTCCACTATCCAAAAGAAAGATAACGGTCCAGAAGGCAGGTGTGCATTAAAGTTAAATGAAGGCACACTGCCGATGGAGCTAAAACCACTGATGCTCAAGTTAGGCACAACATCGGGAGATGAAAGTCACTTATCAGCCAGGTAACAGGGAAAGATCTTATGCTGGGACTTCTCTGAAAGGACTGCAGGATATCTTTTACCTCTTGAAGAGCCTGCTCAGACTGCTGCTTATTGTCGAGGGGGCACCTTAGACCAGGCATCCCACTGCAATTCTCATGTCTCTCTATCAGAGTATTCCATGCCTTCTTTGGTATCCCACACTTTATGAGCTTTAAGCTCTTGAATGGCTACAGAGGTTGTGGTAAGGAGTTCAAACCGAGGAAAGAAGGGTGACCAGTGGAGTACCTTAGAGATCAATGCTGGGACTGGTCATCTTTACTGTCTTATAAGTGGCATTGAAGAGGAGCTGGAAGGAAGGTCTGCTCTTTGCAGATGACAACAAGATCTGTAAAAGTATAGATATTCCAGGGAGGGGGAAAGGATGAACAGAGACCTGAGAAAACTTAGTGGAGTGGTCAAGTGTATGGCAGCTGGGTTTCTTTTTTTTATACTTTATTTTTTATTCAGAGAGATATTTTCATTACATTTCCAAAGTAAGATATAATACTTCTTCTCAAAATATTAAACTAAATAAATTCTGAAGCATAAAAATTTTTTTTATTTTCGAGGGTCAAATAGCATAAAACACAAGATAATTTCATTTTAGGAGTTCTATCAATTTTTTCTCCTAATAATTTTAACAGTTACTCACTCCAAGCTTTTACACCCTTATCAAAGTATTTATTTGTAGAACCATAAACCAAAACGACTCGCTCAACCCCTAAAGAGACAACAAAAGTCAATTTTAAAGTCCAAACCAAAAGAAAAGTTAAATTAGGAGAAAAGATAATCCTCTCTTTGGTGCATTTATGTAGCCACTGGCATACATAAGGTTTCATCTGCCTTCTCTTCTAACTCAGATCCAATGTCCATCCAGAGTGCTACATTTTATCAAAAAATTCCTTAGCTTTATCTACATTGTGAAAAAGTAAACTTTCCACAGAAAAGTAATCCTTAATTTTACTGGAGCCTGTAAAACAACTGGGATTCCAGCCTCCATAAACTCAGACTTTAAATTCAGGAATCTTTTCCTACACTGAGTGATCATTGAAAAGTCAGGATAAAAGTGTAACTTTGTCCCTCATACATTATTCCTTTTTCTGTCTGGCAAAATTAAGAACTTTATTCTGCTCAGAAATTGTCAAAATGTGTACAGATCACATACCTACCAGCCACACTAGATCTTTGCTGTGCCTCCTTAGACTGCAGTCAGAAAACTGAATCAATGCCAAAGGTTGTTCAAACAACAATACAGTGTTTAACAAATTTTCAATGTAGACCTTTAAATCCAGTAAAGCAATGTCAGGTGGAAGGCCAATAATATGTACGTTTTTCAAAAGCAACATATTTTAAATTTTTCAATCTTACTCATCACAGCTAATTGTTCATGCAAGACAGCATTCAACGCACTCTTCGAGGTCAAGGCATGAGTAGAAAGTTTCTCTGTGATTTTTTCTAGTTCCATCCACTCTTCTACTGTGGAGATTTTTCTTCAATTAACTGGCAGCGGCTTGAAATGCTCCCCAAAGTAAGATTCGCCTGATTTAGGCGCGCACATCTCCTGCTGAAACTCCAGAATTGTGTTCTGTATGGAGTGTAATGAGGGCTTTGAGGGCTATTTCGATTTCGCGCCTGGATCTGAGGTGCCCAGTTACTGGGAAGCTTATCTCCGCCACACCAGGAGCTTCAACAACCTCCGAATTGGCATCGCTTTCCTTGTTGCAGGGTAAGAAATTTCTCAATTAAAGATATTTTGCCTTTGACAGCTTCTTTAGTATCTTTAGCTCTCGTACCTAAAGCTATAGATTCAATTTAGCTCAAAAACACAATTCAAATCACGAGCTCAGCAACTAGTATGCAGCCATCAGAAACTCCCATAATACCCCCTCCCCGTCAGCTGGGTTTCAATGTGAAAAAGTGCAAAATAATGTATTTGGGGCACAGAAACCCTGGGGTGGAGTATGAAATGGGTGGAGTGATATTGATGACTACCAAGCAGGAAAAAGACTTGGGGGTAATTATACTGGATGACCTAAAGATAACCAGGCAGTGTGACAAGGCAGTGGGAGGGCTAGTGGAATGCTGGGATGCATAGAAGAGGTATCACCAGAAGAAAGAGGGAGGTAGTGTTACCTCTGTGTAGATCACTAGTAAGACCCAGAGAAATTCCCCTACTCTTGCCGGTATGGGGACCGTCGACCGTCAGGCAAGATGGCCGACTCTGGTGTGGGCAGCAAGATGGACTGCAGCAGCTGTCAGCCATATTGTTGAGGAATGATTCCTTGGCTCAGCTTGAAGTGTTGTTCTTTCCACCAGCTACAGCACACCTCCTGTGTGCACTACTGTCAGGCTTGGACTTTGCAGAAAAGCCTAGAACATTTACCTCAAGTAAACTCACAGACGGTAATCTACCAACACCTGCTGATCCTCAACTGAATTATCCCCAACTCCTTACTGGAATTACTGAACAGAGTAACTACCTGCTATTGTTGCTGGAAGCAATGGACTCATCACAGCTGCTGGAGGAGTCGGCCATGACATTATGACAGCTATGCAGTCCGACCCTAAGTTCGCACACCATGCTGCACAACATGAATCATTTGGCCCGGATGAACTTTTGTCACTTGGATTGGTGGGTTGACTCTGGCAGTGACTCTGCAGCAGCAAGATACTACACTTTCTTTGGAAACTGTTTTGGACAACCTGGATTCAGGGCTTCTTTCTGGCACTCAGGTAATTACTATTCTGGAAAACTGCAATGTTTGCCCTGCTTTTTCCTCAGTAGGAAGCATTTCAGCTACAATGCCATCTGTGGCTCAGCTGCACATCAGTCACTCCCCAGGGTGTTCCCAGGTTTGAATTTGCTCACCTTGGTGCTGGGCAGGGATCTTTCTGATTGAGTCACCAGTCCTTCTCTGAATAAATTGTACTCTAGTCCTGCAGGCCAGACACACATTATGGCTCACACCGTGGACACTACAGATGATCAGCTTGGGGCTTCTCAGATCAATTCGGACTACAGAGTGGAGTCTAAGGCTATGGACTCACAACTTTATTTCACACCCTAGAATGCAGTTACTGCCACTCACTATAAAGTTAGCCTGGACATTCAGGGACTACACCCACTCTGCCAACTCCCTTCATGGCAGCACCTTTACATACTGCTAGGACTTCCAGTGTTCCTCTGAGTCCCACGATACCTGCTTTACTGGTACCAGTTTCTGTTTCATTGCCTCCACAGGATTTAGCTTTGCCAGCTCTCCTGGCAGGCCAGCACTTAGGACTCCTCCTCATCTTTCAGGACAGCAGCCCATATCCTCTCAGCCTGGCTGGAGTCTGAAGAAGGTGCTACAACAGGGGACTGGATAGTAGGACCAGATGGCCATTCATGGACTCCAGACCCAGCCCTTCTGCCTTCTTATTGTATTGATGATTTTGGCTCACCACATACCACGCACCCACAGACTTCCACAGCTTCATTGATGGGCCACCAACCACAGCTTTTCAGACCACTCAGAGTCAGCTCCTTCACAGACAGCCTCTTCTAAGGACCAATGCAATGATAATGGATCCAGTTCAAACAGAGGCCTCTGCTCCAGTTTTCTGGCTGATGCCCCAGCTCTGGTTGTTCCACCTCTCATTCCTCGGGATGCTCCATTTAAACTTTCAGCCTTTTTGCTGCACACTCAGCTCCAGTCCTATGGTGCAATGCAGTGTGCCTGAAATATACCAGAGCAGATAACCTTCCTCCTGATCACTCCTTCTTGGTCAAAGGCTTTTAATGGAATCCCTAGGATTTGTTCCTGACAATATATTCACCATCATTTATATCTCCGGATCTGTGTTCTATGATGTCAGCTTCCAACTGCACTCCTCTTTGGATCAGTTTTGGACAAAGTACAACTCATTATGATATTCGGACTTTGGTTACCTCTCCAGGCGGCCCCTCACCAGACCAACCACTTGTATGGTGACAGCGATATTCCATGATGAAGGGATGGATGTCCAGAATGTCACTTATTGGCTTCAGCAGCATTGTGAGGTATTCGGTCACCCAGATAAAATCCTGGATAAATATGGGATATGGACTTGGGGTGAAAGTATAAAGTCCAGCTTCGTGCCACTGACACTGGACTTGCTCATCTCCTGAATAGCTTCTTTTTGGGATGTAATCGTGGAGTTTGTTTCAATTCAGGTCCACTGAAAGCTTGTTTTAAGTGTGGCTCTCTCAACCACCTTAACAATGTCTGTGATCAGCAACTGTGTGGCCTTTCTTTGGAACATGTACATACTGCAGAGCAATGCTGCAACAAGATGAAATGCAGTCTCTGCCAAGCGGAGGGTCATTCCTTCCATGATTGCCCTTGGGTGGCTCGCAACAAACCATTGAGTTTCCATCTTGATGAACCACCACTTCTACCCTGCAACCTGTTGACAACCAGACCTCCAAGATTCCTCTACTGCCACCTGCAGCTGACATACTTTCTTCATCTAGATCTGTGGAGCACCCTTCATTGACTATGTCTTTGGATGATTCTTCCACTGCTTCATCACAGTCTACTCCTGTGGCTCCTGTTGCATCAGTCTTACCCTCTCCAGTTGTGTCAGAGATCCTGGCACCATTACTTCCATTGGACATTACTGAAATCTCATCCATGCCACCTCCTTCTTCCTTCACCAAGGTACCTCACAGGTGTTCCTTTGAAACCGTACCCTTCATAGTAGCCCCCAGTCGGCCTTTGCCAAGCTTCTTCCTCTTCAGAACCAGTTCCATCCACTTGCCACTTCCAAGGCTTGGGGATATCAATACAGATATTGACTCTGACACCTCCTCCATGATGTCAGGGCATTGATGGCTCCCAGGACACTGATGACACCCCTAAATGGATGGCAATTTGTAAACAAAAGTTGGCTCATCACCTGGATCAAAATAAAGCTCAAAAGAAACATACACAGCCACTGTAGTTTTGGAGAATGGATAGTTGTGACTTCACCTGTTTTTTACTTTTGTATGATGGTTGCTATGCTGAATGTTAACAGCATTCTCAGTCTCATGCAAAAGAAAGTCCTTTGCAGGTCCTATGGGATTCTAGAGCAGAGTTACTTCTCTTACAGTACACAAGATTGCATTCATAGCAGATATTGCCAGCACACAAAGGCTTT
The DNA here is from genome assembly GCA_016271365.2 of Neoceratodus forsteri. Lineage (NCBI taxonomy): Eukaryota > Metazoa > Chordata > Ceratodontiformes > Ceratodontidae > Neoceratodus > Neoceratodus forsteri. The sequence goes on along the minus strand of CM028131.1, from coordinate 878,433,427 downwards.
GGACATGAAGTATTTTTATTTTCACTCAGCACTCAGAAGTGCTCAGGTATAACCATCCTGTTCAACCACCTTTCTCCCACAGTTACCATGGTAGTTGAAGTGCTCCCAAGTTGGGCTGTCTTACTCCATTGACAGAAGACTTTCCGACTGATTGTTATTTATGTTTCTCAATCTAAATTTGAGAGAATTACCCTATTCAGGTCACTACAACCCTTGTTATGTTCCTCCAAGACAATTGTTCTCAGAGGAGATTTCAATTCCCACTCCACCATCATGACAGAAGCACAAAGGCGTCCAAGTTGTATTGTGATTCCTTAAGCCTCTAAGCCCTTTGTAGAGAGTCCCACCGTTAGATTCATTTCATGCTTTCCACTGGACTGGTGGCTTTACCTACCATAGGCGCAACTGGCTACATGTATTAGTTATGTTTTTGTCTGCTGTAGGTGTACCATCTTGTCAATGTCAGTTCATCCTGTGAGACCCTCTGATCATTACCTCCTCCGTTGTAATTTATCCACTGACCCATCTATTCAGCCCAGAAAACCCTGTTTTGAGGTTGAACAACAACGTGCTGATGGACTCTTCTCTTACAGTCAGATTGGGATCCCTATTGTGGCTTGTACTTCAGTCCTGGATCTCTGCCCTGATGTGCTAGACTGGTGGGATCAAACCAAACACTCCACTGGGGAGCTGGTGAAGAGCTACTCCAAATCAGTGGTCAGATTCTCCTACCAGGTGTATCCAGATTTATGTTATACTCTCCTATGACTGCTCTCCTGCAGTCTGACAGAGGTTGTCTCTGATAGCCCAGATAGAATCTGTGACAGACCATGGGGCCTATGCAGGAACATGCAAGGGATACATGCCACAGATCGCGACGCGTAGCAACTCTGCACCCATTGCACCCCACATGGGATGCAGGACAAGGTTATGCATTCTGTACACCCTGATCCCCGGCCATGTGGACAGTAATGTGCCAGGGGTGGTTGGGGGCATGGTGGCACTATGCAGCAGTCACTACAGTGTATAGTGCTGACCTTGGGAGGGCGGAGGACAGCGCAGGTTATAGCAGGGGACCCGCCATAAATCCAGTATGCACCAGCATGCAAACAGTCCCCCACCAGGCCAAGACAGCCTCACAGGAAACCAAGCAGCACAGCAGCAACCCCAACACTGTCCTGTAAGCCTTCCCCCACCGCAGGGACAGCCCTGCCCTGGTGTTGCACAAGAATCCCCAGCACCCAAAAAGAGCCTCGGCATAACCTCCCCAGCCCATTCTGGCACTCCACAAAACTCTGTGGTGACCTGACCCTCGTGGCACCCATCACACATCACCCAAAGGGGATGAGAGTATCTCGAAGTATGTTGTGGCACACAGTAACATAACATCACCCTAGCATACATAATTAAATGTCAGTGGTAATTTTATTTGAATATGCTTGCATTTAGTCCGCTTATACACTGCACTTTATCTACAGATATTGATTTGTCCTTACACCTGTCTTGCACTTAATAAAATAAGGCTAGATCAAGGAGAACCTCTTTGGTGTTATGTTTGCATTAGGTGATGTTATGTTATGGTGTGCCACAACATAATTTGAGATACTCTTGACCACCTTTGTTGTTTTCCTCTGGTTGAGAGCACCCACCAGTAAAAAAGTCAGTGAGACTTACTGAGCTCTCTCAACTCCATTGTATTTATTTGGCACTCATCACCTCCCCCACCACCACGTGCCAGCCCCGTCCCAGTTTGTGTGGCTGTGGCCCACACCCCCAACACACATCCACACTGTCCCTGCCAGAGCCAGTCATGCCCATCCTCAATGATATGACAGCCCTGACCCCATGGTGTAACAGACAGACAGACAGACAGACACACACACCCCTGTGTGGCCCCAAGCAACACTACCCGATCCCGTAACCGCCTGGCTGGCACAGTGGTGGACTGTGTGTCCAGTCGCGCCTAGCCCTGTTCAGCACAACCGGTCCACCAAGCCACCACCCTCCAGCTGTTCATAGATGTTTCATGGACCCCCCACCCTGTGGCAATGACCAACACCCCATCCCGTACATTGCCATTGGTGCCATGGCCTGGGACAGCCAATGGCACAGCCCTCCACACACCTCCATGGTTGCCTGCTGTCCAAGTAATGCTGGGAGTGCAACGCTATATATAGTAGTGAGCTCCCAGCATCACTTGGATGGCCAGTGACTGAGGAGGTGTGAGGAGGATCTGCCACTGGCCATCCCTGGCCATGGCACCCGGCAGCAAGGTACAGCGATGGGGTAGTTGTCGGTGCCACAGGGGTGGGGGCCATGGAACATCTATGGATGGCTGGAGGGCCAGGATCAGGGTCGGGGCAGACTGGTTGTGCTGAACAAGGTGGGGGCAGCAATGTACACTGATAAGGATGCAGGGCTTCAGTGAGTCAGGGGTTGCTTTCACAGGGCGGTGCCCTATGTGTATCAGAGGGTTACCTTCATGGGGCTGGTGCCCTATGTGTATGGGGGCGGCATGGACATCACAGTGGATGACCAGTCCCAGTGGCAGGGGCTCTGCTGTTCTACACTGGGGCATGGCCATGCGTGTCCTGGTGCCTGCGGTACCTATTCATGCACTTGGACCCATGCAGGTATGTGCAAGTAATCCACTATAGGACCAAAGATGGGCTTCCAATTGGATGCCTGCCTGGGTCTGTTAATCTGCCCCTGACTGCCCTGCACATTCCTGCGTGCCGGGAGGGCAGGGTCACAGACAGGTAGTGGCCATTTGTGAAAAGAAACATAGAAACATAAAATTTGATGGCAGATAAGGACTGCTTGGTCCGCCCAGTCTTCCCATTTCCTACCTAATGGATAAGCTGCAGATCCTAGCTAACCAACTGCCTACTTCTTCCTACCTCCACCCTAGAATTGCCTTATGCCTGTCCATGCATTCTTGAATTCCACCACTGTTTTGACTCCACAACCTCCTCAGGAAGGCTTTTCCATGCATCCACAACCTCTTCATGAAAAAATACTTCTCACATTACCTCTGAGCCATCCCTCAGCTTCAAATTGTGTCCTCTTGTTCTTGCACACCTCTTTTCTGAAAGATGCTACCCTCTTGGACTTTGTTAATTCCTTGAGGTACTTGAAAGTTTCTATCATGTCCCCCTCTCTCTCTCATCTCCTTGAGGCTATACATTAAGCTCTTAAGTCTCTCTTGATATGTCTTCTGGTGCAGACCCTGCACCATTTTAGTTGCCTTCCTCTGGACTGCCTCCATCCTGTCTATGTCTTTGCAGAGGTGGGTCTCCAGAACTGCATGCAGTACTCCAGATGGGGTCTCACCAGCTGTCTGTACAGAGGCATAACAACTTCCTGTTTTCTACTGGTGATACCTCTCCTATGCATCCCAGTATCCCCAGCCCTCCTTACTGTCCTCATACATTGCTTGCTCACCTTTAAGTCATCTGGTAGCTAGCCCAAGGTCCTTTCAATTTTTGTTGTTGTTAGTATGTCACCCCCATTGTGTACTCTTCCCTGGGTTTTGTTTCCCAGGTGCATTGCTTTGCACTTTTGCATTGAATCTAAGCTGCCATACATTTGACCATTCCTCCAACCTTGCCAAGTCCTTCTCATCCTTTCCACCCCACCTTGCGTATCAACTCTGTTGCAGAACTTTGTGTCGTCTGCAAAGAGACATACTTTTCCTTCCAGTCACTCTGCAATGTTGCTTATAAAGACATTAAAGAGGACGGTCCTAGTACTGGACCCTGTGGTACCCACTAGTAACCCCCTTTCTTCAAGTGGACTCTGTTTACTATTACCCTCTGTGTCCTGTTCTCCAGCCAATTCTTTACCCAGGATACCATCTTGGGACCCACTCCCAGGCTGGCCAACTTGTATATTAATCTTCTGTGTGGGACTGTGTCAAATGCCTTGCTAAAGTCTAGGTAGGCCATGTCCACAGCCCTCCCTGATCTGCTACTTTGGTCACCCAGTCAAAGAAATCTGTTAGATTCTCTGACATGACCTTCCCACAGTATGAATCCATGCTGCCTTGGGTCCTGTGCTCCTCTGGCCTCTAAGTACTCAACAATTCTTTCCTTTAGAAGTGATTCCTTCATTTTCCCAATCACTGAGGTTAAACTTACAGGTCTGTAGTTTTCTGCTTCTGTCCTGCTCCCACTTTTGTGAAGTGGAATCACATCTGCCCTCCTCCAGTCCACAGGTACCACCCCATCCTACCATGATTTATTAAAAGGGTAGTCAGTGGTGTCACTAGTTCTACCTTTAGTTCTTTTTAGAATTCTGGGATGAATCCCATCAGGCCCCATTGCTTTGTTCACCTTCAGTTTTAAGAGATCCTTCAGAACCTTTCTTCTGTGAAAGGGCTGGTATCAACCCCCATATCCAGTGTGTTTCTATTGTTTGGTTTAGGTACCTCACCCTCTTCATTTGTGAATACTGAGCAAAATATTTGTTTAGTATCTCTGCCTTTTCTGATCACCCTCTGCCACCCCCACCCCTTTCCCTTTATTAAGCTTCACTATCCAGGGAAATTGACAGGATAACAGAACGGCAATGCAAGTACCAAGACAACAACTACTTCAATATAAAGAAAAGACAGCTGCAGACAGAATAGCCTTAGAAGTCGCATATCATCAGACCTTGAACATCTGTGTAAGATTATTAAAGACCTCCACCCAATATTTAGTGAGGATAAAATCCTTAATTGTATTTTTAAGGAACTCCCACTACTACCTTTTAAACAACCACCAAATTTAGACAGTCTAATTATTAGGAGCAAACTTTCACCAGAACAGAATACCATGTCACACAATGACACATGACCCTGCAATCAATGCCCCTGTAAGACTTGTGAGCTCATTTCCACCTCAGACTGTGTTGTTACATCACAAAACAGACAATTCCAGGTGCATGGGAGTTGTACATGCACATCCGACATGTTGTTTATTTCATTCAGTGCAAGAGATGTCCACAAACAGGTTATGTTGGACAGAAAGCCAACAACTCCACACTAGGATGAACTCACACAGACATACTATTACAGCAAAGAAGACTGAAAACCAGTGGGGCACCACTTCTCCCAGCCTGACCACTCAGTCTCAGATATGTCAGTAATGGTCTTAAAAGGAAATCTCAAAACACACAACAGAGATGAGCTTTTGAGATTAAACCTATTTTACATCTCACTATGGTAGCAGATGGGATGAACTTTGATCTTGGTTTCATGGGACACTACAGAAACTGATATCCACAGACCTCTTCTTCTTCAGACTGGCAAATTATAGGACTCCAGCATGTGTGGGATGTGTGTGTGTGTATGTATGTGTGTGGGTATGTGTTGTGAGTGCATTGATATAACAGGTGTGGGCTTGCTGTCATATTGAGGTAAGCCCCTATTTAAATACATGGAGTTACAGTGTGTTACTATTCTTACTTCACACACATAATGAATATTAATTCCTCCTTATGTTTTATCTTTGCCGGGAGTGGGGTTGATTCCATTTCACCATTGTCAGATTACCTAGCCTGTTACTGTACATACAGGAGTGTTATCATAGACTGTCACATATTTTTAACACTGTACATATTGGGGTGCGAGATCTCATTTGCATGGGGTCCTGGACTGATCTTTTTACATTAGGCTAATATTGTAGTAATTTGTGGAACTGTAGGTATGTTAGACCTCTTGTCTTACACACATACTTTATATTTACTTCTAGTTACCTTATCCTGGGGAGGGTGGCAGTTTTATTTCATTGTAGTTCTATCCGAATCCTTAGAAATGTTACTGTGCAGATAGTAGTATGGTTAAATAGTGTCACATTTTTGCTCTGTAGGTATTAGGATACATGAGCCCTTTACTCAGGATTTCATGACAAGTTGAATTCCTTTGGGGAACAATTGCAGTGACTGATGTGAATAAAGGTTCACTAAGAGTGTGTGCGTGTGTGTTTGTAAGAGAGAGAGAGAGAGAGAGAGAGAGAGAGAGAGGCATCTCCTTAAAGCTAGGTATCCCCCACACATTATGGTGATCTGGGGTGGGGTAGGGTGTGTGTTGTGTGAAGGAGGAGAGAAATTACATTTTATCTCTTTTCAGATTCCTTAAACACTTCTGGTACATCAAGTTGTTACATTCTCAGTGCATATTGACATCAGTACATATCAGGCTACATGGTCTTAATTCCTTGATGGTCCTCCTCGACTAGAGTTTTCTGTTTGACACTAATACTGTCAATTTATATTTATATTATCATTTATAAAGTCCTGTCACTACACTAGAGATTTTGAAATTTATGGGCATGATATCTAGCTGGATGACAGGTCCAGCTAGGTTTTACACATCATACAGTATGCACTGATGTTTTTAAGACAACTTTACTGGTAATTTCTTGTCTATGATGCATGCATTGAAACTTCTTGGAGTCCTAAGACAATCTTAGTATGTCTTTAATCTGGGTGGGGTTGCTTTTCAGTAATCACATCCTTATACAAACTGTGACACTCATAGCTTGATTTAAGAGTCAACTGTTCCAGCAGTGTTATCTTATGTCCATTAAATTTATATGCAGTAGAATTCTTTGTATGTGTGTTCCACCAAGCACCTTGACCCAGGGACCCTCCTGGCTGAAGGTAGTATGGTACTGTTAAATTTCTCTGACATCATCTTCTGTATTTTTAAATGAGTATTTTAAACCAATGGGGATTTTTTCTGTTTTTATGCATGATCTAGCTGTTAAAAGTATTGTATTTTCTAAACAACTGCCATTAGCTTCTGAAGAAGGACTGGTGGGTCAGCTAGAGCACTTTGTTCTTGTTGTTACATCTATGTTGGTCCATTAAAAGGTATCAAATCAATTGCTTCTGGATCTATCCCTCCTTGGTCTTCCTTCCTCACTGAAGTACCTATAAAAGGTTTTATCCCCTTCTTAACTGAGTTGGCTATCTTTTCCTCAGTTTGGACCTTTGCTGTTCTGACTGCCTTTCCTGCTTCCTTTGCTTTAACTGATACAATTCTCTGTCCTGCTCCTTCTGTAGAAACATAGAAACATAGAAGTTGTCGACAGATAAGGACACCAAGGCCCATCCAGTCTGCCCAGTCTGTGATTCCTTGTACTTCCTGAATGCTTTCTTTTCTCCCTAACCTTCCCTGCCACCTCCTTTGAGAACCATAGTGGTTTCTTACATTGTTTTGTTTTGTTTATTTGCTTCATACAAAGGCTTGTTGCCTCTGTGATGGTAGTTTTGATTATTCCACATTGTTCTTCCACCCTACTTCCTGCCCATTTGCTAGTGCATTCCTTAGGCACTCATCCATTTTGGCAAAGTCAGCCCTCCTGAAGTCCAGTACCTTTGCCTTTGTATGACTTGACTCTACTGCTGTGCTTATCTTGAACCATACTGTTCGATGGTCACTAGTTCCCAGATGGCTACCCAGTTCTAAATCTGTGATCCTCTCGCCATCTCCATTTGAGAGTACCAGGTCTAAGATTGCTTCCCTATCGAAGCGGTTCTGATACTAGTTGTCTAAGACATGCCCGCTGTAGGGCATCTAGAATGACCTCACTCTTAGAAGTGGCTGCTGCAAATGCACTCCAGTTAACATCTGGCATATTCAGATCCCCATTAGCAATATCTCTCCTTTTCTGCCATTATAAGGATACTTTCTATCATTTCCTTGTCCATTTCCTCCCTGAGAAGGGGTCTGTATACAACCCTGTTCAGATTGTGGTGCCATTGCCTGCCTCCAAATTGACCCACAGTGCTTCCTCTCCTCCCTGTTTACCCTTTTGTTCTGTTGCTTTGATTCCTTCCCTATGTAGAGAGCTACTCCTCCTCCTCCTCTTTTACCCTCCCTGTCCTTTCTGTTTATATCCCAGTCATGGTTCTGTGTGTACCATGTTTCTGTGACTGCCACAATATCCAGATGTTCCTCCTCCATCAAGGCCACTAATTCAGGAAGCTTGTTACCCAGACTACAGGCATTGGTACTCATTGCTCTCCATTTTTGATGACTTTACCTCTTGTAGCACCATCCCTGTCCTCATTGACTTTGCTTTCTCCATTTACCCCTGTCCTGCTCCCTACTGACCTTTCTACCTTGTTCTTTACCTCATTTAGTACCCTGTTTTGTAGGGGCTGGGAATTCCCTGCTGCTTATCAGTGCCTCCCCTTGACTAGTTTAAAAGCTTGCCAATGAAGCATTTAAACCAATGCCCAGAAGACTTGTTCCTTCCTGGACAGATGCAGACTATCCTGCCAGTATAGGCTGGTATCCCTCCAGGTGGAACCCCAGTCCCCAATGATGCTAAACCCTGTGCTCGCACCATTTTTTCAACCATTCATTGAATCGCAAGAGACTGCATGGTGCAAGTACCTTCACTCACCCTTGCCATAGACAGGCAGCACCTCTGGAGAAGGATACCGTGTGTGCTACTTGCCTTAGGGCCCTCCCCAACTCCACAAAACTCCTCCTGCACTGCTCTAATCTCATGTTGCACCAAGTCATTCATCCCTAGGTGGACATGACGTCCAGCTCAGTCTCCTGCAGCTCATCTCGTGATCCTGAGGATGCGCTTCCTGTCCCTCAAGCCTTGGTGCCAGGCAGGCACATTACTTCAGTTTTCCTGATCCCCAGTTCTATCTCCTTAATAAATGAGTCCCCATCAGGAGCTGCTTCCTTTTCCTGTAGTGTCCTCTGCCTCCTTCCTGTGGGGCTCCTTGTGACAGTTGTCCACAACCTCCTTAGTCTCTCTGCGGGTGCATCCATAAAGGAACTATGCTCCATCAGAATGGTGTATGGATTGTGGAGTGGTACAACTGACTGGGTGTGCCTCTGTTCCACCACCTCACCCTCCCTAAGCCCACTGTGGTTCAACTGCTGCACTTTCTTGGCAATCTCTGAGGTAGTGGTGGTGGCCCTGGTCTCCCAGGGTGGGAGAGTTCCTACTACTGTCCAGTGTGGCCTGAAGATGGGTGACCTCCTCCTCAAGGCCAGAGAATTGTCTGCAAATAGGGCAGCATCTCAGCCTCCAGAAAGACTCCCAGAAGACTGCTGCCCCACAGCCAGTACATTGCACTACTCCCCACACGTCTGTCTACCTTCCTGTTTATCCTGTGTAAGTTTTTTCCCAGTTATTGTTTTGTTATATATAAATATATATACATATATATTATATAATGTACACCTATATTGTCAGTGCAGTATGCTGAAAGGATATGACAGTGGTATGCACCTTGCTGCTTTCAGGAAATGATGTCAGAACCCTGGTATAAAGGAAATGGTACCCGGGTGGGTGGGTGAGGGAAAGGGAGGTTTGGGCCCAAACTGTGCCCTCTCAAAATATTCAGCCAAAAGCTCTGACCCACCACTATGATGAGTTTTGACCTTCCAGTCAGCAAGATGACCTACACAACAATTTAACAGAGAAAATACCCTGCTAAACAAACAGAAAAACAAACAGTTGAGTCAAACATAGGTAAACCTCCCCAGCCTGGTGATTTGTGCTCGAAAGCAATCAGCCCCAAAACAAGTCAGCTGTGCACAAGGAAAGACACAGTAAACAATTATTTAAAAATAATTTGATGCAAACTGTCACAGAATATTAGTAGACAGTCCAGTTACCCACAAGGAAAATCAAATATGCAGTTATTTCAACCCTTCTGAAGTTACTCACAGGATAAGCAGTTTTGCAAACCCTTCCTGATTTAAAAATAACAGCCTGTGTGCACCTGTCCATGGGTGTCTAGCTATGGGTGGGTTCATACCTCTGGCATGTGCCTCCCACCCATTAGTGCATAGGCCCTCATATGAGAATGTTTCAATATGACAGGGTGAAATCCTGACATTTGAACAGTCATATGGTACTCAAAGTAAACATCTGATGGGAGACATATTTACTAGTTGATTTCATAGATTTAAACTGAGACAGATGACATCATTATGTAACTCAGACGAATTGAACATTCTTCCAGAGTAGGGATGCAACAGGTGGTCCAAACTTCCTATATCACTCTGTCAGTACCAGTTTTATGCTAGAGGACTCGGTATCTAATTTTTAGGACCCTCTACCCTTCCGCAGGTATTCCTCATGGATAATGTCCATCTCACTCAGCTTATAGCTGAGGAAGAGTCCTCTCAGTGATTCATTCTCTTTGTAAACAAATTTCTCCTGAACAGATGGACTCACGCCTGAGCTACATCAGTTGTGCCTCCGCTTTGGCCCTGTACTCACTTTTTGTTTTTAATTATGTTTTGGCTGACTTGTCCTTTTGAGATCTATTACAGAAGCAATACAAATTTTTGTTCAAATCAGGTGATAGTCACCATCTTACCAACTGGAGACCAATCTGTCTCCTTAACACAAATGAAGATTTTAACTCATATTTTCTGTAGCCGTTGACTCAACCTTCTCAAGACATTATACATCCCTTCAGTCCTGCTCCATCCCTGGTTGTCAGATTCAAGACAGTATGTTGTTAATTAGGGACTTGATTACATCCTGTCAGTTCTGACAGGTTAGACACTTCCTCATTATGCTAGACCAAGCTAAACCCTTTGACAGGGTGTCACACAACTATCTTTTTCTTACTTCTATAAATATGGCTTCATTTGGATACATTAATTTGATAGATGCATCTTTTACTCCCACCTCCATCCTACCTACCTACTATAAATGGATGATGTGGCTCTTGCATTCTCCTGAAGTGAGGAGTCCGACAAGGCTGCACACTAAGTCCCTTCTTTGTATCCTGACTTTAGATCTGTTGTTTCAGGCAGTGAGTACTGCCCCAGATTTCTGGCATTCCCCAGCCCCTTTCCGCTGACTCCATCAGACTTTCTGCATATGCGGGTGATGTCTGTTTGTTCAGGATGTACTTTCAGGTGAAATGCTATTGATTTGATTAATCATATATCTTTGATTACAGGTTCTGGCATCAATCCTTGTGAAGTGTTGGGTGTTTCCTATTGGAACACATGAGGTTCTTCCACTGTCTATTGGGAACATAACTGTAACTCTAGAACCAGTTAAAATTCTTGGTATTTACTTTGGTAGTTCCAATTTGCCGGACCTAAATTGGAAACATGCCTTGGATACTGGGGTCTCACATGCAGCACTCTGGAAACCATGGCAGTTGTCCAAACACAGGGGTAGGAGTGATCAAGACCTTCTTGATCCCCATTTTTCTATGTTAGTACCATTTTCCTTTGCCCATTTGTTTGGAAACTAGATTATATAGTATATTTTTGACCATGGTTTGGGGAGTAGACTTATCTCAATAATGCAGGACATTCTGTACCTCCCTATGACAAAGTGGGCTAAATATGGTGCATCCAGTTGTTTTTATGGTATGTTTTCCACTGTAATATAATTTCTTGGGTGTTGAGGCCCCTTCCCCAGGAAAGAGTGGGTAACATTCTGGCTGATGCACCTTACACTAGAATGGAGGGCCATAATGTTCTTTCGGCAACTTCACAATTTTCCTGGATTTTTGATACCTTTCTGTTGTTTTTTAGCCACTTCCAGTTATCATGGAATTTAATTCACACTCAACATTGGAAAGCCTTTTATAAGGCATTACCATTGTGGAAGTAGATGTTTTGCCAGAGATACCACCTCTCCTCAGACAGTGTGCCTTATTATATTTAAACAATTCACATTTTCCACCTCATTATTGGAATATCACCTGTCTGTGCTGCCACAGCAGATTGAGCGTCAAAGGTAATAACAAACACAAAAGTGTCACGAATGATTATGCCCAAGTGACTGTTGCCAGGCTGCCATTGAATCTATTCAACACTTGCTTTTTGACTGCCCCTACATTCATCCTTTTTGGACCTTTTGGGAACTACTTGAGTGGACCCTTGTTAGTGTTCACTACTTATGAAGCCTAGCTTATGGCTCTGTGACTGGTCAACCCTCAGTGCATGATCCTTCTGTGTTGCTTTTGATTATTTACTGCCTCAAGGTGATGATTTGAAGGGTAGGCTATAAATATGTGTTACAACAACAAATGTTGGATCACCCATCCTCTTCAGGATAGAGAATCAGACCTTCACAACAGTGTGCAGTGGAAAGATCCAAACTCTCCCAACAGCGTGAATTCACTTGGAAACACCCTCTAGTCACTTTTTTATGACTTTTCCACAGCTTACCTAACCTTGCAGTTGTTCATGCATGGATGATATTTCCTTGTTTGGTTACCTTTGTGTCCTTTTCCTTTTCTGTTTCCCTTTATTCATTATTCCATTTACTAATGTAGCTCTGTTTTGTGGGTTTGTTTTTCCATTTGTTTACTCCTTTTATTGATGTTATTCAGCCCTTCCATTATAACTGTTATTTGTTATGTATAATTTGTATCATTACTCATTGTTTTCTTTAACAAACAATTCCTTACTCTTCTTGTAGGCTACCCAACCATCTGGCACTCTGCCAAGATGGCCACTGAAGAGGAGCTGCATGTACAACTTTTGTAAGAGCAGGGAAGGTGCCTCCTTCCCTGACTCTGTTCTACCTGAAGCTACACCAGTCCATGAGGAAAGCTCCTCAGACAAACAGACTTCTTCAAATTGTCCATTTGAGATCCTGAATACTACCTCTGTTCCTGTTGGGCCCACTGAGATGGTGGATATATTCCAGGCAGAAGAACTTCAACTGCAGGATGATTTAAAGGAAAAAAGAGATATCCTTCCCTCATTGAAGAGGAAGAAAGATATATTTACAGAAATGGAGGCATCTTACTGCTGCCTCCTTTACCCTTTCCAAGCACATGAAAGTTGCCTACTGCAACTTCTGCTGATGCTCCAGTTCACATGGCACTATAGACAGTGCTGTTTCAATACTGTTTTCTGATTTACATGCTGCTACAGCCATTTATGTGGCTACCTTTAGAATCTAAGATGGATGTGGAACTTACTTCTCAACTGCTGCATTTGCACCTCTTCTGCAGCTGTCCCCAACATTTCTTTCTCCTCCTTGTCTGTTTGGCTGGGTCCAGACTGTTCTTGGGAGACTACTAGAGTTGATTCTTCTGGAGCTTCTCCTTCACTGCCTGACATGCTCACTCTGGAGATGGATTCCAGTTTGGGATGCACCTCATCAATTCCTCCTCAACAACCCACTCCTGCCCAACATGATGGACTTGATGCACCCTCCATTGCCGAGGTTTCTTTTTCTGATGAGGGTCCTCCGTGTTTGACTCCAGTGCAGTTGGTGGAGAGGATTTTCACCGCCAATTGCTCAGCTGTGGCTTGAGGCCTGAACCCTTTCATGGAATACAATACTGGGTGGACTGAGGAGGCAGATGGCTCTCTAGTGGGGGACAACAGGTACAGGGCAAGACAGACAGTTGCATCCTACTAAGAAAATTGCTGGAGGGGTTACAGTGCCTCATCTGGACTGCCTGATTGTGACCAGAACAGTATCTTCAGCATGGCAGGGCATAAAGCATACCACACCTGAGGACTTGTTCTGAATCTGATGCTCCTGGTAGATTCCACAAATCTTCAGGGGTTTCAGCACCACATCTTCAACACTCTAATGCTCACAAATCAAATAAATGGTCTGCGGAAGAAGCGTTTTGGCTGCAGGCTGGACGAAAGCTAAGGATGGGGTATCATGGGTACCCTTGCTGACAACCCCTCCCGCTCCCTTCCTTGGCCATTTTAGCCCAAGCACTTTGACTGGAGCCCCTATTTATGCCACCATGGGGTTGCACATGATACAGCTTCTAGACCAGCACTCTGTGGCACTCCACTGTTGACCTCCTCTGCAGGATTCTTTATTTCTGCCTCCCACCCACAAATTACTGCTGTTTCCTCTTCTTTACCTCATAACAAAAATACCACCATTTGTCTCCCCACCAAAGATGTCAGACATGCTCAACATGGCCAGGGATCCTATTTTACATGGGAATGTGATTTGACTCTGATATCGGTGTGGATTGATTTCTCCCTGACAGAACATACATGATCTATAAACTGTTAAAGGATTCCTGTATTACCTGGCTTTGGATTTATTTGCTGTTATCATCATAGCTGGGGAAGAAACATTTGATGTTGGTTTTGTACATTAGTCTTACTGGACAGTTTTAGTTGAAGTCATGAAAAATTGGGATTCCACCCTGTGGGTTCCGTCATTGCCATTCTGCTGACCAAGCCTACTGTGAAAACTGTAACATTTCTCTTCAGACATGAATGTGTTAACATCACTGATGTTTTGTACTGGGTGAGGAAAAAATGCAAGATTCTGGATACCCCACTCCCATTATTGACTTGGAACAGGTGTGGACAGGGAGTTGAAAACTTAAAGTTAACTTGTCTCAATCTGCTGGAATAGATCATCTACCAGGCAGATTTTATATAGGGAGGGACAATGATATTTGTTTTACCTGGGACAGCGAAGATGTGTCACAAGTGTGGAGCACGTAATCATCTTAGCTCCTCTTGTGATGCTGCCTGCTGCTTCAAGTGTATGGAGTACGGTCATCTCCTACAAGACTGTCCTAACCTGTTTCATTGCAATTTATGTGATGAGCAGGGCCATTCTTTTGAGACTATCCCTGGGCATCCCACAATAGATCTGATGGTCTGAACCAGAATGCTAATATTGCTCTGGACCAGTCTCAGGTGGCGACTGAAGAAGAGGCCCTGGTGCCCATGAATAATTCCACCAGTTCTGTCCCTCCTCTCCAGGACAAATCCAGATCTGGTGATGTGACATCTCTGATTAATCAGGACTCTGAAGATCACATGGAGATTTCACGAGGCTCTTTTCCTTCTCCTCAGCCTGCTCTGGCCCCTATGCCTCCACCCTGCCCCCCCTCTTGTGATGGGGAGTTTTCCATGGTCCCTACTAAGAAGAGGGAGACAATCCAAGGGATGAGGTAAATGTACAGCTTCCTCCCTATTCCTTTATGTAATACATTCACTGTGTTAGTTCTACTTCCCAATGGGGTGATATTGAGGGCAAACGAGGAGGGTCAGATGTGTCCATATTCGCTTTTAAAGAATTCAGTTAAATACTGAAGATGGCGGGGATTTATAAGAGGCTAAAATGTCCGTAGTAGTACACGTCCAAACATCAATGGGGTGGTAAATAAAGTGACATTTCTATCCACCTCACAGATTTATCTTTTGTGTCCCTGAATGTAAAATAGTATCAAGTCTTTCAAGAAGAGACTTCTTACTTTTCCCTGCTGCACTTTCATAAATACTGTGGTCCTCTTACAAGACACATGTTTTCAGACTCGATAGGAACCTCAACTTCTCTCTGGACATGTGGTTGCTATCCACAAAAGCTTCATCCCAAACTAGGTGCTCTGTACCAAAACACCATGGCTGCACTCCCCTCAGGCCTGCTGTGAAATGTCAGAAGATGATCCTCCTGAATTTTGACTTTGGAGACATGGTTTACAGTGTCACCCTTAAGTCCACCCTCACCAGACTGGACACCCTTTTCAACTCCTTCTGCTGCTTTGCCTAAATTATCCACCACATGCACACCACTGTGACCTCTCACATCGTCTCTCCCTCCCAGCTCTTGGGGCCCAGACACCTTGCTCATTGTGCTTCATTATTCGGTAAGATCTGGTTTGGCTCACTTCCATCTTACCTAAACACACTCCTCTCCACCTCCTCTTGTTCACATACTCACTCTGTAACTCCCCCAAAGAGTCTGCCTCCCTGCCCAAACCTCCACTTCAGGTAGGGCTGCCTTCTCCTATCATTTCCTAATCTTTGGAACTCTCTCCCTTAGATATCTGCTCTTGCCCCATCCATTAGTTCATTGCCTTGTCTTCTCCATAACTATATTTCCCTTCCTGCAGCTGCTACTGACCCTATTCCTTTCAATGCTCTATCTCTATTTATTATTATTGATTCTGTTTCTCATACCTACCCTCGCTTCCTTCCGTCTTCTGGCGATGCAATTAGCCTACTTCACTGGCTGGGTATACTTCAGGCTCTTTTTATTCCCTTGGGGCTCCACTCATGTGGGTTAAGGTTTTACCTTCCCTCACCCCCATCCTCATGCTATTCCTAAATTTCTTCCCCTGCATAATTTTTGCCCTCCCTCTATTATGCTTATATGTCTGTTTGTGTTTATTTTTATCATTTAACATTTCTCCTTACCTCCAGCCACGCTCCTCCATTCCACCTCTGACCCCAAGCTCCATGCCCAGCTGGCAGATGCATCTCTGCCTGTGAGGCGGCCTCCCTGTATCCCCGTGCCCAGCGAGGAACCATTACGGCACATGCCTTCCGGGCATGGGGTGGTCGGTGAAACCGGCTATCAATCTGCCAGCGGATCTGTGCTGCTTTTCCTCCATTTTTCCTCTGGAAACTGCGGACGTGCAAGGACGTCAGCACACTAGCGTGTGGATCTGTATGCTTCCCCCCACTGGCACCCACGCTACTTGCAGTACCACTGGGCATCCCAAGGACCAGCAGAACGCATGCATCCCTCCCTTCTCCCCAGGGCTAGGAAAGCTGTCATCGGTGCTCGATCCTAGTCCTTCCCTGCTGACCCCGATGACCCAGGCTCATTCCAAACCCAGGTTGCCAGCGTGGAGTGAGGTGTGGCATCCAGCACCTCAACCCTCAGCACCACCGGGCGGCCTGTTTGTGTTTATGTACGTGTGTATGTATGTATATAATACATATCTATACATATATATATATATATATATATATATATATATATATATATATATATATATATATGTTACCAGGCCGACATCCAGAGGTACAAAGTGGCTAGAAATAACTGCAAGAGGTTTAGTCATGCGCTAAAATCAATATTATAAGGAAGTGCTCTCTCGGGCCTGGAATGATGGCAGAAAATTTTGGACTAACCTTAAAGAGGTCACTGGGAGAGACCTCAGATCTGCCCCTACCATGCTTAACATTGATGGTGTCCTCACTCCGATCCCAGACTGTGCTAACACTTTTAATAATGCCTTCACGGATCTGAGTGGTGTCCTGCCACCTGGCTACTTCTCTCGAGACCTCACAAGTGACTACTCTGGAGAAGAGACTCTGCACCTTCTCATCCTCCTTTCTACTTCAAAACCTTCTCAGCCCATGAAGCCAGGAATTACATAGATACATAGATACATAGACAGTGTCAGCAGATAAGGGCCTATGGCCCACCCAGTCTGCCATTTAAGTTTGTAAGTTCAGTTTATGTTTTCCTAGAAGTCTGTTGCCCTTACCCTGACACCTCCAGAATTCCTTTATGTCTATCCATGCATTCTTAAATCCTTGATTGTTTCAGCCCCACCACTTCCTCTGGCAGGCTGTTCCACTTGTCCACCACCCGTTCTGTGAAGAAATTCTTCCTCATGTTTCCTCTGAATCATCCTCCTCCAACTTCATCCCATGCCCTCTAGTCCTGGAACATCTTTTTGCTTAAAATAGTGTATTCCTGCACCCTATTCTCCCTGTAAGATACTTGTATGTCTCTATCATATCCCTCTCTCCCTCCTCTCCTCCAGGGAATACATGTTCAGTGCCTTCAACCTGTCCTCATAGGACTTGTGATGCAATCCATGCACCATCTTTGTTGCCTCCTCTGAACCTTCTCTCCCTGTCTATGTGTCCTTACGTGAGTAGGTCTCCAGAACTGCACAGTGTACTCCAGGTGCGGCCTCACTAGTGTCTTGTATAGTGGAATTATGACCTCCTTTTCCTGCTGGTGATGCCCCTGCCTATGCATTCTTCAAGGTATTAGGCAAAACAGATTTAGTGGTGACACTTGGATTTTAAGTTTGCAGCCCTTACGCTGGATGAAATTCTGTCACCTCTAACACATATTATTAACATGTCAGTTAGATACTCTCAATTTCCTCAGAAATGGAAATCTGCCACTGTGACACTGGTTCATAAGTCTGGGAGCGACAATTACTGAGAACTACAGGCCTATCTCAATCCTGCCCCCACTCTCAAAAGCTCTTGACGTATAGTGGCTGACCAACTGGTTGAATACTTGAGAAATATCAGCTACAATGCCACAACAACACAAGTTCAGAAATGGTCAGTACCACTACTGCCCTTCTGGAGTTCACAGGCTTTATTCACCACTCCTTAGATCAAGGACACCTGGTCAGTGCTGCTTTCATTGATTTAACCAAAGCTTTTGACACAGTGAATCATGCCCTCCTGGTTGAAGAGCTTACCACCATTGACCTAGCTCGTGACAACATAGCCTGGTTTGAAAGTTACCTGCACAACTGTACAGCAGGTGAAGATTGGTAACACCCTCTCGGATAGCAGACCTGTTCTATCTGAAGTTCCTCAAGGATCCATCTTGGGCCCTCTTTTATTTAGCATTTTCCTCAACAACCTTCCTTACTCCTGTCAGGGTCACATCTTTTATATGCTGTGATGCTGTCCTGTTTACCAGTGATACAGACCTAAGGTTCTTGAATCTAGGCTACAGAGTAATTTCATAGTTGTAGAAAAATGGTTCCATAAGCACAAGTTAGTTATGAAATACAACAAGACTAAAACTATGCTGTTCTCCAGCTCCCAAAATAGGCACAGAACTTACCCTCTTTCTATCACCAATGAAGAGGGTTCTCCCTGGAGCAAGTTCAGTTCTTTAAATATCTAGGGATTACTATTGACAGTACGATGACCTATGCCTATCACATTGACAGCATTACTAAGGCTGTTAACACCCTCATTGGGCTACTTTATAGGCATAAGCAATGTTTGACCCCAGAGGCTCTTAATCTGGCCATTCAAAGCTCTCTTGTCTCGCTTATTGATTATGGCTTACCAATCTATGGATCAGCTACTGAAACAACTCTTCACGCATCATGGTTGCACCCAACAAAGCATGTGGGCTCCTTTCCGGCTCAACCCGTCTGTTCCATACCTGCAACATGCACACTCAGGCTAACTGGCTCCAATTCAAAGGTAGACCCATGTACCAAACATGTTTACTGTCCAAAAAGTAAGCTTAGGCAAAATGCCCCAGGAGTGCAAAAAGTTTATTAGCCCCCACTATCAACCCGTCATTACACCAGAAGCTCTACTAGCCAGATTTTTAATATACCCTGCTGTCACACACCTGTGGGACAAAGGTCCTTACCTACATGTCCCACTATGGATGAACTCGCTTAGCACCTTCAAGGCTAAACTTAAGCAACAGCTAGTTGTTGATGCCAGTTGTAACTGCTTCCAATAACCTTCCTTCTTGTGACCAGCACTTATGCTATCCTGACCTTATGCATAACTGTTCTCAGCATGTAAATAACTGTTCTAAGTTGCTAATCATTCTCCTACACATTTCCTCTTGATCCCTTTCACTCTTTCC
The DNA here is from genome assembly GCA_016271365.2 of Neoceratodus forsteri. Classification (NCBI taxonomy): domain Eukaryota; kingdom Metazoa; phylum Chordata; order Ceratodontiformes; family Ceratodontidae; genus Neoceratodus; species Neoceratodus forsteri. The sequence continues at coordinate 878,414,093 of CM028131.1, read as the reverse complement.
CTCACCCCTCTGGCTTCTCCCCATCCCCTCCCCGTTATATCTCCTGAGCTCCCTTGCTCACTTTAAAATGCTTTGTCTCATACCTTCTCACCTCTGATGAGGCTCCTGGGCTGATGTCATCCCTCACCTTGTTGATTATTAGATAATAGGCTGAGTCTGTTCTCATTTTCCTGTAAAGGATTGTTTCATAAGACCCACCCCTCAAATATGACCCTTTGAATGCCAGGTTTTAATCAAATATGCACCATGGCATACATTGTACAATGCCACATGTACTGGAACTTCTCTAGTTATACACTCTTGTAATGTCTTATATAATTCCTTGTTTTGTTTATTCTCTGTCTCCTACTTTCCCAATGTGGATTGCTCATCTGACGTGGAACCTATGAAATGAGCTTGTTCTCAATGGTGCTATCAAATTTCAGTAAATAAATTTAAAAATATATATATACCTGTATATATATTAGTATGTATAGATGTGTCTTGTGCATCTTGGTTTATCCACAGTATCATGTTTGAATTGTTATGCTCTTTGTGTTTCAATATTATCTTGTATGATTTTTGTTTTATTCAAGTCATTGTATTTTGTATCTTACTATGCATATTGTATCTCATTCCCCTTTCCCCAGGTTGCATCTCTAAATAGCTATTTGTAGCTCAGTATGCTTTTCTGGTGAAACTTTTCAAATAAATAAATGAGGACCCTCTATAAATTGGATGCTGCTCAGAAACAATGGACCCTTGGTCCTTCTTATTGAGTCACAGGGCCCTGACCTGTGTGATGGTCTTGGGATCCTCATACAGGGCTTGACTTTCGGTTAACTAGATTACTTGACCTATCTCCGGGAGGGCGTTGATGCTGGATCTCTCATTGGGGCCCCTATCCTTTAAACTGATAAACATGTATGCCCCCAGATAAAGCAGCAAGGGTTCAGCTGTTTCATTTGATTCAGCCTCATTTGTTTACCTCCCATTAAGTGGTCTTTGGGGATACTTTAATTGTGGTTTAGGTTTGGGGGATCGGGTGGGAAAAACAATGGTATCCAGTAATGTGAGCTACGAAAGGCAGCTCATGGAACTTGAGTGTGAGTACAATGCAGATGTCCTATCAGCTACCGAACAACATGGACAGGTAGACAACATGAGCACCATGGCAATTAGGTGCCCCATCAAAGCGGTGACTGGCTGGAGCAGCGATGGGGAAAAACAGTGCATGGGACATGAGCAAAATGTAAAATAGTGAGAGGGCAAGTGGGCAACCATGATTTGGGTGATCCCCTGAATGAGTGAATCCTGGCATGGGCACACATGCTCGCACATATGCACACACCCAACACACCATCCATGATGTCTGCCACAACTGCACACACTGACAGACCAGAGGATGTGTTATGATGGTCAGTCCAGCATGCTGCTGTCATAGTAAGGTCCATTAGGCAACTCACCATCTGTAGGTCCATGGAAGGGGCAGTATGTATAGGGGCTTGAATCCATGGCACAACACAACCCCTCCACCGCAGGGCAAACACCACCATAACACAGTACCACAGCAGCAACATAGCACAGCCACCCACAGTGTCGCTGCAGCAGTGCAATGGTACTCACCCGTCATGCTCCATGCCATGATCCATGACCTCTGCCATACATCACAGCATGGCATGCATGTGCAATGACCTCATGCCAGTGCCACAGGTCCAGATGCCAAGCCTCTACATATTGTTTACCTGCAGCCACTCCTGGCGGTGGGGAAATGCAGGCATGTATGACAGGTGAGGCATCACCTAACAGTACCTGGAAGGAATAAAGGGCTGGCTCATGGAACAAAGGGCATCTCTCAAGAACAGCTACTAATGGAAATGGGTGCTGTTACATTTCTGTCCAGCCAGAAGAGTCAGCTCATCTCACTCTCCAACTACATATACCGCAGTGACAAGGAGGTGAGAGATAAGGTGTACTGGTGCTGTGCAGTACCACAAGTACCAGTGCCCTGCAATGGTCCAAGCAGAGGCTGACCATGCTGTGTTAACTGGACACCCACACAATCATGTGCCTGATGCCAGTGAGATGGGTATCAGGGTGTGCTGAGCCGTCAGGGATTAGGCATGAACTAGCATGGAAAGCACTTCTCAGGTGCTGGTGTAGTACACCTCAGGGTGCCTTTTGCCATCACCAGCAGGCTGCCAATATTGCCTTTGCCGAAATGTACTGTCCAGTATGTGCAACAGGCAGTGAGGGGCTGTTCTGCCACCCCAGCCACCGTGGAAGACCTCCACATTCTGCAGCAGTACACAGTCACTGGGATGGGGAGCCCATTTTCCTGCATGACAGTGGGCTGTCAGGGGACAGGGTGCTAATTTTGCCACCCAACATTTGTTGCACTTCATTGGTGACAGTGGAGACTTGTCCTCGATGGCACCTTCCACACCCACCACCACATTTTGGGCAACTGTACACTGTGCATGGAATATGGTTGGATATGGTCATGCCATGGTGTATGTCCTAATGTGTTCATGGAAGGAACAGGCTTACACATTGTGTTCACTGAGTGCAGTGGCTGGTGGGGTACTGCAAGCCCAAAACTGCTCTGATGGATTTCAAGAGGGCCATGTGGTGGGTTTTTGTGTTGGTGTTCTGGGTGGGTCGTGGATCCGGGAGGGCTGCTTTTTAATTTTTGTTAAGCCATCTGGCAGCACATGCAGCAGACCTATGACATGCATGCCTACTATGCTGCCAATGATGAGTTCACCCTACAACCGGATGGTGCTAGCCCTGGCATTCATGCTGGCTTTTGGTGTGCATGGGAAGCTCCGTGATCTTGCCTTCTTCCAGGAGCATGAGGTGCTGTTAGAGCCCATCCTCAAGTATGTTGAGGACACTTGGATTGGCCGCCTAGTTGGGCAACTGGCTAGAGGTGCCCTCTGTTCCAGATCAATGCCTGAACATGTATGATGCTACCCATGCCAGCCTGGCACAGACAAACAATTCTGTAGAGGGCTGACATGGGGATTAAACACCTGCCAGGTGCCTGCCATCCCAGCACATGGCAATTCCTGGATTGTCTGCATGAGGAGCAGCGCCTAAGTGACCTACAGATAGAGCAGCTTGTGTCATGGTCAGGTTGTGCTGCCAAAGGAAGAAATACAAAGATCTGACCCAGTGCTTTGAGGCAATCATGGCTGAGTATGACGTGTGCAGCACAGCTGACTACCTGTGGGCTAGCTTATAATTTCCAGCTGAAGGTTTAGTCGGCCACTGCACCCTGCTGCACTGTTGTTCCATCTCTGCTGACAGCTTTGGCATACTGCACTCGTATCCCATGCCTGCTGCACAAGTCCCCTGCACCCATTCCCAGAGGCTGCTGCTAATGTCACTCCCTTACCCATACCTGCACCTGCTGTGCAAGTCCCCTGCACTCATTTCCAAAGGCTGCTACTGATGTCACCCCTCACCTGTACTGATGCCTGCTGTGCAAGTCACTCCCCCATCCATTCCCAGAGGCTGCTGCTAATGTCTCCACCTGGTAATTCCTGGATTGTTCTGAGAAGCAGCATCTAACTGACCTACAGATAGAGCAGATAACTACCCTGTGGCTGCCTGTATGTTCTGTCACTTGTGATGTCGCTTTGTCCCCTGCGCTGTGTCGGCCATGCTGGTGTTCCACAACCAGTCATGTCAGTGGCCACTGATTTAGTTGTTTTGTTGAGCACATTGTTCTGTTCCTTTACATTTGGTGTTGGTGGTGGTGGTTGTTGCATCTTTTTAATGTTCCTGGTTCACTGTTGTGATGTTGCCATGGTCTGCCTTGTACGTTCATGCCTGTGGTGGCACTGCGTGCACCGATATGATCATCCATCCCCATCCACCATTATGATATGGATCCAAAACAACTAAGGTGTACTATGATTCAAAGTTTTAAAATCCATGATTTTGACAGCGTAAAAGACAGTCAGACATCATTCTTGGGAGTCCATCCCCTACCTTTGTGAAGGGCTATTTCTCAATTCGTATTGATTTTCTTTTTTAGCACACGGTCTCCAAGCTATAAGGTCCTTGGTTGTTCCAATGAAATCCTCAGACCACTTAGCACTGTGTTGCACATGTGATGTAGGTCCTTCTCCCCCCCACCAAATCTGCCTTGGCAGCTTAATGCTAGTTGTTATCTGATCCTGCCATCCACTCATGTTGGCTGTCTATTTTTGCAAGATGGTCAGTCTTAGCAGCATATGATGATTTTGTTGCATGGTGGCTTGACTTAAGCAGGTTTTGCATTTGTTTTTCATGGCACAGCCCATCATATGTGTACCACTAGTTATATGAAATATCTGGATTTGCGATACAGATTGCATAAGTTGATTTCTGTGATGCATGGCACAGATGGAGACTGCACTGCGCTATTGCCTCTCTCAAGTCACAGATGTTGGCATAGCAGTATGATAGGGCAAGATTCCTAGAAATGGAAGTAAATTTGGTACTCAGGGCCAGGGTCCATTCTGAATGAGTTTAAGGCATGAGACGGTGGCTACAGCATAGGCACATGTGGGCCTTATGCCTCGTGACCTCACTGAACCACCCTCTAATCATGCATGTATAATGTCTGCAGTCCAGGATTATGTCCAGAAGATGTTTGATTGACCTGTTGCCCTTATTCTCCTGGACCTATCACTCCCTCCTAGATGTACCACTATTGCCACCTCCGGTACATGACTCTTGACCCTCCCCATCACTGTATCTGAGATTAGGGATGCTATTCTAGGATTACTGTACCAAACAATGTTACCCCAGGCCTGATGGTTTCTCAGCAGAGTTCTAAAGAGCTTTGTGGATCATCTGGCTTCCACACTACAGGTACTTTACATGCAAATATTGGTTGAAACTTCACCCTCCTCAGTGGGTAAGGCAATTCTCATTTTCTTATTTAAAGGTGACCACACATTACTTGAGCAATTGGAGACCTTTATGTCTCTAAATACCGATTATAAAATATTTGCAAAGTTGTTGGCTAGATGCCTTGCTGTGGCAATGGAGTCTTTCATCTCTGTATCTCAGGATTGTGCCATCCCCTGCCCTACTTCTCAGACAATCTCATTTTGCTTTGTGAGGTTTTCGATAGTAGCTGAGAGACTCCTCCGTGGATACATACTTTCCTTGGATCAGTAATAGGCATTTAATAATGTTTTGTTATCATTCCTGTTTGATGTCCTTTTGCAGTACAGTGTCCCTCCCTTTTTGTGTCATGGATAAGAAAGTTATATTCCACTGCAACCTTGATATCATACAGTATATGAATTCGGTGTGGGTTCCACTATAGTTCAAACTACTGGTGTGTGTGCAAGGTTGCCTGCTGAGTCTGCTACTGTATTTTTTTTCTATTGACCCTCTGCTGAACTCTTCGACATCTGTCCATCAGGGTCTTCATCTGCTCCAGATACCCAAGAACTATGGGTCTTGGCTTCGCTGATGACCTCTGTGTCTTTGTAGGGATGCAGCATCTGGAGGTGCCATTCAGACTTTGGTGGACAATTTTTTTTACAATTGGGGTCAAAAGTTAATTATGAGAAAAGTAAAGTGATCCTTTGGGGAATTTACTAGTTCTGTGGACACAGCTTGTGCTGGTATTCAGGTGTGCCAAGAACTGGTAAAACTCACTGGTATTTATTTTAATCATTTTGAGGCTGCGGTATATAACTGGATGGACTGGTTAAACTGTCGTTGGAATTTTGGACCCACCTGAGGCAAAGAACTTTATCAAGTATAAGAGAATTTTCTTTAAAAAGCAATTTTATTGCTGTGTTTTATACTCCTTTGTTATGTTTATCCACCCCGTCTTCATTAGAGACTATACTTTACACGCACCTTCTTTCAAGTTATGTGGGGATCTCATCTAATCATATCCATGGGAATGTCACTTATTTACCTTAGCATAGGGAGGTCTACATATGGTGAACCCTTGGTGTTTTACTTTTGTCATTTTTTGCTAGTAATTTTTCCCAGGTAGTTATTGAGGTAAGGAACAGTTAGGTACCCCTGTTTGAGGATTGGTTGGTTCCTTTTCTGGCGTATTGGAATACATGTGGGGCTAGGCCCCTGGTCATTATTACACCTTCCGGGTGCCATAATATATGTTGGACAGCTGTGAACAAACTTTTCAGTGGCACATAACTCCTGTGGACTGTGCTACTTTACTGAGGAAATCATTGTGCCAGTGTGTTCTTGATGGAACTTTACTACCCAGCTGATACTGAATTTTGCCCCTGCTGCAGTTCATACTGTGCTAACTTAACTCACTAATGACTCCATTCCAGTGTTTATGTGGGATGTGTTATGGAAGACTAGCTGTCTGTCACTCCCTGAAACATAAATCATTGTTGGAACATGTATGTCCCAGGGAACTAGTGTAAGGTTATTTTGTTTTATATACTCAGTTTATTGAACAGTTAAAATAGTGGTATACTGTTCACACAGCGATAGCAATACCACGAAGACCATTACAGTGACAAAATCTGCAGTTCACTGTAATGGTCTGCAGTATTGCTGATTCTGCTGTCTGTTCATATTTCACCCTCCCTAAACAACTTCAGCTTGGAGTTGATAATCTAAAATATGGAGGGTGCGGGGGCAAAGCTCCCCACAAAAAACACATTTACTCTTGATGGCACAATGCCAACTATCGGCATTGTGCCATCACTGTAATGCTGATCGACAAATTTCATGTTGATGTGGCATGGTGGAACCAAAAATAGTAGACCAATACACTCAGATAGCATCATTAAACTATACACACTCCAGCATTATTAAAACAAGAACAACAAAGAAGAAGAAACTAAATAACTCACAGGTCATGACAATAAAACAGAATTTGTTCTGAGTAAAATTACAGGTTGCTGCTTAGTAGAATTATACATAGGGAATGTTCTTTATATTCCAGGGTCAAATTTCATGGATGCCAAAGTCCTTTCTGTAGGAGGTGGTACTCTCAAGAAGGCACACCACAAATAATAGATAATTTATCTTTCTAGATAATAAGATCAGTACATCTGATACAGAATAAATAACTTGTCAAATTATGAAATAAATAATAAAAGAAGAAGCAAAAGAGAGGAAGTAAGGTCTGATATCGTACATAGGGTCTAGGTTCTAGATCTTCATCAAATCCCACTGAGTCTATCTGTTTGGAAATTCAGCAGTCTTTGCTGCAAAGCGAAATACCTTGTTCATATCTTTGAATATATTGTACAATACCAATCTAATCTGATACCTACAGAATTCGGAAAGAAGCCATCTTTTAGTGATGGCTTTGGTGCTGAAGCTATTAAATTAACTATAGATACATACCTCTCAACTCTAGGTGAATCTCAAGATAGCGCCATGATTTCACACCAAATTCTACCTTTGTTCAAGATAGATTTACTGATGTTCCTCATAATGTTAGAGCTATTTCTGGACACACAAACTATTAAATCATTGAACTAAGCTGATAGAAACATTCCTTATTACTAACTGTATGAGGCACACTATCTGTAGACATATTATTGTTTAAAATAAGAAAGTGCTACATTCTGGTCCTGTGCTATGATTTTTGAAGGCCAGTGCTATGATTTTTAATGCTGAGAAGTTGAGAGGTATGCATAGATATTTCACCTCCTCCTCCCTCTTAATTCTGTGGGATAAAGACCTAGTAGTAAATGTTCGGTCTGAGTAGAGTTGTTATACCCAGTACTTGTAAGATGTTGTATTATTTCTGCCCAAAAGGTTTAATCCTAGTACAAGTCCAAGAAATGTGTGCCTGTGAAGTCATGGCCTCTGCATTGTCTCCAACAGGTGGGGAGTAGAAGGGTTCCACTTAGAAACAGAGGTGGAGACAAGAAAATATTGTACCTGCAACTTCCATATAAACTCTCTCGAATAGTCAAGGAGGTGGTCTTCCAGGTACCCTGCCATATTTTAAACAATTGCTTCTCATTTAATGTTATATTCAAGTCTGTTTCCCATTTATACTTAATAGAGTCTGTAGAGAAGGCTTGGTCTCTCAACTAATTGGCATAGAGTTGCAAGTTGCCCTCTCACCTGAAGAGAGATCCATATCTTCTCAAAAGGTATGTTCAATGAAGACCTTCAGGATTCCAGCATTGCCACCCACATTTGGGTGTTGATGTAGTCCTGTAGTTGGTAAAACCTAAGTCGGTCTGATGGAAGCTATCCAAAGCACTGCAGAGCTAGGTCAAAGGGATGACCAAGCCTGTCTGTACTGTATGAGCTGCCATGGGGCACAGATACCATGACTGGCCTAATTCTTAAACCATGAGTTGGTACAGGTGGGGAAGAAGGAGAAGATTTCTGTCAATCATTTATATTTCCATATGTGAGTCTTAGTAGGAACTCTGGAGAGGCTCTCCTCCAGCCCTCGAGCACCACCACCACCCCTGTAAGGCTGTATCTTTGAGGTGCTCTCACGTCTTGGGAGAAATAGAAGCACCTGGAGGTGGGGGATGGATCTCTTCTGCTAGATCAATGGTTTTCCAATTAGTTTTTAAAGGAGGTTATCCAAAGGAGAGCCACTCTCATCTGTGCCACTATTCAGTAACCAGGGAGGTAAAGTAGGCCAGTCCACCCTGTTGTTTAGGAAGAAACAATATTTGTTTTCTAACTCAAGGTTGTTTGTTTTTCCCAAGGAACGAAAAAAGTGATTGCCAAGATTGTAAATCTTTTTTTAGATACCAGAGGAAACATTGGAATAAATACAACAGTCTAGGGTGCATTCATCTTTAGGGCTTGCACTTGAGCATGCAGAGAAATGGGTAATAGTAGACATCTCCAAAGGTTGGAGCATAACTGGGATATCAGGGCCATGTAATTTAAATTGCAAAGCTGAGGCAGTGTACCCGAGGTATCCCAAGATATTTCATCAAGGTGAGGTCCCATTTCATGGGATATTTCAATGAAAATCAGGTGAGACCGTGTAGTAAAAGCTGAGAACCTTGGTTTTCATAGTGTTGAGCATGTAGCATGAGAGTGCTGAGAAATGCTGTCATTGATTAAAATAGCCAGAATAGAGTGGTCCGTATCTGCTAAATATAATAATATGTAATTGGCATATAAGGCCAATTTGTGCTCTACCCTACCCAGTTATATGCCTGTGACAGCTGGGTTTTGCCTAATACTTTGGGTGACGGGTTCTATATAAAGAGTGAAGAGTAGTGGGGCTAGGATAGCCTTGATGTGTACCACATCCTAAGAAGAATTTATTGAAAATGTGTCTATTTGCCCTTATATATCCCAATGGATTAGTACATAAGAAAAAGTATAAAGGGCTGGGAAAACCAGAAGCTGGTAAGGACCACCCTCAGAAAGGTCTAAGAGACCTTATCAAAGGTCTTTCAGCATCTAGGCTTAACAAAGGGAGGGACTTTTGCTTCTGTGAAGATGGTCAATTATATGAACCGCTTCTCCACAAATTATCCTGCACCTGATGCACAGAAATAAAGCCTGACTGATCTAACTTCATAAGTTAGGGTTACTTGCTGTAGCCTCCATGTAAAATGGATGTTAGTATTTTGTAATTGGTATTCAAAATGGAAATCGGCCTATAGGAGGCACAGTTGGAAGGTCCTTACCAGGCTTCAGGAGAACAGAAAGGATTGCTTGGGACCACAATGGGGGAATTTGAGCTTCTTTGTTAAGGATGTCCACATATATCTTAATTAACATAGGGAGATTGCATCTTAACATTTATAAAATTCGCCCTGGGGCTGTCAGTGTTTGGGTATTTTCCAGTTTAAGCATTCGATTTCAGTTAAAATCTATGAGCCAGTGATAGGGGCTGTCAAAGATTCATTTGTGGCTGGGATAGTTTTGTAACGTTAATTGGTCCAAAACCAAATTGATTCCTCTTCAGGGGAGGGTCAGGGCTGGTAAATGCTCGACATAAAATGATCGAAGGCCTTTACTTATCTCTGGGACAGAGTGGAGGGTCTGTTGAAGGTGGGTGTTTAATGGCGGAGATGATGGCACGAGATATTTTGTATCTGAAGTCTACCTCATAACAATTTCAAGGACCTGGGCCTCTTTTGTAGTAACTTTGTTTCAAAAATAAGAGTTTATGTTTTACATAGTAATTTAAAAGGGCCCAGTTCCTTTTAATGCTTTCAGTTCTTTAGCCCAGCTTTTATCTACTTTTATATTTTGCAATTCTTCAAGTTGTTGTATTTTTCTTAACTAGTGCTACTCTTCTTTCTCTTCTTTCAGACGAAAGTTCTATGAACTTTCCCTGAGAATGGTCATTCACTGTGTCCCAGAGTATTGCTGTGGAAATCTCTGAGACTCGTTATCTCGCACTGCTTGCTTAAAGGCCACCAGAGTTGACTCCTTCACCTCTGAATCCTGCAGCAGAGACAGATTAAGCTTCCAGAAAGTGTTTTTCCAGAAGTCACCCAGGTCCTTTTAAGGAAGAGGGAGGCATGATCTGAGACAGTAAAATCTCCCATTCAACTTTCTACCACCTTACCAGCCAATTCTTCAGGAATAATGGAATAATCTATGCGTAAATACATCCGTGGGCCACGGAGTAGAAAGTACAGTCACTCCACTGCCCATTTGATGGTGCCACATAATTAGTTGTTTACCTCTTGCCACCTGGTGTTCATGTCTTGGAATTCTGGAGGTGGAGTCCAGGTGGGGTTAAATACCAAATTGAAGTTCCTCCACAAATTAAAGATTCCCTCCCATTCCAGTAAGGTGAGCAAAAGGTACGGTATGCACTAAATTCTGAGCTGAGGAAATAAACCAATGCCAGGGTCACCAGAGATCCTTGAAATCTGCTCTTCATCATGGCATATCTGCCTCTTTATCAGTCAATGAATCTAGCATTACAAACAGGCCCTGCTGGGTACCAGAACTGCTACCCCCTTTGTCTACCCATTTTATATGATGCTGTTGCAACAGAACCAAACCCAAATTTACCTAACTTCTGATGCTCTACTGGGATAACTGGCTTTGCAGAAACAGGAAGTCTGCCTTGTACATTTAAGAAAACTCAAGACCTTGCTTTTCTTGACAGGATTTGTAAGACCATGCACATTATATGAACATATAACTGTATTTCTATAACCCGTAAATACAAATGCAATAGTTAGCCATTCTGTACCCCAACTGTGCAAAAAGCAAACTATCCTATAGGTTGACAGCAATCTGGAATAGATTCCTTGTTACAACTTTGATTTTGCATGACCTATATTTAGAACTGTATAAAGTGTCAACAGGATAAAAGAGAATCAGGAACAAATAAATTCCAAGGTTGGAAGTCTGATGCCTCAGACGTCCTGCTTCCTTCCCATTACTAGGGTGATGATATACTGAGAAGGGAGGAGAAGGTGGAGAAATTGCCCCACATACACAGGAGACCTCTGCTGGAGCTGTCTAAATATGTATTGGCTCCTGGTAAATGAGACGTGTAGGAGGTGTGGTCGTGAACGAAGACCAGAAAAACAGAACCATTCTACCCACTTTTGCCTCTGGATATAGGTTTCTGCTTAAATCCCGGTAACAGTATGGAGCAAGAAAACTACCCTTGGCATACTGTGGCAAAACAACCAATGAACATAAGATGGGAATAATACAAGATTAGGGAAGGTCATAAAAGGCTGCTAAAAAGAAAAGAAAGGGTGTGGCTACCATTAACCTCAGGCTAAGAGAACCGAACGTGGTAGGGGGTCAGATCCTTATTAGATTCTGAGACTAAATCCTGCTCAAAAAGGAGAATAAACAAAATTTAAGTGTACTAAACTCCATCTCAAGTCAGTCATCCCACTCCAACACCCTTAGTTGTAGGACATTGTAGATATATGTGCAAAGGTTTTATAAAGGGCTATATTACTCAGGTGATGCCCTGATATTGCATATCTATACTCATAGAAGGAAAGAAATATGGAGGTGGGAAAGGGGGCATTTGTGAATTCATCACAGAAACATTGCTTGATGCATGTACAGCCCTCCTTTAACTACATAAATTGAATGAAAAGAAGAAAAGAAAAAGAAAAAAGAAAGAGGACCCTTTACTGAGATACCCAGGATGTCATCATTTTATTTTATAATCTACCATAAACAGTACACAGGTATCCACTACACCCTCAAAATGCTAAGCCAGAGACCAAAACAGTTGTTGTGTTTCAGTCGTGTCTGTGGCCCAAAGGTAGAAACATTGTCAGAAAATATCTGGCGGACTTCAAATACAATTACGTTACTGCTGTAGGGCAGGGTGAGTCTTGCTAAAGCAGCGAACCAGAGAGTCGGATATGAGACTAAAGTGAGAATGTAAGTCCCAGAGTCGACACTGGCAATATAATGGTGTAGAATGGAGAGTCATTACCAAGACTGGAGTTCATAGGCAGTGGAAGTGAATATCCCCAATAAGATCTTCATTGCCCCTCCAGTGCTCCGTCGATGCTGCATCTCCAGCTATTGGATGCTTTGAGTTCTACAGAAATGAGCTGATTTGATGTAGAGCTTCCTGTGCAGTTAGAGACAGGGTCCAGCTTTCTTCCTGGAGGTCATTAGCTGCCAGTCCGTGTTCTGTACCCTTCTCTTTTGGGTCCACTCCAGTCCTCGATCAGGTATTGAAAATCCCTTATTTTGTAATGTTTTCTGGGCTTCCTCAACGAAGTATACAGAATCAGGCTCTTATCTCAAAAATACCAAAAGTTTAGCTGGGAAGGGTGTCTGAAGTATGATTTGTTTCTCTTAAGAATCTTCAACAAAGGAGCATACTGAACCTCACTTGTTGTACCTCCGGAGGTAGACGTGGTCCAAATGCAAACAGGAACTCAGGTATGTAATCTTTTGGCCCAGGCTCATTGCAGAATATCTTACTTACATTGTAGCTAGAAAATTTCATAACTGGAGTGTGGCCTGGCATTGGGATCAGTTGGTTTTGGGCAGGAGAGAGTGGTGGTACCCTTCTATTGTTATCAGGTAGACAGAGGAGCTCCAAAACATCCTTAAGGGGTTTTCCAGGAAGGCTGTCATTGGGGTGGTTTCAAGCCCTCTGCAAGCCTGTACAGTCAGAGACTGTCCCTCCTCAAATAACCATCCAGATCCAGGCACTCTGCTTGTAAGGCTGTTGTTTGCAAAACAGGACCTCCTCTGTGCAGCCCAGCTGCAAGACTCCATCCTCTGTGGCTGAATCGGGTCCTGTACAAGATCTATCCAGTTCAAGTTTTGAGAATTTTGAGTAAGATTTTAAATTTCTTTTTGTTTTCAACTCTTGACTCTCTGATCTCTTAATGACCATTTCAAATCTGCTCCAGGATAACTACTCCACCTCTTCATCAGTATCATAGTCTGTGCCCCAACACTTGAGGAAGATGGGCTTCTGCTACTCTCCACTGAGTGCGGTGTTAATCTGCCACCACCAACCTTTTTGGATGCTGTTCTAGGTTTTGATCTGTGCTCTGATCTATGTTGCTACCTCCTCCAGGCATTTTAATGAGAATTTGGAGTTTTGGCATAAAAAGAAGTTTTTTTTAATTCCCAGAGGGTCAAGAGCACAGTATCTAAGCTCTGCACTGGTCCATGACATCACTGGAGGTCTTGTGTAGGGTTTCTAGAAACCCAATCCCTTTCTTTTCACTGTCCATATAGTAGGGACTTTTGGCAGCATTTCAGTATGCTAGTGCACAACCCCTCTTTGCCATAGATATGTATGAAATTGTTGTCCTAGGCTTATACCCGCCTCATTTGTCAAGGTTCACCACTCATATTCTTCAAGTTTGCTTTGCTTCATGTAAATATTTCTTTGGCAGTCACATTGTGCATTCCATTGCAACCAAAATTAAATGCTCCTTCTGCTGTAGTGCAAACATTGTGCACAATTTAATAAGACAAGGTATCAGAGACAAGTCCTCATTTTCTGTTCCTGTGTGTGTCAAGTTATGGTTGGGTTTTCACCATGTATTTCACTAACACTGTGACTATTTCAGTGTGCTTGCTTTAAGTTTCTTGCGCATGCATATTGCCTCTTATTTTTGTTTTATGATTCACCCATTTTTTTGTTTTGCTGAGAAGTTACATCAGCACAGGGAGATGTTTACTTTTTGTCTATTGTTGTTACCTCCCTCTTTGTGTTCTTTTTCCATTTCTTTTCATATTTCTGTTTTCATGTTTTCACTGTTGTTTGACATCAATGCTCATGACATGATGATTTTTTGTTGTACCTTTTTGATACTTATTTGTGCAATAAAAATTCCCTACTCTTTTCAGTAGGGTGACTCTGGCCATCTAGCAAAGATGGCTGATCAGAGTAGACTATGGAAAAAAGTGCCAAGTGTGGGGCTGGTGGCTTCCATCCCCACTACTTCACACACAGAGGCTTCAAGACAAACCAATGTACCTGTATCATTATTACGGAAGTTGGTGACTGATTTGTTTGTAGTTGCTGAATCCATTGTTCAGTCAGCAGAATTTCACTAGTTGTCTGATCAAACATTTAGGGAGGCAGAAGTCAGAGTACAAATAGCCTTGGTAAGAGGAAAAGACATTTGCTGTCCCTGATTGCTGAGGAGGAGTAGGATCTTTCCTTTGGGAGCAAGAGCTTCTACTTTTACAACAAGATACAAGGAACCCACAGCAGAAATTTACAGGCCCACATGAAATTGTCTGAAAACTGTCAGGCCAGATGATGCAGCTTCATCAAAGGAGCCAACGCTGTGCCCTATGACTCGGCAACCTGCTCTGTTGGATCTCCCAAAGTAAGTACTGCTGAGCTTTTGCTCCCGAAAATGACCTTGGCTTTTCCACTGCTACTGATAAGATTGTTTCACCACATCTGATTTCAAGCTCAGGAGCCTTTGGATTCAGTTCAGTTGATATCTTGAAGGTGGAAGACTAGAGTTAACTGGCAAAGAGCACTTATCTTCACCTGAGCTCTTTTCTTCTAGGTTGCTTGAAGAACAAAGCAAAGAACCTTACCAGAGCAAGGAAAGGATTAAGACTTATTTTGGCTAGGCAGATTTACTATGTGTTGTTATTTTTATTTTGTACTCACAGGGATTATTACTGTTAATTGCTAACATTTTATTGCTTTATTTTTCTCTGATTCAAATTGTTGTTGCTGGGTATACCTTTGCTGCATTATTACAGGGTGTGCCTACAGGTGTGTGCTTACAGATTACTACTGTAATCTTCTGATTCAAATTGTCTTTTGTAAGGTATATCTTCTGTTACTGCTTTATTTTCTCTGTAGCAAAATGTTTCTTACAGGGTATAACTTCTGTGAAATTATTATAGGTGGTGCTTTATAGGTTTTATAGTTGTATGTATCATTAGGATAAGCTATCAGGTCTACTGCATTTGTTGCTGGCTGATTGTTTCTGCTCTTACCTTGTTTCTTTTGTTCATGGTTCTTCTTTCTCGGCTGGGAAGGGCCCAGCCACCCACCCCATCCCAATCACCCACACTACACTCCTTTTATAGGGTAGCACAGTCATGACATTTCCTGTAGCACAGCAAGAAGGGGCAGAACAGAGGGGTATCCACACAGTGACCTCATTTACAGGGGCACAAGTAATTTAACTTGTTATAACAAGTTATACAAAACAAATAAACAAAACACAAAATCAAACTTTTGCTTTCATTTTCCTCCTTCTAATTATTCTGACCAGGTTATAAACCCAGCAACTTATCTGGAATGGATATCATTAACTGCAGGTACTCAGAACACTTTCAGAAGGGCAGTTATATAGGATTTAGGACACTGTCCTACATGCTGGGCCATTGGAGATCTAAGGGCTCAGCTCTAGGCATGGGCAGAGATTACGCACTCAGATTGTATATTCAAGAGGAAATTATTACAAGAACCACATACCATTTCCCCAACATCCAACAGAAGCACCTCAACCTCAGAGGGTTGTTGGTCTGGGATAGGAGGGCAAATCAGGTGATCCATCACTTGGTGCTCTCCAACATTTCACCTCCACAAATCATATAAAAACTATAAACAGGTATCTGCCTCTATCTCGAAATCAAACAAAGGGCAGAGGACACTGCAGAGCAGGACACTGCAGCACAGGAGCTAGCACAACAAAACTCACCCAAAACAAGAACCAAAACAAAAAAGCAAAAAAATCAAAAACTTTGATCATAGGAGACTCTATAATTTGGGGAGTTTATACCTATCTCCAGCCAGGTGTAATGGTCAGATGTCTTCCAGGTACATCAGCATGGAGAGACACTAACTGCATTGCTAAAATTGTTCAGGAAGCAGGAGAAAACATTGACATCCTGGTACACACAGGGACTAACGATCACCTGACCAGGCTGGGTGACAAACTATCATCCATTTCGTCGGCATCTCCTTCTCTGAGATCCTGCCAGTCTGGGAGGGGCAGATGGACAGAAGGTCAGAGAAGGGGAGATAGGGGAGCTAAACATGTGGCTCAACGGCCAGTGCCAGGAAAAAGGGCACAAATTTGTAGGGAACTGGGCAACAGTTTGGGAGCGAAGTTCTTTACATTTGATGGACTGCATCTGACTAAGGAGGAGTCAGTGCATTGGGGCAGAAGTTTGACATCTTTGCAGATATTTATTTATTTATTTAGATTTTGATAACCAGGTAAGCTCACTGAGACCAGAGGTCCTTTTTCAGGTGCAGCCCAATACATTGAATGGGAAGAACACCCCCCAGCTAGTGATCAAACAGGAGTTCATCATGTTTGTAGTTCATTGCATCACCAGATAAGGAAAAGGTCCGGCTCCCCATAGGATGCACAGGAAAATACCAGACTCACCCAACAATTAACACACAGAAATCTTGCCAACGGAAAATCATGTACACAAAAGCTTGCAGTCTGGAAATAAGATCCCAGACCTGCAGGCAATAATGACAGAGGTTAAACTAGACATAGTAGCCATTAGCGAGACATGGTTTACCAGTAACTACACTTGGGAGACTTCAGTACCTGGCTATGTACTGTTCAGAGGAGACCGAGGTGCAAAATGGGGTGGGGTGGAGTGGCCCTTTACATCAATGAAAATATCAAAGCTACAGAAATTCAGAATACACATAAGGAGCCAGAAGAACTGTGGGTCACCCTGGAAACAGGAAATGGGACAGCCATACGAACTGTGGTTGTCTACAGGCCTCCAGACCAGGAGGAGGACATAGACACATTACTGTTAGAAGATATACAACACATGACAGCTAAAGGGAGGTTCTGATAATGGGAGACTTCAACATGCCAGATACAGATTGGTCAATACCAGCAGGAACATCTGCGGAACAAGACACATAGTGGATTCCTACAGAGGAGAGCCTCAAACAACTGGTACAACAACCCACAAGAGATAGGGCTATCCTAGATCTAGTACTGACTAACAGGAAAGAATCACAGACAGATCTCCAGGTATAAGGTCACCTGGGGCCAGTGACCATCACATGGTATGGTTCAATTCGACCACTAGAACTAAATCATCCCATTCAAAGGCAAAAATATGGGACTTCAGAGGAGCTGACTTTGATAAGATGGCCAACAGAGTTAAACTAGCCCTGGCATAAAGAAATACAGGTGAGGGGTACAGGCAAAGTGGGCAAGCATTAAGGATGCAGTACTTGAAGCAATATCCCATTGTGTTAGAGAGAAAGGAAGTGCAAAAAGAAGAAAACCACTCTGATTCTCGGAAAGATCAGAGCCAAAAGGCTGGCCTTCAGGAAATATAGAGGAACACAGCAGGATGAAGATAAGAGGCATACCAAACTTTCCTAGGGAAGCAGGAAGGCAGTAAGGCAGGCAAAGCCCCAACCCAAGGAAACACTAGCATGAACAGTAAAAGAAAGGTGACAAGATGCTCTATAGATACATTAGTGAAAGGAGAAAGTCCAGAGTGGGTATTGCTAAGATCAATGGGGATTAGGGGGTGTGTGAGGAGGAGGAGGACCATGTAAAAGCATATATCCTAAATAGATACTTCTGCTTAGTATTTACTGAAGAGAAGGTAGGGCAGGGCCACACAGCTTAGCACCATGGACACAGGGGAGGGGTGTGCACTAGTCCCTTCACAAAAGAAAGGATCCTACAAGAACTCGATAAGCTCAGGGTGGACAAGGCAATGGGACCTAATGGCTTACATCCCAGGGTACTAAAGGAGCTAAGGGTGGAACTAGCAGAGCCATTATCAGAACTGTTTAGTGAGCCTCTGAGCACAGAGGGTCCCAGAAGACTGTAGATGGGCTCATGTGATCCTCCACAAGAGGAGTAGCAGGGAGGAGGCAGGGAACTACACACCAGTCAGTCTTACCTCAGTAGTGGGCACGATTATGAAGGCATTCCTTAAGGAAAGGATAGTGCAACACCTAGAATCCATAGGAGCACAGGATCCAAGACAGCATGGGTTTACAGCAGGAAGGTCCTGTCAAACTAATCTCATAGATTTCTTTGACTGGGTAACCAGAGTGGTGGACCAAGGGAGTAGTTGATGTTGCCTACCTTGACTTCAGCAAAAGCTTTCGATATTGGTCCATAGAAGATTGATTAATAAGCTGGGTAGGCTCGGGGCAAGTCAGAAGTTGGTCAACTGGGTGGCAAACTGGTTAACAGGCCAAAAACAGAGAGTGGCAGTAAACAGTATACAGTCAGAAGAGATGCAAGTCACAAGTGGGGTACCTCAGAGATTAGTCCTGGGGCCAGTCCTCTTCAATATCTTCATCAGTGACATTGCAGATGGACTGGAGGGTAAGGTTTGTCTGTCTGCAGATGACACAAGATTTGCAACAGAGTAGATGATCCAGATGGGGTGGTCAGAATGAGAAAGAGATCTGGATAAACTGGCAAAATTGTTAGAAGAGTGGCAACTGGGGTTAATGCAAAGAAATGCAAGATCATGCACATAGGAAGAAAACCCTGAAGCCACCTATAGTCTGGAGGAGTTGCTGGCAGTCACAAGGGAAGAAAGAGACTTGAGCATCATCATCATCATCACAGATGACCTGAAATCATCCAAGCAGACCACTAAAGCAGTAAGTAAAGGCCAGGGGATGTTGATGTGTATTAGTAGGGTATCACAAGTCGTAAGAGGCGGTAATAATCCCTCTTACAAGACACTGGTTAGGCCCCATCTGGAGTGCTGCTAGCAGTACTGAGGCCACACCTTCACAAGGATATTAACCAAATTGAAGCAGTCCAGAGAAGAACAACCAAAATGGTGCAGGGACTGCATCAGAAAACATATCTGGACAGATTAACAGAGCTCAATATGTATACCCTAGAGCAAAGGAGGGAGAGGTGATATGATCAAAACATTCAAAAACCTTAATGGCATTAACAAGGTGAAAAGAGTCTAACATGTTTCGATATAAGAAAAATAGCAGGACAAGAGGACACAGCATGAGATTAGAGGAGGCCAATTAAGGGGTAATGTAGGAAGTTCTTTTTCAGAAAAGTAGGCGGATGCATGGAATGGCCTACCTCAGAATGTGGTGGATATGAATACAGTGCAGGGCTTCAAACAGGCATGGGATAGGCATAAGAGAGCAATACAGATGAGTATGAATAGATAGGTCATTGACAGAGCAAAGGCCGATGGCACATTCATATGGTACAAAAGAAATGGGCAGACTGGATGGGCCTTTGCGTCCTTATCTGCCATCAACGCCTATGTTTCTATGTTTCAGCAGTGCCCTTGGACTTGGCCCTGCTCCTAGAGAAGCCCAATTATGCAATATAGAATGTCAATCTGATAGGTAACATATTCAGGTCACACACTAGACCATCCTTACAGGAAGCTCCATTAGAAAATACGTTGGCAGTATGCAGAGGTGCCAGTAGAAATGTATCACAGCCATAACCTCTGACAGATTGGACTCTGGTCTCGCTCTGAATGGGGTGAGTTGGAATAGGGACACTGTTTGACAGTGGCACACAAAGTCTTCACTGGTTCAGCCAGCTCACTGTCAGCTGTTTTGGAATCACCTTTCAGCTCTCCCATGCTAGACTCTTTGATAATGCTCTGACAGAAATACGTATTATCACAAGTGCCTGCTTTTGCTGTTCTTCCTGCATTTTGTCTGCAGGCCTCCACTCCCTCAGAGCACACTTCTAACATATTACCACATCTTTCCTGGAATTTCATCCATGCAATCTAACACTTCTGTTCATCTAGCTGACACTTGCCATGTAGCCAGTACCTCTGCAGACAGTGAAGTGCCTCTACCTTTGCTAATGATCTCTCAATGGCTCAAACATTACAAGAGCAGGTTGTAACACCAGCTGCAGACTCAATTGCCACCGATAATCCTGTGACTGAACCCACTGCTCAAAGACTCATATTTTTTGTGGAATTAAATGTATATTATCATACATATGCCCAGCAAAATATACTTTGATGTGACTTTAAGACAGCATCAAACCTGGATCACTTCTGGTCTCAATATAACACTTTCAGATTTACCTGCGTTCTGGACTCATTTCAGGCCATTCATCTAACTGAGCCTGCCATATATGTCATAAAGATTCTCTTGAAAATAAATTGGTCAACATGCATGATGTCACGTACTGGCTGGCCCATTATGTGACGTCATAGAGACCCTTACCCAATCATGGATGATGAGCAGATCTAGACCAGGAATTGGAAATTCAGGGTAAAACTTTGACATGGACTGGTTGGCCTACAATATCTACCCATTTATTTTATCTGGGTAGGGATGGGGCAGTGCTTTTATCCAGGCCAGCCAAAGACTTGTTTTAGATGTAGCTCTGACAATCACTTGAGTAACGTATCACGACAAAATCCCACTCTAACCCATGTTTGGAATTTGGGCACATGAGTTCGGACTGCGCTAACACATTTAGATGCAATCTTTGTGTGGAAATAGGACATTCCTACGCACTGTCAATATAGCAACATATAATAAGACTGATAGGCTGCACAAGATTATATTCTTAACACTACTTAGAAGGCTCTGATACAACAAGGCAGCAGGAAGCTGTGAAGATATTGGCACAACAAGACACCATTACTGAGAACTCACAGGTGGATACCACGGAAATTTCTGCACCAGATCCTTACCTTCCAAAGACATTATGATTAGAATACTAAACCAGGAGAACTCTCCTCTACTGTGGTGACACCAGTGATTGAGTGATTGATATTCCTACCTCAAATAGTCTGTGTAATCATTTTCCTGATCACCAGGCGGAAGATAGTATGCCCCCGATATGACATTTGTGAACAGAAATTATAAACAAGGGTTTCAGGAATGCTGCAATCCGATTGGCTGTAAGATTCTGACAGCCTTAAATTAATCCCTGTTCCACTGTCATGTATAGAGTTGTCGAAATTGAAATATTTTCTCTGGCAAAATATTTTGAGTGATTCCAATTAAATTTTTTTGCCTAGGCAAAACAAAATTTCTCTTGTTTTCGATTTTTGCGTAATGGTGAAATTTACATAAAATTGGCAACATTTTCACCTGGGTGAAATTTTGCATCAATGCCTTGGTCTGACAATTTTGCCCATCAATGCTCAAAATTTGCCTTGCGGCACAATTTCACCAGCATAACTTTTGATTTCGCGAGGCAAAATGTTGTCTAAAAGCTAAATTTGCAATGCATTCTGAATAAATGGGTCAAATATCATGTGCAGCTTGTTTACAGTTCATTCTGCTGTGTGTTGAGTCAGAGAGCAGTCTGTTGTGGCGCATCAGAGCCAATAAAGCCTTTAAAACTTCACTAAAACTTGTTTTTGAGAGCTAATTGCTCAAAATATAATGCTTTTTCCTAGTGCTGCTAGAGAACATTTTCTAATTTTGTGGATTTTGCATAATACTTAGTTTAAATAGGTTTTACTTTTGTCTGTGTCTTTGAAGGAGTTGAGTGGGGTGGGGCAGAGTGTAAAGCAGTGCAGGCTATTTCTAGCCTTTTACAAACAGATTACTCACAAATTGCAGTTATTTATTTAGTGTTATTTCTTATTAATTTTCTTATATCTTGCCATTTTTTTTCTCTGAAAAATTACTCCGTCCTGTTTGAGAGAGTTCCTGCTACTGATAGCTCGTGTTATATATACCATTCTTCCGATTTTAGTTGTTATTGTGAATTCTAAAGTTTTAAATACACAGAGCTGATCCATTATTTTATATGTTTGTGGTTAGTTCTGTTTGCTTGAGTGTTAACTTGTGTCACAAACTGTGAAAATCAACAGTTCTATATTTTTTGTATGTTTACTTAAATACTTTTACTTGATCCTTGAACTTGTCCATTTACAGTCGCACTGCTTTGTTGAATTGCTCCTCTGTATTTTATTGCAGGAGCTTGCCTCTGCACATAGCACAGTGTTCCTGTTTTAGTTGACTTACTTACCCTTTCTCTGTTACAGCATTGTTTGTTTGACACCTGAGGCAAGCATTATGAAAAACTATATATTAATATAGTCATTTTCAAGAAATTGCTTGGTGATCCCTCCCATCCAGACTACTACCATATTGTGTGGTATTCACCTTTGTTGAGGTTTATGGTTGTCTCTGCTCTTATATAATTAAAAAATAGTGGTATTACCTAAGTAATAACACATTACAGTACTTTATTTGTCCAGACACAGGTGATCTGTATTTAAAGTCGGTCACTTGTGCCCTTTCTCCTTGTATGTATTTCTTTAATTCCTGTTTGGGGAAAGAAAAAGTTACCTTTTGTTTTTACTAGAATAGGCTACCTATCATATAAGATATTAGTTGTACTCTAAGTGCTGCTACCTGTCCTGATTGTGTTTGGACTTGTAAGGAAGCCAGTACTGTGGGTGTGGCGTCACGTGTGGTGTTATTCACACAGTTAGTAATACATCCTTTCTTCAACTACTCCCAAAGAAAGGCAAAGTTTTGAAGCAGCAGCCAACAAAAATGCCTGCTAAGAGACAGCCCAGTACAGGGGAAACGTGGTGGGGGAATGAAGGAGCTAAGAAATCTGCTGAAAATAGTACAACTTCAGTTCCAGTTCCCATAGCAGTGAAAGCACACATATTAGCATCAGTGTCTTCTGATGTGGGCTCTGGTGGTGCGGCAGGAATGAGCAAAGGAGTTGTTGGCAGAACAGGGTCTGGCATACCTGTGTCTTGCTTTTCTAAGGCTCAAATTGTTGCATCCATGCTAGTGGGGGATGATGACAGTGAGAAGAAGGGAGGCACTGACACCAGCACAGGAACAGTGGTCCAGGAGGAGGGTGATAAGTCTGTTGGTGTGACTGTCCCTGTTCCTGCAGGAGTTGGTGATGATAGTGTTCAACTAGAGTCTGATAATCCAGGAGATAGGGATGGTCAGCCCTGAGATGGTTGTAGAGAAAGAAAGGTCCCATGCTGCTGCAAGAAGACAGTGATAGGGAGGATGAAGAGGAGGAGGAGGAAGACAAGGACATCATTGCTATTGGTGGTGATGATGATGACTGTGATGATCCCACATGGAAGCCTGAGTTAAAAAGGTCAAGGGTGATGGAGGCCATTTACATGCATAGCCCATGGGTCAGTCTGTCACCAAGCCTATAAGCAAACCTCCAAGCAGTCAAGTAACTCCCTCCCAAAAGTAGTCTTATGGAAGTGATGAGACAGCCCAAAAACAAACACTTCCATCTGTTTCTGAATTATCGGTCCCAGAAGCATCTGAAGTCCAGAGGTCAAAAGTTCCTAGTTTGGGACTTTATGTGCTTGATTCTGCTGAGGGCACCATAGCAATATTGCAACTTTGTCAAGCACGTGTTAGTTGAGGGAAAAGGGAAGTTACATAGGCACCTGTAGCCAACTTGCCCACCTGAAAAACAAGCACCTGCTGAGATGGCAGCAACACCAGAAGGATGCCAGAGCTGTTGGTGGTATCTTTCTTGAAGTTAATTTTAATAGAGCAAGAGCCGGAGGAGGAAGGGCAGAGTAAGTCGGTGGTGGAGGAGGGGAGGAGCAATCCTTTGTTCTCTTGAGTAGTGGGCATAGCAGTGGAGGTGCCAGTCCCAGTCCTCGAGTCTGAAAAGTACACCACCACATCCACAAGCAACTAAAATAACTGGTTTCATGTGGTCAACACAGCCATAAAAGTCAAGTGTTACCCTAAAAGAACATCATTGCTGCCACAAGTACAGCATTCTGGTTGAACAACCCCAAAGATGCAGTCCACCCTGAAGACCATCCTTAGTGGCAGACAAAGTACCCCAATCATGCTGCTGCTGCAAGAGTTAAAGGCTGCCACTGCTGAAATATTGGCCATTGATCTGTTGCCATTCTTGTTCATGGAGAATGCTGGTTTCCACAGGTTGATGGCCCATGCCTGTCCAATATGGCAAGCTCCATCATGAACCTATTTCACTAAGCGTGCCATGCCAGAGCCGAACAGTAGAATTGCTGATTCCATTAGACATGTATTGTAGCATAGTGCATCACAATATAGCCATCTTAGCATGGATATGTGGACCAGTGACAAAAAGCAGCAGCTCATATCTATGCATAACAGCACACTGTGCACAGTTAGCTGGGGCGTACATGATTTTGGGAGTCACAAAACCTGCAGAAAGCAAAACTGTGGTGGTAGCAACACACCTGGTATTCGCAGCATGTGACCCTGAGTATGACAAGTGTTACTGGTTCTCACACGGCTGCGAAAAATGCTTAATGTTCTGCTGGATGAGATTGATTGGTGGCTACACACAGTCACTCATAGCAGGATTCATTGCATGGGATAATGGCTCCAATGTAGTGAAGTGCATTAGCGATGGTGTTTTTTTTAGGCTGCCCTGCCTGGCACAATGCCTTAATCTTGTTGTTCAGCAGTTTCTCAACCATGTGGACATTAAGGAAACAGTCACTGTCACCTGTCACATCTGTGTCCACTTTACCCATTCTGCAAAGGCCTGTGACCATCTACGTGAGCTACAGCGCAATAACCACCTGCCTCAGCACCAGATGAAGTTTGATGTTGTGACCAGGTGGAACTCCACACTGTACATGCCTGACCAGCTGTATGAACAATATAAGGCTGTGTCAGATACCTGCTGTTGCACACCACTCATGACAGTGCTGGAGCATCCATCACTCTAACAACAAAGCAGTGTTCCAAATGGATGGGCTAATATGCATTGTACATCCATTCGAGCATGCTACACAGGCAGTGAGTGGAAACACTGCTTGTATAAGTCAGTCCATGCCCTCATACATGTGCAGAGGCAGACACTAGTTAATGTGCAACATCAAATGGAGGCAAGTGGGGATCATGGCAGTTGTGATCTAATGGATCACATGCTCCATGTGCTGGACACAAATACCCATGTATCCAGCATTTTACAGTTGACTGACTTTGCAATTGCCACATGCCGGATCCACGCACAAACGTGGCCTGCCTCTATAATTAAAGGAGGTCATCAGCAAGTACAACAGTTGACAGAGAACCTCATTAGAATGGTACATGCTGCATACATGAAAAGGTATGCACTGCAGTGAAATGGGTGTTGCTACCACCACCAGCGGTTCACAGGCAATCCAGTCAGAGAAAATAGGCAAGGCATGGCAGAAAACAGCAAGCAATCCCATTTGGGATGTTCTTCAGGTGGGAGTGGAAGATATGGAGGAAAAGGAGGAGGAGGAGACAAATGAGGCAACTGGACTCCAGGCAGCAGAATGAGTGGTGGAGGACTACATGGGGACCCAAAGCACCTTGCCATTACTGATGAGCCACTGCTGTACTGGAGCAGCAAAGTGACTGACTGGCCAGCGTTAACATTGGTTGCTGTGAAATACCTGAGCTGCCCACCATCCAGTGTCACTGTGCAATGAGTGATTAGTGCAGCTGGGGACATTGTGAGTGACTGTAGGACCAATTTGTCACCCAAGAATGTGTCTATGCTGACATTCATCAAAATGAACAAAAGGCACATTCCACACAACACAGTGATGTCAATGGTGTTGCCACAGGAACTGTGTCTCCGTGATGAGGATGATGACACTACACTCAACTAAGGCATCCACCAGCAGCGAGGTGAATGAAGCAGCAATGATGAGAGAATTTCCACCTGGTGAGAACTCCAGTCTTGAAGGCAGTGAGGGTGCATCTTGGATGATGTGGAAGTGGAAAAGGCTGAGTTTACTTGAAGCCACCCCCAACCACTTTCCGCTCAGTATGGTGTGTTATACCTTATTTTTAGCTATGTACCTTGGATTGGTTATGGTAATGTGTTATCTGCTGCAGTGTGTATAAGTTTCATTTAACCACCCTTTGCCATAACCTGTTGTTTGGTCACCACCAGTCGCCCAGCCTGTATAAAGCAGCAACAATGTAATTACCATAACCATAAAGATTTTGCAATTGCGATTACAATTATAATGTTTGCTGCCAAAATATCTTACTTTCATGTCGACTATCAACCCCATCTTACAGCAAGATATGTTGTCTTGATGTCCTTAAAAGATGCCACTACTGGCAAATGCCATACAACCCCCACCCCTCTCGCCACCTGACCTGACACATCCATGCACTCCATGCGACCAAAAAAATATTTTCTACCACTTACTATCAGTGACATGTACAAGAGCCCTGGCTCCTAGTACAAGTAGCATATGAATGTAACATGCTCATTCAACCGTTAACACCACAAGTTGAACAATTTTGAAAATGGTGAATGGTAGCCATCTTTAATGATGTGAGTCATTAATTACAAAAGCAATCATGAAAGGCTTAACAACTAACAACATCAATTTCCCCAAAAGGTTACTTATGCTATACTACCAGGTTAAAGTTTTGTACCGAAACTGTGATGGTTCTGGAGGGAGCAGGGCAGGGGAGGTGCTTGCTGTCCTCAGTATGGATTCAAAATTTTCATGATTACCTATGCCACCTCAAATGATTAGACAAGTCCTTAGCCCCTCCACCTAATTATTTACTAAGCACCATCTCAACCATCCATTTCCACATATAGTTCCTTCCTATATGTGGGTGGTGTTTACTTTAATGGTATGGACCCCAGTCCAGTGGCCAACATCGCAATTCAATCAACATCCCTGTCTTCCATGCAACACAGCTCCTGCAGGGTCTGATGGATGTGGTCATCACACAGAGATGTGATGAAACCTCAACAGAGGAAAATTACCTAAGCAAGACCAAAGATAAGAAAAATGATGAATACTCATCAATCTGCATACCTGTTTTAGCAAGCAAGTTGGAACAAGCAGAGAAAAAAATTTATACTTATCATACCCCATGATGTCATTAAATGCAAAATTGCCCCCAGGAACATGCTGTGTGGAGCACATGATTCCAGACCAAGATCCATGATGAAGCACAGTAGCAGGAATTCCCTTCCACTATCGGGTACTGCATAACTGGAAATAAGATAAAAGAAGAAGAAATGTTGAGTATTGTAAAAGTTTCAGCCTCCATCATCACCAACATCCTCCCCACCACAGAAGATCATAAAAATGAATAAATACTTACCTCAGGGACTTGCAAAGTGGAACCATTGCATAATTAATTAAATCCCCAGTTCTGGTTGAGCAGCAGCAGCAGTGGCAGCAGGAATGAGAAGTAACTTCGAGAATTCCTGATGTTGACAAAAGCAAAAAAAACACAATTACTATCAAACTCAGACATCCATATGGCAGTAACAGATGTACCCCACTAGTAATGAAAAATGAAATGCTTACCATCTGCGTTGGGAAATGTAGTACATTCCAACATAGCTCCTAGATCCTAACCCAGCCTGGCATGATGATGTCATCCACAGCACACTGAAAAATAAAACAAAAGCAGTACAAACATATTAGAACTCAATACGCCATAATACCAACCCACCAATGCCCTTAACTTGCACAGGAAAAAATAAAGACAGATACTTACTGTTCAGACAGTATGGACTGTGTGAAGATGATCCACTATCAACAATCCAGAACAGTACTTTTGTGGCAACTTGTCAAGTAGTAGTCAGAGACAGCAGCAGACAACAAGTTACAGTGCCCCAAAATGTCAATCACTCTCCACCACCAGGCAAGCTACAACCACACAGTCAGTCAGCACAGCCAGCCAATCAGGACAGTAGCATAGGAAATGATAATTGTACATTTCTAGCTCAATCAATTGAAAAGCAGCAGCAGGAGGAAACAACTACAAACAGCAGTAGCATTTTGCAGGAGGAATTAATTTTCTCTGTATGGGTTGGCAACCTTCCAGTCCCTGAGGTGGTGGCACGCATGTAACATCAGGACTGACAGCAGATTTCAGTCTCTGTTTGATGTAAAATTTTTGGAAACTTTTCTGGACTTGTAGGCCCTGTTTGTCACCAGCAGCACTGAGTTTCAGGCTGAAATACTTGAAAACAGTCCTGAAAACAGCTATTTAATTTCTGGGTGGTGGGGGCGACAATGTCAGGACTGACACCACATTTCAATTTCCATTTGATGTACCATTTTTAGGAAACATTTCTGGACATGTACTGCCTGTGCTTCACTCATAGAAAACAAAATGTGGCCTAAAACCATTTGTAAACAGTGGACCAAAGATCACTGATTGGTCTGGGTGGGGTTTGGGCACCATAAAACATCATGGCTGAGACCACATTTTGTCTGCATTTTATTTACCATTTTTTAGGAAACATTTCTGGACATGTACTGCCTGTGCTGCACTCACAGAAACAAGATGTGGCCTAAAACCAGTTGTAAAAAAGTGGCCAGAACAGTATTTTAATGTCTGGGTGCTGGGGCACCATAAAACATCAGGACTGACACCACATTTCAGTCTCCATTTGATGTACCATTTTTAGGAAACATTTCTGGACATGTGCTGCCTGTGCTGCACTCACAGAAACAAGATGTGGCCTAAAATCAATTGTAAACAGTGGACCAAAGACCATCATTTGGTCCAGGTGGGGTTTGAGCACCATAAAACATCATGGCTGAGACCACATTTCTGTCTGAATTTAATGTACCATATTTTAGGAAACATTTCTGGACATGTACTGTTTGTGCTGCACTCAAGAAACAAGATGTGGCATAGAACCAATTGTAAACAGTGGCCAAAACAGCATTTTAATGTTTGGGTGCTGGGAGGGCACCATAAAACAACAGGACTGACATCACATTTCAGTCTCAATTTGATGTACCGTTTATTAGAAACATTTCTGGACATGTTCTGCATGTGCTGCACTCAAGAAATGAGATGTGGCTAAACCAATTATAAACAGTGGACCAAAGATCATTGTTTGGTTTGGGTGGGGTTGGACACCATAAAATGTTAGGACTGACACCACATTTCAGTCTCCATTTGATGTACCATTTTTAGGAAACATTTCTGGACATGTACTGCCTGTGCTGCACTCATGAGAAACAAGATGTGGCCTAAAAACCAATTGTAAATAGTGGACCAAAGACCATTGTTTGGTCTGGGTGGGGTTTGGGCACCATAAAATATCATGGCTGAGACCACATTTCTGTCTGAATTTAATGTACCATTGTTTTAGGAATCATTTCTGGACATGCA
Organism: Neoceratodus forsteri; assembly: GCA_016271365.2. Taxonomy (NCBI): domain Eukaryota; kingdom Metazoa; phylum Chordata; order Ceratodontiformes; family Ceratodontidae; genus Neoceratodus; species Neoceratodus forsteri. The sequence continues at coordinate 878,384,623 of CM028131.1, read as the reverse complement.
CTGCCATGCTGCATCTTGCATTAACACTAGCAGCACCAGTTTCAGGCTAAAATCATTGATAAACAGAGCCCAAAACAGCAATATAATGTCTGGGTGGTGGTGGTGGGGCACCATTCACATCATTTTCCCTTTACCTATGTAAGTTATGTACTTATAAGTTATGTGCTTATGTAACTGTTTCTATGAATGTTGTGTACATATTTGGACTGATGCTGGCACTGACAGCTGCACAGAGCCAAAGCAACTGCACCAACCCTTACACACAACAGACAGAGACAGCAGTGTCACATTGGTTTGGAAAAATGTTTGTTCATACAAACAAATTACTATACTTGACATTTGTGGATAGGAGGAAATATAAATAAGGAGTAACAAAAGAAGCAGAAAGGTACACTGTTTACGGGCACAGTACTACAAGTTGGGGCTGGGGAGACATGCAGGGTTAGACTCAGTCAGGGTAAGGGTATTCTTATGGGACAGAAGGGAAGGGAGGGCATAAACATTATATAAAACATAACAAATTAGATAGAAAAACACTGGACAAGACAAGAAAAAGAACAAAGAGGATATAGAAGAAAAAGAGGACAGAAACATTTTATTTTTTTAATTTTTTTGGTGTTTTATTTTTAGGGAGTGCAGAGGAAGAAGACGAAGACTTAAAGATGACAAACAAAAGAAAAAACAATTAGGTGCACTACTATCACTTCCACCAAATTTGCCATTGCCGCCACTACCACCACCCCCACCCCCACAATGCAGCTCGCCACTAGGTCCAAGACCTTCTTTTGGTCCTCCTTTACTTTACTTTATCTAGGTCCCCTTGCCTTCTGGTGGAACTCGTCCAACTGTTGCCTGACTCCTGCACCTCTGTGCGCACTGCCACTACCTCTTGGTGCACAGCCTCCAGGTCTTCCATCCTGACAACCTGATCTGCTGGGGAGCTGCTGCAGACTGTGAGGATGCCACTTCAGAATCAGGGCAGCACATCAGTGATGCCGGTGATGCTGATAGGTGGGAGTGGATCACTCCTGGACTCCAGCTGCTGTCTCCTGCTGGAACTACTAGGCTGCCAAATGCTTTCCTCCTGGTTGGCCCCATCCTGCCTCCTGCTGCAACTTCTTGCTGCTTGGAGAGCCACTCAACAGCGTGGTGGTGCTGCAGGTGGCTCCTTTGTCCACCATCCCAAAGTGGGACCTGTTTTCCCCTCCTTACTTCTTTTCCATTAAGGTTGCAGATGACAACAGTGTCATCTGAAACCTTTGTGGAAAAAGACAACACTAAAGAGACCTTGGGGGTACCTTCATCTGATGTCCCAGCACAGGCCGCCTCATCTGGGACCAAGACCTGCTGCTGCTGCTGCTCTTTCTGGGGGCCAAAGGCTGCATGCTCCTGGAGTGGGGCAATAGGCTCCTGCTGCTCTTGTTGGATGGGGCACATGCTGCTGGGGGTGCAAGGTGGTCATGCTGCTGCTGGGGGCAACAGCACATGCTCTCTTGGGTGGGGTCTGCTTGGAAAATGCCTGCCTGTTAAGGTGGACAGTAGATACTGCTGGTGGCACTCCTTTGCCATTCTCCCCTTGCTGTACTGCTCCCAATCCCAGTGCTCTTTACCATCATTAAAAAAGTTTTCTTAATAGAAAACTAAGAAAATAAATGAAAAGAAAGAAAGATACAGGAAGGGACTCAAACACACACACACACACACACAGACAACACACACACACGTGCATGCACACACACACACACACACACACACAAACTATAAAGATAGAAAAATATAACACTAAAGAAAAAGCCCTAACAGAAAATATTTACTTTTTAAAATAAAGTGCAGAAGTGATTACATACAAACACGCACACAAACATTATTTTGCTAAGTCAAACTGTCCTGCTCTGCTCACTCTCTCCTACTAGGTTAAAAAGCTCTAAAGAAAGTAGACTTAGTCTGGCTTCCTGCTCAAGTACAGTCACCCATGTGACCAGCAGTCTGCTAGAGAGAGAGAGGTAAGTCATGTAACAAGTATTTTTTCCTAATTTTGCCTGATACTAGTATATGGTGAAATGTGCTGGTGAAATTACCAGTGAAATTTAGCCAACAATTACCAGCAAGATTATACCATAAGGGCCCAATTCACAAAATGTTCTTGGCAGCAAAATTGGCGATTTTGCCAGAATTTCACTGGCGAAATTAAATTTGATGCATCCCTAGTCATGTACAGCCTAATCACAATGGCACATGGATTCTTCCTGTCAGCATTCCATCCTCTAGCACTGCTGAATGATTGCAATGATGCATTCTGATTTTGAACCAGCATTCTTAAACTGTTGGTGGAAGAACTATTTTATCAAATCTCCCTCTAAATGAGGAAAACATTCATAAAGTATACTTTTAACACTTTCACATTACACCCCTAGGAGGTGATTAACAGACTATTAATCTAACCCCTGGTCATGCCTTATTGCTTAAAAGATCCTTAAAGCAACTCTGGGCAAAACCTAAACAGTAGAGACCAGATGTCCTGCAGGCTCCTCTTCCTTTGTGCAATAGGTTTGCTGTCCTTGATTTGGACAAATCTGACTTGGATGGCACTGGAGTCAGAAACCACCTCCATTTTGTCATCACAACTGCCAGTATCCACTGACACCGAAGAAGACACCAACACACCTGGAAAACCTTTCAAAGAAAGAAACTAAAATGACTCTGACCGGCAGTAAAACTACAGGCAAAACTTGAAGCCTAGGAGGTGTTTTTCTTCACTCATAACATCTTATGGATACATCCATTAAAGTTGCCACTCTAAAATTAATAGTGTAACAAATTTTAACAGATATAACTTGATCTTGTCCTTTTAAAGACCTCCCATCTGATGTATCTCTAGCACAGGAAACCAGATTGAATGGCATTGCAGATATTATTCAAGTTCAAAGGTTATAGTGATGGGGGCCTTCATAATGGTCCTTGAGATGACAGATGTGATGTGATTTGGATATTGTTCCTGGGCACATCATTTACACTAAAACAATTGGTTGACATTGAGCCTGAAGGGCTCTGTTAGTAGATGTGCTATACCAGGGGAACAATATGACTTTATTAACATTTATGCACCACGTAATGAGGAGACTAGAATAGATTTCCTGAAAAGATACAACCTTACTTGCACACTTCTAAATATATTTTCTTTGGGGATTTTAACTATGGACTTTTGATCATGGATAGAGGCTAAAACTACAAAGTTATTCTGTGATACACATTTTTTGAACACGCAGCTACAGGAGGGAGCTTTGAAGGATGCATATAGGATGAAATATGATGAGAGAGGTTTGTATATTACAAAATTCACTAGCCACTAGGCTAGACTTTATATTTACATCCTTGCAGATAAAGACACAAGATATTAAAGTACTTCCAGTTGAGACTTCAGATCATGTTTTTTTGTTTGTTTATTTGTTTAATGGGTAAAATACACTGGAATCATAAGATTCCCTTTTCAGGAGTGAACCACAATAAATACATACAAATACAACCAAATTTAAATACAAAAATGTAGTCTCCTGGTGGGGCACTTCTAGTGGTACTGGGTTATTAAAAGTGGTAGGGCACATGGAGACTTAATCCAACATTATTAGAAGCTCCCAAGGTAGATGTAAATGTGAGACACTTACTGTTAGCCCGACAATCTGTGGCCTGCCTTTATGACAACCTTAGTCTATGGTGAGAAGACATGAAAACAGACTTGAAGAGTCTTTTGCAGCATGTGTCTATAAAACACTAAATCAGACTCTCTTACTTATCTTGCATTATGGATACAATTGATGAAATTGCTTACACTCATGGCACTCTGGCACTAGGGACTATGATAATCAAATATTGTGTAAATGAGAAAACAATTGCCTTACAATATAATAGGAAAATCTCTTCACATGGAACACCAATTGTGGCACTCATAGTAAGTTGGGAAAGGTTAAATTTATGAAAGCTGCAAGAATAGAATAACCCATAGAAACATTACCAGAGTAGCAACTAGCTCAGGCACAGTGGTCACTGGGAAGTATGTGATTTTACGAGAGATGTACCTTTATTTAATGGAAGTGCTTGGTAGTAAGACCCACACCCTTCTGCTCACACATTTTACATGATCTGGATATTCCTTTAGTCCCAAAGAAAGATTTGGAGTCTCTTATGAACCATATTACCACAGTTGAAATAGGTTTTGCTATAAAACAGTTAAGAAATAATATGGCCCCTGGACTGGATGGTCTATCCACTGAATTTTATATGCACTTCTCATTGCCATTAATAGACATTTTACAGGCAGTTTTTAATTGGATTTTAGTAGAGGAACCCACAAGACTCATTTGGGAGCTCAGATATCTCTGTATAAAAAGGTGAGATATCTGATTTAAGGAATTGAGACCCCTTAGCTTAATGAATATGGATTTGAAAATCCTCATTAAGATCTAAACCACCAGGCTCTCTAAAGTAGCAGAAAGCAACGTTTCCAGTTTCAAACTTGCTGTATACTAGCAAGAATTATACATGGCAATCTGATACTGATCAGAGAAATAGCTGAAATGGGACAACATGGAACAGATGTGGGATATCTGCTATCCAGAGAACAAGAAAAGGCTTTTGACAAGGTGTCACAAAGTTATCTCTTTAAGGTGCTAGTGTGTTATGGCATCCCACCAGTCTTTTGTGCATGGCTTAGGAAGTTATATGCCTCAACAAGTATTATCCGGAATATTAATAGCCACCTTGGTAAGCAGGATTAGTATTAACACAAAGGCTAGGCACGGTTGCCACCTTAGTCTTCTTTTTGTATGCATTTGTATAGACTCCATACTATGAAAAATCTTAGGTCATCCGAAATATATGGAATAAGTAACGGACAACACTGCTTGTGCAAAATTTGCAGCATATTCTGATAATATGGTCCTCTTTGTTAAGGTTATACAGTCGAGCCTATTCTCACTGGATGTCTTTAAGACTTTAAGCCCATATCAGGTGCTGCATTGAATGTCCATAAATGTAAAGGCTTAGTGATCGGTCCTACATTGACTATGATTAACAATATAGGAGGTACAGCTGTGACTTCAATTCCAATACACATATTGGGGTGACATTTAGCAGAGGTGACCTAACTGCAGTAAACTGGGATGAGAAGCTGTGAATCTATGACAGGAAAGTGCAGCAGTGTAAAATTGGAAACAAACAAAGAAAAAGAAGATTGTTATTCTGAAAACTTTTATATTACCTATTTTAACTTTTCTTAGTATAGTTTACCACTATCAAAATTTTAGATGCACACCTACTCAGTCTCACGTTTCAGATGGTATGGGGTAGCCTTTGGAACCATATCAAGAGAAACACTCTGTATTGCAGCATTAAACAGGAAGATGAAACCTCATACATCCTGTTTTGTTAATTTCAATTTATTTATTGTAAGCAATTTTTCCAGTTACCTACATCAAGAATATAAAATATGGCATCCATGGACAGATAGATGTGTTCTCGCGTTATTGACAGAGTGGAATACAGACATTAAAAACTGAGAAATCTGGATGAACTCCTAGTTTTCTGCATGCTTCTTTGGAGAAAATCTGTCATTGGAAGGCAGAGATAGGACAGCTAAGAGCAGCCATCAGGGCCAAATTTATTAATGCATACTGGACCAGAATTGTACTGACCCCATTTTCTATTAAGGCTTCTGTTTGACTGAATATGCTATGATGGGTGACTACCTACTAGATACACTAGTTCCACCCACAATGTGGTACATGGTGTGGCTCAGTATTTATAGGCATCTTAGTGTAAAGCAAACTCCAAACATAAAGGTATTTTGGAACAAAACCACCCAAGATAGGGTTGTGACAATAGCTTGGAGACAATGGAACATTTTACTTGGACTGTTCTTATGTCAAGCAGTTATACACAGCATTGGCTCATTCCTGGGGTGATGATTCTTGGACCAGGGTTTATATGTAAATGTCATTCTGGGTACTCTTGCTTATCCTAGAACATATGATCTCAATGCTGTTTGATTGTTTCTTACAACCATGAAATATTACTATAGCAATCATGTCGTACTCTGTTTTTCCAACAGCAGGAATTTCAACCTGTAATGTTAACATTTAGACTCTGTCAGATATGTAGTGCCTAACACACATTTTCATTTCAAAGGAATGTTTTGTATAATATAAACATAAGGCGTTATGATAGTTGTATTAGTATGGGAGAAAGATGGTATATTTTCTTTCCTCTTGTTATTTTTTTTTTTTGCTTTTCTATATCATCTTTGTTTAATGTATATGCTATACCTCATACAATAAAGTTAATGATGACTAACTGATTGTAACTTGTGTACAAGTTTATTTTGATTTTATGTATGTTACTTTGTGTTAATAAAAATTCCCTTCACTTCCTATAGGGGAACTCATATCCATTGTTGCAAGATGGCAGATGCTGGAAGATGAAGGTGATGGAGGGACATTTCAGGGTGACCCTGTCTCCTATTTCACTTATTACTGAACTACAACTAAGCCTTAAAATCTTGGTATTGAAATTGATGATATAGCTAAGTTTGAGAATTCCATGCAAAGGCAAGTACTAAGGAATGAGAAGTTGATGAGTTTAATATGCAGGTGATGGAAACAAATATGCAGCTGGCAGCAGATGTTGACAACAGCTGTGTAACACTAGATTGGAAACTGCACCAACAGGAACAAGAGAGATAATGTTAAAACAAGCTATGAAAAGCATAAAGCCTTTTTACTGTAACTACTTTCAGAAAAACTTCCCTAGAAACTCAGAGGTTTGAAGGCACAGAAATAAAATCCCTCCATTCACCTGCATAGTGGGCACAATATTTCTGACTCACCATTTCCTCAATTTCTCTATTGCTGCAGCATCTCAAAGTACCAGTGTGGCACCTCCATCCCAAATAAATCAGCTGAGTACTAATCTAACTCCTCAACATTCTCTGGAACTTAGAAAAGGATGCTCAGATTTGTGTCAGCCCAGCATATCTGCACAACATTAACACCCAAATGTTGCATTGAAAACTGCAGGATGGAAACTAACAGCTGATGGAAGTGGCTTGACATTGCCCAGGCCATTTTGATGG